>CM019708.1:21907708-24329728 GCA_009760885.1 Achatina immaculata
ATCTTCTTCTTCTTCTGCTGGATTCTTTAATTTGGTTTTTAAAGTTAATATTTCGTTCCCTGTCACAGACTTTGGTACGTACAGACTTTATGGGGTTTTTACTGTGGGAATACAGGAATGATTACGGGAAAACTCGTTTAATAATAAAATCATATTTTGTTTTAAAATGCATTATTAGAGAACTTGCTACTTTAAGCTTATTGTTTACTGATAGAGTGACAGTTTTGTGATGAGAAATTTGTTTGTTGTACTAGTTACTTCACACTGAACAGGGTTTCTCAACCCTTTTAATGATCCCCTTTTTCTATACCCTTGTTTTTCTTCTTCTTCTTCTTCTTTCCTTGCTCTTCTTCTTCTTCTTCCTTCCTCCTCCTCTCCTTCCTCTTTCCTCCTCCTCCTTCTCTTTCTTCTTACTCCTCCTCCTTCTTCTTCTTTTTTTCCTTCTTCTTCCTCATCTTTTTTTCTTTCTTTCTTTTTTTCTTCTTTTAGTTCTTCTTCTATTCTTCTTTTTCTTCCATTATTCTTCTTCTTTCCTTCTCCTTCTTCTTTCCTTCTTCTTCCTCCTTTTTCTTTCTTTCTTTGTTCCTTCTTCTTGTTCTTTTTCTATTCTTCTTCTTTTTTTATTATTACTCTTTCTTTCTCCTTCTTTGTCGTTCTTCCTTCTTCTTCTTTCTATTCTTCTTCTTCTACTATCTCTTAGGAACTGCTAGCTGGTTTTATTCCAAGCCGGTGAGGTGAGAATGTTGTAGCACAGCATGGCGGCGGACTGAGACCAGGGAAGTTACACGACGCTGGCCGTCTTGGTCAAGCACACGCGGGACACAGGGCGCCGGTGACCAATAGGTCCGGACAAAGGGATTTTCTTACTGACTTTCGGGCGCTGGTTTATAAGTGGAGCTTAATCTATTGCAAAGCGAGGGGAGTATACTGAAAAATGGGGGGGGGGGGCGTTATTTTTCCTGTGGTAAAAGAATTTTGGGTAATTTGCTTTCTGTAACTTCCTTTTTGGCTTCATTTTTTTTTTCTTCGTATTAGAAGAAAGGCCGCTGCTACGATCTTTGTGTGGTCGTGTTCACACTAGATTCTGTCTGAATACGACTTTATGAAGGAGGAACTGATCGAATCGTTCATGATCACTGTTCCCTCTAAGCTGTGCGCGGCCGCGCACAGAACAAAATCAGACCGCGCACAACATTTTTGGAGCTGCGCGCACACACACAAATGAAACTGCTACTTTTATTTTGCAGGTTTCCAGATGTTACTCCGTGCTATAATTGCGATCAGGTAAAGTACGATGATGGTACATGTTTTTCCTTTACTGTTTCTTTCTTGTTGCGATATGACTTTCAGATGGGATGTTTCGACTGGTCTTTTATCGCGTAGTTTTGATAATACTGTTAGCAGAATCCTGACGAGGTAAGTGGGCAAAGAGAGAATAGATGGAAAGTAAATAAACAGGCAGATGAATTTCCACTGCTGAAAAGTACAGCAGGTCTCTCTCTCTCTCTCTCTCTCTCTCTCTCTGAACCTTAAGTGCCCAGGGCACATGGGGCTTCCGTAAGGGTTTTCCACAAATGCCTGTCCTTCGCCTTTTTTTCTGCTCTTGCCCAGGTGAGCCCTCTATTGCTCAACATCCTTTCTGTTGTTCTTCTCCATGTCTCTTTTGGTCTACCCTTACTTCTGTTCCCCTGTGGTGTCCATCTTAGTGCTATTTTTGGCAGTGAGTTGTCAGTCATTCGGAGCACATGTCCCAACCATCGCCAGCGTCTTTCCTCAATAATTGCCGTCAGTGGCTTCATCTGCATTTCTGCCAACAAGATGTTATTTCTTATGGCGTTTGGCCAAAATATTTTTCTAATTCTTCATAAACATTTAGTCTGGAAAGAATTCAACTTGTTTTCTATGGTTTTGGTATTTTCCAGCATTCACTTCCATGATTTTCATATTTATGCTTAGTTTTTTAGATTTCCATATAGTCTATAGCACTGCAAAAGCCTGGTTTGCTCTAGTAAGTCTGCTGTTGATGTCCTCGGCAGGTCTATCTTGGTATTAAATGCACAGACCTTTGCATTGTGTGTGTGCATATATATATATATATACATTGTTACTACGCACATTTGCACATACAATATTTTTTGTGCACTTAAGCTGAACATTTTGCACATAGACCGCAAACCTTCAGAACACTGGTCATGACGTGGTTTCTCAGTAAGTCTGATTCCAAAGCAGTGGCGGTACCCTCTCCCTGCTGCATCCTCCGGTCAGTTCAGTTAACTAACGGGGCACTCGGCACGCTGTTTTGAGGACAAACTGCCTCCGTATACGAAGAATATCTGCCTTTACGAAGAAACAGAATGGGCCTACAATGCGCATGCGTGCGGCTGTGAGCGGGTGAAGGACAGAACAGGAAGACGTGCACAAACCAGACCCGTGAGAAAGTGGGATTTAGCAACAGTTATAGAAATATCCCATACTGTAAAACAATGAGAAATTGCCTTTAATAATAAAAAGTTAGTAGATGTATATAATAAGTGAGCAACGTACACTTGGAAGTAAACATAATATTCTTGAGAATATATTGCTTAATGAGAAAACCGATATTGTGGAGATTTGTCTCAAAAATTCACATTTTTTTACGATAGGTTAGATGAAAAAAAAAACTATCTCCACCTCGTCTCCAGTTTATTTTTGAAGGGGTTATAACTAGAATTTGCTATTTTACAGACAGTACCAAGTTTCCAATTGTTATTTGGGAGTTTCAAGAATCCGGTATATTTAACATATTATAGTGTATAACTCATGGAGCTTCTTCAACTCTCATCTTCAGTGCTCTTTTTCTTCATTTCACTTCAGATACAAGTGGATTCCTAGAGAAACATGGGTTATAGAAGACAATTTTGTACTAAACAGACTAGTGTGCAAATATAGCTTTAGCATATATAAAATAAAATAAAAAACAAACGCGCACATCAGAATGGTTCACTTTAAGACCCCCTGCTTTGAAGAAAAAAAAAAACCCCACAAAATGTAGAACGAACAGAGAGAATTTCTTGTACAAGTTCAGTGCAGATACTTTCTGTAATAACAGGGACAAGTAAGGAAATAACGCAACACATTACAGGGGTTAAAGAAGTTCATAGACCATGTCTCTGTTCTTAGTGTAAATAATAAAAAACTAAAGTTACAAGATCACTCTTATCTGTGAAGAAATCAACAGAATGGTTAAGGCTTCGTTTGTAGCATATGAAAAAAGAAAGCGTTAAACAAGAAAAAAACTGTATGTGGCAGGTTTTTCTCACATCAGTGACGGTATCACACAAACAGACATTCTAACTATCACACAGACAAATGTCTGTGTGATAGTTAGAATGTCAAGCACATTGACAGTCATTCTAACTATCACACAAACAGACATTCTAACTATCACACAGACATTTTAACTAGCACACAGACAGACATTCTCACTATCACACAGATATTTTAACTATCACACAGACAGACATTCTAACTATCACACACACAGACATTCTAACTATCACACAAACATTTTAATTAGCACACAGATAGACATTCTAATTATCACAAAAACAGACATTCTAACTATCACACAGACATTTTAACTAGCACGCAGACAGACATTCTAACTATCACACAAACAGACATTCTAACTATCACACAGACAGACATTATAACTATCACACAGACAGACATTTTAACTAGCATACAGACGTTCTAACCATCAGACAGACAGACATAACTATCACACAAACAGACATTCTAACTATCACACAAACAGACGCTCTAACGTATCAGAGTATATCAACTTAGATACATCATTTAATAATTTCATTTTTATAAGTATAATATAAAACATTTAACGTTTTATGTAAATATTTTTGTCTCTCACTCTCTCTCTCTCTCTCTCTCTCTCTCTCTCTCTCTCTCTGAACCTTAAGTGCCCAGGGCACATGGGGCTTCCGCAAAAGGTTTTCCACAAATGCCTGTCCTTCGCCTTTTTTTCCTGCTCTTGCCCAGGTGAGCCCTCTATTGCTCAATATCCTTTCTGTTGTTCTTCTCCATGTCTCTTTTGGTCTACCCTTACTTCTGCTCCCCTGTGGTGTCAATCTTAGTGCTATTTTTGTCTATGTATTAGATATTTTAGATGCAACGCATACATACTTAGTGTGATTAAAACACGATGTTTTCATACGTTTTACATTCATTTACAGTTATATACTTATTCATGTAACCATGCATATATATTCGTATATATAAGAGGAAAATGAACTTTAGAATATACAACCACTGTACATTACAGAAACTGATTTTAAAGTATCGGAAATGTGAGTATATTTAAAATAAAAATATTTTGCTTCGTCTGTGTAAAGCTCATGTCTCACTGAACATGAAGATAAAATAACATTACAGAACATAAAACTAGTCTACAAAATTCAAGTTCATAACAACTTTTTTTTTTCTTATGTGTGTATTATATCTGCAGGTTTCCGGTAGGCTGAATCCCAAAATGACCTCAGATTTTCTCCATGTCTTATAGTTTTCTTGAAAACTGCAGGGAGTGACAGTATTGTACGAGTACACTGTGCGTAATTCTACAGCATGATTGCAGTTTCCTCTAGCTGGCAAGGACTTATAACAAATTGTTTCATGATGCCTGACTTTATATGAAGTGGTGGTAGAAACAATTTTCTCTGAATCAATAGGACTTGGACAAAGAAAGATCTTACTTCCAGGTTCCAAAGGTTTTCTTGAACAAAGAATGATCTTACTTCGAGATTCTAAAGGTTTTCTTGGACAAAGAAAGATCTTACTTCCAGGTTCTAAAGGTTTTCTTGGACGAAGAAATATCTTACTTCCAGGTTCTAAAGGTTTTCTTGGACAAAGAAAGATCTTACTTCCAGGTTCTAAAGGTTTTCTTGAACAAAGAAAGATCTTACTTCCAGGTTCTAAAGGTTTTCTTGGACGAAGAAATATCTTACTTCCAGGTTCTAAAGGTTTTCTTGCCGGCCCGTGTTCCCCCCGCCGCCCCCCCCCCCCCCGGAGGTGTTGAGTTTTTCTGCTCGGCTGTTCAGTTCAGAAAAGGAAAGTAGAAACTTAGTATATCCGCCCTTCTGATCGAGAAGCACACTCAGTACTTTCGTGTCAGCACACATCATCCATTCATGATCAGCATATTTAACTTTGTGAGGACGACCAGAAAATTCTGGTAACTTTCTTTCATGTGTATCGAATGACCGACAAGTACTGAAGCGAATTTATTCCCACTATTCAATAAAACAGCTTTTGGACTACATTGAGAGCCGTCAGTGAAAAGTCTCCATTCATCTATTATCAAACCAGCAAGATCTCTGTAGCATACTAAGTCATCACGCTGTGAAAAGTAGAGAGTAAACTCCTGTTCTCTATTTCTATACCAATAAGTATAAATAGATTTTCCATCTGCTGATATGGGGTTTTTTTTCTTTTAATCTTGATGCTAAGAGTTCTGCAGAATCCTTGGGTAGTCTCAACAAATCACTGAGTTCAGACTGAGCGAAGAGTTCAAGGTCCTAGATCATGCACTGAAAGCCCGCATCATTTTTCTCTGAATCAGAAGAACCAGTAGAAGAATCTTCTAAACTCTCAGGCACCAGAGGAAATGGAACTTCAGAACCACGAGGAACAGGTCGCAAAGCTGATGGAAGATTTTGATACACAACAGCTTTCTTATATTCAGAGTTGTAGCCCCTAATACCACAGCTGCAAAACAGCAGTCATGACTCATTTTTTGGACTCTCTCCATATCATTGGAACACTAAATCTGAAGGCCCCTTTGTTTCTCCTTCATACCACATCCTTAGATCCTCTACACAAAGATAACAAACCTTGTGTGGAGTCCATGATTTGTCTTAATCACCAAGTATCACTTTAAAATAGCCGTACTACACGTGGTACACTTCCTTAACAAAATCTGTAATGTTTCTTATCGTGTTATTGTGTATCTTTTATATGTCAATGTTGTGTTACTATGTATATTATATATGTGAATATTATGTTAATGTAATAAGAGAAGTGAATACATTTGTTCTCTTGCATCAATAACAGAGCGCTCAAAGCTTTAGTCGTCGTTTTCGTCAGATTTCATGTCATCGTCATCCTCATCTGAAGTGTCCCCCGTGGTCTCCCCAAACAGCTCCACCCCACCAGCGTCTTCGACCTGCGCCACCTTGTTGGATGTCAACCGAAGAATGACAAGTTCCGGTTTGTCGTACATTCCAGCGATGATCACTCTTCCGTCCAGAACGACACTGCATACATTAATCTTTGTATCGGGCGTGAAGACTGCCAGGACACTTCCTTGTGTCAAATCCCAGACAGAAATGTCCCTGCTGAAAACAACTGCTCGCGTGCCACTTTCCACTATAAAGATCTTTGACTTCATCTGCATTCGGAAACCTGAGTATCCTTTAATTCGTCTCAAAGAGTGTGGCTTCATTGGGTCCCAGACGTGAAGATCGTTAGGCCTTCCTATCACAACTCTCTCAGCCTCGTCAGTGATCGCTAGAGCCGTAACGTTAGTTTCTCTTTTCAGCCTCCTTTTGATCTCCCCCGTTGAACAATCCCACAGTGTGACGTAGCTGACCTTGCTGTCTTCGTCATAGTTCGCGTGAACAAAATGGCCGCCGTCAAAAGTCAAGGCTGACGTGTGGAGGAACATCATGGAGCACTCTGTCTGAAGCGTGCAAGTGTGAGTGCGTGATGGGATGTCGAACACGCACAGATGGTGAGCGTAGTAAGAGGCAACAAGAGTTTTCTGGTCACCGCTCACCAGAAACTGGTCCACGGCATTTTCCTTCTCTTTCTGTAGTTCTTCCAGACGTTGCTTGTCTGTCACTGCCCATTCGTCGTCCCTGAGGCTGCGAGCAGACCTGATGACCCAAAGAAGAATAATAACAGAATAACAATATACACGGGCATTTCAAAGAAGAATAATAACAGAATAACAGTATACTCGGGCATTTCAAAGAAGAATAATAACAGAATAACAATACACACGCGGATTTCAAAGAAGAATAATAACAGAATAACAATATATACGAGCATTTCAAAGAAGTATAATAACATAATAACAATATACACGGGCATTTCAAAGAAGAATAATAACAGAATAACAATATACACGGGAATTTCAAAGAAAAATAATAACAGAATAACATTATACACGGGGATTTCAAAGTAGAATAATAACAGAATAACAATATACACGGTGATTTCAAAGAAGAATAATAACAGAATAACAATATACACGAGCATTTCAAAGAAGAATAATAACAGAATAACAATATACACGGGCATTTCAAAGAAGGATAATAACAGAATAACAATATACACGCGGATTTCAAAGAAGAATAATAACAGAATAACAATATACACGGGCATTTCAAAGAAGAATAATAACAGAACAACAGTATACACGGTGATTTCAAAGAAGAATAATAACAGAATAACAATATACACAGGAATTTCACAGAAGAATAATAACAATATATACAGCGATTTCAAAGAAGTATAACAAACTTCTGCATTATAATAGTCCAACAACATACCTAATTGAACCTTCGCATTCATGTCAGTTAGAGAAAGATCAGGTTATGGCGTTCTTATTAAGTGGAAGATAAAACAGATAACGACCGCAGTAAAACCGGTTCTAGTAGTAAAGGTAGATAGAGGTGTATGGTTACAGTTTTACAAAGCGATAGAGAAAACAAAAACTTTCTGCTATTTGTGTTTTTTTCTCGCTTTCCTCACTCCTTCCACCGCTTTGTAAAACTGTACCATACGCCTCTATCTACCTTTAAGTGAAAGTGCTGAAAGTGTTTTATTGCTGAGTTCTTCTTCTTCTTCTATTCACAGATACTCTGGATATCTTTGATGAACGGGGCAGTCCGCCTCTGCTTGGCATCATCGTCATACAGTTTGGGTCTTGACTGATAATGATGATGGTCATGTGTGATGTCTTTGCTCCTTATATCACTGGCGCTCTTTAACAGATGGTGAGCTGTCATTTTTGTTCCCCGGTGCCACAAGTATTCAAAGTTCAAAGTTCAGACTCCGGCGTCACTGCATTCGGGACAACCCCACACATGCTCCGCCGCAGGTTGCAGCATCCATCCAAGATAGGTTTGCTAAAGTTCCTGTCAAATGTTGGATGATTACGATGCGTTTTCTGCCACACAGTTCGGATTTCCTGCCAGCACCTGTGATTTGTCCTAGCTCAAACAGTCTCTTCACAACTACTTTGTTCTTCCATTCCCGCTCTTCATTTTCCCGCAGTCTGTCCAAAACAGCCTTGCAATGTTCCCCCTTGTTCATTGTCAGTCTGCCATTTATTTTAGCCGGTCCAGCAAGTCTGTCTGCCACATCATTGCCATGTACTCCCGGATGCCCTGGTCAGTAAAGCCACGTTAGGCTTGTCACAGTTAACTGGCTTAACAGATGAATCCAATCCTTTCCAAGCAAATTCTTCTCAGTCTTACGAAGCATGTTTTGTGGATCCACCACAATTGCACCCATCAGTTGTGCCAATCTTCAGCTTGTTCTATATGTGATATCTCAATCTGTTACGCCTATCTTCAGCTTGTTCTATATGTGGTATCTCAATCTGTTACGCCTATCTTCAGCTTGTTTTACATGTGATATCTCAGTCTGTTGTCTGAGCGGAGTCTGAAGATGTTGACCTCTTCTTTTCCGCCCAACTGTGATAAGGGTTTCTACAACTAGTTTATCCAACTAGTTTATCATAGGATGCTCGCTTGGTTTTATATTTGGCTGTGATGAGTATTCTGAATTCATCAAATGATATGCTTGAGTCCAGATGTGAGAGCTCTTCTCTTGCCCTTGCCAACGAATCAACCGCGTCATTTCCCGCAAGAATTAACTTACCAATAAATTTTTTTAACAGAATGAAGAACTGTCACAGCTTATCCCAATAGATCTAGAAATCTGATCTCATCAGGATAACCTCATAAGAAGCACATCGATCCACCTGTCTTTGGCCACAGTGAAATAACAGAACAGCCTGTTTTGTTTTGTTTTGTTTTTTCAATCAGTGCGCAGAAATAAGAAAGAATACTGGCCGGTTATAATTCGCGAACTCTTGTAAACTGATCAGAACCTTGCCTACATTTAGTTTCGCTGGCTCTGATAAGTAGGACAGAGTCTTGAACAACTTTGGATTCGCTGGCTCTGATAAGTAGGACAGAGTCTTGGCCCAACACTGGCTTCGCTGGTTCTTGTAAGTAGGACAGAGTCTTGACCAGTTATAGTACTTTTTCTCTGATTTCATCCTTTCTCTAATATAGTTGTTTGCATACAATGTTTGTCTGTAGAGGAAAATTCTGACGCACAAAACTCCCATCACCAAGAATTTGTATATTTACATTGTTCAGGATATACAACTCATCCTCTTAAAAGCCATTTGCTTTCCAGATCTGCACTGAAGTAACGAGGCCTTAAACTGTTTCATTCTCTATGTAGCCGAAGCGTCGCGGATTTCAAACTATTTAAATTTTCAAATAATTTGGTTTGCTTGAGGAGTCTGCTTCCGGTGAGGGCAGAGTGAGGGCTGAAACTTCCGGTGAGATACAGCCTTTGCCATAAACACAATCTTTTCTTTGTTTACAATATTCTCTGTTTCAAAGAAATTTTTAGTCTCAGTTTTTTTGCTATTGGATGTATCTGCGTGATGTATCAGCAGCCAATAAGGCTTCTTGTGAGTAATGGTTACGCTGATCTTAAGTTAGGCACTATTTATTTGGCCTGATTGGTTGAGTGGCTGGGTTTCGATGTACTAATCCGGTGGTTCCGGGTTCAAGTTCCAGCACTGGTGATTTTTTTTTTCTAGTACCACCACACCAAAGAGACCCCAGGGTCCACCCAGCGTCTAAAAATGGGTACAAATGGGTACCAGAGAAATATGGGAAGGTAAATGCAGCCAGGCGTGATATACTGGCCACTTCACACTTTCATGTCCCGAAGGTCTTGAATGAATTAATGAATGGTCTTTATTTTCAAAGTGTGAAGAATTGGGCATGCAGGCCCGTCTTACATTCTGTCCCACATAACTCCATTTTTCATCTTCCCACACACTCGATTTTAATACAAGTATACAAATTACATCAGGGGAAAAAACATATCAAAAAGATTACAAAATTAAACTATTACATTCACAAATATAACAGAATGAACTACATGAGAAGTAATTTATCTAACAAGATAGCGCGCGCTCACACACACACACACACACACGGATATATACACGTATAAAAATACATTTTCAGTGCATTCATTCATTTATTTGCATGTCCCTTGTGGAACTTTGCCTCCCTAACAGCACTCCTGTAGGCCTCCCGGTTGTGAGCAAGATGGCCTGCTGCTGGTGCATTTCAGTGCAGTTATTGGAACTACAGGCCTAACACCGTATCCTCAAATGCCTTAATGGCTTGGGAACTGTCCTTACCTTTGCCATTTTTTTTTAATTACTGGAAACTTAGGACTGGTCTGTAACTGTTCGAAATATCTCATCATTACTGTCTCGGCAGAGAACACTCATAATAACCAGACAAGATTCAGAATCGAGTATTTTTAAAATTCTCTTTGCCCAGTCTATCATTAGCACTTGATATCGAACTAGGCATACAAATAACTTTTTTTTCCTCTCTGGAACTGTCAGCATGTTGGGTTGTCTATCACGTTTGAGAAAATTTCATGCACCGATTTGAGTTTCTCATGAAATATTAAAGATTGAATAAGAGCACTTCATAGCAAGGACTGTGTCAATAAAAATCATGTTTGAGGGAGAACAAGACAGATAAATTAATTATGCGAAGAGCATACTTGACGAAGATAAGGCACTGTTGACATGACTAGGTGTAAATCAACGGGCAACTGGAAACGTGTGTGACATATTTGATCTTCGTACCTTCCACTTTTCGGTTCTTCCCAAGGACTGTTCAACATCTGAATAACGTACCCTCATCATTATTATGTGTGGGAAATATTTTTTATATGTGCTCAAAACTGAACTACAACTAAATGGTATTTCTATTAAACATTTTTTAAAACACTTTTCTGTTCTTTCTCAAAGTGTTCGTAGATAACACAATTTTAGCATTTCATTTGCATTCTATAGTTGATCTTCTATTTTTCAAAGTGGGCAGGAAAAGGTTAAGTTTTTCAAATGAGAAACAGCAAAGTTTTGACGTAGTAAAGTGATTTAGCACAGAATTGTATGGTTAGCATTCGAAATATAGTAGATTGTGCGCTTCAGATGTGAGAGAAACAAAAATAACAAGAGAATTACGTAGGAGGTGTAAGATGGCCGAGTGGATAATGCGCCGTTTCTAGTGGCTAAGCGGTTGCTCGTTCTACTGAAGTCGGTGGTTCTAGTCTCAGATCTCTTCTTTTTCTTCTTCTTTTTCGTTCGCTTCTACCACCAAGACCGCCCTGAGATCCTACTGAATTTATGCCTGTGGTCCTTGTTAAGTCCCGTGGTCCCCCACACGAGTCTCAGATAATTCTCTTGTCATTTTTAACCTCTCACGTCTAAAATGTTTTGTATACTAGTTTTCGAGTGCTAGCTATTTCCTGTTCTAAATCAGGAAAAAATTAAACATCGCTTCAAGAAGACTTTCAGACTAGTCTCGTCTTGTTATTTGTATTTCTGTCACGAGGTGTTCTCTTTTTTCCCTTATTTGAAGACCTGTCATCTTTTTTTCAGACTTATCTTTTAACTCTTGATAGTATAAATGGATACAGGCTGAAACAATGACCTGTTGCCGTAAGAATGAAGCTATAGATGTTGCTGTTATTGGCGAAGCTACACATGTAGTCGTTACCTGTGATGTTGCTGTTATTGGCGAAGCTACACATGTAGTCGTTACCTGTGATGTTGCTGTTATTGGCGAAGCTACACATGTAGTCGTTACCTGTGATGTTGCTGTTATTGGCGAAGCTACACATGTAGTCGTTACCTGTGAAGCTACCCTGGAAGATGGTCTCCGACTGGTCTACTTCCAGAATTAAGAATGAAAGCTATTGTACGACCCAAGATAAAACTCTGCCTCTCTTTTCGCAAAACCATTGTAAAAAAGTTTTAATCTGAAGATTAATGTTTTGTAGCGTCACGATTCGTTTTTGTTTTAATCAGAAGCTAAATTCAGGACATTACTGCCACAGATATTCAAACAGTGAAAATCATGTATTTGCTTCTGATATAATCTGACACTTACTTAGAGGGAATCAGCTTATCCCTGGAAGTCATCATCCCTGGTGTTCCTCTGTTCGACCTTGAAGCCTCGACAAGTTGAACTACATGCTCCAGCCTCATTCTCTCCAGCTCCCTAAATCCTGTCTTTATTCTGAACGTGGCGTGACCAGACACGAGGTTCCAAATGATGAAGTGGGATCTGTTGTCTGAAGGTCCCAGCAGGCTGTCGTTGTCCAGCAGGATGTACTCGTGTGACAAAGCCGGGACAATGTAGCAGCCGGACAGTTTTCTGATGTACTTCTTCATCTTCAGATCGTAGATTAAAACAGTCTGGAACACTGGCCTCTGGTCATCACTGATGTTGGAGAAGCCCCGGTCAGTGAGAATGACCAGTCTGGTGTTTCTGATAACTAACGCATCTGTGCCTTCGGTCAAGCCCCTCTCTATTCTAACCGCGCTCTGAAGACATTTGCCCTTGGTGACGTTCCACACGCTGACTGGTCCGTTGTTGACTGCCTTTGCTACCACGTATCTGATGAAACATAATGAAAACATGTTATGTTAAAACCAACATTTTCTCTTGGTCCAGTTAAGAAAACATTATTCGCGGAAGTCTTGTTTCGCAATATTGAAAACATGTTGTGTTAAAACCAACATGTTTTCTTGGTCCAGTTAAGAAAACATTATTCGCGGAAGTCTTGTTTCGCAATATTGTTTGTACGCTGAGAAGTGGATGTTTGCTTGTCATTCCAAATGTTACAAATAGTATCTTTACTTTTTGTTTTCTTCTTTGCGTATCCAGACCGCCCAGTGTAGAGTTCCTGGACTGCCATGAAGCGATCAGTTCCCTTGTCGTTGCCACTGTCAGGCTTTGACTTTCCAGACAACGGTCCTTTACAAACAAAATACTCAGATAGGACACGAAGTGGAAAAAAAAAATACTTTTACAGAACCGTCTTATCTGAGTTATGTGGCATTTGTGGTCGTTTCCCTGCTGCTTTTAAATGAACTAAGCAGCCAGTTATGGGGCAGACTTCACAAGGTTCAACACTTAACTTTGAGACGTTTCATTACAGACTGGCTAGTCTTATTGTTCTTCTCTTGTCTATAGCACAAAACAGTATGGCTTTCTTCCAGAGTATTTGCCGAAAATTTTTCTGTACGTTAATGTCCAAAAAAACAAGGCTGTAAAGTTTCAGGGTTAAAATTGTTACAGTACGTCTTTTACTGGCAAACCAGAGCGAGTGATACATGTCACACAACGCTCATAACACGATCACATAGAGGCGAGAAAGATATCAAACAAACGTCGAACTAGTTAGTCAAGATTTAAAAGAAATCTTATCTTATATATCTTATATCCTTCCCGTGCCGTTAAACGTCACATAGGGCTCGTAAAGTAGTTCGCCAATTTTTCCTGTCTTCGGCGAGTCTTTCAACCTCATCAAAGGATTTTATGCCTGTTAACTTGGCCTCTCTTAATAATGTCCTCATCAGAGTTTCACGCGGTCTGCCCCTTTTTCTTCGGCCTTGATAGCTTGTTTTGGGATTCTCTGATCATTTCTTCTCATCAAGTGACCAACATATGTCCATCTCCTTTTCCTGATCACCCATGAGACTGGTTGTTGTTCAGTCATCTGTCTTATCTCTGCATTGTTCTTGAGTTCATTCCACTTGATGCCGAGTATTTTCCTTAGGCATTTGTTTTCAAAAGAGTCTAATTTCTTTTCTATTTCTTTAGTTGTTTTCCAGTTTTCGCATGCATAAATGAGGGTGGATATTACATTTGAATTGAATAGTCTTAACTTGGTTTTTGTGCTTATAACTTTTGAATTCCATATGTTCTCAAGATTCTTGAAGATTGATGCTGTTTTTGCAATTCTGATCCTAACTTCTTTTCTAGTGTCACCATCCTGGTCTATGTAGCTGCCAAGGTATGCAAATTGATTGACTTCTTCAATATCTGTCTCTTCTATGTGTATTTTTCCACTTTGATTGATGGGAATTTTCATTATTTTTGTTTTGTCCTTGTTAATTTCAAGTCCTATTTTGCTAGCCAGTGAAGACAGGCTATCTGTTTTTTTCTTGCATGGAATTCACATTATTACTGATAAGAGTTATGTCATCAGCAAAATCAAGATCTTCTAGTTGGGTCCCATGTACCCAGTCAATACCTGTGTTACCTGTGCAGCATTTTTTCATTATGAAGTCTATTGTAATCCCAAAAAGTAAAGGAGACAGTATACATCCTTGTTTCACACCTGTTTCAATCTGGAACCATTCATTAAAAGAAATACGTCTATTTAAATGAATGTAAATAATGAAACACTGAAAAGAATAGACATTTTCATATACCTTGGACATATAATAATAGAAAATGGAGAATATAAAATGAAAGTCAACAAAATAAAGAAAGCGGGACAAATCTTATATCCAGAAACACTCTCATTAAAACTGACAGGTTCCGCGTGTTATGCTCACATGACAGGTTCCACTTGTTATGCTCACATAACATTCACTTCTATCAGAGAAAAGCGTGATATTAAAACGAAACATGTTGTAGTTATTAATTACCTTGGATTGTCCACCATAGGCCATATGTCAGATATACCAAACTGTTTCTTCAGTTTCGGGGCCGGCTGGTTAATTTTGGGGCTAAGGTTCCACGCCTTCAAGCAGTTCTCTCCCTCAGAGGCAGTTACGCAGTAACGAAAATCTAAGCATGCGCACATCGTACTTATTCCCGGATGTGTCGCCATATGTTTATGCTCTTCTGTTTCTAGGTTAAAAACAGCAACATCAGTGCTGCTATTCCTGGTATTGGGTGAAACGGATATAGCATGGCTTCCGCTGAGGTTAGTAGAAAGCTGCCGGATATTGTCAGATGCGCAACCTCGGATGCTTCGTATGTAGGTCATCTTGAGAACATCGAACAGCTCCAGCGCGTGAATCTCCTCTTGGGTAATCGACTGCTGCCTACAACAAATAATGAAATACTCTCTAGTCACGGCCAGAGCTACAGCTGCAGACGTTTCCTCGTGACACTGCAAGTTCTTCAACATTTTTCCACTTCTGGCGTGTCGGACTGTTGCAAAATTTCCATCTCTGAACGCATGAAGAACATGCTCAGCGAATGACGAGTCTGCTATCAGAACAGAGTTGTTTTTGTGAACACTCTTTTCTGGAATGTGTGTCTGGCACAGCTGTGAGAAATCGTCCAGGGACCAGGAACGGAAAACGTTAGAGCCGTCAAACACCGCAGCAAGAATCTTACCTTCTGCAGCGACTGAAATACTGGCAGGGTCTATATAGTCCGGGCTTGTAAACACACAGCTGCCCGAGTCCAAGTCGTAGGCTTTGATACATGTTTCTTCCACGGTGATAGCTAATGGTTTTCCTTTAGCAGCGTTGATGGCGCACACTTTAGAACCTGCACCGTTTATGGATTTGACAACTTTTCCTACACGTATATCCCATAATTTCATAGTTCCATCTTCTGATGTTGTCAAAGCTTGCATGCCATCAGATATTAATGTGACGGATGTCACCGGTTTCGTGTGTCCAGACAGCAGGTGAAACTGAATTCCTCCAGGCTCAACTAAGCACCCTACGGACGGTATCAAAGATGGAACAGGAGAGCGTTTCATTGCTGCCAGAAGAATGTGAAGGTTAGGGTACTTCATTGGGTCTCCAGGAGCTACAGGGTTATCTGCTGAGACGCATCTGTATAGACGCCCTACAAGCTGTGAGGCTAACTGTCGAGGCTCCCGCTGAAGAGCTCTGCTTGAAAGAAGGAGGGCATCGTATAAGAGGCTCAGCTCGGAATCGTTGGTCTCCACTGTCAGGGCAGCATCGTAATCTTCTAGTAAAACTTCAAACGATGTACCACACAATCGTGCCTGCATCCATTCAAAGTTGCAGAGGCAGGCCTGCTTTAGCAGAGACGTCATCTGACATCGCATTAAGTGATAAGGAAGTTCGTTTGTTGCTCGTAGGTTATGCACGCCAAACGATCCATTTCCAGCGGACATTCGCCGCCCCTCAGTGTACAGTTTCTGACCTGCCACGAAGCAATCATCTCCCTTGTCGTTGCCACTGTGAAGTTTTGACTTTCCAGACAAGAATCCTAAGAAATACTCTGACAGAGCTTTGTGATAGGAAGGCGCTTTGTCCCTCTGACTCAAATACCTTTCATGAGCCGCCTCAGAAATCTCAGAGTGCGCCCAGTTTATTGTCCTCACATTATCGCCCTTACATTCTGAAACTAGATCTTTCATGTCCTCCAACAAGCGAACCCACAACAGTGTCGGCAAACGTCGTTTAGGAGGTTTGTACGTTGCCATGACGTCGTCCATTACTGCATCGTCCATAGATAAAATGTCCTCCATCTCACTGCTGGACAGGCCGTGCCTGGACGCTGTGATGTAGCCAAGAGCTCTCCTAGTGAGGGGCTCGCCGTGAGCTATCTCGAGTCTGACAAAACGAAGAGAAGCAGCTTTTCTCAGAGTTTCTCCAAGCGTGGCCACATCAGGTGGCATATATGATGTCCACGATACAGCCTCCGTTTTCGCCATCTGCGATAAAGTTTGTACAAAACAGACTTTTATATAAAGCAGACTTCTTGTTTCATGTGTAAGTTTTATGACACTGCAAAATATCTGGCATCAAATTTTAAATTCCCACAGACAACTTCTGCTTGAAATTGACAGAGACAGCAGGATCAGACTCACAGACAATCCGGTACAGAGATACAGTCATTTTATGGCAGATCCCAGGTCAACAAATAAGTCTTATTTTGATAAGCACATAATCATAGACATGCACATAATCACAGATATGAAAATAATCAGACAAGCACATAATCACAGACAAGCACATAATCACAGACAAGCACATAATCACAGACAGTCAAAAGGAAAGTGGCATTCAGAAGCTTCCTAAAGCAAATGCAATGGATCAAAAACAAAAACAAAAACAAAATAACTGGAAACATTAATCAACAGAAGAAGACATATAACTGTAGTTTTCCTTCACTAGCAGTCACTTGTGTAAGAAGACTTGATGTCTGAAAATATAGTTCAATAATTTTTATGTTTTTTTTTAGCATTCTCTTTTGTTGTTTTTGTTTTTTTTTTTTAATTCTTGGGGAATTTCAAGTTCCGCTTTAATTTCTGAAGCTCTTTCAGTGATTTTAATCCCCATTCAACCTTCACTGTTTTATTTATTTCCACGCAGTCGTCTAGATTTTTTTTATCTCCATCATTTGATAGAGGACGTCTGTAGAAGTAACACGAGTGAATTTAACTTTCACTGGCAGCAGTTGATTTTAGTAGCACAGTTTATGCAGATTTTCAGATATATATATGCAACCTTCGGTATGCTGACGACACAGTACTGATAGCTGAGAACCAACAAGACCTGCAAAATCTCTTGGATAAAGTCGCCAAAGAAAGTGAACAAAAAGCCCTTACTTTAAACATCAAAAAGACAGAGACTATGGTATATATATATATATTATATATATATATATATATATATATATGAACCAGAATCCACCAAAATGCAGTATAAAATTAAACGGGACTATTTTAAATCAGGTGCAGAAATTCAAATACCTTGAAGCAGTATTACTTTCAGATTGGAAATGCAGAACAGAAATTAGGAACAGAATAGGCCAAGCAAAGACTGCATTTCGGAGAATAAGAAACATATTAACCAACACATCCTTATCAATGAATGTTAGAAAACGAGTCCTAAATGCTATATTGAACCTATCTTGTTATATGGAAGTGAATCATGGACAATAGGCAGGTCTGCACAAAAATCATTGGAAGCAGCAGAAATGTGGTTTATTAGAAGAATATTGCGAATCCACTGGACAGCAAAAATAACTAACGAAGAATGTATGAGAAGAGCTGGAGAGACAAAAAAATCTATCATATTTGATAGAAATCTATCCAAAAAAAAAAGAGGGAGCGATGTACTTTCATAAGACATGCAGTGAGAAGAGGGAGCATTGAAAATATTATAACAACAGGAAAAATAGTGGGAAAAAGATCAATAGGAAGACCAAGAGAAATGATACTGGACAGTCTGACGAGATGGTGTGAAGGAGATCACCAACTGAGCTAGTAGCCTGTATGAAGGATCGTGTACTCTGGAGAAGCTTAATAGCCAACGCCAGTCGGTACGGCACCTGATTATATATATATATATATATATATATATATATATATATATATATATCTTTACAAAACATATTTCTTTTTTTCTGGTTAGGACAATTGTCACCTCCACTGAATCTAAGTTTCTTTTACACACTTCCTCTACGACACATTTCATGGCACAAACACTAATAAACTACTTCTCTGGCCATAACGAATTATAGCAAATCAAAACCTAAATTTATCTTTCTTATCTGTTAAACATTCGCCTCTCCACAAATTACAAAGCGTAGAAAATCTGGACTGTTCTAATGCTATAAAGCTAAATTAATTTCATAATACTAAGTTTAATAAGTTAGCATCATAAGGTAGACAAATCTTTATTATCTATATTTTTAATGCCATGGCATCTGGTAAGAATAGCATGTAAATAGCGGACAATATACAAATTAAAGTGCAAATAACTTGAATCAACCAATAGATGACAACTATTTTCAAAACGGATCACAAGAGATGAAATTCGTCTGCAATTTTTTGTTTCAGTAACAAATTACCTTCAAAAACAGTGGGTAGGGATATCTCCTGAAAGTCTGAACCAAGAACTCATACTGTTCTTCTGTTACAGTTCTTTCATTGTGCTTTAACCAGTGTCCAAACATGGTCAGCACTTCTTCTTCCGCAAGGTGACCAATCTCCAAGAAACAGCTATCATGGCCGGCAAGCAGTTTCCGGGCAAAATGTAGGCAAGTACACTTGTCCTCGGAACTCATGGAAATGATAAGATGGACATGCGGAGGTAACTCTACAGGCAGCCAAAGTAGATTCTTTGCGTTGTGTTCGTCTGTTTGAAGACAGAAAATGTACCTGTAATTTGAAGATCTAATGGCAGAGACAAGAATACACAAGATTTGTGAAAATCCATTATCATTACTATATTCGCTTCAGTAGCGACTTGGTTAGTCTACTCGTCTTTCATGGAGAAGGTTGGATGTTATACTCTGGCGGAAACCACCAGGCCTTCCAGCTATATAAATCGATATCTGGCATCATTTGGAGCTGGGAAATGAAGCGCCAAGTGTGATGTTGGCCACATCATCCTGTTGTATCAGTGTGTGTCAGGTTACGGAAAGTATGGACACTACCACTTTGTCCTCTACGACGTGCCTCTATTGCACGGTAAAGCTACGTTTACCACTTTGTATATCACTACAATATCAAAGATATATAAACTCAAGCTCTATAAGGCATGCCTCACAGTAGTATAAACTCAAGCTCTATATAGTATGCCTCAAAGTAGTATGAACTCAAACTCTATAAGGCATGGCTCAAAGTAGTATAAACTCACGCTCTATGTGGCATGTCTCAAAGTAGTGTAAACTCAAAAAGGCATGCCTCAAAGTAGTATAAACTCAAGCTTTATAAGACAGGCCTGTTCTTTCTGTGCAGCAGAAAAGATACAAGGAAATAAATTAAAACTTGACCAGATGTTCAGAATACAAAACTTTGAGTAAATAAAGTAGGAAATAAATCCAATAAACGACAAGTAGGAGAAGACATATAAAGCAGGTGGGGATGGATAGGCCGCCTTCTGTGAATGAATAAAGTGCTGATGGTCATGACAAGGTGAACAATATATAAAAAACCCCACTAGGCAGGGAAAAACATTGTGCTCATGAAAGTGGGTTTTTCAGACATCCAAAGTTCGGAAAGACTAAATTGGAAGTAATAAATATTTGCGAATAAGAAACAGCTTGACGAATACTAACAGAAAGAGCTTTAGAAGTACAGAAAGATCTCTACTTATGCTTCATTGATTACACCAAGGCATTTGACAAGGTGAAACATAATGAAATTATTAAAATGCTTGAAGACATAAACATAGACGGCAAAGATCTGAGGACTGTAAAACATCTGTACTGGCAGCAGGAAGCAGAGACTCGAGTTGAAAATAAAACTGGAAAGTATCAACCAATAAAACAGGGAGTGCGACAAGGGTGTGTACTATCTCAGTTTTTTCTTTATACAGCGAGAATATTCTAAGAACGATCATTGGAGAACCAGGTATAAAAGTAGGAGGATACAATATTAACAACCTTCAGTATGCTCACGACACAGTATTGATAGCTGAGAACCAACAAGATCTGCAAAATCTCTTAGATAAAGTCGCCAAAGAAAGTGAATAGAAAGGCCTTACTCTGAACATCAAAAAGACAGAGACCATGGTTATATCTAATAAACAGAATCCACCAGCATGCAGTATTAAATTAAACGGAACTATTCTGCCGCATGTGCAGAAATTCAAATACCTTGGAGCAGTAATAACTTCAGATGGGAAATGTAGAACAGAAATTAGGAACAGAATAGGGCAAGCAAAGGCTGCATTTCAGAGAATGAGAAACATATTAGCCAACACATCGTTATCAATGAATGTTAGAAAACGAGTCCTAAAATGCTATATTGAACCATTCTTGTTATATGGAAGTGAATCATGGACAATAGGCAAGTCTGCACAAAAATCATTGGAAGCAACAGAAATGTGGTTTATTAGAAGAATGTTGTGAAATCCCTGGACAATAAAAATAACTAAAGGAGAATGTTTGAGAAGAGCTGGAGATAGAAAAAGTCTTGTAAAAATAATAAGAGAGAGACAATGTACTTTCATAGGACATGCAATGAGAAGAGGGGGCATTCAAAATATTATAACAACAGGAAAAATAGAGGGAAGAAGAGCCAGGGGAAGACCAAGAGAAATGATACTGGACTGTCTGACGGGATGGTGTGAGAGGAGATCACCAACTGAGCTGATGGCCTGCATGAAGGATCGTGTACCTGGAGAAGCTTAATAGCCAACGCCAGTCGGCACGGCACCTGATGATGGTAATGATGAAATAGGAAACAATTAGGTTTTTCGCACAGTAAAGTAATATAACATATTATTGTATGGTTAGACCTCGGTGAAAAAAAAATCAAAGACGAAGCACGTTTAGATGTGAGAGAAAGCAGTGCGTGAGTCAAGTTCCAGGTCCTGACATTTCTTCTTTCACGTCTAATAGTGGCTTGTCTATGATGTTCTTCTCTAGGTCTAACCACAAAGAATTATGCCCTAGTGTTTAAATGAAGTAATAAATAGGACCGGAGTGAGTTTTGTCGCCCTCTCATCTGCCTCAGGATTACAGGATTATTATTATTGATGATGATGATGATGATGATGATGACACTGCTGTATGTTGTTAATTACGAATGTCCCACAGCCTAGATCACATGAACAGATTATATATGTTAATACAGCCTTTTCATGTCAGATTGAACGTAAGCAAAAGCAAGTGGGACTATCAGAAAGTTTACGTTACTTCCTAGAAGGGATTAGTTAAATATCAAACGTTGAAGAGACAGCGTTCCTGTTGCTGGACATACATGGATAATGCACTTATTTAATGCACATATCTTGAACCACCTGCACACAAACAAATAAAAGTGGTCCGCTCACAACCAAGACCCATTAGCCATGTGTTCAATCTTCTGGCAAGAACACGCAACTCTAAAACGTAAAAAAAAGAAAGTGTTCTATACGTTCTTAAGAAGTGCTAAAATTGTTTTCAAGTGACAGCCTAGACACAAAGAGTGTCGGATTTCTGTTTATTCTACACACCAGATCCTAAAATTGAATGCAAGATTCCGGTGGATAGATTATATACGGGCAAGCTCGATGTGTTTTTTTTTAAAGATTTCAAGATATGATTCATCATTGTCTTAATCTACTTCATCTTTCTCTCTGTCTGTCTGTCTGCCTCTCTCTCTCTTTCTCTCTCTCTCTCTCTCCATGTGTCCGATTCTTAATCTTTTCAAAATAAACTTCGATCGGTCTATGATTTTTTATGGTTTTGTGTATGTGTATGGATGTGTGCCTGCGATTATATCTATTTAACTATCTATTTCCGTCTTTGTACCCATCTAACCGGACTAGTTATCTCTCTGTCCTCTTATCGGCCTTCTGGTAAATTACTGGAGCTATTTACTTTTTAAAAACATTTTCCTTGGTAAAACTATATTCCATTTTCTCGCATAAACTCCGTTGTTATTATTTTATTTCTTCACCATCGTTAGTTTTGAACACATTATTGTGTATTCTCGGAAAATTCTTTGTTGTGTTCAAAATTTATTTCTGTCTAGAACATTATTATTATAAATATAATATCTATACATTTCAAGTCTCTTGTTACTGCGGTAACATCAAATGGTAGGTGTCACACAAAGGTTAAAAACAGAATATCGCAGGCAAATGTAGCATTTCAGAAAATGAAACCTATTTTGTGCAATTCATCTTTGTAATTTAGATACTAGGAGGAGAGACTTGAAATACTATATCTAGCCAGGGAGAGAATCATGGTCATTAACAAAAGCAACAAAGATATCATTAGAGGCAACTGAAATGTGGTTCCTACAAAGAATGTTAAGAATACCGTGGACAGTTAGAAAAACAACAACAAATGAAGAATGCCTAAGAAAAGTGCAATGGGAAACGAACCTTAATAAACACACTACGGGATAGACAATCAAGGTTTACTGGACATATAAAGAAAATATCGTGACAACAATTAAAACTTGAGAAGCAGAGGAAGAGGTACATTAAGAGAGAAAATCTTAGATGGCTTAACAAAAATGGCACGCGAGAAACACAACAGAACCTGATGAAAAAAACATGAAAAGATTGCAAACTGTGCAGAGACATGCTCGCCAACGCCTCCAGACATGGCACATGATGATGGTAACATGCGGAAAGCAGTTTTTTTTTAAAACAGTGGCTATTTATAAAATTCAAACAACAGCCTGTCTCATGGGTGATCAGAAAAAGAAGAAGAGCATATGTCGGTCATGTGCTGAGAAGAAACAACCAGAGAATCCCAAAACAAGCTATCAAGTGAACACTAAAGATAGAAGAAAAAAAGATCGGCCACGTGAAACTCTAAAGAGAACGTTCTTAAGAGAGGCCAGTTTAGTAGGCATAACATCCCTTTATGTGGTTGAAAAGCTCGCCGAAAACAGAAAATCTTGGCAAACTACCACGCGAGCCCTGTGTGACGTTTAGCGGCACGGGAAGGATGTAAGATGTAAGATTTATAGTAACACTAGAAACTGCCAAATATGTAAATTGCTTGATTTGTTTAAATCTATTCTTACAGCGGTAATTTAATATCTAAAGCTAACTATATTTTCAGTATTAAAAATTAAACAAGTCTGTGTTTTAATTAAACCTTTAAAAAACCCTATTAGTTCACTGAAGTGGAATTCACAGTGGATAATAGTTTGATATACAGTTATTGAGGTCAGAAGTTCAGATTATTAACTTTGATAAAGCTTGTTCTAAACTGCGTAATAGGACGAACAAGTGATTGACTGATTGATTGATGCGTATTTTCAAAGGAAATGTGCAAGCAGGCCTGTCTGACATTCTGCCTTTTTATCACACAATGTTCTTTTTCTGTTCCGGACGTTCTACAAATATGTCAAGTATGTAACAAACATAATCAACATTGACACAGCGGAGAGAAATAAAATAAAATAAAACATTCACTCTTATCCATGCCTTCAGTACAGAAAGTGTATATGTGTGTGTGTGTGTGTGTGTGTGTGTGTGGAGGGGGGAATGGTGTGGATGTGTGTGGGTGGGTGTGTGGGGATGGGTGGGTGTGGGTGTGTTTTTGTGAGTGTGTGTTAAAAAAGTTACTCTCGCTTTCTCACACTAATAAGTAAAGAATCTAAAAATAACATAAATAAATGGTTAACAAGACGGAAACATTGCTTCATTGTATTCATGTCTGAATTCTAGATTACATGCCTTTTCTTGGAGAGATATGTTTCTGTTCTATTCCATGTATCCACGTTCTGTTCCCAAGATTAGTAAGAGCGACAAAATCTATATGGACGCGGCTTCTGGCACTGAAGTTTGTGGGGGCCCGCGGCCGCCTCTTTTTAATAGCATTTTCGCCAAAGTTAAAGGAGTACATGTATCCTGCTGATATCCTCCATCCCTTGAAAAGATTCTGGTGCGTTTTTTTTTTATTTATAGGGAATGCAATTTTAACATTCGAGTCTGTTCGAAGTTCAAGTGAAACTGTTTCTTGAGTTTGTTCGCAGTTCAAGTGAAACTTTCTTGAGTCTGTTCGAAGTTCAAGTGAAACTTTCTTGAGTCTGTTTGAAGTTCAAGTGAAACTTTCTTGAGTCTGTTCGCAGTTCAAGTGAAACTTTCTTGAGTCTGTTCGCAGTTCAAGTGAAACTTTCTTGAGTCTGTTCGCAGTTCAAGTGAAACTTTCTTGAGTCTGTTCGCAGTTCAAGTGGGGCTGTTTTCCTCTATAAATAATGTCTTTCTTTTTATGTCCTTTTTATTAGGACTTCCTCTAGAAAACATTACTCACTGAAATCTGACGTCATGCGGTAAATGAAAGTTCCACATATTTTGGTGGAAGAAAAATTATCATCATTATGTGCTTGCCAAGCGGCTATCGTGCTTCTCCATCTTGCGCGGTCCTTGGTTTTTCCAGTTAACTGAGATGCTTTTCTTTTTCGATGCTACTTGGTCAGTCCGCAGAGATAGTTTTCTCTTGGCCTTCCCTCTCTCCTTTTTATCCATGGAACTTTCCTGTTATTTGTAGGTTCTTTAATTTCTATCTTCTCATGACATATTCAGTAAATTTTAACTGTCTTTGTTTTAAAATCATTTTAACTAGTTTCCGTTGTTCTTAAGCTATTTTAAGAATCTCTTTGTTTGTTTTTCTGTCTGTTCGGGTGCATCTTTGACCAAAACCACATCTCAGTTTGCTTCTCTTTTCTTTGACATCCTTTGCTTTGACTATCCAAGTTTCACGACAAAATAGCAGTAATACTGTAATACTCTTTTCCTCACTTTTAAGGGCATCTTTTCTTTTTTAGTATCATATATATATCAAACATCAAAACAAATGATAATATACTTCCATAAACACCGATACTAACCTGAGAGTCTATCAGTCCCATCAAGTATAACAATAACAGGATTCTCTTTATCTGCCTGCCCAATCCTGCACCAGAGGTCATTGATAACTCCCATATAATCCTGAATGACGGGAACAAGGAAAATCAGACAGGGATAAAGGTAGGGCTAGTTATGATAAAGAATATAGTCATAGGGCGTATAACTCTATAATATAGAAGCTGGTATTAGTTTATGTATATTATAATCTCTTAGCTTTTTTTTTATTTTATACTACTGGGACCAATTTTGAAAATTACGGCACGATATCAGATGAAGAGTTCTTCAAATATCATGGACACAAAAAAGAACAAATATATCCATACTACAAGAAGTTAATATTGAAGAAGGTTGACTAGTAAAGAAGATTAAACAGAGAAAAATGAAAAATTGTGGACATATTCAACTTCACGAGACTTTGAGAAGACAGGCTTGGAAGGGTACATAAGGAGAGAAAAGAAAGAGAGGAAGACCAAGACGAAGACGGCAATCAGACCTTGTTGATGATTTGAATGAAAGCATCAGCAGCAGGACATCTTGGTTACAACGGAGAGACCTTCAAGAGACCCGCTAGGGAAGCAAAGTTCCCCAAGGGACATGCAAATGAATGAATGGATGAGGAGCATGCTACCATACATAAGATACATTTATGAAGTGTACGTCGATCCATTCGCTCTTTATGAGACATAGCATCAGGAAAGCTGTTACCAACAGCAATGCCTAGAAGAGTTATGTCGTAAGCGGCATCTTTGTTGTGGTAAACTTGATAATCTTGTCGTGTCTGATCTCAGCAGCCAAATTATTATATTTATTTTTAGAAGGAATATATCGAGCAGGCTGTGCCTTTGTGGACGGAGATTTTTTGATGGAGCAAAACTAAGATATTTCTAGAAAACCAAGGGACCTAAGTAGATCTCTTCTGTCAGGGGAAACAATTTCAGTTTCCTTGCCACTGGAACAAGGAGTCAACAAAAGAAGAGAACAAATATTTTAATAATAAAAATTTATAAACACGTTGTCACCCAGTATGTGTAAACTTGTATGAACTCCCTGTAACTGCGAACTGTTGCTCTTTGGAGCCGATGCTGCAGATGTGTTAAGCCACAGCACAGTATCGGCGTGGGAGTGGGTTATGGCAGCTACTTTTTCAGTCCCGCAGTACTGCTAAAAAGCAGGGGGGTGTGCAATGCTTCTTTAGCAGACTCCACCACCATGGGGACTATGGCGATCCCTACCCCGTTAGCCAGGCTAGACCTGTTACTGGGGGTATCACAGAGAGGTGGGACAGGGTCTTGGTCAGCTATGGTTCGCTAACCCTGACGCTAATATACGAGTATCAGCTATGGTTCGTTAACCCTGACACTAATATACGAGTATCAGCTATGGTTCGTTAACCCTGACACTAATATACGAGTATCAGCTACGGTTCGTTAACCCTGACACTAATATACGAGTATCAGCTATGGGTCGTTAACCCTGACACTAATATACGAGTATCAGCTATGGTTCGTTAACCCTGAGCCTTAATCATACAAAAACACGCAGGACGAAGAAACACACACACAGAAAAAGAGAGAGAGAGAGGGAGAGACAGAGAGAGGAGAAAGTATAAACTGTAGTCATCAGGTGCTGTATATAGATGTATCCTACTGTAAGACTAGGCCGGCGTACATTTCTATAGAGCAGACCGCTGGAGAACAAATGAAAAAAAAACGAGCAAATCATCCTAAGTTCACATAATCTGCCTTTGAAAACTGACAATAAATAAATGAAACCTATTTGCTGAGTGTGGTGTCATACATTTTATAATAGCCATTAAAAAACCGCTGGAAATGGTTTGATCATGTGATCTGAAGAGACCCTATCAACAGCCATGAAACAGCCGCGATATGGCAGCCCGAGGGACAAAGAGAGGTCGACCAAAGATTACCTGGTGGAGAACTGTAGAAGAAGAAATGAGCAGCATACAGCACATCTGGGGCACAATACAAAATCTGGCCGCAGACCGTGAGAAGTGGAGAGAATTTGTTGTTCCCCTGCAAGACGCCATAAGCTTATAGACCCGTGACTACTTAGATGATCATCGACCACGGACATGGATGGACGGATGGATGGATGGATGGATGAATGGATAGATGGATGGATGGATGGATGGACGGACGGATGGATGGATGGATGGACGGACGGACGGATGGATGGATGGATGGATGGATGGATGGACGGACGGATGGACGGACGGATGGATGGATGGATGGATGGATGGATGGATGGATAAGACTAGGTCTTTATCTTTTAAGTTACTGTGTGCATCTTCCTTGTCAACCGTTTCAGTTCACCTTCTCAGCGCCTTTTATTTCTTTTTTTCTTTCTTGTTTCATTAATTTTCATTCTTTCTTATCTAATACCGAACACTGACGGCGATAAAAAGTTGCTCACAACTTTGCCTTTCCAAGTATTTCGAAAGCGTTGCTGATGACTTTAAAAAAAAATGATAATCACAATAAGAGCGGAGAGGCCATGTGTGGGAGATTTAAGCAGCTTGTAGAGTATGGCTTCAGCAAATCTATTTTAGAGAAGACGCAAAACAAGAGCACATTCACCTCGTGTTCTCTCATTTAATAATAAAAAAAAAAACGTGAAGATTTTCTAAGTTGTAACTTTATAACTGACGGCTAGGTCATTCTACTGGAGAGAAAGATAGCAGATAACAGAGAAGCAAACTATAACAAATGATGACGCTTTTTTTTTAACTTACAAGTAAATGGGTCTCGTGGTGTCCACACGTTTGGGTGGCGAAATGTGTGGCGAAATGTGTGGGTGTTGAATAGTCCAGGTATCAATAAGTGTGGGCTTTGAAACGTCAGGACTAAAAAAAGTTTAGTGTCACAAAGTCATGGAAAGCTTAGTGTCACAAAGTCATGGAAAGCTTAGTGTCACAAAGTCATGGAAAGCTTAGTGTCACAAAGTCATGGAAAGCTTAGTGTCACAAAGTCATGGAAAGCTTAGTGTCACAAAGTCATGGAAGGTTCAGTGGCTCAAAGTTATGAACCGACAATGGCGGGGTTATTTTACAAAAGCGATACTACTGGGATATAATCCCACGTAAAGATGGTCTTAACTTCTTTCTAAATTTTGGTGTTGATAACTTTAGGATCATATCTTGGGTATGGATAACTTTTGGTATACTTCATACGTGGATACCTTTAGATGAATTTCTAGGGCGTGCATAACTTTAAGTGAATGTCTTACAATATACTTGTAGGTGAATGTCTTGAGTGTTGACATTTTTAGGTGAATGTCTTGGATGTGGATGTCTTTATATGCCTTGGGTGTGTTAGATCTTTAGATGAATGTCTTGGATGCGGATAATTTGAGGTGAATGGCTTGGGTATGGATAACTTTGTGTATATAGTGTGAAAAGTATGCATATTTACCCTTGGTATTTCTTCAAGGCTGCCAGCAAAAACGTGACAAAGCTGGAGACTGATATCTCTCAACATGGACCTGATGTTTGTGGAGTTTGTGGTACAGCCTATCATCCGGACCAACACTCGCGGCCGGGAGCTAGAAAGGAAAGTGGAGCGTGAGAAGTCATTAAATCAAAAACACATGACAGTACACATGAAGTTTTTTTGTTTTTTTTAAAGAGGCATCGAAGTGGCGAAACGGTTAGTACACCATCTCTCATGGCGAAAGTCGGGAAGCTCGAATCTGGCTGGAGGCTCCCCAGTCACCCAGTAGGTACCTGGCATCTTTTGGAGCTGGGTAAGGAAAGGCGGCCTGGCGTGAAGCTGACCACATCAAACTCTAGTGTGCCGGCAGGTCAAGGACAACACAGACATCGACACCACTATCCTAGGGTCTCCATGGCATGGTAGGGTTACTTTTATCTTTTGTAACACAAAGAAAGAAAGAAAAGATGGAAAAAAGATAGAAAAAAGAAAGAAAGACTTCTATCAAGCACATCTAAAGACGTGTAAGGGTGTACCACGTGCCGGAACAGCACACTGGTGGACTCACAACATCTGCATCATGAAAGTTGCTACACTGGCGTTGCGTTACACTGATATGCTCTATGTAACTTCAGTAACCTAGGATCAGTAAAGCACTAGATTCATACACAAAATTGAGCTATAATCAACATTTCAACAACTGCAAAGTTGAGACATAACATAAATCAATCATCACATAATTCCAGCAGTTACAAGAGAACAGGTTTATTGGTGAAACGCCATTTGTTGGTGCATGCTGCCAGTGGAAATGGAATGAACAGGCCGATGAAATTCACAACAACATGCAATAAGTGTCCAGGCGATTAACGTCGCCATGGACGATCTTTCTCACGGCAAAACAAAATAGACCTCTCCAATTTTTTACAGCAGAAAAAACAACATACTTTCTCAGTCTGAATTCACCACTTGGTCCAGAGGGACAATCTACTCTCAACTCAACATAAAAACTATAAAAAATGTCATAATAAGGACAAATTAACCAACTCTAACCATTTCCCTACAAAGAGACATACTACAACCTAAACTCTACATTTTCGACAACGCAACTAAAAAAAAGTACTATCTCTGAAAGAGGAACTTGCCTGAACCTACATTTTCGCTCCTTCTTACTTGCCGGTCTCAATGTTATATTTTTTCTTCACGTCTACCTTTTCCGGTGCGTCTCTTCCAATTCGTTCACCGTGTGAATCAGTACGTGCGAAATTTACATCACTGATTCGCTTGCTGCGCAAGCCTATAAGTTTCCAAAATTAACTCTCTACAGGGGAGACTACTCCTTTTCCCTTATCCAAACAATTTACCTAACCTATTCTGTTACACATCTACCCTGTCCTGTCAATCCTTATAGGACATTTTTTTTGTACTCTATAATTTCTATGCTTTTGTAGATTTGGACGTGACCATATGTCTTCCAGTCGCGTCTAGCAGCCTGTCTGTTCATTCCATCTTTCTATCTTACCTCATGTGTTCTTCTGTACTATTACGATATTGCCATTTAACCACACTCTCGCTGCATTAAAAAGAAGGGTTGAACGCAGTTTTCTAAGATGTATGATTATAAGTCTTTTTCCAATGGCTTTTCTCCGTCGTGGCTCAGTGATCGTTGTATGTCAAAACAATTCCCTGATATGTCAAATTTCTGAATCCTCAAAGGGAACATAAAAGTTGTGTGAAATTTACCACGAACATTTAAGCATTGTGTTCTCAGCTCCACCGTGCAGGCATATCTTTGCAATAGAAACCTCTGCTATTACTCTCAGTCAGCCATTTGCATGTCCCTTGCGGAACTTTGCCTCCCTAACAGCTCTCCTGTGGGCCTCTCGTTTATAACCAAGATGCCATGCTGCTGATGCATCCATTTTCAGATTATCAAGTCTTGCAGCCATCTTCGTTTTGGTTTTCTTCTCTTTCCTTTTCCTATTAAGTACCCTTCCAAGACGGTCTTCTCTAGATTATCATGACGTTTAATGTGTCTAAAATATTTAAGTTTTCTTTGTTTAATCCTCTTTACTAGCCAGCCTTCTTCAATATAAAATTCTTGTAGTATGGATATATTTGTTCTTTTTGTGTCGATGATATTTGAAGAGCTCTTCTATAGCATGTACATTCAAATGCATTTATGTGTTTCTCAGCTGTTTTGTTAAGTGTCCAGGTCTCATAGCATATGTTGCGATGGGAAAGATGCATGCCCTTAAAAATCTTATTAGTTCTATCTGTTCCTATCCACAGCTTCTTTAGTTGTTTTACTTTTTGAAGAGCGATAGATGTCCTCATTTTAATTTCTCTCATTGTATCTCCATTATTAGTTAGTAGTGACCCAAGATATTCAAAACTCTCCACTTCTTCCAATTTTTCCTCACTGATAAATATTTCAGCTGCCTTGTTTGTTTTGTCAGTTGTCATCAGTTTAGTTTTCTTCCCATTAAGATAGAGGTTTTGCTCTTCACTATTCTTACGGACTGACATAATTAGTTTTTCCCACTACTTTTTGTGTTGTGGACAGTAATACTGTGTCATCAGCATATCTAATCTCTGATATTTCATAACCTCCAATTGTTATGGCATCATAATATTCTTTGTCTACATCTTCTCTAACATTCTTCATTATATTTTCAGTATACAAGTTAAATAAGTAAGGTGACAATATGCACCCCTGACAAAGTGTTGTTTCACATAAAACAAGGGGTCCGTCAGGGGTGCATATTGTCACCTTACTTATTTAACTTGTATATTGAAAATATAATGAAGAATGTTAGAGAAGATGTAGACAAAGAATATTACGATGCAATAACTATTACTCTAAGGTATTAAAAAAATTAGTTCTAGTAATAAAATATATATTGTATGTAAAATGCAACTACCTAAGCAGAGTTCACGGAACAGAATACTGGGAAGATTATACAGTCCACTGCTAGGAGTGAAGGAAGGAAACGACTGTGGGTACATTCTACAAAATAAATGTTTACAAGCATCGTAATACTCTCTCTCTCTCTCTCTCTCTCTCTCTGAACCTTAAGTGCCCAGGACATATGGGGCTTCCGCAAGGGTTTTCCACAAATGCCTGTCCTTCGCCTTTTTTTCTGCTCTTGCCCAGGTGAGCCCTCTATTGCTCAACATCCTTTCTGTTGTTCTTCTCCATGTCTCTTTTGATCGTAATACTATAGAACAATAAATTTCCAAGCACCTGGAGACTTAACAAAACAGCTGAGAAAGACATAAATGCTTTTGAATGTAAATGCTATAGAAGAGTCCTTCAAATATCATGAACACAAAAAAAAAACCCAGATATATCCATATATAAGATATATACAAGAACTTAATATTTAAGAAGGTTGGCTAGTAAAGATGATTAAACAGAGAAAACATAAAATATTTTTGGAAATATTAAACATCATCAGAATTTAGAGAAGACAGTCTAGGAAGGGTACATAATGGGAAAAAGAAAGAGAAAAAGACCAAGGCGAAGATGGCTGCAAGACATTGTTGATAATCTGTGAATGGACGCATCAGCAGCAGGGCATCTTGCCTACAACCGAGAGGCCTCCAGGAGTGCTGTTAAGGAGGCAAAGTTCCACAAGGGAGATGCAAATGACTGACTGACTGATGAACATCATGGTTTCCTATTGTACAATATGATCTTCAAGCAATGGGGCCTATTAATCAAAGCACCGAGACGTTAAAAAAAAAACAGATGGTTATTTGCAGAAAATGTGCACAAATATGAATGTTGCGTAAGGATTTGTGGAGGAATCGATAATGGCACGGGAGATAAGCACTGATTTTTCTCTCCTACAAATAAACGACGGGTTACCTACCTCTTAAACCACTTCATGATGGATTTCGCAGTTTTAGCCAGAATGGCTGACTTTCCACATCCGCTCTTTCCGTATACCACCATTGGGCGCCTCGTGTCCGATTTCAAGTACGATTTGATTGTTGACAGAACATCTTTGCGTCCATGAAATCCTCTCGCCCTAAAAAAAATAACAAACGTTTAAAAGAGCTCTGTGTTAGCTATTTCATCAGATGAGTCACCAAGTTAAACCACATTCACACTGTGGGTGTCACAGGGTAAGACTTCTGTGAATCTTCTCTTGCTGGCTGCGTCACTGAAGCAGAGGTATCATAATCGCCAACGAAAAGAGTTCCACTAAGTTCCACTCCCTTCTCACTTGTTACACATAGCTCAGAACCTCTTCACAGTATCACATTACAACCCCGTCTACCCAATAATAATCACATATTTCACCTTCTCCCTGCTAGATTACAATTGTATATATATATATATATATATATATATATATATATATATATATATATATATATATATCCCATCTACGGTTTCCCCACCCACCAACCTCAGTTACAACACACATATCACACATCCCAAGTCTCCATTTAAATACTCTCTACACTCCACCATGCGTATTTCTGACACACAGCGTCGGACAAGCCACAGCTTCTTACAAGTTACAGCTAAGTGCTCAATTCATTTTATTTGATTTTTTAAAACATAGCATTCGTGTGAATTTATATTTATCTCCTCTCTCTCTCTATTTCTTCGTCCTGTATGTGTTTGTATGATTAAGTCTCATGCCGAAAAGTCACAACTGTGTACTCGTTAAGTAATAAAGCTGTTCCTACGTTTTTTTCCCAGTTTATACATTTTGGTATCACAGTTTTACTGTTATTTTTTGGTATCACAGTTTTACTGCAGTGGCTCCGTGTATAGTTATATACTCATACACTAATTATTGTGTGCAACGAAAATAGTGTGCGGTTGCTGTGGTGGTGTCGGTCAGACTGAGACAGAAAGAGACAGACCTTGTGAAGTGATAGACGAAATAAACGTAACTCAAAGGCTTTCTATCCATACATCGCAACCTATTCCCAAAAGCTGTTCTGTAGTTCATGAATCTGGCATCACTGTTTGCTAGCAACAAACATGAAAGTTAACTGTGCCGGCTGTTTGGTCTGAGCTTTAGCATAACAACTTTAATTGCCTTCGTACAAATAATTGTTTCTTACTTTCTCTTACTTTGCTGTCTTCATGTGAGTACTTATTACTTTGACTTACTTTGCTGTCTTCATGTAACTATTTATTACTTTGACTTACTTTGCTGTCTTCGTGTAACTATTTATTACTTTGACTTACTTTGCTGTCTTCATGTAACTATTTATTACTTTGACTTACTTTGCTGTCTTCATGTAATTATTTATTACTTTACTGTCTTCATGTAACTATTTATTATTTTGACTTTCTTTGCTGTTTTCATGCAACTATTTATTACATTAACTTACTTTGTTCTTCATGTGACTATTACTTTGACTTACTTTGCTGTCTTCAAGTAAATATTTATTACTTTAAATTACTTTGTTGTCTTCATGCAAGTATTTGTTACTTTGCCTTCTTTTGCTGTAATACAAATAATTACATGTAACTTACTTTACTGACCTGATGCAAACAGTAATATCTACTTTGACTTATTTTATGGCCCAACGAGTTAGATCCTTCTCTGACTTACTTGTTAATAAACTTATAATAATTTACAGTTTCTTTAGAAAAAGCAACGAATTTTACTTCAGTACTAATTTTAAAAAAAACTAGATTTATAAATGTCCAAATTTACAGGTTCTGCTTTTATTTCTTGCTTCCTAATAGGAGAATGTTATTAATTAATAATAATAATAATAATGATACTTCCTAATAGAAGAATGTAATAATTCCTAATGGGAGAATGTTATTAAATAATAATAATAATACTTCCTAACAGAAGAATGTTATTAAATAATAATAATACTTTCTAATAGAATAATGTTATTTAATAATATTAATAATAATAATAATAATAATACTTCCTAATAGGAGAATGCTATTAAATAATAATAATAATACCTCATATTAGCAGAATGTTGTTAACTAATAATAATAATAATAATACTTCCTAATAGTAGGATGTTATTTAATAATAATAATAATAATAATATAGTGAAATAAGATAGCGAAATGTTTAAATAAATTAAGACATTGACGAGAAATGTCACACCTAAGCTAAATTTAATTTGTGATGAGATGGGGAATACCTTGACAGAGACAGAGGAAATTCTAGAAAAATGGAAGGAATATTGCAGAAGAATGTATGAAACAACCTACTGTGAAAGCAGAAATATACAGTGTGAATTATTATTAGAGGAGAAAGAACCCGAACCGACAATAGAAGAAGTTTTATGGGCAATAAAGAATCTGAAAAATGGCAAATCACCAGGATGTGATGAGATAACAGCTGAGGAAAGGAATGTGCAACAATCTATCATGCACTATGTAAAAAGATATGGCATTCAGGTATTGGGCCAAAAGAATGGAAAAGAACTCTATTTATACCACTGCCAAAAAACAGTAACCTAAAATTATACACAAACTACAGAACTGTTGCACTGATTAGTCATGCCAGTAAAATTCTGTTAAAAATCATAATGGGTAGACTTCAAAAGAAAATAGAAGAAGCAGTCAATATGGTCCAAGCTGGTTTCAGGCAAGGAAGAGGATCAAGAGATCATATAATCAATATAAGATTAATAATAGAGAAATGCAGAGAGTTAAATGTGAATCAATATTTATCCTTTATAGACTACTCAAGATGCAACAGCAGCAGGCCATCTTGCTCACAACTGAGAGGTTTACAGGAGTGCTGTTTGGGAGGCAAAGTTCCGCAAGGGACATGCAAATGAATGAATGAATGAATGATGAGACTACTCAAAAGCATTTGATTGTGTACAACACCAGAAACATTGGGAAATAATGGGAAAAAAAGACATTTCCAACACATTTGATACAATTAACATCACTGCTGTATCTAGACCAACAAGCAGCAGTAAGAATAAATGGTGAAACAACAACTTGGTTTGACATAAAACAAGGGGTCCGTCAGGGGTGCATATTGTCACCTTACTTATTTAACTTGTATACTGAAAATATAATGAGGAATGTTAGAGAAGATATAGACAAAGAATATTATGATGCCATAACAATTGGAGGTTATGAAATATCAGAGATTAGATATGCTGATGACACAGTGTTACTGTCCACAACACAAAAAGGAATGGAAAAACTAATTATGTCAGTCCGTAAGAACAGCGAAGAGCAGAACCTCTATCTTAATACGAAGAAAACTAAATTTATAACAACTGACAAAACAAACAAGGCAGCTGAAATATGTATCAATGAGGAAAAACTGGAAGAAGTGGAGAGTTTTGAATATCTTGGATCACTACTAACTAATAATGGAGATACAATGAGGGAAATTAAAAGGAGGACATCTATCGCTCTTCAGAAAGTAAAACAACTAAAGAATCTATGGAGAGGAGCAGACAGAACTACAAAAATAAGATTTGTAAGGGCATGCATCTTTCCCATCGCAACCTATGCCTGTGAGACCTGAACACTTAACAAAACTGCTGAGAAACGCATAAATGCCTTTGAATGTAAATGCTATAGAAGAGTTCTTCATATATCATGGACACAGAAAAGAACAAATATATCTATACTACAGGAACTTAATATTGAAGAAGGCTAGCTAGTAAATAGGATTAAAGAGAGAAAACGTAAATATTTTGGACACATTAAACGTCATGATAATTTAGAGAAGACCGTCTTGGAAGGGTACATAATGGGGAAAAAGAAAGAGAGGAAGACCAAGATGAAGATGGCTGCAAGACATGGTTGATGATCTGCAAGTGGATGCAGCAGCAGCAGGCCATCTTGTTCACAACCGAGAGGCCTACAGGAGTGCTTTTTGGGAGGTAAAGTTCCACAAGGGACATGCAAATGAATGAATGAATGAATGAATAATAATAATGTTAATAATACTTCCTAATCGAGAATGTTATTTAACAATTTTAGAAAAATAATAATAACCTCACTGTATGACGGATGAAGTCTGTTATTAATTTCTTTAAAGTGGATGATCTGCTGTTAAAGATACCAGGTAACTCACTTTTTGTGACAGCTTCGCACGTGCTCAGACAACTCAAGGAAGAGCTCAAACTTCCACGTGGCCAACTCTCTCAGACAAGGAGCCCTCACCTCCAGAGGGCACGCAATTAGGTCGGTCAGAGTTCTACACAGACGCTCCAGGTACAGGAAGTGCTGACGGTTGCTCCCAGGCCTGATACCACCGGATGTCCACTCCACGAGAAACGTTGACAGATTCTGCTCAGAGATCTAGGAGAAATATACCAGAGTGATACTTAGCCAAAACATGCCCACAAACACGATCCTCATTCTCCCCCTGGCATTTCTGATTATGCGAAAGCACACAGTAGATCAATCAATCAAGTGCCGTGTCGCGTGGCGTAGGTGATCATTTCTCTCCACAATTACCTGTCTTTAGACCTGATTATGAGATCCGCCGGTGACTTTCTTCCTAGCCACACTGACAGCCCATCCAGTAACTTCTCTCTGTGTCTTCCTCTGTCTCTTCTTCCCTCAATTTTTCCAGTTGCCACAATGTGTTCCAACTTTTCTCTTCTCAGAAAATGTCCTACAAATCTCGCTTGTCTGCCTCTGATCTTTGCTGTAATTTGTCTTTTAACTCCAACCTCTCTTAAGACTTCTTCGCTGGTTTTCTTAGCTGTCCATGGTACCTTCAACATCCTTTGTATGAACCACATTTCCATGACCTTCATTTCTCGCTGTACTCTCTTATTCTTGGACAATGCTTCACATCCATAAAACAAAACTGGCTCGATGTAACATTTAAGTACTCGGAATCTTGTTTCCATTGATATAGATCTGTTGCACAATCTGATGGGAAATGTCACAACGAAATAAAAAACAGACGTGCTCAGGCCAAGTCAGCATTCCAGTAAATGAGAAACATCTTGTGCAAATACAGTAGAAGTAAGATCAAAGCTGGACTTGAGTTTTAGTTATCTTTCTTTGTTCGTCCCTCTGTGCCTCCTTCAGATGGTTTCCATCGTCCGCCCTCTCCTAAGTTGATGAAATGAATCAGTGCATTCTCCCACTTAATACACTCGATAGAGTGGTCCTATCAAGATTTTAGGGGTTGTATCCAGGGCCTTCATATCTTTGAATTTGCACTGTTGCCTATCATTCATTCATTTGCATGTCCCTTGTGGAACTTTGCCTCCCAAACAGCACTCCTGTAGGCCTCTCGGTTGTGAGCAAGATGGCCCTGCTGCTGATGCGTCCATTGTTGCCTATCAGTAATTATTAATAGATGTCCGCAAAGAATAGCTCCTCTAGTTAATGAGCTATAAGCTGAAGAACTTCTTTCGGTATGAACTTATCTTCACGCTTTTGTTTGGTTTTGTTTCGAATAAAATGTTTGTGTTTTTAAGTCGCCTGGAAACGCCACTCACGGCGTCTTCTCTTCCATTAGGAGAGTCTGGCAGTTGTTTCCTGTCTGAGTGTTATTTGTTGTTCCATTATTTTTGTGTTCACTGATCGCATTGGAAATGTCTATCTGGCATCACTGAGGCCAGTAACTGATTAACGGTGCAGAACAGTGTAAAGCGTCACTGAGTGAGACAAGAAGCGATACACGGAGCAGAAATACCCAGACAGAATATAGGATAAAAATGTTTCCTCAGCGGGAAAGTCTGAACTTGAGTGTGCTAGAACTCCTAGCAAAGGAAAGCTCTTTTTAGAGTTCTCATCCTGTGAATACAGTATTCTAAAGAAAAAGCCCCGCCTCACAGCTGCGAAGCCCCAGCGACAACACTTTTTTTATGATGGTTCCTCACTCCATTCTTTCTAGAACCGCTGATTTTACTTGGAAACTTATGTTATGGTTTGATGGCAATCTTTGTTGGAAACTATGACTGAGAACAGCCGTTACACTATGCGCTGATACTTTTTTTTTTAATCTAAAGAAGTGTATGAAAGGATTTTGCTCCAGTTGTTGAGTTTTCTATGTATGGAAGACAGACTGGGTTCTAAAACCATCACACCTTTCAATTATTGGTGCCGTTTTGAGGATTACAAGACACTGAAGACACAGTAGCAGTTATACTGACACAGTGAATAGAAGTGTCCTGACGTTTTACTCTATTAATAGTTTCTAAAATAATTATGTCCATGGCCCGTACAAACCGAAGAAGATAAGGTAGATATGCACTAACGTTTTGATAAAATGGTCTAGGAACATAAAAATGATGAAGTAATACGGGAAATAATCGTTAAACAAATCTTTCAAATCATAGTTTGTCTATATTGCATGTAGATATCATTGTTGTTACCAGAGAAGAAGACATGAATCTAATCCCCACTTTTTCTAACTACAAACCTCACAACACGAGACAAAAAAAAAGACATTCTACGCAACAACGTCACGAAGAGACAAATGGTCAAATTCTCATTTGGTGCAGACAGAAAGCATATACCTCAAACTTCTACAAATGTTTGGTACAGGCGTGCTGGCAGACAAAGGAACTATCAGACAGTGCACAACTTCAAGATATCAGATTAGTCGTTGAATATCAACCTCTGATATTTGCCATTTGTCTGCTATAAAACAAGTGATTATTTAAGATGCATGTTGGCACAATTTCTCAAGTTGAACACGCTGACAGAAGTTCCGTAAGTCTTATAAAAACATATTCGTACCTTGCCACTGCCATTCAGAATTGTGTTTCTTATGTTTTCTATCTTCATTATGTTGTCATGGTCCACGGTTGTTTCATTTCCTGGTTTAAGGTCAAGGTATTCTCCTGCGGTAGGGTCGTCTAAATGTTCATTCAGGTGCTCAAAAGTACGGACAAAACAAACCGTCTTTTCAGCGGCTCTGTGGCTTCCAAACACTCTGTGTAGTTCTTGGTCTAACACTAGAAGAGACGAAAAAGATGTTGGTCATGACAAGTCTACACATATGTTGGTCATGACAAGTCTACACATATGTTGGTCATGACAAGTCTACACATATTTTGGTCATGACAAGTCTACACAGCCCATCTATTAAATAATTTCCTTTAATGAAAAAAGTGATTTATCGTGTGTTACCCACACCAGTGTGTGACTGGCTCCATCAGCAGGCGCACACTTCACTGGGTGTTGGAACGGAAGGCGGTGCACGTATGGGAATGCCCGGAGTGAGGTAACGTCAGTCTCTGATTACACTTACAGTTTTTTTAAAGCCTGGTACTGTGATACCGCCAAAATATAAAAAAGTATTAAACTGTGATACCGTCAAAATATAAAAAAGTATTAAAACTGTGATACCGCCTTCTTCTTCTTCGTTCGCTTCTACCACCAAAACCGCACTGTGATCCTACTGAATTTACGCCTGTGGTCCTCATTAGGTCCCGTGGTCTCCTGTGTGGTCCCCGAAAGGACCACACGAGATCCACGAGAGGACCACAAGGGGTTCAGAGTATCGCAGGGCTTTAGCCTGTATTCTTGGTGGGTCTCTGAAGCGGATTGCGTAACACCGTGGTTTTCGTTGCACCAGTTTAGTCTAGAGTTGGACTTTCTCACCGGAAGACCTGGACGTGTTTAGGTATCAGTGCATCCCCGCTGGGTGAGAGGCGGTAGCCCACCCAGGCCAGAGTTGGACCTTCTCACCGGAAAACCTCGACGTGTTTTGAGATACCCGTGTATCACCGTCGGGTGAAAGGCGGTTGCCCATCCAATCCAGAGTTGGACTTTCTCACCGGAAAACCTCAGCGTGATTAGGATACGCAAACATCCCCGCCGGGTGAGAGGTGGTTGCATATCTAGACTGCCCTGGTCCAGTGTCTCCGACTTCAGCATTTTGCGGTCGTGGCCGCTACCCTTCCTAGTTGTGACCAGGATGGAGCTTTTGTCCAGAAGGACGAATCCTCGCCACTAGTGACTTCCACCCTGGGTTGAATCCGTGATACCTCCAAAATATAAAAAGGCATTAAAATGTGATACTGCCAAAATATAGAAGGTGTTAAATTGTGATACCGCCAAAATATAAAAGGTATTAAATCGTGATACTGCCAAAATATTCCCGCTTTGGGAATAATTGGCATGTAAGTGTCATATAGTACTTTCCTAATGTAAAACAGAGGAAAAACATTCAAATATAAAAAAAACAATGTTCTTCAATTCTATTGAACATAGAGAAGCATAAAATAAAGAGATTTAAAAAAATCTTTTAAAATGTTAAAGAATAATGACCACATCCAGGGGCGGGTTTCAGCACGATGTATGAACCCGGCAGCAGCAGCGGCGAGAACTCTAGAAAATATAGAAGCGGGGCAAGAACTCGATTCCTTCTTTACACATGACGAATAATTATCGATTCCGCCATTCCCGCTCATTAATCTCACGTATAGCGCAGATACAATGCCCTTCACTAAATAATGAACATGGAAACTCGTATACAGCAAAGCACTGATGTAAAAGTCACAAGAGAGGATGCAATAAACATTAAGAAAGAAAATAATCTTGATAAAAATACAGATTGGGGGTGGGGGTGGGTGCTGAAACGTGATATGCCCGACCAAGAAGGGAATGACCTAAAGCCTTCCCCAGATATCTCTAGTGTATCAGCAACTGTTTTAACTGAAATTCGTCGATTTGCCAAAAACCAGTTCATGAACATGCTCAACATTTTCTGGAGCTGACACATCTGAAGGCCTTCCAGATCTGGTATATCTTGGGTTCTAGAAATTTCCAGGCTGAATGTTAGTACAGCACTTATTCATAGTTGAGTTATTTGCCACTCAGTATTTGCACACAAACTCGCGCATTTCCTTCGCAGTTTCCTTGTGTAGTGACAGGAACTTCACGGCGGCCCGGTGTTCCACATTTTGAAAATCTCACATCTTTCTGTGACATGGTTGTTATTGATCTGAAAAAAAAGTTACAAATTAAAGCTATGATCTTGCAAACTGGAACTTTACATTATAAAATCTCACTCTTTCTAGCCACATTGGTAAAATTACACTCAGATTATGGGACCTTAGTTGGTCAGTTTTGGCACGTTGGTTGGTGAGGTTTTGGGACGTTGGTTGGTCAGGTTTTGGGACGTTGGTTGGTCAGTTTTTGAGACGTTGGTTGGTCAGGTTTTGGAACGCTTGTCAGTCAGATTTTGGGACGATGATCGCTCAGAAGTGGAGAGTTTTGAATATCTTGGATCACTACTAACTAATAATGGAGATACAATTAGAGAAATTAAAAGGACATCTATCGCTCTTCAGAAAGTAAAACAACTAAAGAAGGTGTGGAAAGGAACAGACAGAACTACAAAAATAAGATTTTTAAGGGCATGCATCTTTCCCATCGCAAAATATGCATATGAGACACTTAACAAAACAGCTGAGAAACAAATAAATGCCTTTGAATGTAAATGCTACAGAGAGTTCTTCAAATATAATGGACATAAAAAAGAAAAAATATATATCCATACTACAAGAACTTAATATTGAAAAAGGCTGGCTAGTAAAGAGGATTAAACAAAGAAAACTTGAATATTTTGGACACATTAAATGTCATGACACTCTAGAGAAGACCATCTTGGAAGGATACATAATGAGAAAAAGAAAAAGAGGAACACCAAAGCGAAGACTGTTGCAAGACATCGTTGATGATCTGCAAATGGATGCATCAGGAGCAGGCCATCTTGGTTACAACCAAGAGGCCTACAGAAGTGCTATTAGGGAGGCAATGTTCTGTAAGGGATATGCAAATGACTGACTGGTCGCTCAGATTTTGGGACGTTGGTCAGTCAGATTTTGGGACGTTGGTCGTTCCATTAATTTTTCAGCATTTCCTCCTATGGAGATAAGGAAGATCAATGCTAAGACTGGCGATCAATGCTAAGACTGGCGATCAATCCTAAGACTGACGATCAGTGCTAAGACTGGTGACCAATACTAGGACTGGTGGCGGTCAATGAAGACCATCAGTGTCAATAATTTGTAAATATCTTACCTGAAGTTGTGTACTGTCTGATGGTTTCTTTGTCTACCAGCTCGTGTGTACCAAACGTTTGTAGAAGTTTGAGGAGTCTGCTCTCTGTTGCATGAAAGGAGAATTTGGCCATTTGTCTCTTCGTGACGTCGTTACGAAGGATGTCTTTGTGAAACGTGCTGAGAGGTTTGTAGGTAGAAAAAGTGAAGATTAAACTCATTTATTCTTACTTTTGATTGGTTAATACTGAACTGCAATTTTCCGTGGAGTAACTGAAGTTTTCATTTATTTTAGACTTTTAGTGTAAAGATAAATGATAAAACTCCCATTTCCACACCATTAAGGCATGCTGGGGACACATTGGCCTGTATTTCCAAGACCTCTAGCACATGAATGTGTGGTGTGGTCAGTATCACGCCTGGTTGCATGATTTCTTTGGTACCTAGAGGCCGGGGTGGACTTCGGGATCATTTTTGTGTGGTGGTACCACAAAAAATCCCCCATCCTTGGGACTTGAACACAGTATCACAGGATTTGTAGACCGAGCGCTTAACCATTCAGCCAGCCAGGCCCCTAGACTTTCCGTGGAAGAATGATAATGCTCTTTGCATCTCTGTATAGGTCGACGTTCAAGCTGCTTGTGGAAACTGCCGAGCTAGTGAATCTTTGGTATTTAGTCTATGGTCTATGCACCCGATGTTGGGACAGTACTTTGTCTATACTGACTAAACCTGCTCACATTTCTGTCGGTCTGCTCTAAAGGAAAGAATGTAGTCTCTGAAAAAAAATGAGCTGCAAGAGGCAACAGAAATAACTAGTAAAGACAATCATTATCTTCTCTATCAGGATTTTTTTTTGTAAATCAGGGTTTGCTTCTTCTAGTCTTTAGGTGTTCGGAGGAAGTAGTCAGAGTTTAACAAACACATCATAAGTAATACTTTACTGACATTCGGTAGCTAGCAAACCTGATTTAGCGGCCGCATTGAAACAAATAGCGACCAGCGTGAATCTTTTTTCAACCTACCATCAAAATATTTCCATAACAATAAAATCAAAGAACAGAAAACATCCAAGTGTTATCCTTTTTTTGTCTTTTCTCCTATTACAGTGACCAAATGGAAGTTACGGGAAGGCATTAGTCCTGTTTCAACGAGATTTGGTCAGAATTAGCAATAACAAGTTTTCGTTTATAATAAACTGAAAATTGAATTGGGATTTAGAAAAAAATATATTATGAAAGTCTTTAGAATTGGAATCAAGACCGGTGAGTTATTCCGCCTTTACTCCACCACTGCAGCAAAATTATGAATTATTATTATTATTATTAGCATTATTATTATTATTTGCTACACAAACACTGGAGTATATCGTTAGGTACTGAGTCCAGGCTGTCAGTTTAGATAAATGTCGCCGGCACCTTCCTGGACTACATACTCTAGGCTACCATTCTAACTAATTAGCACGGAAAACTTCCTGAGCAAGACATTCTTGGCTACCGTTCCAAACAAACAGCATGGGCAGCTTCCTCAACTACTACTCTATGCTACCAAACACGCACAGCCCCTGTACTACATACTCAAGACTGTCTCATAAAGTGCATGATCTGTGTTGCCTAACTAACTACAGACCGAAGCAGCCGGCCAAACACTGAATATATCGCATGACCATACACATACCTTATATTCTGCAGCTTGTAAACAGGTGGTATAGCGTTCTCATCTAGGACATACCACTGACACAATCCTTCTGTATCTGGTAACTCCTCTTCTATTTGTTTTAGCATCTGTAGGAGTTTAAATGAAGCACACACAAAAAATTACCTTTTTTGTAAACATGCTTTCATATGAGCAACATATAATTATAACAAGAAAGTCGCATTTTATTAATTAACATACAGGAATCTGCATTTTGTAAAGAGGAATCTTTCAAAAGTTATTGATTCTACTGTTGACTGTTCTACTGTATATATCTATGTTCACGTTTGTTAGCATGTCTCACTCTAACTAAAACAAGCATATGTTCTACCGAAGATTGCATACTTTCCAGTTTATAAGCGTAAACGTCAGTTCATCTCGTAAGTGAATTCAAATCCAGGAACATGCAAATAATCTTAAGTTAGACAAGGAAACAAACTTACTAACAACATCTCAGTGATATCACTGGTAGAACACAGACAGATTAGACACATTACGGCAAAAACACCAGTAGCGACAAAGAACAAAAGACAAAGGATCTCCATCTACTGTCCATAACAAACACTCATTGACCCGAGCAAACACCTTAACGTACACAAGTATCCAGGTCAAGAGCTCAGACGTAAAATACGACAATTCGGGAGAAACGACGTCAGTGCTAGTCCGGTCTTCTCAAGACGAGTGCAGCAGGTTTCCACTAGTCTTCTGAGCCTCCAGTGCTTCTTCTTCTTCTTCTGCTTCTTCTTATTCTTATTCTTCTTCTTCTGCTTCTGCTTCTTATTCTTATTCTTCTTCTTCTTCTTGATTCTCTTCTTCTTCTGCTTCTTCTTCTTCTTTTTCGCTCTTATATTTTCTATTATTATGCTTCTTATTCTTTCTGCTTCTTCTTCTTCTTCTTCTTCTTTTCTCTATCTTCTATCTTCTTCTTCTGTCTTCTTCTTCTTCTTCTTCTCTTCTCTTTCGTCTTTTCTTGCTTCTTCTTTTTCTTCTTCTGCTTTCTATTCTATTCTTCTTCTTCTTCTCTGCTTCTTCTTCTCTTCTGCTTCTTTTCTTCTTCTGCTTCTTCTCTTCTTGCTTCTTCTGCTTCTTCTCTTCTTCTCTGCTTCTTCTTCTTTTCTTCTGCTTCTTCTTCTGCTTCTTCTTCTTCTGCTTCTTCTTCTTCTTCTTCTTCTTCTTCCTGAAAGTGCGAACTGGGTTTTATTTGCAGTCGATGCGGTGAGGATGATGAGGCACACCATTGGGCCGGGTTGGGAACGGTTGTTTTTTCAGTCCCTGGGTTGGGCTAAACAAAAAAGCGGGGGGTGTACAATGCTTCTTTAGGGGGGGGGGGGCAAGATAATTCCTGCAATATTAGACATGTACTGGAGGTACCAGCGGAGAGGTGGGGCAGGGTCTTGATCAGCTATGGTTCGCCAGCCCTGATGCCAGCATGTCAGATATTGGTCGCTGATATCCAGATCAGAAGTGTCTATACCTTCATTAACTTGTACAAAGCTGCAAATATAGTTATCACCGTGTTTTAAGAAGCCTGATATTCACATATAAAACCAGTCTCGCGTATGTGGAACCACATCTGAACTTATAGCAGGCGTAGAAGACTTTTTCACCAGATTTTTTTACACAAACTGAACAAGAAATGTTAATGAAATTTCCCCTGCTTTTAAACGCAAAGTGAACAAAAAATATACATATAAATGAAATCTCCGCTGCTTTTGGACACAAACTGAAGGAGAAATGTTCATGAAACTCTTCCCTGATTAGAGGCAGAAACCGAACGAGAAAATATAATGAAACCTCCCCAGCTATTTTTAACCACCCCTTATTTATCGCTCTCATTTCTTTCATTGTCTCATTTTCTTTGACATTTCTCCCACGTCTTACTTTGAGGGTCTGCTGGTCCGTCAGGCTGTCCACGTTCTCTTCCAATGTATTGTCAGTTTCAGTCGTGGGATTCTCTTTACCATCTTTCGTCTCGCCTCCGTCTGCCTCAGAAGAAGTCGGGGTAACCTGTTGTTCCGCACCTGTCGATGATGCTTGAGTGCTTTGTTGCCCATCGCTCACTGAGCGCAAGACAAGGATAAATATTTTATGTAAATGATGGCTTAGGAAGGCAATCAAAGTAAGGCAAAACATCAGTTATTCATTGATACCTCTTTCTTTTAACTATTCATCTTTTCTTAGCTTATCTTAAGTTTTAAGCTATGTTCTCTCTTGGAATAGTCAGCCTTGCGGCCGACTGAATGGCTGAATGATGAGGCGTTCGGTCTACTAATCCGGTGGTACCGGGTTCAAATCCCAGCAGTTGGGAATTTTTTTTTTTTTCTGGTACAATCACATCCAGCCTCTAAAAATAGTACCATAGAAGTCTGGGAGGGTAAATGCAGCCAAGCGTGATACTGACCACATCACACATTCACATGCCAAGGGTCATGGAAATATTGTCCTAATACCATATCCCCAATATACCTTAATGGCTTGGAAACGGGGATTTTACTTTTTACCTTACAGTCAACAATGTGGTGATTTACCTGTCAGTTCTGCTTCACTCTCGGTTCCAGCTTCTTCCATTTCGGGAACCGAACCACGATCCCTGCTCTCACATAAGCTGGTGCGCAGGCAACTTTTCTGCTGCTTCCTGTAGGAAGTTGCCGCAGCCAGGATATTCTCAAACTCTTCCTTAGGAATTTGAGAAGGCAGGACACAGGTCCCATACTTCTGTCCTAAAAGGACCTGTTTGAGAAATCATGGAAAAGTGCAGTTTGGAATAGCCTGAAAGACGAAGAAAGGCTACTGTTACGTTACAAGTTTCACATCCATTTATAACTAACTAATCGTGTTATATTCATCCTGACTTGCTTTTGGATCACTTTTTTTCCACCCTAGAAATATCAGAGAGACTGGTGATGGGACAAGAAAAAAAAAACTGCAAGCGGACATCAAAACAAAGACGCCTTGGGGAGTTTGAAGGAGCGTGCCGGTGATGTGATTCTGATGGCAAATGACGCATCCAGAAAATGTTTTGGAACCACAGCTTTAGGACTACAGCCCGCTACTTGTTTTCTTCCAAACAGAATGTACCTTTCCAAGACGATCTTCTCTAGATTATCATGATATTTAGTATGTCCAAAATATTGAAGTTTTCTCTCTTTAATTTTCCTTACTAGCCAACCTTCTTCAATATTAAGTTCTAGTACTATGGATATATTTGTTCTCTTTTTTTTTTTGCTCATGATATTTGAAGAACTCTTCTTTAGCATTTACATTCAAAGGCATTTATTTGTTTCTCAGCTGTTTTGTTAAGTGTCCACGTCTCACAGGCATATGTTGCGATGGCAAAGATGCATGCTCTTAAAAATCTTATTTTTGTAGTTCTGTCTGTTCCTCTCCAGAGATTCTTTAGTTGTTTTACTTTCTGAAGAGCCATAGATGTCATCCTTTTAATTTCCCTCATTGTATCTCCATTATTAGTTAATAGTGATTCAAGATATAATAGTGATTCAAGATATTCAAAACTCTCCACTTCTTTCAATTTTTCCTCACTGATACATATTTCAGCTGCCTTGTTTGTTTTGTCAGTTACCAATTTAGTTCTCTTTGCATTAAGATAGAGGTTTTGCTCTTCGCTGTTGTTACGGACTGACATCATTTATAAAAATTATTTATATCAAATTTTTATCTAAATGTCTATATATAAATAAATACATATTGTGGAGTACGGGTTGTTTAACTTTATGATCATGTGGCTAACAGGGAGAAAGGTTGTCAATGTACTTTTTTTTATCTACATCTACGTAGACTGATCAGAAAAAATAATGTTACAATAGCCATAATTTAAAGACACATTAACAGACGGATGTAATCTCTGACCTCGCTAGTCTCTAGATTGCGCTAGTTGTCAGTGTAGATGTTTTAACCATGTGCTGTGAGCGACAGATACACAAGTACACATCAAAATGGCGTCACGTCTCGTTGAAATGAGAGGTGTGATAAGATTTTTATAGCCTAAAGTCGTGTCCGCAGCTGATATTCATTGCCAGCTCGTCCAGGTTTATGGTGGGCAAGTTATGAGTAGACAATACGTAGAAAGGGTAGGGGGAGGAGATGGTGTCGCTTGTTTCAATCAGGCAAGAATGATGTAGAAGGTAGACACTGGAAACAGCGGGAGCTGAAGTTCGTGGTCAGCAGACGTCAGTGCCGCACGTGTTGACCATCTGATTCAGCAGGACCAAAAGATGACTTTGCTCAGATTGCGTCCCAAATGGGACTGAGCTATGGCAGTGTTCAATATCTTGTGGTGAATGTGTTGCGCTACATGGAGGCTTGTGCCAGATGGGTGCCACGGGCATTATCGGAGGATCAGAAAAGCCGTACGAATGGTTAAATCAGCAGGGACATGACTTCTACAGAATCAGGATGGAAGAGTTGGTCCTGTAGTCAGACAAATATCTTAATCATCTTGATGACCTCATTGAAAAAATAGAGTATGCGTATCTTTTTAACATTCCGTATTTTTTTCTTTTACCCGGGTATTGTTTGTTTTATTTTTAACATGAAACCTTTTTTTTCTGATCAGCCGCTGTAGATAATATTGGTCCCATCTAGGCAATGCTGGTCCCATCTAGATAACGTTGGGCCCATCTAGATAATGTTGGTCCCACCTAGATAATGTTGGTTCCCATCTAGATAATGAAAATAGTCATCTAAACGCTAATGTAAAATAGTATGAATCGAAACTAGATAATTTTAAATGGAATCTACGTAATGTGAAATCTAATCTTATCTTATATCTTATATCCTTCCCGTGCCGTTAAACGTCACATAGGGCTCGCAAGGTAGTTCGCCAATTTTTCCTGTCTTCGGCGAGTCTTTCAACCTCATCAAAGGATTTTATGCCTGTTAATTTGGCCTCTCTTAACAATGTCCTCTTCAGAGTTTCACGCGGTCTGCCTCTTTTTTCTTTGGTCTGTTGTGTTCCACTTGATAGCTTGTTTTGGAATTCTCTGATCATTTCTTCTCATCACGTGACCAACATATGTCCATCTCCTTTTCCTGATCACCCATGAGACTGGTTGTTGTTCAGTCATCTGTTTTATCTCTGTATTGTTCTTGAATTCGTTCCACTTGATGCCGAGTATTTTCCTGAGGCATTTGTTTTCAAAAGAGTCTAATTTCTTTCAAGACGCTTCAGATAAGTTAATATATGTTTGTATTTTGTTTTTGCATGTATCCTCGAATAAGGCTCACGCCGAAATATCGGATGTTGTATGTTTTTCATTTATACATTCTCATACTTTATATTCGTTTTATTCTCACCTTGCTCACTTCCTCCCTCACTTTGTAAAACTGCACCATACACCTCTATCTACCTTATTTATATTAACCAGTTTTACTGCAGTCGCCATCCCTTTTATCTGTTACATTCTCCTACTTGACTGAGACATTGTTGCGTAGATTTTTGTTTGTTTTCGTTGACTTGCGCCGTGTTATCTATCCCTCTATTTCTTTCCAGACTCTGTAACTCTGTCTATCCCACTGTTCATTTTCAGAGTCTGTACCCTTTCCTGGTAGGTTTCATCTCCCTCACCTGTTATCATCTCTTCATTCATCTCCGTTTTCATTCCTTCTGTGCGTGTCAGGTTAGCCTCTACTCTCCCTCCACACCCCAGTCATTCGATATCTCTTCTGGTCACCATGCCTTCTTTAAATCGTATCACCAAATCTCTCAAGTCTTTTATTACTCTCTCTTTCAGTCTTTTGTCACCTCTTCTTTCCCGTACCACCACTGACCTCGCTTTTGCCACGTACAAGAAGACGCGGTTCACTTCTCACGTTAATTTTCTCAACAACTGTCTTCGCCTGAGGGTTGTTCCTAAAGGTTTTACTACTAAGTTTTCACCGGCCATGGGCACTCTCCAACCCAGAATCCGGCAGCGTCTTTGTGCTATCGAAACTAATTGCGCTTTTCAACGCATGCGCTGTGTCGTGGAGGGACACATTAAACTCCTTTCGGACCTTGATAGTCAGATCGTTCTACTCTCTGCCCGTCTCCACCACGTTACACATGATAATTACCTCATCTATCGCCTGATCCGTGAGATTATTCACTCCACCAACAGACAATTCTACCTGCAACTTTCTTCTCTCAAAAAGCAGAAACTTTCTGCTCTCCGTCCCTCTACGGCCTCTCCCCGACCCACCCCCGCTTCTGCCCCCACTAAGGTGGTTTGTATCCCTACGGATATTCCTCTTTCAGCTGATGAATTGTCTGTCCTGGGGAAAGGTTTACAGTTTGTTCCCCTCCGTCCTTCTGCTGACCAGTTCTCACTCCTTCAAGATGTCCACCGTTTCCATCGCAGACTGCGTTTAAAGTTCCATTTCCAAGACGCGTCCCAACCTTCATCATCCCAATCCACCTCCGATAATGACCCTTTCTCTCTCTTCTCCAAACAACCATCCACCTGGACACCTTCAGCAGGAGCGTCTCGTGCCTTGGACCTCTACATTGATCACACTCTTCACGAAATCCGCAAGCTTCGCTTTCCCCGTGTACGACACTCGAACCTGACCCCCGGGGAGCAACGCGCACTTTCTCAACTTCAGCGTAGGCGATATATCGTGATCAAGAGTGCAGACAAGGGCGGAGCTATTGTTTGTTGGAAGAAAGAATTGTACATCCAGGAGGCCATGGGCCAGTTGAGCAACACTAAATTTTATGCCTCTCGCCCTCAAGATCCGACTCTGGCCAACAACCACCATGTTCGAGACACGATCAACGAACTCATCCACAAGACCAAGTCTGGTCTTTCTCCCTCGGCTACACATCTTCACATCCGCGACAGCTGCTTAGGGAAAACATCTTTTTATCTACTCCCTAAGATTCACAAACCAGGAAACCCAGGAAGGCCCATAGTGTCTGCTTGTTCCTGCCCTACGGAACAAATCTCTGATTTTCTTGACAGCATCTTTCAACCTCTGGTCACTAGTCTGCCCACTTATCTCAAGGACACCAATCATGCTCTCATTACTCTTGAGACCTTACACTCCTGCCTGGTCACACCTACCGTATCTTCACCCTTGATGTAGTATCCTTATACACATCCATCCCACATGACCAGGGACTTCAGGCCGTCAAGTTCTTTCTGAACAAAAGACGCAATCCCTCTATTCCTACTTCTACTATTATGCGCCTTACACAACTTGTCCTCCAACTCAATTCTTTTGAATTCAATGGCCTTTACTTTGACCAGATTAGTGGTGTAGCCATGGGTACCAAAATGGGCCCCAGCTACGCGTGTCTGTTCATGGGCCACTTCGAACACAAGATTCTGAGAGCCTTTAGAGGCCCTTTTCCCGCCTTCTATAGACGCTACATAGACGATGGCATTGGGATCACATCAATGCCAGAGGAGGACCTTAACAACTTTATCAGTTTTGTTAAAGAATACAATCCTGTCATTTCTTTCACCTCCCATATCTCTGCTACTTCTGCTAACTTTCTTGACATTGCCGTCACTATCGGCCCCTCCGGGTTACTACTTCTATCCACATAAACCTACAGACTCTCACAGCTACCTCCTGTACTCTTCCTCCCATCCCAGATCGTGTAAGGACTCTATTCCTTTTTCCCAGCTTCTTAGGTTGCGACGTTTGTGTAAGGAGGATTTGGATTTCCAGGATCAAGGCCACAAATTACTAGATTTCTTCCGTCAACGCGGCTATCCAGACCACGTTCTCTCGTCGTCTTGGAACCGCATTAGTCACATATCGCGGCAACAAGCCCTCACCCCTAAACCGCACTGTAGCTCGGACAGGGTGAAACTAGTACTCACGTACCACCCCCATAGCTTGGCAGTTAAAAACATACTGTTTCGCCATCTCCACCTCCTCCAGACCGAGCCTGAGACACGTGAACTTTTTGGGGAACTCCCATTGGTGGCTTACAGACGTGACAAAAACCTCAGGGACCTTTTAATTCGTAGTCATCTTAAGACAGATGACACTTTTTATGGTACCAGACGTTGTGGACGCCGCAGATGCAACACTTGTCCGTTGTTGTCGAGGCCAGCCAGATCTCTTTCCCTAAATCCACGTTGTCGGTACAGGAGGGTTTCACCTGCACTTCACGAAATGTCATTTATGTTATCATGTGCAAACGTTGCGGTTTGAAGTACATAGGGGAAACTGGCTTACGGTTAGGAGATCGATTTCGCCAGCATCTCAATGATATTTCTAAGAGGGCCTGGACACCTGTGGCTAAACATTTTTGCCTTGGTAACCACAGGGGCAAACAGGACGTTTCGGTTAGTGCGATCCGCTCTTGTTCCGCAGATGTACGATCTCGGAGGGTCCTAGAACAGCGCCTTATTTTCCAGACTGGCTGTCTCCACCCAGCTGGAATTAACAATGTCTTCAGCTTTCTGTAACTTCTTTATTTTTCCACTGGTCTTTTTTATACTCTAATTTCTTTCTCTATGCTACCCCTCCCTACCACCATCCCATTTCCTTCTCTGCCAACATATTGGTCTTGTCCCATTCACCAGTTGTACATTTCCCTTGTAGGCGTTTAAGTCTTCATTCATTATCTCTCGCGTCCTCTTCTCTCCCCTTTCCCCCCACCACCCCCCCCACCCGACACCTCTAGCGGCTATCATGTTTCTATTGCCTTCCCCCAACCCCTTTCTCCCACTTGTTCTCCTCCTCTCTCTCCGCATCTTCGCTATGATTGGCTATATCGGGAATCTTTTGTCTGTAGGCAACGTTTTTTTTTTCTTTTTCCTCCTCCTCCTTCTTCCATACACATTTCCGCTTTGCTGAGAGCAAGACGCTTCGGATAAGTTATATATGTTTGTATTTTGTTTTTGCATGTATCCTCGAATAAGGCTCACGCCGAAATATCGGATGTTGTATGTTTTTCATTTATACATTCTCATACTTTATATTCATTTTATTCTCACCTTGCTCACTTCCTCCCTCACTTTGTAAAACTGCACCATACACCTCTATCTACCTTAATTTCTTGTCTGTTTCTTTACTTGTTTTCCAGCTTTCGCATGCATAAATGAGGGTGGATATTACATTTGAATTGAAATCTAATCTACATAATTTTAAATCGAATCTACATAATATTGAATGTAAGCTTGAATATTTTAAATATTTTGTACAGTCAATAAATATATAAATCTTCCATAGCCGGCCTTCTCTGAATCTATAAATAAATATTTCGCCTCTTTAAAGTAATACAAACTGGTAATACCGACCAAGACCTACCGTGGCTGGTTATGCCACTCACTCTCTTCACACTGGGACCTTTACCCATGCGTCAGAGAATGGTCGTGACATAGACCTATAGTGTACAGTTTTCAGTGTAAATACGTGTATAAGCGGGCGTCTTGGAATTTATTTCGTACATACTGTTATCCTTCAGGATGCCAGAACTCAGACAATATGAGTTAACAGTTTAGAAAACAACGGTTAGAAGTTTGTGAAACTGATACTGGTGTTTATCAAGATGATACCAAAGAGTGAGGGAGAGAAAGAAAGAGGGAGAGAGTGAAAGAGGGAGAGAGAGAGAGAAAAAGAGGGGGAGAGAGAGAAAAAGAGGAAGAGAGAGAAAGAGGGAGAGAGAGAGAGAGAAAAGAGAGGGAGAGAGAGAAAGAGAGAAACAGAAAGAGAAAAAGAGAGAGAAAAAGAGAAAGAAAGAGAGAGAAAAAGAGAAAGAAAGAGAGAGAGAGAAGGAGGGAGAGAGAGAGAAAGAGAAAAAGAGAGAGAGAAAGAGGGAGAGAGAGAAAGAGGGAGAGAGAAAAAGAAAGAGAAAGAGAAAAAGAGAAAGAAAAATAGAAAGAAAAAGAGAGAGGGAAAAGAGAGAGAAAGAGAAAAAGGGAAAGAGAGAGAGAAAGAAGGAGAGAGAAAGAGAAAGACGAGAGAGAGAAAGAGGGAGAGAGAAAGAGAGAGAAAGAAAAAGAGAGAGAAAGAGAGAGAAAGAGTGAGAGAGATAGAAAGAAAGAGAGAGAGAGAAAAAAAGATAATACCGCTTATAGTTATCCCAAGAAAAGATCAAAATTTCGAGTACAAATACAGTATCTAATGTATGTGCATCGCTATCGCACCATCGTAAAACCGAGTACTGTAAATCGAGGTTTACTTTTCCTCTGTAATCTCTGTTTATTAGAACTTCGTGAAACTGAAAACACGTTTTTTACCGACATACCACAAAGCTGATCTTTAAATCTGTAGTATGCGCTTTGGTGATCGCTCTTTGTACGACGTCAGGGATTCTGTGATCGTCCGAGATCGTGTCCTTGAACCCCCAGTGAAGGTCTAGTATTCTCAGTTCATGACCTTTCATCCTGAAGTACTCTCGAAGATGAGGATAGAGATGTTCTTGCATGAAGGAAAGCTCAGCTTCCATGTCTGTACCAAGAGCAGAGGAAAAGTCGAGAACATTCACGAATACTCAACTTTTTTACGAAGATGAAACAAGTCAAAATAATCATTAATTATGGTCAAAAGGGTATAATATGTATTTAATTCAAACAATGCATTTTTACTCAATTGTACATGTGGAGAGGGACAGACAGAACTACAAAAATAAGATTTTTAAGGGCATGCATCTTTCCTATCGCAACATATGCCTGTGAGACCTGGACACTTAACAAAACAGCTGAGAAACACATAAATGCCTTTTAATGTAAATGCTACAGAAGAGTTCTTCAAATATAATGGACACAAAAAAGAGCAAATGTATCCATACTACAAGAACTTAATATTGAAGAAGGTTGGTTAGTAAAGAGGATTAAACGAAGAAAACTTAAACATTTTGGACACAATAAACGTCATGATAATCCAGAGAAGACTGTCTTGGATGGTACATAATGGGAAAAAGAAAGATAGGAAGACCAAGGCGAAGATGGCTGCAAGACATGGTTGATGATCTGCAAATGGATGCATCAGCAGCAAGCCATCTTGCTCACAACTGAGAGGGCTACAGGAGACCTGTTAGGGAGGCAAAGTTCCGCAAGGGACATGCAAATGAATGAATGTACTTGTGTTATTTTTGAGTCAGCCTGCGCCTTTCAAAAGGTTGATCCCGTGATGAATATTTTATAGAACAGGCGTCATGTGATAAAGGGTGTGAGTTCTGTTGATTGAAGTCTTCTCCAAGGGGACCTAAGAAGTGCTCTAATGGTTGAGCTTAACCACCACAGGTAAACGTGAAGACCTTGCCTCATCGCCCAGGAACAGTTTGGATACTAATATTGCCTCATTGTCCTATCATCTTATCATCTTCATCGAAAAACAATTATCTTTCTTCTCTCCACATAACCACAGAACAACAAAACTAACATCTAGTGGTTATCTCATCATATAATCACAGAACAACAAACCTATCATCCAGTGGTTATCTCATCATATAACCACAGAATAACAAACCTAGCATCTAGTGGTTATCTCATCATATAACCACATAACAACAAACCACGCATCCAGTGGTTATCTCATCATATAACTACAGAACAACAAAACTAGCGGTTATCTCATCATATAACCACAGAAAAATTAAACTAGCAACTAGTGGTTATCTCATCACATTACCGCAGAACAACAAAACTAGCATCTATGTGATTATCCCATCATATAAGCAAAAAACAACAAACCTATCATTTAGTGGTTATCTCATCATATAACCACAGAACAACAAAATTAGTATCTATGCGGTTATTTCATCATATAACCACGAAATAACAAACATAGCATCTGGTGGTTATATCATCATATAACCACAGAACAACACAACTAGCATCTAAGTGGTTATCTCATCATATAATCACAGAACAAGAAACCTGGCATCTAGTGGTTATCTCATCTTATATCCAAAGAATAACAAACCTAGCATTTAGTGGTTATCTCATCACATAACCATATAACAACAAAACTATTAACTAGCGGTTATCTCATCATATAACCACAAAGCAACAAAACTAGAAATAAGTGGTTATCTCCTCATATAACCACAGAATAACAAACCTAGTATCCAGTGGTTATACCATCATATAGCCACAGAACAACAACTCTAGCATCTACTGGTTATCTCATAATATAACCAACTAACCACAACCCCTACATTTAAGTGGTTATCTCATCATATAACAACAGAACAATAAAAGTAGCATCTAGTGGTTATATCATCATATAACCACAGAACAACAAACCGAGCATCTAGTGGTTATCTCATTATATAATATCAGAACAAGAAAACTAGCATCTATGCGATTATTTCATTACACAACAAAAGAGCATCAAAACTAGCATGTAAGTGGTTATCTAATCAAATAAACCACAGAACAACAAACCTAGTATCTAGGGTTATCTCATCATATAACTACAAAATAACAAAACTAGCACCTAAATGGTTATCGCATCATATAACCAAAGAACTACAAAACTAGCATGTAGTGGTTATCTCATCATAGAACCACAGAACAACAAGACTAGCATGTATGTGATTTATCTCATCATATAACTGCAGAACAACAAAACTAGCATCTAGTGATTATAACCACAGAAAAAAACTAGCATCAGTATAGGTGTGATTATCTCATCATATAACCAAAGAACAACCAAACTAACATCTAAGTGGTTATCTCATCATATCACAGAAAAACAAAACTAGCATCTGTGGTTATCTCATCATATAACTACAGAACAACAAAACTAGCATCTATATGATTTTCTCATCATATAACCACAGAACAACAAAACTAGCAACTAGTGATTATCTCATCATATGACCACAGAAAAAAATTAGCATCAGTATAGATGTGATTATCTCATCATATAACCAAAGAACAACAAAACTAGCATTTAAGTGGTTATCTCATCATATCACAGTAAACAAAACTAGCATCTGTGGTTATCTCATCATATAACTACAGAACAACAAAACTAGCATCTAGTGGTTATCTCATAATATAACCAAATAACCACAAAACTAGCATCTATGTGATTGCCCATGATGATCGCCTATAAAATGCCCCACAGTTATCTGTAATTATTGAATGAGTCACATCTGCTTTTGTTATTATCATGTGTACAGATATAAGACGTAAAACCGTGTTTATCAGCTATTGCAAACATCTGCTGCATTATGCAAATTATCGCTTACATATTATTCACACACAAAATTTTAATTCGTCCGTTCACATCTTCCCGTTTACAATTTCTTGCACAGAAAACACGTCTTTTGGCTTTGGTTAACATTTCTCACTTGTTCCAGTGAAAACTTCTCGAATGTTTCATTTAACATTTCTCAAACCATTTCGGTTAACATTTCTCAGTTATCTCATTGTTCAGATAAATATTGTTGCGATATATAATACTGTCATCATCATCTTTATCATCATCATCAGGTGCCGTGCCGACTGGCGTTGGCTATTATGCTTCTCCAGAGTACACGATCCTTCGTGCAGGCCATCAGCTCAGATGGTGATCTCCTCTCACACCATCCCGTCAGACTGTCCAGTATCATTTCTCTTGGTCTTCCTCTTGATCTTCTTCCTTCCATTTTTCCTGTTGTTATAATATTTTCAATGCCCCTCTTCTCATTGCATGTCCTATAAAAGTACATTGTCTCTCTCTTATCTTTCTGACGAGGTTTTTTTTTGTCTCTCCAGCTCTTCTCATACATTCTTCATTAGCTATTTTTGCTGTCCAGGGGATTCGCAACATTCTTCTAATAAACCACATTTCTATTGCTTCCAATGATTTTTGTGCAGACTTGCCTATTGTCCATGATTCACTTCCATATAACAAGATAGGTTCAATATAGCATTTTAGGGCTCGTTTTCTAACATTCATTGATAAGGATTGATTGATTGATTGATCTTTATTTCAAAAGGGTTAAGAATTGGGCACGCAGGCCCGTCTGACATTCTGCCCTTTATCATACATCTTTCACTCTATTCCAGACATTCTACAAATATGCTGTTCATATAACAAACATAACTAACATTGAAGCTGAGAGACATAAAACAAAATATAACATTTACGTTTCGCTCTTAAACATTCACTCAGTACAGAAGTAACTACATACATTATAAATGACTATCTACTAAACAACATTTTCGGGACTATTCAGAAAACAATTAATTGTATGTGTTGGCTAATATGTTTCTCATTCTCTGAAATGCAGTCTTTGCTTGGCCTATTCTGTTCCTAAGCCTTATAATTATTCATCGTATTATACCCAAATCTTAGTTAGAATTATGATACGTTAGCTTTCACACACATCACGACTTCCCTCGTCTGGAACAGGCTTCAGAAATATTACAAGATTCACCTGACCTAGTCCGCCGAATAAGTTCACTGGATCCATTTAATTCTGACAAATGAGTTCACAGAGGTATCGTTGACAACATCACTTGGAATAAGATGCAGTAGCACATGACATCCGTTGGTTTCGTCGTTGAAGCACATAATCATTGTTCACAAAATTCAAACTCTAGCGTTATTTTCTATACAAACTGTGACCGAAAATGCCGAACTCTACACTCCATTAGATCAATAACTTGTGAATAACTCTTATTTCCTGAATATATATTGGCTCTACTTGCCCATCTGTTCTGTCTGTCGTTGCTCTCCTATCTGTCTTTTTCTTTTTTTTTCTTTATCTGTCTTCTCTTTCTTCTTATATATCGTAAGTCAGTTGTCCAATAGGACACGCCTCTAGATCTTTCTATTGGTCAGCTGGTTGACTACATACTTTCTGGGTCCTGATTGGAATTCGGAATGAGTCGGTCTCCTCCCCTTGGTCATCCTATTGGTCCGCTGGACTACTCATGTGTGCACATTGCGTCCCAAGATTAGCTAATATGCCTCGCCTGTCAATAAATCTGTTGCCTCAAAACCGTTATTCAATTTTTTAGCGTGGATAAACTCTCCTTATCCAGTATCAGGTGTTTGCAATACCTGTAGGAGATTAGTCCAAATCTGTTTACACAGAGTCTGTCTATCTCCATACATACTGCTGTTATGTGAAAAAATCCTCCTAGTTCGTATTCTATCTCCTTAATCTGCCTTTCCTTCGGGTCAATATGTTTCGTATTTGTAGGTATCTACTTAATTCTGTCGTATAATACTAATACCGTGGAAGCGTTCTTCTCTCACAGGTTCTCAAATTTTCCATCGTTTCTTACCTACTTTCTGCTTATCATTAATAATCATAACTATAATAAAAAATGCTAATAATAATAATAACATTAATAACAATAATACTATCCTAATATACAAGGCTATAATAATACTGCAATCATAAACTACAAGGCACTATGTTACATATATACCTGAATTTCCGCAAGCAATGTACAGGTAATGGACCGTGTTAACTGGAGGACATTCTTTGTGCACAGTTCCATCTAAGATTTCCATGATCTTCTCGGTTGTCAGGCTTGTGTAATCCTTTGCCTCAAGTCTAAATTAGAAAAGTTTTTTAAAAAGTGTTAACACCATCAGGATAAAAGCAGGGATGAGTTTAAGAGTTCTAAGATGTGTGTGTGCGTATGTGTGAGTTATTGGCAGCATCATTCCCGCCCCCCTCCTTTTTTTTTAAGGATGTGTACCAGATAGAGCAAGAAGACTCCCCACAAAAACTGATATCTGCTCGTTTCAAGATCATATTGGAAGAAAACGTATCATATACCGTATATTTTCTAGACTTCAGCGGAGATTACACTAACCTAAATTCTACCTGTTAGAAAAGTCATAAATACCTCTCGGTTGCTGGTGTGTTAGCTGGGCTGTCTGGAGTATCGCTCTTATCTGTACCGTTAGACATGCTGGCTGAATTGTAAATAAAAGGAATAAATATGATGAGAGTTACGGTGTTTGATACAGAGATTATGTGTATAGTGTGTTTGTTAAGTAAACAAATCAATAGCTGACAGGGCAACATACAAACAAATTGACACATATATAAAGGGATGGATGGATGGATAGATGGATGGATGGATGGATGGATGGATGGATGGATGGATGGATGGATGGATGGATGGATGGATGGATGGATGGAACTAGTTTATTAAATATGTATTTTAAATACTACTTTTACTAAACATTATTACAATTGAAATGAGATCAACACCGCTATTCGAATTTAAAACGACTGTGATGTTTACTTTCTGCGACCTCCATTGTCCTTTTATGAGACGTCAACGCGGGCAGAGACACTTCTGAAAACGTGGAGCTCCTCTTGGGCAGCCCAGCTGTCAAAATCTTCTGACTGTACAATTTGGTCTCCTCAACAGCTGCTGGAGGCTCTTCACAGTCTGCACAGCCGTTACTGTCAGCACCACCGACCATCCTGCCCTTGGGGGCTATTGGGGGAAGGTGACTGGACGAGACAGGAGGTACTGCCTCTTTTACTGGGTCATCAGTTCTGGATTGCGGAAAAACTGTACAGTTAGATACACGGACAATGGACTTAGCAAAATATAGCAAGTGATATGCAGGAAACTCTCTACCGTAGAGAGCGGAGCAACAACACAACTCCTTTAGATCATCAGAGGAAGTAGCCCCCTCAGACAAGTGTTTCGGCCCTTTAAACTCCTGACACTCTAAGGGGGGTGGGCCCCTCTGGGTCATGACTCCCAGAGGTCTTGTGAGTTGTTGCTTTTTTTCCGGTCCCGGGATTGAACCCATGATCTTCCAGTTGCCACTGCACTTTTTTGTATATTATATTCAAGTATAGTACTATATTCAATAGATTATTATGTAGCATTACTATTGATAGTATATCCAACGCATCATTCAGCAAGTGGCTTTATAGCTTGATTATATCTTGTATGAGTGCAGTGTTTATGTTAGTATAAAATTCAAGTAAATAGACACGACAATATAAACCATTTTTATGCCTAGTGAATGAACTGATTGTCTTCTCTTGCGTTGTCTTCTATCTCATTGAAACTGCGAGCAGGTGTTCTTTGCAGTCGTTGCCGTGAAGGTGTTGAGACACAGCATCGTGTCGCCGGGAGCGGGTTGTGGTGGGTATTTTTTTTAATCCCTGAATGGCCCTAAAAAGCAAAGGGTGTGCAATAATTCTTTAGCAGATCGCGCTGTTATGGGGACTAGGCCTATTACCCGGGTACCAAAGGGCAAGTGAGACAAGGGTCTTGGTCAGCTACGATTCGTCAACTCTGATGCCAACATGTCAGCTATACTTCGTCAACCCTGATGCCAACATGTCAGCTGTGGTTCGTCAACCCTGATTTTGATAGAAGAATTTTGAAACGAATGAAAAGCTCTCCACAGAATGTCACAAAGTCAACTGTTTCTCAAACTGAGGATTTTAGATCCTTGTACTACAAAAGTCAAATAATTCTGTGCCACCTTACGGTGGCATCTTTGCAGTTTTAGAAAAATCTGTGAAAACGGGATTCATCAAAGGAATGGAAACATGTCTCTTGCACGGAACCTTTAGATCGCTAATACTGTCGGCATGGATGCCGGAGCGGTTAGGTGCACGTTCTACTAATCTGGAGGTACTGGGTTAAAGTCCCAACAGTGGAGATTTTTTCTGGTGACCTCCATTTGGTGACACCAAAAAAAAAAGACCCCAGGGTCCACTCAGCCTTAAAACTTGGTACCAGAATAAGCTGGACAGGTAAATGCTGCCAGGAATGATAATGACCACATCACACTTTCATATGTCGAAAGGTTTTGGAAATATGGCCATAACACCTTATCCCCTAATACGGGGATTTTACCTGGGTTTTTTTTTTACCTTTTTAAACCTTTTTTCAGTATACTAAATGCTGTTTATAAGAGCTGTTTAAGAGCAAGAAATACAGAAACGCTATATTTTTACTGTAAACACTTAAAGGTGGATGTCGCTTACCGGCATCCACGCGATAGCTGATGTTAGTACTAGTACTTTCCCTGACCTTTTGGAAGACAAGACGATAAAGAGATCAGTGTCACGCATGGTTGCCTTTCCTTCTCTAGCTACAAGAAGCAGCTATGTGGCTTTTCTTCTCTAGTTACAAGAAGCAACTGTGTAGCTTTTCTTCTCTAGCTACAAGAAGTAGATGTGTGTAGCTTTTCTTCTCAGCTACAAGAAGCAGCTGTGTAGCTTTTCTTTCTGCTCCATGAGCACAGCTTCCCTGGTTGAATCTGAATGACCGACTTTGAGCACGACAGGCAAGTGCACCAACAACTTCACTACCCTGGAACTTATCATCTTAACTAGCTTCTTCTTCTTCTTCTTCACCTTTCCGAGCCATTTAGGCTCATTGCTGGGGATAAACTTCGCCTCCATTCCTCTCTATTCCTAATCTATTCCTCTAGTTGGTGACATCAATTTCTTTTATATCCTCTTGTATGTTGTCTTTCCATATCTGTCTTGGTCTACTACTTGGTCTTGTTTCCTTCATATCTTATGCGTACATAATTTTTGTTTGTAATCTTAACTAGCTGAAACATAATATTTTTCTAACCAAATTACACATTACTCACGAGCTGGACATGCGCACGGTGAATACGTCCCTCCCATTCTTGACATTTCTGGCTGCCAGCGAGATTACTCCGCCATCTGCAACTTCCGGACCCGCTTCTGAAGATGGCAATAGCGAGGACCCATTCACTGTTGCATGAGGTGGTCTGACTCTGTAGTCGTGATACTTTTCTCCAGTCTCTGAGTAGCTGGTAAATATGTTCTTGCTGGTGATTTCCTCCACCTGAATTTGCAAATAACGACATTTGTAAAGATAGATAGTCCCATAGCAAATGTTGTACGGGATGAAGCGTTATAGACTTCATTATGCTGGGCCATCAGCGTATGAGGTAGGGTGGCCAGTTCCTTTCCCCGCTGCCGTTGACTTTCTCTGCTAGCCATTTTACGAGGCTGGGTCGACCTCGGGGTCGTACTGGTCGGAACAAAATCCCGCTCAGCTGGGGATTCGAACCCTCGACCAATCGGTTGCTAGACGAGTGCCCTGACCACTACGCTAGCCGGTCTTCATTTGTAAATGAGATTTTAACATTAACTTGTATATCTTTTATACAAATTTTATCATCTTTGGAACATCCTTCAGAAAACATACCTAAAACAGGTGAACTGTAAATGAATTCGCTTTTGCTGACGACCAAGCGCTTATAACCAGATCAGAGACGGACACGGAGTAAAAGATGGATAACTTAACACGGACACGTAAAAGGCACAGCATGAAGATCAGTGCTGGGAAAAAAAAAACGGAAGTCATGACCATTGCCCCAATATGCCTTTATGGGATGGAAACGGGAAGTTTACCTTCCTTACATGATCATTGCCCCAATATGTCTTTATGGGATGGAAACGGGAAGTTTACCTTCCTTATATGACCATTGCTCCAATATGCCTTTATGGGATGGAAACGGGAAGTTTACCTTCCTTATATGACCATTGCCCCAATATGCCTTTATGGGATGGAAACGGGAAGTTTACCTTCCTTACATGGCCATTGCCAGACAAGAAACTCAAACGAAGATCTTCCTGGATAGGCAACCTTTGAAACAAAAGAAGCATTTCAAAAACCCAGGTTGTACACTATTACTCTGTAGGGAAATCGATGCTGAAATTGAGAATATATGCATTAAACCAAATCAGATCATTTGACAAATAACACCTTTAATGAAACAAAAAGAACACTACAAAAAGTCTTCCTCCCAACTCTATGCTATCAAAGTCAGTCGTGGATAGTAACAGCTAAAATCAAAAGGAAAATCATCACAAAAGAAATGAGATGTTTAAAGAGAATGTCAAATATAAAAAGTAGAGACCAAATCAGAAAATGACACCATCAGGAGAATGGTTGGAGTAAAAAAAAAAAAATGACACCATCTAGGGAAATGGTTGGGGTAACAAAAGTATTACACTACATTCAAAACAGCAAGTCAAATGGTTTGGCCATGTTACACAGTTATCACCAGACAGTTTATCACAGACAGCATTCACACATTCAGATTTGTAGGTAACAGAGGAAGAGCCCGCCCACGTAAGAGATGGAGGAAAGAAGCTACAGAAACTAAATACTCCATTTTTTGTATCAAACTGCCGAGCCCCAATAAAGAAGGCTATTTGTCCCCTTAAACTCAGAGAGATACCCGAGGAAGGACACAAGATAAGACAAGATATAAATCTTTAATTTTTCCACACACAAAACTTTCTCTAGCACTTCTCTAGCTATTTTATCTGTTTACAAACTGCTTCTCCAACATTCGTGGGCTCTTATTACCTTTTCCGTGGCACTTCGCCGCCGCCTCCCTTCACCCATATAATCTCTGTTGTTATTCATTTCTTCTTTCATCAGATAACGTCTCTCTTTCGCTCTTTTGCTGATATGTCGCTATTAAGAGGGGGAGAGAGAGAGAGAGATTAACGCCAGTTGCATTAAACAGCTGTTAATCAAAAGGTCAGGATTTAACAGACGAAGATGCAAACACAAATCTACTCATTATTCATGGATTCCGAACGAGAATAAAGGATACTATACCGATAGATAAGCAACTGACTATACCAAAATGCAGTATAAAATTAAATGGAACTATTCTTAACCAGATGCTCGAATTCAAATGTCTTGGAGCAGTAATAACTTCAAATGGGAAATGCAGAACAGAAATTAGGAACAGAATAGACTAAGCAAAGACTGCATTTCAGAGTGATAAACATATTATGAACATATCCTTATCAATGAATGCTAGAAACGAATCCTAAAATCCTATATTAAGCCTATCTTATTCTTACATCTTAACATCCTTCCCGTGCTGTTAAACGTCACATAGGGCTCGCATGGTAGTTCGCCCAAGTTTTCCAGTTTTCGGCAAACTTTTCAACCGCATCAATGAATTTTATGACTACTAGTTTGGCCTCTCTTAACAATGTCCTCTTTAGAGTTTCATGCGGTCGGCTTTTTTTTTGGCCTGTTGTGCTACACTTGATAACTTGTTTTGGGATTCTCTGACTGTTTCTTCTCATCACGTGATCAACATATGTCCATCTCCTTTTTCTGATCACCGATGAGACAGGTTGTTGTTTGCTCATCTGTCTTATCTCTGCGTTGTTCTTAATTTTGTTCCACTTTATACCAAGTATTTTCCTTAAGCATTTGTTATCGAAAGAGTCTAATTTCTTGTCTATTTCTTTGGTTGTTTTCCAGCTTTCGCATGCATAAATGAGGGTGGATATTACATTCAAACTGAATAATCTTAACTTGGTTTTTGTGCTTATAACTTTTGAATGCCACATGTTCTCAAGATTCTTGAAGATCGATGCTTCTTTTGCAATTCTAATTGTAACTTCCTTTCTGTATCACCATCCTGGTCTATGTAGCTGCCGAGGTATGCAAATTGGTTTACTTTTTCAACAGCTGTTCGTTCTACGTATATTTTTTTTTCTTGACTAGTAGAAAGTTTCATTATATTTGTTTTTTTCCTTGTTAATTTCAAGTCCTATTTTGCTAGCCAGTGAAGACAGGTTATATGTTGTTTTTTTGCATTGAATTCACAATATCACTAATAAGAGTGTCATATTTAAAAAAGCTCAATGTTTACATCTTATTATATTTAAGTAAATCAAGGACAATAGGCAGGTCTACACAAAACAATCATTGGAAGAAGTAGAAATGTGATTTGTTAGAAGAATGTTGCCAATTCCCTGGATAGCAAAGATAACTAATGAAGAGTGTGAGAGAAGAGTTGGAGAGACAAAAAAAATCTTGTTAAAAAAAATAAAACAGAGACAATGTACTTTTATAGGACATGCAATGAGAAGAGGAGATATTGAAAATATTGTAACAACATGAAAAATAAAAGGAAGAAAACCCAGGGGTAGACCGAGAGAAATGATACTGGATAATCTGACGAGATAATGTAAGAGATCTCCAACTGAGCTGACAGCCTGTATGAAGGATCGGGTACTCTGGAGAAGCATCACAGCCAAAGTTAGTCGGCATGGCACCTGATGATGATGGTACCGATAATATCATCTTTTAACATCTTCAAGAGAGGTTTAAAAAAAAATTAAGTCTCGGCTGGGTTTCAAATATACAACATACCTTCAAGTGTGACACAACTTTTCTGTCAATAGCCGTGCTCACTCTTGGAGCGTTGGGTGCACCACAGTGCTGTAAAAACCATAACAGCCACAAATTATTGCCCATGATAACTTTGCTCCAACGTTGTTGCATTAATTACACAGATTACAGAAGATTCTGATAATTTTGAAATTCACAGCATACCTTGCTCAGTCTAGTCTCTGCGTTAGTATTTCCTGTATTTTAAATGACTGGCTGCAGAGGGCGCATGCAAAATTAAGTTTAACAGAGCTAAATTTTCACAAGCATGTAAGTTTACAAACTTATATGTGTACAAACTTATATGTTTACAAAGCTATTTATTCACAAAGTCATATTTTCTAAAGCCATTTATTTACAAAGTTTTTTATTTACAAAGCTATTTATTTACAAAGCTATATGTTTTCAAAGCTGTTTATTTACAGTGCAATATGTTTACAAAGTTATATGTTTAAAAAAGTATTTATTTACAAAGCTATTTATTTACAAACTCTTTGTTTACTAAGCTATTTCTGTACAAAACTACATGTTTACGAAGCTTTTTATTTACAGTGCTATTTATTTACAAAGCTACATGTTTACAAAAGTATTTATTTACAAAGCCTTTTGTTTACAAACTGTTTGTTTATAAAGCTATTTATTTACATAACTATATGTTTACAGAAGTATTTATTTACGGTGCCTTATGTTTACAAAGCTGTATTTTTTTACAAATTTTGTAGGATTTGTTCTCTTACTTTACCGTACCAAAGCCTCGTAGTTTCCTATTTATAAAAAAATTGTTCCTGTATTCTTTGACAAAGTCGTCAATGCCAGATTTGTCTGTCAGCCGCCAGGAGGTCTGGGTAAAATCTGCCGATGATCAGATCACGCGGAAAGCAGCTCTGAGCAAGGGGCGCAGCATCATTTGAGGAGGAAGTAAAGACCAAACTTGAAGTTCGAAGACTCAGCCAAGGGGGAAACTAGACCTTGCAACACAGATATAGCTTGCTGTTTCTGTGGCTGAGTATGCCATATCCAGCATTGGCAATATAGCTTGCTGTTTCTGTGGCTGAGTATGCCATATCCAGCATTGGCAATATAGCTTGCTGTTTCTGTGGCTGAGTATGCCATATCCAGCATTGGCAATATAGCTTGCTGTTTCTGTGGCTGAGTATGCCATATCCAGCATTGGCAATATAGCTTGCTGTTTCTGTGGGTGAGTATGCCATATCCAGCATTGGCAATATAGCTTGCTGTTTCTGTGGCTGAGTATGCCATATCCAGCATTGGCAATATAGCTTGCTGTTTCTGTGGCTGAGTATGCCATATCCAGCATTGGCAGAGCCAGCAATGAGAGACGCCGCTGAGCACAATGATGATGCTTGGCAAAACCTACAACAGCTGATATCTGTCTGCTGTAAAACCGTCTTCATAGTGTATGTGTTTACAGAGTCATATGTAGACTGATTCTTTCCTCATCCGTAGGTCCCGCGTTTTGTTAATAATAATAATATTGGTAAAGGTATGAGTTATGAATCAGCGTCATTGCACACAGTCAAACCATAAGTGTTCTGCTGCCTAGTCAGCCAAAAACTGCTGAATAGTGTCACCATCAGCGCGAACTCCGTAGCTGGCGGCGTCACTCCTCTTCCTTCCCAGAGCGTTAAACCTGGTACCCATTTTTTTCTTGAGGCTGGGTGAACCCGGAGAGTTTTTTTGCAAGCCACGGTCTGGCCGCCATTGTGGTGGGTGGGAACAGAAACCGGGTCGCCTGGTCGGCGAGCGGGTGACTAATCCACTGCGCTAACGCGGTTTCCAAGAATAATAATAATAATAGCTTCCGTTTGGTCTTTTTTTCCTGTTGTTACAAAGTTCAGCATTTACAGTGTAAGCTACCTATAGACAGTAGACATAGCATCATTTCTTTAAGGTAAAAAAAGCATAGAAGTTGTGTTTATTATAAAATTGTTTGTGTGGACTCTGGATTTTATTTTTATTTTTGTTAAGTTTAATTAACTTATCAAGCTGTTTAGTGTTTGATGCGCGCATTGTGCACCAAACGTTTACAGATTTAAGTCTCAACAGTTGGGATTGTTCCTAGTACCACCACACCAAAAGGGCACCTGGGTCTACCCAGCCTCTAAAAAGGAAATCTGGGACGGCAAATGAGGTCAGGAATGATACTAACTACATCATACTTGTATGTGGCGATGGTCTTGGAAATAAGGGCCTAACATCTTAATGGCATGGAAACGAGGAATTCAACTTGTTTATCAGTTTATTTTAAAAGGAAGCTAAACAGTTAAAACACTTTTAACGAACTAGATTATTGCCGGTTTTAATTGGTTCAGACTTTCTTCGTTGAACTTCTTCAGGCCGGTATTTCTCCACAGCTTGTGAGAGCACGCCTACAGCTTGCGCGATGCGCACTGTTGACATTGAGTGGGCGGAGCTTAAGCATTACGTGCTCCTTATTAATAACACGTGCAACATTTTTTAGATAAATGATATCATATTATTTTACTTACGTCATCATTTGATTGATGTATGGCTTCTTTTCGTGGCTGTGTGTGGAATCTTGGCTCTCTCTCCAAACGCTGTACTTTACATTTCTTTCTTACATCCTCGGAAAGCTAAAGACATGCAAAAAAAAAAAAAAACTAATCTATTTTTGTTAAAATTCTGCATTCGGAATAGAAATTGTATGAATTACGGCTGCAAAACAGTTGTAGTTATAGTAGTAGCAGTTATAAACGTAGATGGGTTGTAACAGAAGTACTAATAAAAGAAGTATTAGTATTAGTGCTAGTAACAATGGCTTCCGGGTGTAATTTTAGATAGTACAACACATCCCTCTCCACCTACCCCCCCCCCCCGGTTCATCCTGTTGATCAGTCATTTACACCCACTACAACCCCCTTAGATCTGTGGAAGCTCTCAAGACCCCTGAGGAACGTACTGACTAGACCCCCCCCCCTCCGCCCCTTTCATTGGGCATGGTAGTTACAGAAATGGTAATATAAGTAGTAATAGTATTAGTGGTAAAGTTAGAAGTACGAATAGTAAAAGTAGTAGTAGTAAATAAGTAGTAGTAATAGTAGTAGTATTAGTAAAAGTAGTGTGCAGGAAACTCTGTTGTAGAGAGCGGAACAACAACACAACTCCCTGGATCAGCAGAGGAAGTATCCTGAAGATCTAGGGAGTCGTGTTGTTGCTCTGTCCTCTACAGTACAAAGTTTCCTGCACGCTACTTTTAATAGTACTACTTTTACTACTTTTAGTAATAGAAGCGGCAGTATTAAAAGCAATAGCACTAGTAGTAGAAGTGGAGGCAGTGGTAGTGGTAACAGCAATAGCTGCAGTAGTAGTAGTAGTAGTAGTATTAGTAGTAGTAGTAGTAGTAGAAGTGGTAGTAGTAGGAGTAGTGGAAATAGTAGTAGTAGTAGCAATGATGGAAGTAGTATGGTAGAAGCAACTGCAGCAACAAAATTAGTAGTAATAGTAATGGTAATAGTAGTAGTAGTAATAACAGTAGTAGTAGTAGTAGTAGTAGTAGCAAAAGTAGTAATATTGGAAGTAGTTGTAGTAGTGGTAAAAGTAGTATTAGTAGTATTAGAAGTAGTAACAGTAATAGCTGTAGTAGTAGTAGTAGTAGTAGTAGTAGAAAAGTAGTACCAATAGTAGAAGTAGCTGTACTCGTTGTTGTTGTTGTTGTAATTGTAATAGTAGTAGTAGTAGTAGCAGTAGTAGTAGTAGTAGTAGTAGTGGTGGTGGTGGTGGTGGTAAAAATAGTAGTATTAGTAGTATCAGTAATTGGTTTAGTAGTAGTAGAAGTAGTTGTACGTACTTGTAGTAGTAGTAGTAATAGTAATAGTAGCAGTAAAAGTTCTAGAAGTAGCAGTAGTAGTAGTAAGAGTGATAGTAGTAGCAGTAGTAGTAGTAGTAGTAGTAGTAGTAGTAGTAGTAGTAGCAGCAGCAGCAGAAGTAATTGTAGTAGTAGTAGCAGAAGTGGTGGTAGTAGTAGTAGTAGTAGTAATAGTAGTAGTAGTAGTAATAGTAGTAGTAGTAGTAGTAGTAGTAGTAAAAGTAGCCATAGTAACTGAAGCAACACCAGCAAAAACAGATATAGTTCCTGCAGCAAGCAGCAAATGCAACTTCAGAAACTTGTTATAGCAACAGAAGCGGATTTGTAGTCAGCGCAGCCAAAAGTACATCATCTCATAATCTTTGAAATTAACAATGACTGAAATCAACTTCCATTTACTAAATACGTGAACTATTTATTGTGCCAGTACATGTAGAAGTATGAACATGTCGAAGGTGGGGATGCTTATTTAATAATACTCTCTATTATTAAAAAAAAGACAAGAAAATGTCCGTTTAAAACCAGATTTTAAAATACGTAGTAGGTTTTTGTAAAATATAAAAGAATATGTCAACCAAAGTGCACCAGTCTTTGAAGAAATGAAAAACATCTAACGTATTTCCCGTATTAAAAACATAAGCGTAGACAACTGTAACAAAGGAGCGGGTGAAAGGTTAACTTGCATGATGCCCGGATGTTAACAGAATGTTGAAAAATGGCTACAAAGCTACACGCTATCACCATGGAACAAAACCGACGTTCCGAAATAAAATTCAGAATTTTTCTAATATTTTATTCCTGTGAAAACATGACTCACTCTCCAATTAAGAATTATAATCAGTTAGGTTTTTTATCTACTATTTTTCTAAGTAGGACATTACATTTTGTTCTCCGACAGCGTAATAGCTTGGTAGATCATCATCAGCGTGGAAGACAGGGACATTGCGTGTCCGTAGATATTTCTTGTATTGAGCGTGTTGGTGAGAGAGAAACGTTAACAGGTTTGTTATTTCAAATTTGTTATTTTAGTTCGGTTATTACATTCTTGATCATGTTTCTTCGTTGAGCAGTTGCTGACTTGAGCATCTTCCCCAGCCATTGAGGCTCACTGCCGCAAACAAGACTCATCTCCGTTCTTCTCAGTTCTTGTTCTTTTCTTGCCACTTGTCGATTCGAAGAGGGCGTGTATCTCCTTCCTTCCAGGTTATCTCCCCATCGTTGTCTAGGTCTACATCTTAGTCCAACCCCTTTCATCATTTCTCCATAGGTCGTCTTTGTTGAATGCGTAGCGTAATATTTGTGCCATTCCAAGTAGAACACGATAAATAGTGTATAAGTATACAACAACACGGAAAGCACTGCAGTAAAGCTGTGATATCAAAATGTATAAACTAGGAAAAAAGTAGAAACAGCTTTGTTATTTAACGAGTACAAAGTCATGACGTTTCGGCGTGAGCCTTAGCAAAATTTGAAAGCCGTCTAAAATATTCAGATAAGTTTTGTCCTAATTATATTTCTTGATTAATTTTTTTACAATTTTTTGTTAGTTCATAGTTTTATGTGATCCTATCCTTTGTCTCCTCTCTCTGATTCTTCTACTAAGTTATTTTCACTGCGACAAACGCTTTTGTGCGTCTTAACTCTTTTTTGTTCTTACAGTACATCTATACTTTATCTCCTCTCTCTAATCCTTCGTCCTGTATGTGTTTGTAACAAATATATCCATACTACAAGAACTTAATAGGGAAGAATGTTGGATAGTAAGGAAGAAAAAGCAAATAAAACGTAAATATTTTGGACACTTGATAATTTAGAGAAGATTGTCTTGGAAGGGTACATGCTGGGAAAAGGAAAGAGAGGAAGACAAAGGCAAAGATGGCCGCAAGACATCATTAATGATCTGCAAATGGACTATCAGCAGCAAGGCATCTTGCTTACAACCGAGAGACCTACAGGAGAGCTGTTAGGGAGGCAAAGTTCCGCAAGGGACACGCAAACGACTGACTGACTGACTGACTGACTGACTGACATGTGTTTGTATGATTAAAGCTCACGCCGAAACGTCACGACTTTGTATTCTTTAAATAATTTTTTAAAACCTGTTCCTACTTTTTTCCTAGTTTATACATTCGAAGTAGAATGCTTGCCCAATTCTCCACCCTTTGCAAATAAATTTCATCCAGTCTTTCCATTACTTCTTGTTTACTTAAAGAAAAGATACTGCCAAGTTTAACACGACAAACGGCATCGATTCATTGTCTTTGGCACAGTGTGTCTAGTTAGCACTCCACGTTTGACTGAAAACTTACACGATGAAGAATTCGCGAGTCGAAACGAGATAGATAGAAAGGCGTTGTTGCATTGCATCTTGTCTTGAATGAATCAGAAAAATACTCCATTATCCACTGAAATACTTCCCAGTTGCCAATTTGCCTTCGTTCTCGCCTCGATGGTTGCCAAGTATTCACAAATCCGAGAGCAGCTTCTTATTATATCTGTGTTGCCGCGATCAGCTTGGGCCATAACGATATCTTGTCAAATAGTTGGATTATTTACTGCTGTTAAACTGGGGACACTGTGAATAAAGGATCGATACAGTGTAGACGAGTATCGCGACATGAGGACACAAGGTCGGTGACTGAATACGGGGCTGGATTGATACTTGTTTCTAAATCTCTGTTCGGTATCCGATTCTGTATTAGGTCACGTGGGCGCATTATGTTTCTTATGGTAGATGTTATGACACTGACACGATGTTTGTGGTTTGTGTGTGTGTGTGTGTGGGGGGGGGGGGGGGGTTCTGATATAGAGATTAGGAGACGGTTATCTCCTCAGATCCTGCACTCCAGGTAGCCATTTCAACAGGGAACTGGTAGGATTAAATCTACAAGCATAAATATGTTCCAGATTACAGGTGACGCCACTGCTAAAACACTGATTATTGACAAGAAGATGAAAGACTGTCATGGGACGTTTGATAATACTGAGAATTTATTAGTCAAAATACTTCGTCTAGTTGCTGCTTGTTTGTTTGTATGTGTGTGTGTGTGTGCGTTCGTTTTTTTTTGTGTGCATGCGTGTTTTTGTGTGCCTGTTTCCGTGTGCGTGGTTGTGTGAGCGTTAGTGTGTGTGCTTGTTTGTGCGTGTGTATGCATATTTGTATGTGCGTGAATGTGTGCGTTTGTGTGTGTGCATGTTTGTGTTTGTTTGTGTGCATTGTGCGTGCGTGTTTGTGTGTGTGTATGAGTGCGTGTTCGAGTGTGTTTGTGCGTGTGTCTGCGAGACAGAGAATTGTGCTCAATGTTCTAACACTTCTCTGATAGTGTTTGCACGCAAGATGTCTTTGTTAAGACTGATATGCTATTTCCTCGTTTTATTAATGTCAACATTTAGTCTTTGTTTTGACATTCTGTTTTCTCTCAGTCTACTCTATATTTTCTAAAAGAAAAAAAAATCACATTAGACAAATAACAGAACCTAATATTATTACGAACAGTATTTCGGAATCCTCGCTGGTTATATTCAGTATTTTTCGTAACGGATAACTATTTAATGTCTGCTTTGTCATGCAATCTTTTTTTTTTCTTATTTGTCCATCTGCCGCGAAGAAAAAAAATGTGTGACATTATTCGTTCTGTATTTTGGTTTTTTTTTCTTTGTCACATTTTGAAGTTTTGGATTATGTTTTGTCGCTTCTTTTGTGTTTCTTTTTCTAAGTTACAGTGAAAATTTTCTTCTGTTAAAGAAAGTAAGAAAACGAAAACCAAGCCAACAAAATAACTCATTTCAAACAGCAGAAGTATAATAATGCAGGTGCGCCAACATTTATTCTGCGTGTGTTCTAAAACAGTTTACTCCGAGAATTCTTACATCAAAGTGGAATCTCCTTTGCTGATATAAGGAGAGCAGAACTGGGTTTTTCTATTCATATCTAAACTCTAGCCAGCTTTCAGGACTTGCCACTGAATACGGTATGTAGCTGTTCTCTTCACACTGACAATTTCAATAAATGGACTTCTCTCCCTTTACTATTGGTCACGTTATCAGAAAAGCACATAACCTACTTACATTAACTCTTTGTAATGCAGTAAAACTCTAATTAAAAACTTAATTCAAGATTAGTTAGACTGTTGAACACGTCTTTTCGAGTTTCGATAGAGATTTAAACTATATTCAGTAATTAACATGTCCCTTGGGGAACTTGCCTCTCTAACACCTCTTTTGAATGCCTCTTGGTTGTAAGCAAGATGCCCTGCCGTTAAGGCATCCAATCGCAAATCCTCAACAATGTCTTGTCATCTACTCCTTGGTCTTCCTCTCTTTCTTTTCCCCATTATATACCCTTCCAAGACTGTCTTTTCCGAAATCTCGTGACGTTTAATATGTCCGAAATACTTAACTTTTCTTTCTTTACTAATCAACCTTCTTTAATATTAAATTCTTGTAGTATGGATATATTTTGTTCTTTTTTCGTGCCCATGATATCTGAAGAACTCTTCTGTAGCATTTACATTCAAAGGCATTAATGCGTTTCTCGGCTGTTTCGTTAAATGTCTTAAAGAAACTATACCAGGGCTTAAAAAATCCATGGACAAAAGAGGTTGACGTGTTTTTTAAAATCAGTTATTCAAACGGTAACTAGAACCTTTTTAGATCTAGTTTCACGATAAGATATGCAAAACACGTTGAATAGACGAAACAAATCTACTGTTTCTGAAAAAAAAAGCAAATACTACATTGAAATCTATACAAAATTAGAATCATTTTCAGATCCTTGTCTGTAAAGTTTAACTAGAACAGATAGAGCAACCTCAGGTTTTACATGTAAGTCTGTGGTTACATTCCGTGCTGTTTAGAAACAAATTACCAGGACCAGATTTATACATTGCTTCTATTTTTTACACACTTGCCAGTTCATTAAGTAACACTGCCGTGAGATATACAGCAAGAAAGTGGATAAACAGTGGCTAAAGGCATAACCTGAGCGAAACATTCCACTGGTGGCTTTCCAGATCAAAACTGAAAGCGGTGGGATCATCCAGAAATATTCATCGTTCAATTATCAAGGGCACAATATAAAGTTTTTATTTAAATACTAAATCACACGTAACTTACACAAAACAATATTTATTTTTAAAACATATTTTAAAACTGTATCACTTTAAACAGAAATATTGACTTCCTACTAGAGGACAGTTCGCACAGGCACTGGGGTCACAATTCTTTAGTAATTTTACTATAAGGTCCATGTTCCACCCTCAGAAGCTTTTTTCTGAGTCCCAGGTATGTTGTAATATCCGGCAGAGTTGGTTTGGGCTTTTTTTCCCCTGTATTTTCTGCAGTTAGCATCTCAGCGTCTTTTCATCTTGTCTGTTTCTGCATTTAGCATTTCAGCGTCTTTTCATCTTGTCTGTTTTAGCTTTTTTATTGGCTATTTTATTATATTTACTGTTATCCGTACTGTTTTAACATTTAGTTCTGTGCTTGCTTCAGGTATAATAGACGTCTATTGTTTGTGCTATTTGATTCAGGTATAAAAGACTGTTGTGTTGTCTATTTTATTCAGTAGGGTGTTAAAAGTGTTCTCTCTATCTTTCCACTTTTTTTTCTCTCTCTCCGCTGATCAGCCTCTCTGTTTCGTGATCTTATTGCATTGTCTCGTCTTGTGCCGAAATTGACTGTCATCTGTTTGTGATTTTAAGAATTATTTTCATGTCTCTTGAGTGTCTTGCTTCTTCTTCTTCGTAGGCAGAATGTCTTGCTTCTTCTTCTTCTTCTTCTTTGTAGACAGAGTGTCTTGCTGCTTCTTCTTCTTCTTCTTTGTAGGCAGAGTGTCTTGCTTCTTCTTCTTCGTAGGCAGAGTGTCTTGCTTCTTCTTCTTCGTAGGCAGAGTGTCTTGCTTCTTCTTCTTCTTCGTAGACAGAGTGTCTTGCTTCTTCTTCTTCTTCGTAGACAGAGTGTCTTGCTTCTTCTACTTCTTCTTCTTCATAAGCTGAGTGTCTTGCTTCTTCTTCTTCTTCGTAGACAGAGTGTCTTGCTTCTTCTTCTTCTTCGTAGACAGAGTGTCTTGCTTCTTCTTCTTCTTCGTAGACAGAGTGTCTTGCTTCTTCTACTTCTTCTTCTTCATAAGCAGAGTGTCTTGCTTCTTCTTCTTTATAGGCAGAGTGTCTTGCTTCTTCTTCTTCTTCGTAGGCAGAGTGTCTTGCTGTCTCTGCTGTTTCTGCAAAGTTGTCATAGTACTAGAAATGACGCTGATCTCGGCCGTACGATTCCTTCACCTCTTTGTCTTTTTGTGTTCACTTATTTGATGTTCGCTCTTTCAGCATTTGCGATTTAGTGCTCAGTAATTTTTTTCTTTATGTTCCTTCTTTGTTCTGTCTTTTCCCGTGCGGTCTTACTTATCCATTCTTCTTTTCTCCTTTTTTCGATATCCCAACACCTCTTTCGCTGTTTACCCTAGTCTTTCATTGAACTAAGAGCTACAGAACAAATATGAATCTGTTATTCAAAACAGGTACACGGCTATTGCAAAGATACCAAATATTAAATTCCAGTGGAATATGTTAATGGACTCCATCCAACAGACAGAAAAGGAAATTATACCCATGATAAAAGAAAGGAATAAAAAGAACTGGATGACAACGAAGATGTTGCAGTTAATGAGCAAGAGAAGAGAGAGTAAAAATAGCCAAGATGAGCATAAGAAATTACATAAAGAAATCAGAGATAAGGTCAGTACCGCAGAAGAATTATGGATAACGCATGGATAAAAGAGATATGTATAAGAATATAAATGAACTGAGTGGTAGGAAAGTTCGACATTAGACAGGGGTGATATAAATTGGAGAAACAAGCAATAGTGGAAAGATGGATTGAATATATTTCTGATCTGTATGGAGGACAAAGACCTGAACTAGTTAGCGGTACTGAACTAGAAGGCCAGCCAGAACTTGAAGAAGACCAAGCGCATGGAATCTAGAACATGAAGAAAGGTAAATCGGCTGACCCTGATAATATCAGAACTGAAGAAATAGAAGCTCTCGGCGAGTTTGAAATAAAAATAATCACCAAAATGCTAAGTGATATATGCAATAGTGGAGAAATACCTGACGATATGGTAAAAATCTATAGATATACCTCTACCTAAAAATAACCAGGAACCAAGGATTGTGAAGATTGCAGAACCATCAGTCTATCCTATTATATTACAAATATGCTGCCAAGAATCATAATGAAAAGAACCAGACCCAAAATAAAAATGGAAATTGCCGACGAACGAACAGTTTGGATTATTTGTTGATGGGGAAAGAATAACCAATATTATATATGTGGAACATTAATAGAAAGACATGGAGAAGAGCAACAGACATGATGGCGAGTAATGGAGGGCTCACCTGGGCTGCAGGCGAAAAACGGCGAAAGACAGGCTATTATGACAAGCCCTTGCGGAAAGCCCATGTCTGGGCGCCTAATGGTTCAGAGAGAGAGAGGATGAGAGAGAAAGAAAGAGAGAGAGAGTGAGTGAGAGAGAGAGAGAGAATAAGAGTGAGAGAGAGAGAGTGAGAGAGAGTGAGTGAGAGAGAGTGAGAGGTGAGAGTGAGAATGAGAGAGAGAGTGAGAGTGAGAGAGTGAGAGAGGTGAGAAGAGAGAAAGAGTGAGAGAGAGAGTGAGTGAGAGTGAGAGAGAGAGTGAGAGAGAGAGAGAAAGAGGGAGAGAGTGAGAGAGAGAGTGAGGGTGAGAGTGAGAGAGAGTGAGAGTGAGAGTGAGAATGAGAGAGAGAGTGAGAAGTGAGTGAGTGAGAGAGAGTGAGAATGAGAGAGAGAGAGTGAAAGTGAGAGAGAGAGTGAGAGAGTGAGAGTGAGAGAGAGAGTGAGAGAGTGAGAATGAGAGAGTGAGAGAGTGAGAGTGAGAGAGAGTGAGAATGAGAGTGAGAAAGAGTGAGAGAGAGAGTGAGAGTGAGAGAGAGAGAGACTAGTGAACAATATCAGATAATTTGTCACATGACCAGTAACAACCATTACTTGCAGGAATATGCCACTACATCTGTTTTCTTAGTTCAAAGCCTATTTTTAAAAAGCTCGCGTGCACACACAGACAGACACACACACACACACATAAATAATAAACAATGAAATAACTGAAAACGTGACAAAAATGTTCAGCTCTTTCTGTTTTCTTTTTTTTTTTTTTGAACAAAAAGAATGAATTAACCCTCCTTCCGTATCACCTCCAACATGTCAGATTCCCCGCTGTGTCTCCAAGATTAACAAGGAGTTAACAGTATATCTCATGTAACAACGACCGTGTCTGGAAGCACTAAGAATTCTTCCCTGTACAATACAAAACATTCTTCGAGTGGAAGAGAAAACCTGTGTCTCGGAAATGTTGTATTTGGTCTGTCAGATTGTTAGCTTTGGGAAGATCAGCCGTGTCAGATAATATTGCTACGGATTATCTGAACCTAAGACTAGTATGGATATTGTTGGCAATAATTAATACTTTTATTCGAAGCGTTTGGACTTTTCTTTCTGAATGTTATAAACAGAGGCATAAAAGTATGAAAGAGAAATATTGAGACTCAACTATGCAAGTTTTGTCTTGTCAAAGTAAACTTACAGAGTAGATGAAACTTTCATGTACATAATTTGTTTACGAATTTGGCTGTAGTTAATGTCTGAGAATGTGAAACAGCTTCATCGTAAGGTATAGTTATATTGTTGCAGAGTATGTGGATAAAAGGTTATATGTAATATTTTTCCAAGTTATATTCAGTATTGCTTATTCTATGTTTGTAAAGCCAGTACTAAACTGATGTTGATTGATTGTGTTAGAGACGAAGGGTAGAATGACAGACGGGCCTGCGTGCCCACTTATTCACCATTTGAAGTTTAAAAACAAAACTGTTGGTTTGTTCCTTCTTTCCTCCCTCATGTACCTTGGAGGGCTGAGAGGGCAAACTTCTCTTTCTTTCTACTAAGAAAAAGGGGCCAAAACAAGGCCTCTATGGCCCAGACCCCAAGGGTACAACCCTGGCTGTCTTCCCCCTCGCCTCTCCCTCCCTCTCTCTCTCCCTCCTCACTCTCTCTCTCCCTCCCTCCCTCCCTCACTCTCTCTCTCCCTCCCTCACTCCCTCACTCTCTCCCTCCCTCCCTTCCTCTCTCACTCTCTCTCTCCCTCCCGCCCTCACTCTCTCTCTCCCTCCCTCCCTCCCTCACTCTCTCTCCCTCCCTCCCTCCTTCACTCTCTCTCTCCCTCCCTCCCTCCCTCCCTCCCTCCCTCACTCTCTCTCTCCTCCCTCCCTCCTTCACTCTCTCTCCCTCCCTCCCTCCTCACTCTCTCTCTCCCTCCCTCCCTCCCTCACTCTCTCTCTCCCTCACTCTCTCTCTCCCTCCCTCTCTCACCTCTCTCTCTCCCCTCCCGCCCTCACTCACTCTCTCTCCCTCCCTCCCTCACTCTCTCTCTCCCTCCCTCCCTCCCTCACTCTCTCCCTCCCTCCTCACTCTCTCTCTCTCCGAGTCTGTGCTACAGACATACACATTTGTTCATTTTTAAACATAAAATTTTGCGCAACTTACGCGCATGGACACTTGGATCTATGAAAATAAGAAAAAAAGACGCAGAAATGGTTTACAGAAAAATAAAAACAGAAGCATTCGTAGAGATCCATAGACAGATACATAGATACACATGCAGATACATAAATACACAGAGATACATAAATACACATACAGATACATAAATACACAGACAGATACATAGATACACAGACAGATACATAGATACACAGACAGATACACGAATATTTGAAGATATAACAATGAAGAAAAATTCAGTCAGATACATAAATACACAGACATATACGCAAAAATTTGAAGATATAACAAAGAAGAAAAGGACAGTCAGATACATAGATACACACACATTTACATAAATACACTGTGAGATATATAGATACACAGACATATATACAAAAATATGAAAATATAACAAAGGAGAAAAAGACAGTCAGATACATAAATACACAAACAGATGCACGAACATTTGAAGATATAACAAAGTAGAAAAAGACAGTCACATACATAAATACACAGACAGATGCACGAACATTTGAAGATATAACAAAGGAGAAAAAGACGATTAAAAATAACGCGGCGCTCATATACGACAATACACACTCAAAACATACTTACTAACACTTTCTGCGGGACTCCCGGATGTAGCTTTTTTCTTGTCGCCATGGCAACATCCGTGTGCAGTTTAGACATGGTGGACCAGAATCAGAATTTGTTTTGAGGTCCTCCGTCAGTAATCGATATGGACTAGTGACTGCAGAAGCGATTACAATATGGAATATTCTTTTATCTAGGAGTACTTGAGGACTGGCCCAAAAAAGAAAACAAAAAAATTGTGGGTAGAGTGACCTGAACATAGAGTTAAATAGTAAGAGAAACTCATATGAAAGTGGTTCATAAACAATGAATGTCTATGAAAAATCATTTCATGAGCAAGCATATTTCCTAAATTTTCTATTGTCATCAAGGAAAATAACCCAAATGAAACTGACACAATAGATAAAAAAGCATGTATTATTGCCCTTTTCTGCCTTCATTGCTCAGACGAGATCTCTACAATCTTATTGTGCAATTTATTACCACAACATTCTCGTCAGATCAATTAAACCTTTGTAATCTATTAAGAACCTACACGTTCTAAGAGGTACAGCAGGAAATGTCAAAGAATAAGAAAATAAACAAATTAGATTTTAAATAACCTCTACTGTTTCTCCCTGAAGTATAAAACATACAACAGAGCGGGTGTGCTGGCTTCCTGATTGACATGAATATGTCCTTTCACTGAACACGTAGTTCAGGCAGTATTGTGTTACACTATTGAGGTTTCTTCGAGGTACAGTGTTCGTACTCATGTTTTCCTTCAGTTGCCAGCAAACTAGGGAGTGTATCACTTCAGGGTGACCTTCATTCTCTAGTTCATGGAGGACTTAAGTACTAGTTTCCACGATGATGTGTTCTTTGTAACAGAGGAAGAGGCCGCCCACACAAGAGATGAAATGAGGAAAGTTCAGAAACCTTAAATATCCCATTATATGGAGCAAATTGCGGAAGCATATTTGTCCCCTCAGACTTACTAGAGCAAACCAGGCTTTTACAGTGCTGCAGACTATATGGAAATCTTAAAAACTAAGCATGAATACGAAAATCAGGATATTTAAGAGTAATGTTCTAAGTGTACTACTCTATGGAAGTGAATGCTGGAGAATCACCAAAACCATAGAAAACAAGTTGAATTCTTTCCAGACTAAATGTTTACGAAGAATTAGAAAAATATTTTGGCCAAACACCATAATAAATAACATCTTGTTAGCAGAAATGCAGATGAAGCCACTGACAGCAATTATTGAGGAAAGATGCTGGCGATGGTTGGGACATGTGCTCCGAATGACTGACAACTCACTACCAAAAATAGCACTAAGATGGACACCACAGGGGAACAGAAGTAAGGGTAGACCAAAAGAGACATGGAGAAGAACAACAGAGAGGATGTTGAGCAATAGAGGGCTCACCTGGGCAAGAGCAGAAAAAAAGGCAAAGGACAGGCATTTGTGGAAAACCCTTGCGGAAGCCCCATGTGCCCTGGGCACTTAAGGTTCAGAGAGAGAGAGAGAGATTTCTCCCCTCAATATTGAAAGGTATATGGAGAAGGAGACAATGCAAGGCAAGACAAGACAAGACAAGACAAGACAAGATATGGCTACCTATCTTTGCCATGAAAGGCATTGTTTTAATGCGCAAGCAGGCCATGGGGAAAAAGAGAGGGGGATAGAGAGAGAGAGCAAGAAAGAGAGAGAGAGAGAGAGAGAAGGAGATCTGGAGTTGCAAACCCGCGGCCCAGGCTGCTGAAGGGGTCCGGCGGACCTGTTTTCACACTATAAAGGTCCCGATTACATTTTGATAGTGGGCCGACAGTAACTGACCCAGGGGCCCGGCCTATCTTTCAACGACCCTGCACGCACATCATAGCAATAATACTGCGTGAATTCATGAGTTTAACACAAGACACCTGAGACAGTCCGCCTGAAGTGTGAGAAGAACTGAGAGTTCTAAACCTAACATTAAAAAAAGAGGAACACCGATATAACGAAACGTCTCAGTTCGTAACTTCAGGTAACAAAGCTTAACTCTTAATCGCTAATGATGTTAACTTTGATTGCTAATTCTGTTCTTCTCTTTTGTGCTTAATATTATAATAACGATTACATACAGTGACCTAGTTTTCAAAACTTATTCTGGTATATGTTTTCGGTGGCTTTTCAAGTCTACATCGATGGGTGTCATCTTTAAGATTCCCTGATTTCCTGGATGTAGACAGATAAAAGGCATGGCGACTGTAGTAAAATAATAAAGGTAGATAGAGGTGTATGGTGTAGTTTTACAAAGTGGCAGCGAGATGTAATCCTTGAAAAAGGCTCACGCCGAAATATTGGATGTTGTATGGTTTTCATTTATACATTCTCATACTTTCTATTCGTTTTTTCTCACTTTACTCACTCCCTCCTGGATGTAGAGTGCGGTAGCAGATTTTCATAATGTACTTTCCACAGTGCGAGAAAACTTCCTTTCATTGTCTCCTACTGCTTACTTAGAAAGTGCTAACAGTTTAGCTCATTCTCTCTGAATCATGTCTAGGAGACAAAGCACACGCAAAGAAAAATGTGGCACTTGAAGGAAATGGAATACATACAGGCAGATGAACATGTCTAAAAATATGACAAGATGAGTTGAAAAACTTATCTTACAAAATTTAGCTCATGTATAAAAATCCTGGGTTGGGGAGATACATTTTTTTAAAATTTAACTTAAAGAATGAGTTCCATTATAGAATTTTGTGTCGGGCACAAACAATTGGGGAGATACATTTAAAAAAAAAATTTTAACTTAAAGAATGAGTTTCATTATAGAATTTTGTGTCGGGCACAAACAATCATATCCCATCAGAAACAAATGCCAAAAACCATCAAAGGCAATTTTTGGTTCGATTTTTAGACACAGGCCAAGTTATATATATATATATATATATATAAGGTAGGTTTATCTATCCGTCACATATATATATGAGGTAGGTTTATCTCTCCGTCATATATATATATATATATATATATATAAGGTAGGTTTATCTCTCCATCCTCCAGATTTCGCGTAGCTGGTCTCTCCCCAAAAGTCCCGCCAAAAAACCCCTCTCTCGTAACCAACTTCAACAACAGCAACTCAGTCACGTGACCAAATGACCAACGCTGTCATCATCAGCATCTTAAACGTGTGCTGAAAGTAAGTAAGGACTGAACACTCTCGACACACCTGGGTAACTCACATGCTGCTGTATATCGAGATGTAATCTAATCCCTGGAGTCGAGGAATCACCTTACGTCTTGTTCTGAAAGTGAAGAATTTGTCAGTTATCTTGGATTCACTGTTTTATATTCGGTTATCCTCAATACACATAAATCACATTTTTTTTAAGATTAAAAACTGCAGAAAGTCTTTGTACCCGGTATCATCAAAATGGCTAGAGAAATATCTACAAACTTAACTGTGCTTTTTCTCAAAGTATAATCCTGACTAACAATGGCCTCTGTAACAATTAAACCAAACTAACAAAGTATGAACCTAAATAAAAAACTTCAGATCCTGTACAAACTACTGTAAATAACAAATAACTTAACAACGCCGCACACCACACGGAAACGGCGGTCATGACCACAGCCAATGACAAGGAAAATATTCACTGACACGAAATCTTGTTTACGCTTTATTAAAAACTTCCAACAACCAAAGTTGAAGTCCCTGGTCATGGTTGAATGATTTATCGAAGATTTTATGCTGCTTCTGACACTGATATTCGGTTATAAACGGTTATCAAGTACCAGATCCACGGCGGCCAGGTATAATTTTACTTAATATGCACAAGTATAACAAGTTTATCGATTATTGTAAAACTTCTCGGGGTATTCTGGGGGGGGGGGGGATTTTATTATCAGAGACAATCATTGACACGGCATGATCGTACATGACCTGACAAAGTGATTAGAATTGTAAGGATAAGCCATCTGGTTCCAGCAGAAGAAGACGGATGGGGTACTTAAAGGGCAAGTCTATGGTGATATCAGAGATTAGTTTAGCAAGGGAGAGAAGCATGTCAGATCTGACATTCATCTGCCCGTGGCTGACATATTACTCTCAGGGCTGGTGAACCACAGCTGACCTCGGTACACTCGGTAACTGAAAAAAAAAAAATAGCCGCCATAACCTGCTCCCAATCCGACACGATGCTGTGCCGCAAAATCATCTTCACCGCATCGGCTGCAAAGAACATCAAACACGCAGTTCCAGGCAGATAAAAGAAGAAGAAGAAGAATTACCACCCGGAGCTGGAATCTTCAAGAAAAGAGCACGCATTAATGTCAGATCCTTAAGTTCACGGCGAGTGTCAATAAAGTGATGAAATCAAGCGTAACTGATGAGACACGGTCAAAATATCGCGGTTAATGCTTTCTACCCTCCTTTAGGACATAGATGAACTATACGGAGAAGGCTAACTATATGGAGGGAGATAACATTAAAGGGAAAAGCGGGGAGGGGGTCCACGTAAATATGGAAATGATTTTTGTTTGTTTGTCAGTAATAAATATGTGTGGCAAAAACCTTGTTCGAGGAGAAAGCATCGGTTATTTGTCAGGAGTCAAATGTCTAGGAAGATGCTGAAATAATTCTTTATATTGCCTTTTTTTTTTAAAGAACCCAGCTGAAACTTTGTGCTTTATGCAATGCGTTTTAATGCCTATTTCATATACATCTTGTGAAAGAGCGTTTCGCAAACTTCCCCCGTTCATGTTTTTAAAAACAGTAATAAAACAAATGTTATTGCGGATAGTACACATTTAATCTGCCTAGAGTTAACAGTGTACAGACGACTATAAAATAGACCTCTTTATGTTTGTTTAACTACTTTACATTAAAAGCTGCACATGTCAAAGACAGCTACAGTTTTTACTTCGATGTATACAGTCATTTGTAGCCGAGTCTTCTCATGTTATACGAGACAGTCTCTTTCATTTGCAACACATGGAAATAATTCTAAAACCCATCACAAGTTCACCAACGTTTTTCCAGTATGCAGCAGTTGTTTCTGGACTCTGCTGTATGAAAAGAGGGTACAAAAAATGGACTGCAAAAGCAGTAAAAATTATTACTGAAACAAAACTGAAATGTTAGTCCGTGTAGTTACAGTAGAATTTAGTAAATAAGCAACATACGAGGGGTGATTGATAAGTTCTCGGCTTAAGGTACAACGGATTATTTGTGGACAACTTTTTTGGGTCATTTCTCAACATAGTCTCCTTGCAAGTTTAAGCACTTAGTCCAGCGATCCTGGAGCATACGGATAGCTTCTTTGTAAACGTCAGCATCTTGTGCCAGTAGAAAGTGGTCTACAACATGAGTGACGTCATCATCTGAAGCAAATTTGCGACCACTCAGCTCCGCATTTTTTAGTTTGGTAAACAGGTCATAGTCCGAAGGGGCCAGACCTGGGGAATAAAGAGGATGTTCAAGAAACTGGAAGCCGCATTCATGAGTGGCAGCCATTGCAACTGCCTACTTGTGAACTGGAGCATTGTTTTGATAAAAGATGACTCCTCTCGTCAATTTCCCTCTACGCTTGTCCTTCAGTTTGACCCGCAGTTGCTTCACAAGATTAGCGTAACAGGCCCTGGTGACCGTTCTGCCCTTTTTGAAGATTTTTTACCAATAGCACACCTTCTGAATCACAAAAGATGGAAACCATCACTTTGCCTGAAGACAGAACCACCCTTGCTTTCTTTGGAGGTGGGGATCCATGATGTTTCCATTGCTTTGACTGTTCTTTGGTTTCTGGTTGAAAATGATGAACCCAAGTCTCATCCATAGTCACAAATTGCTGAAGAAACTTTTCAGGATATGCAGAAAAATGGCCAAGATTGTCTCTTGACACGTTGAGACGCTGTCGTTTGTGATCAGCTCCAAGAAGTTTCGGGACCCATCGAGCAGAGACTTTTGTCATTTGAAGATCATTATAAATAATGGCATGAACACGTTCCTGGGAGATGCCCAACCGTTATCGTGTCATGGATTCTGCCAGTGGTTTCATCTGTGGTTACCGTTCTTGGTCTTCCTGGACGGGGATCATCTTCCAGACTCTCCCTTCCACGTTTGAATTGAGCTGCTCATTTCTTCACTTTGCTGTAAGAAGGGGCACTCTTCCCTAGAGTCTCCAACATGTCCTCATGGATCTCCTTCGATGATAAGCCCTTGATGCAGAGATAGCGAATGACTGCTTGATGAGAAATTTTATCCATTTTCTCAATGTTTGCCACCCCTTACCACTTCAGCAGCCTGTAAAAATATTGGTTGCAGTTAATTTCTTGAAACATGGTGTTTAATCTTATATTAACCTGATCTACAAATGCACCTAATATTAACTGTGTGTTTCAAGTATTTGTACCTTATGCTGAGAACGTATCAATCATCCCTCGTATAAATGCAAGACGTTAAAACTATCACATTCAAATCCGACGTAAATACGAAAAATAATGTTTTTTCCCTTTGTTCAATCTGGCTAGAGACAGGGCAACTTAACTTACACGCAGTGACCGCGCAGAAAAATTTCACCCGCTTTAAAGAATGTGCCAGATGTTCTATTTCATGACAAAGAGTTTTTGGCTCGTTTGTGGCTAGCATTTGGACGAGCTCATTCAAACATTCCAAAGAAAACATCGCTAAATTACAGAGTAATTTTTTTATCACCATGTCATGGTTTCATAATCAAACGTTGCACAATGTTTTTAGCAAAATGGAATTTTTAACTGCAAAATTATTATTATCATTATTTAAGTTCTGCGTTTTTATACTTTCTTTGTGGAATGAGTGAAACATGACAGAAATATTACACAAGCAACACACAATAATTAGTGTATAAGTATACAACTATACGCCAGGCACTGCAGTAAGGCTGTAATACCAAAATGTATAAACTAGGAAAAAAGTAGGAAAAGCTTTATTACTTGACGACTACAAAGTTGTGACGTTTCGGCGTGAGCCTTAATCGTACAAACACAAACATGACGAAGAATTAGAGAGAGGAGATGATGTCATCTGAAGCAAATTTGGGACCACTGAGCTCCTTTTTTAGTTTGGTAAACAGGCAATAGTCCGAAGGGGCCAAATCTGATGAATAAGGAGGATGTTCAAGAAGCTGGAAGCCGCATTCATGAATGGCAGCCATTGCCGCCGCCGACTTGTGAACTGGAGCATTGTCTTAATGAAAGATGACTCCTCTCGTCAATGACTCCTCATTCTTAGCTTGAAAGAATATGTAGCTTTTCCGACGCTCGTTCAGAAATCCTAGTTTATACATATTACACAAGCAGAGCAGCTTGAAACATTACTTGACAGCATGTTAGACCAATGTCTGGCTATAATATTTCAGAAAGATGAAATATAGAACGACTTCAGTGAGTCAAATTCTAGTAATAGAGGTAGACCAAGATGTATGTTTCCGTTTTACACAAAAAAAAAAAAAAGAAAGGGTGAGTAAATGGAGAGAAGGATGAGCAAGTGGGGAGAAGGGTGAGCAAGTGGGGAGAAGGGTGAGCAAGTGGAGAGAAGGGTGAGCAAGTGAGGAGAAGGGTGAGCAAGTGGAGAGAAGGGTGAGCAAGTGGAGAGAAGGGTGAGCAAGTGGAGAGAAGGATGAGCAGGTGGGGAGAAGGGTGAGCAAGTGGAGAGAAGGGTGAGCAAGCTGAGAGAAGGGTGAGCAAGTGGAGAGAAGAGTGAGCAAGTGAGGAGAAGGATGATCAAGTGGAGAGAGGGGTGAGCAAGTGGGGAGAAGGATGAGCGCGTGGAGAGAAGGATGAGCAGGTGGGGAGAAGGGTGAGCAAGTGCAGAGAAGGATGAGCAAGTGGGGAGAAGGGTGAGCAATTGGAGAGAAGGATGAGCAAGTGGAGAGAAGGATGAGCAAGTGGAGAGAAGGGTGAGCAAGTGGGGAGAAGGGTGAGCAAGTGTAGAGAAAGGTGAACGCGTTGAGAGAAGGGTGAGCAAGTGGAGAGCAGAGTGAGTAAGTGAGGAAAAGGGTGAGCAAGTGGGGAGAAGGATGAGCAAGTGGGGAGAAGGGTGAGCAAGTGGGGAGAAGGATGAGCAAGTTAGGAGAAGGGTGAGCAAGTTGGTAGAAGTGTGAGCAAGTGGGGATAAAGATGGGCAAGTTGGGAGAAGGGTGAGCAAGTGAAGAGAAGAGTGAGCAAGTGAAGAGAAGGGTGAGCAAGTGGACAAAAGGGTGAGCAAGTGGAGAGAAGGGTGAGCAAGTTGAGAGAAGAGTGAGTAAATGGGGAAAAGGGTCAGAAAGTGGGGAGAAGGGTGAGCATGTGGTAAGAAGGGTGAGTAATTGGAGAGAAAGGTGAGCAAGTGAGGAGAAGGATGATCAAGTGGAGAGAAGGGTGAGCAAGTGGGAAGAAGGATAAGCAAGTGGAGAGAAGCATGAGCAAGTGGGAAGAAGGATGATCAAGTGGAGAGAAGGGTGAGCAAGTGGAGAGAAGGGTGAGCAAGTGGGAAGAAGGATGAGCAAGTGGAGAGAAGAGTGAGCAAGTGGAGAGAAGGGTGAGCAAGTGGGAAGAAGGATGAGCAAGTGGAGGGAAGGATGAGCAAGTGGAGAGAAAGGTGAGCAAGTGGAGGGAAGAGTGAGCAAGTGGAGAGAAGGGTGAGCAAATTGGGAGAAGGGTGAGCAAGTGGAGAGAAGGGTGAGCAAGTGGGAAGAAGGGTGATCAAGTGGAGAGAAGCGTAAGCAAGTGGAGAGAAGGGTGAGCAAGTTGGGAGAAGAGTGAGCAAGTTGGGAGAAGGGTGAGCAAGTGGAGAGAAGGGTGAGCAAATGGAGAGAATGATGAGCAAGTGGGAAGAAGGATGATCAAGTGGAGAGAAGGGTGAGCAAGTGGGAAGAAGGATGATCAAGTGGAGAGAAGAGTGAGCAAGTGGAGAGAAGGGTGAGCAAGTGGAGGGAAGGGTGAGCAAGTGGGAAGAAGGATGAGCATGTGGAGAGAAGAGTGAGCAAGTGAAGAGAAGGGTGAGCAAATGGGAGAGGGATGAGCAAGTGGGAGAAGGATGAGCAAATGGGGAGAAAGGTGGGCACGTTTGGAGAAGGGTGAACAAGTGAGGAGAAGGGTGAGCAAGTGGGGAGAAGGGTGAGCACGTTGGGAGAATGGTAAGCAAGTGGGGAGAAGAGTGAGCAGGTGGGGAGAAGGGTGAGCAAGTGAGGAAAAGGGTGAGCAAGTGGAGAGAAGAGTGAGCAAATGGGGATAAGAGTGAGCAAGTTGGGAGGAAGGTGAGCAAGTGAGGAGAAGGGTGAGCAAGTGGGGATAAGGATGAGCAAATGGGGATAAGGATGAGCATTTTGGGAGAAGGGTGAGCAAGTTGGGAGAAGAGTGAGCAAGTGGGGAGAAGGGTGAGCAAGTGGGGAGAAGGGTGAGCAAGTGGGGAGAAGGGTGAGCAAGTGGGCAGAAAAGAGAGTGGCAGTAAATGAGATGAACACGCGTAAATTAAAAACAAAAATCCACTTTTTATTCAAGGAATACCATTGAGAATGATAACATGCAAAAACAACTCACCAAATAAATGTACATACCGCTACGTATCGAAGAACCTAGTAACTAACATACCATTATGTATCGAAGAACCTAGTAACTAACATACCGCTACGTATCGAAACATCAAGTAACTAACATACCGCTATGTATCGAAGAACCTAGTAACTAACATACCATTATGTATCGAAGAACCTAGTAACTAACATACCGGTATGTATCGAAGAACCTAGTAACTAACATACCGCTATGTATCGAAGAACCTAGTAACTAACATACCGATATGTATCGAAGAACCTAGTAACTAACATACCGCTATGTATCGAAGAACCTAGTAACTAACATACCGCTATGTATCCAGATTTATTACAATCCCAGGGTTGGGGAATCATCGATCCCAACTTCATGAGACGGACTGAAGGAGTTCTACAGCCTGTTTCATGAACATAATGAAGAAGCAGCTTGGGTACCTGACAGTCTCCGATTTGCTGACCCCGATAACTGCCTAGTCAGGCAGACACTGGAATCTTTGTTCCTACAAAAGGTAAATATATTTACGAAATCAATATACGATACTTAAAACTAAATCGATAACAAAGTAAGCATTATCAGCAGACCACGCTGGTGTTCAAGATGGCTGACTCTGAACGGCAGAAGTCATTTAAGCAGGAGCTGCCAGTGGTAGAGATTCTGAAGAAGGAACACAAAAGAAAAGTTGCTTAGCGCAAGTCTATGACAGAATAGAACAATTTTAGAAATGCTATTATTAGTCCATATGTACTAAAAAAAAAACTGCGACGGTGAATATCCAGAAATGACTGATTCTTATTCATTCACACAAAAACGACTTGACTTTCCCCACTTGAGCTAGCGGGAGAAGCGACCGAAGCAACATAAAAGACCGTCTCCGCTTCATTGCTCAGTAGAGGATACTTTGTGCTAAGTGGGCAATAATTTCACACTTGACTAACTATACGAGACCATTTACAGAGGTAAAAAGCTTTGTCCTTTCATAAACCAATGCTTGCTTTACTGTCAATAAATCAATGCCTGGACATGAAAACTGCAGTCATGAAAACTTCGCCAACGGAACTAGGCAATCAAATAAACATTTACGTTTACTGAGCAGCCTTTGTCCTTGACCTCAGACGAACAGACAAACAAGAAAAGGTTAAGATGTGCACAAAGGGAGGAAATGAAATGTTGAAAGATTAAAGTGCGTGTGGAAAAAATGTAGAAAGGAGTTGAAGTGTCACATAGATAATAAGAGCTGTTTGCTAGATAAAAGTAAGATGATGATGATGATGATGATATTCTTCATCCAAATACAGCAAATTTAGTGAAACTAACTGCAGTTCTTAAACACAAGAACATAAAGCAAGTATTGTACGTGAGAGAGAGAATGACACTTTTCTTACTAATTAAAACTGAATATAATACAGGGAGTTCGCAAAGTCAGTGTGCAGTATCCCAGTGTCCATTCCCGTATCGTAGTGGTATTTTAGTGACTGCGATATCCAGGCACATCTACCTGCTGTATGGTGGTGTGACTGGAGTCGCCGATCAAGCGTCTTGATTAAAAAAATGTTATGTAATATAAGCTAATCACACATGTATCTTATAACAAGTGTTAAAAGTGATGTCCTTGTGCGTCCATGCAAACTTGAAGACGTTTAATTTTTATTTTATTCGCAAACACTTTTCTTAGATCTGCTTGTGAAATGTTTTTTATATACGTGTACTTTTTGTGTTAACATAACCCGAGAGGTGACACCAGGCCTCATGTGTTAAAAAAATTGTCATCAAGAATATCAGCAGTTTTAGTTTGAATGAAATTTGTAAACTATTCACAGTAACAGGGTCATTTGTCATGATTCACTGGCGGTAACTGTTGAACAGCAGTCACTTTATTTGGGAAGAGTTTCATATTTTCTCGGACCGTTTTATGCGCTTTTGGGGGCCCGATAACTTCCTGTTATGCCAGCTTACGCAAAGCCTTTGATGGACTCCGAAGTATGCTTTGCTTCTATGGAGTCGGAAATGTTCGATAATTTCTCCTTGTTAAGTTTACTCGTAGATGGTCTCCCACTACAGTGTGCGTCTAACACTGAACTTGTTTCACGAAATTTCTCATTAAATTTATAAACTGCATTCTCATGAGGTACTGGTGTTCCTGTGAATTTTTCAGCAAACTGCTCCCGCACTAAATCGGTACGTGTACCGCCTTCTCGAACTAAGTGCTCAGCAAGAAAAATACGTTCCACCAGTAAAAGAAGCGAGCAAACCAGGCTTTTACAGGATATTTAAGAATAATGTTCTAAGTGTACTACTCTATGGAAGTGAATGCTGGAAAATCACCAAAACCATAGAAAACAAGTTGAATTCTTTCCAGACTAAATGTTTACGAAGAATTAGGAAAATATTCTGGCCAAAAACCATAAGAAATAACATCTTATTGGCAGAAATGTAGATTAAGCCACTGACAACAATTATTGAGGAAAGACGCTGGCGATGGTTGGGACATGTGCTCCGAATGACTGACAACTCACTACCAAAAATAGCACTAAGATGGACACCACAGGGGAACAGAAGTAAGGGTAGACCAAAAGAGACATGGAGAAAAACAACAGAAAGGATGCTGAGCAATAGAGGGCTCACCTGGGCAAGAGCAGAAAAAAAGGCGAAAGACAGGCATTTGTGGAAAACTCTTGCGGAAGCCCCATGTGCCCTGGGCACTTAAGGTTCAGAGAGAGAGAGAGATAATACAGGGAGTTCGCAAAGTCAGTGTGCAGTATCCCAGTGTCCATTCCCGTATCGTAGTGGTATTTTAGTGACTGCGATATCCAGGCACATCTACCTGCTGTATGGTGGTGTGACTGGAGTCGCCGATCAAGCGTCCTGATTAAAAAAATGTTATGTAATATAAGCTAATCACACATGTATCTTATAACAAGTGTTAAAAGTGATGTCCTTGTGCGTCCATGCAAACTTGAAGACGTTTAATTTTTATTTTATTCGCAAACACTTTTCTTAGATCTGCTTGTGAAATGTTTTTATATACGTGTAATTTTTGTGTTAACATAACCCGAGAGGTGACACCAGGCCTCATGTGTTAAAAAAAATTGTCATCAAGAATATCAGCAGTTTTAGTTTGAATGAAATTTGTAAACTATTCACAGTAACAGGGTCATTTGTCATGATTCACTGGCGGTAACTGTTGAACAGCAGTCACTTTATTTGGGAAGAGTTTCATATTTTCTCGGACCGTTTTATGCGCTTTTGGGGGCCCGATAACTTCCTGTTATGCCAGCTTACGCAAAGCCTTTGATGGACTCCGAAGTATGCTTTGCTTCTATGGAGTCGGAAATGTTCGATAATTTCTCCTTGTTAAGTTTACTCGTAGATGGTCTCCCACTACAGTGTGCGTCTAACACTGAACTTGTTTCACGAAATTTCTCATTAAATTTATAAACTGCATTCTCATGAGGTACTGGTGTTCCTGTGAATTTTTCAGCAAACTGCTCCCGCACTAAATCGGTACGTGTACCGCCTTCTCGAACTAAGTGCTCAGCAAGAAAAATACGTTCCACCAGTAAAAGAAGCGAGCAAACCAGGCTTTTACAGGATATTTAAGAATAATGTTCTAAGTGTACTACTCTATGGAAGTGAATGCTGGAAAATCACCAAAACCATAGAAAACAAGTTGAATTCTTTCCAGACTAAATGTTTACGAAGAATTAGGAAAATATTCTGGCCAAAAACCATAAGAAATAACATCTTATTGGCAGAAATGTAGATTAAGCCACTGACAACAATTATTGAGGAAAGACGCTGGCGATGGTTGGGACATGTGCTCCGAATGACTGACAACTCACTACCAAAAATAGCACTAAGATGGACACCACAGGGGAACAGAAGTAAGGGTAGACCAAAAGAGACATGGAGAAAAACAACAGAAAGGATGCTGAGCAATAGAGGGCTCACCTGGGCAAGAGCAGAAAATAAGGCGAAGGACAGGCATTTGTGGAAAACCCTTGCGGAAGCCCCCATGTGCCCTGGGCACTTAAGGTTCAGAGAGAGAGAGAGAGAGAGAGAGAGTAAAAGAAGCACAGGGAATAAACTGATTTAAACAATCGTACTTTTCAAACTTGCTTAACAACTGAGTACACAAACGCAGAAGACAGACTGGATACAGCAAATGTTACACAACAGCAGACTTCAATGGTGAAAGACTGGAAGAGGTGGAGGGTGTTGAATATCTTTGCCTCATTACTAATTATGGAGATACAATGAAGGAGAGAATAAAGTTGGACATTTTTCCCTCTTCAGAAGCTAAAACAACAAAAGAAGCTGTGGAGAGGGACAGACAGAACTAAAAAAAAAAATTAGATTTTTAAGGACACACGTTTGCCATGGCAACATACTCGCCTGCCCGTGAGACCTGTGCACTTAACAAAGCGACTGAGAAACACTTCAGTGTTTTTTACTGTAAATGTTACAGGAGAGTCCTTCAAATATCACGGACACGAACAGGAATAGATATATTCATACCACAAGAATTTACTATTGAAGAAGGTTGGAGAGTAAAGAAGATTAAATAGAGAAAACTTAAGTATTTTGGGCATGAGAGTTTGGAGAAGACAATCTTGGAAGAATTTTAATTGGAAAAAGAGAGGAAGACCAGGGCGAATATGACAATAAAACATTGCTGGGGATTTGCGAATGGGTGCACCAGCAGCAGGACATTTGGTTACAACCGAGAGGCCTTCAAGATAGCTGTTACGGAGGCAAAGTTCCGCAAGGGACATGCCAATGAATGAATAACTGTGTGCTAACGTGTGGGTGTGTGGGTGAGATGGCACAGAACGTCAACAAGATAAAAGACCACCATATCGAAATGGAAAAGACAAGCAAAAGATCTGTTAGCTTGGATAATTAAGTAAATTGACTGACATTGCTCAGAACGATCTAAAAGGGGAAAAGAAAAGAGAAGAAAAGACGTAATAAATGCTTGAAATAAAAAGAAAAGAAGCTGGGAGAGAGAGACAGACAGACAAAGAGAGAGACAGAAAAAAAGAGTGACAGAGAGAGAAAGAGAGAGACAGAGAGGGAGAGAGAAAGAGAGAGAAAGAGAGAGAGTAAACTTTCAAATCAATAATTTATATCGACCTTTATCACTCATGGCTTGTCTTGTCTTGTCTCCTTCCTCATATATATTTCATTGTTGAGGGGACAAATAGGTGTCTTGATAGGGCTCAACGATTTGCTTCATATAACGGGGTATTTAATGCTTCTGTAATTTCCTCTCTCCATCTCCTGCGTGGGCAGCCTCTTCCTCTGTTACCTACAAATCTTAGTGTGAATGTTTTCTGTAATATACTGTCTGGTGGTAACCGTGTAACATGGCCAAACCATTTGACTTGCTGTTTCTGGATATAGTGTAATACTGGTGTTACTCTAACCTTTGCCTGATGGTGTCATTTCTTATTTGGTCTCTTCTTTTCACATTAAGTATTCTTCTTAAACATCTCCTTTCTGTTGAGATGATTTTTCTTTTGTTCTTGGCAGTTAGTGTCCATGTTTGACATTGATAGCATAGAGTTGGGAGGAAAACTGTGTTGTACAGTGTTTGAGTTTTGATGTATTTGTTTTTCAGTAAAGGAGTCATTTATCCAATGACCTGATTTGTTTATTGCATCTGTTCTCAATCTCACCGTCAATTTTCCCTGAGGATGATATTATGCTAACTCATTCAGTCATTTGCATGTCCCTTGCGGAACTTTGCCTCCCCAACAGCACTCCTGTAGGCCTCTAGGTTGTGAGCAAGATGGCCTGCTGCTGCTGCGGCGTCCATTTGCAGATCATCAACGATGTCTTGTATCCATCTTCGCCTTGGTCTTCCTCTCTTTCTTTTTCCCATTATGTACCCTTCCAAGACGGTTTTCTCTAGATTATCATGACGTTTAATGTGTCCAAAATATTTAAGTTTTCTCTCTTTAATCCTCTTTACTAGCCAGCGTTCTTCAATATTAAGTTCTTGTAGTATGGATATATTTGTTCTTTTTTGTGTCCATGATATTTGAAGAACTCTTCTATAGCGTTTACATTCAAAAGCATTTATGTGTTTCTCGGTTTATGCTAACTATTATGCTAACTAGGTATTTGAAATGTTTCACTTGTTGTCTAGGAAGATATTTGTTTGGATTTTTTCTTCCTATTCTCTCAATCATGGCATATTCACGAAAATAACATCTCAAGATACACGATGATGTAACCAAAATAAGAGACCATTTAAATAAAAAAAAGTATTGGCGGCATTTTTTTTCTCTCGGGCCAGTTCCAAATGATTTTATTCTCTGCTCACCGCAATGATAAGGTAAAGGTAAAATTCCCATTTCCATACCATTAAGGCATATTGGGGAATACGGTGTTAGGCCCGTATTTTCCATGACCTTAGTCACATCAAAGTGTGATGTGGTCAGTATCACGCCTTTTAATATTGTAGTTTTGTGAATCCTATATTTCTTACTGACTGATAGTAGAAGTGTTCTTTGATTCTCTGATCATAACACATCGATGTTTCACAGATATTACGACTTCACTAATCAGAGGAGAGTAAGTCCGATGAAACGTTCTCTACAGAATTCATTTAATTCTGACAAATAAGATATTCGACTTAGAATTCACAACATCACTTGTACTAAGATGTACTAGTGTCATGGAAGTTATACACTTTTCTCTTACTTTTTCGACCTACTTTTCTCTGTCGCTCTTCGATCTTATTATTTTCTTTAATCATATATTCATTAATAATAATAATAACCACAATATTCGTTACTTACAAGGCTATGCTACAGCCTGGCCGCTTTACCTTCCCAGATTTCTCTGGTGCCCATTTTTAGAGGGTGGGTAAACCCCGGCCCCTTTTGTGTGGGTGTGTGTGTGTTTGGGTGTGTGTGTGAGAGAGAGTGCGTGCGGCACCACCGGATTAGTAAACCGAGCGCCTAACCACTGAGTTAACCAGGCCGCAATGGTAGATCCACATAAATTATTACCGGCCTTTGTTTTCAACACGTCGCTCAAGTCCAGCATCAGAGAATCGTCACCAGTACCCGCGCTATCGCGGACTGTCGCGGGTCTGCTATGATGTAGTTAAGTCCGACCCAGCTGGAGACAGTCAGGGACAACAATCTGCCAACGTGTCGCTGACGATTTTAAAGGGATAACGTTCGTGGCCTTGTGAATTTTAACCTCCGGCTGTCTTTCATAGATACAGAAACTTTTGTTAACTGAGCGGTGCTGGAACCATATTTTGTTTCTAGCACATAGTAAGTATATGGGCTAAGTGTGTATGTTTATGCGTGTATGTATTTTTGTATGTATGTATGTGTATGTATATATGTATGTATCCTCTATATCGGACCTTCATGTCATGTGTACTGTAGGTTTGTACGTACATTATGTATATGCGTTCGTGTATGCGCATATGTATATATAAACCGTGTATATGTACATGATATGCATTTATACTTGCACAGACCCATAGGGTCACTATAGTTAAGTGGCTGTGAAGCTTTGACAGTCAACAGAAAGACGATGAAACCAACAGAGGTCTGGTTTTGGCGAAAGATGAACAAACTCCGTGGACAGACAAAAACACACGAAGAACTCCTCAAACAAGTTTAAGAACAACGGAAACAGGGTTAAAATGAAAGGACAATGAACATTTCTTAGACATGCCATGAGAAGGACGGAAGTTGGAGAAGATGTTGATGACTGGGGAATTCAAAGGGGAAAAGGAAGAGAGGAAGCCCAAGAGAAAAAAAAAAGATCTCAGTGGGCTGACCACGTGGGCCGAACTGATCGAGAACACCAGGGACCCCACAGAATGAAGAAGCGTTATCGCCAACGCCATCCAGTATGGCACATAATAATAATAATAATAATAATGTGTGTGCTATTTTGCTTTACCTACTGCTTTGATGGTGTAGCATTATCATCGATGGCACAGAACTGAAACAAGTTGATAGATTCAAGTACTTAGGAACGATTATAACAGCTGATGGGCAATGTCACAACGAAATAAAAAGCAGACGTGCTCAGGCCAAGTCAACATTTCAGAAAATGAGAAACATCTTTTGCAACAGATCCATATCAATGGAAACAAGATTCCAAGTTCTTATATGTTATATCGAGCCAATTTTGTTTTATGGATGTGAAGCATGGTCCATGAATACACGAGAAATGAAGGTCATGGAGATGTGGTTTATAAGAAGGATGTTGAAGGTACCATGGACAGCCAAGAAAACCAACGAAAAAGTCTTAAGAGAGGCTGGAGGTAAAAGGCAAATTACAGCAAAGATCAGAGACAGACAAGCGAGATTTGTAGGACATTTTCTGAGAATAGGAAAATTGGGACACATTGTGGCAAGTGGAAAAATTGAGGGAAGAAGAGACAGAGGAAGACGGAGAAAGAAGCTACTGGATGGGCTGTCAGCGTGGCTAGGAAGAAAGTCACCAGCGGATCTCATAATCAAGTCTAAAGACAGGGAATTGTGCAGAGAAATGATCGCCTATGCCACACAGCACGGCACTTGATTGATTGACTGATTTGATAACGTTTTGAGTAACTCTTATTTCTGTTTTATTCTGATATGTTTTAATTTCTGTTTTGATCGAAATGAAAAATAGTTAACACATTTTCCTTCGTGGATCAGTAATGAATCTTTTCTCAACAACTAGAAGTGTATTCGTTAAACAACCCAGAGCCAGCTCCTCAACAACTGGACATCTCTCTATAAACAACTGGAAAATTGATTGTGAGCAAATGGAAATGTATTTGTAAACAGCCCAGAGTCTGTTTCTAAACAAGTGAGAGACGATAGAGTTTCCGCTGATAAGTCGAAGCACTTAACTTGTTTGTTCCAGCGTCAGCCAAAAACCTTGCCTGATTTTTCTGTTCTGTCCCAGCGTTGCATTATCTTTTTGTATCGCAACTGCAGAATAAATACGTTGCTTTTATACAGCACAATCAATATATCCTATTTAGGTGAGCATACAATGAATGATAAATGGTTACGAATGAGTACATTAATGTGTATTGTCTATCATAATACAGAACCTTCATGTGTATTGCCTGTTATATATGATCATACAGCACATTCATGTGTCATTCGTTCATTCATTTGCATGTCCCTTGCGGAATGTTGCCTCCCTAACAGCACTCCTGTAGGCCCTTCATGTGTATTGCCTCATATATCTCATCACATAGAACCTTCTTGTATATTGCCGTTATATACATCATATAAGACATTCATGTGTATTGCCCGTTACATACATCATATAAAACCTCCATGTGTACTTTGCCTGTTATATATCATCATATAAGACCTTCATGTAAATTGCCTTTTATATATCATCATAAGGAGGACATCTATCGCTCTTCAGAAAGTAAAACAACTAAAGAATCTGTGGAGAGGAACAGACAGAACAACAAAAATAAGATTTTTAAGGGCATGTATTTTTTCCCATCGCAACATATGCCTGCGAGACCTGGACAATTAACAAAACAACTGAGAAATACATAAATGCTTTTGAATGTAAATGTTACAGAAGAGTACTTCAAATATAATGGACACAAAAAAAGAACAAATATATCCATACTACAAGAACTTAATATTGAAGAAGGCTGGCTAGTAAAGAGTATTAAAGAGAGAAAACTTAAATATTTTGGACACATTAAACGTCATAATCTAGAGAAGACCGTCTTGGAAGAGTACATAATGGGGAAAAGAAAGAGAGGAAGACCAAGGCGAAAATGGCTGGAAGACATCGTTGATGATCTGCAACTGGATGCATTAGCAGCAGGCCATCTTGCTCACACCCGAGAGGCCTACAGGAGTGCTGTTAGGAAGGCAAAGTTCCGTAAGGGACATGCAAATGAATGAATGAATATCATCATATAAGACCTTTGTGTATATATTGCCTGTTATATATCATCTATATTGCCTGTTATATGTTATCACATAAGACCATTAATACTATGCAACTTCTGTGTTTTTTTATAAATTGCCTGCTTTAATAACTTTCTAAGTTTATATTAGTTTTTCTCTAGTTGCTTTACTTTCTCGCGTTTTGTGCAGATTTTTCACTACATTTTATTCAACACCAGCATACATATGTGTCCGTGTATGTTCGGGCAAGGCGAGTGGGACTGGCTGGCTAATGTAGGTCATAACTTTTACAAACTTACTTGTAAAAAAATAAAGACTGTATTTACCTTTTAGCAACGTAAAAATACGATGGCATAGCTAGAGATTCTGGCCTATGAAGATATCTCAAAGCAGAGTAAAACAAGCGACAGAGCAAAAACTAGCGACAGAGTAAAACAAGCGACAGAGCAAAAACTAGCGACAGAGTAAAACCAGCGACAGTAAAACCAGCGACAGAGTAAAACCAGCGACAGAATAAAACCAGCGACAGTTAAACCAGCGACAGAATAAAACCAGCGACAGAGTAAAACCAGCGACAGTAAAACCAGCGACAGTAAAACCAGCGACAGTAAAACCAGCGACAGAGTAAAACCAGCGACAGAATAAAACCAGCGACAGAATAAAACCAGCGACAGAGTAAAACCAGCGACAGAGTAAAACCAGCGACAGAATAAAACCAGCGACAGAATAAAACCAGCGACAGAGTAAAACCAGCGACAGAATAAAACCAGCGACAGAGTAAAACCAGCGACAGAGTAAAACCAGCGACAGAATAAAACCAGCGACAGAGTAAAACCAGCGACAGTAAAACCAGCGACAGAGTAAAACCAGCGACAGTAAAACCAGCGACAGAGTAAAACCAGCGACAGTTAAACCAGCGACAGAATAAAACTAGCGACACAGTAAAACTAGCGACAGAGTAAAACCAGCGACAGAGTAAACAAGGACTACGTTGTCTGTCAGCAACCAATGACTGCCGTTGGTGGACATAAAATAAACGTTGCAGAAATAGGTTTGTGCAGATTTTAGAGGGAAAGGCTTATCAACTGCAGATTCGTGAAGTTTTGGTAACATGAATAATGTACAGCTATTCCTTATCTGAGCACGGATCATTTTAAAAGAAAAAAACAGTCCACCTTCTCTTAGATAATGATATTATTACATTGTTTTAGTGAGCCTAGGCTATTGTTGTGTTTTATCTTTTCATCCGCTACAGTCATCTTATCAGCCTAGTCACCGCAACCACTGTCATGTTTTTGAAGCAATGGCATCTGCCGGAATTTGGACAGCAAAACTGACACCATCACTGGAAAATATCAGCCTAAACGCAACCACAGAAGTTATGGATTTCTGCAATCTTGAATTCCGGAAAGCTGAATTCCCACTGATTTTGATTTCTACCTTAATTGTGAACGTTTTATCGCTAATCGTCTTACAGCGCATGCGTGGGACATGCGATACCTTGGATCATTATTTGATGTCGCTTCTTAACCTCAATGATATCATTACAACAGGTAGGCATTTACATAGAGTTCCTAAAGTTTGTTATCAGAAGTCTGGCGCATGTCTCGCCATATTGTGAATCATTTTGAGGAAAATTCCAAAGACCAACGTTTTCGATTATTTTATTATGACTGTATATTGCTCCCATATGACAACATGATTTTTTTTCATACTTGTAATTTGGTCAGAAGACTATTTTGAAACTAAAAGTTGATTATTTCTTTGTGTGGAGTGTTAGAATTTTTCATTTTATAGTAGTTTACAATTTGTCTCCATAAAAAAGTACAATACAAGCTTTCTTTCTGAAGTCGTATTTAGTAATAGCTGCACAATGTGATACAATACTTAGATAATTGAAAGATGGCAAATATTCGGAAAGAAACTTCTATCTTATTGTGAATGGCCTTTACAGCACGAAAAGTTCCAACAATCAGCAAAGGTTTAATTGTCAGCGCTCGCTCGAAATATGAGTTTAACAGTGCAGAGTTGGCAACACCGTTTGAATAAAAGTATTCCGCCACCAGTTTTCACGAAAATGTCACAAACTGAATCTTGAATCTTTCTGTCATCAGTTTTCACGAAAATGTCACAAACTGAGTCTTGAATCTTTCTGTCACCAGTTTTCACGAAAATGTCACAAACTGAATCTTGAATCTTTCTGTCACCAGTTTTCACGAAAATGTCACAAACTGAATCTTGAATCTTTCTGTCACTAGTTTTCACGAAAATGTCACAAACTGAATCTTGAATCTTTCTGTCACTAGTTTTCACGAAAATGCCACAAACTGAATCTTGAATCTCTCTGTCCCTGGCTACAGACTGTTTATGTCGATGGATTATTTCGTCTTAGATTTTTTTCTTAAGGTTCGATAACCAGGTCGTTTTGTTGCCATGGAAACACAGTACACAAGCTGGAAGTTGAAACTGTCAGTGTCCAGATTTTCTACCAACAGTTGGAAATACGGCGAAATTTGACAGCGAGACCTGATAATAATTTTTCAGGACACTGCTGTAGATTCATGTCATCATTTTCATGGCTGAAAAAAAGTGTTCTTTTTTAACATTTTTCGTCTCCCTTGACACTGAGGCGTATTTTTTGTACTGAAAACAAATTTTTATTTGTTCGATGAGACGAAATTTTATTTTTGGTCTTAAAAGCAGTTACATTATGATTAAAAGGCATTGCACTGAGTTTCTAAAGTTTTTGTTTGTTTGTTTGTTTGTTTTACAAGTCAGGCTCCATAGGTCTGTAATATTCAATTCATTCATTCATTCATGTAATATTCAATTAAAAAACAATAATGTAGACAGCGCAGCCACCATACTTTTTTTTAATCATGCCGAGCATGAAATTTTACATGCTGCGCATAAATAATAAAAGAGATACTGTTATTTTTCAATTTCCTTATGTTATTCTGTGCAATGATATTGTTTAAGAAAAAAATATAGTAGCGCTGCATGTGTTTGTTTTTCAGATTTCTTTGGATTTTTATTTATTTATTTGTTTACACTATGTTATCTGACATTACGATGCAGATTTGTGCGCAAAATGTTGTCTGAGAATATATTTGCCCATGTGTTGAAAATCTTGCGCACCAACCGGAAAACCTTTGATGGCACATTGTTACAGTTCAATTCTCTGTGCCACTGGAACACAAGTGAAGACACCATTAGTTTAAACTTCGTGTTTTATGTAGAACTCATTATGTCCCAGATTTCTGTACGCAGGAGTTTTCTGACAGAAATACTAACGGGTGAGAGTGGCAAAACATAGGGCGTTAAAGATTTGTCTAAACATTCAACGTAAATCTGCATATTGTCTGCTAGAGTTTTAGAAATATATTCTGACGTATTTAACGGTTTGACTATAACGTTTACGTGAGAATGTGAAATAACTGTGAGTGTGTGAAATAACTATTTCGCAGACATTTAGTGACATTATATAGACGAATGTGTGGGTAAGATTTTTAACATAAAAGTACTGTCATTTTAAAATTTTAATCCTGCTCCTTAACTTATCTTATTTTATCTTATCTTATCTTGTCTTGTCTTGTCCTGTCTCGTGCTATCTCCCTGTAACTGCGAGCTGGTGCTCTTTGCAGCCGATGCTGTGGAGGTGTTGGATACAGCATCGTATCGGCGTGGGAGAGGGTTATGGCGGCTACTATTTCAGTCCTGGAGTACAACTAAAAAGCAGAAGATGTGCAATACTTCTTTAGTAGATTCCACCATCTTGGGGACTATGGTGATCCCTGCCCCGTTAGCCAGGTTATGCCTGTTACTGGGGGTACAAAGGAGAGGTGGGACAGGGTCTTGATCAGCTTTGGTTCGCTAACCCTGACGCTACCATATCAGCTATGGTTCGCTAACCCTGACGCTACCATATCAGCTATGGGTCGCTGATTGCCTCATCGGATAGCGCCTTCACCCCCCCCCCCCAATTCTGCTCCTTATGTATCTGGTATATTTTCTGATTGTTCAGTTTTGCTACAGAGTGAGAGTTTGAGAGATAAAAGGTAGAAAATCAGAAAAGTGTAAGTGCCCAATGTTTCACTCTTCGAAAAAAAAAAGCAAGACCTAATAATAAGTAGTTACTTTCATATTACTTCCCCTATGTATGGGTGTAAATAAAGTTACTTTCATATTACTTCCCTTATGTATGGGTGTAAATATAGTTACTTTCATATTACTTCCCTTATGTATGGGTGTAAATATATTTACTTTCATATTACTTCCTTTATGTATGGGTGTAAATACAGTATGTACAAGTTTACGAGAATGCTTTTATGTGTGGGGAAAACTAGTACTGAGACAAGTGGAATCGAATGTTCATGGTTCTTTTCTCAGGTATCTTCACATTCATGTGGATATCCGGATGGGCGTCGTGTAATCGATTACTCCAGAACCACGTGTACTGTGCCGTGTTCGCATGGGTGGGCAGTGCACTTTTAGTTTGGTCATCAACCATTATCCTTATCATGACATGGCAATACATAGTAGACAACATAAACAGCTACACATAATCTCAACAGTGGATTTTAAGCGGTGATATATTGTGGAAAAAGCGAACAACTACATTACAGAGGCTCCACACTGGATTATAAGCAGGGATACACTGTGAACAACGCAAGATGCCTTGCAGACATTACTGAAGTAAAATTCTGCAAACTACTGTGCTAGTTTCTAGTAACAGTTTTGCACATTCATGCCGACGTGGCTCCCGCCAGAAGACTCGGAATGATAACAAAGTTATAGATTTGATCCAGAAACTATTTTCAGAATGATAACAAAGTTATAGACTTGATCCATAAACTATTTTCGCAAGGGCATACAGTGTGAGCACATAATAATTTTCCCTCATTTCAAATATTTACAGAAACTATGCTAAGTGCAGACAGGATTTTTTTTTCAAAAATTGCCTCAACTCAGCACATTTTGTTTCGTTTTTCTTTTCGTGCATTTAAACTTATGCTCAGTTTGTTGTTCAGAGAAGCTCTAAGTGATACTCAATTTCTTGCCATGTGTTCTCCAACATCTCTCTAGCCAGAGTCGCTAACGCAACATCTTCGCCTTCACAGCTTCGGGAACTTGTGAACTGAACACTTTGTCCTTAACACACTCCAAATAAAAAAAAAGTAATATCTGTTGAACATCCTTCATAATCCAACAGTTTGAAAAGTTTGTGTCCAAAAATTGATGACCAGCTAAACCCAGTGATACTATTATCTGTAGTACTTCCTTTCTTTCTTCCGCGCCTTATATCTGGGCCATAGGCCATCAACAAAGCCTTTAATTTATTTCTATCCTGGGCTGGTTCCCCCCCCCCTCCACTCCCCTCTTTTCACCCCCAGTATTAATTTCTCCTCTTGTTGTCATAATTGGGTAGCTGGCCCTATGTCCAACCATCCTCCTTTCTTGTCTAAAATGTATAAACTAGAGGGGAAAAAAGTAGGAACAGCTTTATTACTTAACGAGTACACAGTTGTGACGTTTCGGAGTGAGCCTTAATCACACAAAAACACGCAGGATGAAGAAATAGATCCTTTCTTGTCCAACTTAAGACTGGCCATAATGGAGTTGACTGAACACTGTCGGTAGAGAAAGCTCTAAGAATCAACCTACGTTAATGCCACGACGTTCATGATTCTGTCTAGCATAGTGTTTTATGACTTTTCTTAATTAGAGAACAACTTTACGATTACCTTGTATTTAAAATATTGTTTACATTCAGTGTTTTGCAGTACTAACTATAGCTGCCTTATATGGTGCATTACAGTCGGTATCACTGTTTATTTGTTACTATTAAATATAAATACCTCGTTTCACAATTTGTACTAAGATTGTACTAGCACTTTTCGAATATTTTGTACTGAAACAAGTTCAGTCATTTACTATTCGGTCTAAGAATTACATCAGCAATTCAACAATCTGTAAAAGAATTGTTGTTGTTGTTGTTCTTCTTCTTCTTTGAGCAGCTACTGAATTCAGCAGCTTTCCGGGTAAGTGAGGCTAATTGCTGCAGACAAGTCTCCATTCTTCTCTTTTCTTGATCTTTTCTTGCCAACTGTCGATTCCAAGAGCGCGTATATCTTCTTCTTCTAAGCTGTCTCGCCAGGGCTGCCTAGCTACCTCTTCTAGGCTGTCTCGCCAGGGCTGCTTAGCTACCTCTTGATATTGTTATTCTGGCCAAGATAAATTCTCAGACAAGGTGCCCCTCCTTGCTTTGTACTACATATAACACCTCCTTTTTCTATCTCTCTTCTACTCCCCTCTCTTCCCCCCCCCCCCCCCCCCCATTACAGACAGGTAAGACTTTCTGTTCAAACGTGTGTTTTCACGCAGATCTTCCATACTATTTCCCCTGCTTGGTTACCTGCCTCCTCTTCTTCTTCTTCTTCTTCGTTCACTTCTACCACCAAAAACCGCACTGTGAACCTACTGAATTCACGCATGTGGTCCTCGTTAGGTCCCGTGGTCCCCTGTGTGGTCCAAAATAGACCACACGAGTTCCACGAAAGGACCACAAGGTGTTCAGAGTATCCCAGTGCTTTAGCCTGTATTCTTGGTGGGTCTCGGAAGCGGGATTGCGTGACACCGTGGTTTTCATTGCACCAGTTTGGTCTAGGGTTGGACTTTCTCACCGGAAGACCTCGGCGTGTTTGGAATATCAGTGCATCCCCGCTGGGTGAGAGGCGTTAGCCCACCCAGGCCAGAGTTGGACTTTCTCACCGGAAAACCTCGACGTGTTTTGAGATACCCATGTATCACCGCCGGGTGAGAGGTGGTTACCCATCCAGTCCAGGGTTGGACTTTCTCACCGGAAAACCTCAGCGTGATTAGGATACGCAGACATCCCCGCCGGGTGAGAGGTGGTTGCCTATCTAGACTTCCCTGGTCCAGTGTCTCCGAGTTCAGCATTTTGCAGTCGTGGCCGCTACCCTTCCTAGTTGTGCCCAGGATGGAGCTTTTGTCCAGGAGGATGAATCCTCGCCACTAGTGACTTCTACCCCTGGGTTGAGCCGGTTTAGGCATTATCCCAGTATGGGCGTGTTTCGGACGGGACGGACCTCTAGGGCAGAGGTACTGTGACATTCATAGCCTTCAAGATTCACCCCTGGTATGAGCCGGTTTAAGCAAAATTCACCAGTATGGGTGGTTATCAGGCGTTACCGACCTCTAGAGCGGAGGTGGCATGACATGTCTAGCCATCGAGTTCGACCCCTGGTGTGTGCCGGTTTAGGCATATTTCACCAGTGTAGGTGTATTTCGGACGTAGGCGGCCTCTAGAGCAGAGGTGCCGTGGTATAGTTCTCGTAGCGATACTACTGGACATACCAGCTTAAACTTCACTTTCCACCACCTTTTCCCATCGGCGCCGCACAGCAACCTTTATTTCCGCATTTACTTCCTTAACCGGGAGGAGCTTCACTCCACGCACGGCATTTGAAAAGTTAAGCCAGCAGTGACTTAACCTCTGGGACAAGCTGGTTCATGCATTTCACCCGATATGACTGCATTCAGGACGTGGCTGACCTCCAGACCAGAGGTGCCGTGATTTGACTGTTTGCTTCGCTTTATTCTTTCAACCACCTTTTCCGCAGTGATGCTGCGCGGCAACCTCATCTGCAAATTTCTTCATTGGCCGGGAAGAGCACCGCTCCACGCACGGCAGCTGAAGATCTCGCCAACAGCGGTGCAACAACTTTAATATACGCTATTGGAGCTGGAATTACCGCGGCTGCTGGCACCAGACTTGCCCTCCAATAGATCCTCGTTAAAGGGTTTAAAGTGTACTCATTCCAATTACGGGGCCTCGAAAGAGTCCCGTATTGTTATTTTTCGTCACTACCTCCCCGTGCCGGGAGTGGGTAAGTTGCGCGCCTGCTGCCTTCCTTGGATGTGGTAGCCGTTTCTCATGCTCCCTCTCCGGAATCGAACCCTGATTCCCCGTTACCCGTTACAAACATGGTAGGCATGTCACGTACCATCGACATTTGATAGGGCAGACATTTGAAAGATGCGTCGCCGGCACAGAAGGCCATGCGATCAGCACAAAGTTATCCAGAGTCACCAGTTGGGACGCCGCGCCCCGCGAAGGGCAACGACGATTGGTTTTGAACTAATAAAAGCGCTCTTTCCACGAGGGTCGGAGCTTGGTAAGCATGTATTAGCTCTAGAATTGCCACAGTTATCCAAGTAGGATCGTGTCATCTAAGGAACCTCGACTGATTTAATGAGCCATTCGCGGTTTCACCGTGAGACAGTGTGAACTTAGACATGCATGGCTTAATCTTTGAGACAAGCATATGACTACTGGCAGGATCAACCAGATAGCTTTCTTCACCGAACCTTTGTCGGATATCTGCCGACAGACCGACGCGGGGCAAGGGAGACAGCGCTCTGCTCAGAGCGGATCCCTTTCGACCCCGGCGGCGTTTCATTTCCTTTAACCGGCGGGGGCGGCTCTCTCTGCTCTAACGAGCGGAAAAGAAAGCCTGGCCACCCACAAACAACACACGTTACATACTGCAGACCCGATACTCTTTGCGAGAGATGGGCCAATTTCGAGACCATCGGTCGACAAAACCGTACTACATCGTTATCACGAACCTGGCTGGCTAGCCGTTTACATGCTTCGCTCGACGGACAAACCACTTGCTTCTGCATCGAAACACCTTAACTCTCGCCGTCCGGGAAGGGAGCGAAAGCCTGTCTCCCCACGCACGGAACTCGAGAGCGCTTTTTCGCCAAAAGAACGGTCGGCCCGCGCAACAGCAACCGCCCGCGCTGTGCAGGTCGGCGCAGCTCTGCGCGGCTGACGGTTACCTGCCTAATACGTACCTATATACTCATCTACCCGTGCACTTGTTTTCATGTCTATCTAAACGTCTGTCTGTCTGCTTTACTTGCCCTATTGCAAATAGTTTTCAAAATAAGCCTCTTTATATTTAGTTTAAAAAATAATCCATTTTAAAGTGTTTTGTACTTTAACCTTACGCCATGAGTCTCTCTTACAGACTATATGAGGAGCTTCATATTTGCGCAGCGGAATTCGAACCCCATGGCGCTCACTTGGGACAGAGGGTATTTATTGGATGCATCGGGGTGCTGGGCTGTGCAACTGTTGCAGTAGTTGTGGTGTGTAATATTGTCATTGTCGCAATGGTAAGTCACGGTGTTTCAACAGTCAATAAGACATTGTGAAATGTATTTTAAGATGTTAATATTACCTGTGTAGATTTTCCAACAGATAAACTTAGGTCACTGAGAGAAGAAAACTTAAGAAGGAACTAAACTGATAAAGTAAACTCCCAGAATAGGGATGTTGGTACAGAGTCGAGAAAAAAAAAGAACCAGACATAGGACACAGCCGTAGAATGGAGCAAGATGTGAGCATCAGTATAATCAATCGTAGAGCAGAAACAAGGTCCAGTCGTATATCTATCACCTAGTAAAGTAAGGCGTGGACCAGCCATATAATCACACACTTAGTAAAAGTAAGACACGGGACAATCGTATAATCATCCACTTAGTAAAAGTAAGACATGGGACATTATATAATCAATCATTTAGTAAAAATAAGACATGGAACAATCATATAATCAACCACTTAATAAAAGTAAGACATGGGACATTATATAATCAATCACTTAGTAAAAATAAGACTTGGGACAATCATATAATCAATCACTTAGTAAAAATAAGACATGGAATAATCATATAATCAACCACTTAGTAAAAGTAAGACATGGGACATTATATAATCAACCACTTAGTAAAAGTAAGACATGGGACATTATATAATCAATCACTTAGAAAAAATAAGACATGGGACATTATATAATCAATAACTTAGTAAAAATAAGACATGGGACAATCATATAATCAACCAATTAGTAAAAGTAAGACATGGGACATTATATAATCAATCACTTAGTAAAAATAAGACATGGGACAATCATATAATCAATCACTTAGTAAAAATAAGACATGGAATAATCATATAATCAACCACTTAGTAAAAGTAAGACATGGGACATTATATAATCAACCACTTAGTAAAAATAAAACAAGGGACAATCATATAATAAAGAAAAAAAAATCGAGTCTGCCATAAGATCAGCTAGAGACATGGGGGATATATTGTAGACAGTAAAGAAGACTAAGCAAGAGAAATAAGAATAACTTAAAATGTCCAGATAAACATGAGACACAACACGAGTGGAAAGGTCTGGTCGTGTCAGAGAGCACAACAATACACAGACAAACCATGTCTCAGGTGACAACGTAAGGGGGAAAGAGCGGAGAGATAACAGCGGTAGAGATGGGTGACTTAACATCAACAGCATAACAAATAACAGCGGTAGAGATGGGTGACTTAACATCAACAGCATAACAAATAACAGCGGTAGAGATGGGTGACTTAACATCAACAGCATAACAAATAACAGCGGTAGAGATGGGTGACTTAACATCAACAGCATAACAAATAACAGCGGTAGAGATGGGTGACTTAACATCAACAGCATAACAAATAACAGCGGTAGAGATGGGTGACTTAACATCAACAGCATAACAAATAACAGCGGTAGAGATGGGTGACTTAACATCAACAGCATAACAAATAACAGCGGTAGAGATGGGTGACTTAACATCAACAGCATAACAAATAACAGCGGTAGAGATGGGTGACTTAACATCAACAGCATAACAAATAACAGCGGTAGAGATGGGCGACTTAACATCAACAGCATAACAAATAACAGCGGTAGAGATGGGCGACTTAACATCAACAGCATAACAAATAACAGCGGTAGAGATGGGCGACTTAACATCAACAGCATAACAAATAACAGCGGTAGAGATGGGTGACTTAACATCAACAGCATAACAAATAACAGCGGTAGAGATGGGTGACTTAACATCAACAGCATAACAAATAACAGCGGTAGAGATGGGCGACTTAACATCAACAGCATAACAAATAACAGCGGTAGAGATGGGTGACTAACATCAACAGCATAACAAATAAGCTTGTCGAGTGCGACAAGAAAACAAGAGACAGGCTATGTACTGTGGAGATAGCGCTTAATGATGATGATGATGATGATGATGACGACGAAATTGGCTTAATCTTTCGACGTTTCAAAATGTTACAAACAGTAGTGCATTTACAGAAAATGGAAGTATAAAAAAGTCTAACTCATAAATGAAAAGCAACAGAACTTTCCAGTTCAGATTATGAAGATTAATTGGAAACAAATTAAACATTACACAAACTTCTTGTTGTCTAAAATTACCGTTAAACAAAATCATTTCAAGAAAACATTAATTCTGTATCTTAATTACCGTAATGTAGAAAGTCATTCATTCATTCATTTGCATGTATGTCTCTTGCGGAACTTTGTCTCCCTAACAGCACTCATGTAGGCCTCTCGGTTGTGAGCAATATGGACTGCTTCCTATGCATCCATTTGCAGATTATCAACGATGTCTTGCATCCATCTTCGCCTTTGTCTTCCTCTTTTTCTTTTTCTCATTATATACCCTTCCAAGACGTTCTTAACATATTTAAGTTTCTCTCTTTAATCCTCTTTATTAGCTACCCTTCTTCAGTATTAAGCTCTTGTAGTATGGATATATATTTTTTTCTTTTTTGTGTCCATGATATTTGAAGAGCTCTTCTGTAGCATTTACATTCAAAGGCATTTTTGTGTTTCTCAGCTGTTTTATTAAATGTCCAGGTCTCACAGGCATATGTTGCGATGGGAAAGATGCATGCCCTTAAAAATCTTACTTTTGTAGTTCTGTCTGTTCCTCTCCACAGATTCTTTAGTTGTTATGTAGAGAGTATCCTTTCATATTCACCCAAGAGCATTCTCAGTACTCTAATTCTGCGGTCTAATATTTCTTTCTTATTTTAAATACAAAATAATACATCTATGGGCCCCCTCCCCTCCCCACGCTCTGAAGCTGATTTTTAAAGAGCCCGAAACGCAGTCTTACCTTTCTTATGCGGGGCCGAAGTCTGTGTTCACCACTGAGCAGACATTTTTGTCACGGTAAACACACAGATACCTATTTTGTACATCTAGAAGATGCAACTTTAGAAACACTTTCCTCTGATACTGCCAAACAGTTGAGTATTATCACACTTAAGACAGAAGCTACGGACCTGTATTAAATCTTCTGTGGGTGTGTTCTTTTAATTGTAAAATACTCGACATACGGAAATGACAATAAGATATTTAGAGCCGTAACTTCTTTATACACTTGTTTCAGAGGGTTTTGTCTGTTATGTTTGCCTAATAATACCAGACTTTGGTAGATCATGTACTAAAACTGAGTACCAGACGTTGCTAGATAATGTTACTAAAACTGAGTACCAGACATTGCTAGATCATGTTACTAAAACTGAGTACCAGACATTGCTAGATCATGTTACTAAAACTGAGTACCAGACATTGCTAGATCATGTTACTAAAACTGAGTACCAGACTTTGATAGATCATGTACTAAAACTGAGTACCAGACTTTGATAGATCATGTACTAAAACTAAGTACCACACATTGCTAGATCACGTAACAAAACTGACAACCAGACATTGCTAGATCATGTACTAAAACTGAGTACCACACATTGCTAGACCATGTACTAAAACTGAGTACCAGACATTGCTAGATCATGTACTAAAACTGACTACCAGACATTGCTAGATCATGTACTAAAACTGACTACCAGACATTGCTAGATCATGTATTAAAACTGACTATCAGACTTTGCTAGATCATGTACTAAAACTGATTACCAGACATTACTAGATCATGTACTAAAACTGAGCACCAGACATTGCTAGATCATGTACTAAAAATGACTACCAGACATTGCTAGATCGTGTACTAAAACTGACTACCAGACATTGCTAGATTATGTACTAAAACTGACTACCAGACATTGCTAGATTATGTACTAAAACTGACTACCAGACATTGCTAGATTATGTACTAAAACTGACTACCAGACATTGCTAGATTATGTACTAAAACTGACTACCAGACTTTGCTAGATCAGGCACTAGAACCGACTGAACTGACTCCTATTGCTTAGTTTTATGATGTGCTTCTTACAGCTACGACGACATAGTACCGTCCGCCCTGGCATCACTTCCGCTGTGGCCGGAGCTAACGGGTCCAGGCTGGCTGGCTCTCGACGGGTGTTTGGTCATGTTACTTTAGTGGTGTCCTTCGTGTTTGCCCTGTGCTACGCTCCTTTTGTGGTAAGCAAGTGGTCCATCTGTCACTGATGACATCCAAGTATGTCTAACCCAGTAGGTCGTGTATTCAATGTCACTAAATAAAAAAATATCTACGGCAGGCGGTAAACACAGACATAAATGAACAAATTTAATTACGGGAAATGCTCTCAGTTTCAGTATTCAGTATTATTTTCTCGGTATAATCGCGAACGAGATACTTCAACAATCGCTCCACCGCTTGTGCCAGTGAATATCGCACAGAAAGTTCATCGATGGTCTTTCATATCAGTCACTGCTGATGCGCCACCCAGTGAGGACGCCATTCCTGGAACCACAAAAGTCCAAATGCGAAACTAGTCAGCGTCGCTCTCTGCACGAACTCAGTATCTAAGACGCCAAGCTGGACCAGGACACACAAAGACCATCATAGTTCGCCATTGTCCAGGTAGACGTAACTAAGAACCATCAATGCTGTTCATGGGAAGTTCACAGCTCACAGTGGTGCTATAACACTCAACTCAGTAGCTCGGAACACAGAACCGACCTCCATCTTGAAAGCAGTGACAACGCTGATGCTTATTTGACACGTCCGCGCGTTCCTGCCTGCACCACACTCAGCCACACTGCGACGTGCCACCACAGGACGCAAGAACTGTCAACCAGCAGCGCAAAAATCCAACTCCACGTCAAATGTTAATACTACAACAAGAACATGACTTTGGTCCAGCGAAAAACAAATTTAAAAAATATGACGAACAAAGCATCGTCTGTAACATGAGGAAGGTCTATACAAATAACAAAACTGTACACTACCATCAAATAAGTGTTTGGTACACAGAACCTGTACCACACTACACTTTGAAGATAGGAACATACAAGGGGTTCATTCATTCATTTAGCCTGGCCTGTCTTCTCAGGGTGTTGCTCTCTCTCAAAACCCTGTCTCAGAGTTTGTTAACGTTTTTTACAACCACGGACCTCTGTTAACGTTTTTACGACCATAGACCTTTGTTAACGTTTTTACCATTGTTAACGTTTTTTTTATAACTTATAGACCTTCAACTGCCTGCCTAGTTTCTCTAAATCAGAACATCGAACTCATAATCATCATCATCAGTCCTATTAAGCAGTCTGCCAATATGACTTCAAAATATAGTATAACGTCGATTATCCAAACTAAACTGGGGCAAGGTGATTCGGTTAATTAAATAGTTCGGATAATAAGAATGCACGAACTTATCCGGTTTCTTTTCATTGCAGTCGCCGCCATGAATCCAGTAGTACAGAATATTAAAATTAAAACAATTACAAACTAAACCTGAAAGTGAATGATTAAAACGTCTACGACACCTGCAGTGCCATTCAACAGACTGAACCGAAGCTCAGAGAGTGTCGAGAACTTCCATGATATTGGAATTTGAAGATTAGAAGAATTGTTTTGGACTGAAAGGTATAAATTATTTTTTTTACTCAAAGCTATATCATTATTTTTTTTTGTTGGAGCAGTGGTTCGGATATTCGACGCTCTACTTTTATGCCCGTCTTGGAAGGGTACATAATTGGGAAAAGAAAGAGAGGAAGACCAGAGCGAAGATGGCTGCAAGACATCGTTGATGATCTGCAAATGGATGCATCAGCAGCACGCCATCTTGCTCACAACCGAGAAGCCTACAGGAGAGTTGTTAGGGAGGCAAAGTTCCGCAAGGGACATGCAAATAAATGAATGAATGAATAAACGTTATGTCTATCTCTTAGTTTAACTTGCATATGGATACTTAAGAACAGAACTATTGCAAGAAAAATGTAACAACAATTAAAAAGCAAAGGTTCTTCCCAGATCGAGTCCGGTACCTCTGTACTTTTCTCCCATACAACTAAGGTGTAGAGACGCCTTCTGTTAAGAACACCCCCTACCCTGATAAATCAAATTAGGTCTCGTTGTCAAGACAAGATTCCTGCTTCAGTGAATATTGTATAAGTGCTATCTCGTTGTCAAGACAAGATTCTTGCTTCAGTGAATATTGTATAAGTGCTATCTCGTTGTCAAGACAAGATTCCTGCTTCAAGTGAATATTGTATAAGTGATATCTCGTTGTCAAGACAAGATTCCTGCTTCAAGTGAATATTGTATAAGTGCTATCTCGTTGTCAAGACAAGATTCCTGCTTAAGTGAATATTGTATAAGTGCTATCTAGTTGTCAAGACAAGATTCTTGCTTCAGTGAATATTGTATAAGTGCTATTTCGTTGTCAAGACAAGATTCTTGCTTCAGTGAATATTGTATAAGTGCTATCTCGTTGTCAAGACAATATTCCTGCTTCAAGTGAATATTGTATAAGTGCTATCTCGTTGTCAAGACAAGATTCCTGCTTCAAGTGAATATTGTATAAGTGCTATCTCGTTGTCAAGACAAGATTCCTGCTTCAAGTGAATATTATATAAGTGCTATCTCGTTGTCAAGACAAGATTCCTGCTTCAAGTGAATATTGTGTAAGTGCTAAGTAAGCAAAAGTTACGTGCACCAAACAAGTAAGTAGTCTCCGGCTCCCCATCGGTCACAACAGGCTCAAGATCTGTCTGTCCATCATATGCACGTGTGCCACAGGTAGGATGACGAAAGAACATATTCTACAGGAGAGTATCACATACCAGGTGCAAAGAAACAGATGTAACCATCGTCTATAATTACGTACAGCTTTATAGGAATATTGCACAAACTCCATTTGACCATCGATTACTTTAAAAATCGACGTCTGAGAATGATAGAAGAAGAAGAAGAAGAAGAATATTTTGTTTTTTACTTTAAAAAATTATAAAGCATATCCGTGAGAATGTTAAAGAGGCAAAACAATTTTTAAGCGCGTTGAAGAACCTGCCAAACTCAAGCACAGGTGAAAAGAATGAAAATTTGTTGCGCATGCCATGAAAAAAGGCACTATTTCAGTGGTAATGTATTTCAGTGATACACGGAAGTCAGTTGGATACTAAGTGAGCACTTTGTGATACAAGGGAGTCAGTTGGATACAAAGTATTTCAGTGATACAAAGAAGTCAGTTGGATACTAAGTATTTCAGTGATACAAGGAAGTCAGCTGGATAAAAAGTGAGCATTTCAGTGGTACAGTCAGTCGGAGCAATTTCAGTGATTCAAAGACGTCAGTTGGATACCAAGTGAGCAATTTCAGTGATACAAAGAAGTCAGTTGGATACCAAGTGAGCAATTTCAGTGATACAAAGAGGTCAGTTGGATATTAAGGATAACAAAAATATAGACCAGCCGAGCTGACAATGAAAACGTGAGGTAATTGCTTTCATTATAGGCTGAAAGACTAGTGAGATGACAAACATACTAGGGGACGAAGATACAGTCTCATGTGGCACTCAGCGATTGTCACAACTGACATGTTGGCGTCAAGACTGGCGAACCATAGCTGACCAAGACACTGTCTTATCTGTTAATGCTCCCAATAACAGGTCTAACCTGGCTAGCGGGTCTGGGATCGCCATAGTCGCCATGCCATGGCGACTGAGTCTACTAAAGAGGCGCTGCACATCCCCCCGTTTGTTGACTCCACTCACGGACTGAAAAAAATAGCTAGTCACCTGCTTCCAATCCGACACCATGTTGTGCGTCAACATCTTGGTCGCATTAGCTGGAAAGAACGCCAGCTATCAGTTCGAAGAAGAAGAAAAAGAAGAAGAAGAAGAAGAAGAAGAATGCTAACCCCACGCTTCACAGTTCGACAAAAATCGAAATAAACAGTAACATGATGTTGCAGGTCACAGAAAAAAAACAGCTTTCCCCGTCATCGATGCTTCTAAGACACCTTTTCTTGCTCAGATGAGTAAAACGCTTTCTTTCTCTGTGGCAGGTGCGAATTACCGTGGACTGCGTCAACAACTTCAGCCGCCAGAACGACCTCATCCACACGGTGACGATAATGCTTCTGTTCCTGAGTCCTCTGTTTAACCCAATCGTCTACGGGGTTTTCAACAAGCATTTCAGGGCAGCCTTGTTAACTCTTTTCAGAATACGAGTCGGGACGCTGCGTAACAAAGCACTTTCTAGCCCAAGTGAAAACGTCGATGCACCAAGCGTTAAAACCAGAGGCATTGACCGAGTAAAGCGGTACAGCGACACAGCAGGTGTTAACGGAGGATCTGGTAAGACTGCAGCTTCCTAGAGAGAATGTGTGGTAGAAACGTTGTAGGAACTAACTCAGAGCCTATGATATAAGTTATCATAGCCTAAGTTATAAGAACTAACTCAGAGACAGAGACTATGATATAAGTTATCATGGCTTAAGTTATAAGAACTAGCTCAGAGCCTATGATATAAATTATCATAGCCTAAGTTATAAGAACTAACTCAGAGCCTATGATATAAGTTATCATAGCCTAAGTTATAAGAACTAACTCAGAGCCTATGTCCTATGAAGTATCCTTGAAGCGGCCTAACATATTAACATAAATATTTGCTTCTGGGGAAAAAATTATTACGTGAACTTAAAAAAAATGAGAAAGAAACACTGCTGTAAATTGGTAATGACATGAGCTTTTATGAAGATGTATGTGACTGCTTGATATTAGTTAACCATTTACGTAGCAACTGCCGTGTAGAAATCATTAATGATCAGTAGATAACCCACTTAAGAAGAATTAGAAAAATATTTTGGCCAAACACCATAAGAAATAACATCTTATTAGCAGAAATGCAGATGAAGCAACTGACAACAATTATCGAGGAAAGACGCTGGCGATGGTTGGGACATGTGCTCCGAATGACTGACAACTCACTACCAAAAATAGCACTAAGATGGACACCACAGGGGAACAGAAGTAAGGGTAGACCAAAAGAGACATGGAGAAGAACAACAGAAAGGATGTTGAGCAATAGAGGGCTCACCTGGGCAAGAGCAGAAAAAAAGGCGAAGGACAGGCAAATGTGGAAAACCCTTGCGGAAGCCCCATGTGCCCTGGGCACTTAAGGTTCAGAGAGAGAGAGAGAGATAACCCACTTACAGGAATCTGTTGGTATAGCAACCTGTTATATAGAAATGACTTAATGGTTAGTGGATAATTCTGTTAAAGACGCATCTGGTCAACAGTTTCTGCTGAGCAGTGTCGCCATCTGCACAAACTCCGTAGCTAACGGCGCCATTACTTTTGGTACAGTAACATATGATACAGAACTGACACCCCAGAAACAGTTTTGTAGAAAACGACTCATCCTCTGTGAATCTCAGACTCATCCTTTCTTTCCGTGTCAGAAGTATAAATCAAAGAAATATTTTTGCTGATGGTTGTGGAAGAAAAGTTCTGCATGATGATATGAGATACCTTGTGTTGTAGAAGTCTGTAGCAGACAGAGAGTTATAGAGCACTTGGTCGCGAAGCTTCTGAAGATGACTGACCTCTCTTTCTGAAATGAAGACCACTTTTTCAGTCCCTGTTTGGAGCTCTAAATCAGGGGGAGGGGGGAGGTGCAAAACTTCCTTGGCTGGCTCCACTCTTATGGGGGTACTACGGCGATCCCTGGCCCGTTAACCCAGCTACGTAGCCTGTTACTGGGGGGTGAGATAGTCTGCGTCGGTGTGGTTCTCACACCCTGACACACTGACTAAAAGGTTAAAGGTTATGGATTGTGAATCAGCGTCGTCGCACACGGTCAAACCATGGGTGCTTTGCTGCTGGGTCAGCAGTTGACCAGAAACTGTTGAGCAGTGTTGCCATCAGCACACACTCCGTAGCTAACGGCGTCATTACTTTTCCTTCCCGGAACATTGACCCTGGCATCCCATTTTTTTCCCTTGAGGCTGGGTGAACCCCACACTGACTCCTCTTTGCCAAATGAAGAAGAAGGAGACATTCAATTGTTCTACACAGTTACAAGATTGTGCAAAGTGTGCCTGAATCAGTGGCGTAACTATAGGATGAGCAGGATGTGAAGACACAAGGACCCCCTTCCCCCCACCATGCTGTCTAGTTACGCCACCGACCTGAATGTGTGTATGACTGCAGGTGACTAATTTCAGTTACAGAAAAGCAAACCGGAAGAACCAATGAAATCATCACAGCATGTTAAAGCTTGTATAGAAAATCATATTTCATTCATTCTGTGCCATCCGAACAGTCGGCTACGATAATGCTTCTTTATTTTGTACTGCACTTTGTATGTAATAAAAACGACTGCTTTTCTATTCCTGTGCCACTTGGGCACTGTCTGTCCTTATCATTCGGGGGGGGGGGGTGTTGGAGGGGGGTAATTGGCATACAAAATAACTATTACACATGGACAAACTGAAATATATATATTTCAGGAGATACATGCACAAAGCGTTGTAAATCGGTGAGAAATACATTTCAGCACATGTGTTTCAGTGCTGTTTTCAAAGATGAGTTTTATGTTTTGGAGTGTTTCAAAAATTACATATGTATGTCATCATTTACTACAATTCTGGCATTTTAGTGTGACAGAAGTTTAACTCTTTCACCATCGAATTTTCTCTGAATATGCGCAGCTGGAATACATTTTGACAATAACTTTTGGTAAAAAGAAAACTGAAAGGAAGTTACTCTGCAGTTAAAAAAAGAACATGGATTAGGTTAAGAATGTTCTACTTTTCTTTCTGTTTAGACTTTTCCAGTGTTGTCTTAGAGTTAACAAATGAAGTTCAGAACATTAGACACAAAAAAAACACAGAACCAAGAAAGTCTGGTACAAAAGAACTGTATTAAAGTTATGGGGTTTTTTTTTGTTTAAGCATATATAAGACTAAATATATAAAAAGAAAAATTTATATAAATACACACAAAACCACCACTGTGAGACTATATAAAGTAAAAATAAGAACAGTTTTATTAGTTAACGAGCACACAGTTTTAACGTTTCGGTTTACAAGAGTTAATCATACAAAAATATACAGAACGAAGAAGCTTGGAAAGAAGCAAGAATGTAAATTCAAATTAATAATGTACAATAAATATGAATATGGGGGGGGGGAAGAGAAAAAAAGGAGGGAGGGGGCACTTAGCTGTAACTTGTAAGAGGCTGTATCCGATCAGCATTACAGTGAAGCGCTCGATGAAAAAGATTTTAATTACTTTGAACAATGTAAGAAAACTGTTAAACGTCTTGAATATCGCCACAGCCTTTATTACGGCTCATATAAGGACTGTATCGTGAAAGTCACGAAGTGCAGACCCTCATATCCACAGAATCTCCGTAATGCCTTCGATATATCCCCCCCCCCCGCCCCCGATAAAACCAAACCGTGCTTCCTCGTAGAACTGGAACTTTACAGCAGCGTGTAACAAGTTCTCTCCAGACAACGATCCTCACAGTATTTGAAGACTCAAATATTTTTTAATAGAGCATCATCAGTTTCCTGAAGAGTTCAGTTACCGGTCCTAACATTTCTTATTTTCCTCTCTCTCTCTCTCTCTCCTACAGCCTGAAGCTTAAAGGCCTAAGCTTAATACCAAAAACAACGGCAACACCGACCAGGTTGTGATGCAGGACTGGAATAGACATTTATAGAAAGTTCGACATCCCCCCTCTCCTTTCTTCTACACACACATCTTGAAGGATGCCAGGTAATGCATGAACACAAGAAATAACACGCGCGCCCCGTTACTCACGCGCACTAGCTCATACTCGCTTATACTTGCAGCTTTACCGATGCAAGAGTATCGAGAATATTCTATTACCACCTTGCTTCTGAGAGAAGAGTCGACTGACGCAAGAGTCAGAAGTGGAGGGGAAATAAAAAAAGAAAAGAAAGAACACAGGCAAGGGGGTATACATAGAGAGAATGAAAGAGGAAAAGGGGCGGTGCCAGAAAAAAACAAACAACCAGATGTGAGAAGAATGTTTGCGTAAAGTGTGGAAGCGGAGGCGAGTGTGTTTTTGCTGTCTTCCGCAGCCAAATCTCCCGTTTTAGCTTTAGGAAAGGGAGATAATCAGTCGAAGAAGATACTTGAAACAGTGATTAACATGTGGAGATCGAACTAAGAAGCAACATTAACATACCGGCTCAAATTTTGTGCGAAGAATTCATTTACACGGATCATACTAGTATACAGCTCGCTTCCACAGAAATATTTGTCTTTACATGAACTATCTCTTCAGTATCTGGCGCAGATAGGAATCTATCCTTATTGCCCAAAGCAGTGTAGACAGGGGGAAAAAAGCAACTGTTCTGCAGATAAAATATTAAATAACAAGTCACGATCTGTTCGTCTCACTTGGCCCGCAAAGTCCAGGATGGCGCAAACTATTGTCCAACTTCACAGGAACCCAGGAACACCTTGGGGCTTTCGTCTCCAGGGAGGTCGAGATTTCTCTTCAGAGCTGAGCGTGAAAAAGGTAAGCGTGCGAGCTGACGATAGTCTCCTTGCATTACTGCTAACAAATTTAGTGTAGTCTTTATGCATCAGTGTTAGCAAAGTCATGGTAGTCCTAATACATCAATGTCAACAAAGTCAACGTAGTCCTAATACATCAGTGTTAACAAATTCAATGCAGTCCCCTACATCAGTGATAACAAAGTCAGTGTATTTCCCCTAACGTCGATGTTAACAAGGTCAGTGTAGTCCTTGTACAGTGCAATTCTCATACATCAATGTTAACAAGGTCATTGTAGTCCCCTAATTCGATGTTAACAGCCGGTGTCGTCCTCCTACACTAATGTTAACAATTTCAGTGTGGTCCTCAATACATCAATGTTAACAAAGTCAGCGTAACCCCCTACATCAGTGTTAACAAAGTCAGTGTAGTCCCTGTACCTCAATGTTAACAAAGTCAGGGAATGATTTTTTTCTCTTTAGTTAACATGAATACACGCTGGAGAGGATTTTTTTCCTGTGATATCGAGCATTTTACTTATTTTTATCTATGATTTTTTTAGTTACACTCATCATTCACTGGACATATAATGAGAAGGGGAGGACTTGAAACATTATAACGATAGGGAAGATAAACGAGAAGAGAGGCAATTGAAGACCAAGTGAAAAAAAAAATAATGGACGGTCTATCACAATGGCACCACAAAAAAAAAAAACATCCACCAACTGAGCTGATGGAAAATATCAAGGACAGAGATTTATAGTGCAGCGTGACCGCCAACGTCTGTAGGTAGGCGACATGATGATGATGATGATGATGATGATGATGATGATTTTTTTAGCTATAGCTTTTGCTGTGAACAAGTGGGAGTGACTGGTAGTGTTTACAAAATGTTTAAAAGTTATACTTGACTCTCAAACAATTCTCTGGGTTTCAAAAAGATTTTTTCGTATAAATTAAGTCTGGAAAAAGCGATTGTTTAGGCTGAAATCAGGCATGAAATAAGTACTTGGGGATTTCAAGAAAGCAAACATGCAAAAGTTCACGGAATTTTAAGCTAGGAAGTAATGAACTAAATGAAAATTTGTAATTTTTATACCATGAACATTTCACCGCCATTTTATAATACAAAACGTGTCAAATAGTTCAGAGTTTTCTTATGGAGAGTTTCATACAGGGAACATAGAGTGCATACAGAATAAAAAGTAGAATAATGAAGTCTAGAAATCACAAAGTGTAAACGTTATATCTAATGTTTTCAACGAAACAGCTTACAGAGTTCCGCCTACTTCTGATGCTGATTTGAATGTAAACAAAAATGATACAAATTGACACGTGTTTCCCTCTTTTCCTGCTGAAAGAGTCGATCCTGCTGCTACTCGCTTTTTTTTTAACGTTGCTATTTTACGAGATTTAGCAGTTAACATGTAGATCCGTATATCTGTATGTTTATTTGTTTATTTTTAACACTCGCCTAGAGAGATGTTTAATATTTTATGAGTGAAAAGTTTGCAATTTCCAGAGAAAATGAAAGATTTGAAATCATTTTTTTTTTAAATTATCGTCTTACTTGCCGAATATTTCTCACAATTATCGTCTGAGATCAAGAATCGACGATTTCAAAACGAAAGTAAATTTTGGAGAATTTTTCACTCGAAGGGAAATTTGCAAAGCTGCACAGCCTGAACTAACATTTTGTCTGGGAGTACATATTCCTGTGTTCAGTCTTGTAGGTTTAGGCTTGAAATAGATCTCCGTAGGCGTTGGTCTACATGTAAAACACAGAAATAGAAAAAAAAACCTCTAATTCTGCCAAGAAAAAGGTTAAAGAAAATACACCGAGGGTGTTTTTTTTTTATATATAATGTACGTCATTCACAAAGAAGCGAACTCCACACGAACCTTTTGATTCAAAATGTGTTTGTCTTTCACTTCATATTGTCCCTTCAGTTATCATCATCATCATGTGCCGTGCTAGACAGCGTTGACGGCCATTCTTCTCTGTCTTGTGGGATCCTTATTGCTTCTGATTACTTCGGATACTTGTCTTTTTCCAAGCCACTTGGTTAGATATTTTCCTTTTGGTCTTCTTCTCTTTCTTTTTTCCTCTGAATTTTCTAATTATTACTCGGTTCTCCAGCTATTGTCTTCTCATGGCACTTCACTAGATTCTCAAACTATTGTCTTCTCATGACACTTCACTAGGTTCTACAACTACTGTCTTCTCATGATACTTCACTAGGTTCTCCAACTACTGTCTTCTCATGATACTTCACTAGATTCTTCAACTACTGTCTTCTCATGATACTTCACTAGGTTCTTCAACTACTGTCTTCTCATGGCACTTCACTAGGTTCTTCAACTACTGTCTTCTCATGATACTTAACTAGGTTCTCAAATTACTGTCTTCTCATGACACTTCACTAGGTTCTTCAACTACTGTCTTCTCATGACACTTCACTAGGTTCTCCAACTACTGTCTTCTCATGACACTTAACTAGGTTCTCCAATTACTGTCTTCTCATGACACTTCATTAGGTTCTCCAATTACTGTCTTCTCATGACACTTCACTAGGTTCTCCAACTACTGTCTGCTCATGACACTTAACTAGGTTCTCCAATTACTGTCTTCTCATGACACTTCACTAGGTTCTCCAATTACTGTCTTCTCATGGCATTTCACTAGGTCCTCCAACTACTGTCTTCTCATGACACTTCACTAGGTTCTCCAATTACTGTCTTCTCATGATACTTCACTAGGTTCTCCAACTACTGTCTTCTCATTGCACTTCACAAGGCTCTCCAACTAATATCTTCTCATGACGCTTCACTAGGTTCTCAAACTACTGTCTTCTGATGGCACTTCAAGTCACACATCAAATCCTCTATCATTTCCGGTCTTCTCAGTGCTGATGACATCTACTGTGATGTCTTTTTTTTCATGTTTCCTAGTTTTCAGTATAGTACCTAAATTTGTTTTTGTTGTATTCGCTCTCTGTGTCGATATTTGTTACACCAGGTAAGTCATGTATATTTTTAATATACGAATATTTTCATGGTTATTTCAGTTAACATCCATGAGGTTTTAAAAAAAAAACTCCTTTTAACTCTTTTACACCCTGAACAACACTGGCATGGTTGGTAGATCTTGCATAGCTATACGAATCAATGCTCAGAGCGATGTTTAGGCAAAATCTGAATAAAACGAAAAGTAGCAACTTTTTTACCCACCCTATATTTTTAAATTATGGAATAACTTCCTCCAAGTTTCTTTTTGCCAAAATTTCTCATCAAAATTTGTTCTGGCACAGCATGGAAATGATTTTCAGAAGTGAAACAGTTAAAGAGTATTGAAACTACTTTGATCTAAGGGTTATGTGCCCATAACGTCCAATAAAACGCATGAACTTCATGAAGAACTTGCCTAAATAGTTAAGAGAACATTGAGAAGACAATAAATATTCTTTGAATGTCTTATTCAGAAAGCTTTGACAGGAGACCTGTTGTTATTACAGTATAATAATTGAAATTACTTCGCTCCTTCGTTATGTGTTGTGCACATAGGCTCTGACGATCATTCTTCAAAATTAGCAGTCATCTGTTTTCATACAACCGGAGTTTAAAACACAAGGTAGAAGCACTTTTATTTATAAACAGTGCGCGCATCTTTTGCTTTATATGTACAACAAAATCATACTGGACGAGGAAATAGGAAAAGAAGACAAATCCTGAATTTACGTGAATGATCTATAACACATAAAAATTGAATGGAAGCGAAAAAAAGGTTCTTACATTTGATAAGATATTCCTGTTCAGATGATTTCTTTCAAATCGGTGGCCTAACTTTTCCTGTGAACTTTTTTCGTCTTGTTCATATATTTATTCACTCTTGCTTCTCCTCTTTTCTTTTTTTAACTTCAGTTTTCTAGTAATTGTCAGGTTTCCTGTGGACTACACATTATTTCTGGCCACTAGTTAATGTCCAGATTGGGTATCAGCAGTAAAGAGTTAACATCCCAGTTATTCATGACCTGTGTATTTCTTCTGTCTAATGGATGGATATCTGGATGTTTCCATGCAGAGCTGAAAATGCAATCCCCAGGATGAATCGTGTGGTGGATATTCAGAATCAGGTTCATAATAGACTGGGTTAGAAGACCATAGCCAACCAAGACCTTGTTCTATCTTTAAGAGGAGCCCTCTGTTAGCATACAACAGTCTGGCTGAGTAATTATGGATCGAAAAAAGGGTGGGGGGGGGGCAAACCCGGTTCTAAAAATAAACCGTGCCGAATACGGATGAGTGGTGTCGACAGGTGAAGTTATTACAGCCCATCTGCAAAACCTGAAGCAAGGCAGCCACTAATCTTTATCAGAGCGAGAGAAGAAGAAGAAGAATAAGAAGAAGAAGAAGAAGAAAACTGTTTTCAACTGTGAATGATAGGATCATTTTCTTGGCGTCATGAATTCTTTTTTTTTAATCTAGGTAACTCTCTCTCTCTTTCGCTCTCTCATATTTCTCTCATCTCTCTCTCTCTCTCTCTCTCTCTCTCTCTCTCTCTCTCTAGTCAGTGAAAACTAGTTACGGAAATTGCCGCTGCTATTATCTTAAATGTGAATAATTAAATACATTGCGCACGTTTGGAAGAATCTCCATTGCCATTTACTGGCTAAAACAAAGAGGTGTGTAGGCAGCCCTGACCTACCGCCCAGGAATATAGTGGATACAGCTTGTCCTCATGTTTTCCTTGACATGTCACCAAGCTGGAGAATGACGTGGTCAGCATCAGGCCTGGGCTCCTTTCCTCCCTCAGCTCCAAGAGAAGTCAGGTTCGCATATCTAAAGTTAGGTTAAATGGAGGATTACAGGCAGAAGTCTGTTCACCTTTAATAAACTCTCTCCTAAGTTGTTACCCTGCCGTGGTGGGAGAGCTTGCGTGTCCCCAAGACCCAAAGAGCCGTGTTGGCGAGAGCAACATCTCCTGGCAGGGCCACCCAAGCCAGACTGGTCTGAGGGTAGGGGCCAGGCAAAGGACAACTCAAACCCCGATGCCTTGCAGGATGGCTGGGGATAGCCAAAGGCTATGGAAGCAAACCCGAAGGAAATGCGTGCTGAAGATAGATGTACTGGACCCAGGGTACAAGGTGACGCAGACTTGCCAAAAACTATAGTACAACGCAACTCTCGCTCGAGTGACGTTACGTCCAATCTCAACTAGACGTGGAGCCCCGCCAGGCAAGGAGAATGCCGGGCCCAAAACCTCGAATGGGTCCACCCAAAACGACTGGTGGACACCTTGCTCTGTGCTGCAGGGCCAGGATAGGGAAACCGGGGGGTAGGGGGGGGGGACTACTGACCAAAGAGAGGCACAAAAGAAATGTCAACATCCCACAATGAGAAGCTGAAGGAGTCAGAAATAAAAAGATTGAACTCACTAAAAACAAAATTCATGGAAGAGGGCATAGACCTTGCATGCATACAGGAAACACGCTTGAAACCAGACTGTAGGTTCACAATAAGAGGATACCAGACCTTCAGACAAGACAGAGAAGGACACAAGAGAGGAGTTATGACACTGATTCGAAACCAAACAGCAGCCAAATAAATAAAACAAGGACAAGAGAACACTGAAATGATAGGTAAAGGTAAAAAGGTATAGGTAGTCCTATAGCAAATGCCGTAGGGGAAAAAACATTTAGAGACCTCATTATGCTGGGCCATCAGCGTATGAGGTAGGGTGGCCAGTTCCTTTCCTCGCTGGCTTTCCTTCCCAGATTTTCTCTGGTACCCATTTTACGAGGCTGGGTCGACCTCGGGGCCGTATTGGTGGGGGAAAAAAATCCCACTCAGCTTGGGATTCGAGCCTTCGACCATTCGGTTGCTAGATGAGTGCTCTAACCACTACGCTAGCCGGTCCCCGAAATGATAGGGCTAGACATAATAATACAAGGAAAAACAACTAAGAATCTACAGTATTTACTGCCCCCCAGAAAAGCCCATGATGCTCACAGAAACAAAAACTACACAGTTTCGGTGCCTAATCATAGGTGACTTCAACAGCCACTCAGAGCAATGGAGATATAAAGAAACAGGCAGCAGAGGATAAAGAACATTTTATAGTTACACGGCCAGTTAACACTGTAAACAAACTTTTGACTTATCTGTTCTTGATCTGTTGTTTGCACCACTAAAATAGTGTGTTTTGGGGGGAACTTCCATGACATCATGAAGTTGTTACACTTGCCTCACTTCGTTACACTGATATGCTCTATGCAGCTTCCATGACCCAGGATCACTAGAGCTCAAACATGACTTGCGAACTATATAAATAAAATTAACTGATCATTCCAACTCCACAGTTGCGATACAAAACAAGTCCATAATCACCTAACTCCGGATGTTACAACAGAACAGATTTATTGATGAAACCACATTTCTTGGTGGATGTTGCCAAATGGAAGTGGCGTGAAAAGACTGATGGAATTCACAAATACGTGAATAAATTTCATGGGACGACCTTTCACACGGCAAGATATTGAAGGACATTTTTGCTTCTTACTGCAGACAATACCATATACTCTCTCAGAATCTGAAATTTAAAGGAAACTGTCCTAAAGAGGACAAATGTAACCTATACTAAGCATTCCTACAAAGGACAGACTACAATCTACATTCTACTATTTCGACACCCAACTAATATACTGACTCTGAATAAAAACTTGCGTGTCTACATTTCTGGAACCTACTTTCTTGACCGTTTCTTCTCTCGTCTGCCTGTTTTCTGTGCGTCTCTTCCAAATTCGTTCACTATGAGTACAAATATGTGCGAGCTTTACAACAGATTTTCCGGCTGCGCAAGCCTATAAAGATCCAAATTTCACTCTCTACAAGGGAGGCTACTATTTTTTTATCCAACACAATTACCTATCCTATTCTATTACACAGAGATGAAGTAGAGGAATGGAAAATAGATAACAACTTATTACTAATCAATCCAGCAGATGACTAGCCAACCTTTTACTTAAGGAAATGGAGAATCACTAACAACAGACCTAGCATTCAGTATAAACATTTGCTAAACTTAACTGTAAAACTCTGAAAGATCAAATTCATTCATTTGCATGTCCCTTTGGGGAACTTTGCCTCCCTAACAGCAACCTGTAGGCCTCTCGGTTGTGAGCAAGATGGCCTGCTTCTGATGCAGAAAGATCAAAATAAGTACTAAATCTAAAGAACACTGGCATAACTGAGGACAGAGGTATCCGATAAGCATCGAAAAACAGGTGGCTTATATACACTCATGTATACAAACATCCATATTTACAACCATGCATGCAAGAGAGAGAACCAACAAATAAACTTAGGATCAATTTCAGTTTCACTCTACCATCCAGTGTGTAGTCAGCAAACCACGACGCACAACACACCTGTTTTGTGCAAGTCTAACCGAGCGGTTCTTAGTCTGGACTCCATGGACCTCGGGGCGGGGGCACACGGACAGATTTTTTGGGGATCCTAAGACCAAGAAATGGATTGAATATTGAGTAATTTTACAAAATTCTATTTACTGCCTTATTTTTCTGGGTTGTGGGGGGGGGGGGGGGGGGTTGAGGTGTTCACGGCTGATTCCAGGTCGTAAAAGGAGGTCTACGGTTGATTCTCAGGTCGTAAAAAGGAGGCATACGGTTGATTCTCAGGTCGTAAAAGGATGACTACGGTTGATTCTCAGGTCGTAAAAGGATGCCTACGGTTGATCATCAGGTTGTAAAATGAGGTCTATGGCTATTTATGGCTGTTTTCAGACCGTAAAAAGGGGATGCACGACAACAACAACAAAAATGATTAAGAGCTACTGCTCTAACTTAAGCAGAGAAGCGGGCGATAATCGTGGCATATATGGTCATGGCCATAAACAAAGAGTTACATTCCTGTGATATCTACTACTTTTTATATTAAATGCCCGAAATACAAGTTGCATTGAAGTTACATGATGTAGGCCCGAGCCTTTCAAAACTTTGGCACTTTTCTCGTCTTGCTACGTTATCTCTTTACTTACATCGCAGACATTATTAAATGTTTTGTACGTAACTTGTACTTGTTATCGTTCTTCCGCCATCTCCAAAAATGTGCACACAGGCGTGTACTGCACGGCAGCTCGCACTCACGGTCTGATCTATATTTTGTAATGCGAGGCACAGGGCTCTGCACGAACAGCTGCCTCGGACAGGTAGAAGATTTCCCCTTACATTTCGTCTTTAACTCTGAGCTGGTTCGTGTGTCAGAGAGAGAGAGAGAGAGAGAGAGAGAGGAGAGAGGAGAGAGCGAGAAAAAGAGAGAGAGAGAGAAAGAAAGAGAGAGAGAGGGCGAGAAAGAGAGAGTGAGAAAGAGAGAGAGAGAAAGAGCGAAAGAGAAAGAGAGAGAAAGAACAAGAAAGAGAGAGAGAAAGAGAGTGATAGAAAGAGAGTGATAGAAAGAGAGAGAGAGAGAGTGCAAGATTTCTAATTTTAAAAAAACAAGAGAAATACTGAATGAAAAGGGTGAATAGATTAAATCACTACAATACGCAAAGAAAGATTAAATATTTCTAGAACTGAGAAGAATAGAGTTGACTACTGATCTAACTGATTCTTCCCTCATCATATTTCCGAGCCATTAAGGCTCATTAGCTACAGATAAAGCTCATCTCCATTCCTCCCTATTCCTAATCTTCTCTCTCTCTCTCCAATTGCTGACAACAATTTTCCTTTATATCCACTTCTATGTTTCTCACTCTTGATCTACCTCTCGCCCTTGTTTCTTACATCTCTTGTACGTATATCATTTTCGTTTGTCTGCTACCTCCCATTCTTTCTGATCAAACTGGTTGCAGAAAACAAAAGTGCACATAATAAAGGTTTTCATAACCTAACAGAGAGGAATAAAAACACCAGTAAGTCATGATTCATTGTGCAAAGCCACGGAATTCTGGTTTGTATACACACACAAAATTCTCTACCTTCGGATGCGTCTAGAGTTAGCTCACTAGTTTTTGGTAGATGATGAAATCGGCAAGTTTATATATATAAGAGAAAAAGCAAAGCAGGACAGAAGAACAAGCTAAAATACTAGGATAAGCTGATGACATCGATCTGGTGGGGGAAACTATGCAAGAAGTCATCAATACCTGCATACACCTGAGAGATGTGGCACTAAAAGTGGGCTTGACCATTAACCAAGAGAAGACAGAGCATATGAAGATATCAATGGACCGGAGGCAGAATGATCCAGATTATATAAATGTTGGAGAGATGATTACTACGAAAGCAGAAAAATACAAATACTAGGTACAACTTTCAACAGAAACAACACAGTAAGCGAGGAAATTAAAATCAGAGTACAGATAGGGAATAAAATATACTTTGCCTTGCAACACTTGTTAAAATCCAAAATCCTGTCCCAAAACACCAAAATAACAATTTACAAAACTATAATAAGACCAGCCGTCATGTATGGATCACAAACGTGGAGTACAACAAAGAAAGATAAACAACAGTTGAACAAGATCCTAAGAAGAATTTTTGGGCCGATAAAGGATACCAACAGTGGAGAATGGAGAGCTAGAAAAAAAAACACTAAACTCAACAGTTCATTTCTTCTTCTTATTCGTTCACTTCTACCACCAAGACCGCCTGTGATCCTACCGTTAAGTCCCGGAGGACCACACGAGATCCCAGAGAGGACCACAGGAGGTTCAGAGTATCTCAGGGCTTTAGCCTGTATTCTTGGTGGGTCTTAGAAGCGGGATTGCGTGACACCGTGGTTTTCATTGCGCCAGTTTAGTCTAGAGCTGGACTTTCTCACCGGAAGACCTCGACGTGTTTAGAATATCAGCATATCCGTGCTGGGTGAGAGGTGGTAGCTCACCCAGGCCAGAGTTGGACTTTCTCACCGGAAAACCTCGACGTGTTTTGAGATACCCGTGTATCACCGCCGGGTGAGAGGTGGTTGCCCATCCAGTCCAGTGTTGGACTTTCTCACTGGAAAACCTCAGCGTGATTAGGATATGCATACATCCCCGCCGGGTGAGAGGTGGTTGCTCATCTAGACTGCCCTGGTCCAGTGTCTCCGACTTCAGCATTTTGTGGTCGTGGCCGCTACCTTTCCTAGTTGTGACCAGGATGGAGCTTTTGTCCAGGAGGACGAATCCTCGCCACTAGTGACTTCCACCCCTGGGTTGAGCCGATTTAGGCATATTATCCCAGTGTGGGCGTGTTTGGGATGTGACCGACCTCTAGAGCAGAGGTACCGTGACATGCGTAGCCTTCAAGTTTCACCCCTAGTATGAGCCGGTTTAGGCATATTTCACCAATATGTGTGTATATAGGGCGTGACCTACCTCTAGAGCGGAGGTTGTGTGACATGCCTGGCCATCAAGTTTCACCTCTGGTGTGTGCCGGTTTAGGCATATTTCACCAGTGTTAAGACTATTCAATTCAAATGTAATATCCACCCTCATTTATGCATGCGAAAGCTGGAAAACAACTAAAGAAATAGAAAAGAAATTAGACTCTTTTGAAAACAAATGCCTAAGGAAAATACTCGGCATCAAGTGGAATGAATTCAAGAACAATGCAGAGATAAGACAGATGACTGAACAACAACCAGTCTCACGGGTGATCAGGAAAAGGAGATGGACATATGTTGGCCACTTGATGAGAAGAAATGAGCAGAGAATTCCAAAACAAGCTATCAAGTGGAACACAACAGGCCGAAGAAAAAGGGGCAGACCGCGTGAAACTCTGAAGAGAACATTATTAAGAGAGGCCAAGTTAACAGGCATAAAATCCTTTGTTGAGGTTGAAAGACTCGCCGAAGACAGGAAATATTGGCGAACTACTTTGCGAGCCCTATGTGACGTCTAACGGCACGGGAAGGATATAAGATATAAGATATAAGAAAGGTGTGTTTTGGATGTGGCCGGCCTCTAGGGCAGAGGCGCCGTGGTATGTGTAGCTCTCGCAGTGATACTACTGGACATACCGATTAAATTTCACATTATCTTTTCCTTCACCTTTTCACATCGGCACCACACAGCAACTTTTATTTCTTTTCCGCATTTTCTTCCTTGACTGGGAGGAGCTTCACTCCACGCGCGGCATTCGAAGAGTCTCGCCAGCAGTGTCTTAACCTCTGGGTTAAGCCAGTTCATGCATTTCACCCGATATGACCGCACTCGGAACGTGGCAGACCTCCAGACCAGAGGTGCTTTGATTTGACTGTTTGCTTCGTCTTATCATTTCTACCACTTTTTCTGCAGTGGTGCTGCGCGGCAACCCCTTTTCACCTTTCTTCACTGGCCGGGAGGAGCACCGCTCCACGCACGGCAGCTGAAGAATCTCGCCAGCAGCGAAACAGTTCATTTAAATCCCAACGAATTATAAATGTCTTGAAACTGAACAGACTACACTGGCTGGGGCATGTAGAAAGAATGGAAAAGAACAGACAAATGAATATGATGTATGCACAAGAGATGAGGGAAACAAGACCAAGGCGTAGACCAAGACAGAGATGGAAAGACAACATAGAAGAGGATATAAAAGAAATTGGTGTCACCAACTGGAGAGAGATTAGGAAGAGAGAGGAATGGAGGCGAACTTTATCTGCAGCAATAAACCTTATATATATATATATATATATATATATATATATATATATATATATATATATATATATATATATTATATATATATATATATATATATATATCATCGCCTTTCACTCCTTTGAGAGCAAAGGCCACGGATAAGGGCTCTCCAGTCATCCCTGTTCTTGGAATTATTCTCTGCTTCCTTCCTTCCATGTGTGTCCCTTGTCTCTTATATATAGTCCAATAAAATTCTCTAATGCAGTTTCTCAACAGAGCGAGGTCGTTAGAGGTTTCTGATCGTGGCTGAAAGAAAAAAAAACACTTCATTCATGAACAGATCTAAAGGAAAACAAACATGTTTTTTTTAAACTCAAAAGTGCATTAACAATTATTATTAGTTTGTTATATCTACAATATACTGATGGCGCTAATACTTTAGATTCAATCATACATAAAGTTAACTGAGACAACAATCATACTCAAACCTAGTATCAGTATCAGTTTTGCTCTACCATCCAGTGCATAGCCAGCAAACAACGACCCACAACACACCGTTTTGTGCACAAATCTAACTCAGCAGTTTTCTTTTATCTGGGGCCCATGGACCTCCTTGGAAAAGGAATACGAATTTGGACAGAGGGGTTCCATGACACTTGAAAATTATTTCAAAAGCTCCTTCGTGGTATAAAGGTTGAGAAACGCTTTTCGGCTGTATATTTATGATACTTCTGCTGAGTCTAGCTACTACATCTAACTGTGGCTTGATCTATTAAATACATTTTTAAAAATACCTGCAGTTGTCTAAATAACTAATGGAGAATGTTTGAGAAGAGTTGGAGATAAACAAAAATTGTCAAAAAAATAAATAAATAAATAAGAGAGAGACAAGGTCCTTTCCTATGAAAGGACATGCAATGAGAAGAGGGGGCATTGAAAATACTATAACAACAGGAAAAATAGAGGGAAAAAGAGCCAGTGGAAGACCAAGAGTAATACGAGTAATAGTGGACAGTCTGACGAGATGGTGTGAGAGGAGATCCCCAAATGAGCTGATGGCCTGGATGAAGGATCGTGTACTCTGGAGAAGCATAATAGCCAACGCCAGTTGGCACGGCACCTGATGATGATGATGATGATGATGATGATGATGATGATGCCTCTCACATTTTTTAACGACTTCATCCAGTCTCACAGTGTCAGTAATTTTAATCTGATTTTTTTTAGAATTTCTTCTTCTTCTTCTACTACTACTATTACTACTACTACTACTACTACTAGTACTACTACTACTACAATTACTACTACTACTACTACTACTGCTGCTGCTGCTGCTGCTGCTGCTGCTACTACTACTACTAACAGCTTCAGAATTGGACTTGTATACTTTTGAAGTAGCTGGCAGCAACCTGACGGGCGTGAACATCCCCATATACTTTTGAAGTAGCTGGCAGCAATCTGACGGGCGTGAACATCCCCATATACTTTTGAAGTAGCTGACAGCAACCTGACGGGCGTGAACATCCCCATATACTTTTGAAGTAGCTGGCAGCAATCTGACGGGCGTGAACATCCCCATATACTTTTGAAGTAGCTAGCAGCAATCTGACAGGGGTGAACATCCCCATATACTTTTGAAGTAGCTGACAGCAACCTGACGGGCGTGAACATCCCCATATACTTTTGAAGTAGCTGACAGCAATCTGACAGGGGTGAACAGCCCCATATACTTTTGAAGTAGCTGGCAGCAATCTGACAGGGGTGAACATCCCCATATACTTTTGAAGTAGCTGGCAGCAATCTGACAGGGGTGAACATCCCCATATAGTTTATTTTGGACCGGCGTGGTCGGTGACCTTATTTGACCTTCTCTGTTGCTCATATGTTGGGCTCTCCTGCAGTATGTGGGCTGCTGTCTCTTTACTGGTGCTACGTACACATTGGTTAATTGATTCTATCTTGAATTTATAGTACAGGTGGTACTTTAGCCCCGTTGTGGCCGGTACTTAGCCTTATGATGATGATTTGTTCTTCTGTGTTTAGCTGGTGGTAGGCAACATGTTTCTTTCGTAGTCTAGGTGCTCTTTCTGCATTTGTTCTTGTAGCTGATATTTATCAGCGGTTTGGCATCCTTAAATGTTATGCTGGTGTCTGTCTGTGGTAGTGTATCTCCTTCTTCGCTAGAGTGTCTGCCGTTTCGTTTCTGGTTATACCACAATGGGATTGAATCCACTGCATTACCACTCTTTTGATTTAAAAAAAAAACAATGTTTTACAAATAGCCAAAAATATGATACGTCTTTCTGACAATACATGATATCATTCCTGTACCACAAGTGGGGCAGGCTGAAAACCGCTGTAAATTCTTGACAAGCAGCGTATTTTATGGCACACTTTTCCTTCTGTTACAAAATGTGTGAGAATATGTGGAAATGCAAAGCGCACGCCTGAGTCACCATATATTCTTGCTTCATAGATGGTTTATTTTAAACAATCAGGAAATTTCGGCTTCACTGTTGGCACGTGCATGGCCTTAAGAGAGCTAGATAACTGTAATTTGTTTGGAATGAACTTCTAAAGATTGCAGTCAGGTGTATCAGATAAGTAGAGAGTTTCCTGCCATATATATATATATATATATATATATATATATATATATGTTATATCCTTCCCGTGCTGTTAAACGTCACATAGGGCTCACAAGGTAGTTCTCCAATTTTTCCTGTTTTCGTGGAGCTTATCAACCTCATCAAGGGAATTTATACCTATTAATTTGGCCTCTATTAACAATGTTCTCTTTAGGGTCTGCCTCTTTTTCTGTGGCCTGTTGTGTTCAACTTGATAGCTTGTTTTGGGATTCTCTGATCGTTTCTTCTCATCACGTGACCAACATATGTCCATCTCCTTTTCCTGATCACCCATGGGACTGGTTGTTGTTCAGTCATCTGTCTTACCTCTGCATTGTTCTTGAATTCGTCCCACTTGATGCTGAGTATTTTCCTTAACCATGTGTTTTCAAAAGAGTCTAATTTCTATTTCTTTAGTTGTTTTCCAGCTTTCGCATGCATAAATAAGGGTTGATATTATATTTTCTTCTTCTCCTTCGTTCGCTTCTACCACCAAAACCGCACTGTGATCCTACTGAATTTACGCCTGTGGTCCTCGTTAGGTCCCGTGGTCTCCTGTGTGGTCCCCGAAAGGACCACACGAGATCCACGAGAGGACCACAAGGGGTTCAGAGTATCTCAGGGCTTTAGCCTGTATTCTTGGTGGGTCTTAGAAGCGGGATTGCGTGACACCGTGGTTTTAGTTGCACCAGTTTAGTCTAGAGTTGGACTTTCTCACAGGAAGACCTCGACGTGTTTAGGATATCAGTGCATCCCCGCTGGATGAAAGTTGGTAGCCCACCCAGGCCAGAGTTGGACCTTCTCACCGGAAAACCTCACCGTGTTTTGAGATACCCGTGTATCATCGCCGGGTGAGAGATGGTTGCCCATCCAGTCCAGAGTTGGACTTTCTCACCGGAAAACCTCAGCGTGATTAGGATACGCAAATATCCCCGCCGGGTGAGAGATGGTTGCTCATCTAGACTGCCCTGGTCCAGTGTCTCCGACTTCAGCATTTTTCGGTCGTGGCCGCTACCCTTCCTAGTTGTGACCAGGACGGAGCTTTTGTCCATGAGGACGAATCCTCGCCACTAGTGACTTCCACCCTTGGGTTGAGCCGGTTTAGGCATATTATCCCAGTATGGACGTGTTTGGGACGTGACCGACCTCTAGAGCAGAGGTACTGTGACATGCATAACCTTCAAGATTCACCCCTGGTGTGAGCCGGTTTAGGCAAAATTCACCAGTATGGGTGTATATCGGGCGTGACCGACCTCTAGAGCGGAGGTGCCGTGGTATGTGTAGCTCTCGCAGTGATACTACTGGACATACCGATTAAATTTCACTTTATCCTTTCCACCACCTTTTCACATCGGCAACGCACAGCAACTTTTATTTCTTTTCCGCATTTTCTTCCTTGACTGGGAGGAGCTTCACTCCACGCGCGGCATTCGAAGAGTCTCGTCAGCAGTGTCTTAACCTCTGAGACAAGCTGGTTCATGCATTTCACCCGATATGCTGCATTCAGGACGTGGCCGACCTCCAGACCAGAGGTGCCGTGATTTGACTGTTTGCTTCGCTTTATCCTTTCTACCACCTTTTCCGCAGTGATGCTGCGCGGCAACCCCATTTGCACCTTTCTTCATTGGCCGGGAGGAGCACCGCTCCACGTACGGCAGCTGAAGAATCTCGCCAACAGCGGCAGATGAGCTACCAAACGTGCCACTCATCTACCCTAAGTATCTGGCTTTCAGGCGCCAGATATTCGCCCTCCTGTCAGTTTAAATAGTTCTACCACGGGAAGGCCAGGAGCTGGACTTGACTGCCAGAGGCTGTTTAAGACGCATTAACAGTCCTTAGAACCGATATTACATTTGAATTGAATAGTCTTAACTTGGTTTTTTTACTTATAACTTTTGAATTCTATATGTTCTCAAGATTCTTGAAAATTAATGCTGGTTTTGCAATTCTAATTGTAACTTCCTTTCTGGTGTCACCATCCTTGTCTATGTAGCTGCCGAGGAATGCAAATTGATTGACTTCTTCAATATCTGTCCCTTCTACGTGTATTTTTCCATTTTGATTAATGGGAAGTTTCATTAATTTTGTTTTGTCCTTGTTAATTTCAAGTCCTATTTTGCTAGCCAGTGAAGACAGGATATCTGTTTTTTCTTGCATGGAATTTACATTGTTACTAATAAGAGTTATGTCATCAGCAAAATCAAGATCTTCTAGTTGGGTCCCATGCACCCAGTCAATATCTGTGTTGCCCGTGCAGCATTTTTTCATTATGAAGTCTATTGTAATTCCAAAAAGCAAAGGAGACAGTATACATCCTTGTTTAACGCCTGATTCAATCTGGAACCATTCACTTATCCCTTCTTCTGTTTTGACTGTACAAATACATCCATTGTAGAGGTCCTTAATGATGTTGATAATTTTAGATGGTATTCCATATAGACTTAAACTTCTTCACAATGAATCTCTATGTACGCTATCAAATGCCTTTTTTAAAGTCTATGAAGTTCAATATTAATGGTTTCTACTTGTCAGTATGTTCTTCAAGTATTATTCTTAGAGTAAAGATCTGGTCGAGATAGCTTCTCCCCTTTCGAAAACCTGCCTAGTCTTCTCTCATTGCAGTATCCACTATATCTTTATTCAAAATGACCTTGAAGAATACTTTTGACACAACTGATATTAAGGTCACTTCTCTCCAGTTGTTACAGTCACTAAGGTTGCCTTTTTTGGTGTATTTTAACAATGATTCCTTTTTTCCATTTAGAAGGGAACTTTTCTTCTTTGCAAATCTTATTAAACATTCTCAGTAGTTGTCTCATGTTGTTACTATTGATAGCTTTTAACATTTCTGGTGTTATTACATCTTCACCTGCAGTTTTGTTGTTAGCCATTAAATTCACTGCTGTTTCAATTTCATGCAATTTAATTTCATCTAGGTTGACATTTAGTTGTGCGGTTGGTAAGTCGGTTTCAAGTTTATCAATTCTTTTGGGTGTAGTCGGTATTTCTTGGAAGTGTTCAGCCCATCTTTGCTTTTTGGTCTTTACTTGATGTTAATCGGGTTCCATTTTTGCTAAGGATTGGTCTTTCTTTAGATGTAATATTACCTGTTAGCCTCTTTTGTATGTTATATAAACTTTTTCTGTCTCCTGTTTTTGCTGCTTTCTCTGCCTCTTTCGCCATATTGTCTATGTATTCTCTTTTATCCCTTCTAGCTTAACTTTTTTACTTTCTTGTCCATTTCTTTGTATGTTGCTTTCGCCAGATCTTTTCCAAGATTTGTCTTTACATTCAACATATCTAATTTGGCTGCTCGTCTTTCATGTATGTATTTCCAAGTGTTTTCTGATATCCATGCTTTTCTGTTTGGTTTTCTCAGTCCAGCGCTTGCTTTTGCTCTTGTGATTATGGCTGTGCTGTAAGAATTCCACAATTTATCTATACCAATCTCCTCTTCTTCACTGAGTGTTGTGGAATGATTTGCAAATTCCTGATTGAAATTAATGTTAGTATTCTCTTCTTGTAGGCTGTGGTTGTTTATCTTTCTGTGTATTGATTTCTTGTGTTGGCTTTTCTGTTTATAATATATATATATATGTGTGTGCATGAAACTCTCTTAGATTGGAAACAACAACACAACTGCTCAGATCATCAGAGAAGTACCTCCTTCCCATGCCCCTCCCTCCCCCAAATTAGGCAAGCGCTTCGGCCCTTTAAAATTCTGACGCTCTAATGGGGTTGCGCCCCTTTGGGTCATCTCTCCCAGAGATCTGTGAGTTGCTGGTTTAAAACCGCTTCACCAGGTTGAAGATGTATATACGTCCTGTGCCAGAGCGACATTCATACACAACGGTCAAGACGACAACAGACCACTAACTTCTCTCCAGCCTCTCTCCCCCCCCCAATTCCCCTCCCCAACAAATTACTTTAGTATGCCTTTAACCATATATTTTCCACTTCATTGCAACATTTATATTCCATATGCTATATATTATCTGGACTTATGTACATTTTGTCATGTTTAACATCTCGTCATCTTCCCTTTGGTGATGGGTTACATTGCTCTGTGCCTGATTTCCAAGACGATGCTTATAAAATGTTGGTCCACACACATAAGAAGAAGAAGAAGAAGAAGGAGATGATGATGATGATGATGATGTAAGAAAAAAACCGCAGTTAGATAACAGAAATAACAAATAAGGCACCAGGGAAAACAATGAAACCAAAGAAAGCTGGCGAAAATACTTATCAGACAAATATTCTAATCACAACTCGATAAGTAATCAGGGGGAGATAACACGCGCATCCTGTTGCTGCTCTGAGACAACACAAAAGAACTTTATGAAAATGCTCCAAGGTGTGCAGATAAATGCAAACAACTGCAGACTGTTGCGTTTGGCACGTTTTCATTTGTTACTCCACGTTTTGATACCAAGTCAGTGAGTCACGTTTGCAAGACACTTGTGCACAAAGGAAGAGAGGTTAAAACAAAACCAAGAAATCACTGACTACGACAGACAATGAGGTTTCTATGAGCGCATTACGCAGGGAGAGATGCAGGACCTGAATAAGAGAACTTTGTTTGCCAAATGTTTACATTAAGTTCAGGAACTGCGTCACTCAGTTTCCAGGGCAGAGTCCATCCCAGGCATTGTTATTGTGTTCTTCCTTGGGTTCATGTGTACTTCAAAAAACGTAATATGTACTGAACGTCACTGGGCCAATCATGCATATAACAATCTATCATGTAAAGCATAGCATATAGCAATCTAGTTATAACAGCTTAGCGTGTAACAGCCTAGCATGTAATAGCAATCTAGCATATAACAGCATAGCATATAACGATCTACATATAACAACAGCATACCATATAACAGCATAGCATATAACAATCTAGATATACAAGCATAGTATATAACAATCTAGCATATAACAGATAGTATATAACAACATAGCATATAACAATATAGCATATAACAGCATAGTATATAAAAATCTAGCATGTAACAACAATCTAGCATATAACAGCATAGCATATAACAATCTAGTATATAACAACACACCATACAGCAGTCGAACAACTGTCATAGCCATATAGATGAAGAATAAGTGATATCATATCAGTGTTTTATATATTTCATGTCGGATAAGAGTTATTCATTTCTGTTACTTTATCATTATTACTATTTTTCGCAGTTTTATTTTTCCTTGAATACTGTTTGTAATAATCTTGCTAGTTACAATACTAGTAACTATGGCTGTAGACTTACATCAGTGATTATGAATCACGCTGTCATCCGATGACACGGGATTTAAATGATGAAACATATCCAGACTCCAGAAGGCATCCTACAAATCCAGTACTATTTACAGAGACTGAAAAGCCCATGTTTGACCTCAAGGGGAAAAGAAATCAGTTACTGCACGCTGAATGAGATTCTGAAGAGGAGATGGGAGCATCTTTGGATGTGCCTGCAGTGCACAATGATAGCTTTTTCTAACTAGCTAACTAAGGAAAAATAATGGATGAGAAACTGTGGGGCACACATGACGAACCAATGATATGACGAGATAGCTGAGCGTAAGAAACTGAACGCAGGAAAAGAAAAAAAAAACTGAAGAGGAAGAATTCGCCAAATAAAAGTTTTCCTTGAGAATGCTTAGCGTTTGTTATGTCCCTTATCTTAACAGCAGGAAAAATCTAAACACTACAAAAGTCAGTAATAGATTGCCGATGAATTCTCATGGTTACTTTGCAGGCTGATGAACTACCTGTACCTGCGTTCTTTGCTGTAAGTGTCGTGGTAAAGATTTTAAGCACAAGCTTCGAGCTGGGCGGGGAATGGACAACTATGGCTTTCTTAGTCACAAGAGTGGAATCAAGAAGTAAGATTCCGGACGTCACAAGAGTGGAATCAAGAAGTAAGATTCTGGACATCACAAGAGCGGAATCAAGAAGTAAGATTCTGGACGTCACAAGAGTGGAATCAAGAAGTAATATTCTGGACACACTCAGCAAAAAAATCACAAGGAGCATTTTGATTATTAACCTGCAAGCCAGTGTTTCCCAACCATTTGAATTGGGGGTGGGGTGGGAGATTAGAATATATTTATATTATACTTCTTCAGAGCTTGGTTGACTAGTAAGGTGCGGGGGGGGGGGTCAAAATCTTTGAGGCGTTGAGGTGGGGCATGAAAAAAAAAAGATTGGAAAACACTGCTGTAGGCCAAACTGAAGTGACGAAACAAATTGCTTCCAAAAACATCTTCAGGAGGTACTGGTTCTCTAGGCCTGTGTGTACCAAACTTTAATACTTCAGACCTTGTTCACTAATAAATGGTAGTTTTCTAGCGATTCCGACCCGATCTCTTAACCCGTCCAAGATTCCGCCTCGATCTCTTAAATCTGTCCAAGATTCCGACTTAACCCGTCCAAGATTCCGCCTCGATCTCTTAATCTGTCCAGGATTCCGACTTAATCTGTCCAAGATTCCGACTCGATCTCTTAACTCATTCAAAATTCCGAACCGATCTCTTAACCTGTCCAAGATTCCGACTCGATCTCTTAACCCGTCCAAGATTCCGACTCCATCTCTTAACCTGTCAAAGATTCCGACTCGATCTTTTAAACCGTCCAAGATTCAGACTCGATCTCTTAACACGTCCAAGATTCCGACCCGATCTCTAAACCCGTCCAAGATTCCGACCCGATCTCTTAACCCGTTCAAGATTCCGACCCGATCTCTTAACCCGTCCAAGATTCCGACTCGATCTCTTAACCCGTCCAAAAATTCTTCCAACTCCGACCCTGACTAAGCACTGGCAAGAAGTGCATCTCTAGCACGATCACCCTCATTTACGATACCTTGGTCAAAACAACAATAACAAACGTATCGTATTCTCTGTGATGCTGTGGCTAGCGAAATCTGATTTCCAGTGCTCTAATTATGCCTTAATAATTGCTCTTTCGATGTTATGTAAATCTTAATTCTCAAAACAGAGCACTGAGACTTGATGTAACCGAATATGTTTGCCAGGGTGTACAACCCTGCAAGAGTGATGTAAAGTTAACGCCCCTGATTGTTTGTTTATATACTTCAGTTAACGGATGATTTCCCATTACTTTCGGGCTTAATTTTAGCGTGTAGATAATGTGTGGCACTGGATTTGTGTGAAGGACTGAACGTGTTTGTGAAGGTGCGAAAGCTGTGGGTTTTTTTAAGTGGGTCTTTGTCTGCGTCTAACGTTGTGAGGATACAGTACTATTTTCACAGAGTCTTTATGTGTTGCTTGAGAAAGAAAGAGACCACGTCTCCATACGTTTTCTTCAAGTCTCGTGAATCTGGCTAGCTCATGTATTCCTGCCACTGGATTTGTTTTCTGTGTGTCTTCTCCAACAGTCTGATACGTGTCTAGCTACATCAACCATCATAATGTATATGTGTCTAACTATATCAACCATCATACTGTCTTGTCTTGTGCTATCTTCCTGTAACTGCGACCTGGTGTTCTTTGCAGCCGATGCTGTAGAGGTGTTGAGGCACAGCATCGTATCGGCGTGGGAGTGGGTTATGGCGGCTACTTTTTCAGTCCCGGAATACAGCTTAAAAGCAGGGGATGTGCAATGCTTCTTTACCAGACTCCACCACCATGGGGGCTATGGCGATCCCTGCCCCGTTAGCCAGGCTATGCCTGTTACTGGGGGTACCAACGGAGAGGTGGGACAGGGTCTTGGTCAGCTATGGTTCGCTAGCCTTGACGCTAGCATATCAGCTATGGGTCGCTGACTGACTAATCGGACCACGCAATCATACTGCATATGTGTCTAACTACACCCACCATCATCATCATCTGGTTTCATCATTAAACGACCTTGTGTTTTTTTAAACTTAAAAACAAGTGTGAACGACTGTAGTCAACTGTTTTGATCTGTGCTCCGTGAGCTGTCTTACCTGGGTCCTGTCAACCGTATATCAACAGAGAATCGTGAAGCCGTTTTGAATGTGACACTGTCTTACTTGTTAAATCATCTCACCAAATGGCAGCTCCTAGATAATCACTGGAGACTGGGGCATCTGAGTCACTGAGACAGACAGAGACTGATAAAATAAGAGGAGTTTGCTTTGGAAGAACTAAAACCCTCACTGTTTTATTATCTATGTTTGGAATTCAACCTGTCCTTAGAAGAAGCGCTTGTGTATCAAACAAGAGACAAACGCAGCACAGCGAACTGTAGATATGCTCACTGAAATTAACTCAGACTCTATTATCACAGCTTCTGACTTAATGCGCTGTGTTTAATTGAGAAGTTAACTAAGAAGAAAAAAAGGTCATTATAAGGTCCTTGTGCAGTTGAAAACAATAATCTGTCCTCTATGGGAGATTTTTAAAAAAAACAATCCGTAGAATTGTTTTAGTGAAATAATTTTAAGTGAATGTGTGTTTAATTTCAGAATAACTGTGTGTCAACATACGCATTATTTTCGTGTATACATCATTTCCCCTGATATTTTAGCCTTATGGAACAATATTTTTAATATTATCTTCTTCTTCATCGTTCGCTTCTACCACCAAGACCGCCCCGTGATAGTACTGAATTTACTCCTGTGGTCCTCGATAGGTCCCGTGGTCCCCCTTGTGGCCCCCGAAAGGATCACACGAGATCCCCGGGAGAGCCACAAGAGGTTCAGAGTATCGCAGGGCTTGAGCCTGTATTCTCAGTGGGTCTCAGAAGCAGGATTGCGTGACACTGTGGTTTTCGTTGCACCAGTTTAATCTAGACTTGGACTTTCTCACCGGAAAACCTCGACATGTTTGGAAATATCAGTATATCCCCGCTGGGTGAGAGGTGGTTGCCCATCCAGGCTAGAGTTGGACTTTCTCACCGAAAACCTCACCGTGTTTTGGGATACCCGTGTATTCCCGCCGGGTGAGAGGTGGATGCCCATCCAGTCCAACTTTGGACTTTCTCACCGGAAAAATTTCAGCGTGATTAGGATACGCATACATCCCCGCCGGCTGAGAGGTGGTTGCCTATCTAGAGTGTACTGCTCCAGTGTCTCCGACTTCAGCATTTTGCGGTCGTGGCCGCTACCCTTCCTAGTTGTGACCAGGATGGAGCTTTTGTCCAGGAGGACGAATCCTCGCCACTAGTAAGTTTCACTCCCGGGTTGAGCCGGTTTAGGCATATTATCCCAGTATTTGCGTGTTTAGGACGTGACCAACCTCTAGAGCGGAGGTACCTTGACATGAGTAGCCATAAAGTTTTACCCCTGGTTTAAGCTGGTTTAGGCATATTTCACCAGTATGGATGTAAATCGGATGTGGCCGGCCTCTAGAGCAGAGGTGCCGTGGTATGAGTGGCTCTCGCAACGATACTACTTGACATACCGATTAAGCTTCACTTTATCCTTTCCATCACTTTTTCACATCGGCGCCGCACGGCAACTTTAATTTCTTTTTCGCATTTTCTTCATTGGCCGGGAGGAGTTTCATTCCACGCGCGGCATCTGAAGAATTGTAATATAAAATGCAAACGTTTCATCAAGACCATGTAATCTTAAAAATATCAAAATATATTTATGTCGACAGATGTTCCGGTCTGACTCTGGTCTGTTAATCTTTCTTTTGATCAGTTTATTCAGAGTAATCTCGCTTGAGAGCCATTATCTTTCATGTGTCTTAAATTCTGCATTGACTCTTCAGCTTTAGTCATTTTGAAGTCCTTGGATAATTTTGACTATCTTCCCGTGGTTCAATTTGTCCGCGTTTGTTGTGCAGCATCTTTGAAGAACTTCGCTTCATTTTCTATCCCGCCGAAGGAGCATGTATTGTCACATGCGCCCACAAGATAATACATGATGAAGCTTGCTAGTTTTTCTGTAGCTATCCCTTTGGGCCTAATCCCTGCTGCGTGTTTCGGTTGTCTGAGTTCACGTATTTAGCACCAGTAAACATGTACCATTCCTTTATTTGGTTTTACACGCGATTTATGACAAATTTATGAACTCGCTATAAACAATCCTCGCAAAACTGTTTGGTTGTGTTCTCATATTCATGAAGACAAGGGAGGAAATCCATTCTTCAAGGCAAGTGTGTTCTCTGCCCCTACTGTTTTGCTCCATCTACTAATGACAGCAACAGAATGTCTTCGGTTTAGATCAGTGGTTCCCAACCTGGGGTCGTACCCCCGTGGTTACGCGGCAGGACGTTTAAGGATACGCGAGAAGAAGTTGGATAATGGTGGAAAACAGATAAATATGTCAGATTAATTCAGTGTTATGACGAGTGGCGGTGCGGGCTGTCTTTGTTATTTAACCTCGCGTTATTTTGGCGATGGGTGGGAAGTCCCGCCCTAACCATTGTTTCACGAACACATTATTGGGGCATCCATTTACATTTACAATATATAAATTCTGAAAAACAAACAAACAAACAAACAGCAGTTATAGTAGTAACAAACAATTTTGCTAATATGAAGAACCACAATTTATGGATATAAGCTTCAAAGGGATACACGAGCGAAAGAAGGTTGAGAACCACTGGTTTAGATGTTCGATTATTTCCCCCAACGCCAGTGAAGCATATGGACATGATCTTAGCTTATGCATGCTTCCTTGAACTAATAATGCTCTGCACGCAGAAAACATGTGCTCCAATTGTTGCTTTTCCTTGTAGATTGAACATACAGCATCTTCTTACCGTTTCATGTAAGCTCAACCCTGGAGCCCAGTACGTTATAGGCGTCTCTGATGACGATGCCGATTTGCAGGGGGATCCAGTGATAAATTGTTCCATGTAAGTGTTTTGTAGATTGTCCTCGTCCGTGTCCTCCTCATTGACCGTATACTGATTTCTGACTTAACGTTGTGATATTCTGTGGTCACCAGATCCAGCCTGGTAGTCCAGCAGAAGGACATCTGAGACCTGGCGACCGCATCGTCGGAATCGGAAATACTGGCACGCAGAACCTGACCCACATGCAGGCCAACCACCTCATTAAGAGTGCAGGAAACCTGGTACAGTTTACTATTATTAGGTGAGGCGGGTCGACAGTTGTGCTTTCGTCCGTGGATGGATGGATGGATGGATGGATGGGTGGGTGGGTGGGTGGGTGAGTGTATGGATGGATGGATGGATGGATGGATGGGTGGGTGGGTGGGTGGGTGAGTGTATGGATGGATGGATGGATGGATGGGTGGGTGGGTGGGTGGGTGGGTGAGTGTATGGATGGATGGATGGATGGATGGATGGATGGATGGATGGGTGGGTGGATAGGTGGGTGGATGGATGGATGGATGGATGGATGGATGGATGGATGGGTAGATGGATGGATGGATGGATGGATGGATGGATGGATGGATTATAATGGTGTGTGGATTATGACGAATAAAATGGATGGATGGATGGATGGATGGATGGATTAACGCTAATGTAAAATATAAACACGCATGAGTAGATGTTTTAAAAACTATCTCGGTGTAATAAACAAACAAACTTTCGCGTAGAAAACATTAACCGACAACTGGTCATGCTTTGTTTTTTTTTCTTTTGTTCCAGTTTTTTTTTTCCTACCGTGTCTTGTTTTGTTTAGCAAAACCGTCAGTCTTCTCAGTACAAGAAAGGCATCAACCTGGCGGCCTAGGCAGTGATATGCAAAACATGAGTTAAGAGTAGCATACAGAGAAACAATGTCTTATTTTATGCGGGTTAAATATGCTTAGACAGCCCCCCCTCCCCCCCCCCCCCCCAACAAGGGTGTTGCTGTTTTTTGAGTGAGTTTAAAAGCCAGTAATTACATTTCACGTCCTGCGACAAAAGAACGTATCTAATGAAGCAATTGTTTTCTCCTGCCTGTATGACAGTGATTTCATTAAAAGAGCAGTAAAGCGCACTAGGGAGTGGTGGGAAGATCTCGAGGGTGGAGAGAGGGGGGGCAGGAGGTAAAGAATGAACGGAGTTATGTGCTTGAACATGTCAGAGCCAGAGGGAGGGGAGCAGGTAAAGAATGAACTGAGTTATGTGCTTGAACATGTCAGAGACAGAGGGAGGGGAGCAGGAGGTAAAGAATGAACTGAGTTGTATGCTTGAACATGTCAGAGCCAGGGGAGGAGGTAAAGAATGAACTGAGTTATGTGTTTGAACATGTCAGAGCCAGAGGGAGGGGAGCAAGAGGTAAAGAATGAACTGAGTTGTATGCTTGAACATGTCAGAGCCAGGGGAGGAGGTAAAGAATGAACTGAGTTGTGTGCTTGAGCATGTCAGAGCCAGGGGAGGAGGTAAAGAATGAACTGAGTTGTGTGCTTGAGCATGTCAGAGCCAGGGGAGGAGGTAAAGAATGAACTGAGTTGTATGCTTGAGCATGTCAGAGCCAGGGGAGGAGGTAAAGAATGAACTGAGTTGTGTGCTTGAGCATGTCAGAGCCAGGGGAGGAGGTAAAGAATGAACTGAGTTGTGTGCTTGAGCATGTCAGAGCTAGACGGAGGAGGTAAAGAATGAACTGAGTTGTGTGCTTGAGCATGTCGGGGTCAGGGGAGGGGGGGGGGCAGGAGGTAAAGAATGAACTGAGTTGTATGCTTGAGCATGTCAGAACTAGAGGGAGGAGGTAAAGAATGAACTGAGTTGTGTGCTTGAGCATGTCAGAGCCAGGGGAGGAGATAAAGAATGAAGTGAGTTGTGTGCTTGAGCATGTCAGAGCTAGAGGGAGGAGGTAAAGAATGAACTGAGTTGTGTGCTTGAGCATGTCAGAGCCAGGGGAGGAGATAAAGAATGAAGTGAGTTGTGTGCTTGAGCATGTCAGAGCCAGGGGAGGAGGTAAAGAATGAACTGAGTTGTGTGCTTGAGCATGTCAGAGCCAGGGGAGGAGGTAAAGAATGAACTGAGTTGTGTGCTTGAGCATGTCAGAGCCAGGGGAGGAGGTAAAGAATGAACTGAGTTGTATGCTTGAGCATGTCAGAGCCAGGGGAGGAGGTAAAGAATGAACTGAGTTGTGTGCTTGAGCATGTCAGAGCCAGGGGAGGAGGTAAAGAATGAACTGAGTTGTGTGCTTGAGCATGTCAGAGCTAGACGGAGGAGGTAAAGAATGAACTGAGTTGTGTGCTTGAGCATGTCGGGGTCAGGGGAGGGGGGGGGGCAGGAGGTAAAGAATGAACTGAGTTGTATGCTTGAGCATGTCAGAACTAGAGGGAGGAGGTAAAGAATGAACTGAGTTGTGTGCTTGAGCATGTCAGAGCCAGGGGAGGAGATAAAGAATGAAGTGAGTTGTGTGCTTGAGCATGTCAGAGCTAGAGGGAGGAGGTAAAGAATGAACTGAGTTGTGTGCTTGAGCATGTCAGAGCCAGGGGAGGAGATAAAGAATGAAGTGAGTTGTGTGCTTGAGCATGTCAGAGCCAGGGGAGGAGGTAAAGAATGAACTGAGTTGTGTGCTTGAGCATGTCAGAGCTAGAGGGAGGAGGTAAAGAATGAACTGAGTTGTGTGCTTGAGCATGTCAGAGCTAGAGGGAGGAGGTAAAGAATGAACTGAGTTGTGTGCTTGAGCGTGTCAGAGCCAGAGGAGGTAAAGAATGAACTGAGTTGTGTGCTTGAGCATGTCAGAGCCAGGGGAGGAGGTAAAGAATGAACTGAGTTGTGTGCTTGAGCATGTCGGGGCCAGGGGAGGGGGGGGAGGCAGGAGGTAAAGAATGAACTGAGTTGTGTGCTTGAGCATGTCAGAGCCAGGGGAGGAGGTAAAGAATGAACTGAGTTGTGCTTGAGCATGTCAGAGCCAGGGGAGAGGGGCACTGATGTGCGTGTAATATCTTAGAACCTAGACTAAACAATCATTTTTTTTTCACGATAAATTCTGTTTTCTGTTACAGAGGACCGTCCACAGACTTTTCTCACATTAAGCCAACCGGGCCAGTGAAGTTCTCACCATGGAAATACAACCAACAGCAGCAGAACCATTACTAGACTTGTCAGCAACAGCGAACTGCATTGTGTGCAAGGCTTTTTTTGCAAACTTTGTTTCGTGTTGGCTACATAGGAAGATAGTTTTTAACCCACAATAGAGTGTAATGGTATAAAATTTACATGTATGCACATTTTCTTTAGAATAAGCATATCACAGATAAATAGTATGTATTAAAATTATACATTTTGAATAAATGAATCCAAAAATGGCTGAGAGATGTATTTTGACTGACATATGTTTCGAACTGGAAGAAAAAATGGAATACGTTTACCATTAAACTGAAAACATATTCCATTTTTAGATGCAGAGAACAATTCAAGATGGTGGTACCAACAAGCACAGTGTACAAGTTGTGTTATCGAGTAAATGCACTTAATATTTATGCTGTATTTCACATGTTTTATGGATGAGCGTGTGCAAGATTCTCTGCTTACATCCGGGCACCTCATTTATCTAATTATAATAAACACTGAAACGGTGCGAATATTATAATGCAGTGAGTCGTGGTGCATCACGGGTCATCAGCAGCAGACCATCTTGCTCACAACCGAGAGGCCTACAGGAGTGCTGTTTAGGGAGGCAAAGTTCCGCAATGGACATGCAAATGAATGAAAGAATAAATGGGTCATGGTGTGCTCATTTTGTATGTAAGTGACCTGTTCGTCTTTTGTATGTTCAAAGACTCAATCAAGCGGGAGTGGAAGGTGGTTTATGGAGGTTTGGAAAGGGGGTGATGATTAAACTTAAATTTTAATCCAAACTATTAATCAGTAAACAGAAAGAACATTTGCAGTGTGTTTTCCTTAAAAGAAAAGTGGAAATGACTCATTGGTGGACTCCATTCCTCAGAAAAGATCTATTATATGTAAGAAAGAGTATTCTCCCCTGCAAAATGTCTATCATCGACTACCTTGTACTATAGTACATAACGAAAATAAATAAATAAGATAGTTTCTGCAAAACTGATTATAATTTCAAGTCTCAGAAACTTGTTTGAATTTTTTTTTAAGTTAGACCCAAGTCAAGGTAAATATTAAATTGTTCTTTTTTTCCTTGTTTTATTTTGAGTGAGAAAAATGACTGACAGTTAATATTTTATCGATATGTTTGTGTCGGACTGTGAAGGTAATTGTAGGAACACAAACCCAAGCTCTATTTGATTATTATGTAGTCCTGTAGGTATGTGGTTTGATGTAGATTTTAGGCTCTTTATGTTCAGTGATATGGGAGTGTCCACAGTCATGATTTTAACTTCGCATATCGTGTCTAATTTTTGTGTGGCTTTGTAGTAAAAAATCTGTCATTTATGGATCATTTGTTCCAAAACATCAAAGCATGTCATTCCTCCCTTTTTTTTAAATTGAAAGCAATACCTGACATTTTCTTTGTTATTCCCCTTACATAAACATGTGATGACTGTAACAGGTAGTTATTCTCTACCAGTTTATTTTGTCACTGAAATCGATTGCTTTTTTTTTTTTTTTACTGTGACATGTTCCTTTCTTTTTCTTCTTGGTTGCAGTAAAATATGGCCTGTCTCATATATGAAACGTTTCTGTTGTGTACCATTTGCGAACATTGCGTGAAGTGAAAAAAAAAAGTGCCGGTGCCATGAGAATAGAGCAGGGACATTTTTGTTTTCGAAGACGGTTCTGAAAGGGGCAGACGATAGCTACTGCGGATCTTGTCTTATTTTCCTGCACAGCTTCTCCTATCACTGATTCCACCAAAGTTGAACTTGCACAATCGACCACCTTAACAGCAAACAATGTTTTCATCGCAAGGCTCGGTTTGTTTGTTTTTTTTTGCGACTCCATATTTTGTTTCCTTCTCAAACGATGCTCCAAAAAAAAAATGCCTTCTCCCTAAAGGGTATCTGAGTGTGTGTATGTATGTGTGTTTTTGATACCCTTCATCTGTGTGCTGTTACATTTCACGCGACAAAGATATGTAATCCTTTCCAATGTATTTCTGGCTGTGAAATTATCCCGGCTGTGAAGATGGTGTATATTGTACATTTTCCCTCTCTCACATTATAGTGTAGTGTAGTGTTATGAGTTCGGTGTGGTCACGTGATTCACAAGTTTTTATGCATCCTATTTGCCTGAGAGCATACAGCCACGCTGCGAATGTAAGCATTTAAAAACGCATGTAAACGCTAATTTTTTCCCCATATTTTCCACAAGCCTCAGAACAGAAAATTAAAGCCTCTCGGCTTCGTATAAGGTTTCTCTGCTAAAAATTTGCTAATTACAGTCCGTTAAATAATCGTTCTGTGTCTATATTGGTTTCCTCAGTTTTAATTTGAACTGTTTGGATCTCCTCTCATGTACTACAGAGCCGCATCTTGATTACTGTTTTATATATAAATTATATACTTTCCAGAGACGATTATAAGAGTTTGTCTCTTAATGAATTGGTCTGCATTTCTCTAGGCGTTCCTCTGTGTTCTTTTATTCCACAATCTAAATTTATTTCCCACATGCCTTAAGCTTTCTTGCCTTATCCTCTGTTAAATAAATATGTGTCTGTTACCTCCCTTCCTTTCCCATTCTCCTCTGTTTTCAGATACCCGGATCTCTGTTGTGTGCATCATAAAAGGACGTGAAGATGTCAAATCTTAACTTAAAGGGCAGTAACAAACCTCGGAAATTCTGACTCTATGAACCAGCAAAAATGCTAATCAAAAGGTGCATTAACATGCCTCAAAATTATGGACTTCCGGACCTTCTGCTAATCACCTCGTGATTTTTATCCTCCTATGCTCATGGTTTTTAATCTGTTAATCTTTATCACTACTCATACAGTCCTAATGTCTTAATCATGTCAGCTTTGTTTAATCATCAATGAACACACGCATAAGTAGCCAGGTTGTGTATGAACGCAGAGTATTTTGAATATCACCAGTTTTATGTATGCTTCAGCAATTAAATCAAGTTTTGTCAGATTCTTGTGTTATGTTGTTCTTCCTCTGATAATACTGTATTCACTTGTTCTTTGTCTTTTGTGATGTAAATTAGTTCAATCGTCACTCGCGAGTGTGTAGGGGACAACGGTCAAATATGGCTCGAAACTTAGTAAATCTCTGTGTGCTTGGGACAATGCTTAGAGACGATCGTTACTAACATACGACATCTATAAGCTGATAGTGACTAGCGTTATCGGATACAGCAAATCTTTGGTTTAACAAAATGAAGATCAACTACACATATATCACAAAGCATTGACTTAACAAAATAAAAAGATCAACTACACAGATAGCACAAAACATTGGCTTAACAAAATAAAAAGATCAACTACACAGATATCACAAAGATACTTAACAAAAAGGCTTAACACGATGAAAAAATCAACTACACAGATATCACAAAGCATTGGCTTAACACAGTGAAAAGATCAACTACACAGATATCACAAAGCATTGGTTTAATAAAATGAAGATCAACTTCACAAATATCACAAAGCACCAGTTTAATAAAATGAAATTATAAACTTCGCAGACATCACAAAACATTGGTTTAACAAAATAAAAAGATCAACTTCACAGATATCACAAAGCAGTGACTTAACTAAATGAAAAGATCAACTTCACAGATATCGTAAAGAATTGGTTTAACAAAATGAAAAGATCAACTTCACAGATATCACAAAGCATTGGCTTAACTAAAGGAAAAAAAGCACGTGAACAGCTTTGCTATACTCTAAAAGTTGTAACATAGGTCTAACTACCTTTCTTACTTTACCAGACGTGTGATAACACAAGCACCTTACTGATGTGCCAAGGATTAGTAATATAAATCCTTCAGTTTACTGGCTCCTTTGCACGAGCGTTACGTGTTCTTTGCTCCATTATTGTCATTTCTCAGTCTACAATAAACGACGTCCAAGTCCACAGTTTATTGTAGAAACATTTTTTTTATATAAATAGGAAACAACGAGGCTTTCATAAATAGGAAACAACGAGGCTTTCATAAACAGGAAACAACGAGGCTTTCATAAATAGGAAACAACGAGGCTTTCATAAATAGGAAACAACGAGGCTTTCATAAATAGGAAACAACGAGGCTTTCGTACGTTAAAGTAAGAGAACACAGTTTTACAGAAAGTGCTAGTAGCGCAGTCAGTTAATACGCTGTTCTCTCGTGGCTAGGCGGCTGCTCGTCCTCCAGAGTCCGTGTTCGAATCCCAGGTAATTCTCTTGTGATTTTTCTTTCTCTCACGTCTCACTAAAGTGCTTTGTCTATGATTTTTTTTCTAGGTCTAATCCCACACAACTGTTGTCTCTTAGTTTATTGTAGAATTCTCTAGTGTTGATGGTTTGAACATTCTCGATGTCAGCATTTCTAAAGAAGATGTCGGGGGTTGGCTGGGGGGGGGGGGGGTGTAATCGCAATCCAATCTCCACACACAATAATGTCGATCCAGGTCCTGCTGCTGGAGACCGGATAATCTATGACTGACATTTCTGTGGCCGACATCATGGATCTGTGAACTCATGTCATACGCCTTGCATCATGTCAGTGTCGTTAAACATCACACAGGGCTCGCATGGCAGTTCGCAAAGTTTTCATGTTTTCAACGAGTTTTTCAACCTAATTAGTGGATTTTATGCCTACTATTGTTAAAAAAAAACAATAGACAAACGCAGAAGATTACAATGGACCCTTGACACAGTGCTGGAGGACCTTGACTTTGCCGACGACATTTGTCTATTATCAAGCAGTCACAAAGATATGCAAGATAAAATAAACAAGCTAACTCAGAATGCAAACAACATAGGACTAAAGATCAACATAGGAAAGACAATGTTAATGAAGCAAAATGTGAACAACAGAAATGTACTCAGAGTAGACAGCAAATTAGTGGAGGAGGTCAACGAATTTGTATATCTTGGCAGCAGAGTAGTAGAAAATGGAGACAGCACAGAGGACATCAACAGTAGACTTACTAGAGCAAACCAGGCTTTTGCAATGCTGCAGACTATATGGAAATCAAAAAAACTAAGCATAAATATGAAAATCAGGATATTTAAGAGTAATGTTCTAAGTGTACTACTCTATGGAAGTGAATGCTGGAAAATCACCAAAACCATAGAAAACAAGTTGAATTCTTTCCAGACTAAATGTTTACGAAGAATTAGAAAAATATTTTGGCCAAACACCATAAGAAATAACATCTTATTAGCAGAAATGCAGATGAAGCCACTGACAACAATTATTGAAGAAAGACGCTGGCGATGGTTGGGACATGTGCTCCTAATGACTGACAACTCACTACGAAAAATAGCACTACGATGGACACCACGGGGGAACAGAAGTAAGGGTAGACCAAAAGAGACATGGAGAAGAACAACAGAAAGGATGTTGAGCAATAGAGGGCTCACCTGGGCAAGAGCAGAAAAAAAGGCAAAGGACAGGCATTTGTGGAAAACCCTTGCGGAAGCCCCATGTGCCCTGGGCACTTAAGGTTCAGAGAGAGAGAGATTGTTTAAAAAAAAAAAGTAACAAATACGATGTTGCGATTTAAACTGAAGTTTGCTGATCGGACAAGAGCAAATTGCCTGAAACGTTCACTTGGACATCAACTTCACGTGCTGATCTGAATTGTACTCAGCAGATGATTCATGAGCACAGAAAAATGACACTAGTGACACATAATTTTTGACAATAACTCATGACATGTTCACGAGAAACCCGTGAAAGTTAATTAACACAAACCTCACTGATCATGTTATTAAATGCCTATAAAAGATTTACCAAAATCAATCCATTTGAAAATTCAATGCTCAAGTATGGCTCATCTCACTACAGAACAACGACTCATCATCATTGGACGTTTACAGACTGGGCAGTCACAAAATGTAGTGGCCAGACAATCTGATGTGGTTAGAAGCACCATTAGTCGTCTTTGGAGACGATTTCAAGAAACCGGCTCAGTTGCAGGCCGGTTCCGCAGTGTAAGACCCATAGTCACAACTCCTGCCGAAGACCGCTTCATATGGCTGCGTCACCTCAGGAATCGATTTGCATCTCCGTCCTCAACAGTCCAGTCAATGACAGCAGCTCGTCGAATTTTCAGATCAAACGGTCATGAACGGGCTGCACGACACTGTTCTTTGGGCTAGAAGACCCTACAGAGGTCCTATTCTAACGGACCGGCATCGCCAGAACCGACTGCAGTGGGCGAACCAGCATCGTCAACGGATTGTTGCGAATGGTTGGAGAAGGGTTTGGTTTAGTGATGAATCATTCTCTCTGCTCCAGCGACAAGATAGATGGAGAAAAGTTTACCGTAGAGTCCATGAGCGCTACGCCCAGAACTGCGTAGATGAAGCTCCTCCACGTGGTAGTTGAGGTGTACTGGTGTGGGGGACGATCAACTTCATGGGAAGAAGTGGCCTGGTGCAAAATTAAGGACGCCTGAATGCCCAACGATACGTCGCTGAAATTCTTCGTCCTCACGTCCTTCCACTTCTGGCTGCACCAGAGTCGATTTTTCAGCAGGATAACGCTCGACCTCATGTGGCACAACTCACCACCCAGTTCCTCGCTGACAGCAACGTCCAGACCATTCCATGGCCATCCAAGTCATCAGACATGAAACCAACAGAACACTTATGAGATGAACTCAACAGACACGTCTGCCAGCGAGACGTGACGCAAACCAATCTCCGACAGTTGTCTCTTGCACTGCGGGAAGAGTGGGCACAACAACAGATCCAACGGCTAATATGATCCATGTCAAGGAGGTGTCGTTCTCTGATACAGGCCAGAGGAGGCCATACACAATACTGAAACGGAGGCCTCATTCGCAAAGAATAAAAGTCCAAACCAAATTTAATGAACATCATTTCACTGTTACAGTCTTAAAGTTCCTTCGTGCCAAATTTTAAACATTAATTCCGTAAAATAGAATTTTTATACAAGTTTGAAATTTGGTTCCATTACGACTACAGTAGTGTTGGGTTTCTCATTTTGAACAGTATAAAACTGCCCCACTTAACAATATCTTTTTTAGAGTTTCACGTGGTCGACCTCTTTTTCTTTGGCCTGTTCTGTTCCACTTTATAGCTTGTTTTGGAATTCTCTGATAATTTGCTTCTTTCGCCGTATTGTCCATGTTTTCTCTCTTATCGCTTCTAGCTGAACTTTTTACTTTATTGTCTAATTCTTTGTACATTCATTCATTCATTCATTTGCATATCCCTTGTGGAACTTGGCTTCCCTAACAGCACTCCTGTAGGCCTCTCGGTTGTGAGCAAGATGGCCTACTGCTAATGCATCCATATGCAAACAACAGAAAATATTTTTTTTTATCAACGATGTCTTGCAGCCATCTTTGCCTTGGTCTTCCTCTCTTTCTTTTTCCCATTATGTACCCTTCCATGAGGGTTTTCTCTAGATTTCTTTGTACGTTGTTTTTTTAAAAAATCTTTTCCAATATATATCTTTACATTCAACACAGCTATTTTCTATCTGGTTTTCTTTTTTTTTTAAAGTCCAGCGCTTTCTGTTGCTACTGTGATTATGGCTGTGCTGTAAGAATTCCATAATTCTTCTATATCTATCACCTCTACCTTTCTGGGTGCTGCGAAATGACTGATAAGTTCCAGATTGAAATTCCTGTTAGTATTTTCTTCATGTAGGCCGTGGCCAGTAAAATTCTGTTAAAAATCATAATGGGTAGACCTCGTAAGAAAATAGAAGAAGAAGTCAATATGGTCCAAGCTCGTTTCAGGCAAAGAAGACAATCAAGAGATCATATATTCAATATGAGATTAATAATAGAGAAATGCGGAGAGTTTAATGTGAATCTATATTTATCTTTTATAGACTACTCAAAGGCATTTGATTGTGTACAACACCAGAAACTTTAGGAAATCAATGGAAAAAACGGGATTTCAAACACATTTGATACAATTAACATCACTGCTGTATCTAGATCAACAGGCAGCAGTAAGAATAAATGATGAAACAACAACTTGGTTTGACATAAAACAAGGAGTCTGTCAGGGGTTCATATTGTCACCTTATTTATTTAACTTGTATACTGAAAATAGAAATGTTGGAGAAGATGTAGACAAAAATATTATGATGCCATACCAATTGAAGGTTATGGAATACCAGAGATTAGATATGCTGATGACACAGTATTACTGTCCACAAAAAGGAATGACAAAAAACGAAGTATGTCAGTCCGTAAGAATAGCGAAGAGCAAAATCTCTATCTTAATGCGAAGAAAACTAAATTGATGACAACTGATAAAACAAACAAGGCAGCTGAAATATGTATCAATGAGGAAAAATTGGAAGAAGTAAAGAGTTTTGAATATCTTGGATCACTGCTAACTAATAATGGAGATACAATGAGGGAAATTAAAGGGAGGACATCTATCGCTCTTCAGAAAGTAAAACAACTAAAGAATCTGTGGAGAGGAACAGACAGAACTACAAAAATAAGATTTTGAAAGGCATGCATCTTTCCCATCACAACATATGCCTATAAGACCTGGACACTTAGCAAAACAGCTGAGAAACACATAAATTCCTTTGAATGTAAATGCTACAGAAGAGTTCTTCAAATATCATGGACACAAAAAAGAACAAATATATCCATACTACAAGAATTTAATATTGAAGAAGGCTAACTAGTAAAGAGGATTAAACAAAGAAAACCTAAATATTTTGGACACATTAAACGTCAGGATAATTTTAAAAAGACCGTCTTGGTAGAGTACATAATGGGGAAAAGAAAGAGAGGAAGACCAAGGCGAAGATAACTGCAAAACATCATTGATGATCTGCAAATGGATGCATCAGCAGCAGGCCATCTTGCTCACAACCGAGAAGCCTACAGGAGAGCTGTTGGAGGCAAACTTCTGCGAGGGACATGCAAATAAATGAATGAGGCCGTGGCAGTTTACCTTTCTGGGTATTGATTTCTTGTGTTGGCTTTTAAGTTTTAATCTTATTTTTACAAGTTGTATGCCACTGTCGACATCTGCACCTCTGTATGCTCTTACATCTATCAGAGATTTCTGAATTGTTTTCTAAAAACAAAAATATTCTGTCTGGTTTCTGGTTCTATCATCTGGGGATATCCATGTTGTTTTATGTATCTCTTTGTGTGGAAATACTGTTCTTCCTATGACCATGCCTCTGTTAGTCACAGCTCAGTTAATCTTTCTCCATTCTGATTTACCGTATCAATTCCTTCTTTCTCATTCGACATCACTGTTATCTTTTCCTGTGTTGGCGTTGAAGTCTCCAGTGACAATTAGGAAAGTCGTGTTTAGAGACTTTGTTCATGTGTTACTGTAGTTGATGATAGAAATCATCTTTTATTTCATTATCTGCATCGTGGGTGCATAACATATGATTGCCATTCTTCCGTCTTTTAATTTGTGTCGTACTCTTATTATACAACTGCTCACTGGTTCCCATTCTATGAGGCTGTTTGCTGCCACATTTGGCGTAATTATAACCACTCTATCTTGGTATTTCCCATCGTATCTGTCTGAATGTATTATTAACTTACGGTTTTCTGGCGTTCTTTTCCTTGCTTCTGGCCATCTTACAGCATATTTAGCTACGAGGGATGATTGACAGGTTCTCGGCATAAGATAACAAATACTTGAAACACACAGTTGATATTAGGTGCATTTGTAGATCAGATTAATGTAAGATTACACATCAAGTTTAAAGAAATTAACTGCAACCAGTGGCAGAAATTGAGAAAATGGATATAATTTCTCATCGAGCAATCATTCGCTACCTCTGCATCATAGGCTTATCATTGAAGGAGATCCATGAGAATATGGTAGAGACTCTAGGGGAGAGTGCCCCTTTTTACAGCACAGTGATGAAATGGGGAGCTCAATTCAAACATGGAAGGGAGAGCCTGGAAGACGATCCCTGTCCAGGAAGACCAAGAACGGTAACCACCGATGAAACCACCAGCAGAATCCATGATATGATAATGGGGTATCGACAACTAATTGAGCGGTATATTGCTACTGAGTTGGGCATCTCCTAGGAATGTGTTCGTGCCATTATTCACAATGATCTTCAAATGACAAAGGTCTCTGCTCGATGGGTCCTGAAACTTCTTGGAGCTGATCACAAATGACAGCGTCTCAACATGTCAAGAGACAATCTTGGCCATTTTTCTGCACATCCTGAAAAGTTTCTTCAGAAATTTGTGACTACTGATGAGACTTAGGTTCATCATTTTCAACCAGAAACCAAAGAACAGTCAAAGCAATGGAAACATCATGGATCCCCACCTCCAAAGAAAGCAAGGTTGGTTCTGTCTGCAGGCAAAGTGATGGTTTCCATCTTTTGGGATTCAGAAGGTGTGCTATTGGTAGACTATCTTCAAAAGGGCAGAACGGTCACCGGGGCATATTATGCTAATCTTGTGAAGCAACTGCGGGTCAAATTGAAGGAAACGAGTCAAGGGAAATTGACGAGAGGAGTCATCTTTCATCAAGACAATGCTCCAGTTCACAAGTCTGCAGTGGCAATGGCAATGGCTGCCATTCATGAATGCGGCTTCGAGCTTCTTGAACATCTTCTTTATTCCCCATGTTAGACCCCTTCGGACTATTACCTGTTTACCAAACTAAAAAAGGAGCTCAGTGGTCGCAAATTTGCTTCAGATGATGACGTCAGTCATGCTGTAGACCACTTTCTACTGGCACAAGATGCTGACTTTTACAAAGAAGGGATCCGTATGGATCGCTGGACTAAGTGCGGAAACTTGCAAACGGACTATGTTGAGAAATAACCTAAAAAAGTTATCCACAAATAATCCGCTGTACCTTATGCCGAGAACTTATCAATTACCCCTCGTAAGAACATATTTCGTTGCTTTTCCGATCTTGAATTTCGATTTAGCCAAGGGGGACCAGTAGAATTCTCAGTTCTGCTGGATGTGCAGACATGTGTTTTGTGGTAAATAATCCTGTGTTTGTAGAATACAATTCACACATTAAAAAGCATTTATAATTAACCTTGTGCATAATGAAAGGTTTATTTTTTTTATTCGTCCATGTTCTACAATCACATAGTAACCGGATACAGAAAAAATGTTTACGTCCAAACATGTCAACTCCGTTATCATTTCTTTTTTCAGACTTGATTGATTCTACTGCAATCTTTACAATTTAAAGACCGAATATGGAAGCGAAATTACCACAGAAGAAGTATTATCGCCAGAGAGCACATTCGAATCCCAATTCGGACCATAATTTAGATTAGTAAGTCTCATATTGTTACATTTTTCCCCCTTATGACGGGTCCAGTACATTGACGATACTTCATCATACTTACCGATCATGGTGTTATTATTATTAGTGAACGCTTGTATTGTCGCAGGAATGGCAAAGCTTATGCATTTTTCTTTTATGGTAACACATAAAATATTGACTAATACGTTTTTATATAGTTCTTCGTATAGTGCCACAAGATATAAATACACACAAAGCCACTGCAGTAAGTGTGTGTGATAACAAAATGTTAAAACTGTTAAAATAAAAGAAGGAATAGTTCTGTTACTTAATGAGCATTGAACTGTAACATTTTTATTTACATCTAAATCGTACAAAAACATACAGGACAAAGGAGTTGGGAAAGAAGATAAAAAAGATAAAATATAAATTCAATGAATGATATAAGAATAAGAATTGGGGGGGGGGGGTGTGATAGAAAAAGGGGAAGCACCTAGCTGTGATTTGCAAGAAGACATCTCAGAAAGTGTGTGTATGTGGTGGAGTGTTGTGGATGTTTAAATAAAGGCTTATGAGGTGTGACAGGTTGGGGGGAAAGAGAGAATATGATGGTAATCAAGCTAAGAAAAGAGTAGATGGAACACATGAATGTGGTTGGGGTAAAGAGTTTGTAATCTAATGTAGTAAGGGTTCTGGAACAGAAGTTACAGGTGAGGAAAGAGTAGAACTTGGTAAAGAGGGAATACGATTGTAGCTTTCTCTACAGGAAGATTAAAGAATACTTGGAGAAGGAATACAACAAAGGTATAAACGCAGAGGGACTCACAAGGAGTGACTTGGAGAACAAAGTCAGAGATAAAAATGGCTGGAAAATCTTCACTTGTGGGCTTATGCTCTGGAGGATAGGCTATGAGCATTGATTGATTGACTGATTTTTTTTGCATAATTAATTCCTGCTAGAAGAAGGGGTGTATTACAATTTATATGAAGAATGGGTGGGGGGGGGGGGGAATGGGATACACCAAGTTTGTTTATGACTAATACCAGGGCTATTGTGCTATGTAACTATTTTCAGAAATGTTGCCAACCAAGGCATCCTTGAAACTAAGAAAACTCCCCAGAATCAGTGTTAGAGCATATCTAATTTGGCAAACCTTTGGCTTTGTTGCTGCTTTATTCTGTAGATACAAAACAGTTTTATACAAATAGCTTGTATTCATGTTTACAAGGTCCATTGTCATTTTAAAAGAACTCTTATAGCACATAATTTGTTTCATTTGTCTGTAAAGTGAACATAAGGGACAAAGCTGATAAAATGACTACTCACAAAATCTGTGAACTCCAGTAATTTTCCTTGTAATGATTATGGTTTTTCTTCTTAAAACTGCTTTCAGCTTTTCATTCAAGTTCAGTCCTGGACAGGGATAGTTTGCTTTTGGTTAGATAAAAGTTTTGTGTTTTAGAAAGCCATATTTTTTTTTATAATTGTCTTGAAATTGAGTGAATGTTTTGGTTCTGTGGTAGCTGTTGGAGAAATATCACCAATTCGTGGGCCTTGATTAGCTGTAGAATGTAGAGGAATTGGGGAATTAGCTATTTTCTTGAATTTGAGATGTTATAAAATTGGTATGAATAAAATTCATATTTCCATTTTCTTTTGCTGGCACATTTCTTACATGTTAAAGCTAGTTATAGTGTATCTTTAGTTCTGTCAGTCATGAATTTTTTTTTCTTTCTTTCAGTCCTGTATGTCCAGATTCCATGGATTGGTCAGCATTATACCCAAGTCATTTCACATCTAAAACAGCTACAGAGAGGGACAGAGAACCATTAAAATCAGAAGATGGAAAAGATGCACAAGTTGAATTTGCAGACATTGGCTGTGGCTATGGAGGACTTCTGGGTGAGAAGAGGGACATTGAAGTATTGTTGGTAACTGGTAGCTTGAGTTGTAGTGAAACTCCTGTAATCTTATTTCACAAGGAATTAAGAATTCACATGCCACGTAACTGGCTACAAAATATGCTAATTATTTTGTAACAGTCTGACAAAATGAAGGCTTATAAAGTCCAAGTTTTGTAGTGGTGTGACACAACATTGTAACTATAAAAAAAAAAAGGGCCTAGCTCTGTTGCCAGTCTTTGGAAGCAGCTTCATTACACTCAGGGCATTCTCATACTTGTTCAGCCTTCGACATCAGGATGTCTTCAGTATTTTTAGAGCAATGATTCCAGTGTTGTGTGACACAAAAGCAGTCATAGAAATTAGGAAAATGAAGAAGAAAGGTATTTGTTCAACAAGTGATATTAAGAAAAGAATGATAAATTATTCCTTTTTTTATTATTATTTTTTTTTTTTACAAAGTTTGTACATTATATGAGTAGTAGACGTGGCAGATCAGAGAAATGCATTATACTGCAAACAAGATATTTTAAAAAAAATGACACAATAAAAAGTAATTGACAGTGTGATTTGATGGCCTGCAGTCTTAAGTCAAGAATCAAAGATCAAAAACTGTAGATAAACATGACAGGAAACAGAGAATCCTGTGATGCCGAAAACTAAGATTAAAACAGTAAAATTCTAAGGTCCTAACTTATGAAATGAAAATTGGAAGAACTAAAATCAGTATGATCTTTTAACATTACGGTTACATTACACTGGATCATCATCATGATCTTCGCCATGATGCAGGCTACCATGTTTCTCCACAGTATTTGATCTTGGATTCTCTGCTTCAGACTTGCAGGCCATCAAATCACGCTGTCAGTTAACTTTTATTGTGGCATTCCTATCCTTTTTTTTTTTTAACAATGCAAGCTTGGTGCCTTTCAGCAAAGTCAGTAAATTAAGCTCATGTGACAGCAAACCTGCAAGGTCAGGCCTAGCAACTAATGGGTAGGAAGCAGCTTGTGTTTCTGCTGCAAGTTTCGTTTGATCCTTTCAGCTCAGGATTTGCCTGAAGAAAGAAAGAGAACTCCACCATTTTCTCTCCACTCCATGTGTGCTATGAAAACTTCATGAAACAAGCACAAAAAAGAATAAAATTATAGTTGCAAGTAATCAAATGCAGTAGCTTCATTTGTCTGTAAGCGCAGAGGAGGCTGGTCATAACTTGAGGACTGTATAGCTGTTTAGCTTTGAGAGGGTAAGAAGTTCAGAATAAACACGTGTTTTATAGAGCATTTGAAAACAGATTATTTCGGATATATCATGAGAGTTTGAAGAAGACAGTCTTGGAAGGGTACATAGTGGGAAATAGAAAGTGAGAAAGACCGAGGTGAAGATGGCTGTGTGACATTATTGATGATTTGCAAGTGGATGCATCAGCAGCAGGCATCTTGCTTACAGTGGAGAGGCCTTCAAGAGCTGTTAGGGAGGCAAAGTTCCACAAGGGGTATGCTAATGAATGAATTTGATATGTTGTAGAAAGGATACTAATTGCTGATTTTATTTAACATTCAACAGTGACACTGGCGCCTTTGTTTCCACACACCCTAATGTTAGGAATGGAGATACGGGTAAAGGTCAGCGATTATGTGCAGAAACGTATTGAGGCTTTGAGAATTCAGCACCCTGGCCAGTATGACAACATAGCATGCATAAGATCCAATGCTATGAAATATCTGCCAAACTTTTTTCACAAAGGGCAGGTCAGTTTTCAGATGGCTGTATAGTTTAAAATTCAGATATTGTTTAAACATGTTGACAGTTGCTGTACACAAAGGAATTTATAAAGGAGTAGATCAGAATAACTGTGGACTTGTTATGGTAGATGGACAGAGATCATGGTAGCTGTGTTGCTTAAAACATGTTAGAGGCCTTATAGTGTATAAGAGAAATGGAGAAAAACTACCATGAATAGAGGGGAATGTTAAAAAGGTCACCAAGAGTAGAAGAGTAATTCTAACGGCAATGAATTCAAAGTCTGTCGTGTAAAGATGAAAATGAATTCACTGGGTAAAGAACGACACTTCGGCAGCTTTGAAGAGTTGTTTTACAGCCACCCCAAGCAGACAACCTAGGAAACATTTCCACTTGGGTTGATCCCAAGATAATGAGTCTTTTCCAATGTCTTCTGTACGTGTCCATGCAAATCTTTGAACTGCATTTTTAGACTTCCGGATGCTATTTTTCCAGATGCCAGTGATTTTGTAAGAAATAACATTTACCATATCTGTTTCAGTCAGAACATTTCATGAGATATGATTTAATTTAAAATATCATATTTACTATGAGAGGCAGAATCACAATTTCAGCATATTTTGGATTTTAAAAAAATTTTAATGATAATATTTTTTTTTTAATGTTTTATAATTCTTTTGCACTGATACGGGTGAAGTATTCAAGCCACTAATTTTATTCGGCAGCTGTCAAAGATGTTTTTCCTGTTCCCTGACCCTCATTTCAAGAAGGCTAAACATAAATGGCGGATCATCAACAAGACATTGCTTGCTGAATATGCTTATGTGCTTAGACCAGGGGTAACTTTTTTTTTATTATATGTGGCATGGAGAAATGGGAGAATTATAGCAGTGAAGCATACAGAAAGAGAGGCGGGGGGGGGCACTGGAGACTAACTACATTGTGTTACATATACACTTATTTGTGTATTGAAATACTTTTTTGTGTACACACTTGTGTAATTATGGAAAGTGAAATGTGATGAAATTGCCTGTGTAGCACATATATAAATAATCAGCTACAGCTTTTAAACATTCATTCATTTGCATGTCCCTTGTGGAACTTTGCCTCCCTAACAGCACTCCTGTAAGCCTCCCGGTTGTGAGCAAGATGGCTGCTGCTGATGCATCCATTTGAAGATCGTCGATGTCTTGCAGCCATCTTCGCCTTGGTCTTCCTCTCTTTCTTTTTCCCATTATGTACCCTTCCAAGACAGTCTTCTCTAGATTATCATGATGATTAATGTGTCCAAAATATTTAGGTTTTCTCTCTTTAATCCTCTTTACTAGCCAGCTTCTTCAATATTAAATTCTTGTAGTGTGGATATATTTGTTCTTTTTTGTGTCCATAATATTTGAAGAACTCTTTACATTCAAAGGCATTTATGTGTTTCTCAGATGTTTTGTTAAGTGTCCAGGTCTTACAGGCATATGTTGCGATGGGAAAGATGCATGCCCTTAAAAATCTTATTTTTGTGGTTCTGTCTGTTTCTCTCCACAGATTCTTTAGTTGTTTTACTTTCTGAAGAGCAGTAGATGTCCTCCTTTTAATTTCCTTCATTGTATCTCCATTATTAGTTATTAGTGATCCAAGATATTCAAAACTCTCCACTTCTTCCAACTTTTCCTCATTGATACATATTTCAGCTACCTCGTTTGTTTTATCAGTTGTCATCAGTTTAGTTTTATTCGCATTAACTCTTCCCGTGCCCAAGAAAAAAACGCGGACGTTCCCGTTCGTGCCACGCAAAAAGCGCGGATCCTGATCTGTATAGTGGGCATAGTTGTAAAATGGAATGGAAAACAGTATTTACATGTACTTCCGTGTACTTATTATGTTTCAAAGTATAACTAAATGTATGAAAATTTCATAAATGCAGAGTTTTTTTAGGAAAGAAGAAGTAATGTGGTGTTTTTAGACAATGATTGTGCCCAGCTCACCATCGGCTAGGTCTAGATATGCACTACTTACCATCTGAGATGTCTAGATCTACTTGTCGATCTCGTATTGTGATTCTATGTTGCATTCTCGCTAAATTAATGTCTGAAATAACCTACTAACTATTTCTTCAGTCATCTGTGTAAATCTACTTAGGATACATTCAAGAGCAGTGGGGTGGTCACAGGCCATGTCCATACCCCTATCTACATCGTCAAAAATTTCGATGTTTCTCTTCCTTTTTCTCGCTTGGCATCGCTCGTAACTAAGGACTCTTCCACCATTTTGAAAAGTGTCACCGGAAACGCGAACGAAATATGTACAATCTATATGTTACACCGGCTGGTTTTATTGAAACAAATGAATTGTCATTATAATGACTATGGCATGCAACTCAGTAATCGGAAATCCTCACTATAGCGACTATGGCACGGGAAGAGTTAAGATAGAGGTTTTGTTCTTTACTGTTCTTACGGACTGACATAATTAATTTTTCCATTCCTTTTTGTGTTGTGGACAGTAATATTGTGTCATCAGCATATATAATCTCTGGTATTTCATAACCTCCAATTGTTATGGCATCATAATATTCTTTGTCTATATCTTCTCTAACATTTCTCATTATATTTTCAGTATACAAGTTAAATAAGTAAGGTGACATATGCACCCTGATGGACTCCTTGTTTTATGTCAAACCAAGTTGTTATTTCACCATTTATTCTTACTGCTGCCTGTTGGTCTAGATACAGCAGTGATGTTAATTGTATCAAATGTGTTTGAAATCCCGTTTTTTCAATTATTTCCCAAAGTTTCTGGTGTTGTACACAATCAAATGCCTTTGAGAAGTCTGTAAAGTCTAAATATAGATTCACATTAAACTCTCTGCATTTCTTTATTATTAATCTTTTATTGAATATATCATCTCTTGATCATCTTCCTTGCCTGAAACCAGCTTGGACCATATTGGCTTCTATTTTCTTATGAAGTTACGCATTGTGATTTTTAAGAGAATTTTACTTTTAAACATAACTGATGTTTTTTCTAACTTTTTTTTTTAATTATAATGGCATGCAAGTGGGCAGCCACCATAATTTTTTTTTTATCCAGCATAGGTTAATAATTTCTAACAGCACAAAGTGCACTTGCTATGCTGTAGTAAGTGATCTTGTGTTTGTTAATCCATATAACATCTGCTTTAATATCTTATTTGTGTGTCTGTGTGATGCGCACATTTTAGTTTTCTTTTTACCAGGGGCTGGTGTACACAATAACAGATGTAAAAGAGCTGCATGAGTGGATGGTGGACCATTTCAGCACATTCCCTCTTTTCTCAAGAGTGCCAGATGAGGAGCTGGTAAGCAAAATATATAATGTCTAGTGTTGCTGTTTAGTTTAGTTTAGTTTTTTTTTTTTTTAAACTATAAAAGTTGTTCCAAAAACGGGGTAAGATTTGTGTACCAAGGTTGATCTTTTACTGTGGAACTCTGATCAAATAAAGTGTACTTGTTTGTATTTCTGATTTGTCTCAGCATGACAGTGTGACAGAACAATCCAGTTAAGGTAGTAAATATCCAGTGTACACCATCTTCCTTGGCTACTAAAAAGCAGAGGCTGTTCCAGTTAGTGGATAAGCATGCATCTTGAATGGCTAAAGAATATCCAGTTTGGCTTCCTGAGACTAGCAACTGACCTTGTAGCAGGCTACACAGATGTCAGGGAAAATGTAAGAGCAGATAAGTTGGCCGACTCAGTTGCCATAGAGGGCAGGCAATGGATCAAGCAGACATCAGAAGGGGTTCACTGACAACTGTGAATCAGTGTCATCAAAAAATGAAGTTAGGGGTGAAACTGGGATGGAAAATAATGAACAACTCGCCAAGAGCTTTAGATGGATGGCCAACCAACAAATAATGGGTGTGATCAGTTACTGTATGCTGAAGGAGATACTGAAGAGATTAGAGCATCTATGGATGTGACCACAATGCATGAATGATGGTCTTTCCTTCCTGACTATATAGAAATGAATGCAGTTGTATTATGAAAACTGTTTTAACAGCGTACAGTAGAGTTATTGTTACTCCAGTATTTTAAATTATTTTTGTTACTAAGCCATTATAACTGTAACATCAGTGTCAATCCTGAGCATAGTTGATTATGCAGAGGAGCATGGCAATACAGTGGCAGAATGGACTCTGGGTCAGCCATAAAAAATGCACAGCAGTTCCCTGAAAATTATTTTTTAAATGTTTTCAAGAAATATGTAAGATGTTCTAATAGTGTTTTTCAAAACAATTTGTCTGTCTGAAAATGGCCTAGGAAAACCGGCTATATCTTATAGGCTGGCAGATACAAATTGTAACTATGAAATGCAGGGGAACAAGTTCAGATCCTGGGAATGTAATGACCAACAGGACAGAAATCAACATGTTCTTCGGGGTTGCTTTATGTTGAGAAACCCATTTCTTAGGTTGATTCTGGGAATTAAAGAAAATTACCATAATCCAGTTTGAGTCTGACATTTTTATTTTGGTTTTCAGTATGTGCAGCTGTCAAGGATTGAAATTTTCAAGATGTTGCCAGCAAAAGAATGGGATGTGTTTTGTATGCAGAAGAGAGTCTCTGAATATTGAAACAGGGTGCTGAAGAACTACGTTACATGGCTACAGCTAGACAGTATAGCACAAAAAACATTCACACTAAGATATATAGGTAACAGAGGAAGGGGCTGTGAACATAGGAGACATAGAGAGAAATCACAGAAACCTTAAATATTCAGTTATATGAAGCAAATCACTGAGCCCTATCAAGACATCTGTTTGTCTCCTCAATACCAAGAGGGATTTGAAAATGTAAAAAGCAGGAACAGTCTTATTACTTAATGAATACACACTTTAAGTAATAAAACTGTTCTTACTTTTTCCTAGTTTATACATTTTGTAATCACAGCTTTACTGCAGTGGCTTCGTGTATAGTTATATACTTATACACTAATTATTGTGTGTTACCATACTACAAGAACTTAATATTGAAGAAGGCTGGCTAGTAAAGAGGATTAAACAAAGAGAACTTAAATATTTTGGACACATTAAATGTCATGATAATCTAGAGAAGAGCGTCTTGGAAGGGTACATAATGGGAAAGAGAGGAAGACCAAGGTGAAGATGGCTGCAAGACATCGTTGATGATCTGCAAATGGATGCGTCAGCATCAGGCCATCTTGCTCACAACCGAGAAGCCTAGCAGAGTGCTGCAAGGGACATGAAATCAATGAATGAATACCAAGATGGATTTGAGGAAAGAGACAAGACAAGGTGCTAAAGGAAAAAAAATACTAACTATGAGTGATACAGAAATACATTTGGAGACATAAATATTAAGAATTTATTAGAAACTGTTGAAAGGATAAATGAGATTAGATCAGAGTTAAAAGTATGAACATTCTTTATTTGCGTCATAGCTTGTAGAAGAGCTTTGTATTGGCAGACAATTTAAATGCAATAATTTTTTCTTTTTAAACCATTTCCTCTGTTACTTGTACAAATAATGAAAAAAAAATACTGCATTTTACTTTCTTTTTTTTTTAAAAATTACTCTCGAATTTTTAAACAAATAAAAGTTGTGTGAAACTATAGATTTTTATATTCCCCAGAAGTCAGACATTGTGGTAGACAAGATATATAACAGCACAGAGGAAGGACAGAAGGTAACACGTAACAAAGGAGAGAAGTGGCTGGCAGTGTTCTCTAGAATTGAAAACTTTCCTTCTGTAGACTCCTGATACTTGTATATGGCAGATTTACATATATTGTTTTTAATTAAAGATTCTGTATCAGCTTGCTACACATGATTGTGTCTTATTTTCGGGTGATGGACATCAGCTTATGTCTACAAGATTGTAGACTGCTTTGTTTACTTTGGACGTCAGTTTTTGTCTACAAGATGACTGCTCTGTTTTACATGCATGGTTTTTATGGTGGTGCTAATGGCATGGAAATTTTTGATATATGTATAAGACTGCTTATACTGCCTTCACATAGAAAATTTTGATCAACCCAAGTTGGCTTTGAAATGTGTGAAAAGAGACAGAGACCTGTGGTGATAGAAATCTTGAGGATAGAAGGAATGAGTGATATTCAATGTTCTAGGCATGTCATCATCATCAAGTGTGCTATAGGACACTAACGATTAAACACCATTTTGTACAGTCTTTGATATTTAATGTCAAATCTATCATCCCTTCAGTATTGTTTGTTCTGTCCATCTAGGCTCTTCTGTCTCAGTCTCTCTCTCTCTCACACATCTTTTTTTTTTTTTTTTTGGTAGAGACAGATCTTCCTGCTCAGTTTTAGTTAGCAAAATATGGCTCAAGAGGCTGTGTACAGGCAGCAAACCAGATCTAATCCACTAGCTATGAAGGAAGCACCAAACAGTCCTGTTCCAATTAAGAACCAGCCACTGCAGGCTGTTGAGCCATTTCCACCAACTCGATATCTCACATACAGATGAATGCCCATGTAGGTGCAGAGTACAGATTCCAGAATACGTACTCCAAGAGTGCCCAACTTTTAAAGACCTACACAACGAGATGTGGCCATAGGGCTCAAATCTAAGGTGGAAGCTGTGGGGCTGCAAGGGAGGACTTGGAGAAAACTGTGAACTACATTCTAGCAACCGGACTTCTGATATAGCATGACCAAGAACATGAACGGCAAAAAAGTTTAACAAAATGATGGTATCTTCGCCTTAAAGAAACAGTATGCTTTTGTTCTGGTATTCTTTGTGTCATTTTTGAGACATGCATCCAGTACAACTTATGATATATCATCAGTTTCTCAGTGGAAACCACAAACCTCCCACAGAGCAATAGCTAAATGTTATTCTGTATTATTCTACAGTGTTTTTAAAGTCTCACTACACTTTCTATGTAAAAATGAAGAAAATGACGTTATAAAAAATGTGCTGCACAGTCAATCATTAAGAAAAATGCAGTGAATGGTTGTCATCTGCTGGAGTAATTTTTTGCACTCAAAACAGAATGGTGTTATCAACGGAAGAAGGAATTTTTTTGGTTGAACAAGTGTTTCAAAATGGCGGTCAATACACATGGATGGTTGTTCAAAGATTTATAGCAAAATTTCCTGATAAACAACCTCCTCATCGCACTATGGTTCGAAATTTGTTGAATAAGTTTCATGATACAGGACTGTGGAAGATGCTCCATGATCTGGTAGGCCTGCTGTGTCTGAAGAAAAATGTCTAGATATCTAAAACAGAATCCTGAAAAGTCCATGCAAGTCCTTAAGGAAAATGTTGCAAGAAGTGAACATATCACTGAGCACAGTGCATAAAATTCTTAAACATCGGTTAAATTTTCATCTATACAAGATTTCTGTTGTGTCTGAACTAAAAGAGTGTGACAATCAATCCAGAGTCAACTACTACTCCACGTGGTTTCAAGCATTTTTAGCTGAAGAAGACGAGTCAATTCTCAATTTAACATACTTCTCTGATGAGGCATGGTTTCATCTATCAGGATATGTTAATAGCCAAAATAATCGTATTTCGAACAGTGTTAATCCCAATGCATTTCATGAAGCGCCGCTACATGATGCAAAAATTGGGGTATGGTGTGCTGTCAGTAGAAAACGTTTAACTGGACCAATTTTCTTCAACAACACTATAAATGCCGATCAGTACCGTACTGACATTCTGGAACCTTTTTTAGAACAGCTGAATGAACGTGAAATTGAAAAAGCATGGTTCTAGCAAAATGGTGCAACTGCACACACAGTTTTTTGGAAGAAATTTTCGCAAATCGCATATCTCATGGAATTTAACCTGCTTGTTCTCCAGATCTAAATCCATTAGACTATTATCTATGGGGTTTCTTGAAAGGAAATGTTTACAAAAATACACTGCTGGCGAGACTCTTCAAATGCCGCGCGTGGAGCGAAGCGGAAAAGAAATAAAGGTTGCTGTGCGGTGCTGATGGGAAAGGTGGTGGAAAGGATAAAGGGAAGTTTAATCGGTATGTCCAGTAGTATCGCTACGAGAGCTATACATACCACGGCGCCTCTGCTCTAGAGGCCGGCCACGTCCGAAATACACCTACACTGGTGAAATATGCCTAAACCGGCACACACCAGGGGTGGAACTTGATGGCTAGACATGTCATGTCACCTCCGCTCTAGAGGTCGGACATGCCTGATATACACCCATACTGGTGAATTTTGCCTAAACTGGCTCACACCAGGGGTGAATCTTGAAGGCTATGCATGTCACAGTACCTCTGCTCTAGAGGTCGGTCACGTCCCAAACACGCCCATACTGGGATAATATGCCTAAACCGGCTCAACCCAGGGGTGGAAGTCACTAGTGGCGAGGATCCGTCCTCCTGGACAAAAGCTCCATCCTGGTCACAACTAGGAAGGGTAGCGGCCACGACCGCAAAATGCTGAAGTCGGAGACACTGGACCAGGGAAGTCTAGATAGGCAACCACCTCTCACCCGGCGGGGATGTTTGCGTATCCTAATCACGCTGAGGTTTTCCGGTGAGAAAGTCCGACTCTGGACTGGATGGGCAACCACCTCTCACCCGGCGGTGTTACACGGGTATCTCAAAACACGTCGAGGTTTTCCGGTGAGAAGGTCCAACTCTGGCCTGGGTGGGCTACCGCCTCTCACCCAGTGGGGATGCACTGATATCCTAAACACGTCGAGGTCTTCCGGTGAGAAAGTCCAACCCTAGACTAAACTGGTGCAATGAAAACCACGGTGTCACGCAGTCCCGCTTCTGAGACCCACCAAGAATACAGGCTAAAGCCCTGTGATGCTCTGAACCCCATGTGGTCCTCTCGTGGATCTCGTGTGGTCCTTTCCACACAGGAGACCACGGGACCTAACGAGGACCACAGGCGTAAATTCAGTAGGATCACAGTGCGGTTTTGGTGGTAGAAGCGAACGAAGAAGAAGAAGTTTACAAAAATAATGTACAAACAATTTAGGACCTGAAAGAAGCAATCAGAATTACCATTCAAGAAATAACAACAGACATGTTGCACAAGGTATTAGACAATATGAAGAGATGTGTAGTCATGTCTTGAAGCCCGTGGTGGACATTTCCAACACCTGTTATAATGAATATTTCAGTGGTACATTCCAGCTAACTCAAAACAGCGTTGTATCATTGCAGTCACTATTGTGACTAATTAAATTACTTTTTTAGCACGAGTGCTGTTTCGAAATATCAAATTTTGTTCATTTTTTTCTACAGGTTTATAACCTTTAGATACTTTCAACTTTAGGACTAAACTTCCTTTACTCATTCATTCATTCCTTTGAATGAGTAAAGGAAGTTTAGTCCTAAAGTTGAAAGTATCTAAAGGTTATAAACCTGTAGAAAAAAATGAACAAAATTTGATATTTCGAAACAGCACTCGTCGCTTCTCTGGCTATGATCTATATCTATACTACAAGAGCTTAATATTGAAGAAGGCTGGCTAGTAAAGAGGATTAAAGAGAGAAAACTTAAATATTTTGGCCACATTAAACGTCATGATAATTTAGAGAAGACCGTATTGGAAGGATACATAATGGGAAAAAGAAAAAGAGGAAGACCGAAACGAAGATGGCTGCAAGACATCGTTGATGATCTGGAAATGGATGCAGCAGCAGCAGGCCATCTTGCTCACAACCGAGAGGCCTACATGAGTGCTGTTTGGGAGGCAAAGTTCCGCAAGGGACATGCAAAGGAATGAATGAATGTGATGACGTCATTTACTTCATTTTTTCAATATTTTTTTTTCATAGAAAGTGTAGTGAGACTTTAAAAACACCCTGTATATTCTGTATAACAGAAAAAATATAACCCTATCATGCCTTAGAGGCACATATGTATATGGTGTTAGTGCCCATATTTTCCTTGACATGTCAGCACACTAGAGGGTGATATGGTCAGTATCATGTCTGGCTGCCTTTCCTTCCCTAACTCCAGAAGTTGGGTACCCATTCCTACAGTAGGGTGACTGGGGTGCCTCCAGCTGGATTCGAACCCCTGACCTCCACCATGAGACAGTGCACTAATCACTTTGCCACTCAGAGACCATGTAACAGAAAGCCATGCAAAAAAAAAACATTAATGTAAAGGAGGTCGTGACCTGAAAAAGGCTGGTGTATATACAGAAGAAAATGGTCAAAAAGACTGAAGAGTTTATGATCACCCTGTATCATCATCATACTCAAAACTACAAATATGCAGTGCAAAATCCCTGTTGCATTTCAGATTTGTCATAAGGGGGTAATAAAGTGTATATTCTAATCTCAGAAAAAGCTAGCTAACCCTGCTATGCCAAACAGGTACATGGTGTTAGTGCCCATATTCTCCTTGACCTGTTGGCACACTAGAGGATAACATGGTCAGCCTGGACGCCTTTCCTTCCCCAGCTCCAGAAGTTGGGCACCCATTTCTAGAGCTGAGTGACTGGGATGCCTCCAGTCAGATTTGAACCCCCATCCTTCAACATGAGAGACCAGTGCACTAACCGCTTTGCCACTTAGACCTCCGTAATCCCAGATATGATCATTTATGATGTCAGATGCCAGAAATACAGAAAGGACATGGCTACATTTGGAGCTGGGAATAAGAGATACAGAAAACATAAATCCCAAATATCATTTATGATACCACAGGTCACACATAAAATCTCACATGTTTTGGAGATGGGAATGACACAAGAAGTACAGGTGCCATCCACAACACACAGTAATAATAAAACTACAAAACATACTCACACAGGCTACAACAAATGTTTAACATGTAATTCTAGACTATGGTAGATGTTTTACACATTAATTCTGGGGCTACAATGGACATTGAACATACTGTTAATCCCAGACTAGGACATGCTGACAATATTGACTTTATGGGGGAAGCCAATACTTGCATACACCTGAAGGATGTGGCACTAAAAGTGGGTTTGATCAATAACCAAGATAGGACAGAGCATATGAAGATATCAAGAGACCAGATGCAGAGTGATCCAGATTATGTAAATGTTGGAGATATGACCATCAGGAAAACACAAACATAACAAATATCTAGACACAACTTTTAACAGATGCAACACAGTGAGGAAATTATAAGCAGAGTACAGATAGGGTGTAACAGAATCTATGTAATATAAGTCAAATAACTGTTGAAGACAGAAACAAAGACCTGGTTAAGCTGTGTTAAGCCTTTAGCGTTGTTATTAAATGGTTTGAAGTCATGATAAGTTTCTTGGTCAATGCTGTGAAACGTAGTCACGGTTACACTGCTTTTTAGCTGAGACAGAGTTTGTGATAAATCATGTAAAGTATGTGTGTTCAAGAGAGACAAGGGTTAAATGGTGAGAGAGAAAGTTGATTTTGTGATCTGTGTTGGAATGTAGCAGATCCAAGTGCACTTGCAGATTTATTTTGTGTTTATACAATGCTGAAATGTTTTTCATTCTTGCAGTGAAACAACTACAGAGAATGTTTAATAAGATTTGGAAAGAATAAGAGGTCCCTTCTAAATGGAAAAAAGGAATCATTGTTAAAATACCAAAAAGGCAACCAAAGTGACTGTAATAACTGGAGAGGAGTAACCTTAATATCAGTTGTGTCAAAAGTATTGTTGCAAGGTCATTTTGAATAGACTTAAAGATATAGTGGATATCACAATGAGAGAAGAACAAGCATTAATACTGAACTTCATAGACTTTAAAAAGGCATTTGATAGCATACACAGAGATTCACTGTGGAGAATTTTAGGTCTATATGGAATGTCATCTAAAACTGTCAACATCATTAAGGACTTATACAATGGATATGTTTGTGCTGTCAAAACAGAAGAAGAGATGAGTGAATGATTCCAGATTGAAACAAGGATGTATACTGTCTCCTTTGCTTTTTTGGAATTACAATAGACTTCATAATGAAAAAATGCTGCACAAGTAAAACAGGTATTGGCTGGGTACATGGGACCCAACTAGAAGATCTTGATTTTGCTGATAACATAACTATTATTAGTAACAATGTGAATTCCATGCAAGAAAAAACAGATATCCTGTCTTCACTGGCTAGCAAAATAAGACTTGAAATTAACAAGGACGAAACAAAAATAATGAAACTTCCCATTAATCAAAATGGAAAAATACATGTAGAAGGGACAGATATTGAAGAAGTCAATCAATTTGCATACTTTGGCAGCTACATAGACCAGGATGGTGACACCAGAAAGGAAGTTAGAATTGCAAAAGCAGCATTAATTTTCAAGAATCTTGAGAACATGTGGCATTCAAAAGTTATAAGCACAAAAACCAAGTTAAGACTATTCAATTCAAATGTAATATCCACCCTCATTTATGCATGTGAAAGCTGGAAAACAACTAAAGAAATTAGGCTCTTCTGAAAGCAAATGCTTAAGGAAAATACTCGGCATCAAGTGGAACGAATTCAAGAACAATGCAGAGATAGACAGATGACTGAAAAGCAACCAGTTTCATGGGTGATCAGGAAAAGGAGATGGACATATGTTGGTCACGTGATGAGAAGAAATGATCAGAGAATCCCAAAACAAGCTATCAAGTGAAACACAACAGGCCAAAGAAAAAGAGGCAGACCACGTGAAACTCTAAAGAGGACATTGTTAAGAGAGGCCAAATTAATAGGCATAAAATCCCTTGATGAGGTTGAAAGACTCGCCGAAAACAGGAAAAACTGGTCAACTACCTTGCGAGCCCTATGTGACGTTTAACGGCACGGGAGGGATATAAGATATAAGGGTTATAAACGTCTTGAAAATGAACAGATTATCTGGTTGGGTCATGCAGAAAGAATGGAAAAGAGCAGACAAACAAAAGTAATGTATGTACATAGATGAAGGAAACTGCTGAGATGGAGAAGCAACAAAGAAGATGACATACAGGAAACTAGTATTACCAACTGGAGAGAGAGAGCTTAGGAAAAGGGAGGAATGGAAGCAAACTCTGTCTGCAGCAATGAATTTTAACGGCTCAGAAAGCTGAGGAAGAAGACATTAATCCCAGACAATTTGATAACAAAATTTGATTCTCCAACATTTTGAATCCCTGACATTTTATGATATCTGGTCAGACAAAAACGAATGCCACAACATAATCTGACTTATGAGACTAGAATAATATACTCATTTATTAAGCATTATACTCTGAGATAAGCTTCACAAGTGGACATTCAGGCTGTGAAGTAACTGCTGGGACATGCTCTTTCTACAGCTTATTTTATCAGTGACAATCATTACAGTAATGCAGTGGTACACATGTGCAAATAAAACCATTCACTGACACAGTCCACAGTGAAAAACAGAAACTAGTTTGACCTTGTGGTTCATAGCATCATGGTTCAATATAAACACGGAACGATTTTAAAAAACTGTGACTCCAGTTTCATAAAAGAAATATTCGATGTGCACTGACTAAACTTACACACTTTAAGTATTTATATATGCATGTCAGAGTTATTTTCTCTAGAAAACACCTGTGGGTTATGAATTGTATATGATTATTACTTTTTTTTTAAAATTATGTTGCAAATTACTGCCAAATTATTTACATTTTAGATTAAGCACAACTGTGAGAACAAAATAAACACAACAGAAATCGGACCGCATCCTGTTTTGTGCAAAACAAACATTCATTTGTTCCCTCCACCCACATACACAAAGAATAAATACAGAAAGTTTTTTTTAAACAGTATTAAAGGTACAAATATCTTTGATTTAAAATATGGCAACCCTTGTCAGACTTTCTAAACCATTTTTCTTAGTGTGTTCATCTTTAGAATACATACAGTTCTATCGAGACATTTATGGCCTGTAAGTTTTCTAAACCATATTCTGAAGCAACCAACCAGGCACATATTGAACTGTACAACCAAGTGCTGATATCTCTATGGTTAGGTGGTTGCCAACAGAGGAAGGGTCCCAGGTTGAGTTCCACTGGACATTTGGGATTTTTTACAAACCTGCAAATCTCATCTTCTCTACTTTATCTTTGATGGTGATGTCAGTATCTAGGATCTCAAGATGTTTCTGCCTGCACGGTGAGGTATACTGTGCATATTATTAATGGAAAAAAATTATGTGAAAATCATTTCCAAATACAAGCTACCTCTAGAGTTCACACTTGATGGACATGCCTAAAAAAAAAAATTATGCAAACAAATTCTTCACAAATACATCAACAAATCTTTGAAAGAACTGCACTTAACATTCCTGATAAAATGACGTTCAAGTGTAACATATAATAAAACACAGCCTCATATATATGTTAGTTAATGGAAGGTGACTGATTAAAAAGAGCTGAAATAGATTTCACTTAGTAACGAGAAAAACTGTGATACATTTTTCAAACAGGAATAAGTTAATTGTCTATTGATCTTCTACTTTTCCACTTATCTCTTTTGAATCATCTGGTTTTTTTTTTCTTCTTTGAGCTGTTTGATGAAAACCTGGCAAAATATCACATTTCTGTCTCAACTAGCTGAAACTTGGTCATGTCCTGTTTAAACAAATAACAAAACAAACAAGAGGGACTTGGCTGCCAACCTTCCAAGGAAAGGTAACACCAGATGATGATGATTAAATGAAAACAACCTACAACTGTAGTGCATCTCATAAGCAAATATAACATGTATATAACGCTGCTAAGTGCCAAAATTTTATGATGTGACTGGTTCTGATAAACTTACATTTATCGTCATTCACCAGTGTTAGGTAGCATTATGTCACATATGATGGGGAAAGGTATAAAAATTAGTCCAAATTACTGCAGATCATGACGACACATGTTACTAAAGACAAAAAGTCCAACATGTAATTAATCATTTTGATTTTGTGTACAAATGATTCACAAAAAAATAAGCTATTTTATTAAAGCTGTGACACCTCTGGCAATGACAACCAAAAGTAACAAGTAAACTATCTTACATTCCTTTTTGTCTTAGGGTCATCTTCAGACCGTTTCTTACCATTGCCTTTCACTTCTTTCTAGATGAGTGATTAAAAAAAAAAATAATGCAAACTGGCTAGGTAAGAAAACAATAACATTTCTGTGTGCCAGACACTCATCTCAAGAATAACATGATTTGCTAATACAGTTCTGTACTTTTAAAAGTAGTTTCAATAAACAAAATTCAACCTAAATGAATACAGGTAGAAATTTGTAAGCAAATGGATGTTCCTTTTTTTTGTTGTAAGATTAAGCTGATTGATTTACAGATTTCCTGCCATTTAAGACACACTCCAATGGTTAGGTTTGTTTGAGTAGAACTTGGGTTACCAGTACTAGATTAAAACACCAATATCTAACACTAGTTTTCTAGCATCCTAAAATACTATACCAGACGCCATTAAAAATGCACTACTTTATTTTTTTTGGAGCCCTAAGTCACTGTACTAGACATAAAATACAACAAACTACCGATTCCACACTTCTCATCTATTTACTGACATAAACTTGTATTCTTAAACATGACACAATTCAGAAGCAGCTGTTTACCCTTAGTGTAAAAACACAATTCACACACACTGCCATGAAGTCGTAGCCATCATTAATACCATGCGTGGCCCCCTCAGGCATGCAGGCTTGGCATCGGTGTCTTGTGCTGTTGCAGAGCGTCTGAAGAAATGTTTGGAAACAGCTGCACAGATGTATCAATAACTTCTGGCGATCTTGAGTTCATGTTGTTACGCCAGGCTGATCAGTCCTGGGATGTGGCACCTGTTGCCTGAAATTGCTGATTCAGCCTCACTACAGGTAACGGTCACAATGAAAATGTCTGGCAACATCTCTGCTCATCATTCCACTGCTGAGCATGCCAAAAGATTGCCACTGCTCTTGCGACAACAATCAGGGGCATGACAAAAACATACATTAACAGACTTCCTTTTGATGGAAACTGATGATGGTCTTTTACTTACTTAAATTTGCCTAATGTGTGTGGCAGATTTCAAAGTCATGTGATTTTTTTTTTTTTTAATACGGCCATAAATTAAGAAAAAGTTGATTTGCACATGCTGCAAACCAAATTTAAAGTAAATATCACATCGCTGGGAAAATGTCTTTATATTAACTACAACATTTGCATGCATTCGGATCTTGAAAACTGCTCATGTACATAAACATTTCATGCTTCACAAGAGTTATTTTTAATGTCGGCTAATATATATATATATGTGATGATCAATACAAACCAAAATAATATTAAAATATAAAAAAGGAAAAACAAAGCATGGTTTTTACTGTAGCCTAGACTACGCCATAACTTTCAAACAGCCTGACTCACAGATATTAAAAAAACCACATAATCTGAGTATCTATATACTCGGGTTGCAGTTCTATTAATGATAAATGCATAAGTTTATACTACTTTGACAATCCTGTAGTTTGTGAGGTAGGCAATAAAATACTGGATGCACCAGTAGTATTTATAAGATCAGCTGCTTGGCTTTTGAAGTTCAGTAGGAGAATATACAATAGCACACAGTCTTGGACCAAAGCTCTACTGAGAGCAGCACTATGAAGTTCCCCTACCCCCCCCCCCCAAATATTAACTTGCCAAAATACAGATGCATCTTATACACTAATGCTTTCTATACACTGATGGGCCTTATATGGGAGAAATATGGTAAGCGAATTATGGAGCTGATCCTCTGCTGGATGACTGCTGACAGATTACAAATGGAGAGCTTTTCCGCAGGCTGAGAAAAGTGAGGCTGATGTGTCTCTCTACTAAAGTCTTTTGCTGGTTCTGTTTATAAAAGTCCAATATTTTCAACCCCTGTTGCACCCCTCTACTTCTTTCTATGTATAATGTCTGCAATCTCTCTGAAGTGCTGGATTTCTTTCCACAGCGTATACAAATCCTGATCTCTTTTCTTTGATTTGTTGCAAAGCTTTTCAGCTACCCATAGAGCAATTAGCACTCTTTGGGGAAACAACACCTGTTTTGATTCCAGTGATCAGTCTTGCCTGTTAATCTGCTGGCAGTGTAAAAGCAGTAAATACCAGGCATGTGATTGATTCACATCCTGTCGCCAAGGAAAAGGCTGTGAAAGGCTGTAGTTTTGTACAATGACAGGCAAGTAATTGATGAAAATGTGGTTCATACTAGGTTCTCAAGCGCTTTACCATTGCTCATTATAAATACCATGCGTGTGGTTTTTTTCTCTTCCATGTGAGATATGAGATTTAAGTGTGTTAATTCAAAAATATCTATCTTCAAAGTCTGACTGCCCCCATGTGTATAAATTTTGTTCTCAAAGACATATGATGATTACTGATCAAAGACATATGATGATTACTGATCAAAGACATATGATGATTACTGATCAAAGATATATGATGATTACTGATCAAAGACATATGATGATTACTGATCAAAGACATGATGATTACTGAACTGTGATGAATTCTGGTGAGCTGGTTGGCCCATTGTTCTTTGAAATGAATTTAGAGTAACTGCCACTCATAAAACTATCTGATGCTTCTGTTTTGTCTTATTCTCCCTCTGATGGCGAGCTTCTCCGTTACATGCTTTTATAAGTGCACAATTATATGATTAAGACTTGACCTAAAAACTAAACTCTGTAAACTGTCATAATGCATCATAACTTTACAGCAATGGTTTTCAAATTGTGGACTAACATGAACAATATAGTATCATTAATAACCTTCAGGATCTTTGGCCCACTGCTGTCTTAAACAATACTTTATTTACATCATTTCAGTTTTCAAAAGAAACCTGATGCACATTTATCTGCAAGAATTCTCGAGTTCATTTCAAACTAAAAACACGTTTAGATAGATGATAAAAACTTAGGGAAAAAAGGTAGATACAGGCCAAACATTGTCTGCAACAATTTTTGCTGAAATAAATTGTCACTGGACTAGTAATACTGATAAAAAAAAAACAAAGACAGCTGTGTAGTCTGCAGTTAGGTGCTAATCTGTATTATTAAATTTATGATTTAAATATGTGGTGCTACACAAAAGCTCATGGAATTTAAACAGCACACTTTGTTGTATCTCTTCAGTCACTAGATGAAGCTAGCAATATGCTTTGTGCATAAGTGTGCCATCAGCTGTCAAGCAGGGAGGAAGTGTGATCAATTCTATGCATTCTTGTGAGGTTAGCTTTAGTGATCCAGTGAATTTCTTTACAACTGATGTGATGGATTTATGGAGCAAAGAATCTGCATCAAATTTTGTTTCAGCCTTTAAAAAACTTGCTGCAGAAACCCACTGAATGCTACAGAAAGACTTTGGAGATAATTACTGTGGATTAGGGATTCAACGCAAACATCTTGACAAGTGGAAGTACAACAATTTGTTTCTCCACCATGACAACGTGGCCGCTCACACACCATTTGTTGTTTGACAATTCCTGACATTACAGTTATTCTGCATCCTCCATTTGCCTCATCTCACCCTCTGCGACTTTTTTCTTTTCCCCAAAATGAAATTATGGCTGAAAGGCCGTGTTTTTACACAAATGAAGAGATCCAAGCAGAAACATATGAGGTTATCGACACTCACACCCGAGAACTTCCAAGGATGCATGAAATCATGGGAAACACACTGGGAATCACTGTATACAAGACAAACGGGGCTGCTCTGAAGCAGATGGTGGAAACTAGGAGTTTAGGTAACGTACTTTTTTGTTATGGTAAAATTCTCCGAACTTTTGCATAGCACTACATATAACAAAGCATGCATGATTAAGGCTTGAAAAATTGTACATTAAGCAATTTTGATGTGAGAGAAAAAAAAAAATAGTATGAAAATAACCCTGATTCAAACCTTGAATTCTAAAATGAGGAGCAAAACTGCCTACCTATGACAGGAAAACACATTACTGATCTGGCTACCAAACCCACAAACTACTATACTCAATGGTGAATCACATGAAAGTGAAATGTGAATACAATTTTTGAAAAAAAAGATAGAAATCCCTTAGTGGCACCATCTGTTAGCACTAAAATCAGTGGTATCAGTAAGCAGATACTGCCATCGTTGCTAAGGCGCAAGCCAATGTCAAGATGGTGACTACACTGCAGATATACTCCAAGGACAAAGTGTGTTTTGTCATCCAATTCTTATCTGCCAAAAGTCACAGACATACAGCTTGAAAAATCTCAGATGTAAGCAGATGAGTGCATATGCAAGGATCAATTCTGCAACTAAGTTATGAAGTTCATGACAGACGTAACAAGCTTACACTACACCAACTGTTCTGGGACAACAGAGCTGCAGAAAGCAGTGCATCAGAGCCTGGGAAGTCTAGACAAAGGGTTGTCTTCTTACAGGACTTCAAGCACTGATTTACAAGTGGCACAAATGCACCGCAAAGCAAGATGACTATACTGAAAAAACAATGGTGTTATTTTTCCTGTACTAAATAACATTTTTATGTAATTTGCATTTTGTAACTTCCATCTGATTCACCTTGGTACTATTTTTTTCTTCTTGTGTCTTAGCCTACATCAGTGGTTCCCAAATGATGGTCTGCAGACCCCTGGGGGGTCCACAGAACCTGCTGGTGGGGGGTGCTGTGACAAAAAAAATTCAAGGTCCATTTTTTGTTGTTTTCGCTGTGAAATGTTTAACAATTGACGTTTCAGCGAACCTTGTGTGGAAGAAAGAAGCTTTTTTTTCCCCATTTTTCTGATGCTTGCGGCTTTGCAGCCTTGATGACAAACTAATGTGACGGCATCCTACGGTCGAGCAATTGCAAGAAGAACAAAGAGGATGCTACAAAAAAGGCTGATCTGCGATGTTGCTGGAAAATGGATGAAATTTCAACATGTTCGCAATTGTGAACCAGATGTGGAAGTGACTGTTCGGAATAAAAACAGCTGTGATTTCTCTCGCTCTGTGTGTGTGTGTGTGTGCATGCGTGCGTGTGGGTGGGTGGGGTTGTGTTTGAGGGTTGGTGTGTGTAGCATTTACTGATTAAAATTTATCCACATCTTCAGAAAAAAAATGTTGGATTCAAAACACATAGTAGATATGAAACTTTTCCAAAGTATGAGAGTCTGTGGCCTGTATTCTGAAAAAGCACGGGGTCCATGGACTAGTGCTATTTGCGAACCACTGGCCTGCATTTTTTAAGGTAATAACAAACAAAAAATCTTCAGTCATAATGTAACTTCCATGCAAAGGCTTCATTTCCAACTATGACAAAAACTGATTTAAAAATAGTACACACAGACCAGAATTATCCAACTGATCAAGCTTTGGCCATTTAGCATATTCTAAATTACTCATATAGACCAGGACGGTGACACCAGAAAGGAAGTTAGAATTAGAATTGCAAAAGCAGCATTGATCTTCAAGAATCTTGAGAACATATGGCATTCAAAAGTTATAAGCACAAAAACCAAGTTAAGACTATTCAATTCAAATGTAATATCCACCCTCATTTATGTATGTGAAAGCTGGAAAACAACTAAAGAAATAGACAATAAATTAGACTCTTTTGAAAACAAACGCCTAAGGAAAATACTCGGCATCAAGTGGAACAAATTCAAGAAAGATGTAGAGATTAATCAGATGAACAAATAACAACCAGTTTCATGGGTGATCAGGAAAATGAGATGGACATATGTTGGTCACGTGATGAGAAGAAACGATCAGAGAATCCCAAAACAAGCTATCAAGTGAAAAACAACAGGCCAAAGAAAAAGAAGCAGACCGCTTGAAACTCTGAAGAGGACATTATTAGGAGAGGCCAAATTAATAGGCATAAAATCCCATGATGAAGTTGAAAGACTCGCCGAAGACAGGAAAAATTGGCAAATTACCTTGCGAGCCCTATATGACGTTTAACAGCACAGGAAGAATATAAGATGAGATAAATTACCCATCTATGTATAAGTTACCAACGCTAAGTTTAAATAAAATAAATCTGGTACGAGTTGAGAACAATCAGTTTAAATAAATCTGTTAATTTAATCAGCCTGGCTGTAAAAGCTCTTAAACATATTCACGTAATAAACACTGTCAACATAATTATTTTGCTCAGCACTTTCACAAAACTGTCTAATGATATTCTCAGCCTCTGTATAACATTCACATTTTTAATAATTATGAAACAATTAAGTAGAAAATGCTAAGAAAATATTAATTCTCAAAGTACCTATGCCTTATTTCAAATGAATTAAGCTTAACGGCATTAAAGAATTTGATTGGCCAACATTTATAAACATTTAGTTTCTATTTATAGTAAAAATTCAACGTTAAACTTAAAAAAAAAAGAAAAGAGATAATTCATAACCGATAAACTTGATGCCAAAATCACAAATTGGGAAATATTTTATAAAACTGTATAAGTTATTTGGTGAACTAATACAAATATGTGGATGAATTCTTATATACGTGAAGCTGCAGAAATAAATGAGAACTGCAAAATAAAAAAATTTAGAAAACAAAAAAAAAAAAAAAGAAAAACCCAAATAAAAAAAAAACTAAAATTCTTGAGTGCGACACTAAAGACAACAGTTCAAATATGCCTAGTTTTTCACTGGTACACTCAGGATTTCTGCATCGTGCTGGTTATTCGGAAGTATTGTACAAATTTAAACACCAGTCCAACAATGAAGAACCACAGGTTCCGAGCAAACTGAGACTTGGCTATCAGAACTCTCCACAAAATGACTGCTACAGCACAGTTGAAGAAGTAACGGATCATTCGTAGTCTGAAATATGGCAAGAGGGAAAAAAAAAAAAACAAATTATGTGTCTCAATCAGTGACCAGAACATGATGTTTACGTTTATATCTTCTTTACTTTATCCTTCCTCTTATACCGTGAGATGCTGAGAGGAGATGTAGTTGGCACTTTTGGGCAATATGAGTGACCTCAGTGATGTTCATACCGTAATTCGTGAGTGTTTTTACAATATCATCTATCCATAATTTTCAGGGTCTTCCTCTCGATTTGCGTTCTGTAGTTCTTTGGTGGAAAGCCCTCATAGCTGGTTGTAAGCGTGTCATTCTCATTAACTGGCCAAACTTCTTAATCCTTTGTTTCTGTGTGTGTTGTAGGCATAGTGCAGTTCCTATCTACTGTCTTATGTCATCATTTCTTAGATCACTCTTCCTAGTGACGTTGGCCGCTTTCTTTCTTGAACTTTTAGCAAGAGAAAATTCACTGCTGGCTTGTTAGGCCTGTCGCAGCTTCACTAGAGGCCTTTCAGCCTGCCATTTTCAGGATGATCCGGGTTGGCTTTTCTTGGCTACAGTAGCAGCCCCACAGGATGAACCAACACCAATACTTCGCCCAGCCCAGCAATCCCCTACTTGGCTGTTACCCTCTCCCATGATGAGGATGCAGGCTTGATCTTCAACATGGAGGACAAAAAACCCAAGTTTTAAGAAAATTTTCTCTGCTCAAGTGTTTATAAAGCTCACCATTTTCAAGTGTTTATAAAACTCACCATTTTCAAGTGTTTATAAAGCTCACCATTTTCAAGTGTTTGTAAAGCTCACCATTTTCAAGTGTTTGTAAAACTCACCATTTTCAAGTGTTTGAAAAGCTCACCATTTTCAAGGTAAAGCTCACCATTTTCAAGTGTTTATAAAGCTCACCATTTTCAAGTGTTTATAAAGCTCATCATTTTCAAGTGTTTGTAAACATCACCATTTTCAAGGGAAAAGCTCACCATTTTTAATTTTTATAAAGCTCACCATTTTCAAGTATTTATAAAGCTCACCATTTTCAAGGTAAAGCTCACCATTTTCAAAAGTTTATAAAGCTCACCATTTTCAAGGTAAAGCACAGCATTTTCAAGTGTTTATAAAGTTCACCATTGTGACAAACTTTCCATGACTAAGCTCAGTTGTCTTGATACAAGAGTTTCTCTATAAGTTATGTAGCAGGTCCAAAGTGCACTGACAGCTTTGTTTTGCATAAGTGTCTGCAAACCACCATAAGAGACACAAGAGTAATCACAACCAATAATGAACGTCAGTGTCCTTAGTCCTATCTGAGCCATTTTCACACAGAAAAGTGTCAATGATCTCAAACAGGTATGGTGCCTTTATACATGCAATGATTCTCTTACAAAACAGAAAATGTCTTCCACAATGTTAACATCTATGAACTGTGTGCAGCAGATCAAATAAGTGTCCTCCTCACTGCCCATATTTATTCTCCCCCTCAATTAGTGGTTGTTGAGATTTTTATGTGCTGGCCACCCACTACAGGTGATAAAAACTTACTTTTCTTGGAAGATTACACTCCGAAGCCAAACCTTTCAGACACAGTATGTGCGGTGATTTCTCTCGGTGACTGATAACTGACAAAATAACACCAGTCTAGTACTGGAATCTCCAGGAAAGAGGAAACAAGGAAGACCTTTAAACATCTGGTGAAGGAGTCTTGAAGCAGAGATTTAAAAAAAAAAAAAAAAAGATCAACTACGCCTGGAATCAGATAGAAGAAGCAGACCAGGACAGAAATAAATGGAGAGCCCCGATTGATGGTTTAATTCCCCAGACAGAGATAAAGAAGGTGAGGAAGGAAGTACTGTTATGTTTCTGATACTTTACAACATCCTGTGGTCAAGTGACCTGGTGTGGCCGAAAGTACAATATATATATGTGTGTGTGTGTGTTTATATATGTAATGGCAACATTCGAGTACTTCATTAAAAAGGAATGCTGCTCTATTTAGAGTTGAAACTGAACTGTCTTAGACCACAGCTTGAATGGGGTCTGACAGGTGCAAAATACTGACGATGTGTTTCCCTCAAAAGTATAAAATATCCTGCTAGTCTGGGGAATATGGAGTTCACCACTGTATCAAATAACTGGACAGAGACTTACTTGCGCATGTGAGCCCTGGCAGCTGGCAATCCTGAAGCATCTTCGTTTAGCACGTACTTCTTGGCGCCAAGACAGTAGTTCTCTATGTAAGTTGGCCAATGAAGTGGGTGAAGATCAAAGTAGAACATCTTCAGTGGAATAAAGATTTTTTTTTTGTTGTAAAAACCAGCAGGTTAAACATAAATAAAAAATTCTCATCTGATGTCTGTAAAATAATGTGTGTCTAAACTATGACTCTATGACCTGAGTGATAACATTCAGAGCCAATAATTAACATGTGAAAATTAATTAATTTATACTACACAGCAAACTGGCATGATTATAAAAATGTTTCTTTTTCACTGTTTGTTGATCAGTCTGTGAATGCCCGCTGCCTGTCACAGAAACAGTGATGGAAATGCACCCCCTCTTCCCAATGGTTTTAGCGCAATAGTGAAGGCTGCAAAAGGCCGTTCAGATCCTTCATGTCAAATCCAAATCCTGAGAGACCACTGCACTCCTGTGATCATGGACATAGTCCAGAGAGATGGTTTGCAGACACATTATATTCATCTTGAACATGCATGCACCTTCATTCACCGGTGATCTATTACTTCACCTGTTCCCTCTGAAAGATGAGACAGAGACTCCTGCTCTGAGGTTCGACTGATCTGGGTAATTTGGTCTAAGACTTTTCTTTCTTCCGTGCTACTTCCTTTGTGACTTTCTGGACACAGTAAAACACTGAAGAAATCAGCTCAAGGATTGCGAACAATATTAAAATACAGGATGACCCAAAGGTCTTGAGTGCAGTTTTAATAGCTAGAGGATTTGAAGGAAGATGCCTCATGAAAATTTTATTTTAAGAATACACTGGGAAGAGTGTGACAAATGAGGAATAACCAAATGAACAGGCATTGAGAACATCACTAAAGAGGTCAAAAGATGAAGATGGAAATGGTTGAGCTACATACTATGAATAGAAAGAACAAGACACCCCTATAATGCCTTGAATTGGACACCTCAAAGGAAAAGAAAGAAGGGTAGGCCTTTGAGGGCCACAGAGACACACAATACAAGGTGAACTAAAGGAAGCAGGAAACACATGGTTTGAGGTATCCTGACTTGTTCAAGACAGGATTAGCTGAAAAACCTTGTTGATGCCTTATGATCCATTGGGAGTACAAAGGACTGATGATGATTATAACAATACATATTACATATGTACATCACAGAGAAGGTAAAGGGTAAAATTTCTACTTCCATGCCATTAAGACATATTGGGGAATACGGTGTCAGGCAAGTATTTCCATGACCTTCTGCACGTGAAAGTGTGATGTGGTCAATATCACGTTCGGCTGCTTTACCTTCCCAGTTTCTCTGGTACCCATTTTTAGTGGCTGGGTCAACCCTGGGGCCTTTTTTCTGGTACACATCACTGAAACAGACTGATATATATGGGACACTGTTACCAAATGATTGTGTGTGTGTGTGGGGGGGGGGGGAACAGACGAACAAATGCTGTAACAAAACTATCACTTACACATGGCAATGGAACGTCTGAAGAAGGAAAAAAAACACTTCAGATCTAATTTACATATTTACATTTAAAATATAATAAGACCCATACTGTGAATTTAAAAAAAAAAAAACTTTCAGATGTTCACAAAAATCATCACGAAAGAGCGGATACTTTCTGATTACTCCGTGAATGGTTAATTAAGAAGAAAAAAACTAAAAAAATATGCTATCAACATAAATTGGTATCATAAAGCTTTGGAGTGTCTGAACAACACTAACTACTAAGAAAGTGTGATACTCTTTACCTTGAGGTCGGCTTGGGTGAGCTGGTGTTTGAGCAGTTCGTGGTTGTTATTTGCCCACTGCCACTCGTTCAAGGTGAAAAACTTCAGGCAGTCAATGGAACGATGCAGTCTGTTATACAGCTTCACCATCCTGATCAGCAGACATAGGAAGAGTTTAAACAAGGGCTCCAACACAATGATCTTTTACTAATTATACCCAAAAAAAAAAAAAAAGAATCTAAACAAAGCATTCATATACGAGGTATGGTTGATAAGTTCTCAGCCTAAGGTACAATGGATAATTAATGGACAACTTTTTGGGGTTATTTCTCAACATAGTTCCCTTGCAAGTTTATGCACTTAGTCCAGCGATCCTGGAACATAAGGATTCCTTCTTTGTAAAAGTAAACATCTTGTGCCAGTAGAAAGTGGTCTACAGCATGAATGATGTCATCATCTGAAGCAAATTTGAGACCTCTGAGTTCCTTTTTGAATTTGGTAAACAGGCAATAGTCTGAAGGGGCCAAATCTGGGGAATAAAGAGAATGTTCAAGAAGCTGGAAGCCGCATTCATGAATGGCAGCCATTGCCACCGCCCACTTGTGAACTGGAGCATTGTCTTGATGAAAGATGACTCCTCTCGTCAATTTCCCTTGATGCTTTTCCTTCAGTTTGACCCGCAGTTGCTTCACAAGATTAGTGTAATAGGCCCTGGTGGCCGTTCTGCCCTTTTGAAGATAGTCTACCAATAGCACATTTTCTGAATCCCAAAAGATGGAAACCATCACTTTACCTGCAGACAGAACCACCCTTGCTTTCTTTAGAGGTGGGGATCCATGATGTTTCCACTGCTTTGACTGTTCTTTGGTTTCTGGTTGAAAATGATGAACCCAAGTCTCATCCATAGTTACAAATTGCTGAAGAAACTTTTCAGGATGTACAGAAAAATGGCCAAGATTGTCTCTTGACATGCTGAGACGCTGTCATTTGTGATCAGCTCCAAGAAATTTCAGGACCCATTGAGCAGAGACCTTTGTCATTTGAAGATCATTATAAATAATGGCATGAACACGTTCCTGGGAGATGACCAACTCAGTAGCAATGTATAGCTCAATTAGTCATCGATCCTCCATTATTGTGTCATGGATTCCACCAGTGGTTTCATCGGTGGTTACCGTTCTTGGTCTTCCTGGATGGGGATCATCTTCCAGACGCTCTTTTCCATGTTTGAATTGAGCTGCCCATTTCTTCACTGTGCTGTAAGAAGGGGCACTCTACCATAGAGTCTCTACCATATCCTCATGGATCCCCTTCAATGATAAGCCCTTGATGCAGAGGTACGAATGACTGGTTGATGAGAAATTTCATCCATTTTCTCAATTTTTGCCACCCCTTACCACTTCAGTAGCCTGTAAAAAAAAAAAAATTGGTTCCAGTTAATTTCTTGAAACTTGGTGTTTAATCTTACATTAACCTGATCTACAAATGCACCTAATATCAACTGTGTGTTTCAAGTAGTTGTACCTTATGCTGAGACCTTATCAATCACCCCCCCCCCCAAAATGTTGAGGTCAGTACAAAGTTTATTACATAAATACTGAAAATACAAAAAAAAAAAAAAAACTGAACCATTACAATCTGAATGTCAAAACAGACTGAAATAAGAGCTAATTTTCCATTCTGGCACTTCATCCAACTGAAGCACTATAAGATGTTTACACTTCAGCCAAGTTGGATGGCAATTGAAAGCACAAGCTGTTATGTCCAATCTTTCTATATGGGGAAAAAACTGAAGTTCTATATATGTTCTAGTATGTGGGGTCAAGATGCTGTCCGATAAGACAATCAGCATGTGAAGACACTGTCCAATGAGGCAATCAGCTTGTGAAGACACCGTCCAATGAAGCAATCAGCATGTGAAGACACTGTCTGATGAAGCAATCATGTGAAGATGCTGTCCGATGAGGCAATCACTGTGTGAAGACAGTCCGATGAGGCAATAAGCGTGTGAAGACACTGTCCAACGAGGCAATCAGCGACCCATAGTTGATATGCCAGCATCAGGGTTAGCAAACATAGTCGACCAAGACCCTGTCTCACCTCTCTGTGGTACCTCCAGTAACAGGCCTAGCCTGGCTAACAGGGCAGGGATCACCAGAGTCCCCATGGTGGTGGAGTCTGCTAAAGAAGCACTGCACGATCCCCTGCTTTTAGCCGTACTCCAGGACTGAAAAAGTAGCCACCATAACCCGCTCCCACACCAATACGATGTTGTGCCTCATCATCTCTACAGCATCAGCTGCAAAGAACAACAGCTCGCAGCTACAGGGAGCTTGTACAAGTACAATGTTCTGGTATATGGAAATCATAAGCAGTAGATAAGGTAAAAACTTAGCAAACAAATCTATCACAAAAAAAAAGCTAATGTAATTACTGACAACCAGTTTACTGTAGGAGATGTGTCTGGATTTGGGAGTGTGGGGGGGTTTACATTCTAAATAAAGAAGTGAAAAAGAAAGAGCAGAGGTCATTTTCAAATCACGTTGCACACTCTTTGAAGGAATAATGTATCACTGATGGTTAGCATTGCTCAGTTTGTTATTATTTCTTCTTCTGTATACCATTTCAAAGTCACTTCAGTCAATGCAGTGACTTTCAATGTGGGGAGCCATGCTAGTGTAGCGGATTAGACATTCACTTGTCAACTAGGCAACCCGGTTTCGATTTCCACCCACCGCAGTGGCGGTCAAACCACGGCTCGCAAAGACCTCCCTGGGTTCACCCAGCCTCAAGAAAAAATGGGTGCCAGGGTTAACGCTCTGAATGGAATGACACCACTAGCTGTGGAGTTCATGTTGATGACAAGACTAGTCTGCAGTTTCTGGTCAACTGCTGACTAGACAGCAGAGCACTTATGGTTCGACCATGTGCAGCGACACTGGTTCACAACTCATACCTTTACCTTTTCAGTCACAGTAAACTAAGAACCATCAAGATGTTCTGACATGGCAGCGTACCTTGGCTTCTTGCCCATCAGTCTGTAGGCAATATCACATATGTAGGCAGGGAACAGATGGCTGACACATGTCCAGTAGTCATGGAGAAAGCTGTGATGTTTTGACAATATAAATTTTTATAGTTCCATGCAAATACAAAATACAGCAAATAATAATCAACAAAGAAAAAAAATATATATAAGAAATAGCTACTCAGTACTTTAGAGGAGATGCACAGTGGTTCTTCAATTTTTACTGCTGGATCTACCTGTAACTACAAACTATGTATTCTTGGTAGTTCATTTTATGATAAAGTGCTCAAAATACAGACATTCCTCATTGGGGGTGCTCTGAAGTATTTTCTGACATTTCTGGAGCAGATTTAATACACAAGTTTCATGACTATGGGGATCACACAGATCCCTACCATGATAGTTGGGCTACTTACACAAAGGTGAGGACCATGTAGATAAAGAACAGTGTCCTCATCATTTTTGGTCTGAGAGCACTGATGGTTCTGATCATTTCTGATCTGAAAGCACTGATAGTCTTGATCAGTTGTTTGACAGCACTGATAGTTTTGATCAGTTGTTTAAGAGCACTGATGGGCTTGATCAGTTCTGGTTTGAGAGCACTGATGGTCTTTGATCTGTTTTCATCTGAGAGCACTGATGGTCTTGATCATTCCTGGTTTGAGAGCACTGATGGTTTTTATCAGTTTCGGTCTCAGAGTATTGGTGGTCTTGATCAGTTCTGGTTTGAGATCACTAATGATTCAGATCAGTTTTGGACTTAGGACACTGATGGTCTTGATCAGATGAGGTTTGAGAGAACTGATGGCAATGACAGTCTTTTCAGTATCGAATGGATCTGTTTGTTAATTAGCCTCATTTTTCTGGGTTTTAAGCCAAGAACCTTTAAATCAAGATTTACTGGGTAGCCAAAACAATGACAATATGACAAATTCTATAATTCTACAACATAATTAATAGATTCCTCAGGCCAAGTATTTTTCAGCAATAATAGTTTCCTGATAAGGTTGCAATATAAGTCATCTACTTCAAAGCAAAATAATGAAATAAAGCTTGTGAACAGTGTGAAGCAGATTCTCATCTGTGAAGTCAGGTATGATGTGTGCACATGAAAAGCAAATGAGTATCTGATTTGTACAAGAGAACATTATCTTTTGGTTAGCCTAGACAATAGTTCAAATCTTCAATAGATTTCCACTCATCGTCTCATTTCATATAAACTCCAGTTGTTTTTATGTCTTATTAATCTTGCTTTCAGTGACTGATCAACTCTTGCTAATCCTACAAGTTGTTGATCAACTCATCTTTGAAAAATGCTTATGCCAAAACATTGGACTGTTGGATGTTCTTCATTTTTATACAGACTCAACTTGCTCATTCTTGCCCACTTTCCTCACTTTTCCTACATTTTTGTAAAATTGAACCATACAGCTCTTCTTACATCTTGCATCCTTCCCGTGCCGCTAAACGTCACATAGGGCTCGCATGGTAGTCTGCCAATTTTTCTTGTTTTCTGCAAACTTTTCAACCTCATCAAGGGATTTTATGCCCACTAAACTGGCCTCTCTTAACAATGACCTTTTTAAACTTTCACGTGGTCGACCTCTTTTTCTTCAGCCTGTTATGTTCCACTTGATAGCTTATTTTGGGATTCTCTGATTGTTTCCTCTCATCACATGACCAACATATGTCCATCTCCTTTTTCTGATCACCCATGAGACAGGTTGTTATTTGTTCATCTGTCTTATCTATGCGTTGGTCTTGAATTCGTTCCACTTTATTCTAAGTATTTTTCTTAGGTATTTGTTTTCAAAAAAGTCTAATTTGTTGTTTATTTCTTTGTTTTCCAGCTTTCACATTGAATAAATGAGGGTGGATATTACACTTGAATTGAATAATCTTAACTTGGTTTCTGTGCTTACAACTTTTGAGTGCCACATGTTCTCAAGATTCTTGAAGGTCAATGCTGCTTTTGCAATTTGAATTCTAACTTCCTTTCTGGTGTCACCATCCTGGTCTATGCAGCTGCCGAGGTAGGCAAATTAATACACCTCAGTTTCCCTTGATTGCTAATCCTTCTCCAAGTGGTTAATCAACTCTTGCTAATCCTTCTCCAAGTAGTTTAATCAACTCTTGCTAATCCTTCTCCAAGTGGTTAATCAACTCTTGCTAATCCTTATCCAAGTGGTTTAATCAACTCTTGCTAATCCTTCTTCAAGTCATCGATCAGCTCTTGCAAATCCTTCTCCAAAAAGTTGTGAGTTTCTTCATCTTCCCCCCACCCAAGATTTCTTCTTCACAGATGGTGTTTGATAATAAATTTTGTCATAACTGCTCACCAGGGCTGTATATTCTTTCTTTGAACACAAATGTTTACCTGTTACTGACAACAACTGCTCACCAGGGCTGTATATTCTTTCTTTGAACACAAATGCTTACCTGTTACTGACAACAACTGCTCACCAGGGCTGTATATTCTTTCTTTGAACACAAATGCTTACCTGTTACTGACAACAACTGCTCACCAGGGCTGTATATTCTTTCTTTGAACACAAATGCTTACCTGTTACTGACAACAACTGCTCATCAGGGCTGTATATTCTTTCTTTGAACACAAATGCTTACCTGTTACTGACAACAACTGCTCACCAGGGCTGTATATTCTTTCTTTGAACACAAATGTTTACCTGTTACTGACAATAGCCACATTTGGACGCCTGAAGCAACCCTCCAGTGGTGTATGCTTGAATGACTTGTTGACAACATCACCTGTAGAAAAAAAAAAATATATATATATATAGATATACATTACTAATGCAACCCTACTAAATATAACTTGTTTTAGGTTTATACATCACAGAAAATGAAGGATCTCCATAGACTACAAGCTCAAATGTTCTTTAACAGCAATGTTTTAGTGAATAACTTACAGCTGAAGCAATCAGACTGAAGAGTAGTGGGTTACTTATTCCCGAAGCACAAACTCATAAACCGACTTTTCACACTGCTCCACGACCAACGGCTACATGTTAATAACCTGCCCATATGACCACATTCTATAATCACCCTGTTACCAGTTGCTGCATTTGGAGATGACAGTTTTATCACTTTAGCTCACTGGCCCTGAGAAGTGTCATAATGAACACAGATCATTTCAGTTTTATCTAATCGCTACCCTTAAACTACAGGAGTTATTTCAAAACATTGCAACTACCCAGATGAAACCATCTCTATTCTCCACACTGAGGACTTAAAAAAATAGTACTTTTTTTATATTCATTTCTTTGAATGATTAAAACAAGACTACTTTACTCTGTTCAATGTAAGAAAATGTAACAACTGTGAAGGACAGCAGGTTCTTCCCTATGGCTTCAGTTGCCAGGAGCTTATAGATCACAGCAACAGGGAAACCCACCACCATCACTCAGTGTAATGAAGTTTCGCTAGTAAAAGCTAAAATCCCTGTTCCCATGCCGCTGAGACACATTGGAGATATGGTGTTATGCCCATACTTCCAAGACCATCAGCACATGAAAGTGTGATGTGGTCAGTATCATGCCTCGGTGCATTTACCTTCCCAGATATCTGGTACCCACTTTTAGGGGCTGGGTGGACCCTGGGGGGGGGGCCTTTCTTGTGCATACTCCCACTGCTGGGACTTGAACCCACTACCACCCATCAGTAAAACAAGCACCTAACCACTCAGCTAACCAGTGAAGCTTCAATGTTCATCAATTCATAAAAACTGGTACTATTTGTCCAATTTTTTTTCCTTTCACTGAAAATAACATCATCATCATCATGTGCCGTGCCGACTGGCGTTGGCTATTATGCTTCTCCAGAGTACACGATCCTTCATGCAGGCCATCAGCTCATTTGGTGATCTCCTCTCACACCATCCTGTCAGACTGTCCAGTATCATTTCTCTTGGTCTTCCTCTTGATCTTCTTCCTTCTATTTTTCCTGTTGTTATAATATTTTCAAATAACATATATTTTGCCTTTTCTGTGTGTTTCTCTTTAAGATAAGAACAAGAAACCAACACTGTCAAATTGTTGTCATATCACTAAAATCATTAAAAAAAAACAAGACATCTGAATCTTACTAATATCTCCCCAAGTAAACGGATTAAGCCGGCCCGTTGTTGCGTGATAAATGAGGATGTTCTTGGGCCTGGTGATGGCTGTGTATCGGGCAACAATTATCATGATGTTCACGGGGATGTCTACTGGCACAATGTCTGCTACAGCCTTGGACTCTCCCTTCATGGATCGCAGGAGGCCACGTCCAGCCTGTATAAAGTTGCGAGTGTCAAGATTACTCAAACAACCAAAAAACATAAGACATGACAGCAGGTAGCAGGGTACAATGATGCAAAGTCATTACCACTGTTTATTCTCTGTTTAATCCCTTTCCCCAAGTGCTTGTAGGTTTTCTTCCAACTACTTCTCCAAGGATGTTCTACAACAATGGACTGTTACAGGAGTGGTCTATGACATAAGTAAAAGATGGAGGAAGTGCATATGTGAAATGCTTGATAACATAAAGAACAGAAACCCCCACACAAATAATGAGAATAGCCTTTAAAAAAATCTTAAAATCAGAGGCAGAAAAAGCTATGAAAGGAAATATTGCAGGTCTTGATGATATCAATGCAGAAATGTTGAAGCACTACAAGAATATGGATTAAACAAGATTAGATTTACATACTGATAAATACATCATGGGATATCTATCTCATGTTATGAAAACATCAATATTAACGGCAGTGCTTGGGAAAACAAAAATCAGTAGAACATACTGACCTCAGAACTATTAGTGTAATGAGTCATATAGCAAGGATATTATTCAACATCACTAAAGAAAAAAACATTAATATAAAAATCCTGAAAAAAAAAAAAAAAAAAACTTCAATGCTCAAGAAATGGGATACACAAACAGAACACAGCGGAAACTTACAGCAATATAGATACCACTTGGACCATTGTAGTTGTCAATCCATCCCTGTGGAGCAAAAAAAAGTATTCAAATAAAAAAAGTATTCAAATAAAAAAAGTATTCAAATTAAAAAAAGAATTCCCGTTAAAAACAGAGTGGGAGATAATACAGAAATTTCTTTAAGATTTATTTTTATTTTATGTGTCTGAGATTGTTCGTTTCACAAAATATATGCTCCAAATAAATGAATACAAAACTGACCTCACTGAATTACACAAAACTGTAAAAGATGTTTATCTTGTCCTACACTTTTCATCTTCATTGCTAATGGAAAATCCTTTATTTTGACAAGCACAAAACAGGGTGTCAATCTGTTATTTAATATCCATCACAACATCATGTAATTATTGCCCTCCTACATTCTACTTCTGAGTAGCGAAGTGGTTATATGCACTCATCTCTCATGGCTCCCCTGGGAACAATTGTGTTAAGAACACACTTATCTTAACACAGTCTTTGTGAGACAGGGAACACTGATCTGTTTGCTTAAAAACTTTGACCTACTTCTGTAGCCCAGAAACCTGTAGCAGTCAACACTAAATGTAACTGTTATTTTTGTAAAATGTAATGTCAGGTTGGTGGATGGGAGGGGATATGGAGATTGCCGGCAGGGATGAGGAAAATCTGGTGTGAAACCAATTAATCCAGGACGTGACAAGCCTATGGGTCTTTACAACAATGGCTATCAGAATGATGTAAACAAAACAGAGCCAGCAGACTACAGGTGGCGGGGAATGGATATTGTTGAAGCACTCATCAGATTCCTCATCCCAAAGTCAGAATGTCTCTGTGGAACTGTTTCAAAGCTGCCTGCAACGCTGGATCTGACATGGAGAAGGGGCTTAAGTACAGCCACCAGAGACTGGAAAACAAAGTTTTGGCCAGGCCAGCCTACACCGCCGTCTTCATGGCAGTCCAAGCAAGACCACAGCCTGCCCTAGCAAGGAAAGGTGCTGAAGTTGGAGGTACCCGCCAAAGGCGCATCGCAAAAATCAGGGTACTGCGCATCATCGCCAGCGTGCGTATAAAGAAGATCTCTCATGGCCGATGTCAGTGGTTTGAATCCAACCTGAGGCTCCGCAGACTCCCAGCTGTAGAAACGGGCAGCTAGCTGCTCCTTAAGCTGAGGAATGAAAGACAGCCATATATATATCATATTCTAGTTTGCTAAGAGGTCAATGAAAATATGGGTACTTTATATCCCCTACTTGCCTCTACAGTGTATCACAGCTAACTTTTACCTTCACACTCAACTTATACCACACAGGCCACAACTGGATGCAGTTTTTTTTATTCATGATGTATGGCCTTCAACGTGATTCTATGTCCTCTCATATTTTATTTATGTCCTTTCTTCAACATGATTCTATGTCCTCTCACATTTTATTTATGTCCTTTCATCAACATGATTCTATGTCCTCTCACATTTTATTTATGTCCTCTCACATTTTATTTATGTCCTTTCTTCAGTATGATTCTTTGTCCTCTCACATTTTATTAATGCTCTTTCTTTATATGCTCTCAGACTAGTTCCTCCACAGACCTAGGTTGTTACTGCTGCCCTAAGACATTTTGTTCCTTCATGTTAAGAGAGGCATGCCTCACTGCACCTATTTTTTTCTTAGATAACTCATATGCTCAAAGTCACTGTTTATTAATAACGTGTGTTAAAATGAAAGCAATCTCATGTATACCAACTCTAAAATAAAGGTGTTTAAAACAAAAAACATACAGGGAATGGTTCCTTCCACGCAGCACCAACAATTGAGGGCCTGACAATAGCTATAGGCAAGTCAGCTCCTTCTGTAACAAGCAAGTGTTCTGCCAGCTGTTTGGTGTATGTGTATGTGTTTGGCTTCTCTCCCATTAGCTTTGGAGTGAACAGCTCCAGTATTTCATCATCCATCCACCTAAGAGTACATAAACATAAACATAAACACATTTACCTGACTTTATCTCATACAATACAGACCTACATTCGGCTTCAATCTTTTCCCCCTTTTCCAATTTTTAAAACAATTTGCTGTAGATTCTAAAAAGAATCATTTTTTAACAAAAACATATGAGAGACTGAAATATTTTTTGGTCAAAACTACGCACCACCAAAACTGAAAAATTGACGGCAAAAAATTTTGCAGTATCAAAACTTCATACCCAAATTTGAGTACCATTTCCTTTCTAAAAAAAATATGTCCACAATAATAAGTAATGTTAATTAAATAGTCATTCTTCTTCTTCTTCAGCTTTCCGAGCCATTAAGGCTCATTGCTGCAGATAAAGTTCACCTCCATTCCTCTCTATTCCTATCTTCTCTCTCCAATTGGCGAAACCAATTTCTTTTATATCCTCTTATATGTTGTCTTTCTATCTCTGTCTTGGTCTACCCCTTGGTCTTGTTTCCCTCATCTCTTGTGCATACATCATTTTTGTTTATTAGTTCTCTTCCATTCTTTCTGCATGGCCCAGACAGCGAAGTCTGTTCAGTTTAAAGACATTATAATTTGTTGGGATTTAAATAAGCTGTTCAGTTCAGTGTTCTTTCTTGCTTTCCATTCTCTACTGTTTGTATCCTTTATCGGCCCAAAGATTCTTCTTAGGATATTGTTCTCAAAGATCTGCAACTGTTGCTCATCTTTCTTTGTTGTACTCCACGTTTCTGATCCATATATGATGGCTGGTCTTATAGTTTTGTAGGTTTCTATTTTGGTGTTTTGGGACAGGATTTTGGATTTTAACAGGTGTTGCAGGGCTAAGTATATTTTATTCCCTATCTGTCTGTCTGTCTGTCTGTCTCTCTGAACCTTAAGTGCCCATCTGTACTCTGATTTAATTTCCTCGCTTACTGTGTTGCTTCAGTTGAAGGCTGTGCCTAGATATTTGTATGTTTTTGCTTTCCTAATAATCGTCTCTCCAACATTTATATGATCTGGATCATTCTGCCTCTGGTCTCTTGATATCTTCATATACTCTTGTCTTATCTTGGTTAATGGTCAAGCCCACTTTTAGTGCTACATCTCTCAGGTGTGTGCAGGTATTGATGACTTCTTGCACAGTTTCCCTCACCAGGTCGACGTCATCAGCATATCCTAGTATTTTAGCTTATTCTTCTGCACTGCTTTCTTCTTTCGCTTTTCTGATTACCATTTCTAACTAGTATTAGAAAAGGTAATAAGAAAAGTGAAAGAAGAAAGCAGTACAGATGCCAAATATTCAAGGTGCTACAGGAAAGTTCTTGAATTGGTTTTAAAAAAAAAATACTTGCTTTATTTAAATCTGACTGCCACCCCCTTCAAAATAGCCCCACTGGGAATATACATAGCAATCCCAGCGCTCTTCCATATCTCAAAAGCAGCATGGAAGTCCTTTTCCTGAAGACCATCAAATACCATGTGTGATCCATTTGGATTTCATTTATGGTGTCGAAGCAGCACCCCTTCAGTTTCTCATTTTGGGGAATAAGGTGAAGACACAGGTTGCTAGGCAAGTAAAGATGCTGTGAAGCACCCTTAAACATCTCACAAAATTCAAGACACATTTGTTGTTTTTGATCAGGTGTCAAAAGCCTGGGGGCAAACTTTGCAGCAATATGATGCATCTTCATTTTTTTTTCTTTCATGAGAATCTTTCAGCAAACTCCATAACTGATTCCAACTGTGTGAGAGTGCTAATAGATTTTTGGCAATGGTCCTCATGGATGACTTCACGAATCTTTTTCCATATTTTATGATAATTTGTTGGTGACTGGTTGCCCTGAATACTTGCTATCTTGATAAGATAGGTAGTCCCATAGCAAATGCTGTAGGGTATGAAGCGTCAGAGACCTAATTATGCTGAGTCATCAGCGCATGCGGTAGGGCGGCCAGTTCCTGTCCTTGCTATCTTGAACCAATCATCAATCAGCCTCAAAACACCACATGCCACTCAAATAAAAAAAAACTATGGCGAGCAGATTTTCTGAGCTTTACACAAAATCTGATGCAGGCACATCACTTGAATTTGTCAACCATCATTAAGATTACAGAGTGGTCCTAAAACAGGTAAAAAAACTATGCGTACACACTGTGAACATACGTAGCTATATGACATCAAGAGGCAGACTGACTTAGCAGACTCGAGAGTAATGACCTTCAGTGTAATGCACATATCTGTCAAATATTTGCATTCATGGCATGCACAGCCCAGGAAATTTCTGATACCACCTCACAATGAGTGAACTACAAAATGAACAATACTGCAATTCTTCTGAAAAATGTTCAGACGTACATGGATGGTTTAAAAGATGTATCACAAAAATGTCACTCTAAAAATCATAAAAAGGTGGGTCCTTTTTACTTTAAGAAAAGTGAGTATCAACACAGAGACTGAGAATCAGGATGTGTGGCTGTGGAGATAACCAACAGCAGCACTTAACAGTGAGCGCACACCAAAGAATGCAGTGACATGGCTGCACCAGACACTCCAATAACATGAAAAAAACCCAGTGATATGTATGAAAAACTCTGCCATTTATTTCTCCACATTAAGTCGCCACTCTCATGCCATTTATTTCTCCACATTAAGTTGTCACTCTCAGTAATAATAATACAACTAATAATATTCTTTAATTAATACAGATATGCTTGAACTCTACATAAAAATGCTGCTTTTATATGCACTTTTAAAAAAAATATATTTTGATATATTTAAAAATTATCAAAGCTAAGCTTAGATCTATTACCATAAGTATCCATTTGTATTTCAGAACATACAAATTAATCATTAACACACCTTTAGGCATTATAAAACTCCTCCATATCATAACAGCAAGCATTTTGTCTAAATGTGCGTAACAGATGGCCCATATTTTAGAATTCAAAACTAGACCATTCTTACACTTCAGAACACACACAATATCCAAATAAATCTTGCATATCAATGATTACAAAACTATACTCCACTATTACCAACAGGATGTTCTCCATGGTGTTAAGGCTGTTAATCAGGCAAGGGTGATAAGAGGGTCAAAAGAAGGAAGCAGAAGGTTTCTGCGATGATGACCATGCACAATATAAACCTTATTTCTGACAACTGCAAAAGAATACTTTTGGCCGTGATTTCCCTCTGTGAGTGTCTGTTACGTGTTTAATCTGATAGTATTCCGATCACTCTTTCTTTGGCAGCACATTAACTTCCTCTTTACAACCTGTATATACTATCTTTTCACCCGCCACTCCTCTCCTCTTACATACTTGTCATATAAACACGATTATTCAAAGAATACTTCATCGAAAATTTGCTGTCTGAATGCCAAATTTATTAGCATTAGCTCTCCAATTTTCCCAGATGTTTTTTTTTAACTTGTATGTGAAATTCTGCTCACATGTTACTAATCTGTATAAGAAGGATTCTGAAAAGAAATGTTACTTGAGTGTTCTTTTATTTTTTTTTTTAAACAATGAGCGGAAAAAACCGCACATTTTAAAAAAAATATTTCTAAATAACATCTTCTTCTTCGATCATTTTCAGATGTCAACTTGTATACTTTTGAAGTAATCAGTGGTCAGCTGAAGTTTGTGTATATCACCACAGAGCTCATCTTGCACTGATATTAGATGTTGGCCACATCTGTTTTCTCTGTACCTCGTATGCTGGTCACTCTCACTGTCTCTTACCCTCTGCCATTTTAAACAAAATCAACTATTAGCAAAATATTCTGGCCCAAGAGTAAAAGAAATAAAAGAACAGCTAATCTGATTTAACAACACTTATGGCAACACCAAGGACCACACAAGATGGAGAAGTATGACTGCAATGCTATCCAGCTCAGCACATAATAATAATAAAACATTCAAAATGGCTTTGTTTAAATCTTTACTTCAATAGTGAACAAAATGAGACAAGGAACATGAAGTATTTAGCATAAAATGATTGATGTAGTTATAGAGAGTAGCTGGTTTAATGGAATGTCTGCTAAAAGACGGTCACAACAAACCATTACAGTGCATTGCCTGCAGTCAGAACACGGTGCTGCCACAGAATATCTCAAAACAGAGGGTAGCAAGGAGGATGAGACTGCTATGGGCAGGGGAGTTAATCACATGCACAGGATGGAGGGAATATTTTTGTCACAGAAAACTTAAATAATTTTTATACATTTTGATACAAGTTTTTAAATAATTTAAGTTGAATAAAACCTTTTTTTTACAGTAATGCACTCTCAATGTGGACACAATGGCTATGATCACCTGACTTGTAACAGCCACTGAGAAGAAGGAAAGGAATGTTAACTACCTTCTTATACTGCCAAGAAACCTAACATGGGCAATCTGAAGCAAGGTACCAAGAGAACAACAATGCTATCTTTACTAAGAGCTTACATATTCCTGGTGGCAACAAATGGATGCAACTAACATGGACACTTAACAAATCACTAGAAATGAGAATAACTGCACTTGAAGTGAAATATTAATAGGACACTTAGAATATCATGGATAGAAAAAAAAAATCAAACAAAGAGATACTAATGGGACTTGGTGTCATAGAAAAACTGACTTGTAAACACCATCAAAGTTAGAAAGCTGAGATACTTCAGCCACATCAAGAGACATAATAGTCTGGAGAGGCTGAGAGCGGAAGACAAAGCGCCCACCAAAAGGGAAAAGGGACAACCTCACCGCAGGCAGGCTCAGGACATCACAGAAAGTCAGAATATGTTACTGCCAGACACTGGTCAACTTGCTCAAGTCCGCACTGCATTCAGGGAGGCAGTGAGAGAGACAATATTCTGGAAAGGACACGTTACATGAAACATTCTCAGTTAACATCACAGGAATGCTTTCCTGATCTCACAGGGCTAAAAAGTGACTCTGAGATCAACTTGAAAAAAAAAAAAAAAACCTGATATCCATCCCATAAAAGACTCTTGTTTCTGGAACAGCAAGCAGGAAGTTCTTGTTCCTGGAACAGCAAGCAAGATGTTCTGTGAAGGTGGTGAAGCACAAGCCTAATACTGGTGGGTTCTGAGTTATGGTGGCTAGCCTGCAGACCGAGAATGGAGCTAAGAAACAGGAAAAGGCATTACGCTTCAGATTCTACCAATACAGGATCCATAATGATCCTTGTCCTGTTGACCAGGATGAGCTTGCTACTGGGAACACCAACACAGAGGTGGTACAGGACCCTGGCCAGCTCTCGTTAACTGGCCCTGACAACAGCACCACCACTCTAACATAGCCATGTTTGACCCCTTCCCAACCACCCATAAAAACCACTATGGAAACACTTTATATACTCTAGGAATTATGTTTGTAAAGCAGGGTACAGTTGCAGTATTAGCTTAAAATGTTAATATGAACACAATAAATGTATCAACTTGTTAATATGAACACAATAACAACATCAACTTACTCCAGAACGTCAATAATCTTCTGGGGTTCTACAGGAGGGGGGTACACAGTTTCCTCTATGTAAGGTCTGTCACAGTTAGCATAAGCAGTGGACACATGCACAAATGCCTGAAGGGTAAAATACATTAAAATGTCAGATATAACAGCTATTAAAATAAAATCTGATCTAACAGTATGGATTAAGGAACAGAAGGCTTATTCAAACCTCCTCCATTTGACCATTAGAATTCACTCTATGTCTTCCATGCCAAAAAGACATGGGCAGTTCTCAGTTACAAATTGGTACTTTGTTTACTGGGAACAGAGAATCATGGGAAGCTTTCATGGATGGAAGGGAGTGCTGTGATTCCTGTTGAAATGATGTGAAAATGTTTGATAAAACATAAAAGATACTTCCCACAGAACAATGACCCAGCCATTCTAGAACTGCTGCAACATGCAACAAAACATCAAGTGAGTGAGCCGATCAGCAAAAGGGGAGAAAACTTGCCAGAGTGCATGACATGTTATTTGGCACAGCCAGCTAAAAACACCCAAGCCTGATGTTGGAAGAGAATCTGGCAGGGAATACACCTTCTCTATCATGTACGTGACCCCTGACTTCACAACTCTTTCTCACATTGAAAAAAAAAAGAAGCTGGAAGGTGGCTATTTCTAGAACAGCCATGATTTATGGTTGCACCACAATGTTTTTGAGGGAATAATGCAGAATTTCTGAAAAGCTCATGCAATACTGCACACAAGAGAAATGATACTGGACAGACTGATGGGATGTTGTGAGAGGAGATAACTGAGCTGATGGCCTGCATCAAGGATCATGTACTCTGGAGAAGCATAATAGCCAATGCCAGCTGGCACAGCACCTGATGATGATAATGATGATGAATACTGCACAAATGTTTTAACAATGCTGGTGACTATGAAGAGAATAAGCTAATGGCTGCACAGTTCAGTTTTATTTTATAAACTTTAATTTCTAGACTGCTAAACTAAAATACTGCTCGCAGACTGACATATTTTCTTTGATTTAAAGGTATCTATATGTTCAAAGAATATTAATGTCTTGTATATTGTGCATACAGTACAAGCAGAAACACTGTTACATTCTGACAGCACTGTAGACAGGCAGATAATGTGTTTTCTAGGGGACTGGCACAAAATATTTTGGATAATTACTGCAATTAACATTCTTGTACAGCGCTTATGTTTCACAGCTGTTTCACATGGAACTTTCTGTAAAGTACAGATTGAAAACTTAAGACTACAGTTTTCAAGTGAATTCTTTTGAATAAACATATGAGATACTCAGCTGAATAAACTTAAGAAGACTAACACAGCAACACAAAGTCACTACATTCACACTATTTTATCTCACAAAATCCTGGGAATTCTGTATTGAAAAAGTTGCTTTATTTAATTTTAATGTCACAGGCAGAAAGGCTTACACCACCTCACTGGTGATTCACTATGAAGGCACCATTAATTTACCCAATCCTATCTTTTCAGCCACTGCTCTCCAATGTGCAGTGAGGAGCTGGTCAGTTCACTTCCCTTATAAGGTTATCTCTCTCTATCTCTCTCTTTGGGTGCCTGAAAACTTTGTGCTCATGTAATGTAAGCTGACATAGTTACATGAAAACATAGTGGTCAAATCCACTGATCTTTAACCAATAATAATAATAATGGGTTTTTTGTTTTGTTTTTTCTTTTTCTAGACTAGATCCAAAGATTCTGGTTTTAAGTAATTTCCCTTTCTTCACTTTGCAAAACTTCTCAAAATTCCATTTTCCAGACCAAGACCTCATGCAGTCATAGATGATGGTGAGACACAATAAGCAGCTTTCATCACTGCACCCTGAGACATATCACAATGACAACTTGTATTAGCTTGTAAAATATACTCCCCCCACCTCTTTTTTTTTTCTTAAACCTCATACTTCCTTACAAAGTCTTCCTTGCTTTAATCAACACTGCCAGGAAACATCACTTCAGTGCTTTCTACAAGTGTGCTTTTTTCAATATTTATAGTCAGCTTTTCATGTCCTGTACCAGTCTCCTGGCTTCTATCATCACTGGGTTCACTTCTACATCGTACTTCTGGTACCTGATAACAGCCATTAATGCTTAGCTACTTGGCATACAACCCGAACAAATCTCTAGATATTGCTGCCGTCATATCTTCTTGTAATATAGAGCCAGGAATCTGTGGACACAGGTTTATGGTGAAGACTTTAAGCTGGTAACACATGGCAATGTCACAGACAAGACAAGGTTACAGCAACTTTAAATTCCTAGACACTGATCTAAAAAAAATGGCTCTGCCACTGTCTGGAACACTGAATCCCTACTTCACTAAACAGCCTGTTTACAAGATGCTATACTCAGAAAGAGAATGTTTTGACCTAGCATGAACTACTGGCCTGGGTGTTACATCTGTGACACATGTGTTAGTGTTGGATGATAGCCATTCCTTTACTTCAAAGTCTCCAAGGATTATTGATGTCTGATCCCTACCTTGTAACACAATGAATGATGAGGTGACCAGCCTTATTATTTTTGTTCATCTAAATGGCCATACAGCTTAATTTATAAATCAATATTAATCTTTTTATCTACATAAACTGAAGGGATGTCCAAACCCAAATCTGCATATTAAATTGGTCCAAACCTGCATTCTGTACAAACAAAAGAATAAAAATCTGGCTCCTGGAAAATTGTGAGGCACACATGAAGAACTCTTGCTGACAATGAGTCACGGTTCGTGACATGTCTTTTTGGTCAGCTGATCATATAAACCTGAATGCAGAAGAAGAAATCACTCTCAATTCTGTTTCTGATGTTAAATTCATATGCAGTGGAAAAAATATTTAAAAAGCAGCTGAAGGAACTCACCTCCAAGTGATCAAGCTTCCGACATAACGCCAGCATCTTACGGACAGCCACAACATTCATCTGCACAGCCACCCGCAGTGGCTCATCAAAGCGGACTGTTGCAGCACTATGGAACACAATATGGACCTTCTGCTCCAGCATACGTCGATCTGACTCAGACAAGCCAAGATCTGGAAGCAGCATGTCTCCACACACTGGATACAGCTGGCCTGCAAAGTCAGGACGCTCCTTGCGCAACCTATCGAAAAGCTGTGGGCAAAATTGAAAACAATTTATAAGCATTCAGTTTTATATATTCCAAGTTACTGGTTGCATCTACAATTTAACAAGATAATTAAAAGTTATCCATGAATAAAAAAACACACACATATACATGCATACATACACATCCTTTATGTGACTGATATTTCATACAGCTATGAGAATCTAGCGGAGTTGCAAGGGATCTCAGAAGATGGACAGGAAAGAACCTCGTCATCAGCTCTCCTTTCTAATCTTAATGTTAAATGGATACAACAGCAGTACTACAGCATATGTTTACTCCATCACGAAGAAAGAAAACAAGCAAAAATGTGCAAACACAGGAAATTGGCATGCCCACAAGATGACTAAGGATCACCAACAGCTATCAGAACAAGCTGCAGATTTAATTATTGTACAGGAGAGAATGACTGTCAAACTAACTGGTTATCTGGATAAACAGAATCTGCTCAGAAAACTACTGCAAGATGTCTTCACTGTGTGTACAAGCTGAATTTACTTTAAATATAACTTTTTATATGTTTGCCCCTCATACGTGTACGGCATGATCTAGTGGTGGAAGATTATATGTATAGTGACTCATGTTGTAAGTAGTAACAATTCAACATACAACACCCAAAAAAAAAAAAAAAAAACACACATCATACTGACTTTGACTGCGACTCAGGCATACAACACCCAAAAAAAAAAAAAAACACACATCATACTGACTTTGACTGCGACTCAGGCATACAACACCCAAAAAAAAAAAAAAACACACATCATACTGACTTTGACTGCGACTCAGGAACAGCCTCTACATTGAAGAACAGGTCCAAGAGTAAGTCCCGCTCCAAGATCTCACACATATACATCACATTTAATTACATTCTCAGCACTCATATAGACACCTTGCATACTTCCATACACTCATCCTCTAGCTTTCACACAGCCGTTCTCTCCCAAAAATCCTGACAAAAATCTTCTTTTGTGACCAAGTTCAGAACCCAGTAACATGACCATCATTCACGTCATTACTTGCTTAATTATGTGCTGTAGCAAGGCCTGAACAACCACGACACACCTATTAACCCACATACTGCTATAACTTACTGAAACTGCTGGTAGGACATTGTCAGGCTAAGCTTTGGGGAAATATAACCATGGCAAGTTAATCACAAATAAATGAATGTGTGTGTGTGATGGAGAAATATGAGGAAATGGGGGTGCTCTGGGTGGGAAGGAGTGGGTAGGTTTTTGTTGGCTGGTTGATACAAAAACCGGACACCACTGTATAACTGGAGTAAACATGTTTCTTGCACGTGTGCATCACTGTATCATCAGGAAGAACGTTTCATGTGAACATTCGGAAAACTTATTTCAGAACTGCACAAAGAATGTTATATATTTAGAAAACTGGGCCTTGTGCAGGATGAATTAGTATGAATGTAACTGTCTTGTTTTGTTTTCAACCTCAGCTACCATACAGTTCCAGAGTGCAAATGGACAGAGCTGAGCTGTCTGCTTCATATAAAATGGATTTTTAAGGTATCTGTTATTCCCTCCATCTATCTCCAGCATGGATGCTTTTCTTTATTTCCATTTACTATATAATTAGAGTGATTTTTGTTGTATACTACTGACTAATGGCGATCATTTAACTTGGTCAAACCATTTGACCCTATCAATTATAAACAACTACTGTTGAACTATTGATTATGGGTATGCAGTAAGTGTTACAATCATGGGGTAAATGTTTTAACATCAGGAGGGTGTGGTGGTGGTGGAATGTGCCTTTGTGTGTGCATAGTTAAAACATTCTGCTAGAGCGACCTAACAAATTCCTTTTTGCTGATGATCAAGCACTTATAGACACATCAGAAAAAGACCTACAGCAGAACATGGATAATTTAGCAAAGTCATGTGAAAGCCACAACATGAAGATCAGTATTGAAAAAAACAGAAGTCATGACCATAGCAAGAGAAGAAATCCAAACAAAGATCTTCCTAGACAATCAGCCCTTGAAACAAGTGAGACATTTCAAATACCTAGGTAGCATAATGTCTCAGGGACAATTAATGCTGAGATTGAGAACAGATGCAATAAAGCAAATCAGGTCAATGGACAAATGACTCCTTTACTGAAAAACAAATACATCACAACTGAAACAAAAAGGGTACTGCACAACATTATTTTCCTCCTAACTCTACGCTATCAATGTCAAACATGGACACTAACAGCCAAGAACAAACAAACAAAAACCATCATGACAGAAATGAGATGTTTTAAGGGGAATACTAAATGTGAAAAGAAGACACCAAATAAGAAATGACACCATCAGGGCAAAGGTTGGAGTAACACCAGTATTACACTATATCCAGAAACAGCAAGTCAAATGGTTTGGCCATGTTACATGGTTACCACCAGACAGTATATCACAGACAACATTCACACTAAGATTTGTAGGTAACAGAGGAAGAGGCTGCCCATGCAAGAGATGGAGAGAGGAAATTACAGCAGCATTAAATATCCCATTATATGAAGCAAATTGCTGAGCCCTATCAAGACGCCTATTTGTCCCCTTAACACTGAAAGGTGTATGAGGTAGGAGACAAGACAAGTGACCTAACATATAAAACAAGTGCAAACTAAATTATGTAAAACACTGGACCTTAATCTGGAGGCCCACATGGCAAGCTTAGATTTTAAAATTATTCTTATTTTTGCGCTTCACAAAAACTCCTTGCCCAGACGTTCTCTAATTCTGAGGAAAGAGGTACATGGAGGAGGATAATGTCACAGCAAATTATCGCTGGCCTTAGGGAGTCTGTGATTTGAAAAAATGCTGGCAACCACTGATATAAAAATTAAATAGTTACTGAATCCAACATTCTAATATACTCTACACAAACACATTAGCCCTTTGCTATCCTGAATTGGTTATAAAATTTCCCACTTTCTGATACAAACGTTCAATTTATAAGGTGAATTTATTCTTCAACATGGCAAATAACCTGAATAAATTATGCCTTTTGTATTTAAATGATAATAAAATGTGTGCCTGAAATTGGACACTTGTATAATAAATCTCTGATAAGGGTTAACATGAAAGGGTTAACATGGTGCATGTGGTGATGAGATTGCATACATTTTGACACCTTCTACTTAAAAGACACTTTCCTGATGAAAATGAAAGCACAGAACATCACTGTAGCAAGGTGAAAGTTTAAAAGGACAAATGACTATCTCCAGCCTAATCTCTTCTACAAGGAGGTCATAAAACATGATGTGACACATATAAATGCTGATAATCATTTGCTATGTTACAGATCTCCTACACAATCATTTTAAAAGGATTTCTAAATTTGTATATTTTGTGAGGATAACACTTCAGTTACATGTATATGAATGTGTGCCTAATTTTTAAAATAAAAAATTTTAAAAATCAACATGGTAACACAAGTAAAGATGAGTTTAGCTTCCCTCGCTCACATGCTGGATCACTAAACAAAAAGGAGAAATTCTTCTTCTCCAACTCTCAAGAACTAGGTCATTCTAAATCTGGAGCCCTGCCATCAAGACCATCATAAGTTCTGCTGTATTTTGATGACGGTCACCAAAGCTCCCATGCTAGAGTCAGACCAATGTTCCCTCTAAGCATCTGTGGTCTGTGTGCAAAGTGGTCAGCTCATGTGCATAAAAATATTGTGTATGCAAATGTGAGTAGTAATGTTATATATATATATATATATATATATATATATACACTTTTGTCTGGCAACATCTCTACTGCACACCTCACAGCCCATTTGAACTTTGAACTCAATTGATACTATCATTCCTACTTGTTTCCCTCTCTCCTGAAATACACTTCTAGAACAAAAAAGGTCTTGAACAATGAAATTCTGGACATCCTGGTTGTCTGAAGTTCCGTTTATCCTATCAAGAATAATTTACAGAGACTTAAAAAAAAAAAAAAAAAACTTACAGAAGATTAAATTATGGTGATATCAGGATAGACCTATCATTCCAATCCCACACTTTGATGTCTGGCCATCTAATTGTGGGTTAGAATAGTTACTTTCACTTTTTAAAGGTGACATTCTCATTAAAACCTCTAGCCAACCAAATTTATGCTAGAAAAGTATAGGCCACAGGATCCAAGAGTCTTTGTCAGTAGTAAGAACACTACAAAACCAGTTCCACACAATTTTGTGCGTTTCCACAGTGATAGTAAATCTACTTCTATTAAACAAGCAAAAAAAAAAAAAAACAGGATGTCTCTCATGTTGGTGGTCAAGATGTCTGGTTGTTAGTTACCAAGATCAATGTGCATACCTGAGCAGCTCAATGGACTTTCTCCTTTTCCACACCCCAATGGAAAGTCATCTGCCCATTTACTTTAATTACCCTCTATTCTCTGCATGCCCACTTGCCTTGTCATGATTCTGCTACAGTACTACCTAAGCTATGAGATAAAAGACCAGTTGAAACATCCGATCCGAGAGTCATTTCTCAACAAGAAAGAAACAGTAAAGAAAAAACATGTACCATCACTGTACTTTTCTTGATCGCAGTTATAACACCAAGTAACATCTGGACACTGCAAAATAAAAGTAGTAGTTTCATTTTTCTTTTTGCGTGGCTCTAAAAATTTTGTGTGGGGTATGATTTTTTTTTTTTTGGTGTGGCGGTCGCACAGCTTTGAGGGAACAGTGAACCAGACTCCCTATGGTCAGATTTGGGTGTATTGATTTGTATATGTAGGTCATTATTCTTGCAGCCTGTGATGTGGAGCCACAATTCAACTTCAGTAAGAGCATTCTCATCAAGTGATAAGCAGTGCATAGTCCCACTTGAAATTCCTCACTTATTATTTGCCACAAACACAAACATTTTCCTTACATCTCTGTTACCTGATATCTATCATTATTGTCTAAAACTATATAAGTGTGTTGGACTGCAGCTTCCACTACACGAGAGAGAGAGAGAGAGGAGAGGTAGGGAGAGTGAGAGAGTAAGTGAGAAAGATAATGAGAGAAGAGGGAGTGAGAGAGAAAGAAGAGAAGAAGTGAGAGAGAGGAGAGAGAGAGTGGGGAAGTGGGAGTAAGATGAGAGAGGGAGTGAGAGAGAGAAGAGTGAGGGAGTGAGAGAGGAGAGGGAGTGAGAGTGAATGAGAGAAAGATAGAGTGTGTGTGTGTGTGTGTGTGAGTGTGTGTGCGTGCGTGCGTGCGTGCATGCATGCGTGTGTATGTGAGAGAGAGAGAGTGTGAATGTATGGCATGCAGACTGTTTTGCTTTATTGCCTAGACTTCAGTTGGATGTTGACTGTAGTGGGCAGTGGTTAAAAACATTTCATGAAACTAATACATTAAGATCCAACAGCTGGAGAAGAAAATAAATAAGAATGCTATGTTGTCTCAACAATGAAACTTATGTTAGCATTCCTAGTACTATCTTTTTTTTTTCAAGGAAGAGGGAGACATTAATGAGGATATTGCTCTGTTTTTTTTCATAAAATATATAAATTTCTGCTGTATAAAACAGAAAAATGATACGCATAAACTTGCTTTCATATGGGACACACACATCATTCACTCATTTGCATGTCCCTCGCAGAACTTTGCCTCCAACAGCACTCCTGTAGGCCTCTCGGTTGTGAGCAAGATGGCCTGCTGCTGATGCATCAATTTGCAGATCATCAATGATGTCTTGCAGCCATCTTTGCCTTGGTCTTCCTCTCTTTATTTTTCCTATTATGTACCCTTCCAAGATGGTTTTCTCTAGATTATCATGACGTTTAATGTGTCCAAAATATTTAAGTTTTCACTCTTTAATCCTCTTTACTAGCCAGCCTTCTTCAATATTAAGTTCTTGAAGTATGGATATATTTGTTCTTTTTTGTGCCCGTGATATTTGAAAAACTCTTCTGTAGCATTTACAATCAAAGGCATTTATGTGTTTCTCAGGTGTTTTGTTAAGTGTCCAGGTCTCACAGGCATATGTTGCGATGGGAAAGATGCATGCCCTTAAAAAATCTTATTTTTGTAGTTCTGTCTGTTCTTCTCCACAGATTCTTTTGTTGTTTTACTTTCTGAAAAGCGATAGATGTCCTCCTTTTAATTTCCCTCATTGCATCTCCATTATTAGTTAGCTGTGATCCAAGATATTCAAAACACTTCTTCCAGTTTTTCCTCATTGATACATATATCAGCTGCCTTGTTTGTTTTGTCAGTTGTCATCAATTTAGTTTTCTTCGCATTAAGATAGAGGTTTTGCTCTTCACTACTGTTGTGGACAGTAATACTGTGTCATTAGCACATCTAATCTCTGGCATTTCATAACCTCCAATTGTTATGGCATCGTAATATTCTTTGTCTACATCTTCTCCAACATTTCTCATTATATTTTCAGTATATAAGTTCAAAATAAACTAAGCATAAATATGAAAATCAGGATATTTAAGAGTAATGTTCTAAGTGTACTACTCTATGGAAGTGAATGCTGGAAAATCACCAAAACCATAGAAAACAAGTTGAATTCTTTCCAGACTAAATGTTTACGTAGAATTAAAAAAATATTTTGGCCAAACACCATAAGAAATAACATCTTATTGGCAGAAATGCAGATGAAACCACTGACAACAATTATTGAGGAAAGACGCTGGCGATGGTTGGGACATGTGCTCTGAATGACTGACAACTCACTACCAAAAATAGCACTAAGATGGACACCACAGGGGAGCAGAAGTAAGGGTAGACCAAAAGAGACATGGAGAAGAACAACAGAAAGGATGTTGAGCAATAGAGGGCTCACCTGGGCAAGAGCAGAAAAAAAGGCGAAAGACAGGCATTTGTGGAAAACCCTTGCGGAAGCCCCATGTGCCCTGGGCACTTAAGGTTCAGAGAGAGAGAGATATAAGTTCAATAAGTAAGGCAACAATATGCATCCCTGATGGACCCCTTTTTTTTAAATGTCAAACCAAGTTGTTATTTCACCATTTATTCTTACTGGAAATCCCATTTTTTTCCATTATTTCTCAAAGTTTCTGGTGTTGTACACAATCAAATTGTACTTAATATAAACAAAAAATATTTGTACTTAGACAAATATTAGAACAGGCAAATGAGTGGCATAGCACAACATATGCATTATTCATAGATTTTGAGAAAGCCTTTGAGAGAGAGACACAATCAAATGCCTTTGAGTAGTCTATCAAGGCTAAGTACAGATTCACATTAAACTCTCTGCATTTCTCTATTATTAATCTTATATTGATACACACGTATGACTAGAAATAACAATAACATGGTAATTAGGGTACAAAAAAAAATTTGATCCCATTGTATAACAGGCTATACATTAAGAATGAAACCTTTCTGCACTTGTTCAAACAAAACAAAACTAGATGATATATCGGAGTCCAAAGGCTGTCTATTTTATGTCAAAGCAAAGCTATATTGAGTTTTTTTTTTTAAAAAAAGGGGGGGGGGGTGTGGTGTTACTGAGAAAATACACATATTACTTGTCTGCTGGAACACTACTCAGAAATAAAAATGAAAGGATGTAAGAATTAAACTGAAAACAAAAACTGCCAGTCATATTGTTCTGTCTCTGAGCTGCCTGCTCACATTCTTAACATATGAACTAAAACATGTTTTGCAGTTGATTTGTTTTACATATATAAAAGGTAATGGTAAAATTCTCATTTCCATGCCATTAAGGCATATTGGGGAATACGGTGTTAGGACCATATTTTTCCATGACCTTCAGCACATGAAAATGTGATGTGGTCAGTATCATGCCAGGCCACTTTACCTTCCAAGATTTCTCTGGTCCCTATTTTTAGAGCCTTTTAGGGCCTTTTTGGTGTGTACCAGAAAAAAATCCCACTGCTGGGACTGACCTCGGTACCACCTGATTAGTAAACCGAGCACCTAACCACTCAGCTAACCAGGCCGCCTATACATTTTATATATACGAGGCAAGAAAATAACTCTGTAGTAACAAATGATGTGAACAGACTGCTGGAGCTCAGAAGATAAAGATGTGAACAGACTGCTGGAGCTCAGAAGATAAAGTAACAAATGATGTGAACAGACTGCTGGAGCTCAGAAGATAAAGATGTGAACAGACTGCTGGAGCTCAGAAGATAAAGTAACAAATGATGTGAACAGACTGCTGAAGCTAAGAAGATAAAGTAACAAAGGATGTGAACAGACTGCTGGAGCTAAGAAGATAAAATAACAAATGATGTGAACAGAATGCTTGAGCTCAGAAGATAAAGTAACAAACAAAGTGAACAGACTGCTGGATCTCAGAAGATAAAGTAACAACAAACAATGTAGACATATTGCTGGAGCTCAGAAGATAAAATAACAAACAAGGTGAATAGACCGCTGGAGCTCAGAAGATAAAATAATGTACAAGGTGAACAGACTGCTGGAGCTCAGAAGATAAAATAACAAACAAAGTGAACAAATTGCTGGATCTCAGATTGCTTTCAGTCCCTGAAAGGAGCTGAAATGCAGGGAGTGTGCAATGCTGCTTTAGCTGAATCCATCACCATGGGGACTACGGAAATAACTGCCCTGTTAGCCAGTCCAAACCTATTTTTGGAGATACCAATGGAGAGTTAGAACAAAGACTTGATCAGCTATCATTCGCCAACCCTGATGCTAGCATGTCACCATTGGTTTCAGACTGCCAAATTGAACAGCTTTTTCGCCATATATGTTTCTAGCAGTAGATCAAGAATATACACAGTAAGAAATGATTGATGCACCTAGGTATCCTTGCCCATGTTAAGTTCGGCCATGTGATCCAGTCAAAGTTCAGCTATGACATGTTTTGAGCCACCAGATTAGAGTGCATCTAGACCAACAAACTGTCAAAGTTATCTATAGCAATCACCGAGATAAAAGACAAGACTAACAAAATGTTTACTTTCTCATCAGGGCCATCAGATTAGCCATATCTTCTTTTGGCACCATGACAAAATCTTCCCCCGATGATACATGACAAAAAAGGAAAGAAAAACATGCAAAAGGAAAAAGAAATCACAAATGAGAGTCATTATTTTTACATCCTACATCCTTCCCATGCTGTTAAACATTGCACAGGGGTTGCATGGTAGTTCATCAAGTTTTACTGTTTTCGGCAAGTTTTTCAATTTCATCAAGGAATTTTATGCCAGCCTTTCTTAATAATGTTCTCTTTAGAGTTTCACGTGGTCAACCTCTTTTTCTTTGGCCTGTTGTGTTCCAACTTGATAGCTTGTTTTGGGATTCTTCTCATCATGTGACCGATATATGTCCCTCTCCTTTTTCTGATCACCCATGAGATATTGCCTTATCTCTCCACTGTTCTTGAATTCATTCCACTTTATACTGAATATTTTCCTTAGGCATTTGTTTTCAAAAGAGTTTAATTTTTTGTCTATTTCTTTAGTTGTTTCCCAGCTTTCAAATGCATAATGAGGGTGGATATTACATTTGAACTGAATAATCTTAGCTTGGTTTTTGTGCTTATAACCCATATGTTCTCAAGATTCTTGAAGGTCAGTGCTGCCTTTGCAATTCTAATTCTAACTTCCCTCCTGGTTCACCATTCTAGTCTATGTAGCTGCTGAGGTATGCAAATTGGTGTACTTCTTCAACAGCTCTTTCTATGTATATTTTTCTTTCTTGATTAATGGGAATTTTCATTATTTTTGTTTTTTCCTTGTTAGTTTCAAGTCCTATTTTGGTATCCTTTCTGGTATGGAATTCACATTGTCACTGATAAAAGTTATGTCATATGCAAAATCAAGATCTTCTATTTGGGTACCATGTACCCAATCAATGCTTGTTTTACCTGTGCAACATTTTTTTTCATTTTGAAGTCTATGGCAATTTTAAAAAACCAGGGAGACAGTATACAACTTTGTTTTATGCCTGTTTCAATCTGGAACCATTTGTTTATTCCTTCTTTCTGTTGACTGCATAAACATATCCATTGTTGAGATCCTTAATGATGCTGACAATTTTAGATGGTATTCCATGAAGTCTTAAAATTCTCCACAATGAATCTCTGTGTATGCTATCAAATGCCTTTTTACAGTCTATGAAGTTCAGGATTAATGGTTTTTGCTTTTCAATTATGTTCTTCAAGTATTATTCTTAGAGTAAAGATCTGGTTGAAACAGTTTCTCCCTTTTCGAAATCCTGCTTGTCCTCTCATTGCAGTATCCACTATATCTTTAAGTCTATTCAGAATAACTTTGCAAAATGCTTTTGACACGACTGATAGTAGGGTTACTCTTCTCTAATTTCGCAGTTGCTAAAGTTGTCTTTTTTTGTTGTTGTTTGGAATTTTAACAATGATTCCTTTTTTCCATTTATAAGTGACCTTCTCTTCTTTCCAAATTTTACTGAACAATCTCTGTAGTTGGCTCATGTTGTCACTACTGATAGCTTTTAACATTTCAGCTGTTATTTCATCTTCATTTGCAGGTTTGTGGTAGCCATTAGGTTCACTCTGTTTCAATTTCATGCAATGTAATTTCAATCTAGGTTGACATTTAGTTGGGCTGGTAAGTAGGTTTCAAAGTCTGTCAATTCTTTTGGGTGTGGTCAATTAAGTATTTTTTGGGAAATGTTTGGTCCATCTTTGTTTTTGATCTTACTCAATGTTAAAAGGGTGCCAGTTTTACTAAAGACTGGACCAGTCTTTGGATGTAATAGTACCCGTTAGCCTCTTTTATATGTTGTACAGAGTTTTGCTGTCTCTTGTTTTTGCTGCTTTCTCTGCTTCTTTCACCATACTGCCTATGTATTCTATCCTATCTTTTCTAGATGAACTTTTTACTTTATTGTCTGGTTCTTTGTATGTTGCTTTTGCCAAATCTTTTCCAAGATCTGTCTTTACATTCAACATGGCTATTTTGGCTGTTCTTCTTTCATGTATGTATCTCCATGTGTTTTCCGATATCCACGCTTTTCTATTTGTTTTTTCAGTCCAGCGCTTGTTTTTGCTGCTGTGATTATGGCCGTGCTGTAAGAGTTCCATAATTCATCTACACCTATCTCCTCTACCTCACTGAGTGCTGCGAAATGATTGGTAAGTTCCTGCATTGAAATTAGTTAGTATTTTCTTCCTGTAGGCTATGGCTGTTTATCTTTCTGGGTATTGCTTTCATGTGTTGGCTTTTCAGTTTTAATCTTATTTTCCCTATACAAAGGTTGTATGCCATTGTTGAATCTGCACCTCTATTTGCTCTTATATCTATCACAGATGTTCTGAATTGTTTTCTAATGCAAAAATGGTCTATCTGGTTTCTAGTTCTATCATCTGGGCATATCCATGTTGTTTTATGTATCTCTTTGTGTGGAAATACTACTCCTCCAATGATCATGCCCTATGTTAGACAATTTTCAGTTAATCTTTCTCTGTTCTGATTTACCGTATCAATTCCTTCTCTCCCCATTACTTTTTCGACATCACTGTTTATCTTTTCCTACCTTGGCGTTGAAGTCTCCCATGACAAGCAGGATGTCATGTTTAGAGAGTTTGTTCATGTGTTGTAGTTGGTGATAGAAATCATCTTTTATTTCATCATCTGCTTCATTGGTGGGTGCATAACATTTTATGATTGTCATTATTACACTCTCTCTAATCCTCTAATCTGCCTTTTAAATTAGCTGTATATTTTCTAGGGTACAATTACAGCCTGCACTAAATAGTGTTAACACTGCTAATGGTCAATATCCCTGCAATCAGACAGAATTAAGTGAAATGCATGAACTATCATCACCAGAATAACTTTCTCTAGTGTTTATTTGATGGAACAGCTTTGATGTAGATTCCACAGAGTAACAGACATGCATGGGACGACCCAAGGAGACATGGGGACATAGGTAAAGGTAAAATTCTCATTTCCATGCCATTAAAGCATATTGGGGAAATGGCGTTAGGTCCGTATTTTCCATGACCTCCGGCACATGAAAGTGTGATACGGTCAGTATCACACCTGGCTGCGTATACCTTCCCAGATTTCTCTGGTACCCATTTTTAGAGGCTGGGTGGACCCCAGAGCCATTTTTGAGGTGTACCAGAAACAAAATATCACTGCTGAGACTTGAACCCAGTACCACCAGATCAGTAAATCAAGCAATATGAAGACATACTGCAGAGAAAATACTGGTATAAACAGACATGAGAAACAGCCAAGAAGACAGCGAAGGACTGACAGAAGTGGAAACCATGTATCTTTGGCACTGACAGGATAAGAGAGATATCTGGTGTAGCAGAACAAGATGAATAAGATTTTTCAATCACAACTAATCTAATATGTGCATATTCATGTAATTATTATTTGAGAATGACTGGTGAGCACTAACAGACCCTCTTGTTACGATGAAGAGGACATATAAAGTTAATAAAAGTCTGATGCAAAGATGCAATTGCAGATTTTGATTCATGAGAACCATACTGCTGCTATATGTAAAAGGTAAAAATAAAATTCCAATTTCCATGCCATTAAGGCATATTGGGGAATGCGGTGTTAGGCCCATATTTTCTATGACCTTTGGCACATGGAAGTGTGATGTGGTCAGTATCACACCTGGCCGCTTTTACCTTCTCAGATTTCTCTTGTACCCATTTTTAGAGCTGCTACATGTAGCTTACAGAAAACAGAAATGCAAACATCATCTCTACAAACTGTCTGTTACATGTGTGTATACAGACAAGAGACCTGCTGGCATTGTCTATTAAGAGCATGTAGACACTGTTTGCCACACAGAATCTAAAAGTCATTGCTTGCAAAATGTTATCCGATTCTCAAAATTCAAAGTGCTCTTCTCCTATGAGATATAATATGGGCCTATATAATTATCAAGCCATTCTATTATCATGTGAGATATAGGGCATTAACAAGGACTTTCCATCACTTTCTATCTAGGCCAATCAGCTTCAACTTCTTTCCCAGCTATGACCCAGTTTCTAGTATATGACCTCATATTTCTCAGTTTGATTTGCCCTACTCATGAAGTAGCATTGTAAAATGAATCTTCTCCAACTCCACTCATAATTTTTGGCACCTACTCTACAAACTCTGGATTTCTTTCCTATTACAGATCAGTAACATTAATACATGTGACCTGTGCCTCAATGAGAACTCTACAATCTGTGAGCATTCTGCTTTTTCCATGGCATCCATTTTGACCTTAATAGTAACTTCATTACTTCCATTTCAAGATTACCACAATTTAAATTCTGCCAAATAATGGCTAAATTTGACTATTTGCATCCAAAAGAAATTTTTAAAGCTTCAAAATCATAGTATTTCTCTGGACTGCCTAACATCGGTGCCAAACTAATACATATTCCAGTCAAATTAAACAAGCAAAATAAAAAATGTTAAAATGGTAATTTGTACTTATATTTCCTAGCTTCACAAGCTTCTAAACAGTGAAAGCCTATGTACCAGAAAGAAAATGTTAACTTTATTTTCAAATTTCTAGTAATAATTATAGCATCATTTTTATCAAGCAGTACTATTCCTATATAAATCTTGGCGAACTAACATGCGGGCCCTATGTGACATTCAGCGGCATGGCAAGGATGACAAGATGACTATTCCTATGGATCTACTATTTATACTCAGCCTCCTAGAAATAAAAAATTCACATTCAACAAATATTTACCTCCCCACATTCAGTACATCTCTATTCGCTATTGCTTTCATTCATGAACATAAGTAAAATAAATACAAAGAAGACAAAAGAATGGTGAAAATGTGAGTCTCTTTACACTTACTTATCCCTTCAGTTCCCATTACCAACAGCTAAACTAGCTCCAGAAGGAACTTCCAAATCTACACAGCCAAGAGATTTAGATGAGATATCCACCTCTAGACAGCCAAGAGATTTAGATGAGATATCCACCTCTAGACAGCCAAGAGATTTAGATGAGATATCCACCTCTACACAGACAAGAGATTTAGATGAGATATCCACCTCTAGACAGCCAAGAGATTTAGATGAGATATCCACTCTACACAGACAAGAGATTTAGATGAGATATACACCTGCTGCTTATAAGCAGACTGGAGACAGCCCGGTGTTATGTGAAACACACTCAATCAAACCTTTTGCTCAAATGAGGAACATCTGACTAAACACTCAGCAGATACGGAGGCAGGGGTTAAGCTAACGAGGACATGATGCCAGACAGAAGTGTACAGAAAAATATGACCTAACCATCACAGTGCTTAAGAAACACCAATGTTTTAGCACAGTTTCCAAGTGATTCAGTCTGAAGACAGATCAGAAAAAAAAAAAAATCATAGTCATTTTAGATGGACATAAGAGACATTTTATATATGAAGATGTCTATAACTATGTATAATTGTCTTCTAGTCCAGTATTATACTACCTCTTAGTTTAAATGCACACAAGGAAAGCACATAATGCACTGCTATACAGCAATCTCTTTATTATATTCATATACATGAGTATGAACTCTTTCATCATGAAATTAATTCCCATCCTTTACCACAATAAATCTAATGAGAAATGTTGGTAGAAAGAAACTAGAAGAAGTTAATCTTTAACTTAAGAAATATACAAGCGTAGGTCAGGTTAGAAATGTTCTAGTTTTCATTCTTTTTAGACTCTGCCTAATATCGATGTGAGTATTCATTTACGCAGACGTGTAAGATCCACCAACCCTGCCTGTGTTGTTTTGTAGTGAAAGAGTTATGTTAGTTGTTATTTTTGCCAGATTAGCCTGAATGTGTACTTTGTTTTGGAAAAGTTAAACCACAAACAAAGTAAAGAACAAAAATCTCTTGCTTACTTTTGAGTTTGTAATTTCTTCCAGTCTGCCTTCAATTGTCTGCTGGTTTTTTGGTCGTATCAGACAGTATATACACTCTATTTCCGGACAGCAGCGAAGCAACTTCTCAATAAGCACTTTGCCAATAAAACCAGTAGCTCCGGTGATCAGCACCCCTTTTCCAGAGTAAAATAATGGAATCACTAGCTCCCCTGCTGGTGACAATATGCGCTTTGGGACAGTTGTCTGTTGTTCCCAGTGTTGATGAACCAAGGTACTACTCTCCATCTTATATTCCATGGTAACAGGAACAATAACACTTCTCACTGAGCTACACTCTCCTGTGGAGGACTTAGCAGATGAGCAATGAACATCTTCATCAACTTCCACTGACAGTTTTGTATATTCTTCTACAGGATTCCCGGTACTATGTGATGCCTCTACACAATGATCTCTGTCTTTGTCTTGATCAAATCCGGCTTTTGAGCCCTCCTCTAGGTAAACCTTTCCTAGTCCTTCAACCTCTGATATATTTTCACTCTGGCACTCACCACTAGGAGTACTATGCTCAACTCTGAGAAGATCTTCACATGTGAACTGTTCTGTGGTGCATGCCTCCTCAGTCTTATCAGGCATGTTAGATTGTTAAATATCAATGAGTTTTATTTCTGAGATCTGTGGAAAGATAAATGAGAAAAAAAAACCAAGATTAATAATTTACAGCAGACTTCCACAACATTCAACAAAAGAAACACATTACAAATTAAACCCTTGCAAGAAAATTAACTACAGTATACAAATAAAATAAGACAACGCACTACAATTCTTGGCAACATGTCACACATTGCTCAGCTAAACCACTGCAACACTGCCTGGCAATTAAAGATCCCATGAAGGTGCCAGTTTTCTGAAAACCTGGTGACACTGCTTGTTCAATGTCAAATAAACTGCTAAACAGTTCAAAACTACCCAATGCAGTCTGAAAATTAAAACTGGACAACTCAAATCATTACAAACCAGTCAAGTCAAACCTAGACAACACAGATAGACAGTTTGACAACGGTGTCAGACATTTGTTGACGTGAGGAAAATAAAATAAAAATTATATATATATATATAATGGGAGACAAGAAATGAAAACATGAATGACATGAAATAAGAACCATACCCTGGAATGATGTGAAGAAGATGGGCACACTTCTGGATGAAACCAAAGTTTGGCAGAAACTGACATAAATAAAGCAACATTACACATTGTTAAGTTTGAAGCAATCACCATTCGAAATGGCCATCATTAAACAAAATGCTACAAATCTGACACTAAATTATTTGAAAGCTGAAGGCATATCATATCAACTACCCCTTCTGCTTTATCAGCTCATTACCATAAATATCATCAAAAATAAATGTAGAATGAGGTCAGCGATAAAGTACTTCAACAACTACAGCAGATGATACATTAAGCACACCAAGAATACTTGACTTTATAGCCCACTTTGTAATTAAGTTCACATATATACAAGAGATATATATATATATAGCTAATGATATGAAATGAATAGCAGTATCTTTGCTGCCCCCAGTACTGGAGTGTCTTCTTCTTCGTTCACTTCTACCACCAAGATCGCCCCATGATCCTACTGAATTTGCTCCTGTGGTCCTTGATAGGTCCAGTGGTCCTCCTGTGGTCCCTAAAAGAACCACACAAGATCCTCGACAGGACCACAAGCAGTTCAGAATATCGTAGGGCTTAAGCCTGTATTCTCGGTGGGTCTCAAAAGTGGGAATGCGTGACACCATGGTTTTCATTGCACCAGTTTAATCTAGAGTTGGACTTTCTCATGGGAAAACCTTGACGTGTTTTGGATATCAGTATATCCCCACAGGGTGAGAGGTGGTTGCCTATCCAGTCTGGTGTTGGACTTTCTCACCGGAAAACCTCAGCGTGATTAGGATATGCATACATCCCCGCCGGGTGAGGGGTGGTTGCCTATCTAGACCACACTGGTCCAGTGTCTCCGACTTCAGCATTTTGTGATCGTGGCCGCTACCCTTCCTAGCTGTGACCAGGACGGAGCTTTTGTCCAGGAGGACGAATCCTCGCCACTATTAAATTTCACCCCCCGGTTGAGCCGGTTTAGGCTATTGTCCCTGTATGAGCGTGTTTAGGACGTGACCGACCTCTAGAGTGGAGGTACCGCAACATGAGTAGCCATCAAGTTTCACCCCTGGTTTAAGCGGGTTTAGGCATATTTCACCAGTATGGGTGTATATTGGACGTGGCCAGCCTCTAGAGCAGAGGTGTCGTGGTATGAGTACCTCTCGCTGCGAGACACTGGACATACCGATTAAGCTTCACTTTATCCTTTCCATGATCTCTTCACATCGGCACCGCACAGCAACCCTAATTGCCTTTTCGCACTTTCTTCATTGGCCGGGAAGAGTTTCACTCCACGCTCGGCATCTGAAGAATCTCGCCAACAGTGTCACTAATTGTTATAAATGTCTTACTCTCATCAATCAACTTGTTTCTCAGTAACATGTTAGTCTTCTAGCATCAATACAAAGTTCCATGCTAACAGGCATCAGTGGTCTTGCTCCTCTTCTCTACATATCCCATCTCTTGACACTTTCTACTGACTCAGTTGATGATCTTCTTTTATTCAATCATGTCAGACTGTTCATAATCTCTCCTGGCTTCCTCTGCCTCTTTCTCCACTTATCCTTCTTTTTATGTTTCACTTCTCACTATATGCCTCGTGAATGTTGACTGTGTTCTTTCTTATGGTTTTAATTACATTTCCTTTTTTCTCTAGTTTTTGTAAAACAGTAGTTTCTATGGCTGCTTTCCTTTTATATTCAATGGTAAAAAAAATGATGGTACTTGAAGAAGTTGCTCATGTGACAGTGGGGGACAAAAGAAGCTGTAGAACTAGGAACAAGAGAATCTGTAGCAACATCAGCATAAAACCTATGTAAGCCTGCAACATCTCTAAATTCTTTGTGTCATTTTCTTTCCATACTTATTGTATTGTACAATTTACAAAATGTATTTCCTATCTTATATCTTATGTCCTTCCCATGCCGTTAAACATCACATAAGGTTCATTGGGCTCGCAAGGTAGTTCGCCAATTTTTCCTGTCCTTCAGCGACTCTTTCAACTTCATCAAGGGATTTTATGCCTATTAATTTGGCCTCTCTTAACAATGTCCTCTTCAGAGTTTCATGCGGTCTGCCTCTTTTTCTTTGGCCTGTTGTGTTCCATTTTATAGCTTGTTTTGGGATTCTCTGTTTCTTCTCATCACGTGACCAACATATCTTCAGAGTATTTATGTTACTTTTAATGTTCATTTCACCTGCTCATTTACTGCCTGCATCTAACAAAATTTTTTTGGCTAATTTATTGAACAAGGATGAAACTAGATGTAAAATCAAGGGAAACAAAAATAACCATACATTCATTCAACAGAATACTCCACAGACAAGACACAGGAATCATTTTTTTTACATATACTGTAAATCAGAATTCTTTCCACCACAGCTTTGTAACCTATAATAAAAAGTGTTAATGACTGTGCTATCAAACACCTTCAAGTCAGTATGATATAGATAAGAACAAAATTACATATGCTAAGAAACAAGTAGATCCATGTTTGTATGATCAGTCTGAATGGAAAAACAGCAAGCAGCAAAGATAATTTCAAAAAAAAAAAAAAAGCATCAATATACATTTTCTGAAATTCTTAGTCTTCTTATAGGAGTGGAAGTGAAGTCCAGTTTACAAAACTGTACAGATTGCTGTGTTGTAGATGTTTCCTTCTTTAAAAAAAAATTCAAACAAAAAATTCACATGTTGTTTAACACAATTAAGAAAATGTACCTTTCTGACATCCAAACAATTAGTAATGAAAAACACAAGGTAACTGAACAATTGGAGATATGGGTAGGTAAATGACTGCTAAATCATGATACAAATGGTCCACATTTAAAATCCTACAGATCACTGGGATTTTTTTTTTTTTTCAGTCCAAAGTTCTCTGGGCCTGTGGCGTCATATTCTCGACTGGTTCTGTGAGTTTGGAGACCCTGTGCCTAACTCTATTTATGATTCCATATGTATTAATTGAATAATAAGAGAAATTTGCATAAAATATGCGATATATATATATATATGTATATCACATATATATGGGACTAAACCTGGGTTTATAGTGGCAAAAAATTGCATTTTCTTATTTTAATATATATTTTTTAATAAAGCTATTACAGCGCATATTCTAGGCCGGCTTTACAGCTAACAGACTAAACACTCAAATTCGTAATTACTCGCCAGTGAACGACTACATAAATAAATGCATGTGAAAAAAGTAACATTCGTCGTTATATTATCGTGTATCGTTCTCCTGCTAACCAACGCACAAACAGCAGGGACAGTCTAAACCTACCCCGTTGGCGTAATGATAATGCATTTGTTGAAATCAAATTGCCGGTTACATCTGTTTAAAATACAAATAAGCATGCAAAATTCAGTAGTGCTTACATAGAAACGTTTACCTTCTGCTGTTTTTTAATCTAAGCGGTATGTAGGTTATACTCCAAGCACATGTCTACACATGAAAAGTGACTCAGGCAGTACATCATCCCACTGATCAACACTCGTACCATACGGAAGTAACGAAAACGTCCATATTGTTTTGTGGCAAGACATGGTTCTGCCAGATTTTTAGGTAACGGTACGTCATGAATCGGGGGGAAAAAATTACCGTTGGCAGCATTTTTACAGAAACTATAGTCAGTACAACGCCTACACACACAAATCACAAACAATATAGATCCTTGTAAATCTTTTTTCTTCTACCCCCCCCCCCCGGATTTTTGCATCCGATGCTGTGAAGATGTTCAGGCACAGCATCATGTTGGCCTGTGTGCGGGTTATGGTGGCAGTTTTTTCAGTCCCAGAGTGAAAAGAACGGGGTGATGCACTGGGCCGGCCCGACGATTTTTGCCTTCTAGTGCAGGAGCATACCTTGACGCCCCACCAAAATTCTTAAATTAGCACTGAATATTTTAAAACCGATTATGAAGTAAGCATATGTCCGACTAGTAATTTTAAATAGCATTTATAACAGTTCATAAATTAATTTTTAAATCGTATGGTAAACTATCAATTTATTACACAATGAGAAACAGAAGAAATGAATGTAAGTATGTTACTTGCATCATCTGCTCTTCACATGAAGAACGAAGATAATAACGGTTTCTATATTTTTTCTGTAGTTTTTAGCACACACGTCTTCGCGTTATTTCACTTCTGTTGTTTGAAGTCAGTGTCTAGCTTTTAAAGGCGTTTCCTTGCTTTCATGTTAGCAAAATCAGAAAGAAGTCAGTATAGTTTTTATTATTATTATTGTTATTTACCGATTTCGTGATCGGCTGAAATCATGGCAAGTCCTTCCAACCCAGTTATGGCTATTGCTGAGCGTAAATAAGTTCACTTGGTTTAAAATATAGTGTCATATATCAAGACAACATGAATATCGTAACATCGCTTACTTTTAAAAGCAATAAGGAGCAGAATAGTCCAGGCCAAGTCAACATTTATGAAAGTGAAGAACATGCTGTGCAATAAAGCTCTGTCGATGAACACCAGAAATAGAGTTATTCAGTGTTTACATCGAACCCGTATTATTATATGGATGCAAAGCATGGACAGTAATAAAGAGCACTCAAAATTTACTGGAAGCAGTGGAGATGTGGTTCCTAAGAAAAATTATAGACAGCCAAGACAACAAATGAAGATGTTCTAACGGAGACTGGGAAAAAGATAGAAATTATAGCAGAATTCAGTACACGACAGTCCAGATTTGTAGGACATCTTTTAATAGAGGCAAACTGGAACACCTAGTGACAACAGGAAAACCGGAGGGGAAAATAGACAGAGGAAGACAAAGAAACAAGATACCTAACAAGCTAAAAGAGTGGCACAGAGCACATATCAAACTATAGCTTACAGAAAGAGCAAAAATTGTTATGGAAATCAATGACGACCAACGCCTGACTGGCATTGACCAGAGAAACTGTTTCATGTCTTGCCATTTTGTCCACTGACTCATCATCAGCAATTTTTATCAAAACATCATACAATTCGCCAATATCTTAAAGGACAAGTGGTTTCGATTCTAGATTCCCAGTGGGTGGTATTTAGTGGCTTGAGCACTTTAGAGTTCCCCAACGAAATGCTCACGCTGAGAAAAAACACATAATTTATTAACTGTTTCAAAAAAGAAAACTTCTTCTCTAGATGAGTTGGCGGTATCATTGACAACTAAGTTGAGAGAATGAGAACAAGAAGAGAAAACTAAGTTGAGAGAATGAGAACAAGAAGAGACCTCGCGGATTTAAGTTTCTAATGAACTGTTGAATTCTTGAATGTTTTCCTTTCATATGCGATCTATTGTGTCATGGCCACACATGCTTGCAACTGGAACATTCATGTCTGACAATTTCCTAAGAATACATTCAGTTAACAATGTGCATGCAGTGGCTTCTACATAAATGAAGTCAAGAAAATGTGCATGAATACTGATATCACTTAGATCAGTATTAACAAATCGTACAAACAGTTCAATGTGATTTACGTCTGAAGTATAGTCTGTAAGTAATCAGTTCATTTTTAATCCTTTTCCCTAGATAATGGTGGGTCGATCAACGGGTAAGCGTGTTCAATAATAATTGAAAATATGAGTTAAATTTTTTTAAAAATTCATCCCACTTTTATCATTTTACCGATCCTTCCCCCGCCACCCACCCCCCCCCCCCCCCAATATGCCGCACTGTGGAAATGGATGTATAAACTAGGAAAAAATTAGGAACAGTTTTATTAATTAACGATCACATAGTTGTGATGCTTCAGTTTGCACCTTAATCATACAAAAAATACACAGGACGAAGAAACAGAGAGAGAAGATAAAATATAAACTCACACGACTGATGTGCAAAAAGTATGACTGGGGAAAAAAACAGAATAAAATAAAATAAATGGAGCACTTGCTGTGACTTGTAAGAAGCTGTGACTTGTAAGAGGCTGTGCTCAGAATTGCCCATGATGGAGTGTAGAGAATGTTTAAATGGACACTTGTCATGTGTGATAGGTGGGTCGTAAAGGCGCTCGGGTGTGTGTGTGTGAGGGGGGGGGAGATTGATACAGAAGTAATCTAGCCAGGAGAAGGTGGAATATGTGATTGTAACTGGGGTAGAGGAATTGTAATCTGATGCTGTAAGGAGGTTACAAGTGAGAAAGGAGTGGAACTTGGTGCAGAGGGAATATGATTATGGAAAAGGGGAATGTTAAGTGTAGCTGAATTGCGAGTTCAAACCTTGTGGTTCCAGCGTCCCATAATCCTGAATGTAGCGATTCTCAAGCCTAGGCGGGGCGGCTTCTGTCGTCAGCGTGACATTGTTAGATAACTGTTACAGGAAAATCAGATTTGCTTCTGTGGTCGGGGCCTTTGAAATGATTAGAGACTGATTTCGAAGCATGCTAGTATTATATTATTTTCGTGTGGAAATGGGTGTGCTGTACTACCAGTAGAGCTGTTCATGGGTGTGCAATATATCTTAGAAGCAGACTCCACCGCCATGGGGACTATGGCGATCCCTATCCAGTTAACCAAGCTGGGCCTGTTACTGGGAACGTCAACGGAGAGATGGGACAGGTATATTATTATTTCTTTAAAAAAAAAAACCAGTCAGTCTCTTTAGTCGATTGCCTAGTTTTGCCTAGCTGCTGCACAAGGCATAGGTCCGCTTATAGTTCTTCTGTGTCTTATGTATCATTTGAGTCTATATAAAGGAATGATTTAAGAGTGGTGCTGTAAGATTACACAAAACTGAGAAGTCCTTTAGATGCTCCATTTTCCTCAATGGAAGGAGGATATCAAAGCATAGGTGCATTAACTCCGTACTTTCCATTCCAATTCGGTCATTCTCACCTAAGATATGATGATGATGATGATGATTGCATCATAAATTACTTTCTCTTATCTTCTGAACTGTCGATTAACGGTGCCTTCCTCCGGTAACCTTCCGAAAGAAAACGTGTCATTTTTTTATGCTATCGTGTTAAAGGAAATCATCGTGAACATAGTTCTCACCACCAGGTGTCGTTCTATATGTACTTGTCCTGCGGTCGTTAACCCTCAGTTGCCATATTTGTGTTTAATGCTGTTTAGTCATTTTTTGTCAGTAACAAATACGAGTGTCATTGAAAGTGAAGAGAAGTGTCTCATAGTAGAGCCTGCCATTAAAAAAAAAAAAACTGCCCTGTATCACTAGCGGGCCGTAGAAATGTGAAGTATTTTGCCTTCACATTTCTATGCCACTACTTCAACTGAGGTAAAGATACCAGCACCCCTTTTTTTTCCCGTTGGCTTTGTTTTCTTAGGTAAACTCCAGATACCCATTTTTCGAGGCTGGATGAACCCCATTGTCGTTCGATCCGAAAAAGAAAACTACCACCAGACTGTGAAAAAGGATGTACGCTTGTGAAGCTCGAAGAAAAAAATTAATATTTGAAAAAGAAAAAGAGAGTACTGGAAAGACTTTGAAAAGAACTCTACAAGTATGCATTCAGCCCGAAAAAAATAATAACTGGGCAGGTCCTTGAAGAATAGCAGAACACTGAAAACTGGTAAAACTCGTAAGGAAAAGCAGTGAAAAATTTATTGGACACTTCGTGGGAAGACGGAAATTAGAGAACCTGTCAATCGCTGGAGAACTTAAAGGAAAACGAAGGGAGAAAAGAGAAAAGAAGAATACCTCAATGTGCAAACCAAATAGCAAATGGAAGAGAGCAGCATTTGAAATGTCTAAGAACACCAAGAACCACACAACGCGGATAAGCACTGACTTCCAGCGATATTTGGTGCAAAACGCAATGGATGAATCATTCTGAGTAGGTATTTCATTGTCATCTTTTCTTTCTCCCAATTAAATGAATCTCTCTCTCTCTCTCTCTCTCTCTCTCTCTCTCCCTCTCCCTCTCTCTCTCTTTTACATAGTTAATATTGTTAGTATTCACTAAGCTATTGTTTTTTTCTGTGATTTACCTCTGGAGGATACCACTTGTAAGTAGTTTTATTACCATTTACCTCTGTCGCTTGTTATATAATGACCCAAAAAGCAGATGAGTGGCTGCGAAACGATGGCCTACGTGTTCGCCACTTGAATGTTTATCACTTGTTAGAAAAACTCCTGAGGTCACACACATACTTCAATAACATTTTCATATTTTTGACTTCTCTGAAACCAGATTACATAAAAACATTACTGATAATGATACAGGAATAGACGGTTATAACTTCATCAGGCGCAACCCAGCTAGGACGCTAGGACGCTAGAGACAGGTTTAGTTGTTTAAATATCTAACACAATTAAATTTTGTAGAAGAGAAGACATGGAAACACCAGATGTTGAAAGTATCATGTTAGAAATTAAATATTTAATTAATCTTAGTTCGGTTCTAATTAGTTTTATATACCGAAATCCAAATGCTTCAGCCGAGTGCTATGATCATTTTACGACCATGATGGATGATGCTCTAACCTATAAATTCAACGACATAATCATTCTCGGCGACTTCAGTATAGATTTCACTTAGTCCAATCGCACATGGAAGAACATTTTAACATCCTACAGCTTCTCACAAATTGCTAACAAATCTACTAAGGCAACTGAATCATCATCCACATTAATGTACTATCCCACATGTGTCGCTGAGGCATTTATGTATTTCTCAGCTGTTTTGTTAAGTGTCCATGTCTCACAGGCATATATTGCAATGGGAAAGATGCATGCCCTTAAAATCTTATTTTTGTAGTTCTGTCTGTTCCTCTCCACAGATTCTTTAGTTGTTTTACTTTCTGAAGAGCGATAAATGTCCTCCCTTTAATTTCCCTCATTGTATCTCCATTATTAGTTAGTAGTGACCAAGTTATTCAAAACTCTCCACTTCTTCCAATTTTTCCTCATTGATACATATTTCACCTGCCTTGTTTGTTTTGTCAGTTGTCATCAATTTAGTTTTCTTCGCATTAAGATAGAGGTTTTGCTCTTCACTATTCTTACGGACTGACGTAATTAGTTTTTCCATTCCTTTTTTTGTGTTGTGGACAGTAATACTGTGTCATCAGCATATCTAATCTCTGGTATTTCATAACCTCCAATTGTTATGGCATCGTAATATTCTTTGTCTACATCTTCTCTAACATTCCTCATTATATTTTCAGTATACAAGTTAAATAAGTAAGGCGACAATATGCACCCCTGTTTTATATTAAACCAAGTATTTGTTTCACCATTTATCAATATGTATCAATATGTATCAATGAGGAAAAATTGGAGGAAGTGGAGAGTTTTTAATATCTTGGATCACTACTAATAATGGAGATACTATGAGGGAAATTAGAAGGAGGACATCTAGCGCTCTTCAGAAAGTAAAACAACTAAAGAATCTGTGGAGAGGAACAGACAGAACTACAAAAATAAGATTTTTAAGGGTATGCATCTTTCCCATCGCAGCATATGCCTGTGAGACCTGGACACTTAACAAAACAGCTGAGAAATACATAAATGCCTTTGAATGTAAATGCTACAGAAGAGTTCTTCAAATATCAAGGACACAAAAAAGAACAAATATATCCATACTTCAAGAACTTAATATTGAAGAAGGCTGGCTAGTAAAGAGGATTAAAGAGTGAAAACTTAAATATTTTGGACATATTAAACGTCATGATAATCTAGCGAAGACCGCCTTGGAAGGGTACATAATGGGGAAAATAAAGAGAGGAAGACCAAAGCGAAGATGGCTGCAAGACATCGTTGGTGATCTGCAAATGGATGCATCAGCAGCTGGCCATCTTGCTTACAACCGAGAGGGCTACAGGAATGCTGTTAGGGAGACAATGGACTTGCAAGTGAATGAATGAATGAATGAGGAAAAGAAAAATTACGTCAGAAATTTAGTGAAAGACAAAACTGACATTAAATCGAACTGGAAAGCGATAAATACTCTAGTAAATAAAAGAAAGCAATCTGACCTACAAACACTTAATCATGAACATACCTGCACTAACTTCATCGAACATTTTAGAGAAGAAATTAATATTCTAAAATCTTCATTATCGACCCCTAATTGCGACTTGAGTGTGTTAAAAACTTACTGCGACAGTAAATGTGTAAAGCTAAAACAATTAAGTATTTTTTTCCCTCACAGTCGGTGAAGTTTATAACTACATCCTGTTAGAACACTGACTTTGCAGGATGTAATGACATTAGTAACGAGATACTACCCTACGCTGCGTCAGTTATTACAGACACATTAACATAAATATACAATTTGTGCATTGACAAACATTATTTTCCTGATGCTTTTAAACTCGCCAGAGTGTTTTCCCCCCGTGTGGTACCCGGGATCTGCAAAGAATAGGACCACTGTACCCTACCATGCATGATCGTAAAAGGCGACTAAGGAGGGTTCAGCATAGGGCCAGCAACCCTATCTGGTAAAAAACTATCAGACTGCTACAGAAACAGAAGCAAGGGAAAAAGCAAATGCAGGTGGAAGGAGAAATGCTTATCAGGAAACTGAGCCCATGAAGGTTGTGGATGAAAGCCAGCCACTGGAAGTCCCCAGCCCGACTGCAGACCTCCTGGAACCTAAACAAAAGATGCAAATAGGCAGCTGGAATGTAAGAACACTAAACCAGACTGGAAAACTAGCACAAACCATCAAGGAAATGCACAGATACAAACTAGACATACTAGGAATACAAGAAGCAAGATGGACAGGACAAGGCAGAAGGAAATTAACAACACAGCACACAGAAGATACAATAATATGGTCAGGTAAAGAAGATCTTCATGAAGGAGGAGTAGCATTGATTATAACAAAAGAAGCATCAAGAGCATTGCTGAAATGGACCCCAATAAATGAGAGATTATTATATGCACGGTTCAACTCAAGATTCACGAAGCTGTCTATTATAGTTTGTTATGCACCAACAGAAGCAGCTGAAGAGGAATTAAAAGAAGATTTTTACAACAGCCTCCAAGCCACAGTAGAAACAATACCCAAGCATGATATGCTACTCATCTTGGGCGACTTCAATGCAAAAGTAGGTGAAGGAAATGAAGATAGAAGAAGAATCATGGGAAGAGAAGGAATCGGAGAAATAAATGAAAATGGAGAAAGACTGTGCAGTTTCTGTGAAGAAAACATGATGACCATCGGAGGGACAATTTTCCAACACAAAAACATCCATAAGGTGACTTGGAGGTCACCAGATAAAACCACAGAAAACCAAATCGATCACATACTAATAAACAACAAGTGGAAACGGTCACTACAAGATGTGCGAGCAAGGAAAGGAGCAGATATAGGAAGTGATCACAACCTTCTGGTAGCAAAAATAAAACTAAAATTAAGGAAAGCCAGAATCGGAGAACACAGAAGATACATTTTGATACAAGAAAACTGATAGACCAGCAAACAAGAAATGAATTCTCAATAATACTTAAGAACCGCTTCAGTGTCCTACAAGACGAAGCAGAAATGTCCATATTAGAGTTCAATAAAACACTACAGGAAACAGCAAAAGAGGTGCTGGGATATCGGAAAAGGAGAAAAGAGGAATGGATAAGTGAGACCACATGGGAAAAGATAGAGCAAAGAAAAGAAATCAAGAAAAAATTACTGAACACCAAATCACAACGGCTTAAAGAACGAGTTTTAAGTAATTATGCACAAAAAGACAAAGAAGTGAAGGAATCATGCCGTCAAGATAAACGTCAATATTATGACAACTTAGCAGAAACAGCAGAGAAAGCAGCATATACAAATGACATGAAAACCATATATAAAATCACAAAGCAGATGACAGGTAACTTCAATACAAGATGTGAAAGTGCAGTAAGAACACAAAATGGACAACTGGTCAGTGGAGAAAGAGAAAAAATTGAAAGATGGAGGGAACACTTTAACACCCTACTAAACAGAACACAAGCAGCACAAGCAATAGATATACCTGAAGCAAAAGCGGAACTAAACATCAATACAGGACCAATAACAATAAATGAAGTAAAAGAGGCGATAAAGATGCTAAAATCAGACAGGGCACCAGGTGAAGATGAAGTGACTGCTGAGATGTTGAAAGCAGAAGAAACAGAAACACCAAAACAACTTTGCCGGATATTACAACAAATTTGGGATTTAGAAAAAGCCCCAGAGGAGTGGAAAACTGGTCTTATAGTAAAACTACCAAAGAAGGGTGACCTCAGAGATTGCGGGAACTGGAGAGGCATTACCCTACTGCCACTCACTAGTAAAGTATTTTGCAGAATAATCATCAACAGAATTGTACCAACACTTGAGGAAAAACTTCGGAAAGAGCAGGCAGGATTTAGGAAAGGAAGATCATGCATAGACCATATATTTGTACTTAGACAAATATTAGAACAGGCAAATGAGTGGCATAGCACAACATATGCATTATTCATAGATTTTGAGAAAGCCTTTGACAGTGTCAACAGAGATGCACTGTGGAAAATCCTAAGATGGCATGGCCTCCCCCATAAAATAGTTAATGTAATCAAAGCCCTATACGAGGGTTTTCAGTGCAAAGTTATCTGTGGAGAACATACCTCCAGCAGCTTTAGGGTACAAACAGGAGTGAAACAGGGATGTGTACTATCACCAACATTATTTATCTTGGCAGTAGACTGGTTAATGAAGGAGGCAACATCAGACAAACGCAGAGGATTACAATGGACCCTTGACACAGTGCTGGAGGACCTTGACTTTGCGGACGACATTTGTCTATTATCAAGCAGTCACAAAGATATGCAAGATAAAATAAACAAGTTAACCCAGAATGCAAACAACATAGGACTAAAGATCAATGTAGGAAAGACAAAGTTAATGAAGCAAAATGTGAACAACAGAAATGTACTCAGAGTAGATAACAAGTTAGTGGAGGAGGTCAACGAATTTGTATACCTTGGCAGTAGAGTAGTAGAAAATGGAGACAGCACAGAGGACATCAACAGCAGACTTACTAGAGCAAACCAGGCTTTTGCAATGCTACAGAATATATGGAAATCAAAAAACTAAGCATAAATATGAAAATCAGGATATTTAAGAGTAATGTTCTAAGTGTACTACTCTATGGAAGTGAATGCTGGAAAATCACCAAAACCATAGAAAACAAGTTGAATTCTTTCCAGACTAAATGTTTACGTAGAATTAAAAAATATTTTGGCCAAACACCATAAGAAATAACATTTATTGGCAGAAATGCAGATGAAACCACTGACAACAATTATTGAGGAAAGACGCTGGCGATGGTTGGGACATGTGCTCCGAATGACAGACAACTCACTACCAAAAATAGCACTAAGATGGACACCACAGGGGAGCAGAAGTAAGGGTAGACCAAAAGAGACATGGAGAAGAACAACAGAAAGGATGTTGAGCAATAGAGGGCTCACCTGGGCAAGAGCAGAAAAAAAGGCGAAAGACAGGCATTTGTGGAAAACCCTTGCGGAAGCCCCATGTGCCCTGGGCACTTAAGGTTCAGAGAGAGAGAGAGAGAGTGTTTTCTCTTTTTAAATTCGGATCAACTAAGGACCTTTCACAAATTATCGACCTATATCCGTTCTGTCATCATTATCTAAACCTCTTGAAAGACATATACAAAAATTAACACTGCTACACATACAGTAAAACAATCTACTAATAGACAATCAGTCAGGTTTTAAACCAAATCACTCCTGTCACACAGCGTTAACTAAAATGACCGAAAACTGGCTATCTGATATAAATGATGATAAGTGGTATGGTGCTGTCTTTGTTGCCAAAGTTATGATTGATCATGATATCATTGCAAAAAAAGTTGCAAGCCTATAGATTACACCCTGACCTGACAAAACGTGTTACATCTTTTTTTTCACGGGTTGAAAACAAGCAGTTTGATTCAGAAATAAAATATATGATTCATGTGTGGCTGATAGTGGTATTCTTCAACGTTCCATTCTCGGTCCTCTTCTCTTTGCTGTCTATATTAACGATTTACCACATTTAGAGCACTCTTCGTGTAATCGTTTTACTGATGACTGCACCATTTACAATAGCGACTATGACATCAATAATCTACAGGAAAAGCTACAAAATGACATAAACAGTTTGATTAAATAGAGTAATAATAATTGTATGTTGATAAACACCAATAAAAAATCATCTATGCTCATCACTACAAGAAGATGAAGAAGATCACTACAAGACAGAAACTGCAGAATGCAACAAAAACTACACTACAGCTTTGTGATGATACTACAGAAATAAAAAACTCCAAAGAACATAAAACTCTAAGCTTTACCATTGATCAACATTTAACTTGGAGTTCGCACGTACATAATTTAACAAACTTGATAGCACAGAAAGTTTACCAAGCAGCTAAAATTAAACACTTTATCAACCAAGACACGAGAGAAACATACTACATACCACATATACGAACACATTTAGGTTACTGCTCCACAGTCTTGGATGGATGCTTCGTCTCAAACACAGAAAGGCTCCACTCACTTCACAAACGAGCATTAAATCTGATTTTTAGCAAACATCCAATGCAGACTGCAAATCAGAACAAAGAACTAGAAATTCTACCCCTCCAATTCTATATAGAATTATTTTTTAACAAACTCAATTTTATTCATAGAATTTTGTCGCACAATCCTCCGCCTTACTTGTGGCCATTGTTTACGTCCAGCATTAAACATAGACAACGTTTAAGAAACTGTCTTCTTCCTAAACTCAGGCTAGATCTGTACAAGAAAAGCCTTGCATATTCTGCGGTACAGCTCTATAACTCCCTCCCTTACCATCCAAAATCCATTTGTAATACTTCATCCTTTAACTCAAACCTTTTTTCAATATTTACTGGCTTGTAACTATATGCCTCCGTAGAATGTCTAATAGCCTCTCATACCATAACTCGCCAGCAACCGAGTTCTGTTCTAAAAGAGCATAGTTCTAAACGTAACTTGTTAGATCTTGCTTAAATTATCTTAGTAAATGTGCAAGGGTAAATGAGTGGCATAGCACAACATATGCACTGTTTATAGATTTTGAGAAAGCTTTTAGCAGTGCCAACAGAGATCTTATATCTTATATCCTTCCCTTGCCGTTAAACGTCACATAGGGCTTGCAAGGTAGTTCGCCAATTTTTTTTTTTTCGGAGGGCTTTTCAACCTTCAACCAACAGAGATGCACTGTGGGAAATTCTAAGATGGCATGGCCTCCCCCATAAGATAGTGAATGTCATGAAAGCCATATACGAGGGTTTTCAGTGCAAATTGATCCACAGAGAACATACCTCCAGCAGCTTTAGGGTACAATCAGGAATGATGCAGGGATCTGTACTATCGCCAACATTATTTATCTTGGCAGTAGACTGGTTAATGAAGGAGGCAACATCAGACAAACTCAGAGAATTACAATGGACCTTCGACACAGTGCTGGAGGACAATGACATTGCCGACGATATTTGTCTACTATCAAGCAGCCACAGAGATATGCAAGATAAAATAAACAAGCTAACTCAGAATGCAGACAACATATGATCAAAGATCAACGTAGGAAAGACAAAGTTAATGGACCAAAATGTGAACAACAGAAATGTACTCAGAGTAGATAACAAGTTAGGAGAGGAAGTCAATGAATTTGTATATCTTGGCAGTAGAGTAGTAGAAGATGGAATAAGCACAGAGGACATCAACAACAGACTTACTGGGGCAAACCAGGCTTTTGCAATGCTGCAGACTATGTGGAAATCTAAAAAACCAAGCGTGAAGACGAAAATCAGGATATTTAAGGGTAATGTTCTAAGTGTACTACTCTATGGAAGTGAATGCTGGAAAATCACCAAAACCATAGAAAACAAGTTGAATTCTTTCCAGACTAAACGTTTACGAATAATGAGAAGAATATTTTGGCCAAACACTATAAGAAATAACATCTTGTTGGCAGAAATGCAGATGAAGCCACTGACAGCAATTATTGAGTAAAGACGCTGGCGAAGGTTGGGACATGTGCTCTGAATGACTGACAACTCACTACCAAAAATAGCACTAAGATGGACACCACAGGGGAACAGAAGTAAGGGTAGACCAAAAGAGACATAGAGAAGAACAACAGAGAGGATGTTGAACAATAAAGGGCTCATCTGGGCAAGAGCGGAAAAAAGGCAAAGGACAGTTGTTTGTGGAAAAGTCTTGCGGCCCCATGTGCTTTGGGCACACAGGGGTTCAGAGAGAGAGAGAGAGAGAGAGAGAGAGAGAGAGAGAAAAGAACTTCATTTAAAATGTATTGTGTGTGTGCATGTTCATGTGTATGTCTCATGTAGTTCATTATCCTATATTTGTGAATGTAATATTTTCATCTTGCATTCTTAGATATTTTTCATGTAATCTGTATACCTATATTTCATATAGTTTCATCTTGCACTCATATATATATATATAGGTAAAAGTAATCCTCTCATACCTTAGAGGCACATAGGGATATGATGTTAGTGCCCATATTTTCCTTGACCTGTCAGCACACTAGAGGGTGATATGGTCAGTATCACGCCTGGCTGCCTTTCCTCCCCCAACTCCAGAAGAAGTCGGGTACTCATTTCTACAGCTGGGTGACTGGGGCGCCTCCGGCCTGATTCGAACCCCCGACCTTCGCCATGAGAGACCAGTGCATTAACCACTTCGCCACACACGTCTGCGCGCCCAATTCTTCACTCTTTTAAAATAAAGATTCTCTCTCTCTCTCTCTCATACATCTTCCCTCTCATTGAAGAGAGAGAGAGAGATAGAGAGAGAGAGAGAGAGAGGAACAAAAAAAAAACTTACGGGCAAGTGACTTAGGCAGTTGTTCACGACACTCGCGGAACAGTTTGAAAGTCGCTTCAGTGTTTTGCTCACAGCATACGTTTGTATGCAATTCGAGGATACGTCATAGTATATTACAGCAGTATAAATCTTGGCAAGCACTTCAAGGATATCTGTTTAATACACACTCAAAGACCTGGCATGTTTGTGTGTGCGTGCACTTGCTAACTGAAGAGAGAGAGAGTTATTTTTGCCTCAAAACAATACAAGCATGTACACGTGGACAGAGTTAGAATGGCGGCTGTTTTAGGAAACTACTGTCTAAGAACGTCTACCATATTGCATGCTTGCACGTCGTGTTTTCGCGGCCATACTTATCTCTCTGTATAAATGTGAACCAAATGTTGAAGATATCCGGATATCAGCATTCACATTTCAAGACAAACTTCTTTTTTAATATACTCTCTATCTGAAAAAAAAAGACTATTGGCACACAAACGATCTTTTTTTTCCTATAAAAAGCAATGCCTCATGTTATGATTCCGGTCATTACAACGAACGAATGTATCATTTTTTAAAAATATTGCACACATGAGCAGGGCATGTGCTTCCATATGTAGCAGCCTGGAGTGCAAACCTCAGAGGAACATGGTACAGATCTTTACGGGATATAGTTGCGAACAGAGCCGTAGCTACCATAACATTCTAGGTTTTGAAAGTGACTAGCGATTTAGGTATCAAAATTACACGTTTTTCGCAACTAGGGATGCCGTGGACCCATTTTCTCTATAGCGCAGATTTAGAGTTAGTCAGAGGCGTGTGGTGTAGCTTTACAAAAGAATAGAAAGAAGTAAAAGGTGAGAAAGGACAGCACAAGAGCCCCCCCCCCCCCCGTCTTTTTTTTTAATCTACTCTGACTATCTCCACTCTGCTAGAACAGTAAAGTAATTTAGCAGTGTTGTTTGTTTAGCATTAGAGAAATAGTAAACGGAGAACTTTAGAATAGACAGAAAGAAACATGACAAGAGTATTACCTCGGACTCGAACCATGGACTCCAGTTAGGCTAGCAGCTGCCTAGCCACGAGAACAACGGCACTATCCACTCGGCCATCTTACACCTCCAAAGAGGAAGGAGCTTGAATACCCGAGTCTTTACTGCAGCTGAAATATATCGTAACACCAGGTAAAGAAACGAGGTCATGACAGAAATTGTCTTGTCTTGTCTCCTACCTCATATACCTTTCAGTATTGAGTGGACAGATAGACGTCTTGATAGGGCTCGACGATTTGCTTCATATAATGGGATATTTAGTGCTGCTGTAATTTCCTTTCTCCATCTCCTGCGTGAGCAGCCTCTTCCTCTGTTACCTACAAATCTTAGTGTGAATGTTGTCTAATATACTGTCTGGTGGTAACCATGTAACATGGCCAAACCATTTGACTTGCTGTTTTTGGATATAGTGTAATACTGGTGTAATACCTGTGTAATAATAATAGTGTAATATCTATGCTCTGATGGTGTCATTTATTACTTGGTCTCTTCGTGTCACATTTAGTATTCTCTTTAACTCTTTTCGTACTTATGACCTCTACAGCATCGGCTGCAAAGAACACCAGCTCGCAGTTACAGGGAGATGGCACAAGACAAGAGGCATGAGAGAAAGACAAATGACAATTACCTAGGACTTGAACCGCGTACTCCGGTAGGACGAGCAACCGTCTAGGCACGAGAGAACACCACATTAACTAACTTAGCCATTTAGCACCCCCCTCCCCCAAACATAAAAAATGGCGTTTGAAAGCTACGCCGTTAATGTCTTTCCGAACAAAACGAAAATCGTGACAGCCATAAAGGCAACAAGGCCATAACATAAAGTGTCTAAAGTTTTGTTTATGATTTTTCCAAGGTCTTAGAACCATACAATACTGTGCTCTGTCACTCTGATGACAGGAGCTACCTGACGCTCGAGAACCGCTACATTCAGAAATAAGGGACGCTGGTACCACACGGCTTGAACTCGAAATTCAACTAAACACTTAACATTCCCTTTCTGTACAATCATATTCCCTCTCTACTAGGTTTTATTCGTTCCTCACCTGTAACTTATATTCTAAAACCCTCAGTGTATTAGGCTACAAACCCTCTACCCTAACCACATTCGTTTCACCCACCCTTTTTTCGGCTTGTTTACCATGGTTTTCCCCAGCCCTCTTTACTGCTATCACATCTCACAAGTCTTCATTTAAACATTCACAATACTCCACAGCGTGCACTCTTGGACGCAGTATCTTGCAAGCCACTGCTAAGTCCTCTCCTTTTTTCGCCTCTTATTTGTTGTACAGCATTCGCGTGAATTTATTATTTTATCTTCTTTCCCTGTTTATTTGTCCTGTATGTTTTTGTACAATCATGCTGTAAACCGGAAAGTTACAGCTGTATGTGCTCGTTAATTAATAAAACTGTGTCTACTTTAACATTTTGTCACATTTCAGACCATTTTAAAAAAATCACAAAGTCAGCTATTTTGTCAGGTATTTCCTCTTTTTTGCTTCATACATCTGACCAAGATGCAGGTTAGTTTAGCTAAACACTCGTCACTACTTTTCAGCTTCATCATCAAAACCAACTCCACAAGCCTGTCAGTCTTTGCTGGGTTCATTATTTTAATCTTTACATTCTCACACTACAGTATAGTTTTTTTCCCTGAGTTATTTCCCGTGTTTTTTATCTCCCCTGACCTGTGAAGATGAGACAAGTTTCAAGTTACCAGTTCGCACAGGCCTCGAGCGTCACTCGCGAGAATTGCAAGGGGAGATAAATAAAAAAAAACAACCCCAGAAAATATACTGCTACAAAAATTCACTCTCAAAACATAAAGAAAACACAAGATAAAGGCTTCTGAAACTTTATTTTCAAATGTACACAATGTAAAACACTAAGACAATACAGAGACATGTGAAGGATGTGAAGGTGGTACTGCTAAGTAGAAAACCACTTAGGGTGCAGACCTCAGGGGGTATAGTGCAGGTATTTGAGAACACAGTTTTAGACAGATTAGTTAGCCTTGTGCTTGGCCTTGCCTAGGACACAAAACAACCTGGTACTGGTCTTGGTAGAAAACAATAAACATGAAGCTAGATTTAAAATGTACAAGTCAACCGTGCATGCTGCACACAAAACATGGTTTCTATCAATGCACTGTTTGCATGTGGATTTGTGTTAAGTTGTCCTAAAAATCGACTATTTGTATCTGGTCAAAAATTACAATCTTATATTCAGCACATCACTACAAGACACTGATAAAACCAGTAAAAAGACAATATACAGAAATGTAATGTACAAGTAATAGGAATAAAGATGAACATTTTTTTTTCCCACAAAAGTGACACTGCTGTTGAATAGTTAAAAATAAAAAATGCTGAATGCTAAAATCGTGGTCAACCCATATAAAACAACTTAATAACATGAAATAATAATCATTCAAAATGCAGAAAAAGGTCTCACGCTAAAAATCTTATCACATTTTATGGATCATTTGATGATTAATGAAAATGATGTTACATCTAGCTATGGTTCATTAAGATACACATTTAAAGTCTCTTTGTTGAAATAAAAAACATTCAACACTGGAATAATATCATATACTAGCTAAAAACAACCATAAGCAAACAGTGTGAAGAGAAATATATTTTACATATTCATAAAAAAAAATACAAATTTATCAATAACAGGAATGCACAGTGTAGTAAAGAACAAACAAAGAGTGCAGTAAAAGGGTAAATACACAATGTGTAAAATTTAGAACTCATAAATTCTTTACTTAATCAAGTAAGGTTTGACAAACAAACAAAAATATTCTAGTCTAATGCGATGTTTAACGTAACGGGAAGGATGTAAGAAGAATGGATGTTTATGGTTAATAAAACTGGTTTTTAACCACTGCAAAAAAAAAAAAAAATAAATAAAATATGTAGATTTCATTCATATAAAAATAAATAAACAAAATAAAAACTTCCACAACAGAGAAATTGCACTTCCCACCAATTACATACATATAATTACAGAGACAATTACAAAAACACAGCAGAAGTGGTTGGGGTTTTGTTGCCTATCAAAATGGAAGAGTTATGGCACATGGTTTGGGAGTCTGAAATCATCACATCAAGTATGCGAATGGAAACTGAAGCTGTGTTGGCGGCAATGGAATGGCTAGTTGCTCATGATGTGCTTAATGGTGTCATTGTGACAGAATCACAGAGTATGCTCTGTAAGAATTTGCTTCACAAAGAATGGGTTCATCTGTTAAGCCAGTCAGCTGTGACAAGCCTAGCCTGGCTTTACTGTCCAGGGCATGTGGCAATGATATGGCAGACAGACTTGCTGGACAGGCTAAAATAAATGGCAGACTGACAAGGGGGACATTGCTAGGGCTGCGCTGGACAGACTACGGGGGAAAATGAAGAGAGGGAATGGATGAACAATGTGGCTGTGAGGAGACTGCTGGAGCTAGAACAAAATAAAAAAAGGTGCTGGCAGGAAATCTGAACTATGTGGAAGAAAACACATTGTAAACAACCAACATTTGACAGGAACTATTAGCAAACATGCTCTTGGATGGATGCTGTGACATGCGGCGGAGCATATACGGGGTTGTCCCGAATGCAGTGATGCTGGAGTCTGAATTTTGAACTTTGAACATACATATAAGCCAATTTTGCATAAATCAATCACTAACAATGGAAATCTGGACATTCCATAATATATATGTAAAATAAAATTATCATGTGCTTTAAGTATCACACTGACATGAATCAAGATATCACCGTTATAATAAAAAATATTGCACTATCATAATTCTAATACCATCATAAAAAAACAAATATGGCATTATTTCCTTTATGAAATTATGGCCTTATCGTGGCATACATCTATAACCATTCTGAAAAATAAAATCCACCTGTCATAAAATGTATGATGTGGGTGTGTCATTTTTACTAGCCACAGTTTGGCCCTATCCTGGACTGAAGAAACTTAACCTTTTCTTATCCATGTTAGAAAGAGAGGACCTTCTGTCAAATAAAATTTTCCTACAGCTTCAAATGCATATTTATTTTTGTACTTTATATGTATTCTGACTCATATAAATATCATATAATACACAGACTAACCTCTCTATTAATTATTTTCGTTATATCTTACATCCTTCCTGTGCTGTTAAACATCACACAGGGCTTGCATGGTAGTTCACCTAGTTTTCCTATTTTCAGCAAGCTTTTCAACCTCATCAAGGGATATTATGCCCACTAAACTGGCCTCTATAATGTCCTCTTTGGAGTTTCATGTGGTCAACCTCTTTTTTTTTCAGCCCATTGTGTTCCGCTTGGTAGGTTGTTTTGGGATTCTCTGATTGTTTCTTTTCATCAAGTGACCAACATATGCCCATCTCCTTTTTCTGATCACACATGAGATAGGTTGTTGTTTGTTCATCTGCCTTATCTCCATATTCTTCTTGAATTCGTTCCACTTTATACAGAGTATTCTCCTTAGGCATTTGTTTTCAAAAGAGTGTAATTTGTTGTTTATTTCTTCAGTTGTTTTCCAGTTTTCGCATGCATAAATGATGGTGGATATTACATTTGAAGTGAATTTTCCTTACACACTAATAATAAAATTTGTGAAATGAAACACTTACCTAATAAAACTCTGACACAGGACTGTAACATCATAAGAAATTTGAATTTGTAAAGTATAATTTAATAAGTACTTAGGACAGGAAATGGTTATTTACCATTGCTAAATAATGTGTCTAAAAAAAAAATAAAGCCACTAATTAAGTAAAAGGTTATAAATTTAAATCTTTCATTTCTGTGCAATAATACTAGGGTGAAAAAAAAAACCTGCACACTGTAAGAAAAAAAAATGCTCTGAAAGTTTGTAGAAACAAAAGCAAATTTTGTATTAAGACATGAACAATGACAAGAACCAATTATAAAATATCGATTTTCTCAAAACATATCTTTTGTTGGCATTCCATTTTTTTTTCAAATTACAAAATACCCTAGAGTTCAACTGGAAATATTTCTTCTGAGAAGTTTAATTTTCTAAAACTATTTTTTTGCTTACGGAGGGTATAATAATAATAATAATGAATGGTTCTCAGGAAACTGAGAGCACATCTACTATGAAATTCCTCTCATATTATGAAAATGAGAGCATATCTACTATGAAATTCCTCTCATATTCTGAAAACGAGAGCATATCTACTATGAAATTCCTCTCATATTATGTGACAAATGTGTTGTGTGATTACTTAAATACAATCACATATTACATGACATTCAACCAGGTTGCTTACATTTTCATGGGTCCCCACCCTTCCCTTTTTTTTTCAGCCAACACTGCTTTATCTTAAAGCTCTTAACATATTTAATCTTTCATAGATTTTCCCTTAAACAGTTGCATGATGTAACAAATTTTCTTCAATCACTACTCAGATCTGTGAACAATCTTTCTCATGCTGGCTCGCTATCTAATAAAAACTGACTCTGTGAACCGAGTCACATGATGCATTTTTTTTTACAAAAAAAACAAAGAACTATTTAAACATTCAGTTCACAACATGAGTTTGTGCCCTCATATAAACACTTCATACATCAGAACTTCAGATCTAATTTCACTGTCTGTAGAATACAAACCTGGTACACAAGTCTGTTCTGGGTATATATACTAAAAAGTAATACCCACAGTTTCAGAAAAACACCATGTTATTAAAAACACTTTTATGAATAACACTGATCAAAGGAATGTTATCTTCCAGTTATCTTAAAGGGCAATAAAAAGTGTCAACAAATAAATAATTTTAAAAAAAAAACACAAAAGAGGACCAGCCACAATCAAAGTGTTTTTTAAATCTGATTTTAATTTTTTTTTTTGGATCTGAATCCAAAAAAGGATATTACCGATTTCTTCACCAAACTCTCCAGAGACCACCGCTGATGAGTAATTGTAAGCAGAACACAAAGAACAAAGTAAAGCATCTAAAATAATACCCCTAATTTTTGCAGGAGTGCAAGCTCTATGTGACATTTAATGGCACGAGAGGATAGTAGTAGTAGTAGAAGTAGTAGCAGTGGACTAGAGACCTTATACTCACTGTCTGATTGATTGCTAGGAAGTTTACGACCTTCTAATTGTCAACTTTAAGTCCTTTTGCAGCTGAAGCTTGTGATGCAGGTCTTGAAAATGAGCATGGAATCAGACAAGAAGTGAGTTGCAGTGGCTTTATTTATTAAATTCTTGGAATGAACTGAAGTAGCCAAATTCAAGAAAACTTTTCCCACTACAGGGATCATGCTGACTGCCATTGTTCTGCTGGCCATTTTAAAACAATATTACAGTCAGTTTTCAAGATCTGTGCATAGGAAGATGGGGTACATCTATATTTTTTTAAAAGTATAAGCTCACATATCCCTGTTACTTGTGCCACTAGCTGCTTCATTTGCAGGTTGTGGTACAATCTACACTTACAACAATTTAAACTTTGTTATCACTGGTTGACACATTATAAACATCTTCATACACAAAAGTTCTAAAGACTTTTTTTTTTTTAAATGATCAAGCTTTAGCAAATTACATGACATCTCATCTCAAGAAAACATCAAAGTTCAGAGAAGAACTTTATTTTGCATCTGTACTTTCAGGAGAAGGCTTGGCATTTTTAACGTCACAGCCTCTGGAAATCCCCGAAAGTTGGTGAATAGCTTTGTTATCATAAAGCTCAAACGTTAAATTGTTGTTGCCAGCCACTGCATTATTGATCATGGCAAGGGCAACCACTCTTACCGGACAAGATATGGCTGTTGGGAAAAAGTAGGACACTGGTTTCAGAGCAGCTCGAAACCAGGCTTCCATTGGTCTGCTTTCCTCACGGTCACACATTAAAACACTGCAATGGGAAAATATAACAGAAAACTGCAGTGGGAAAATAGGAATACTGAGTTTTAAAATGTTATACACTTACTAGCAAGAATGCTGAGAATTGTTTAAAACTTCTAAACAATGTAATAACAGTGGCATGGTTCTCAAGCGCATGCAGTGAATTATAAACACTTATGCTCAGGAAACTGGAGAATGTCGGTTTGCAAGACATGAGACTTGATAGAATATTAAGGAAATCACACAGCTGACAGTGCATTAAGGAATAAACATATTCAATAAAAATTAACTTTATATATGTAGAATTAAGTCCTGTCTACATCTGATATTGTTAGACATTTCATGTTTGTCATCTTAACTGTCCATGGTATTCTTATAATAAAGGTAGACATAGGTGTATGGTGCAGTTTTATAAGGCGACAGAAGGAGTAAGTGAGAAAAAAACGAATAGAAAGTAAGAGAGTAAAATGAGAATATATAAATGAAAAACATTCAACATCCAATATTTCAGCGTGAGCCATTTTTGAGGATTACATACACAAACAAGACAAAACATATAACTAAATGAAAAACTTATTGTAGTGGCATCCTCTAAAAAGTAGGAAAAGCAAGAATGTGTGTCCCATAAATGAGGCATAGAGACAAAGCAGATGAACCCAATTGGAAAGAAGAGGTGTAGAAAAACAGGTGAGGGGAGGGGGAGAAAAAGGGAAAGGGCAACAGACACCTGTAACTCACTAGAGAAGCAGGTGTCAAGGGGGGGGGGGGTGTGGGGAGTGTGGGGAGGGGCAGGGAAGCAGGGGGATAATATGAAACCGGTGAATAGGACAAGAACTGGAGGGGCAAAAAAAATCTATAAGCCGCCAGAGAAGAGAAGGTGGTGGTGAGGAAGGGGAGGGAAGCTAGGAGAAAGAAACAAGAAAGTAAAGTATAAATCACAGAAAAAAAGTGGAAATCTAAAGAATTAAAGGAAGCTGAAGACATTGTTAATTTCAGCTGGGTGGAGACAGCCAGCCTGGAAAATAAGGCGCTGCTCTAGGACCCTCCGGGATCATACATCAGCAGAACAAGAGCGGATCACACTAACAGAAATGTCCTGTTTTCCCCTGTGGTTGCTAAGGCAAAAATGTTTAGCCATGTCGTTAAGATGTTGGTGAAAACGATCTCCTAAGCACCTCCTTAACGACATTTCTAAGAGGGCTTGGACACCTGTGGCTTACCATTATTTCAGGAAGCCATGGAAAGTTACCATTTCTGTTTATATATATGATTAGCCTCTTTGGTATGTACTGACAGCTTCTTGTTTTGTTATGAAAATTTCCAGTTTTTTTTTCCATTTAATTGCATGCAGAAGATGTTTTTTTATATTTTTCACGATCTCATTTATTTGGGTAACTTTGATTCTGTCTGATGAATGTAGTTGCAGGTCATCAGTTTTCATCTGAACCCCCAAGTGGCAGACATTTTCCCTAATGGTTGCAATGTCCCCGAATATATATCCTCTGCTACTGTCTCGTACTGATTTCACGACATTCTAACATGATCTTTTTGGTTTGATTATTGATGCTGGATATGAAGAGATAAATAAAAAGTGGAAGGAATATGTCAGCAAGCTTTACGCAGGTAACAGAAATAAAAGCCCAGACATAGACAATGAGACAGTCCCAGCAGTACTAAAATCAGAAGTAGAAAAGGTCATGAGAACAGTGAAACATGGTAAAGCTACTGGCTTGGACAATATCAGCATAGAAATGTTAGAAGTCCTAGGAGAATTTGTAATAGAGAAGATCACATATTTGTGTAATGATGTATACAAAAGAGGATACCTACCACAGGGCCTGAAAACTTCGGTAATTATAGCACTACCAAAAAAAAAAAACAAACCAAACTGATTAGAATGCACCAGCTTTAGAAAAATCAGTTTAACGAACCTTGTGACAAAGACATTATGTAAAATCATTTCAGAGAGAATCAGAAGCAAAAATAAATGTGGAAATCAATGATAAGCAGTTTGGATTTAGAAGAAACAGCTGAATAAGAGAAGCAAAATTCAGCATTAGGATGATAATTGAGAAGTACGTGGAAGTTAAAAAAGGACATCTATATTTGTTTTATAGATTACACAAAGGCCTTTGACAGAGTCAGGCACAAACAGCTGATGGAATGTCTGAAAGATTAATGTTGATGGCAAAGACATCAAAATAATAAGCAAGCTATATTGTGAACAGACAGCAGTTGTGCAGTCCAGCACAAAACACTCAGCACCAAAAACAAAAAAAAATAATAATAAAGTTAGGGATCAGACAATGTCTGTTTAACCCTTATAATCTTTTTTACATTAAATACTAAATAATTACAATTCTTTAAATATATGAGGAAATGATAATTTTATATATATATATACAAATGATGAATGGTCAAAATTCATGAACTAAATAATAGATAACTGAATGACAGAGTAATCTTACCCTGGTCTGTATACGGACAGTCTATTAAAGTACATCACTTTCAGTGCCTCCTCTACTTGACCCTAGAAAATGAACAGCAAACTAGAAACAATGATGCCTGCACACAAAAAAACTAAGAGTACAGGATCTATGATCAGTCTCTATAAACTGTAGGCAAGGCGCTTCAGGCATGACAGAAAGAAAAACTATAAGAGAACAACTATGACTCAGATCACTATTGTTTCTCCTACTGGACTCTATGGTTCTTCATCTTCTTCACTGTTCACTCAGACATGGACACTAATCTCTCTCACAAATGTGGCAGTTTGTCTCTGGTAGAGTTTCTCCTGTGATCTGGCCAAGTTATTTACCTGAGTGGGTTGTGCACCTGGTAACTACTGAGGATGTGATGTGATGCCTGCTGCTCTTTGGTGCAAGCACATAGGTCTGTCTGACCAATTTCTACTTCTGGTATGGTTGGTGTCTCAGCCTGCAGTTTCCTGTTCTCTGTCAGAAGATTATCATTTAGTCACTTCTTTCATTGCTTGAGAGTTTACAGTATTCATCACACTCTGTGGAGCTAGTCACAGTCACTCTATTACAATTTTCTTTCTCTCGTTTCCACTGTTTTTAACTCTTCCCATGCTGGAGGAAGAAACACAGACGTGTTCTGGAGTGCGGGAGTTAAAAACGCGGGTCTTGATATGTTAGGGGGTATAGTTATAAAATGGAATGGAAAACAGTATTTCCATGTACTTCCGTATACTTATTATATTTCAAAGTATAGCTAAATGAATTAAAATTTCATAAATGCAGAGTTTTTTAGGAAAAAAGAAGTAATGTGATGTTTTTAGACACTGATTGTGCCCAGCTCACCATCGGCTAGGTCAAGATCTACACTACTTACCATCTGAGATGTGTAGATCTACTTGTCAATCTCGTATTCTGATTCTATGTTGCATTCTCGCTAAATTAATGTCTGAAATAACTCCTAACTACTTCTCCAGTCATCTAAATATGTCTAGATCTACTTGGGATACATTCAAGAGCAGTGGGGTGGTCACAGGCCATGTCCATACCCCTATCTACATCATCAAAAATTGAAAAATGTCGGTCTTTCTCTTCCTTTTTCTCGCTCAGCACTCTTTCGCCATTTTGAAAAGTGTCACTGGAATCGCAGACGAAATATGTACAATCTAAATGTTACACCGCTTGTTTTAATGAAACAAACAATTGTCACTATAATGACCATACGGTAGCTTCGGGATACCGGAAGAGTCGCTATATCGACCAAACGCACGGAAAGAGTTAAACACTAATCATACATCATGTACTTTATCACTTTAGAAAATAAGCAGAAACTTCTCTGACTGATAATACTGTATCACAGAGAAACTTTTCTGACTGATAATGCTGTATCTTAATGCACGAGTCAATGAAGAAAAGCTTGCTTGTACTTCAGATCCAAACTGGCCAATCAAAGGAAACTTCTGGTGAAAACTTTTTTTGTGATGCAGAAATACATGACCATTTCTGATTCATTTTTATAACCAATGAGAACGAGGGTGAAGACGCTGACCGATTAGACAATCAGCGACCCATAACTGATATGCTAACATCCGGGTTAGCGAACCATAGCTGACCAAGACCCTGCCCCACCTCTCTGTTGGTACCCCTAGTAACAGCCAAAACCTGGCTAATGGGGCAGAGATCACCATAGTCCCTATAGTGATGGAGTCTGCTAAAGAAGCGTTGCACGCCTCCTGCTTTTTAGCTATACTCTGAGACTGAAAAAGCAGCTGCCATAACCTGCTCCCATGCTGATATGACGCTGTACCTCAACACCTCTACAGCATCTGCTGCAAATAACACCAGTTCACACTTACAGGGAGACAGCACAAGACAAGACAAGACAAGACAAGAACCAATGACCATATATTTCAGTAAAAGATTCCATGCTGTCTGTTTCTTGACTTGTTACAACATCATTGAAATAGGGTACTGTTTTATTAAAAATATTCCATTTGCAAAATATCTTCGCAGAATAAGCTTAAAATCACAGCTGCCTGTAAGTTTTCACTTTTCATTAACAGCAGATCCACTGGTGAGAGCTAGCTATTATCTGACACTAGTAGAACACACTGAAAAAAAGACAGATATTGTTAATCTTCAGGGAGGACGTAACAGAAGATACAAGCTACAATATGACCTTTTTTTTTTCTCTTAGGACAGAAAAAGCTGGAAATAAAGATGATGATGTCAGATGTGTTGGGCCCAAAAAAAAAAGAATCGTTAATTAATCAACACAGACCTGGTGTTATCAATTCTGTGTATCTGAATGAACTGACAGACTTCAGAATATGAAGAAGAATGATATTACCTGATAGCGATAAAGAAAAATTTGTCAACTTACTTTTGTACGTGGGTAAAGAAAACTGCTGTTCTTGTCTGCACCTTGAGATGACACCAAAGAGAAATGCTTACAGCCTTCAGCCTTGGCAACTTCTGCTGTCATGACCACATAGTCATGATCCACTCTGATAAAACCATGCTATTCACAAGGGAACAAAAAAAAAAAAGAGTTCACTGGAAAAGAGTTCAAACTAATCATACTTTGTAAGGAAATCAAATGAATATGAAAGAAAAGAATGTTCTTGTTCTTAAAAAAAAAAAAATCTAGGCCAAGCATCCCCAAACAGTAGTTATTTCCCTTTAGGAGTTCCATCTGCTCGTGCAGTTGTCAAATGGTGAAAAGTCTGCAGGGATGCCATAGAAATATGGAGAGGATAAAAGAGATGAGACTATACTCTCTTTTAAAAGACTAAAATCTCCCCTCATAAAACTGATGATACGCTTCTGCAATTTTTTTTTGTTTTTTGCCTGGTTCAGTGTGCCATGATTTGGCAAGGCTTACGCTCACTATTCAAACTTGCTGCAGTTATTGTTTTGTTCAGACTTGGAGCCTCATATAATTTTATCTATTTTTTTAGTACACAATACTAGTACATAACCAAAATCCTCATCTGAATCTCTGAAATCCAAGTGTTTTACAGCTGCATTACTCATCTGCTAGTTTCCACTCAAAGTCACATGTAATGTCCTCCCCTGCATGTGCATGTTTAAGTGTTTAGCTTAGTTTGAATCTGTATGTATCTAAAGTTTTATTTAATTGTTCTTTTAGAAATGAAAATTATTTTCTATTTCTATAGTTATTTCTACATTCCACAATGTTTTATATTTAGGATGCAGATGAAAGTAATGTAAATATAAACTGTTAAAAACTCTAGTATTTTTGTTTTCTTTACAAATAAAAGTATTAACAGTTTTCTTACCTTTACATACAAAATACAAAGTTGATTTAGCTTACTTTTATTTAACACCTAAATACAGAATAAGTAGAGTGTGCTCATTTATAATCTGCAAAATTCTGAAATCTAAAATTTTCACTGGATCCCATGGTTTTGAAAGATATAGTTCTTGATATTAGGTTCACAAAGGATAATGTCTGAATCCACATATATGAAGTCCAGATCACAAAAATTTGTTTAAAAAATATTTTGTTTATTTTTATACATCACAGAGAGTCCAAGCCCACAAGTTCTCAAAATATGAGTATTCCAAAAGTTTTAAATGAATGCCAAATGGTGGTGAGGGGAAGCAGGTATTATGTCGCAGTAAATTATGTTTCAGGTGTCCTCTAATGGAAGAAAGCTGAGAACCTCTGTTGCATTTAAAGAACTGTGGTTCTGTGGCTTTTATCTTTCAAACCAAATCATAAGGTTTCTTATGTGAGCTCACCATTCCAGACTTTGCTCTTGTAGTGCCAAGGCAACAAAATCCTACATCCAGGTCCTTGAATGTACTTCTGTACTCATCAATGTTCTCAAAATCAACTTTCTTTTGTTCCTGAAGAATAAAACATGAACTATTCTCACAGTCTATTCATACAACAGCAGAAGAATATCACAAATTTAGACTTCCATCATTTTAAAAGCAGGATTTTATATTTACTTATAAATGATTGTGGGTTGTTTTTGGTTTGTTTTTTTTTTGCATTTTTTAAAACACAATACACTTACTTGTCTGTCTTCTCTTTGTCTGTCCTTGACAAAATGAAAACTAGTTAGAACCAAATGAAAAAAATAATGAAAATTATTTGCACACGTCACAGCAAACAAGAGTCAGAACATCAGACAGTCACTGGAAAACTCAATTGAAAAAGGCAAGGAGAACTAACCAGGTGACTGGGCACTCTCTCTCTCTGAACCTTAAGTGCCCAGGGCACATGGGGCTTCTGCAAGGGTTTTCCACAAATGCCTGTCCTTTGCCTTTTTTTCTGCTCTTGCCCAGGTGAGCCCTCTATTGCTCAACATCCTTTCTGTTGTTCTTCTCCATGTCTCTTTTGGTCCACCCTTACTTCTGTTCCCCTGTGGTGTCAATCTTAGTGCTATTTTTGGTAGTGAGTTGTCAATCATTCGGAGCACATGTCCCAAGCATCACCAGCATCTTTCTTCAATAATTGCTGTCAGTGGCTTCATCTGCATCTCTGCCAACAAGATGTTATTTCTTATGGTGTTTGGCCAAAATATTTTTCTAATTTTTCGTAAACATTTAGTCTGGGACTGGGCATTGGCCAGCAATCAAATTTTAGCAACGCCAGAAAATATGCAGGACAAGAAGGACATAGACCATTTCTTTCTGACATGTCACATAATAAATGAAATGTCTTCTCAACAAATTTATTATGACAGCTAGGTTTATATTGCATCAACTCACTTCCTTAATGTACAACTACAACAATTGCTGCTTTTAGCTGCATATAAAATTTCTTAGAATTTATGAATGATAAAATCACTCAGAACTGGTGGTGGTTCACTTCACTTTGTGTATGCCTGTACAGAACTGGGGAAAGGGGAAAGAAGGAAGGGAGCAGTATAAATAACAATATATACTGTAAAGGTCAGGTAATGGTAATCCTGTCATGCCTTAGAGGCACATAGGGATATGGTGTTAGTGTCCATATTTTCCTTGACCTGTCAGCACACTAGAGGGTGATATGGTCAGTATCACGCCTAGCCGCCTTTCCTTCCCCAACTCTTGAAGAAGTTGGGTACCCATTTCTACAGCTGGGTGACTGGGGTGTCTCCGGCCGGATTCGAACCCCTGACCTTCGCCATGAGATGTAGCATAGCCTTGTAAGTAATGATTATAGTTGTTATTATTATTATTATTATTATTAGGGATATGATTATGAATATAATTAAGAATGTATTGTAGGCAAAATAGTAAAATCAAACAGCGACAGAAAAGTAGATAATTAGAAAGGCAAAACGCTGACAAAGATGGGAGAGGTAAACTCCCGCGACATAATATTAAGACGGGACCCTCCGAAGAGCAGATACTTAGAAACGCAAAACACTAATCACAAGTAAAAAGAGGAGGCAAAATACAGACACGGAGACGCCTAGAGATAGGAAATACTACTACGGAAAGACGCTCAGAAGTAAATTGGTCCAGTACTAACAATACGACGTCATGCAAACATGCAAATAGACGAGGTGGAAACTTTTATACACTGACACTTGACAGATGTAGTTAGGGACAAAGGTCTAGTAGTTAGCGACAGAACAGAGAACAGACTAATTCCTGAAGCAGATGTCATGAAAGAGATGGTGGGCTTAACTAAAATAAAAATTAGATGGAATTGAAGTGACTAACACGTATAGGTTGTTGCTAATTTTAGGACGCTATTTGCAATCGGTTTTAAGAAACAAAGGAAGATCCAACGACCAATCCAATATTTGGAGGTGTGGTCTATTGGACAGTTAACTTACGACATATAAGTCAGGGAAATGGGCTGAAGAGGGAGATTCAGAGAGAGATTTTTAGAGACAGAGATAGCGAGAGAAGGAAGAGAGCAGAACATCAGGAGGACCTGAAAGGGGAACATAAGAAAACTAGTAGAGAACATGAAAGTGAACGAGAAGGAGTGTTAGACTGAAGATGTGTTTCAAGTGATTTGGAAGTTTTGTTACCCTGAAACTTTGAGCACCGAGATTTTCTATTAATTTATGAAATATTGAATATTGTGAAGTTGAGAATATTGGTGAAATACAGCATGTAGAATATGAGAAAGATTGAAATTGTGAACCAAGGATTATGTACTACAACGATGAATCTAACAAAATTTATGTAATATTGCATATTATTCCAAGAGATATTGGCGACGATACGTCTTGATATTATTTGTCAAAATAAACGATTTCAGTGAACTTTTCATCAGGCTTGATCTACTGTAATTTATGTGAAACTTCGATGTGTGATGTATCAAATAAAGAACACTTTTACTATCAGTCATCGAGAATAATAGTTCACAACTTGTAATTGTTATACTGGTGCAGTCAAAAATAGGATAGTGCACAAATGAACATGCTATAGAGAGACCAGTGCACTAACCACTTCACCACTCAGACACCCATTAGACTTACCTCTATAAATCATAATTCACAGGACTATGTAGGTACTTTATAAAATGTCAGGGCCTGCACAGATTCAAAGGTTCAGAATCAGACTCTGGCATCACTGCATTCAGGACAGCACCATATATGCTCCACTGCAAGCTGCAGCATCCATCCAAAAGTATGTTTGTTAACAGTTCCCATTAAGTGTTGGTTCTTTACGATAGGACCTGCACAGGGAAGGGGCTCATGTGTGTTTGTCAAAAAAATTAACAATAAGGGGAGGTTGTTTTTTTTTTCTCTCCTACTGATGATCTGGAAAGTTCACCGATTTTCTCTCTATGGCAGAGAATTTTGTGCCATCATCTGTCCTCTGCAACCAGAAAGTCTCTGGTTCAAGACTGCGCAGGGCTGAGTTTGGTTTTTTTTGTTTTCAGAATGACTGAAACATCAAGAAATTGGTATCTGGGACTTCCCTAGGAAAACAAAGGCTGCGAGTTCATCTGCTGACCACTATCTCGCAATCCTGTGGTGGCCTAGAAATATGAAAACACTAACACTTTACACTACTTATGTCCTGTAGTATCGCTACGAGGGCTATACCACGGCACCTCTGCTCTAGAGGCCGGCCACGTCCGAAATACACCTACACTGGTGAAATATGCCTAAACCGGCACACACCAGGGGTAGAACCTGATGGCTAGACATGTCATGCCACCTCCGCTCTAGAGGTCGGTAACGCCTGATATACACCCATACTGGTGAATTTTGCCTAAACCGGCTCATACCAGGGGTGAATCTTGAAGGCTATGCATGTCACAGTACCTCTGCTCTAGAGGTCGGTCTCGTCCCAAACACGCCCATACTGGGATAATGCCTAAACCGGCTCAACCCAGGGGTAAAAGTCACTAGTGGCGAGGATTCGTCCTCCTGGACAAAGCTCTATCCTGGTCACAACTAGGAAGGGTAGCGGCCACGACCGCAAAATGCTGAAGTCGGAGACACTGGACCAAGGAAGTCTAGATAGGCAACCACCTCTCACCCGGCGGGGATGTTTGTGTATCCTAATCACGCTGAGGTTTTCCGGTGAGAAAGTCCAACACTGGACTGGATGGGCAACCACCTCTCACCCGGCGGTGATACACGGGTATCTCAAAACACATCGAGGTTTTCCGGTGAGAAAGTCCAACTCTGGCCTGGGTGGGCTACCGCCTCTCACCCAGCGGGGATGCACTGATATCCTAAACACGTCGAGGTCTTCCGGTGAGAAAGTCCAACCCTAGACTAAACTGGTGCAATTAAAACCACAGTGTCACGCAATCCCGCTTCCGAGACCCACCAAGAATACAGGCTAAAGCCCTGTGATACTCTGAACCCCTTGTGGTCCTCTCGTGGATCTCGTGTGGTCTTTTCGGGGACCACACAGGGGACCACGGGACCTAACGAAGACCACAGGTGTGAATTCAGTAGGATCACAGTGCGGTTTTTGGTGGTAGAAGCGAACGAAGAAGAAGAAGAAGAAGTACACTACTTATGGAATGTAAATATCGTGGAACGTAACTTGTCATCTGTACTAACCAATGATGTCTCTGAATACTTATGATTTTTATAACAGTCTTATTTTTTTAACCTTACTGAGGCAATGCTTCCTTTTTGTGATTTGGTCATTAGTTCTTACACATTCTCACTGATCACCAGTGTTTACACAGTATCATCACCATTTCATCTAATCAGAGTTAAAATGAGTTCTATGAATATAGTACTGCACTTGTAGTTCACAGGTACCTGAGTGGTGAAATGGTCTCTAATGGCATAGGTTGTTGGTTCAAATCCTGCCAGATGCCCATGAGTTATTCAGTTTTTCTGAAGTTGGGGAAAGGAGAGGCAGTCAGGCATGATGCTATCACATCACTCTGCGCTAACAGGTCAAGGAAAATACAGAAACTAACCCCATATCCCCTTGGTGCCTGCCTACCTATTCACAGTTCCCACCAATGTTGAAATAAAATGTAGAAATATAAATAGAGTATTATTAATTTAGAAGAGTAAAATGAAAAGACAATTCACGTACAAATTCTGGGCCAACATCAAGGTGAACATGTCGCCGTCCAATCAGCACAACTTTCTTGAAAATCTTCACCCTGTTCAGTTCTTCAACCAAAACTTTGCCCAATTCTCCAGTATAACCTAGCACAAAGGCTGAATGACCTTCAGCTCTGAAGCGCTCAATGTTTGATACTGCCTGTTCTGCTATGCTAAAGAGAAAAAAAAGGGGTACATTACATATGGCTTCTGCGCCCAAGGTCATAATGAGGATGTGACATGATGATATGGTACATCTGCTGTGTATATTAAAAATACCCCATTAAGTAATGCAAATGTGTCCCTATAAGCCTCACAAAATGCATTAAATTTACTAATAGTTCTTAGTCAAATACATGTCATGTTTACCTTTCTGGGCTGGTGTGTCGGTTGAAATGTACCAAATACTGAGAGGTCAGGAGTAGAGATCACAAAAATATAAGAACCAGAATCAGAAGGAATTTTTGATGGAGTCAGTCAGGATAATAATAATATTATTAGACTTAATATTTATTAAGTCTAATAATACAGAAATGCAGAGAGTTTAATGTGAATCTATATTTATCATTTATAGACTACATTTGATTATGTACAACACCAGAAACTGTGGGAAATAATGGAAAAAAATAATGGAAAAAATGGGATTTCCAACACATTTGATACAATTAACATCACTGTTGTATCTAGACCAACATGCAGCAGTAAGAATAAATGGTGAAACAACAACCTGGTTTGACATAAAACAAGGGGTCCGTCAGAGGTGCATATTGTCACCTTACATCTTTAACTTGTATACTGAAAATATAGTGAGGAATGTTAGCGAAGACTGTCTTGGAAGGGTACATAATGGGAAAAAGAAAGAGAGGACGACCAAAGCGAAGACGGCTGCAAGACATCGTTGATGATCTGCAAATGGATGCATCAGCAGCAGGCCACCTTGCTCACAACCGAGAGGCCTACAGGAGTGCTGTTGGGGAGGCAAAGTTCCACAAGGGGGCATGTAAATAAATGAATGAATGAAAGTCAGGAGACAAATAGGAAATACTGAGTTCAGAGTCCAAGGTTAGGTCATGCAGTTCCACAGTCCTGGTACAATCACATGACATTATAATTCTATAATTATTACAGTATCTGGACCTACTAACTTTCTCCCCAAACGTTTTCCTCTTGTTCCTTTTGTGATAACTTTCATAACAGTACATTTTTCAGGTATTCATTCATTCCAGTTGCTTATTCTTGCCTTTTAGCAAAAGCAATATATTCTAGGCATTTTGTCATCTTCCTTTCTTCTTCTTCATCTTTCTGGAACTGTGAGCTGGTGTTCTTTGTAGCTGATGCCGTGAAGATATTGAGACATAGCATCATGTCAGCTTGGGAGCGGGTTATGGCAGCTAATGCTTCAGTCCCAGAGTGCAGCTAAAAAGCAGAGTCCCAGAGTGCAGCTAAAAAGCAGAGTGTGCACAATGTTTCTTTAGCAGACTCCACCACCATGGAGACTATGGCGATCTCTGCCTCGTTAGCCAGGCTATATCCGTTACTGGAGGTACCAACGGAAAGGTGGGACTGGGTCTTGGTCAGCTAAATGTTCGCCTGAACCTGACGCCGGTATGTTAGCTATGGGTCGCTGATTGCCAAAACGAACGGCATCTTCGCCCCCTACTTTCCTTTTTTTTTTTTAAGAAAACAAGTTACCATCGCTGAGGTTCAAAATCAGACTTCGGCGTCCCTGCATTCAGTACAACCTCATATATGCTCCGTCACATGCCGCTGCATCCATCCATCGCAATTCATACATAATCTGATTTAACGACAATAAATCTTACTATCTAATTTTTTGAAACTGATATGGCACAACTTGATCATTAACAGCTTAAAAAAATTATGGAGCGATTTCTCATCTACATTCACATATTGGAACTATATGACTTACGCGCAGTGTCGTTCAGTGTTCTCTGTGCTTTCCAGCTCACGTTTCATGAAAAATCCACCCAATGCTATGGCTATAACGAGAACCGATATTCCAGCAGAAGGAATAATAATATCACAATTGAACCAAAGAAACTTCATTGAGAATATAGAGATGGTAAGTTTGCTTCGGAAAATAAAATAAAACCTCTTCTTTGCTGTCAATCGAAGTTTAATTTCAACTGCTCCTAGCAATTTCCGGTTGAACGCAAATTGGTGTATGAATAATTAACTTCAAAGCTTTTTGGTACATAAATTACAGTAAAGTAAAATAATAGAGTAAAATAATAGAAACAGAATAGGCCAAGCAAAGACTGCATTTCAGAGAATGAGAAACATATTATCCAACACATCCTTATCAATGAATGTTAGAAAACGAGTCATAAAATGCTATATTGAACCTATCTTGTTATATGGAAGTGAATCATGGACAATAGGCAGGTCTACACAAAAATCGTTGGAAGTAGAAGAAATGTTGCGAATTCCCTGGACAGCATAAATAACTAATGAAGAATGTATGAGAAGAGCTGGAGAGACAAAAAAGTCTTGTCAAAAAGATAAGAGAGAGACAATGTACTTTTATAAGACATGCAATGAGAAGAGGGGGCATTGAAAATATTATAACAACAGGAAAAATAGAAGGAAGAAGATCAAGAGGAAGACCAAGAGAAATGATACTGGACAGTCTGACAGGATGGTGTGAGAGGAGATCACCAACTGAGCTGATGGCCTGCATGAAGGATCGTGTACTCTGGAGAAGCATAATAGCCAACGCCAGTCGGCACGACACCTTATGATAATGAAAATAATAGAACACATTCAACAATGGTTTTCGTTTTCTCAAGTCTAAAATTGCTTTATTTATGGGGTTTTTTTCGATCTATAACCATTCAACACTGTGTTCTGTTATTTTACTGTACGAAGCCTCGTTGTCTCCTACCTGTAAAAATGTGTATCTAGTACATCGTGCTGCATTATTCGGTGGGGGCAGGTCTATCCTTGGACATTAGGCAAGTCAGGATTGCCTAATGGTGCCACGTAGTTTGGTGGAGGTGGGCGGCATTTTGGTAGAAGTGATCTTTTGGTCAAGAGAGAGGGAGGACAGATTAAGACACTCTGCATTGTCAATTAGACTGGCGACCAACACTTCATATGAAGATACTGACCCAGGAGCTGATTGACAGCAGCTGAATGGACGCATGTATACACGGATGGGTCTGCTGAAAGGCTGTAAAAATGGAGGTGTTTGTGTGTACATAAGATACACAGATAGGAGGCAAACCAAAAAGGCCTTCGCGACCAGAAAGATTTCCTCCAACTACAGGGCAGAAACAACAGCCCTCTTCGAAGCCCTCACAATACTAAAACAGAAAACCAGCAGCCACCACCCAAAATAGCATTCTTCACAGACTGCGGGTCACATCTAGAATCACTAAAAACAACAAACATATATGAAATCACCAACATAAATGATGCGCCTTATACTATCAACAATTTTGGCCCTACAGTGAGTACCATCCCGCTGTGGAATACCTGACAGTGAAATAGCGACACCCTATCCAAAGCTGGCAGCAATCACGAACAAACAAATAATCCAGTAAACTGCCAAGAGGCGAAAAATGTCATCTGTAACCAGTGCATATTCGAATGGAAGTAACAAATGAAAACCAACAACGAACTAGATCCAATAAACCAACTACAAAAACATCAGCAGACCATTCTCTTTCGCCTAAGGACAGGCCACTGCAGACTACTGAGCCACCTGCATGGACTCAAAATGTCTCATACAGACCAGTGTCCATGCGGCAGTGGAATCCAGATCCCGAAACATGTCCTTCAAGAGTGCCCAAACCATGCGGACCTGAGGAGTGAGACATGGCCGGAGGTCACGAACTCGGGGCAAAAGCTTTAGGGCTCCTATCAGGATCTGGAGAGGACTGGGCGGGCTTTGCCATGTCGACAGAGATCAGGATCTGATGTGACCACCAACATCGAGCGCAGAAGAAGGAGAAAGTGTCTAAAACGTGTCACGCATTGAAATCTCATTAACTCAAGAATGGTAAATTATCAGAAGAAACGCTTAACCATTCGCACGGGGCACCAAGTTTAGGCGGTAAAAATTGGTAACATATGATGAAATGAAGAAAAAAAATTCAAATAATATTGACATAAATAATTTCTTAAATACACTTTTAATTTATTTTTGAGATTTATTATTTATCGTTAATCTGAGAATTGGATGGGGTGGCAAGATATGCTTGGCTAAGGAGGCAGGGATCGCCATAGTCTTCATGATGGTGGAGTCTGTTACAGAATTATCGCACACCCACTGCTTCTTAGTTGCATTTATGGACTGAAAAAAATAGATGCCATGACCCACTCCCAAGCCGTTACGATGCTGTGCCTCAATATCTCCACCGCATCGGCTGCAAATAACACAGTTTGTAGTTCCAGGAAGATTGAAAAAGGAGAAGAAGAAAAGGCTGAACTGAAACAGGATTAGAAAAGAGGAGATAACACAAGTGCCGGTGCTTTGTCTACGATATTTCGAGGTCTAACCATGCATGTGTCCATACTTGTTTAACATCTACGCTGAAAACATAATGATGAATGTAAGAGAGAAACAGGAAACAGCTAAATTTGACTTTTTCAACATCGGGGGCCACCAGATTCCAGAAATTAGATAAGCTGATGATACTCTTCTTCTATCAAACAGCTCAGAAGGACTGCAACAGTTGATTCCCTCAACCAAAAGACACAGCGAAGATCATAACCTCTTTTTAAACACGAATAAAATCAAAGAAATGATAATTAACAACATGAATAGCAAACCCCAAATTATACTGGACCATCAAGAGCTTGAATAAATAAATTTGAACATCTGTATTCAATCATCACCACCAACGGCGACTGCGCAATGGAAAGCGGAAGAAGAACTGCGGTTGCATCACAGAAACTAGCACAAATGAAGAGTATGTGGCAAGGCATGTGACAAGAAAACAAAGTTATGTTTACTATGAGCTTACATATTTTTCCACTGGCAACATACGGATGTGAAACGGACACTTAACAAATCACTAGAGAAGAGAATAACAACATTTGAAATGAAATGTTACAGAAGGGCACTTAGAATATCATGGATATAAAGAAAATCAAATAAAGAGATACTGATATGATTAGATGTCCCAGAAAACTGGCTCATTAACACCATAAAAATTAGAAAACTGAGATACTTCGGCCATATCAAGAGACACAATAGCTTGGAGAGGTTGACAGCAGAAGGCACAGTGCCCAGAAAAAGAGAAAAGGGGCGAATTCGCCGCAAATGGACTCGGGACATCACGGAATGTCATTTGGCAAGACCGTATTGCATTCAGGGAGGCTGTGAGAGAGGCAAGGACGTGTCACATGAATAAACCATGCAACAATAAGGCTATTTTGCTTTACTGTGTGTGTGAAAGTCTCGTTGTTTCCTATTTCGCAAAAAAAAAAAAAGAAAAAAATGTCATCGCCATCAGGTGGCGTGCCGATTGACATTGGCTATTATGTTTCTCCATAGTGCCGGATCCTTTATGTAGGCCATCAAGTCAATTTGTACTGACAATACAATGACGGTTCTCAATATATATTTGTCGTCAGCAAAGAGTAGCTAGTATATGTAGTGCAATTCTTTTATTTATTTAAGAATCTCATTAACATTTTAGGAGAAAATTGGCTAACACTTGCCGAAATTTCATAAACCGAAGAAATATTTAATTCATATACTGTACTATTTTTTTCCCACGTATGCTGTTTATGAAATACGAAGTCACAGCTGAAGTCATATATTTCCCGCAAAAGAAATAACTTCTCACGTGATACTTCGAATCACAAGATTTCGTTTATAACTGGAGAAAATAGGATGCCATGATATAAAGGCAGATATCACACTCTGAAAAAGTCAGTAGAGCCTGCGGTTTCCCGCTGGTTGATAACCATATTACGGAATCAGGCCAGAAGTAGCTCTTCTGTGTGTTTATTGTTGGTGCAATCCACGTCACACACTACACGCCAGTGATAACGTATTTTATGCTTGGATCGCGCTGCGGCTTATTTCACTAAATGGGTAAGACTGTGCAGTCCGTGATTATTTATTTTATATTTACTACAGAAATTAAAGTGTTATATGTTTTTAGTGTTGCTCTGAATTATTTGGGTGACGAAGTTGTAACAGTAGCAACATCTGTAATGTCGCCAGTTCTTTGTTGTCGAGTTATTATTAAACTGGTGTCTTGTAGTTCATGGAAGTGGCACCGGTTATCAGGGCTTATCAGCTGTAAGCCATACATCTTTAATGTTATAATATCATCTAGTAGTGATTTTATGCGACTTGCACTACACGAAGGTCTTGAAAACAAGCAGTTGAGTCAGATAGGAAATGAACTTGATAATGGCTCTTGATATTCGAAGGTGGCTCTGCAGACTGTTAGTGCTGTTTACTGAACTTGATTTCTTGTGGCTGATTCTACTAGATATTTATTTAGCAGTAACTGCAAGATTACGTATCTCTGTACCTGCATTTTCCGTCTTCAGCTTTGACCACCGTTTCCTCTTCAAATGACGCAGCACAACTACCCAGAATCGCTCTCAAACAGTGGTTCTCAACCTTTTGTGAATTTCATCATGTTAAGATGTCATTCCCCCCCCCCTTTTTTTTTCCAAGATTGTCAGACTCAAAAGGTGCATTTATACATATAATATTGGAAGTCTGTCAATCAGTAGTCCCAGTTCTCTCCCCCCCCCCCAACATTTTCAGGGGCTGGGGGAGGAGCAGAATATCCAGCTTGTTGTGATTACTTCCTCTGGGATTATCTGAAGTCTTCAGCAGTGCTCCCCAAAATCTGACTGAATTGAAGGAGAGGATCATGGACAGTTGTACACAAGTCACTTTAACATTTTTTTTATGTACCATACTGTACAGAGCTTTGTATTACATCTTCAAGTAGTTTGAGAGTCTTAAAAGGATCATATCATGCATGTCATCCATAAAACTACATGTATGTGAAATTCTAATCGCGTTTATTACTTTTACATTGTTTTCATATAAATAAATTCACATTCGTCAATGAACTGTTAAGCTGAAATTGACAATTGACAGAAACACCCTCTACTACTTTTAATTACCGGAATTAATAGAAAGGTATTTAAAATGAAAAATACAGATTATTTTCAGATTAAGACATTTAATAATTACACATTTATCATTCACTGGCTTGATCACTCTCATAGATTATTGTAAATTATGCCACAGAAACAATACTGAAATGTAATTTTTAAAATAATTTTAAGACACAACATATATGAAGTACTGACACAGTAAGTAATCAGGATCCTTTCACTAATATAAGTGTAAGTAATAATGAATTTGGTTGCAAAATCAGATTTGTTACACAGGATTTTAAAAACTGTTGCACATGTAAAAGCAAAAAAAAAAAAAATTCTGAAATTTTTGGAGACCCTGTGGATTGTGAGGCCCCAAACCAGGGATTGACAGCCTGCAGCCCACAGACCACATCATGCTAATTATGATCTCATTATTATGTAATCTTATGTAAGTGAAATGTTATAAATAGTTTTAGAATTTTTTATTATGTTCATTTATTAGCTACATGTATGTATTATTAAGTTCATTTGTTAGCTACGTACATGGCAACTATATAGATGGTATCTGGCTCCTTTGTAGCAGATGGATGCTGAACAAGTCACTATTCAGAAAGCAATGGTTATGTCCCTTATGATTTTTTTTTTTTTACAGTATTTATAGGAAGCAGAAGCTTGTTAAATTATGCCTAAATATCCACTGCTGGCGAGACTCTTCAAATGCCGCGTGTGGAGTGAAGCTCCTCCCGGTCAAGGAAGTAAATGTGGAAAAGAAATAAAGGTTGCTGTGCGGCACCAATGTGAAAAGGTGGTGGAAAGGATAAAGTGAAGTTTAATCGGTATGTTCAGTAGTATCGCTGCGAGAGATACACATACCACGGCACCTCTGCTCTAGAGGCCGGCCACGTCCGAAATACACCTACACTGGTGAAATACGCCTAAACCGGCACACAACAGGGGTGGAACTTGATGGCTAGACATGTCATGCCACCTCCGCTCTAGAGGTCGGTCACGCCTGATATACACCCATGCTGGTGAATTTTGCCTGAACCAGCTCACACCAGGGGTGAATCTTGAAGGCTATGCATGTCACAGTACCCCTGCTCTAGAGGTCGGTCACGTCCCAAACACGCCCATACTGGGATAATATGCCTAAACCGGCTCAACCCAGGGGTGGAAGTCACTAGTGGCGAGGATTCGTCCTCCTGGACAAAAGCTCCATCCTGGTCACAACTAGGAAGGGTAGCGGCCACGACCGCAAAATGCTGAAGTTGGAGACACTGGACCAGGGAAGTCTAGATAGGCAACCACCTCTCACCCGGCGGGGATGTTTGTGTATCCTAATCACACTGAGGTTTTCCGGTGAGAAAGTCCAACACTGGACTGGATGGGCAACCACCTCTCACCCGGCGGTGACACACGGGTATCTCAAAACACGTCGAGGTTTTCCGGTGAGAAGGTCCAACTCTGGCCTGGGTGGGCTACCGCCTCTCACCCAGTGGGGATGCACTGATATCCTAAACACGTCGAGGTCTTCCGGTGAGAAAGTCCAACTCTAGACTAAACTGGTGCAACGAAAACCACGGTGTCACGCAATCCGCTTCAGAGACCCACCAAGAATACAGGCTAAAGCCCTGCGATACTCTGAACCCCTTGTGATCCTCTCGTGGATTTCGTGTGGTCCTTTCGGGGACCACACAGGAGACCACGGGACCTAACGAGGACCACAGGCGTAAATTCAATAGGATCACAGTGCGGTTTTGGTGGTAGAAGTGAACGAAGAAGAAGAAGAAGAAGATGCCTAAATATGCTGTTTGCCTGTGAGTGCAATGATTGATGATGATAACATTAGGCGTAATGAAATTGAAGATTCTCATTGTTAAAAAATCAACATAAAAATGACAGTAACATATATTTTTTTTTTGGTACCATTTTGCCAAACAGGTGGCCTCCTAAGCTATTTTTCTGGCCTGTTTGGCACAAAAGAGCGTCGTATCCTAATTCTTGGTCTTGATGGAGCAGGAAAAACAACAATTTTGTACAGACTCCAAGTGGGTGAAGTTGTAACAACTATACCAAGTAAGGCAAAAATCTTTGTGTAATAATTGTCTATACATACAAATGCATATATGTTTTAAGTCAAAAAATGTAAAACATTTGTACATTTATTAATTGTGATAATAATTATGTGCATAACTGTGCACTTAGTTTTAAAAAAAAAAACCTTCTCTCTCACATAGTCATCAGTCATGGCAGGAGCATCTTCTTCAAAATGATGCCCAACAAGTTTTGAAAAAAAAAAATATATATATATAGAATTGGGTGTCTGAGCGGTGAAGTGGTCTCTCATGGTGAAGGCTGGGGGTTTGAATCAGGCCAAATGCGCCCCAGTCACCCACCTGTAGAAACAGGTACCTGGCTTCTTCTAGAGTTGGGGAAGGTAAGGTGGCCAGGTGTGATGCTGACCACATTACACTCTAGTGTGCTGACAGATCAAGGAAAATATGAGCACTAACACCATATCCATATGTGCCTCTAAGGCATGACAAGGTTGCCTTTACTTTTTTAAAATTCAGAATTGCCTTGTAAGATGGAAAATGCCATTACTATAATAAATGCATTTTTCCTTTATCACAAATATGTAAATTGTAGATTAATAATTCAAACTTAAAAATGGTAGGTCTACTAATAATTGTGCAGAAGTAAAGATGGCGGCAGGCAGGGCTAGTGCCAAGCTGTTATTTTATATTAGGAAAAGCTAACTTCCATAGAACTATACCCTTGAAGGTAAAATTCGCACACTGAAATGTATAAACTGAGAAAAAAAAGTAAGAACAGTTTTATTACTTAACGAGTACACAGTTGTGACGTTTTGGCGTGAGCCTTTATCATACAAAAATATACAGAACGAAGAAATAGAGAGAGGAAATAAAATATAAATTCACATGAATTTTAAAAAAATCAAACAAATAATCAAATAGCTTCTTACAAGTTACAGCTAAGTGCTCCGTTCATTTTGTTTAATTTTTTTTTTAAACATAGCATTCATGTGAATTTATATTTTATCTCCTCTCTATTTCTTCATCCTGCATGTTTTTGTATGATTAAGGCTCACATCGAAATGTCACAGCTGTGCACTCATTAAGTAATAATAAAGCTGCTCCTACTTTTTTTCCTAGTTTATACATTTTGGTATCACAGCTTTACTGCAGTGGCTCCGTGTATAGTTATATATCATACACTAATTATTGTGTAGTACCACACACTATGCAGTTGCCAATGTGGCCTAATGAAAGCAGCAGAGTGTAAGAAGAAAGACTAGATGTGAATAGTGAGCAAGCTCAAGTTAATCAGCTAGAGAGACATAAACAGATCAGACTGTTTCTGGTCACAGCAGTGTCTTATGTTTCCACTGTACTGAATGAGGCCGTCCCGCTGAAATGAATCCTTTTCAGAAGACATCCAACAAGTGTGTTGAATATACACAGGCTTGCACTGTGATATCTGGCCAGACTTCTACTTAAGAAAAACTATAGGTGCGGATTTTTCTTTTCTTTCAGAACCTAGAAAATAACAGATATAATTACTTCCATGATTAGTAATCCAGACCAGAGATCTTCACGGTAGTTGATATTCACTCCCAGGCATATCAGTAGGCCAGTCCAGTCGGGGGGGTACATTTTTTTATGAAGTTATTTTCAGCGTTATTATTATTATTATTATTACAAGTATTGCTTTTAGTATAGAGTAATATTTGTTAAATTACTTTCTTATAATAAATGAACAGTCTGAAACTATCTTTGGGGTCAGTGAGCTGAAGTGTGGAGGCCCCTGGTCTAAACTTTTGCCGATGTTTGCTTTGTAGAAAAATAATGTGACGGGTGATTTTTTGCTAAATCAAGGATTAATGGTTAAAATACAATTTTATTTTAAAAATTTTAAGAACAGAACTATTGTTATTTTACTTTATTCCATTATATATTTTGCACACAGTAAGTTCTGTATCCATTTTTTTAATAAAATAAATATTTGCCATGTAGATTTTCTACATGTTTCTTACTGACCACATTTTGGTCTTAGCTATATCCAGTCTCTTCCATTGTCTGTACTCTATATGTTTTTCTGTTTCTTTCATCCAGCTATTGGATTCAATGTAGAGACAGTTACATACAAGAATCTCAAATTCCAAGTCTGGGATCTAGGAGGGCAAACAAGTATCAGGTCGAGCTAAGATTTTTTTGTTTTTTTTTGTTTTAGATAGAATTTTTAGAAACTAATTTCAGATCATGAAAGTCTGCCGTTACAGAATGTACAAAGAAAAGAAATTATTTCATTAGATTTTATGAATCTTCTACAGTTATTATCACTGTTATTGTTAATTAACATTAATGTTGCCTTTTCATGACATTTTATTATTATTTTTAGTGTTCTTATAATTGGCAGTTTTCAATATTGTTTGTATAAATGGTGTGAATTTTGTTTTATTAAACATATTTCATTCAGTATTTCATTGTGCTTGTTTCTTTACAGCCATTTTATTTTAACTTTTTTTTTTATATGGCATGTTTATCCCTGTATTGCCTTAAAAAAGGCAACCTCAGTGATTGCAATAACTGGAGGGGTGTAACCTTACTATCATTTGTGTCAAAGGTGTTTTGTAAAGTGATTCTGAATAGAATTAAGGATGTAGTGGATACTGCAAAGAGAGAAGAACAGGCAGGATTTCGAAAGGGAGAAGCTGTCTCAACTAGATCTTTATTCTAAGAATAATACTTGAAGAACATATTGAAAAACAGAAACCGTTAATCCTGAACTTCATAGACTTTAAAAAAAAGCATTTGATAGCATACCCAGAGATTCATTGTGGAGAATTTTAAGACTATATGGAATACCATCTAAAATTGTGAACATCATCAGATATGTTTGTGCAGTCGAAGGAATGAGCGAATGGTTTCAGATTGAAACAGGCATGAAACAGGGATGGGTATTATCTCTATTGCTTTTTGAAATTGCCATAGACCATAATGAAAAGATGCTGTACAGGTAAAACCAGCATTGATTGGGTATATGGGACCCAAATAGAAGGTCTTGATTTTGCTGATGACATAACTCTTATCTGTGACAATGTGAAATTGATGCAAGAAAAAACAGATTCCCTGTCTTCCTTGGCCAGCAAAATAGGTCTTGAAATTAACAAAGACAAAACAAAAATAATGAAACTTCTCATTAATCAAGAAGGAAAAATATACGTAGAAGGAACAGTTGTTGATGAAGTAAACCAGTTTGCATACCTTGGCAGCTACATAGACCAGGATGGTGACACCAGGAAGGAAGTTAGAATTAGAATTGCAAAAGCAGCATTGTCCTTCAAAAATCTTGAGAACATATGGAATTCAAAAGTTATAAGCACAAAAACCAAATTAAGATTATTCGATTCAAATGTGATATCCACCATCATTTATGCATGTGAAAGCTGGAAATCAACTAAAGAAATAGACAAGAAATTAGACCTTTTTGAAAACAAATGCCTAAGGAAATACTTAGTATAAAGTGGAATGAATTCAAGAACAATGCAGAGAAAAGATAGATGAGCAAACAACAACAACCTGTCTCATGGGCGAACAGAAAAAGAAGATGGACATATGTAGGCCATGTGATGAGAGGAAACAATCAGAGAATACCAAAACAAGCTATCAAGTGGAGCACAACAGGCTGAAGAAAAAGAGGTCGACCACGTGAAATTCTAAAGAGGACATTGTTAAGAGAAGCCAGTTTAGTGGGCATAAAATCCCTTGATGAAGTTGAAAGACTCGCCAAGAACAGGAAAACTTGGCAAACAACTATGTGAGCCCTATGTGACATTTAACGGCACGGGAAAGATGTAAGATGTAAGATAAGATTGCCTTAATGTTTGTTTCAGACCATACTGGCGTTGTTATTACTCAAACACAGATGCAATCATCTACGTTGTTGATAGTATGGATAAAGATCGTATCGGTATTAGCAAGCAGGAACTGGCTTCAATGCTAGAGGTTTGTAAAGTCCATTTTATCAGACTTATTAATGAAAAATATATCATATAGCCTCCTTGGTTATACCTGTCTGCTAACCCAATGGGATTGGGTTCAAGTCCCAACAGCGGAGATTTTTTCTGGTGCCACCACACCAAAAATGCCCCGAGGTCCACCCAGCCTCTAAAAACGTGTATCAGAGAAATCTGGGAAGGTAAATGTTGCCAGGTGTGGTACTGTCCACAGCACACTTTTATGTGCCAAAAGTCTTGGCAATACAGGCCTAACTCCATATTCCCAGTTTGCCTTAATGGCATGGAAATAAGGATTTTATCTTTACCCTCTCAGTTATAGGTGTGCATTTTTCCTATAAATTTTCAGATGGATAAAAATAAAGATACATATATATATATATATATATATATATATATATATATATATATATATATATATATATATATATATATATATGAACATTAAGCTGTCAGACAAATAGCTGATTGTTGAGATATCTGAAATCATTAGATGTGATATTAATGTTTGCAGACATTCGGTTTTGACATTAATGGCTGTTGATATGGCAGGGAGTGGGTAATGGGAGAGGGAGAATATTGTTGCAGAGTGTTAGTCATTATTTCATCATTGCTAAGTTTTGATTTGTCATCAGATTAACATAATGAGCCACCTTTTATGGTTAGAGCTGATGTGGATCATGTGTTATATGCCAAACATTTCATGGTTTATATTCTTGTACTCTTACTTTGTTGTCTGTTTTCTAGAAATGCTGTAATGTTTTGTACTTTGTTGCCTGTTTTCTAGAAATGCTGTAATGTTTTGTACTTTGTTGCCTGTTTTCTAGAAATGCTGTAATGTTTTGAGATGCCAGATCACACAGCCAGCTCAGTCTTGCTCACATGTTAGGCAGCTTCTTGTTGACCTGTCTTTCTGTCTGTTATGATATCTCTGGAACTTTAAATTGTTGTTATTTGTTGCAAATGCCTCATCATGTTGCTTAGGCTGTGAATTATGGTGGCATTGTAATCTATATGAAGAAGAAGAAGCAAGCATCACACTGGACAGAGAAATGGGAGATATAAAAGGGCCATTATCTGTTGAAATGCTCTTTTTTATATTCTCTCTAAGACATTATCAGACTTAGAAAGATGCCAGATCTCATCTGTTACTGAACCGTTATGTTAAAAAAAACAGAAGAGAGAAGTCTTATCTTATATCATTCCCGTGCCATTAAACGTCACATAGGGCTCGCAAGGTAGTTCGCCAGTTTTTCCTGTTTTCTGCGAGCTTTTCAACCTCACCCAAGGGATTTTATGCCTATTAATTTAGCCTCTCTTATCAGTGTCCTCTTTAGAGTTTCACATGGTCTGCTTCTTTTTCTTTGGCCTGTTGTGCTCCACTTGATAACTTGTTTTGAGATTCTCTGATCGTTTCTTCTCATCACATGACCAACATATGTCCATCTCCTTTTCCTGATCACCCATGAGACTGGTTGTTGTTCAGTCATGTCTTATCTCCTCATTGTTCTTGAATTCGTTTCACTTGATGCTGAATATTTTCTTTTAGCATTTGTTTTCAAAAGAGTCTAATTTCTTGTCTGTTTCTTTAGTTGTTTTCCAGCTTTCGCATGCATAAATGAGGGTGGATATTACATTTGAATTGAATAGTCTTAACTTAGTTTTTGTGCTTATAACTTTTGAATTCCATATGTTCTCAAGATTCTTGAAGATTAATGCTGCTTTTGCAATTCTAATTCTAACTTCCTTTCTAGTGTCACCATCCTGGTCTATGTAGAAGAGAAAAGTACTACCTGAAAAAAAAAAGTTTTTTTCTGAATTAGTGAAGAGAAGCAAGTAAACTGAGAAGATAATTATTAAATGAAGTCTTGATTTTGTTTGAGTTTTTTTTTTTTTTGTGGCAACATTATTTTCTGCAATACATGTGAAGCAAAGTCCAATAGAGTTGTGGAAGGCATTAAAAAAAAGGGCTGAATTTCATTTTTGACTATGGATAACAATAACATCTACACTGAAGGCTGTATCCAGTACTTCTGGATACTACAGTAACTTTCATGAGGACTTGAGGTGGATCCGAGAAGTGAGTTTTTGACAGACTCCACCATCAAAAGGGCCATTTGAAGCGGTATTCTCTCTCTCTCTGAACCTTAAGTGCCCAGGGCACATGGGGCTTCCGCAACGGTTTTCCACAAATGTCTGTCCTTCGCCTTTTTTTCTGCTCTTGCCCAGGTAAGCCCTCTGTTGCTCAACATCCTTTCTGTTGTTCTTCTCCATGTCTCTTTTGGTCTACCCTTACTTCTGTTCCCCTGTGGTGTCCATCTTAGTGCTGTTTTTGGTAGTGAGTTGTCAGTCATTCGGAGCACATGTCCCAACCATCGCCAGCGTCTTTCCTCAATAATTGTTGTCAGTGGCTTCATCTGCATTTCTGCCAGTAAGATGTTATTTCTTATGGTGTTTGGCCAAAATATTTTCCTAATTCTTCGTAAACATTTAATCTGGAAAGAATTCAACTTGTTTTCTATGGTTTTGGTGATTTTCCAGAAGCGGTATTATGCTGGCTGAAGTGGGCATAATAGCCAGTTCCTGGGGCCAGTATGAAGAGATATTGCTGGATCCTGGCTGCATTGGTTCACTGGCCCCAATAACCTTGACATCTTTTTCTTCTTCAAAATTTTCAGACATCGACTTGTATACTTTTGAAGTGGTTTGTGGTCATCTGGAGGGCATGGACCATACAGTTTGTTTTGGACTGGTGTAGCAGTTGGCCATATTTGCCTTCTCTGGTGCTCATATATTGGAAACATCTGCAGTATGTGGTCTGCTGTCATCTTATTGGTGCCACATGCACGTCCGTCACTTGATCCTGTCTTAAATTTATTGTACTTAGCATGAAGTTTGCCATCAATGTGACAAGTCATCTTTGCTCCCACTGACATGTTTCTGAATGTCTTTCCAGGAAGATGAGCTGAAGAAAGCCATTCTGGTTGTGTTTGCAAACAAGCAGGATATAGAAGGCGCTATGACAGTAACAGAAGTATCAAGTTCACTAGGTCTCCCAGCTTTGAAAAATAGGAAGCACCAGATTTTCAAGACATCAGCAATCAAAGGAGAAGGTCTAGATGAAGCAATGGAGTGGTAAGTGCCATGAAACTATTTCCTGGAAGTTCTGAGAAGAGACTGTTGACTGAAGCTGATCATTTTTTTGTGTTTTTTTTTTTTAAATTTGGATTAGACCTCAAGAAATAAAGTTTTGAGAAAAAGTGTAAATAGTTATGAGGAATATAAAAAAAAATTTTAATGGTTATTTTCATATTTGAGAGAGGGTGTCATTTTAAATTTCCTTTTTTGAATTGTTGGAGACATTTTTATGAGAGTTGTGGGTAGTGTGATAACCACCCTTTAACTCATGCTTTGTTGCCTACTACAGCTTTCATTCCACTGCAAGAGTTTTTTTTTTTTTAAGTCTTTAATTTACCTGTGGGTGTCTGAGTGGTGAAGTGATTAGTGCACTGGTCTCTCATGGTGAAGGTCGGGGGGTTTGAATCTGGCCGGAGGCACCCCAGTCACCCAGCTGTAGAAATAGGTACTTGACTTCTTCTGGAGTTGGGGAAGAAAAGGTGGCCAGGCGTGATACTGACTCTGTCATTCTGTAGTATGCTGACAGGTCAAGAAAAATATGGGCAGTAAGACCATTATCTCTATGTGCCTCTAAGGCTTGACAGGATTACCTTTACCTTTTTAATTTACCTGTGGAGTTTTTAACATTCTTTTATAAATTTGATCTATTCATCCATCAGTCTGTTGGTCCATACACCTATCCATCCACCTGTTCCTCTGTAAGTCAGTCTTTCCGTCCATCTATCCATCCATCAGTTCATGTGCCTTCATACTGTTAATTTTTTTCATCTTAAAAATTCATATTTCCTGTGCTGCACTGTTATACAAGACTTAGTTTTTAGCTTTCACACAATATCAGATCTGATGTTACTTTCCAATGCAGTTTTCTCTTCTATGAAAATTCTACTTGAAAGTTTTTTTGTTTTTTTTTTTTCAATATAGAAATTAAAATTGTTTGCATTAAAATTTGCCTATAAAAATAACATGCATTTTTAAGGCTGTATGAGGATTTTAAATCTAGTAGTGCTTTTGAAAAACATTAACAGGAGCTAATCTGTTGCAAAAATTAATAAGTGATCAACAGTCTACACCATTTTTATACAATTTTGAATAATCAGATTCTGTTAACCAGTAGAGACAAGATTCAGACTGAAAACCAGTCACTTTTAGGCTTACCAATAAACTGATAATATAACAGGCAAAAAATTTATATCTCAGCAATGAAAACAAGCAAGACTGAAACATGTCTTCCAAGGATGCAGCAGATTCTATGAGAGAAATAGATCTAGTGCAGACCCTACAGTAACCCCATTATGGGAAAAATTGTACAGAGAGGGAAGAAGGCATGGTCATATGAGAACATTAGAAGAGCAAGCTTTAGGCTGGTTTTAGCAGATATACTGGGGGTTTTTTTTTTTCCTCTAAGAATTACCTCCTCAGTAGTTACAGATAGAAGCGAGGAAATTAAAAGTAGATTAGAGGTAGGGAATAAAATACAGTGGACCCTTGAAAGTCAAAAGGTTTGAAACTCGAACAAAAATTTAAAAGTTGAGAGAAACAAACGGAACCACCTGAATGAAAACAAAGAATCATGTGGTCAGTTCTCACATGACTTGGGTTAGCACCTACCAGATTCATTGTGTGTTTTCCAAGTTTTGTTTTATGTGATTTCTTTGGATTTTCTTTTTATTTTATCTGAAAATTACACATTCATGATGGCACCAGAGAAAGTTAGCAGTGCTGAAAAGCCTAATAGGAAGAATGTAATGATCATGATAGAACTGAAAAAGGAACTTATCACTAAGTAGGAAAGTGGTACACGGGTATCAAAGCTGGCTGATTAATAAATGATGGCTAAGTTGACAATGGCAATCATACTAAAGAAGAAGGAAGCTATTAAAGCGTCTAATGTGGCACCTTAACCAGTAAAAGATCCTCTGCAGTGGAAGAAATAGAAAAACTTTTGATGGTTTGGATGTATTGTCATTAATAACAATTTCATATTGTTAATGTATGATTTAATGTGTATTAGCTTTATTATACAGGTTTAAATAACCAATATTTGTGCTTAAAATGTTTTATAATGGTTAAGTTTTGGGGGTCTGGAACGGATTCATTCAATTTACATTATTTCCTATGGGAAATTTAAATTCAAAAGTTTAAAGTTTGAAAGTCGAACAGCTACAAGAACGGATTGTGTTCGGCTTGTAGGAGTCCACTGTACTTTCCTTACATTCATTCATTCATTTGCATGTCCCTTGCGGTACTTTGCCTCCCTAACAGCAATGTTAAATTTAAACTGTTAAAATCTGAAATCCTGTCCCAAAACACCAAGATAACAATCTGCACAAGTGTAATAAGACCAAATCAGAAGTGTGGAATAAACAAAGAAAGATAAACAACATTTGCAGATCTTTGAGAACAAGATCATAAGAAGAATATTTGGGCCACAAAGGATACTAACAGTGGGGAATGGAGAGCTAGAAAGAAACTGAACTTAACAGCTTATTTAAATCACAGTGGATTATAAATGTCTTGAAACTGAACAGATTACACTGGTTGGGCCATGTAAAAAGATTGGAAGAGAAAAGACAAATGAAAATGATGTATTTACAAGAGATGCAGCAAACAAGACCAAGAGGTGGAACAAGATAGAGATGGAGAGACAGTGTAGAAGAGGGTATAATGAAAACTGATGTCACCAGTTGGAGAGAGAAGATTAGGAATAGGGGAGGAATGAGGCAAACTTTATCTGCAGCAATAAGTCTTAATGGCTCAAAAAGCTGAAGAAGAAGAAGTTACAGAAATGTAAGAATATCAAGCACTTTCTTTGCTTTGAATGTATTACATGGCTCATTTGTCATTTTCATTGTTCATAAGAAAATCATCTCAGACTGAAATATCTCGTACTTTTCCCCCTGCAGGTTGAGTAATACATTAATTCAAACCAAGTAACAAGTTTGAATCACAGCGTGAAACAGCGAAAATGGAGGTGATATTGTGGATGAGAGAAAAAGGAAACCTGAAAAGTCTGAAGTTATGTGATGGTGACAGGGTAGACTGGACGCTTGTAAAAAAAAATTTTTTTTAATGATTATTCTGTAATATTTAAACTTAACATTGATAAAAAGGACACATTTGAATAGCTGTGACTGACTGATTTTAAAATGTTGGTTATATTGTTGGTTGAGAAGAAGGTCACATTATGTTTTCCTGAACAGAAGAGTTTCATTTTTTATAAGTTTTCTCATTTTTTGAGGGATCACAATTTGGAGTGATTGTGTTTTTGCAGAATGTTTAATTAGATAAGATTTGTGACAGCAGAGAGAGCACAGTTGTTTAATTGTTTTTATTTTGAGTTAGTAAGCCTTCAGGTGTTTTATATTTGATATGTTGATGAAGGAAGAAAGATTAGTGATGCAAGTTATGCATCAAATGCATTTGTGTGGTATGATGAAAGTGAATGTAGGAAGTTTCACAATGTTTATGTTTCAGTCCTTGTTCATCATGAACTTTTTGGATGAAGTATAAATATATATATATATATATGAGGGGAAGTCACTAAGTAACTCGCAAATGCCTGTTACAAAAAAATTAAATGGGACACTAATTTGAAAACTTTTAATTTTTGAACCAACATTATTCCCCTGTTTCTTAACGTAATCGCCACCAACATTGATACATTTGTCCCATCATGTAACCCATGGTGTAAAAATCAGGAGTCCAATTTCTGAACCATTTTTTTACTTTTTTACTTCTGTCTCTTCGTCACTTGAGAATCTTCTTCTGCCAAGGTGGTTTTTCAATGGACCAAACAGGTGAAAATCACTTGGAGCTAAGTCAGGACTATAGGGTGGATGTTACTCATCTGTCGGCTCTGATAATCTCATTCACACGTTGCACAGTCGCTTCTGTTGCAATCTGAACAGGACGGCCAAGTCAGACTTTGTCAGAAACTTCAGTGCGTCCCTGAGAAAATTCTTTTACCCAGTTATAGACCGCTTTACATGATAAACACTTTTCAGCATAAACTGTAATCATTTCCTTATGAATGTCCTCAACTGAATGTCCTTTAGCCCACAAAAATCACACTACACTTCTTTGTTCTTCTTTGGTACACACTAACAGTTGGGTAGCCATTTTGTTATTGCTTTTGTTCATGCGCACATAACTCCCAGCGCCCCCTACATACAACTATTATATAAAGTTGGATGATAGTACTATCTAAGGATATATTTAAATACTACCTGATAACTGTCACTGATAAAATATTTCAATTTGCGAGTTACTTAGTGACTTCCCCTCATATATATATATAATATGCTCCGCATGGTCACATGGCACATAATGATGACATCATATATATATATATTTTTTTTTTTTTTTAAACACAACTTTTCTTTTTCAAACCACAGACCCTTTCTTTTTGTCCTCACATAGAACACATAACTGTTTACTACTTAGACTCCTTTCCTGCTTTGTTTCTTTACTGCATAACTAGTTAATACAAAGTTTTTTATTTTAAGTTCTTAGATATATACATGCAGCATTTGGATTATGTGGGAGTATCTGGAGCCATTGAGAATAATGAGGATATATTAGTTAGATTTTAAACTAGATTTATGATATCAGGAACTGAGATATACAAATATTTACAAATTGACTGGCCTGGCATATGTCTGAATATCTGTTGTTGTACATTATTTTGGAAGCAAAAACAGAGCTCTTCATTCACAGGGATTGTGGGATTTGAGTAGGCTAACCACTAGTGACCAGTCCTTTTAACCATGTAAGTTATGGTTTTGTGATCTGCTACCATCATGCTTGAGGCAGAAAGAAAAGGTGTTGGGGAGACCAGTTTTTTAAAGACAGAGAATATCTGATTACATGACAGGGCACACCAGACCACGCTGTACTTACAGCTTTCTGTGAATGAAACAAACAAAAAAAATCAGGACTTCATGCCTAATTCAGTCCCATAAAGAATAGACTTGGCCTAGACCCACATTTGGGTAAGAGAAACAAGATTTCATGTGTAATTAAGTCCCATAAAGAATAGACTTGGCCTAGACCCACATTTGGGTAAGAGAAACAAGATTTCATGTGTAATTAAGTCCCATAAAGAATAGACTTGGCCTAGACCCACATTTGGGTAAGAGAAACAAGATTTCATGTGTAATTAAGTCCCATAAAGAATAGACTTGGCCTAGACCCACATTTGGGTAAGAGAAACAAGATTTCATGTGTAATTAAGTCCCATAAAGAATAGACCTGGCTTAGACCCACATTCAGACAGCAAGAAAAACACAATTTCATGCATAGTTTAGTCCCATAAAGAATAGACTTGGCCTAGACCCACATTTGGGTAAGAGAAACAAGATTTCAAGTGTAATTAAGTCTCATAAAGAATAGACTTGGCCCAAGTCCGTTTATGGCAGCTAGAGAAACAAAATGAGAGACTTTGATGGCTTTTATGTCAGTTTTCATACATTTTGTGTGTGTGTGTCTTTTTTTAATAGTGTTATTTATGAGACAATGAAAACCTAAACCAAACATAAGACAGTCTTCTTCTTTCTTATTTAGCATTCAAGTTTTAAGCTAATCTAAAACTGGAAATGTATTACCGCTTCCTCCAGCTTTTATACCAACACCATGTCTCCTGGCATTTCTCTCAGTCTGATCTGGTGTAGATCTGTATGGACTTGATTATTATGTAGCATATCTGTTCTAGAGGTTGGATTCCATTCTCAGTGCACTAAACTGCCTGTGTTATAATTACATGGGTAAAAGGTAATCCTGTCGTGCCTTAGAGGCACATAGGGATATTGGTGTTAGTGCTCATATTTTCCTTGATCTGTCAGCACACTAGAGGATGATATGGTCAATATCATGCCTGGCTGCCTTTCCTTCCCCAACTCCAGAAGAAATCGAGTACCCATTTCTGCAGCTGGGTGACTGGGGTGCCTCCGGCCAGATTCAAACCTTGACTTTTGCCATGAGAGACCATTGCACTAACCACTTCACCACTCGGATACCCCAATTACATGGGTACCTTACTTTAAACATCACAAAGACAGAGACTATCCAAAAACACCACGATAACAATCTACACAAATGTAATAAGACTAGCAGTCATGTATTGATCAGAAGTGTGGAGTACACAAAGAAAGATAAACATAAAAAAGACATAAAGATACAAGGGTCATACTGAAAGTCGTGAGCAAAAATTTTTTTAAACCATAATTTATAGATAGAGAAAATATAAATGTATCACCTTGAACTGCATCCTTTTTTCACTTTTCAATATAATCTCCATTTCTCTGCACACATTTTTCCCATCGCTCTGCAAGTTTGAAAATACCCTCCTGGTAGAATTCTGTTCCAGCTGACCAAAGGCACAGACACACTGCTTTCTGAAGTTCTCTCCTGTGTTGTAGTGATGGCCTCGCATTTGTTCTTTCACAAAACCAAAAGGATTGTAATCACACTGGGTGCCAGGTCAGGACTATAGGCGGGGTGTGGAAGAATTTCCCAATGTATTTTTTTGAATTTCCTCAGTTGTTCGGCAAGCAGTTTTTCCTCACAGCTTTGTGATCTTCAGTCAGCAAACGTGGGACTCAGCAGGCACAAACTTTTCTATAGCCTAGGGTTTCAGTCATTTCCTGTACTGCATTGTGTCCTATTCCAAGATTTACAGCGATTTCAGATACTGTGACATGTCTGTCTTCCTTAATGATGTCGTCAACCCTTTCCGCATTGCGTTTAGTGGAGGCATTTCGAGGGTGACCGCTGCGAGGCATATCTTGGATACTCATGTTTCCATCTTAGAAATGTTTCACCCACCTCCTAACACTGCTAGCACCCATACACACATCTTCATAAGCAAGTTGAAGTCTTTGGTGAATTTCAGCAGCGGGGATTTCCTCTTTAACAAGGAACTCAATAACAGGATGTTGATGAAACAAAACTTCAGCACCTGCCATTTTGTTTATGCTCCACATGGTCACATGAAACATGATGATGCCGTCATGTGACCTCTACATGAAGTGCAGAGGATACAAATTAAGGTGATACATTTATATTTTCTCAGCCTATAAATTCTGATTTAAAAAAAATTTTGCTCAAGACTTTTGGTATGACTCTCGTATATTTCTTATATATCTAAGAAACAGAATCCACCAATATGCGGTATAAAATTAAACAGAACTATTCCAAAGCAGGTGCAGAAATTTAAATACCTTGGAGCAGTAATAACTTCAGATGGGAAATGCAGAACAGAAATTAGGAAGAAAATAGGCCAAGCAAAGACTACATTTCAGAGAATGAGAAACATATTATGCAACACTTCCTTATCAATCAATGTTAGAAAACGAGTCCTAAAATGCTATATTGAACCCATCTTATTACATGGAAGTTAATTACGGACAGTAGGCATGTCTGCACAATTGGAAGCAGTAGAAATGTGGTTTATTAGAAGAATGTTGAGAATTCCCTGGACAGCAAAAATAACTAATGAAGAATGTAGGAGAAGACCTGGAGAGACAAAAAATCTTGTCAGAAAAAAAAAGAAAGAGACAATGTACTTTCATAGGACATGCAGTGAGAAGAGGGGGGATTGAAAATATTATAACAACAGGAAAAATAGAAGGAAGAAGAGCCAGGACAAGACCAAGAGAAGTCTGACGAGATAGTGTGAGAGGAGATCACCAACTGAGCTAATGACCTGCATGAAGGATTGGGTACTCTGGAGAAGCATAATAGCTAACGCCAGTTGGCATGGCACCTGATGATGATGACCTCAGTATAAATCACTCAGTCTACAAATCTGGTGGTACCAATTTCAAGTCCCAGGAGTAGGGATTTTTTGTGGTACTACCACACCAAAAAAGGGCCTGAGGTCCACAGAGCCTCTAATAATCGCTATCAGAGAAATCTGGGAGGGTAAATGTTGCCAGGCGTGATGGCTGACCACATACATTTTCATGTGCCAAAGGTTGTGGAAATATGGGCTTATCGCCGTATCTCCAATATGCCTTAAATGGCATGGAAGCAGGGATTTTAGCTTACTTCATATTAAGTGTCCAGATTATTTCATATTCCTCTTTCCCGTGAGATACTGAAAGCAGTGTATGCTGCTCTGTTAGATATTATCCATATGCAGAGGCAGTTCCCTAACAGAAAAGTGAGGAATCCATTTTTCAGTTGAAGTTTTTTTTTTTTTTTTGAGCATTCCAGTTACACTTAACTCCTGCGCCTTAGTGATGTCAGGTACAACCCCAGGAGTGTGAGTGATAAGTGTAATGTGATAGGTGTGCTTAATATAATTACACTGTATTTGCTGAAGTGTTTTATATGGTGTACTATTACAACGCATTTGATAAACTGTTGTGTCTATGACAAGATACATATACACATGTAAAAAAAATGGTATTGTTGTATATGAATATTGTCTGCTTGTGTACATAAGTGTGTATATGCATGTGTTATAAACATTTTATAAATAGAACTCAGTTGTTTTAATGATATTATTTCATATCATATGGTAAATTTTTAAGTGGTGCACTTTTTGTTTTGTGTTGTATTTTGTTGTGCATGTGGATGCTGGAAACTTCATCTCACCTGAAGCTGACTTTGTCAGTGGAAATTGTCATGATTATTTTGCACATCAAAACTTTTTTTTTTTGTTGCTCAAATCAGAAACCTTTCAAGTACTGGGAGCTGCAGCACTGTGTATGTGATAATGTACATGTCTGTATAAAAATGTGCACATAATGATGGATAACTCAATCCAAAAACTAAAATAGTAGCTTCAGCAGTGCGCAAAAGCCATGTGTGTAATCAACTCAGTCTGTAACTAAAATAGCTGACATAATAACAGGAAGTTATGGCATATAGCTGTGTTTTGCATGGATGCACTTACTGCATATAGTCACGTATGTGATCATGGGTAATGAGAGACAGTAATTAGTGTATGAGTATATAACTATACACGGAGCCACTGCAGTAAAGCTGTGATACCAAAATGTATAAACTAGGAAAAACTAGGAACAGCTTTATTACTTAATGAGTACACAGTTGTGACATTTCAGCCTGAGCCTTAATCATAAAAAAAAATGTACAGGACAAAGAAATAGAAATCTCTCTATTTCTTTATCCTGTGTGTTTTTGTATGATTAAGGCTCCTGCTGAAACCTCACAACTGTGTACTCGTTAAGTAATAAAGCTGTTCCTAGTTTATACATTTAAATAATGAGACAGATGTATTAAGAGTATCACATCATAATTCATTTGGCTGTCTAATGTAGACAGCAGAATACAGAAAAACAGACTAAAAGTTCTCTGCGTCATCAAACTAACCATGACCAAGTAGAGTATTGCTTTAACCTCAGGTTTTAAACATGATCCTAGAAGGAAAATAAAACACTAGAAGCAAGCCATCAGTGGTGTAGAGTAATAATTTATTAGTAGTATTCTGGGGGTGTTCTCATAAAATTCTGATATTATGGACACTATTACTTCACACTGCTACCAGGTTTATACATCAGGATAGTGCTATTCATTGTTTTACTGATGTACCAATACTACTGTTTTAGTAATAAATCCATAAATATATCTTGTATTGCTAATATTATCACTGACATACAATACGGAGGTACAGAAGAACTTAAAAATGCCTGTCAGAAGGAAGAAAAGATCGAAAACTTGTAACCCTGGGGATCATAAAAGTAAAAAACATTGCAAATATTTGTGTCATTTCTTGCTGTTGCAGCTCTTGTAGTCTTTGGGCTTTTTTTTTTCCTTTCAGTCCAATGCCATGTAATATTATCAGTTTTTTGTTTGTTTGTTTGTTTCCTTTTTCAAGACATTAGTTGCCTTCTTCTATTTAACATTTAACATTGCCAAGCTGCAGAGAAAGAAATGTATTTCAGAGTGACTTTACTGAAAGTCTGCAACTTCTGTATTGTCTTTGTATATCATAAAGAAGACCTGGTGTATGGACAGTAAAGTTTTCTAAATGTTGCCACATAAACCTGCAATATTCAGCCCCTGATAATATTCACCTCAAGAAGTTCACATAACTGTAAAGTTAGACCTAGTTCTGTGTGTTAAGATAATCCTATCTTATAGGACATCATTATCTAGAGCTTATCATACAATTATTTGATTTCACCAGTAAATAAGTGAATTAGTTTTAAAGGGAAAAAAGATGGATAAATTTACTTTCAGAATATATTTTCTTCTTTTTCTATTTTATCTCCGCAGTGTATTGTTACATGTTGCAGAAAGTTTAACCATTGGTGTCCAATCTCAAGTATGTGATGTGGCTTGATGTAGCGTCACACTTTTCACTCCCTCAGTCCATCTTCATCTGAGGTCAGCTTCTTTTATATTCACACTCCATTTAATACATATTCAGTTCTCAATTTAAAAAAGAAAAACTGTGAGCTGAAACACTATGTGAACTGAGCATGGGGGAGGGGAGGGTCTTAACCTTTGAAATCTGTGAGACCATCACTAATAAGATTTGTCTTGAATCAGTTTTAAACATCAAATAAATCACAAATGTGGACAAAGAAACTGCTTTTGACAGCCTTTAATCGCTAAACTAATAACAGAACTTGTTCAGATACATTGGACAATTATTATCAACCACTAACTCGTAAATATGACTGATTTCTATATTAAGTAACTGAATATCCACATTAAGGAAAAGGTGAGCAAAATGTTGCAATTCTGCTGATTAAATAATTAGGCTCTCATTTTCTTAATACAGTGAATCAGTTCCTTTTTTTTTTTTCATTTAAAAAAAAAAAAACACTGCTGTAAATATTTGAAACACCAAAATAAGAAACAAAAACACATCATTTAAAAAAACTTCTACTGACAAACTCTGTACATCACTGTCTTTACCAGCATGGTTCTAAAACGCTTGTATTTTAAGATAATGAAACAAACTGTTGATTGAGGAAAAGTATGACACAGCGTTTAAAAAGAGAAAGAGGAGCAACATGAAAGAAGAACTGTAAAGATATATAAACAGAATATATAATGGAAAAGACAAAAGGAGGAAATAGTAAACCACAGTTACACAAGTAACATAATATCACATGTTAATAAATATCTTGTTTTTATCACTGCATAACCAGTATCATAATCATTTAACAGTTTTTTTATCATAATCATTTAACAATTTTTTATTTTTTTGGAGAAAAACATCAAAGCTGAAATTTATTCTCAACAATTTTTCAGCAGTGAAAAAAAAAAGATTTACAGAGTTCAGAAAATCCACATTTGTGACTGTTTCTAGATTTTAATTAGCCATCATCCCAATTTTCGCAAACACTAAGAAATCTGTAGAGAGGCCTATAAGATTATTTTGTAATAAACAAAAATTCTTCAACTCTAAACAAACTATAAACAGATGGATATCATATCCACAGCAATCAAGGACAAGACAACTTCAAAAGTGAAAAGCGTGGCCAAGTATTCGATGAACTGGGAAAGCTAGAACATAAAGTAAAACAAAATCCACAGTTCTCAAATCCACCTAAAAAAATAACTACAACCTCTGTCATACAATATTACAAACTGAAGATTATTACCAATACTTAAACTGGTGTGGGAGGGTTAAATCAAAATGCAGACATACACACAAACACCTAAAGTGTTTACAGTTTAGATCACTGAAATGTAAAACCTCACACTTTTGACTTCAGCACTTTCTTTTTTGGTACAGCAATTTTAATAACAGATGACTTTGCAAGTATTATTTTAAAATGTAAGTGTTATTTTAAATTGTAATCTAGCATTCAGCATTTTCTATATGGCTTAACAAATATTTCATGCATGGTGTCCAAAGCTAAAAGTTCTTGGTTTGTCAGTTATGTTTTACAGTACTTCAAAAATAACGAAAATGGCCAAAAAGTTAGTAACTCAGTTATATTCAGTAAATAAAAAAATGAACTGACTGAACTGTTGACATGTCAGTTATGTTTTTTACACAAACAGTAACAAGGACAGTAAAATGATCGAAAAGTTAAAGTTACTATTCCATTACTAACTACACTTAGTATGTTTTAAACTGATCGAAAAGTTAAAGTTACTATTCAATTACTAACTAAACTTAATATGTTTCTTTACACGAAAAGAAGAAACTTAAAGAAACATGAACAAATGCTCATAACAAACTTCAAAGTTCCGGGGGCATACAGTTTGACAAAGTCTGGTCAAGTTAATGAAGAGATTCAGCTCTCTGCCGCCTGTTCCTCAGCTTCTACGGCGCCTCCTTCTTCTTCTTGCCTGTCCTTTGGTTTCAGCTCGTCACGCCAGTGTGGGTTTTTCTCGGGCTGAAAAGCAGGAAACGGGGAAAAAGCACAAAATGAATGAAAAATGTAGAAAAAAAAAATCTTGATGATAAAATTCTGCTCCAAATCAAAAAAGTGTTTCAAAATGTTTCTTCGTGAAAGAAAACAAATACACAAAATATTCTAGAAAATAAGTCGAGCAAAATAATTTTGAATGCTCCTCAGTTAAAGAGAATGCCATTGTAAGTAACAAAGAAAAAAAAAGCAGCACGAATGAGTCTGTTAATTTGCAGTTATATTTATGCAACTTCAGAAATTGCAGAATAAAAGTGAAAGTTTAGCTGACTAAGGAATTTAAATAAACAAGACCTAGTGAAGCATTCAATGATTTAGTTTTAAAAAAATAAGTAAACAAAATACAAGAAATAACTAAACAAAATACACACAGACTGTTAATTTTATGCTAAGTAAATAAAAACATAGCAAAATACAACACAAGAGAAAAGAAAAATTAGCAGGTTATCAAAGATGCACAATGTCTTCTGATCAGAAAAGAGCATGTTGCAATAGACTTGGAAAAATTTCAGCAATTAGTAGGATTTGAACTTAGAGCTCTTTGTTCAGTAAGCAGATGCTTCCGCTACTGAGACACCTAGAGTCCCACATCTAATATATTTTTAGTATATGAAATTAACATGAATACAGGGTGATATGGCTGTTGGCACTTTACATTAATCATCTGCTATGTGTAATAATTATGCCAGTTAATATCAAGTTACAGATTTTTTATAATTTTAATATCTTTAAATTTTCTCATACGTCCTTTCATTTCTATTTTAAATAATGAATTGTAGACATTATAAACTATAATATATTTTACTAAACAAAATACACACTATAATACACACAGAATAAACTATAATATATTTTTATTGTCTCTTTCAAAGAGACCTTTTAAAAAAATTAACTGACAGGAGTTTAACACATACATATTCTTCTCATCTGTGAAAGTTTCTTTCAAGCTTAAAACACTTTTTTGTTAAAGATGGTTAAAGACTGATTAAAGAGATAACGACTGGAATAAAACTAGTTTTAGTAATAAAGGTGGATAGAGGTGTACGGTTCAGTTTTACAAAGCGACAAAATGAAATAATATTGCTTCGCAAAACTGAACCGTACACCTGTATCTACCTTTATTAAAGTTTGATTAAATATTTAAGAAGCTCAACACACAAATACAAAGCAAAACATTTTTAGTTATTTCACAAACTTAATTTTAAATGAAAATGATCATTCTCTTATTTCATGCACTTCTCAGATTTCATGTTTTTCCATCTAAGCTGAGGAAAGTGATCATGCTTTCATGATTCCAACAGTTTTAATCAGATTGACTTCATTATCTTAAAGGTTAAATCATAAAAACTCTAAACTTGCCATAACATACATTTGGTGGCATTCTGAAAATACTGTAATTTGTTATGAGCCTGTTCCATGCTATCAAAATGTATAACAGAAACAGTGTTAGTGCCCATATTATCCTGTGATCTGCCAACACCCTAGTGATGTCAGTATCAAATCTGGCTGACTTTCTTTCTCCAGTTAAAGCAGGTGTCATTTTTATAAATGAATTGATTATGATGTTGCCAGTTTGAAAATCAAACTACCATGGCCATAAGAGATCAGTGGTCTAACCACTTCATTTGTGTGTGTGTATATATATATAAGGAAAATACTCGTCATCAAGTGGAACGAATTCAAGAACAATGCAGAGACAAGACAGATGACTGAACAACAACCAGTCTCATGGGTGATCAGGAAAAGGAGATGGACATACGTTGGTCACGTGATGAGAAGAAATGATCAGAGAATCCCAAAACAAGCTATCAAATGGAACACAATAGGCCAAAGAAAAAAGAGGCAGACCACGTGAAACTATAATGAGGACATTGTTAAGACAGGCCAAATTGTAATAGGCATAAAATCCCTTGATGAGGTTGAAAAGTTCACTGAAAACAGAAAAAATTGGTGAACTACCTTGCGAGCCCTATGTGACGTTTAACAGCAAGGGAAGGATATAAGAAGATATATATATCCATCAATGTCCTTGGGCAGCAAGCAAATGGCTAAGCAATCACTGCCCACTGTGCCCTGTCTTGCAAAGCAGCAGCAAATTCTCTCCAAATTCTGTGGCCAGCCTTTGTTGCTGTGCTGCATGCTTCTCTTCTTTGCTTCTACAGTTCTCCAGGAGGTAGCCTTTGGTTGGCCTCTTTTTTTTTTTTCCTGGGGTGTACATCACATGGCTGTTTTAGCTATGTTGCTGGGGTCTCTTCAGAGCACACAACCAATCCATTTCCAGCAATTTTTGTATATTATGACATGCATATCTTCTAATTCACATTGGGCAATATACCCAGCTGTAGAAATGTGTACCTAACGTCTTCTGGAGCTGGTCAGGAAAGGTGGCCAGGTGTGATACTGACATCACTCTCTGGTGTATCAGCAGGTAAAGGAAAATGTGAGCACTAAAAATATCCCTTAGGCACCAGTACTGTGTCAGAAGCTATCTATACCTTCAACTTAATACTTGTCAGTATGACTTGGACTGAAAAATTGGAATTAATCTTTTTTAGTCAAAAGTAAATTAAACCTGATATATCAAGAGATATACATCCATGTTTATGTCATAGCAAATGCAAAAAAAAAATATTGTGGGAAAATAATGTTACAGTGTAATATGTCAGACTGAACTCAAAAGTAAAGGCCAAATGACACTACAAAATAATGCATGCAGAAATAGTTTTACAGCATTCTTAAGTAACTCTATAATCATGTACCATTTCTAATAAAAAGTAGGTTTCAAAGAGTGAAAGAATTAAATATTTCATATATTTTAACATGTAAAAAATATAACATACTACAAGAACTTAATATTGAAGAAGGCTGGCTAGTACAGAGGATTAAACAGAGAAACTTAAATATTTTGGACACATTTAACATCATGAGAATTTAGAGAAGACCGTATTAGAAGGATACATAATGGGAAAAATAAAGAGAGGAAGACCAAGGTGAAGATGGCTGCAAGACATCACTGATAATCTGCAAAAGGATGCATCAGCAGCAGGGCATCTTCATCAACCGAGAGGCATACAGGAGACCTGTTAGGGAAGCAAAGTTCTGCAAGAGGCATGCAAATGACTGATACTGAACAAATATAACAAAAATAACACTAGTCAGTGTTAAATTATTTCAAAATATTGTCCTGCCCCCATTTTCTCCGACTACGCATTTTGTCCTCTTGAGCAACACCCTCACTTACACTATGTCATGGGGCTTGTTCACACCATCAGGGAAATTATTAATAGTAAATTCACAAGACATGCAACTACACTTTAACTCATTAACTTCAATAATGCTCACCCTAACTTCTGCATAGTTTTGAATTTCTCATTACCAAATGGACAATTAAGCCTGCCTACATAGTGATTCTGGATTATGTTTAGTGTGCAACTGCTGCCAAATCAAACATTAAGTTGTGCACAGATCCTCAGCCATATAAACTTTCTGAGTTAATGTTTACATCATTATATCCACCATCACAACTCATTCCATTCTCAAAACTAGAAATACTTAAAAATCCACCATTCTTTTATGGGGAAACCCTGTATTTCATTTCAATGAATCTGTATTTCGTTGTATTATAACTTATTCCAACTACAAAATTATGCCTATTTTTGGCACTGAACTTAGAATTATTTTATCACAAGAATGGTTCCTTTTTTTTTTTTCCACCGTGACTCATGTAACATTTTAGCACTGATACAAGTTATCATAGAAACAGCAATATATTTTTTCCAAAAGAAACATGGTTCATCTGTAGTCCTCACTGCCAAATGGACAACTTCACAAGTACTGGATTACTGAAGAAGCTGACAGTCACCAGCAAATATGCTACATTGTCTGCTGTGCTTTACTCACTGACACCAAGTCTAAACTAACTGACGGGAAAAAACAAACTGTAATATGAGTTACCGCATTTTGCTTCTGTTGAAGGGGAAAGCAAGAAACAAATTGTGATTTTTGTTACATTGCAGAATGTAAAAAAAAAAGCACATAAAAAAAAAACCAAAAAACTTCACTTATTTTTCTTCACTGTGTCTCTGCTGAACTTTTGCAAAGACAAAGTTTAGCATATGCAGTTATGTTAATTTTATATAAAAAAACAAAGGCTTCTTATCATTGTAGAGGATGATGCATTGGCAGATGGATGCCATCTGTTTAAGAAAACTGCCAAGCATTATTTTCTGAACAGCTTCTCTAACATACTATTCAATCAACATGAAATAATACTAGAAATTAACATTTAAATGTGTTTCTCTGAACATTATGATTTTAGGAATAATTAGGCTATTTTTAAAAAAGATAGGAGCAGTTTTATTCATTTACACAGCACATTATATTGGCTTTTACATAAAAAAAAACAAAAAACATGCAGGGCAAAGAATTAGGAAAATAAAAAAAGATTTATATGAGTTCATTTATCTGCTTATGCCAAAAGATTGTGGACTTTACGAAATATTCAAAGGTACAATTATATGCAGAAAAGAATCTTTACTTCCATTTTTTAAATAACAATATAGAGTATATCAATCCCATACCTCTTCCTCATCAAGAGCATACTTGTTCTGTCCTGTTGACTTCAAGTTTCCTCGGAAATCTGTAGATTCCTTTACCTGCTGTATTTTCTTGAGCCTAGAAATGAGAAAAAAAATCAGCTTTGTTCAGATAAACTATAATGCCTCCAAAATTGCATACAGTTACCAACACTTTATTACTATGGTCTACTACTATGGTAGTAACTTTAGTTTTTAGCTTCTCAGGTATCAAAGAGATACAGACTTTTAAGGATATATTTTTATTTACTGTCTGGCACTGTAACCAAGTTCTTCAGTCAGTGAGATAGAAAAAAAAATCTGCTACTTTTCATTGCAAAGTGAGCACAAAATTTTGAAGAAAAATTCAGTTCAGTGAACTACAAGAATAGGTCTACTGTTTAAGATAATTTTTGTACATGCTTAAGTTCTGTCATTTGTTGGTGAAAAATACGTTATAAGAAATACTCACTTGCTCTCTGTTTTGTTAACTTTTCTGAGCACTGGTTTGATGCTGGAATCAAGCAAGAAATAATTATAAACAGCAAAATAACAATCAGTAACTTGTTTACAAACAATGAAAAAAGAAAAATATATACACACATGCACACACATATGCAGACTGATGTTTTTCGATTATGTATTTTTTATGTTTATAAAGTTAGTATGTGTTTTCATAACATGCACAATGTGTATGCAGAAATCATCTTTCAGACCCTTTTGATGATCAAACTGGGGTAAAACAGGGATGCATTCAGTAACCAGCATAGTTCGGATATGATGATATGAAAAACAATAGCAAACTGACACATAGACATCCAGTGATCATTAGCATGAACACTAGAAGACCTGGACTTTGTGGACGATATAACACTTCTTTCAAACATAAGGGCATGAAAGAAAAGATAGATGGTCTGCACTTCTCTCAGACACAAGGGCTTGAAAGAAAAGATAGATGGTCTTCACATCTCTCAGACATAAGGGCATGAAAGAAAAGATAGATGGTCTGCACTTCTCTTAGACATAAGGGCATGAAAGAAAAGATAGATGGTCTGCACTTCTCTTAGACATAAGGGCATGAAAGAAAAGATAGATGGTCTGCACTTCTTTCAGACATAAGGGCATGAAAGAAAAGATAGATGGTCTGCACTTCTCTCAGATACAAGGGCATGAAAGAAAAGATAGATGGTCTTCACTTCTCTCAGTCATAAGGGCATGAAAGAAAAGATAGATGGTCTGCACTTCTCTCAGATACAAGGGCATGAAAGAAAAGAGAGATGGACTGACAACAAAAGCTGGCAGTACTGAATCATGACTGAAAACAAAGAAGACCAAACTACTTTCTAAGAAGCCAAACAATTTACACACTTTGGAATTACAGTAACGGCAGATGGAGGCAGCAGTTAAGAAGTCAGAATAAAAACAATAATAATACAACAAAAACGCAGACTTGGCTCCATCTGTTGGTTCAAAAGTACGAGGTCATACCGAAAGTCGTGAGCAAAAATTGTTACAAATCAAAATTTATAGAGAAAATATAAATGTATCACCTTATAATCTGCATCCTTTCTTCACTTTTCAACATAATCTCCATTTCTATGCACGTTTGAAAATACCCACCCGGTAGAATCCCATTCCAGCTGACCGACGGCACAGACGCACTGCTTTCTGGACGTTCTCTCCCGTGGCCCCTGCGGGCACAAACTTTTCTATAGCACAGGGTCTCAATCATTTCCTGTACTGCATTGTGTCATATTCCAAGATTTACAATGATTTTAGATACTGTGACACGTCTGTCTTCTTTAATGATGTCGTCAACCCTTTCCACGTTGCGTTCAGTGGAGGCAGTTCGAGGGCGACCGCTGCGAGGCTTATCTTGGATGCTCGTGTTTCCATCTTTGAAATGTTTCATCCACCTCTTAACACTGCTGACACTCGTACACACATCTCCATAAGCAAACTGAAGTCTTTGATGAATTTCAGCAGCGGGGATTTCCTCTTTAACAAGGAACTCAATAACAGCACGTTGACGAAATGAAACTTCAGCACCCGCCATTTTGTTTATGCCACGTAGTCACGTGACAAATGATGATGACGCCATGTGACTTCTACATGAAGTGCAAAGGATGCAGTTAAAGTGATACATTTATATTTTCTCTGTCTATAGATTCTCATTTTAAAAAAATCTTTGCTCATGACTTTCGGTATAGCCCTCGTAAACATCCTGACACCCTGTAAATTGATACAACAATTAGTGTATAAGTATATAACTATACACGGAGCCACTGCAGTAAAGCTGTGATGCCAAAATGTATAAACTAGGAAAAAAGTAGGAACAGCTTTATTACTTAACGAGTACACAGTTGTGACGTTTCGGTGTGAGCCGTAATCATATAATCCAGCTCCTGGCCTTCTCGTGACGGAACTGTTTAAACTGACAGGAGAAGGGGCGAGAGGTGAATATCTGGCGCCTGAAAACCAAATGCTTTCTGGTAGATGAGACTCGTTGGTCTTGGCTGGTAGCTCATCTAGGAGAAGGAAAGCTCCTGCTCGCTGCTGGCAAGATTCTTCAGCTGCCGTGCGTGGGGTGAAACTCCTCCCGGCCAATGAAGAAAAATGCGATTAGGGTTGCCGTCGTGGAAAAGGTGATAGAAAGGATTAAGTGAAATAGCCAGTAGTCTCGCGATAAGGGCTACTCATATCACGGCACCTCTGCTCTAGAGGCCCGTCATGTCCTATATACACCCATACAGGCTCAAATACCTAAACCGGCTTAAACCAGGGGTTAAACTAAGACTCCTGCTCGCTGCTGGCAAGATTCTTCAGCTGCCGCGCGTGGGGTGAAATTCCTCCCGGCCAATGAAGAAAATGCGATTAGGGTTGCCGCGCGGCGACGATATGGAAAATGTGATGGAAATGATTAAGTGAAATATAATCGGTATGGTCAGTAGACTCGCGGTGAAGGCTACTCATATCACGGCACCTCTGCTCTAGAGGCCGGCACGTCCTATATACACCCATACTGGGACAATATACTAGTAGTGAGAATTCATCCTCCTCGACAAAAGCTCCGTCCTGGTCATCACCAGGAAAGGTAGCGGTCATGGCCATAAAATGCCGAAGTCGGAGACACTGGACCAGTGCAGTCTAGATAGGTAACCACCTCTCACCCAGCGGGGATATATTATATCCAAATCATGTTGAGGTTTTCCAGTGAGAAAGTCCAACTCTGGATTGGGTGGGCAACTACCTCTCACCCGGCGGGGATATACTGATATCCAAAAGACGTCGAGGTTTTCCGGTGAGAAAGTTCAACTCTAGGCTGGATGGGCAACCACCTCTTACCCAGCGGGAATATATTCATACCTAAACCACGTCGAGGTCTTCCAGTGAGAAACTTTAGACTAAACTGGTGCAACGAAAAGCACAGTGTCACGCAATGCCGCTTCTGTGACCCACTGACAATATAGACCCAAGCCCTACGATGCTCTGAAACTCCATCCTAAATGAGACTATCACGAGAACCACAGGAGTAAATTCAGTAGGATCGCGGGCGATCTTGGTGGTAGAAGCGAACGAAGAAGAAGAAGAGGAAGAAGAAGAAGGAATAGGACCCAATGCTTTACAGGAAATGATTGAAACCCTATGCTATAGAAAAGTTTGTGCCCGCTGGGTCCCACATGAGAGAACGTCCAGAAAGCCGTGCGTCTGTGCCTTCGGTCAGCTGGAACGGAATTCTGCCTGGAGGGTATTTTCAAACGTGCAGAGCGATATGAAAAATGTGTGCAGAAAAATGGAGATTATGTTGAAAAGTGAAGAAAGGATGCAGATTATAAGGTGATACATTTATATTTTTCTATCTATAAATTATGATTTAAAAAAAATTTTTGCTCACGACTTTCGGCATGACCCTCATATATAATCTTCTAGCGTGTCATGATGTATGCATAATCTTATACAGTGTCATGCTATGTATATGAGGTTACAAGCTGTCATGATTTGTGTACTTATATACATGGTGTTTGCTGTATTATACACATTATAGTTTGAGATCAACTTACAATTTGCCTTTAGTGTCATTGACCTTCATTGTCAGCTCATTGATCTGTGGAACACATCACAAGAAGTAGATTTCTCATGTGCTATATACTCTAAGCAGTTTTCAAAGTTCATTTGCAGAATATTAAAAGTTAACTTTTGCATATGAGGTCACACTTCTCCTCTGCAATTAATTGTTCCTCATGCAGATGTAATAAAAATCTTCTCAGAATCAAAAATCTTCATATCTCATTTTAGAATTAATATTTTATCACTGGATCTCATTACATATACAGTGCGTGTACATATTCAAAAGATACATATTACTTTTCCTTTAATACACAGAATTTACTTTCAGCCAATTATACCAACTAGTTTACTGCATAAGGTCTGCAAGTGTGCTAAGGAAGTTTGGTGGATGACATAAAAGAGATAATTTTATTTGGTTTTAAAAACTAAGAGTGTGATATGTTTTTGTTTTTGTTTTTTTTTTGCCTCGTTCAGTGTGCCATGAGGTAAGAAAGTTTGTCAGTCACCGCTTTGAACCCATCAAAAATTATATTTCATTCAAGTTTTTTCTTTTCCACTCAAAGAATATTGTTCATGAATTTTAATATGATCAAAATCATATACCAGGAACAACTAGACTTTCCTTAAACTGAGAAATAACAATAAAAAATATGAGGTTTTTAAGATCTCATTAAAAAAAAAATTCTCATTCTTCAGCTTTGAAATTCTTTGGCCATCCGAAACACTTACGTCATTCATCCAACAAAATAAATTCTTTTTTTCAGTTTTGTGCTCTCCAGTCAAGATTGATGCCATAAGAGGTTATGAGAAAGTACAGTAGTTCTAAAGAATTTGTTCTGCTATCTAGATTCTAGTTTCATAGATACACTGTATATCTTTCTATGTAGATTGAAGTGAAGAAGTTAACTCGGCATCTCTCTCTGAACCTTAAGTGCCCAGGGCACATGGGGCTTCCGCAAGGGTTTTCCACAAATGCTTGTCCTTCGCCTTTTTTTCTGCTCTTGCCCAGGTGAGCCCTCTATTGCTCAACATCCTTTCTGTTGTTCTTCTCCATGTCTCTTTTGGTCTACCCTTACTTCTGTTCCCCTGTGGTGTCCACCTTAGTGCTATTTTTGGTAGTGAGTTGTCAGTCATTCGGAGCACATGTCCCAACCATCGCCAGTGTCTTTCCTCAATAATTGTTGTCAGTGGCTTCATCTGCATTTCTGCCAATAAGATGTTATTTCTTATGGTGTTTGGCCAAAATATTTGTCTAATTCTTCGTAAACAGTCTGGAAAGAATTCAACTTGTTTTCTATAGTTTTGGTGATTTTCCAGCATTCACTTCCATAGAGTAGTACACTTAGAACATTACTCTTAAATATCCTGATTTTCATATTTATGCTTAGTTTTTTTTATTTCCATATATTCTGCAGCATTGCAAAAGCCTGGTTTGCTCTAGTAAGTCTGCTAACTCGGCATACACATTGGTTAATTCTTAGGCAAAAAAAAAAAAGTAAATGGATGTTTGTTACTGTAACCGATAGATTACAGAAGACACAAACCAGAAGCACATATACACTTTCATATAAATACAAAATGTCATTACACTTTCAGCTTCTGGCCTTCAAGTTTTTATCTTACCTCAAAATCTTGCTTGCGAATTTTTATCTCCCAATCATAGACGTCCTCTTCCAGGACACAGACTTTCTGGTAGAGGTCCCTGATAAGCTGTTCCAGCTCAGCTGAATGAGAGAAAAACTGACTAAATCAAACACTGTAAAAAAAAGTTAAAAAATTTCCTTAGTAAAAAGCAGGTTTTCATTTTAAATTAAAACAGTAGGTTTCAGGTGTTGGCTACACAATTTGCCTGCACATGACTACATTAAAAAAAAAGCATTTACGTCAATGACACAAAAAAAAAATTGTGGTTACATTTCATGTAGATCAAGCAGACTGAAAGCTTTGTGTGTGTGTAGGCAAGAAATATAGCTTTTTTTCTGAGGAACTTCAGATTACACACCAATATGAATAAGGTATCTATATATAATCAATCAGTTATTTCCAATTTAAATGTTAATCATTTCATACTTGTATATTTCAAATGCATAGTATTATGAATGTAGTACTGATTACATTGGGCAACATACAATTTGCCCATGAAATAAAACTAGCCAATGTTCCCTGTAAAAAACTGGAGCGTTACAAAAACATGAAGAGGAAAACCAGGAAACTTTTGTCTTGGAAAAGGAGGGGATCTGATAACAGAGTGCATGATGTTATGAGGTCAAAGCCGAAAGGAAGCTGCAGAGCTGACATCCCAGCTGAATACTAGGACACCTTTTAACAGTGCTCAGAGACAAGGGATACACATGGAAGGAAAGCAGAGAATAATGCCAAGAACAGGGATGACTGGAGAGCCTTTATCCGTGGCCTATGCTCTCAAGGGAGTGAAAGGCGGTGATGAATGTTTAGTAATTTTGATGCGCCGAGCACAAATATGACACTGAAATTTGCTGATTGGCTCTTGTTCAGGAGATACTCAGTCTGCATTGTTTACATAGGTACCAACTGGCAATGCCATTTGTTTGATTTTATGATTGTAATATAACACTTGGCAACACAATGTGCTCATGAAATAAAACTAGCTAATCTTTATTAATTTTGATGTGCTGAACACAAAAATGACAATGAAATTGTTGGATTGTCTTCAGTACCTCAAGTATGGCTGGTATCTCTGTAGTGACTTGAAGATAATGGCCGTGTTGATGGGTCTGCAGTTGGGATTTACAATGTATTGCTGCTTTTTTGTGTGAATGGGACAGCTGAGCAAAGGCATTACACTATGTGAAGAAAGACTGGCTTGGTAGGACGCCTTTGAAAGTTGGAAAAAAAGAATGTGCAACATCCAGCATTGGTAGATACATGAATAATCACTCTACCACTTCTGCACATAAAAGTTGGTCTGGTGAAGAATTTTGTAAAAGCCATGGACCGTGCTAAGCCAGTGTTCAAGTACCTGGTAGACAAATTCCCTGGACGCAGCGAAGCAAAAATCAAAGGGGGAGTTTTTGTGGGTCTTCACATCCGACAGCTCTCCAAAGATGAGAAGCCTGACAACCTGCTACAGGGTAATGAGAAAAAGGGTTGTGATGTTTTTTGTCTGGTATCAACAAAATTCCTTGGAAATATCAGAGCAGAAAGCTACGAAGAACTGGTTTAGAATATGTTGTCTGTGTATCACAAACTTCTGCAGTATGCCCTGAAAGTTGCATTTTGTCCATTCCGACTTGGATTTCTTCCCCAACAACTGAGGCATGGTTAGTGATGAATACAGGGAACTCTTCTATCAAGATGTCACAACAGTAGAGAAACAGTATCAAGGCAAGTGGTCCACTTCCATATTGGCTGACTATTGTTGAACATTAACTAGAGATGATCCTGAGCAGATGTACAAGTGACAGGCAAAGAAACGTCAAACACAGAAGTGGACATTCAGCTGTTTGCTTTAAGATTCTATCGTATCATTTTGTTGTATTTAGTAAGTGAGTTGCACATTTCTAATAAACAACAGCCACCTTTGCATTATGATTTCCATATTTGTGTTCAGCACCCCAAAATGACTAAATGAATAATTTTATAAGAAGGGCACTACTTTTGTGAAAATTTGTTGCCCAATGTTATACTGCACTCATAAATATCAATCCTATCTGGCACTGTCTAGCAAACAGCACATGTGACTCAGATGTCTCATTTCAGTGCTTACAGCCCTGCCCACAAATTTTCATGTCAATGTGGATTTTTTAAAATCATTTCATTCCATGTTGTATTATACTTCTTAACTGAATAGTTCTGATCTGCATAATCATCCCATTGGGCCTGAATTTTCAACACGTTTATTTACTTGGTCATCTGGTGATTTTTTTCCCCTTTATATTGAATTGTTCTAATCTTCCATTTCTTCCATGGCTGCTCTGGTAGCACTCAGAGCCCACATTCTCTTACTGTCTGGTCTTATTCAACAAAAGAGGGATATTAATATTCATTGTTTCCATTTCTTGACTTGTTTGCTGGTTTCATTCACTTTTTAACAAATTTTATATAATGTTCCAGCAAGCACTGTTTTATAAGAAGCCTTTCATAAATGTCCAGAAAAAGACTGGCCCCTTCTTTTGTTCTGGACAAAGTCCATTCCAAAATTCCACGGTGAGAGTAATATCTTACAGTTACAATATTAGGTTCTAAGGACTGTTATAGCCGGTGGTGAGGTGGAGGATACTCTCTCCACTCCAATGGCGTGCTTCTCAAATAGCCTCTGACAGTCAAGTCCAGCTCCTGGCCTTCTCGTGGCAGAACTGTTCAAACTGACAAGAGAAGGGACGAAGGCGAATATCTGGCGCCTGAAAACCAGACGCTTCGGGTAGATGAGAGTCATGTCTGGTACCTCATCTACCGCTGCTGGCGAGATTCGTCAGCTGCCGTGCGTGGAGTGGGGCTCCTCCCGGCCAGTGAAGAAATGTGCGAATGGGGTTGCCACGCGGCACCTCTGGTCTGGAGGTCGGCCACGTCCTATATGCATTCATATCGGGCGAATGCCTGAACCGGCTTAACCCAGAGGTTAAGAGACTGCTGGCGAGATTCTTCAGATGCCGCGCGTGGAGTGAAACTCCTCCCGGCCAATGAAGAAAATGCGAAAAAGAAATTAGGGTTGCAGTGCGGCGCCGATGTGAAAAGGTGATAGTCGCTATGTCCAGTGGTCTCGCGGCGAGAGCTACTCATACCAAGGCACCTCTGCTCTAGAGGCCAGCCAAGTTCGATATATACCCATACTGGTGAAATATGCCTAAACCGGCTTAAACCAGGGGTTAAACTTGATGGCTACGCATGTCACGGTATCTCCGTTCTAGAGGTAGATCACGTCCTAAACACGCCCATACTGGGATAATACGCCTAAACCGGCTCAATTCAGTGGTGGAAGTCACTAGTGGCGAGGATTCGTCTTCCTGGACAAAAGCTCCATCCTAGTCACAATTAGGAAGGGTAGCGACCACGACCACAAAATGCTGAAGTCGGAGACACTGGACCAGTGCAGTCTAGATAGGCAACCACTTCTCACCTAATCACGCTGAGGTTTTCTGGTGAGAAAGTCCAAGCTGGACTGGATGGGCAACCACCTCTCACCCGTCGGGGATACACTGGTATCTTAAAACACGTCCAGGTTTTCCGGTGAGAAAGTCTAACTCTAGGCTGGATGAGCAACCACCTCTCACCAAGCGGGGATACACTGATATCCAAAACACGTAGAGGTTTTCCTGTGAGAAAGTACAACTCTAGATTAAACTGGTGCAACGAAAACCACGGTGTCACGCATTCCTGCTTCTGAGACCCACCAAGAATACAGGCTCAAGCCCTGCGATACTTCGAACCGCTTGTGGTCCTAAAAGAGGATCTCGTGTGGTCCTGTCGAGGACCACAGGAGTAAATTCAGGAGGATCACGGGGCGGTCTTGGTGGTAGAAGCGAACGAAGAAGAAGAAGATGAAGAAGAAGTTACAATATTACATTTCTCATTCTGCAAGAGTAATCAACCTATGTATGGCACGTTGCTCACTTTTAAAAAGTCATTATAGTTACTAATGTACATACATTCTGCATGCAAATAGGCCTACCTTGTCCTTTGCCTTCAATTTTAATGTAAACAGCCCTCTCATTGATGTACTTCTCCTTCTCGGCAGCTTTCTGCTTGGCTTCATTACGGAGGTCCTCGGCAGCTTTTTGCATGATAAGTTTCTACAAAACATGATTATATCTCAGATAATGGACACTATGAATGTTTTTTTTTTGGTTGTGTGTTTATTTATTTACCATGTCTAGAAAATGACACCATTAGATCAAGGGCTGAAGCAACACCAGTACTACACAACATCAAGAAACAACAAGTCAAACTGTCTGGCCACGTTTCAAGACAGTACAGCACAGATAACATTCATGCTAAGAATTGTATGAAACAGAGACAGGAAACTCCTGCAAGAGGTGAAGGGAGAAAATTACAGAAACCTTAAATATCCCTTTAAACTTCCAAGCCCAGTATATTTGTCCTCTCAACATTCAAAAGCATATGAGGAAGGAGACAAGACAAGACAAGCCATGTTGCTCTGTCTCCTTGGAACTGTGAAATGATGTGCTTTGTGGCCAGTATGGTGATGGCGTTGAGGCATAGCATCATTCTGGATCAGGTTACTGTGGCACTTTGTTCAGTCCCTGGGCAGAGTACACTGGGTACAACAGAGGGTTTCCAATACTTCTTTAGCAGACTCCACTGCCCACTGGGACAATGGCGATCCATACCCCATTGTTGGCATGTTACTTAAAGTGCCTACTAAAAGATGAGACTGGGTCTTGGTCAGTATGGTTCACCAACCCTGATACTAGCATGTCAGCTAAAGGGCGCTCACTGCTAAATCTGACAAAGAGTATCAGTTACACAAGCAACTGTCTTGGCAGCAGGTGAATGCTTTAGGACCTGGTGGTAGACCGATCTTTAAAATGCAGTAATGCTTAAATGTATCGTAACATTTGGCTTCTCAACAACTTGAATACGTGTTTACTACCTCTATCCCAAGTTTTCTGGACAGAAATAAATAAAGGGGAAAAAATCACGTGTTGCAGTATGTGATGGTTAAGAAAGTATTTAGAAAACCATGATTGTGTGCAGGTTCTGTTAGCCAAAAGAATAATTACTTTGGAAGGATCTATACAAGAGATATATTGCACCAATACTGTAGAAGAAAATCTACATTTTGTTTCATGATTGTTCTACACTCTGCACAAGCTGGGAACTAAGTGATTTCAAGAAGCTACTGGAAATTGTATTTATTTTCTATCCACAGAAAGCGTATGTCCTGACATTTTGCATTTTCATTTTTTTTTGTCCAGAATTGTTTTCTTGCCCTATAAACAATACCTGTCACTAGTGATAATGATGTTTTTGGGGTTTTTTTTTGCTGGTTCCATCTTAAATTCTTACATCCTGCAGTTCTCCTTCATTCTTATTTCTGTCTAAAGTAACAAAATTAATCATTAATTTCTATACTTTTCTACACTGTGTAGTCATCACTCTCTGCCAACTTTTCCTTCAACAATTCTAGTTCATGTTCTGATCATTCTGCTTGCTCTCTCTCTCTCTCTCTCTCTTACCTTGAGAAGCTTTTTCTTTTCAGCAGACAAGCCTCCCAATCCTTTCCTTTTGCCCTTCTTTTTCTTCTTCTCCTCCTCCTCAGCCTTCAAGCGGGCTGCCTGTTCAATGACAAGTGAAAAGAAACAACTAGTGGACTGCCTGTTCAATGACAAGTGAACAGAAACAACTAGTGGACTGCCTGTTCAATGACAAGTGAAAAGAAACAACTAGTGGACTGCCTATTCAATGACAAGTAAAAAGAAACAACTAGTGGACTGCTTGTTGAATGACAAGTGAAAAGAAATAACATGCGGGCTGCCTGTTGAATGACAAGTGAAAAGAAATAACATGTGGGCTGCTTGTTAATGACAAGTGAAATGAATTAACTAGCAGAGAGAGGAGGGAGAGAGAAGAGAGAGAAAGAAGAGAGAGGAATCAGAGAAGAGATAGAAGAGAAGAGAGAGAGAAGAGAAGAGAGAGGAGAGAAAGAGAAGAGAGAGAAAGAGAAGAAAGAAAGAGAGAAAGAAAAGCGAGGGAGAAGAGATAAAGAAAAGAGAGAAAGAGAAGAGAGAGAAAGAAGAGAAAAGAAAAGAGAGAAGAGAGAAAGTGAGGAGAGAGATAAAAGAGAGAGAGAGAGGGAGAGAGAGAGATTTGCTTTGATACAGAGTGACGACGTTGATTTTTTAAAAAAATGTAAATGTAGACTACCCTCCTCGACCAATAATTCGTCAGGGTTCTCGGCAGTGTTACGTAGTACTTGTACATTGCATAATGCTTCACAGGAGGAGACTGTAACATATTTGGACTTGTCCGATATGCAGTGATGACAACCCATACAATATATATATATATATAAAGAGAAAAAAAACAGATAGCCTATCTTCACTGGCTAGCAAAATAGGACTTGAAATTAACAAGGACAAAACAAAAATAATGAAAATTCCCATCAATCAAAATGGAAAAATACACATAGAAGGGACAGATATTGAAGAAGTCAATCAATTTGCATACCTTGGCAGCTACATAGACCAGGATGGTGACACTAGAAAGGAAGTTAGGATCAGAATTGCAAAAGCAGCATCAATCTTCAAGAATCTTGAGAACATATGGAATTCAAAAGTTATAAGCACAAAAACCAAGTTAAGATTATTCAATTCAAATGTAATATCCACCCTCATTTATGCATGCGAAAGCTGGAAAACAACTAAAGAAATAGAAAAGAAATTAGACTCTTTTGAAAACAAATGCCTAAGGAAAATACTCGGCATCAAGTGGAATGAATTCAAGAACAATGCAGAGATAAGACAGATGACTGAACAACAACCAGTCTCACGGGTGATCAGGAAAAGGAGATGGACATATGTTGGCCACTTGATGAGAAGAAATGAGCAGAGAATCCCAAAACAAGCTATCAAGTGGAACACAACAGGCCGAAGAAAAAGGGGCAGACCGCGTGAAACTCTGAAGAGAACATTATTAAGAGAGGCCAAATTAACAGGCATAAAATCCTTTGATGAGGTTGAAAGACTCGCCGAAGACAGGAAAAATTGGCGAACTACTTTGCGAGCCCTATGTGACGTCTAACGGCACGAGAAGGATATAAGATAAGAAGATATATATTCAGCATTTATCGAAGTACATATCGCTTCACAATACTGGAGTGAAATAGCGCCAGGAAAATAGTGGCTTAGATTTAGGCAAATAAACATACTTATTTATAGTAACACATAATTCAGAGAAAGATAGCTGTCCAAACTATTTTTTTTCTGTCCGAGTTAATTGACAAAAAGTTAATTGGATCCGTAGGGATTTTTTTTGGTTGCTTTTGTTTTGTTTTGGTTTTTGAAAACAGATCCCTAAACAAGTGATAATCAATTCCTGAAATTTCCCAGGGTGACATAAGAAATTATAAGGAAATTCCCCTCCTCTCCTCCTCCTCCTCCCCCCTCTTCCTCCTCCCCCCTCTTCCTCCCCCCCCCCCCCCTCCTTCTTCGTCTTCAGCTTCGAACATTCATCGGTCGTGCCTATCGTCAGCTTGTTATACAAGAAACAACTCGTGTTTGCTTTGTTTCGGTAGACAAACATGATGAACAGAGAAGGGAGTTTAAGAACGATATCTACGAAGTTTTGCAGGACAACAGGATTAGAAATCTTAGCTTGGGCAATTTGTGTGCCTGAGTATGTGTGCGTTTTCTTTCTTTGAGAGAATGGAAGTGTCCTCGTTTCTTTCAGATAAGCAAACTATGAAGATGGCCAGTAGGAGGGCCGTTCAGAGAGAGAGAGAGAGAGATAGATGTTGAGATACGTTCAGCTGCCACATCTATCTATCTATCTATCTATCTATCTATCTATCTATCTATCTATCTATCTATCTAGATCCTTGCCGATAGGCGTAAGGACAGTCATGTTCTTCCATAACCCTCGATCCCTTGTGTTTCTCAACAGGCTTGTTACTGAACATTCTCTCTGTCTACCTCTGTCTCTTCTTCCCTCCTTCTTCCCTATTGCCATTAGGTGCTCCAACCCGCTCCTCCTCCGAACATGGCCCATAAATTTAAATTGTTGTTTTCTGAATTTTGTTGTAATTTTCCTTGTTTATTGTGCCTCTTTCAGAACTTCCTCGTTCGATTTTCTCGCTGTCCATGGTATCTTCAGCATTCTTCTTAAAAACTATATTTCTCCTGATTCCAGCTTTCTTTGTATCTCTTTACTGACTGTCCAGACTTCGCATTGATTCAGTGTAACACAGCAGCACTCTCTTCCTGATTCTCATAGATAGTGACTTATTGCAAAATACGTATTTCAACTTTTGAAAAGAGAGTTTGGCTTGCTCAGTTCTGCTTTTGTTACTTCGGTGATAAATCTTCTATCTGATGTTAGCAACGTGCCTAAGTACTTAAACAAAAAAAAAACTTGGTTAAATTTTGTGTCTTTTGTCTGTATGGTACACCTTAAAGAGGGGGTGGGGTGGGTCTTGGCTTTTGAGATGACCTTCACAAATGTCTCCTTTATGTTAAGACTGAGTCCTATATTCTCACTTTCCTTGATGACTGTACTCATTAGCGAGTGAAGTTCTCACTCACTCCTGGCTATCAACACTTTTTGGAGCTTTGTAATCCTCCCCCACACACACCCCACACACACACCCCACACCCAGGGAAAGGAAGTGAGAATGTTCTTTATATATAAGAGCAATAGACAACTGATCCATTCAACCTATATCACTCAATTACTTCTCTCTCTCTCTCTCTCTCTCTCTTATTCTTGACTAGTTCCCAAAAGAAAATGAGCTAGGAATAAAATTGCTTCCAAAGACAATCCACAGTTAAAAATTGTTTATATTCCAAAACTTAACAACTACAGAGACCAACCAAGTTCTTCACTAAGGCCATCAGTTGCCAGGATTTTTTTTAGCTCTCAGCCGCGGGGAGATGAAACATGCCAGCGTTCATGACACAACCCGACCAGAATTTTGCTGTGCAGTATTTATAATCTGCAAGGCATGATTTATCAAAATCCAATCACTTCTGGCCTGCAGGTAATGTTGCTTAAATGTTCCGGGAATAATACATACATTTTCTTCTTCTTCGTCTTCTTCTTCTTCTTCTTCTTCTTAAACAACGTAGGGAACAAGGAAAAATGTTTCTGAATGCCAACCTTCTTTCTATAGATCTGGCAGTCCTGAAAACGGGGAGATGGATGAAACATTTCACGCACGTTGCCATAGAAACTGACAAATTTCTCACTTCTTGGCGTCCGCTAAGTTTTGCGAGTCAGGTAAAAAAAAAAATACTCGCGTTATCTTACGAGCTACCTGGAACAACTTCACAGTTAAGAACCACAGTATGGGATCAAAACATCCGTGGTTTTCATGTCTTATGCCGGTGTGTCTCAGTTGAGGAGAATCATTTTCAGCTCTATATTTAAATTGCCTATTCATTTGTTTTTTCCCCAAACAAGACCCCCTAAACTTACCACGGACCTGCAGAGAACTAGTTTGAGATTCGCCGACCTAACAGACGACACTGGGAGTTCAGACTCCTCGTATCAAATCTATTCTAGGTTATTTATACTCAACAGAAGAAGTAGCTCGACAAATGGAGATATGCAATAACTTCGCAATGATAAAACAGTGGTGAAAATCATCCATGCTGTAAACAGCCACAAATCATTAGATACAGCCTGCCATAACTTTGTGGCATGCAGACCGTGCAAAGGTCAATGTTCTCAAAAGAGTATGTGTTCCAAGCTTAACAGTATGCACATGCAAACAGTATAACCTTGTAGAGGGAGTTTCACAGATTTTGTGAAAGAAAAGGCAACACACTTTTAAGTTAAACAACTACGAATTCCCAAGGTCATCGCTACATGACTGACTGGGGGCATTTTGGAGATAGCACTTGCTTAGCAAATTGATGTACAAAGTTCAATACTTCGTACGTGACAGGAACAATTCCTGACAAGCGACGGGGACATCCACGACAAGCGGGGACATCCACGAAAAGCGGGGACATCCACGACAAGCGGGGATATCCACGACAAGCGGGGACATCCACGACATAATAAAACCACATGTCTTTGGAGCAGAGCTACAACTCCGTTCTTTTCTCCAGCCATTGTCTGTGACCCCATCCGTAGTCACGCACACTAGCTTAAATCCAGCTTCACATCCGCAATAGACGTGAGCAGTGCTCTATGAATATCTGCTCCTGTAGCAGTGCATGTAAGAGGCAGAAGTTGAATAAAGTATTCATGAATGTCGAAAACTGAACTTACATCACGTGCATCCTGGTGGACAATTTTGGTGCTCGTACTCTCCTCGGGCGTTTTTGTGAAGAACTGTTCACTGTAGCAACAATCCATGAGACCTTTTTTTTCACATCCACTGACATTTCTTCTATACGACTTGCAACCCCCCCCCCCCCATAACGCTGGATATCTACAGTCGTCATAAAATATTTTCCACACAATTCCCGTCAAGTGAAAAGTTCTCAGTTTCCAGAGTTCCTGCTTGAGCACCAGCGGTGCTTTCTTGCCAGATCTAAACGAAGCGTCCACGGTTATGAAGATCGCTATGCGTTTAAGTTACCCTAGTCATTACTCAGTAGCTACTCTACTCACATTCAGTAGTTTCTAGTCATTACTCAGTAGCTACTCTATTCATATTCAGTAGTTTCTAGTCATTACTCAGTAGCTCTCGCTCTCTCTCTCTCTCTCTCTCTCTCTTTCTCCCTCTCTCTCTCTGTCTGAACCTTAAGTGCCCAGGGCACATGGGACTTCCACAAGGGTTTTCCACAAATGCCTGTCCTTTATTACTCAGTAGCTACTCTACTCATATTCAGTAGTTTCTAATCATTACTCAGTAGCTACTCATACACAGTAGTTACTCTGCTCACTACTCAAAAGCGACTACTAGGTCTCTCCTACAGTTCATGAGTTAACTTCTCAGTCAGTCAGTCATTTGCATGTCCCTTGCGGAACTTTGCCTCCCTAACTCCCTAACAGCTCTCCAGTAAACAAGATGCCCTGCTGCTGATGCATCCATTTGCAGATTATCAGTGATGTCTTGCAGTCATCTTCGCCTTGGTCTTCCTCTCTTCCATGTTGTTGTTTGGGTTTCCTGGTATATTTCCAGAAGGTAGTTTACCATTGCTTTCCTTCCTGGCAGTGATTGTGCTAGTCAGTAATCGTAGCCATTGTCCCTACATTGAGATCATCTGCTTATCATTATAGAATGGTGGACATAACCAATATTATCTGTTGGCTGCTCTCTCATTCCATCCACCACCAGCTGCCATGGCTTCATGTCACCCTGATCGGGGGGCTATACGGGTACTCCGTAGTGCAGAGTTAACTTCTAGTCTTATTAATTTAACGTGAGTCTCTTAACATTTATTTTTCTGCATAAACTCAACAGAAAAAAAACAATTTTTAGCCTTTAGTTGCCAAAGTAGAAATCAGCAGCAGGGCATCTTGTTTACGACCTAGAGGTCTACTGGAGAGCAAGATCTCAATTTTAAGCTTGAATCCACATCCTTTTTTAAAATTCATCTGAGATGGAAAGGAAACTGTAGCAGAGATCTGCCTGGTAGTTAATTATTATATTTCTCATTATTGAAACGTTGAGCGAAAATGAGGATATCTTTTAAGAATACCAAGAACCGAGTGCATCCCAGAGTTTGAAGGCCCTTCAAACCGAATGAGTTTGTGTGGCGGGCCGGTCCCAAACCCGGATAAGAAAGGAGGAGGGTTGGACATGGGGTAGCTACCCAGTTCTGTAAAAACAATTCAGATACGAAAACGTCAACAACAGCTCACCAAGAAATAAATGGAGAGTCCTTGTTGTTGGCTTACGTCCCAGATAGGGATAAAGAAGACGAAGAAGCAAGGATGGAAGGGCCGGACCTCAGGGGCGTAGGCTGCCGACCCTTGCTCCACGATGCATGTTCACAATGGACAAAGTTTTACAGCGCTCACTAACAAGTCGTTCGATTTCACTGCATTTGAAGCAAGAAATGATTTACATACAGACATAAAAAACCCACACATACACGCACCATCATGGCACATCTCTGCTACCCCTGTAAGCAGCCTTTGTATGTGCAGAGAACTTGGTCACCTGGCCCATTGTTTCAACCTCTGTTAACCGACAAATCTCCCAGTGCCCTCTAATTTGCTCTTCCAGAATGCCAGAACACAACAGAGCCATACGGTACGTCAGACAGTAAGTTATGCACATGTATCGGTGCTGGATGTTATAACATTCTTGTGCAACCAAATGCCAGTTATAAACAGTCTCTTAAATACGCTGAGGTAGACAGGTAATTTCTCTTTCTCAAACACACACACACAGACAGCTACACACATAAACACACATCCATCACCTTGTAAATTGGGAAAACGTTTGAGAAAGCGATTAGATCAACCTTTCACGCGTTTCAAACCTCGCTCTGTGTTCGAGAGAGAGACAGAGAGAGAGAGAGAGACAGAGAGAGAGAGAGGAGCAAAAAGAAAGAGCAATGTCTGAAGAGGTAAGCACTGCAAAATTCTAGACAAGTCATGTGGAGTAGGAGGAAGGAGAAGTAGCAACGAAAAATAACAGTGATTACTCCCTTTGACTTTTCTGATTTCCTGCAATTAAAAAAAATCAAAAGTAGTGGCACATGGTCGCAGCTGAGATAAATACGAATTAAAGAGACACACAGAAGAGTACAAGAATGGTGGATTGGACATTGCGAGGGTTTTTTTTAATTCGATAAAGCAGAGACACAGTTTCGTGCCACTGAGGAATACAGAGATGTATATATGGTGACATACAGCAGACAGGGAATCAGTGCCGATGTCAGTACAATGGAGGATAAGATCGTCTTTCTTTCCCAAGATGCAGGAGAAATCAAATGGGGTATCCGAGCACCAACAGCTAGGACCGAACCAACTCTGTGAGAAACAAGTTTCTTGTGTACTCAGAGCTTTGCCACTTAATCAGGAAAAAAAACTCACATCTAAAATAAAACAACAACCAAACAAACCCCAAAATGATTACATTTTAATCTAATAAACTATAACTTCACAAGATTTTATGTTCGGTTGTGAGTAATCAACGGGACATTGATTTATTTGGGTAAAAAAAAAAAACAAAAACAGACACGGAGTGTACAGATGTTCAAAGTTCTCTTGAGTCTATGCGTTTTATAGTCCACGAGACCCCCTGACAGTGCTTACAGATCCACAGTTTGAGAACACCTTTGACAGATTATACATTTATATACGGTGTAAATAAAGATGGAAATGGTAGGACGGACAAACTAGTGAAAATAACTGAAATACTGAAACTTGAGAGGCGTTAGTTGTTAGGACAGGAGGAAAACGTTTAAGAAAATAAGAGCTGTGCACATAGCAACCGGCTCTTGCGCTTTACTTTAGGAAAGAAATAGAAAGGCTGATAGTCAACAGAAAATGGATGGAAAAAAATGAGGTTCTTTTTATGATATATAATGTCAAACATGAGTTAGCCAGTACTTCATCTGATATACAGCTAGTCAGTAGCTCTTCTGATATATATGAGTTAGTAATTAATTTGATATATGAGCTAGTCAGTAGCTAATTTGATGTATGAATTAGTCAGTAGCTCGTCTGATACATATGAGCTAGTCAGTAGCTTTTCTGATATATGAGGTAGTAAGTAGCTTTTCTGATATATGAGTTAGTCAGTAGCTCATCGGATATATGAGTTAGTAGCCAAACGTTTTATGAGTGCATTTGAACAGACAACATGTGCTGACCGTGGCATGAAAGAAGTTAAAACTGGATTACACCATGGTGCCCCCCCACACACATACACACACACACGCACGCACATACACACACACATTAACAGAGAATTTGTATTTCCTGAAACTAATACCTTGAAAATATGTGACTAAAAAGGTTACAGTGACATGAAAGCGATGCATTAATTCAAAGAATTTCCCCTCTGACAAAAATGCAACACTACAGAAGTATCTTACGAAGGAACAGAACTATTTTCCTTGAGTATGAAATAATAATAACAAAACGTATTGCCAACTGATTAATGTGTTCAACATGTTCTCCATTACTCTTACCTCCTCGGCTTCCATCCTCTCTTGTTCAGCTCGTTCCTGTTCCCTTCTGCGTTCTTCTTCTTCTTCCTGCACACAGAGTATAAAGTAAAGCTTCATTAGGCACAAAAGATCCACATAAAGAGGCAAAACATTTGACACGCTGACACCACAAGGAAAAGACAACTAAAATTCTGTGGACATGTCATGAGAAGACAAGAGTTAACAAAACCTGACATTTACTGGGACTGATTGATTGATTAATTGATTGATCTTTATTTCAAAAATGTTAAGAATTGGGCACGCAGGCCCGTCTAACATTCTGCTCTTTATCATACATCTTTCACTTTATTCCAGACATTCTACAAATGTAGGAAAACACAACAAGGGCGACAGGTATCAAAATATCTTGACGGGCTGGTCAAGTGCCACTGGAAAAGAAAGATAACTATTTGACAAGAAATATCAATGACCCCACAAAACAGAGAATCAAGACCCCAACGTCTATCGGCACAGATGAATGAGAAATATGAGCAGTGCTTTTTTTTTACAGTCACTGGTGAAATGTGATATGTCTTAGGGTAGTGTTTCCCAATCTTTTTTGGATCATGTTCCATCTCAACACCTCAAGGATTTTTATGTTCTTAGAGGAAAGACTAATGACATTGTTTCTTTTAATTATTTTTTTTTCATCTTTGCTTATATCTGTGTAACATTAGTTTTTTAATTCAGAAAAAGTAATACAACAGTTTATAAATTCAGACACAGTAACATAATAGTTTTAAATTCAGGAACAGTAACATAACAGCCTATAAATTCAGAAACAATAACATAACAGATACAGGTATTGCTGCTGAAATTTTCTCCCTTTCTGAAATTTTTCATCCCGGAGAATATTCCAGTCTGGGTAATATCCCATGTTAATTCACTCTCCCATGTAAACAGAAATCATGGAAGAGTGTGTGACTAACTTTGAATAATAGGGTGAAAAAAAAGCTAGCAAGGTTACATATAAGAACACTTAAAGATAAGGTGAGCATTCTATGATACCGTTCAATGGCATTAGCACCGCGGCAAGTAGGTGGAGTACCAATGTCAGTTTTGAAGTGTTACACACTTTTTGGAGGGTTCATATTCCAGAGATGAGGTGTTAGCTTACAGCATCGTTGCACATGTTTACCATCACGGGCTTCGGGTACCCTTTTAACCAGGTGTACATTCAGAGAACGGCTGAAGTCAAACCCTTTCATACAGAGAACCCATGGCTCTGACTTCTGCGATGTTTCCGTGCCACAGTACCACGACATCACAACCATAACTACAGCATAGTCCAAAATTTTCCACGCAAAGTGATCTAAATAGCATCATTTCTACATGTCAAAGTATGGAATCATACACACAGAACTCACGAAGATACGCCCTGATAAGAATCTATAATATATAACCTTTCTGTGATCACTCGATCCCCTGGCTACCTTTCCCGGCAGACTCCGAGCTTAAGTGACGCAGCAACCCCGTGGCAAAGACTGCAGAAGACAAACACTACCTGCTTACCTTGCCTCATGTCCTGACTTTTGTGCGTTGTAATCAGAGGCGTAACTGCTGAAGGTGGCCATTACCCAACAAAGTAAGCGCCACTTTCAGAGTTCATGTATCCCTACCATTCAGCTATAAATAGCGAGCTACGCTCCTGGGCAGGTGAAATGTTCCACACACGTGCACACACACCAAACAAAAAAGGAGGCACAGCCCAAGGAAAAACATTCGTGATAGAACAAATACAAAAACAAAAACCAAGGCGATAAGGCCAAAAAAAAAAAAATGCAAGAATCTTCATCTAAAATGTGAAGAAAACATCTCTCAAACATGTTCTTCAGTTCAGAGACAGTTGAAGTCTGTACGCAAGAGAGAGCTGTTAGGACTCTTGCCGTTGTTCAGACTGATTCTACACTCTGATTCTGCGATTGTGCCAAGCTCATGTGGCGTTTTATAGCCCGGGCTACATGGCATCGTCTTTCCAAAGCGCGATTTTCACGCGCAGCTAATTTTCGATAACTGATGAATAAAGCTTCGGCTTTCAAAATGATTATTCTCTCCAGCATTCCTTCTCCCCCTCGTCTTTCCAGTTCGACAGCCTGTTTATTGTACTAGTCATCATCATCTGCAGCCAGGACGGGCACCAAGCTATTCTGGGCCCTAATCAAGCCTAACTAATCTGTTTCCAAAACCCGCCTCCTCCAGGTCAGAACAGCGTCCTTCTAATTTCTGCAAAGTTTTAGAACAAAAATATGTGACCAGCCTCGAAAAAAAAAACCTGTAGGCATATACTTTAGACGCGAGAGGAAGAAAATGGTAAGATAATAACTGGGAGTCGAATCCAGGACTACTCCAGTAGGACAAGCGACGGACTAGCTAGGAAAAGACAATGAAATATGGATCGACCAAGTAACATTTCTCTGATTTCTTTGCCATAGGCAGCCACTGGACTGACCTAACGTAAGTAACACATTGACCAAACATAGCAAAAGTAGTTTCAGCCGAGGGGGGGGTTAAAAGTGAATAGATGAAGCTCAAACAAATGCAGGGCGTCATGATCCTTGCTGTCATAGCATTAGAGATCCAAGCGCTGAATTTTGTCTGTAATAAGAAAAAGGAAGGGGGAGTGGGGCGGTGGATGGCTGCAGAGTACTCCCCACAGTCTAAGCTCTAGGGTGCAACACCCCCACCTCCAACCCGGTCGAGCCTGCCTGTGATCTTTCTTCTCTCTTCACTATTTCCATTTTTTCCCCCTCTTCCATGCTCGTTCTGGTTTGGCTGGCTGACATGGAAATCTATACACACCAGAGCAGACACATACAAGCAGACACATACAAGCAGAATTCAAGCACTGACGACCAGGACACGAGACAATGATGTCTGCTTGAAAGTTTTCCCACCTAGAAGCTTCCAATAACAAAACAGAGAATGAAAAATAAAAAGGCACAGAGAAATGTGAAAATAAATTAAGCGTGTGCGTGAATGTATAAGAGAGAGAGAGAGGGGGGGGGGGGGGGGAACAACAAGAAGAAAAACAAGAGAGACGAGAAATCATCAATGTCAAAACAGCCAGGAACAAAGAAAAGAAGCGAGGGCAAAAACCGTCAGTGTAAAAACGGCAAGGAAGAGATTTAGTGCAGAAAAATATGAGAAATAGCAAAGAATTATAGTGTAATGATATCGATTTGAAAGCAGTAAAGAAGAAAAATGGGAAGATAGTCAAGGTAAAAATAGCAAAGAAAATAGAGAAAAGACAATCTGTGTGAAATTAACAAAGAAGTTTAGTGTAAAGACAAGCAATGTGAGGACAACAAGAAGAACATTACAAAGATAACCAGTGTGAAGATAGCAAGCAAGCAAGAAAGAAAGATGATGTAAAAAAATAGATAGAGTAAGCAACAGCAAGGAAGCAAGAAGTGCAAGAAAAAAAAAATACGCCCGAAATTGAATGAAAGAAAAAGAATGAAAGATCAAGAAAATTGAAGAAGTTTGACAGAGAAAGAAAAGGGAGGAGATGAAGAATGAAAGAGAAAGAGTCAGGAGGGGAAAGACAAGAGAAAAAAAAATAGGAAAAGACAACTTCCTGTTAAAGAAAACTGAGTGTATAACACAGAACTTCCTGTACGCCACTCAGATCAGTTCCCTCGGTAACTTGTCGACGATTATAACAGAATGTTTTCCTTTTGTGCAGCAGTTTCTGCGTTCCTACATGACGGCACCCAAAAGCTTTGGCAGACTGTAGATTTTTTTAACAAATATGTGAGTAAATTCTGCAGAACCGCAGGGCATATCACTGGCCATCAGCTGCTGGTAGCTAGCTTTCAATCCAGTAACAGCATTAGAATATGCTGCATACTGTGGGTTGCTTTACCATATACTTTTGACTTCGATTTTTCCGATCCCCGGGTTTACGAGTTTTCACTATTTTTCCCTTGTGCCAGATAATGAAACATACAGGTCCTCTTCAGCTGTTCTACATCTCCATACAGAATGTCGATGATTGAGGAGTTTGGTGGTATCATGTTCTTCCGAAGGTCCTTCAATGCACTGTAGTCCAGCAGATGGTGTTTAACAATTTCTTCTTCTTGTCTGCTGCAGTGCATGCAGTATGGTGTGTGATCACCCGTCACTCTGTGTAAGTGATGTGTCCTGTTCTCAACCTGAAAATTGTGCATTGGTCTCTATAAGCTGTTGATGTGGTCTCCAGAGTTAGGTTTTGGCAGGTGTGTATATAGGGATCTTCCAGTTGAATTACAAGGCCCAGCTGTCCATCCACTGCTGCTTGCAGTTGTTGTGTATAATGTGTTTAGCTCTTCTCATATTGGTGGAGATGTGGGGCTGTGACATGGTGGCTCCACTCTTTGCCAGTCTGTCAGCACGTTCATTTCCTCTGGTATCTATGTGCCCTGGTATACACTATAGGTTGGTCTTGATGTCAAAGGTTAGTTTATTGCACTGAGTAAATCAGTTGTAATGTGATCAGCTGATGGTACCCAGTTTTCAAGGGCTCGGAGAGCTGAATGGGAGTCTGAGAAAATAACAAGGTTTTTGGGTGAGAGGCAATGTTTTTGTATTTGGTGGTGGTGGCTGCCAGGGCTGCTAATATTGCCTGCATCTCTGCATCATAATTGGAGCAGCGAGATCCACAAGGAGCAGAAATGTGGGTTGTTGTCTTCTCTGGAAACATTATGAGTGCCCCATATCCTGCATTGTCTGTTTCCTTGAATGCTGACCCACCAGTGCATGCATGGATCCAGTCCTTCGGGTAGGATTATATGGTATCCAGTGCACACAGCTTTAGGGTGTTGGGATGTGATGATTTGTTCACTAATTTGTTCTTGAGTCTGGTGTTAGTTTGAGAAAGTGTGTAGTTTGTGTTTGGTGGGATGTCTGGTACTTTTGTAAGTTCTTCTCTGTCTCCATGGAGTTTGTGTCTTGTGTTTAATTGTTCTGCTATGTGAGTTTTCAGTTTTAGTCTATTATTATGCTTCCATTTATCAACCACTATTCTATTAGGAAGGTCTGTGGGCGTGCGTTTATATCTCTCTACTGCCTCAGTGGTTGACTTTTTTGCGTCTTATATGGTTCTAAGGACTGTTATAGCCGGAGGTGGGGTGGGGGATACACTCTCCACTCTAATAAAATGTCTCCAAGGCGTGCGTCTCAAATAGCCTCTGACAATCTAGTCCAGCTCCTGGCCTTCTCGTGGCAGAACTGTTCAAATTGACAAGAGAAGAGGCGAAGGCGAACATCTGGCGCCTGAAACCAGACGCTTCGGGTAAATGAGAATCATGTCTGTTAGCTCATCTACTGCTGCTGGTGAGATTTTTCAGCTGCCGTGCGTGGAGTGGGGCTCCTCCTGGCCAGTGAAGAAAAATGCGAATGGGGTTGCCGCGTGGCGCCACTGTGGAAAAGGTGAAAGAAAGGATTAAGTGAAGTAATCAGTAGTCTCGAGGTCAGGACTGCTCAAATCACGGCACCTCAGGTTTGGAGGTCGGCAACGTCCTATGTGCACTCATACCGGGCGAATTGCCTGAAACGGCTTAACCCAGGGGTTAAGACACTGCTGGCGAGATTCTTCAGATTCCGCGCGTGGAGTGACACTCCTCCCGGCCAATGAAGAAAATGCGGTTACCGAGCGGCGCCTATGTGAAAAGGTGGTGGAAGGGATAAAGTAAAGCTTAATCGGTATCTCCAGTAGTTTCGCTGCGAGAGCTACTCATACCACGGCACCTCTGCTCTAGAGGCCGGCCACGTCCGATATATACCCATACTGGGGCAATATGCCTAAACCGGCTTAATCCAGGGGTGAAACTTGATGACTATGCATATCACGGTACCTCCGGTCTAGAGGTCGGTCACATCCTATATATACCCATGCTGGGATAATACGCCTAAACCGGCTTAACCCAGGGGTGAAACTCACTAGTGGCGAGGATTCGTCCTCCTCGACAAAAGCTCCGTCCTGATCATCACCAGGAAGGGTAGCGGCCACGACCACAAAATGTTGAAGTCGGAGACACTGGACCAGTGCAGTTTAGATAGGCAATCACCTCTCACCAGACGGGGATATATTATATCCAAATCATGTTGAGGTTTTCTGGTAAGAAAGTTCAACTCTGACTGGATGGGCAACCACCTCTCACCCGGCGGGGATATATTCATATCCAAACCACGTCGAGGTTTTCCGGTGAGAAAGTCTAACTCTAGACTAAACTGGTGCAACGAAAAGCATAGTATCACGCAATGTCCCTTTCTGTGACCTACCGAGAATATAGGCCCAAGCCCCACGATGCTCTGAGCCTCCATCCTAAATGAGACCATCGCGAGAACCACAGGAGTAAATTCAGTAGGATCACGGGGCCATCTTGATGGTAGAAGCGAACGAAGAAGAAGAAGACGAAGAAGAAGAAGAAAATTTGACATTTTGTCTGGTCCTGGTGCTTTTCTTAGCTGCAGCTTACCCATAGCACTCTGGAGTTCATGGATGGTAAAGTTCTCAAAAAGTGGAATGCTTGTCAAGCTAGATTTCTCTTTGCTGCTCAGAACCTTTCTCGGCGCCTTGTCAAGTACTTTCCTGTTGGAGGATTTGTAGGTGGCAGCAAAGAATTTGTTAAAAGTACTGGCTTTGTCTGAGTCACTTGTGAGGACTCGACCAGAGATTCTCATTGGCTTAAGGTTAGCTCGTTTGTTTTTTCCTGACGTGGTATCTAAGAGTTTCCAAGTCTTCTTTCCTTCAGTTCTGAGGCTGAGATTGCTGCATGTGCTTAACCACTTCTCTTTCTTTGGTTTTTTTTTAGTTTGACGTCTTACCTTAGCTGTTAGTTTATTGTACTCTGTTCTGTTTTCTGGAGTTGGGTTTTTTTTTCTACATTTTTCCTGGCTGCTCTTCTTCTTCTTTTTTTTTGTTTGTTTGTTGTTGACTAAGTCTTTCAGAGATTTTGTTCAGAAGGGGCTATATTTCTTTCTGCATCTTCGGGGGATTGTTTTGTAGGCTACTCCAAGTAAGGTTTGGATTATGTTGGTGTAGAGTGTGTCAATGTTTGTGTTGTCATTTAATTTTTTATATGTTTTCATCTGTTTGTGTTCTGAATTTTTTCAATTTGCTTTTCTATAATTCCAGTGCGGGGGTTTGTGTAGTCTTTGGTTTCGTGTGGAGAAATTTGTAGAAGGATGGGGAGATGGTCGCTTCCTATGTCATCAAGCACTCTCAGAGTATAATCGTTGTGGATGTCTGCTGAGATAATGGTGAGGTCAGCTCTGTATGTGCATCCAGTGGCTCTGTGGAGGAGTGTTGGTGAGGAGGAGGAGGAGTCTTGCAATATTATCATGTTGTGGTGTTACATATCTCTTCGATGTTGTGTCCCATAGAGTTTCGGTCTTTGTATCCTAGTTATGGGGTAGATATGCATTAAAATCTGCAATGATTGTTTTCTGCATGTCTGTACTGTGTATGTTGATTTGACTTTTAGAATTTGGGGTACAATAAACATTATACAGAGTGTACCACAGTCCATCATGCCATGCTGTTATCTCTTGGATATCATTTTAATTGCACTGTCTGTTTTTAACTTCTCCTTGGATGAGTGTGGTAATACCCTGCATTTACCACATTCACATTTGTACATGGTGTATCCAGGAACTGAGTGATCTTTTCCATTTAGAAGGGTTTCTTGTATGATCGCAATATGGATATTGACTTTTTTCAGCTGTCTGTTTAATTCTGAGGCCTTTGGCCTAAGTCCAGAAATGTTGATTTGAAGAATGTTTAGTGTGCCCCCCCCCCCCCCTCGAGCTGATTTTTCGCTCAGGGTAGCCGGGGGAGGGGCGAACCACGCGGAGCTTTTACGAGTCGACGTCCGGGCTCGAATGGTTTTCTTTTTGTTTCTGACATTTTCATATTTTGGGGGTTTTGTCCTAAGTCTTTCTTTCATACCCAGGAGGTCGTTCCAGTGAGAAACTGAGATCAGGACCCAAGTGCAACACAACCCCACCTGACATCTTTGAGACTGTTTCACAGAGACACTTTGGGATAAGGGATCTGATACTGCTTCAACGATGTCCATTCTCCGCCACCTATAGTCTGCTGGCTGCTTTGTTTGCCTCATTCTGATAGCCGTTGTTGTAGAGACCCATAGGCTTTTGATGTCCTGGACTCGTCGATTTTCAACAGACTTTCCCCATCCCTGCAGGTGATCTCTGTGTCCCTATCCATCCACCATCCCGAACAGCCCAGCGCGGACCCAGGCCAATATCTCAGCTCCACCTATTGACGGGTGTGCAATGTCAAAAGCTGGAGGGCCTTCTATCCTAGGAGGGATATTTGTGCTTGTAATTTTCCCCACAGGCGAGTGGGTTTTCTTAGAGTACACAGCATCTTGTCTGAGTTATCTGACACTCCTATAATAAACAAGAGGCTGCTAGCAGATTTCTCATTTCCATGTTCCCTCTTTCTTTTACAGAAAGTTTTCTGTTCCCTAACAATTCTGCCTTATAAGAGGGTGACATTATATTTTATAACAATGACAAATAGTGTTGGTTGCTACAGGTTTCTAGGCTACGGGAGCAGGTCAGAGTTTTTTAATCAGTCAGATCTGACGTTCCCTGTTTCACAAAGACTATGTTGCTCCCATGGGATGCTTTACGATATAAATGTAGGTGTAATGAAGAAAACAAGTTGAATTCTTTCCAGACTAAATGTTTACGAAGAATTAGAAAAATATTTTGGCCAAACACCATAAGAAATAACATCTTACTGGCAGAAATGCAGATGAAGCCACTGACAACAATTATTGAGGAAAGACGCTGGCGATGGTTGGGACATGTGCTCCGAATGACTGACAACTCACTACCAAAAATAGCACTAAGATGGACACCACAGGGGAACAGAAGTAAGGGTAGACCAAAAGAGACATGGAGAAGAACAACAGAAAGGATGTTGAGCAATAGAGGGCTCACCTGGGCAAGAGCAGAAAAAAAGGCGAAGGACAGGCATTTGTGGGAAACCCTTGCGGAAGACCCATGTGCCCTGGGCACTTAAGGTTCAGAGAGAGAGAGAGAGAGAGAATGAAGGTAGACATATTTGTATGGTTCGGTTTTACAAAAAGACAGAGAGAGTGAGGAAAGTGGGCAGAAACAAGAATGACAGAACGTAAGATGAGCACATATAAATGAAGACCATACAACAAAACAGTCATGACGTTAGACATAATGAGAGATGGCCGCACGCAGCTCTTGCATTTTCGTAAAACTAGGGGAGATCATTCTTTTCAAAGCCTCAAAAACTTCTGGCCATAAAGAATATAAAGAGACATTTATTCACATAAACATCTACAAGGTAATAGAAAACAAGTAGCTTTCGTACATAAACAGCATCATGAGCACAAAACAAAAAAGCAATGCAGCCCTGCCTTATGTGGCCAAGGCTTCAATTTAAAAAAATCTGCTAATATTTTCTTCCATTCTTTAAAAAAATCTAATCTACTATCAAGCACTCGGCCATTTCTAAACACTCTGACGCTATAGTCTAACGGTTTTCGAGAAAGTCATTTATGCTCGCCTCGTTCTAATATATATATAAATGTATGTATGCATGTATGTATGTTCCAACATCGCCCTGGAACGTCTGGAGCAATTACAACCAAACTTAGTACACATATGACTTACAATCTGGAGAAAAGTACTGTTTGGGTGTGAGATCCACATCACCCCTGGGAGTGGGGGTACGAAGGGGTGGGAATTTTATTTACTAAATTCAAGGATAAAATATGACCTAAGGGAGATAATCGTGAAAAGAGCGGTACTGGTCTAAGAAAAGTATCTGTAGTCTTCCATGGCATGTCCAAATAAATAAATTTTAACTTTGTTTTCCCTTAAGTTTATATTATCTTTTTATTGTATTTTATAGCAGATTTCATTGCTCGGTGACAGTGTGCTTTTTCTTATTTTTTCAAATGAGCTTTTCTAGTTAGGGAGAGGTGGAGAGAGGGATAAAAAGGGAGGAGAGAGAGAGAGAGAAAGGGAGAGAGAGGGAGCGAGACAGAGGGGGGAGAGAGAAGGAGAGGGAAATGAGAGGGAGAGAGAGGGAGAGAGAGGGAGAGGTAGGAAAAGAGAGGGAGATAGATTTGAGATCGCCATGTTTTTCCCAGGGACAACTTTATGTTGCTTGCTCAAGGGTGGGTTCACCCAAGAATTTATTTATTCTTGCTCTTGGAGGTGAAACTAAGAATGTTGTTTTAAATCAAGTTTTGAGTTAAATTAATATTATAGTGAATTTGTAAAAGACTTTACTTTATAACTTGTATGCTGTACTTACACTTAAATACATGTAAATAAAATTGCTTCGATTTTACACTATAGATTGAATTCATTCCTTTCCCTGTCTAATAGAAGACTGGGATAAATAAATCACCGAGCAACGCCGGGTAATCAGTTAGTATTCGATATAATTTACGAATGAAACCCATGCCAATCCAATTACATTTGAAAGATGTATTAGATTCTGCTCTGTCTAAATGCACTATTAGTATTATGGATGATTATCTGTCTTTTATACAATTTGAAAAAAAAATAGCAAAAATTTTACTAAAAAGAAATTCAAGGTTTGGATTCTATGTCTATACTGACTGGTTATAAAAAAAGATATTTCTCCTCGCATACAAACGCAATACTGCTACAGAACTTGCTACCGTATAGTGTTTTGTGCTCAAGTTCCATTGCTTACTACGACATTTATTTACAAATATATGGATTACTCATGAACAGACACTGCATAGATGCAAACAGAGTACAAGTAGAGAGACGTTCCAGCAGTTTTTTGCAAAACAAGTATCTCCCTTCGTTCGAACCTCTTCTTCAATAACAAGACTGACTTGAGTTTTCAGGCAAAAGGAGGAAGGAAAGAAAAAGCCGCCAAGTCTAATAGAGTATACAGGTAAAGAAACACACAGTTGTTTTACAAGCTGAGTTCTGGCCAAACTTCCTCAGCTTCCAGAACTTCTGTACACACAGCGGAAAGTTCAAAGTGAAACTGAAAGATGCTCGGTTACGCTAGCTGTTCTAGGAAGGTTCGCCTGTTATTTCATAATATGTTATTTCATTCCCTAAGTTGAGTGAATTGTACAAGAGCATTCAATAATTTTGAAGCACGCCTCCTGTATACTCTATTCTCATTTGTTGCTGTTTTATATACGTTTATTCTTCTTCTTCTTCTTCGCTTATTCTCTACACCTGCAGCTTTATCTCTTGAATAAACTGGACCCTTTTCATTCCCTGCTCTCATATAGATCATATATAATTGTAGAGCTTGGCTTCTTTGGCAAGGGTGGGGGGTGATGCTTCAAGTGATTCATAGCTGATACAGTTTGGAAGGAAATGTTCCGCGCAGTAAAACGTTCCTGAGCACATGACATATGAAGAATTGCCAACCTTCAACTTCGCATATACTCGTATATGAAAGGCGTATCTACACTTGTTATATAAACTGAGAAAGATGTGTATTCCTTAGTCGATAAACTCTGCATGCAAATTCTAAGTCCCTTGTCGTTTCTTAGTAGAAAGCGGACGAAATCATCATCATCATCATCGTCATCGTCGTCGTCGTCGTCGTCGTCATCATCATCATCATCATCATGTGCCGTGCCTACTGGGATTGGCTATTATGCTTCTCCAGACCAATACGGCCCTGAGGTCGATCCAGCCTCGTAAAATGGGTACCAGAGAAAATCTGGGAAGTAAAGGCAGCGAGGAAAGGAACTGGTCACCCTACCTCATACGCTGATGACCCAGCATAATGAGGTCTCTAACGCTTCACCCCCTACGGCATTTGAAATGCTATGGGACTATCTTTACTTTTACTTAGAGTACACGATCCTTAATGCAGGCCATTAGCTCAGTTGGTGATCTCCTCTCACACCATCTCGTCAGACTTTCCAGTATCGTTTCTCTTGGTCTTCCTCTGGCTCTTCTTCCCTCTATGTTTCCTGTTGTTATAATATTTTCAATGCCCCATCTTCTCTTTGCATGTCCTATGAAAGAACATTCTCTCTCTCTCTCTCTCTCTCTCTCTCTCTTAAGATATGAAAGTGCGTGTTTTCACTTCAACGCTAAAGAAAGCGTGTTCTATGAAAACAGCAAGTCTGCTCAAAATCACTGAAGCAGTCTTTCCCCTAGCTTTTAGTATGTGTTTATAAGAGTTTCTCTACATCTGATTTTAAACTAACCCTCTTGTGTTGAAAGATGTTTAGATTTACTGACCTGTTTTCTCTATCCAAGATGGGTGCTTGTGGAAGAAAGCCATCTTAGTGTTTGTTCAAGGAAGACTCGTTGTTTATAATATACGTCCAATGCCCATGCTTCAATTGCTATTTTATTTTTACTTTGGGCAAACTTGCCTAGTTTTAGAAAATTCAGTGCAGTGTTAGCAAATGTTGTCCATCTCAGCTCCCCTTCAACCGTTTGACAGCAAATCTCTGCTTACTTTACAAGATATCTGTCCATTACTTCACCAGATTTGTGGCTGCGTTTATGTAGATATTTTCATGTACAGGCCGAGTTGTTGCAACTCGTTTACCTGCATTTTGTGTGAACACGTGGGAGAATCATTTTAACCTTCACCTTTTTTTTCTTTTTGTAATCCATTACGTCAAAACTGCTCTTCTCTACCCGCGACCGGAGTTACACAACACACGCAGAACATATCCAAAAAACCCCGCTTCAAGCGCCAGAATAAGGCAACGAGTAGAGAGGCAAAGAGTTAAGGCAACGAATAGAGAGGCAAAGAGTTAAGGCAACGAGTAGAGAGGCAAAAAATGTTAAGGCAACGAGTAGAGAGGCAAAGAGTTAGTTCACAGTCGGCTATATCTGCATGGCTAATTAGCACAATAATCTCCTTTTGTACTTACAACTCGTGCCTGTTTTCACTATCATCGTGTGCCGTCTTCAGTATGAAGATTGGCGGTAATGAATTTCCAGTTTCCTCTCTCCTTCGCCTTGATGATACATTCAGCCGGGATGTATCCTGTCCACCCTAGAATGTCATCTTCCCGTTTACATGTAATATTATTGTCTACCCCTCGCTCTTTTTCCCTTCCATTTTTCCTTCGAGTATGGTCTTCAGTATCTTATTATGTCTTGTTAACGTGGCCAAAACGTTTTTTTTTCTTGATCCTTACATTTCTGAAGAGTTCATATGTAACTTGCAGCTGTTCTAATATTTGTGATTTAGTCTTTTCATAATGATGTATTGTTTATATATCTTTCCTTAAAAGATCCACATTTCTGTTGCATTTATCTTTCTCTCCGACTTTTTGCTTAGAGTCCAGGTTTCTCACTCGTACAGAACAGATGTAGCGTGATTTACGTGTCATCATGTTCTCGTAGCATAGAGCTTATATATATATATATATATATATATAATATGTCTTTATCTGTGTGTGTGTGTTGTGTGTGTGTGTGTGTGTGTGTGTGTGTGTGTGTGTGTGTGTGTGTGTGTGTGTGTGTGTGTGTGTGTGTGTGTGTGTGTGTGTGTGTGTGTGTGTGGTGTGTGTGTGTGTGTGTGTGTGTGTGTGTGTGTGGTGTGTGTGTGTGTGTGTGTGGTGTGTGTGTGTGTGTGTGTGTGTGTGTGTGTGTGTGTGTGTGTGTGTGTGTGTGTGTGTGTGTGTGTGTGTGTGTGTGTGGTGTGTGTGTGTTGGCCAGACTGGTTGTTTGTCTTTTGGGAAATTTCACGAGACAGTTCGCTGGGCGAATTTCCTAACTTATTGTAATAAATAGGAAACTCCGGTCGTATGTTAACGTAACAAAGAAAATACGAAAAAACTGGAGGAGAAAATCATATGCGATTGGGCGAGACGCCAGTTCAGTCCGTTTATGTTCACGTGATTTCCGATCCGAGGGGAAAAAAGATTCGTTTTCCTATCCACCGACAACGAACGCGACAACAGGCCAAAATCCTCAGCATCTATAACAAAGTCATCATCCAGTCCTCTTCCTGCTTACCCGTTCTGCCTACAAAGTCATACACACCTGTAGGACTTTGGTCCACGACCACATTCTCTGCCACTCTACTCTCAGTCTTCAGGTTCAACCCCTTCCCATCCCATACACATGGACATACTTTGCGCATCGCTACGGCTGAGTCTCAGAAACAGTAACAGCGAGCATCAACCGGTTTTACAGCGGTGTTCTTTACATCTGTCCTAACACAACTGTGGGGCTGTCGAAGCTCACATGAAGTGTGGAATGAAATTTTTGAACCCTCTAAAGTTGCAACAACGAAGACGGGGGTGGGTGAGGTCGAGGAAGAGAAAATGGTAAAGAAACTGACCCAGATTGAAATCCTGTAGTCCAGGAACACAGCACATATCAGGCAGAAGACGAAAAGGTTAACAGATCACATTATCAGGTTGAAGACGAAAGGTTAACAGATCACATATAAGATAGAAGGTGAAAGTTTAACATATCACATATCAGGATGAAGACGAAAGTTAACAGATCACATAACAGATGGAAGACAAAGGTTAACAGATCATATATCAGATGGAAGGCAAAGGTTAACAGATCATATATCAGATGGAAGGCAAAGGTTAACAGATCACATATCAGATGGAAGACAAAGGTTAACAGATCACATATTCACATATCAGATGGAAGATAAATGTTAGCAGATCATATATCAGGTTGAAGACGAAAGTTAACAGATCACATAACAGATGGAAGACAAAGGTTAACAGATCATATATCAGATGGAAGGCAAAGGTTAACAGATCACATATCAGATGGAAGACAAAGGTTAACAGATCACATATTCACATATCAGATGGAAGATAAATGTTAGCAGATCATATATCAGGTTGAAGACGAAAGTTAACAGATCACATAACAGACGGAAGACAAAGGTTAACAGATCCCATATCAGACAGAAAACAAAGGTTAACAGATCGCCTGCAGATTTTACACATTGTTGATAAATACTTACTCTTCTACGTTTCTCATCCTGTTGTCTTCTTTCTTCTTGTTGTCTTCTCTCCTCCTCTTGTTGCCTCCTCTTCCGCTCAGCTTCTTGTCTCTGTCTCTCAGCTTCTGCCTCCTCTTCCTCTCTTCTTCTTCTTCTCTCTTCCTCTTCCCTGGCGCTAGAGTCATCTTCGACAGCTGTTTGCTGAAATTAGTTCACAACAAAATATTAATATCATGAACTGTCATAGCGGCCGCTGGTAATCTATATTTAAGCATGGCAATAAAGATGTGAAATCTATAGAAATTCATCGACGAATGAAAGTTCAAGATGGTGGTGGTGCATGTCTGCAACTGCAGCAAGTTTAGGAGCGGGGCAGAAAGTTCCGAAGTGGCCTGAATTCTGTATCTTACTCTATTTGTCCAGTTCAGGTGAACACAGAATAGTGTAACCAGAACCGACTGCAGAAGCTGAACGCTCTGTGATGGAAAATTGTCGAGTGACGGTGAATGAAACAGCCGAGTATCCATCGTGATTCGGCATATCTTCTTCTTCTTCTTCTTCTTCAGTGTTCCGAGCCACTAAGGGCCATAAAGTTCGCCTCCATTCCTCTCTATTCCTAACCTTCTCTCTCCAGTTGGTGACACTAGTTTCTTTTGTATACTCTTCTACGTTGTCTCTGTCTTCAGGTTCAACCCCTTCCCATCCCATACACATGGACATACTTTGCGCATCGCTACGGCTGAGTCTCAGAAACAGTAACAGCGAGCATCAACCGGTTTTACAGCGGTGTTCTTTACATCTGTCCTAACACAACTGTGGGGCTGTCGAAGCTCACATGAAGTGTGGAATGAAATTTTTGAACCCTCTAAAGTTGCAACAACGAAGACGGGGGTGGGTGAGGTCGAGGAAGAGAAAATGGTAAAGAAACTGACCCAGATTGAAATCCTGTAGTCCAGGAACACAGCACATATCAGGCAGAAGACGAAAAGGTTAACAGATCACATTATCAGGTTGAAGACGAAAGGTTAACAGATCACATATAAGATAGAAGGTGAAAGTTTAACATATCACATATCAGGATGAAGACGAAAGTTAACAGATCACATAACAGATGGAAGACAAAGGTTAACAGATCATATATCAGATGGAAGGCAAAGGTTAACAGATCATATATCAGATGGAAGGCAAAGGTTAACAGATCACATATCAGATGGAAGACAAAGGTTAACAGATCACATATTCACATATCAGATGGAAGATAAATGTTAGCAGATCATATATCAGGTTGAAGACGAAAGTTAACAGATCACATAACAGATGGAAGACAAAGGTTAACAGATCATATATCAGATGGAAGGCAAAGGTTAACAGATCACATATCAGATGGAAGACAAAGGTTAACAGATCACATATTCACATATCAGATGGAAGATAAATGTTAGCAGATCATATATCAGGTTGAAGACGAAAGTTAACAGATCACATAACAGACGGAAGACAAAGGTTAACAGATCCCATATCAGACAGAAAACAAAGGTTAACAGATCGCCTGCAGATTTTACACATTGTTGATAAATACTTACTCTTCTACGTTTCTCATCCTGTTGTCTTCTTCTTCTTGTTGTCTTCTCTCCTCCTCTTGTTGCCTCCTCTTCCGCTCAGCTTCTTGTCTCTGTCTCTCAGCTTCTGCCTCCTCTTCCTCTCTTCTTCTCTTCTTCTTCTCTCTTCCTCTTCCCTGGCGCTAGAGTCATCTTCGACAGCTGTTTGCTGAAATTAGTTCACAACAAAATATTAATATCATGAACTGTCATAGCGGCCGCTGGTAATCTATATTTAAGCATGGCAATAAAGATGTGAAATCTATAGAAATTCATCGACGAATGAAAGTTCAAGATGGTGGTGGTGCATGTCTGCAACTGCAGCAAGTTTAGGAGCGGGGCAGAAAGTTCCGAAGTGGCCTGAATTCTGTATCTTACTCTATTTGTCCAGTTCAGGTGAACACAGAATAGTGTAACCAGAACCGACTGCAGAAGCTGAACGCTCTGTGATGGAAAATTGTCGAGTGACGGTGAATGAAACAGCCGAGTATCCATCGTGATTCGGCATATCTTCTTCTTCTTCTTCTTCTTCTTCAGTGTTCCGAGCCACTAAGGGCCATAAAGTTCGCCTCCATTCCTCTCTATTCCTAACCTTCTCTCTCCAGTTGGTGACACTAGTTTCTTTTGTATACTCTTCTACGTTGTCTCTGTCTTGGTCTAACCCCTTGGTCTTGTTTCCCTCATCTCTTGTGCATACAGAATTTTCATTTGTCTGTTCTTTTCTTTTCTTTCTACATGGCAAATCTTCACTGCTAAAAACATGGATGACAGAAGCTGTCCTATATCCAAGCGTATCCTTAGAGAAGCGGCCATGTTAACACTACTACATTTAGAGATGGTCAAGAACCGAACTTGGAACCGGCTTACTCGAATCTTCGGGTACAAGGGGTACCCGATTCCCACTATGCCAATACTGGTTATTTATGAGTACTTATTTATAGCCGCATATATATATATATATAAACCAAACCACCCCCAAATACTAGTGAAACCACTTGCTGACGGGCAGTAGGGTAGCCGGACTGACGTCTAATGATGAAAGATTTTATTTTGTTTAGAGCTTAAATAGATCGTATCTGGATTATTGGACGTGTACATACAGGGTCCGGCATAAAGCATAGCTGGATTTTTAAAATAAATAAGCGCTATGCATGTTTTGGTTAAAAAAAAAGTGACATGAAACTCAGAAAAGTGGGTACTTTTTATTATTACCGACAATCATATTTAGGTTTTGAAAATTACGCCGGTTAGATGACCGCCATTATATTTGATACATTCAGCCAGGCGTCTGGAAAATTCCTGCATAAGACCATTTAACATGTTCAAAAGAATATTTTGAATGCAGTGTCGGATTCGATCTTTTAGGTCTGCAATTGACTGTGGTCGACTAGCATACACCGTGTTCTTGAGATACCCCCACAAAATGAAGTCTGCGGCCGATAAATCCGGTGACCGTGCTGGCCAATAAATATCCCCAAATCTAGAAATAAGACGATTGGGAAATGCTTGTCGCAGCATGGCCATAGACTGACGGGCTGTGTGGACATTTGCTCCATCTTGTTGAAACCATATTAGTCTCTTATTTCTATTGGCCAAGTCTGGAATGAAGTATTCTGTTAGCATCTGCACATAAAAATCACTATTAACAGTAAGAGGATGCCAGGTGCCAAAGCGTTCCTAACAGCTGATCGCCGAGGGCTACGAAGCAATGCGCAGCGGACTTCTTGAATTCATTCAGGTGTCCGTTGACTTCTTGGACGATCAGTAGACTTGTTATTAAGGCAATTAGCGGTTTCCTTAAATTTTTTGACCCACCTCAAAATTGTTTTGTCCTCCGATCGGGAACATTATCACGGGGATACAACTCAAAATAGCGACGAAACTTTCGCTGTACAGTAATAGACGATTCTCCACTTTTAAAATAAGTTTCAGAGTGTGTTGTGTTTGCCAGGAAGCCATTGTTAAAAATGACCGTTTGTCTGCTGCATCTCTGACGTCATGTTTTTTTTTTCCACACGTATTCAGTTTCTGCGCACTACATCAGGTAAATCCAGCTATGCTTTATGCCGGACCTTATACGGCACCTTTCTCGTCAGAACAAATGTAAAATCTGTTTATGGACAAAATCTCAGCAGCCATTACAGTAACATGAATAACTGATTATAGGTACTGATTCCATTAATACTTACTAAACGGGTTCCTGAAAGATTAATTTCCTTACAAAAAATATCCAGCTCTAGGTGATGTAGCTCGTTGGCACCGTGCTGCCACCTGCGGGGCGCTCCTTACATTAGTAATGATGCTGCCAGCTTACCTTAGTCAGAGCTTCAATCATACTTTTAAGGTTTCCATTTGGGCTACCCTAGTACATATAGTTAATGTTGTGTCTGCTGCAGCACTGTTAAAATGCTAACGTTAATGTATCAGCCAGGACATTGTTATCAGGTCTCATGTATCAGCCAGGACATTGTTATCAGGTCTCATGTTTTAGCCGTGGACGTACCCCTGGGGGGTCCACTCCCCCCCCCCCCCCCCCCCCCCCCGTTTTCCACTCTTTCTTTATTAGAGACAAAAATCTCCATAGTAACTGATTCCTGGTAGCGGACTATCTGTCCAAAGTTCTGATTATTACACTACCATCAGAGTACATACACATACTTGTAATGAATATGGTAACAAAAACAACTGAATCTAGCTAAAATTTAGATACAAGGACATTACTCAAACTCATGATTCAAATAATCAAACTCAAAATAGAATTTATAACAAAAAGTGAAAATAAATTTAAAAAAAAACAAAGAGGACACTAAACTGTTATAGGCAACTGAAGATATAATCTGCATGCTAAAATATAACACAGGGTGATTCACAAGAACCCGGACTCTTTTTTTTCTAAAAATTATTAGCTATATTAAGGACTATAATAGAAAGATCTCTAGCGGTAAACAAAGATTATGCATGTGCTTTGTTGATTACGCGAAAGCTTTTGACAGAGTTAGACAAGAAGACATGGTAGAAATGCTAGAAAAACTTAATACATGCGGTAAAGATGTCTGGATGTAGGTAAGAACTTTTTTTTCACGTTTTTCTATTGCGCGCGGTTTTGCAGCCTCGGTGACCTCGTAATATGACACTGTCCTAGTCTGCCAGAACAAATAAGATGCTAGAAAGGAGCTGATGTTTGATGTTATTGGAACCTGGATGAAGTTTCAACGACGTGTTCGCGATCGTGAGCCAGACATGGAAGCGATTGTTAAAAATGACCGTTTGTCTGCTGCATCTCTGACGTCATGTTTTTTTTTTCCACACGTATTCAGTTTCTGCGCACTACATCAGGTAAATCCAGCTATGCTTTATGCCGGACCTTATACGGCACCTTTCTCGTCAGAACAAATGTAAAATCTGTTTATGGACAAAATCTCAGCAGCCATTACAGTAACATGAATAACTGATTATAGGTACTGATTCCATTAATACTTACTAAACGGGTTCCTGAAAGATTAATTTCCTTACAAAAAATATCCAGCTCTAGGTGATGTAGCTCGTTGGCACCGTGCTGCCACCTGCGGGGCGCTCCTTACATTAGTAATGATGCTGCCAGCTTACCTTAGTCAGAGCTTCAATCATACTTTTAAGGTTTCCATTTGGGCTACCCTAGTACATATAGTTAATGTTGTGTCTGCTGCAGCACTGTTAAAATGCTAACGTTAATGTATCAGCCAGGACATTGTTATCAGGTCTCATGTATCAGCCAGGACATTGTTATCAGGTCTCATGTTTTAGCCGTGGACGTACCCCTGGGGGGTCCACTCCCCCCCCCCCCCCCCCCCCGTTTTCCACTCTTTCTTTATTAGAGACAAAAATCTCCATAGTAACTGATTCCTGGTAGCGGACTATCTGTCCAAAGTTCTGATTATTACACTACCATCAGAGTACATACACATACTTGTAATGAATATGGTAACAAAAACAACTGAATCTAGCTAAAATTTAGATACAAGGACATTACTCAAACTCATGATTCAAATAATCAAACTCAAAATAGAATTTATAACAAAAAGTGAAAATAAATTTTAAAAAAAAACAAAGAGGACACTAAACTGTTATAGGCAACTGAAGATATAATCTGCATGCTAAAATATAACACAGGGTGATTCACAAGAACCCGGACTCTTTTTTTTCTAAAAATTATTAGCTATATTAAGGACTATAATAGAAAGATCTCTAGCGGTAAACAAAGATTATGCATGTGCTTTGTTGATTACGCGAAAGCTTTTGACAGAGTTAGACAAGAAGACATGGTAGGAATGCTAGAAAAACTTAATACATGCGGTAAAGATGTCTGGATGTAGGGTAAGAACTTTTTTTTTTCACGTTTGTCTCTTGCGCGCGGTTTTGCAGCCTCGGTGACATCGTAATATGACACCGTCCTAGTCTGCCAGAACAAATAAGATGCTAGAAAGGGGCTGATGTTTGATGTTACTGGAACCTGGATGAAGTTTCAACGACGTGTTCGCGATCGTGAGCCAGACATGGAAGCGATTGTTCGGAACAAAAAGAGCCGTGACTTCTCTCGCCATATTTAGGTTGGTTAGCTGTCATGCGTATCATACTCTGTTCATTTGTCAGAACAAGCGGAAATGTTAATTTTGCTATCTATTATTTCTTAACCACATCAGTGTCATTTTGAAAATTCACCAAGTTTGTATTGTGTCTTTTAGCGCAGCGTTTACTCGTTAAAGGTTACCCACAATTTTCTGGAAAAAAATGTAGCATTTAAAGCATTTATCTACCGTACAGATATGAAACTTTTCCAAAATATTGGGGTCCGTGGTCAGTATTTGGAAGCAACAGGGGATCGACGGACTTTTGTTCATTAGGAACCACTGGTTTAGAACATTTAGTCATAACAATGTGACAGAAAAGTTTAACACATTCTACAGTGATTGTGAATGGTTTCATTTGAATGGATTTATCAACAATCATAACACTTGCCTTTGGGCTACAGAGAGTCCCTAAGAATTCCATGATATTCATTCCACTTCACTGTTAAGAAAGTTAGAGACTGTGCTATTTTTAGACGGAGAATTACGAGACCATAACTGTTAATTCCCCTGTGCTATTTTTAGACAGAGAATTTCGAGACCATAATTGTTACTTCCCCTGTGCTATTTTTAGACAGAGAATTACGAGATCATAACTGTTACTTCCCCTGTGCTATTTTTAGACAGAGAATTACGAGACCATAACTGTTACTTCCCCTGTGCTATTTTTAGACGGAGATTTACGAGACCATAACTGTTACTTCCCCTGTGCTATTTTTAGACAGAGAATTACGAGACCATAACTGTTACTTCCCCTGTGCTATTTTTAGACAGAGAATTACGAGACCATAACTGTTACTTCTGATATGTGCGTGGACATCATCTATCAGTTTGTAGCAGCGCTTGAAGACGAGGAACGTTACTGCTGGCTTCAACAAGAGGCCGCAACATACCACACGTCAGCGGAGACAACGGTGATGTTTCATGAGTTCTTCCACGATAGAATGATCTCGACAACCAGTGGCCTCTTCGCTCACCGGACTGAAGTTCTCCAGATTTAACAACAACAACAACAACAACAACTATTTGCGGGGCTGTCTGAAAGACACTGTGCTCTAACAACAACAACAACTATTTGCGGGGCTGTCTGAAAGACACTGTGCTCTAACAACAACAACTATTTGCGGGGCTGTCTGAAAGACACCGTGCTCTAACAACACACACGCCCTGAAAGAGCTTCGTAAAGAGATTATCAGGGCCTCGTGGGACCTGGCACCAAACTCACCGACAAGAATAGCAGCCAATAGGTGAATTTACAAATCCAACAGAATTATGGACAATTCCATCATCATTTGTAAAGGTTTTCTGATTACGCATAAGTCCCAGCTGAAGCACCTGGCTAACGAGTTTTGAAGCAGAGATAAAAAAGATCGACATCTGGAGAAGATAAGAAGAAACCGCCCAGATAGAGGGGTAAACAAGGAGAGAAAGAAAGGAGAAGTTCTAATTATTTTTTAAAAAGTATTTAAAATAAATTGTGCATCACTGAACTCGGGGAATACATTTTTTGAAATCTAAGTCCGGGGACTTTTGAATCATCCTGTACATTTTAAATAATGAATTATGTCAAAGATGATAATGATGATCATGATCATGGTAAAAAGTGGTGATAGTGATAATAATGATGATTATTATGATGGCGCTATAAATAACAGTCGCTACGGATCAGCTGTTTAAATATATTTAACTACAGCAAACAATCAACAAACAAATGTCGTAAGAGTTGTTATCAAATACAGTTATGTATGGAAGTTTGTACCGTTAAATGTAGCCACATATGTCTGCTCGTAATTTATTTCATAATATGTGCATGTGATTTATAAGCATATGGAGTACAGCCTAATATGTATGCAAAGATACTGAATAGGTCACTGTAAATACATGCTTTTATACATACACACAACCGTTATTTTGTTTCTGCATGCACAGCTTTAGGCATCTGAGGACATCAGAGAAGAAGATATGACGACAGCTGTAACACTGAGGTCACGAGGAAAGAGGCAAGCAGAAAGTAAAGTTTATGAACTGGAGAGGGAGAGGGAGTTGATCATGCAGACGGAAATGTAGATCCTGACATGCGACTGCTGGCACTGATGCTGAAACAGGGGTTTGAGGAAATGGGCATAAACTGAAGACAGGGCATTACATCAGGGGAAGACGTGACATTACATCAGGGGAAGACGTGACATTACATCAGGGGAATACTTGACATTACATCAGGGGAATACTTGACATCACATCAGGGGAAGACTTGACATTACATCAGGGGAAGACTTGACATTACATCAGGGGAAGACTTGATATTACATCATGGGAAGACTTGACATTACATCGGAAGACGTGACATAACATCGGGGGGAGACTTGACATTTCATCAGGGGAAGAGATGAAGTTACATCAAGGGAAGACTTGACATTACATAAGGAGACGACTTGACATTACATAAAGGGAAGAGATGGCGTTACATCGGAAGAAGACATGATATTACATAAAAAAAGAGATGACATTACATCAAAGAAAGAGACGACATGACATCAAAGAAAAAGACATGACATGACATCGAGGGGATCCTATTTTCTTCCTTTTATTTCGCTGTCGCCTTGAACATAAAATCTGTGGTAGCTATGTGATAGTCTATGGTGAATAAGAGGTGTATCTGATGAGGAGTTTGCTATTGGGGGGGGGGGGAAGGTTATTTAAATTAAAAAATGGATTTTTTTAAAAATAGCCATCTCAGGGAGTTTCCAGCTGGTATAACCCCTACCTTGTTGACCAAGCTTTAGTATTTTTTTTTGGTCCACAAATACCCCCCCCCCCCCTTAAAAGTTTTTTTTTTTTTCAAGGACATGATTTCCCGAAGTAACATTTCTTTCACCGGAACTGTAGAGGCCCAAAGCTGTTTCTTCAGCTCTTCACACAGTCTACAGTCTAGGAGGATACATTCCACTGCCATTTCTTTATTTAGTACAGTAGCAAGCTGAACTGTTTCCCACGTTAAACACACAAGTGGCTGGCTTGCCAGGCATGTTAAAATGTAGTACAGCAGATGACCTCGCCACTGAAAACATACGATATGGGGTTGGTCAGATACTGATCATTATATCAACATAGTTTCTATAACACAGTCAAATCCTCTTCTCACAGTTGGGAATAGTACGCCATAACAATGAAAATAACATGCAAACAGGAGATGATGGACTTTTAAGCGTTGGCTAGAACTACAGGCTTTGTCTAAACTAAAGGGAATAAGAAAGCTGGTCGGTCTACCGCGGACAAGCTGACAAATGGTAGCAAACAACGGGACATGAGCACAGCAAAGTAAGAGAGACGGACAAGCTGACAAACGGTAGCAAACAACGGGACATGAGCACAGCAAAGTAAGAGAGACGGATTGGTCGGTTTAACCTTCAAAAATTTATTGAGCAAGCACTTCAGGCGCGAGAGACTGAATGATTACTATGTTGTCGTCTTATGACTAAGCGGCTGCTCGTCCTACTGACGTCCGGAGTTCTATTCTCAGCCACTTTTTTTTTATTTCATTCTTTCATATCTGAAATTGTTTGCTCTATAAATTAAATCATCTATAGGCTAAACCTATCTTTTCTCTCTCTCTCTCTCTCTCTTTCTCTCTCTCTCTCTCTCTTACTTTGAAAGAGGCATGCCTACACTGAAACAGTAACGAGCAAGTCTTTCTTCTTCAATGCACAAACACTTAACCTAGATCCAAGTTGCAAGAACAACATGTTTTTCTTCTGTGACTTCTGAGACACGAAACAACTAAGAACATGTAGGATCTAAAATGACAACGTTGCAGCTGCTCCACAAACCTCAATCTCAGGCTCCGGGGCCGCCTTTGATGTCTCCTCCTGTACATTAAGTGACACATGAAATATTCAAACATTAAGTTAGGGTACACATGAAATGTTCAAACATTAAGTTAGGGTACACCATTTTTTTCAGATGCTGAAAACATGGAATATCTCTTCAGTGACAACAATCATATGTAGTTATTCACACTTTGATAAAGGTATCACTCAGAAAACAAAACAAATATGAAGCAATAAAGCACATAAGATGTTAAATTTATATAGTGAATTGTATTTACACTTGACTGTTGTTTGTTTTTTTAATATATAATTAACAGCTTAAAATGAAGAAGAATTTAAAAGGTCTTTAATAATATTTGTTGAAAACATCAGTGAAAATACAGCAAAAACAATAAACAAACTGGATAAACTCAGAACGGTCAAGTTAGAAGGACCATCGGAACTGGTAGGATGCTAAAAGCAGAAGATTATGATACGTTAAAAGACACGGACTATCAACAAAAGATGCTTCCAGAAATTTCGTCTGGGAACATGTTTCAGCACGTTTAAATGAAAAAATATGACTTGTTAGACAAAACAGATGAATAATTTCCAATCAGTCATGCTTCTGTATGTATTAAGTCAGAATCCCCGAATTTATGGGAACATGGGGGAGTTCTTGCCTGGTCCATTTCCATGTACATAATTCATCAATGCCAGGTTTTTCTATCAGCCATGAGGTCTGGGAAGATCCTTCGAAACACTGAGCTATGTGGAGAGCGACTCTGCCATGTGGAGAGCGACTCTGCCATGTGGAGAGCGATTCTGCCATATGGAGAGAGATTCTGCCATATAGAGAGAGATTCTACTACGTGGAGAGCGATTCTGCCACATGGAGAGCGATTCTGTCATATGGATAGCGATTCTGCCACATGGAGAGTGATTCTGCCATATGGAGAGCGATTCTGCCATATGGAGAGAGATTCTGCCATATGGAGAGAGATTCTACTACGTGGAGAGCGATTCTGCCATATGGAGAGCGATTCTGTCATATGGAGAGAGATTCTACCATATGGAGAGAGATTCTGCCACATGGAGAGCGATTCTGCCACGTGGAGAGCGATTCTGCCACGTGGAGAGCGATTCTGCCACGTGGAGAGCGATTCTGCCACATGGAGAGCGATTCTGCCACGTGGAGAGCGATTCTGCCACGTGGAGAGCGATTCTGCCACGTGGAGAGCGATTCTGCCACGTGGAGAGCGATTCTACACACAGCACAGGCATTATTTGAGGAGGAAATAAGGGCCGGACTTGACAGAAGATGCAAGTGCTGGAAGGAAGCTGGATCTTGCAACACAAAAATATGCTTGCTTTTAGTCTGACCGACTGAGCAGATCAAATTTTTGTACAGCCGGGCCATGAGAGGAGCTGTCCGGCAAAATGTTGTTTGGCTAAACCCACAACAGCTGATATATATGACCTGTATATATGACTTCTATGCAGACATAATTTTTGGCAAGCGTTATTTTTTTTTCTTTCTCTCTTCGCGATGTCTAGATTAATAATTAAATAAAAAAGCAAATATATTAGAAGAAAGAGCTAATCAATGATTTCCGCTTTTATGGCGCATGCGCTTCTTAGCACAAAACATAGCAGAAGTGTCAAGAAGTTAGTCTTCTTGTTACACGGTTACCGCTTTCTTTGGATACAACAATATATACACCAGGGTTTCTCAACGAGAGATGCACAGCGCTTCACAATGCCAAACTGAATTTCAAAAGGGGGAGGGGAGGTGGGGGAGGAGAGAGGAGTTCACGATTTGTAGATCACGTCTAAAAGTGGTAAATAACGTTTTCGCATTGGTAATAATGGGATTGTGGGGACGGTAGGCGGGTTGTAGAGAAAACTTATGGGAAAAAAGGAGGACACCACATAAAATAGTTGAGAAACCCTGATTTACACTTTCTTCTGGTAATACCGACAGGGGCAGGTAATAACGAACGGAGATAATGCATTACAGAAGGTGCACATGCTAGAATGTTGTATAAACAAAATAACAACGAAGAACTACTGCATGTTATGTGCTCGCATACAAGACATAAAATGTAGATACTGTATTAAGTACAACATAATGGATTATATTTTCAAGGAAAATCGGAATAATATAAATGGAGGAAAGGAATGAACATTGGTCTTTTTTTTAATATATACAAAAGCTTTCTTTGAAGTGACTTTGGGTGCATTAGTACTTTAACAGGTGGCGGAATTTGGTGGGAAGACCTAGAAATTTGGGGGCGGAATTTGGTGGGAAGACCTAGAAATTTGGGGGATATGCTCATTTAAGCTAATAATGAAATTATAATATGCTCATATGAAGTGCTCAGACTTCCTGCAGATATTATGGTTCGGGGGGGGGGGGGGGGACAAAAACAAAAACTCTGCTCGAGTTCGCTGTAACGAAACAAATCTCCAGCTATCTTGTGCCCTATAAACTCCCAGCAGATTCGGCGGTAAACGAAATAAAACAAGTGATGCCAAAAACATTACAGAAGTTAACTACTCGTAACTTGTCCATGTTCGAAATCTTCGTCTTTTTCCGTTTTGCGTTTTTTTCCGGTTCAAATTTTCCCGTAGTCTGATTTCATCTTTTTCACTTTAACACTTTCAGCTTTATATCCACAGAAGCACACAGTGTCAGAGCACTCTGGTGTCTTCGGTCATGCAGTCGGGTGTTTTCGTTGTCCAGAAAATAATACTACAAATATAATAATGAACCTTAGAAAATTCCTAGTAGCTGTGGAATAGGAATCTAGGACTCGGCAATAATTGCCATTAAATGCACCTCCTTCATCTCATCAATTTCCTTCGAGTGGTTTGTTTGTGTGTCCTACAGCTAGTCTCATCCTGTTTTCGCAAAAGCAATGCAGAACAAGCCTGCGCACGTGGAAGTAATGGCGTTCTCTATGATACAAATTGTATATTGTAGAAAGTTGTTCCAAAAGAGATTTTTTGTTAGTTAACACGCTAAGCCCCCCCCCCCCCCCATAGAAACGTGCTGCCATGCTTTACGGAAGCCCCACAGACTGCACTTTGCTTGCTTCTTACACTTTGATGCGATTTCTTCAAACACTGCTCTACTCCTTCGCTCCGTAAGTCAGATTATCGTCATGATTGGCATGCACAAGAGCTTCGCTCTATGATGTAAGAGTGAATCTTCTAAATCAGACCAACTTCTCGAGACACTGCATCGCCTGGCGCTAAGCGTTTAATATTAAGTTTAAGAATGGCCGACCAATGTTGCGTTCTAACCGCTATGATTCAGTACGACCAGTCACCAGTGGCAAATTATTGTGACTGATAATGATGAGGAGAGCAACCTTTATGTTTGAAGGTAATGGGGAGTAATCTTGTACTAACCATTATGTTTGAAGGTAATGGGAAGCAATTTTGTACTAACCATTATGTTTGAAGGTAATGGGAAGCAATCTTATACTAACCATTATGTTTGAAGGTAATGGGGAGCAATCTTATACTAACCATTATGTTTGAAGGTAATGGGGAGCAATCTTATACTAACCATTATGTTTGAAGGTAATGGGGAGCAATCTTATACTAACCATTATGTTTGAAGGTAATGGGGAGCAATCTTATACTAACCATTATGTTTGAAGGTAATGGGGAGCAATCTTGTACTAACCATTATGTTTGAAGGTAATGGGGAGCAATCTTGTACTAACCATTATGTTTGAAGGTAATGGGGAGCAATCTTGTACTAACCATTATGTTTGAAGGTAATGGGGAGCAATCTTGTACTAACCATTATGTTTGAAAGACTGAGCAGATCAAATTTTTGTACAGCCGGGCCATGAGAGGAGCTGTCCGGCAAAATGTTGTTTGGCTAAACCCACAACAGCTGATATATATGACCTGTATATATGACTTCTATGCAGACATAATTTTTGGCAAGCGTTATTTTTTTTTCTTTCTCTCTTCGCGATGTCTAGATTAATAATTAAATAAAAAAGCAAATATATTAGAAGAAGGAGCTAATCAATGATTTCCGCTTTTATGGCGCATGCGCTTCTTAGCACAAAACATAGCAGAAGTGTCAAGAAGTTAGTCTTCTTGTTACACGGTTACCGCTTTCTTTGGATACAACAATATATACACCAGGGTTTCTCAACGAGAGATGCACAGCGCTTCACAATGCCAAACTGAATTTCAAAAGGGGGAGGGGAGGTGGGGGAGGAGAGAGGAGTTCACGATTTGTAGATCACGTCTAAAAGTGGTAAATAACGTTTTCACATTGGTAATAACAGGATTGTGGGGACGGTAGGCGGGTTGCAGAGAAAACTTATGGGGAAAAAAAGGAAGACACCACATAAAATAGTTGAGAAACCCTGATTTACACTTTCTTCCGGTAATACCGACAAGGGCAGGTAATAACGAACGGAGATAATGCATTACAGAAGGTGCACATGCTAGAATGTTGTATAAACAAAATAACAACGAAGAACTACTGCATGTTATGTGCTCGCATACAAGACATAAAATGTAGATACTGTATTAAATACAACATAATGAATTATATTTTCAAGGAAAATCGGAATAATATAAATGGAGGAAAGGAGTGAACATTGGTCTTTTTTTTAAATATATACAAAAGCTTTCTTTGAAGTGACTTTGGCTGCATTAGTACTTTAACAGGTGGCGGAATTTGGTGGGAAGACCTAGAAATTTGGGGGCGGAATTTGGTGGGAAGACCTAGAAATTTGGGGGATATGCTCATTTAAGCTAATAATGAAATTATAATATGCTCATATGAAGTGCTCAGACTTCCTGCGGATATTATGGTTCGGGGGGGGGGGGGGACAAAAACAAAAACTCTGCTAGAGTTCGCTGTAACGAAACAAATCTCCAGCTATCTTGTGCCCTATAAACTCCCAGCAGATTCGGCGGTAAACGAAATAAAACAAGTGATGCCAAAAACATTACAGAAGTTAACTACTCGTAACTAGTCCATGTTCGAAATCTTCGTCTTTTTCCGTTTTGCGTTTTTTTCCGGTTCAAATTTTCCCGTAGTCTGATTTCATCTTTTTCACTTTAACACTTTCAGCTTTATATCCACAGAAGCACACAGTGTCAGAGCACTCTGGTGTCTTCGGTCATGCGGTTGGGTGTATTTCCACTATTCGTTGTCCAGAAAATGATACTACAAATATAATAATGAACCTTAGAAAATTCCTAGTAGCTGTGGAATAGGAATCCAGGACTCGGCAATAATTGCCATTAAATGCACCTCCTTCATCTCATCAGTTTCCTTCGAGTGGTTTGTTTGTGTGTCCTACAGCTAGTCTCATCCTGTTTTCGCCAAAGCAATGCAGAACAAGCCTGCGCACGTGGAAGTAATGGCGTTCTCTATGATACAAATTGTATATTGTAGAAAGTTGTTCCAAAAGAGATTTTTTTGTTAGTTAACACGCTAAGCCCCCCCCCCCCCCCATAGAAACGTGCTGCCATACTTTACGGAAGCCCCACAGACTGCACTTTGCTTGCTTCTTCCACTTTGATGCGATTTCTTCAAACACTGCTCTACTCCTTCGCTCCGTAAGTCAGATTATCGTCATGATAGGCATGCACAAGAGCTTCGCTCTATGATGTAAGAGTGAATCTTCTAAATCAGACCAACTTCTCGAGACACTGCATCGCCTGGCGCTAAGCGTTTAATATTAAGTTTAAGAATGGCCGACCAATGTTGCGTTCTAACCGCTATGATTCAGTACGACCAGTCACCAGTGGCAAATTATTGTGACTGAAAATGATGAGGAGAGCAACCTTTATGTTTGAAGGTAATGGGGAGCAATCTTATATTAACCATTATGTTTGAAGGTAATGGGGAGCAATCTTATATTAACCATTATGTTTGAAGTAATGGGAAGCAATCTTATATTAACCATTATGTTTGAAGGTAATGGGGAGCAATCTTATATTAACCATTATGTTTGAAGGTAATGGGAAGCAATCTTATATTAACCATTATGTTTGAAGGTAGTGGGAAGCAATCTTATATTAACCATTATGTTTGAAGGTAATGGGAAGCAATCTTATATTAACCATTATGTTTGAAGGTAATGGGGAGCAATCTTATACTAACCATTATGTTTGAAGGTAATGGGAAGCAATCTTATACTAACCATTATGTTTGAAGGTAATGGGGAGCAATCTTATACTAACCATTATGTTTGAAGGTAATGGGAAGCAATCTTATATTAACCATTATGTTTGAAGGTAATGGGGAGCAATCTTATACTAACCATTATGTTTGAAGGTAATGGGGAGCAATCTTATACTAACCATTATGTTTGAAGGTAATGGGGAGCAATCTTATACTAACCATTATGTTTGAAGGTAATGGGAAGCAATCTTATACTAACCATTATGTTTGAAGGTAATGGGGAGCAATCTTATACTAACCATTATGTTTGAAGGTAATGGGAAGCAATCTTATATTAACCATTATGTTTGAAGGTAATAGGAAGCAATCTTATATTAACTGTTATGTTTGAATGTAATGGGAAGCAATCTTATACTAACCATTATGTTTGATTAAAAAGTGAGAGAAATCTTACATTAACTATTATGTTTGAATGTATTGGGAAGCAATCTTATACTACCATTATGTTTGTTTTAAGAGTGAGAGCAATCTTACATTAACTATTATGTTTGAATGTAATGGGAAGCAATCTTATACTAACCATTATGTTTGATTAAAAAGTGAGAGCAATCTTACATTAACTATTATGTTTGAATGTAATGGGAAGCATTCTTGTACTAAAGATTATGTTTGATTAAAAGGTGGGATCATTCTTACATTAATTAACTATTATGTTTGAACGTAATGGAGGACAAAGGGATTGAACTGTTGGAAAAGGTAATGAAGATAGAAAGGCAAGAGCAAAGGTAAATTGATACAACATGTAATGTGAACTAGACCAGGTATCGATATCAAATAATACTTTAAACAAGAAGGAAGCAACAAATCTTTAGATTTTTGTGTGTGTAAAACTGACAAAATTTGATGTTTTCAGCGTTACTGGTGTCATTTCTTCTTACTCCCAAAACATCAGTAATTTAAATACTCTGTGGGTCGTTGCCTTGAACACAAGGGCCTGCCTGCGCCCGAACACACAAACACAACACACATAATAATAATAATAATGATGATAATACAATAAGCAAGAAGTATATGTGTGCCAGCACATAAATACATGCAGCTCATTTTAACAACTAAAATAACTGAAATAGAAGTAGTCGATAAAATTATGTTATTGTAAATTTAAGGCCAGATACCCAATGTGAACGAGCGAGTGGCTGGTTGCCTGACTTAACTGATAGACCCCACACATATTCATGTACACGCGTACATCACATTCACGCATGTATACAATTTCTACAGCTGTGTTTATATATTTCCATTATATTGCTGTTTGAATGTTATTCCAAGAGATTCATTTAGAGTTATTTCTTGAATGTTATTCGAAGAGATTTCTTTACAGGTATTTCAGTCCGACTGATAAAGGATACAAACATATGTGTATGCTTGTAGGAGTATTAGAAAAGAAGCAGTTGTCTCAACATACGCCCACACTTATTCTGTTCCAATAAGCGTTAAGACTATAATAACATGACAAGGATTCACGCCTTCCCTTCCATCAATCATTTTTTTAAAACCAGTCAATCAAACGTTTGCTGCAATCAACCACGCTGTCATCTGCAGAAGTATACACCTTAAACTGGAAATATGGCTTTATAAAAGGCGGGTACATTTAAGTTTAGCATAAATAATAGTTGTTTTGTCTAAAGTTAAGATAAATACAGTTAAAATATGTGCACTGTCAGCTCATTTTTAAAGAACAACCTAAAGTCGTAACATTCCATTGCAGTAATTTAAAAAGTAATACAGGAAATAGAGCACAAGTGAGTGCAGTTTTTTTTTCTAACAAAAAAAAAGTAGATAAAATGTCATGAACAAAAAAGAAAAGAGCAAATTTATCTATGTTGCAAGAACTTAATACTGAAGAAGGCTGGCTAGTACAGAAGATTAAATAGAGAAAACTGAAATATTTTGGATATTTTAAACGTCATGAGAATTTAAAGAAGGGTACATAGTGGGAAAAAGAAAGAGAGGAAGACCAAGTCGAAGATGGCTGCAAGACATCGTTGATGATCTGCAAATGGATGCATCAGCAGCAGGCCATCTTGCTTACGACCGAGAGGTCTACAGGAGAGCTGTTAGGGAGTTATGGCGGCAAAATTCCGCAAGGGGCATGCAAATGACTGACTGAGATAAAATATAAAAGCACAGATGTTTATATATACATATATATACATAATTATATATACATACATATATACATATATATATATATATATATGTGTGTGTGTGTGTGTACAGATGCACAGGCTGTGTTTGTCATGGTAAATTTTGGCATGTTTCAATTACTTTTCAAAAGTGCGTACATGATCGGGCCTGAGGCTCGTCTAGCTGACTCTACACCGCCATCTTAACTTAGTTTTAGAAGAAAATTTGTTTAACATATAGAAATTATTATGCTTGAATTTATTAAAAAAAACAACAACAAACATTAAAATGTTTTTGTAATCAGCGATACCTGGTCCAGAGTTATTCTAATATTAAGTTGTCATACATGAACATGGAAAATACAACTAACAAATACAACGGTTATGTGGTGGTTACAGCTGAAGATGTACAACACTTAAGAGTTATAGATAACCAGGTGCAGAATACCTCGTCGTCCCCACCTCTCCGTCGCCGGCTTCTGAAACTTGATGTCTCCTGTAATTTTATCATCAATCTCAGTAATCATAACCGTGAAGATAAGAAAATAAAGTGTAAGGATAACAGAAATGTGTTATCGTTGTTTGTAGTAGCGCTATCATTGCTATTGAGTTTTTTTTTTGGGTAGCTCAAAGTGACGTGTGAAGTGCCCCCCAAAACCTCAGTGAGGTGCAAGAAGACAGAAACTGAAAAGTGAACAAAAGCAGCCAAAAACTTGACCAAAAAAAAAAGTTTGACGAATACAGCTCGACGGTTTCTCTTGAAGCTGAAAAGTAGCGATGATGATGATGATGATGATGGTGATGATGATGATGATGATTGTCGACGAGAATTGAAAAAAGAAACAAAATTTTAATAAGCGAATTGGAAGATTGCTTGAAACTGAAACAAAACAAATAAAGAAACAAAACATAACAAAACAAAATAATACTTGAAACTGAAACAAAACAAGTAAATAATCAAATCTACGTGTCTTGGGAACAGACAACGACATACTACTAATACCACTAGAGTCTACGATTAAAACAAATGAAGATAATACGACAGCGTTGTATATAAACAGGTTGATAATATGTTAAGGCAAAAATATAAAACCACGCAAAATCAAAGAAATTATAACAATAAGAAATTTAAATTTCAACACAGAGCAATGTGCATGACCGATAAACTTTTAGTTGCTACAAAATTTATTGCAAAACTTTGGTGCCACCAGCATGTAGGAAATAAAACCTAGTTTATCTAACTTCAGATTTCACCCTCAAATAGACTATTGGAGGAAAACCCATTATTACTGTTTGCAATATATACCTTCCGCTTATATCATACTGGCTACGAAAATGTTTGCTCAAAAGAACTAGATCCAGTTTTAGCGTTAAATAGAAAGGAATCATGAAGTGCGAACATGGATACATGCTGTGCTCAAGAACTTCAAGAATACATTAAGTAACACCAGTTTAAGAAAAAAAAACTGGGGTGAAGTAGAGAAAACTAAATGGCCAGTGATAAAGAAGCATAAAGCAAAAACTATAAAGACGCAAAACTTAAAACAGCAAAGAAATTTAAGGCCTTATGGTGCTGTGCACTTTACACGCGGATTATGAATAAAACATGTCAAGAGAAGAGAGAAGTTGGAGAAGCCTGTAATGACTGGAAAATTCCAGGAGAAAAGTTAGAGAGAAAGGTCAAGAGAACAAAAAAAAAATCTCAGTGGAGTTATCACGTGACATGGAAAGAGAGCAGTATCTGAATTAAATGGAAACGTCAAGGACTACACAAGATGGAGATGCATGGTAACCGACGCTATCCAGCACGGCATGTAATAATAATAGGAGGTGGATAAACAAGAGAGAGAAGGAATTTTTTTTACTTTAACATATGCCGTAATTATTCTGCTGTTTTTCGTCCGGTATGATTTAAGTAAATACATATACTGCAAAACATTTAGTTCTCTCCCCTTGGCTTAACTATATCTATACTTGGGGATCGAAGAGAGATAACTCAAGAAATAGCGAACTCGTGTAGCTGAAATTCTTAACACAATATGGGAGCATCAAGCAAGGTCATCACTGGCATACCTCAGCGGGAGTTTCGTCCTCTGTTCCTCGTCTTCTGTTTCTCCTGCTGCTGGTGTCCTCTTCAGCGGGGGCTGCTTCCCTGTCAACGAGGAATTGAATTTTATATACACATATAAATATGTATGTAATATAAAATATACGAAACAAAGCAGACCTCAAGATGATAGTCGGCGGTTAGTCCGCGTTTATTTTTGAAACTCACGTGTCAGGGCAAGAAATTTTGCTTGCTCTAAAGCTTCCTGAATAACTTCTCTTGACTATACAGCGGTACACATACTCAGCACAGCACAGACATCTTCGCCTTGGTCTTCCTCTCTTTCTTTTTCCCATTATGTACCCTTCCAAGATGGTCTTCCCTAGATTATCAGGACGTTTAATGTGTCCAAAATATTTAAATTTTCTTTGTTTCATCCTCTTTACTAGATATATATATATATATATACGGCGGTTCATGAAGCAGTACTGCTTTTCTATATTCTAAATGACTGATTTGGAAGCGTCATAGTTTCAGTTTATGTTTCAGCGACTGATGAAGCCGGGACCATGCAGATACAAAGTTTCCTTGGAGACAAAGCTGCAAGTTAATAGCAGGGACACCTAGAGAAATCAGGTTATAATCGCTTCCATTAAGCTTCACCACGCCACCAGCAACAGATGATAACAAATTCGTTTATTATATGATATAAATATGATTAATATATAATACTGCAAAAAAAAACCCAACTCTATATATTACGACATTCAAAGATGGCTGGTTTAAAAAAATGAGGCAAAATCGGGATTCACAAGGGCGTAAGGTACAAGTGTAGCAGTCCACGTAAGAGAACTATTGTTATCACAGAAAGGGCAATTAGTATGAGTCTTTTTTTTTAACCTTTTCGTGTTCGGCTGAGATCCTTCTAGAAGGGCTGAGAAACCCGTGACAGAGAATTGTGGGAGAGACTGTGAGTGGACAGTGGATGTGTAGAGGATGGTTTTTTGTTATGCCTCTGTTGAGAAAATGGATGTTTATAATTGTTTCTGGAGTTGTGGAAGTAGGAACGAACTCGCCATGTGGTAGGGCAAACCTGCCGGGGGTCAGAATATCGTCATCACATCTCCATTTTCATCCACTTTATCAATAAAAATCCCATGTCAAGTGATACGCAGGACTGGGTTGACCTTTGTATCAGTGTGTTGCCAACTTTTGGTTTGTAAGAGCTTGGAAGTGAAGGATGGCTGGAGATCATGAATGACTAATCTAGAAACACTCAGCAAACACGGCTTCAACTAGCGCCCCGACATTCTATTCAGTAACAAACAAAATAGTAAACACAGCTGTAGTGCTATCTCACAAGTTACTGTAATAGCGAGGATGCATTGAGGGATATGATTTTAGTGCATATTTCTTTCAGCATTAGGTATACTGGAGAGTGATATGGTCAGTATCAAGCTTGGCTGAGTTTCTTTCATTTCTTAACTCCAGAAGCAGTCCGTTACTCATTTCTACACCTGCGTGACTGTGCTGTCTCCGGCTGGATTCGAACCGCTGATTTGCGTCATGGCGGACGTGTACACTAACCACTTGGTTACACACACACATACACACACACTCTCTCTCTCTCTCTCTCTCTCACACACACACAATGTTCCTATCGATAGACGTAGGACAGCCTATATTTCCATAATCTCCGATACCTTGTGCATCTCAGCGGGCTTGTCATTGAGAATTTCCCGTCCCAGGATGCCAAAACATCAAACATCTTTTCTCTCTGTCTACCTCTGCCTCTTCTACCTTCGATCTTTCCTGTTGCCATTAGGTTCTCTAGCCCGCCTCTTCTCCAAACATGCCCCACACATTTTGATACTTTTGATACTCAGCCCACTTCAGTTTTGCAAACTTTATATGTTAGGCCTATTCTGGAAAAATTAAACTTCTTGAATGAATTTAGTGCTTCTGCTGTCTGTTTTCATAAAACTGCTGTTTGGGAAATAAACAATAAATCATGGTTTGTTTTTTTTTTCTTAAATCACTTCAAAACTCATGTAAGCGAGATAACCGGAGATATCTTATCCTACTATATAATTTCGCATAATTCCTTCCCTTTGAACGTAAAGATTTTTTTTCAGATCACAACTTCTATATCCAACATTCTAATGCGCCACATTTTCCCCCCACTACATTTTTTCTCGAAGGAAAATCTCTGATCCTCTATAAACGATGCAAGATGTAGTTAGTGTTTACATTTTTCTTCCTTACGTGCCACTAAGTGAAATAACAACTATACAGACATTGTTTCGTATTTTGATAGGAAAAATGTAGTTATATCTTAAAGAATTTAATGCATATTTACAGGAGTAATTCCAACTAATCGACTTATCCGGAAATTTCTACATCTAGAAACAGACTGTTAATTTTCTGAAGACATTTTGAAGAAATACATAAACTGGCACTGTAGTCAGCACATCCTTCAAATTTAAGTACCTGGGGATTCCCTAGGAAAACAAGGGCAGCAAGGACACGTGCCAGCATCCCTACCTCAAATGCTGTAGACACGACTAGAACATGTGAGACACTAACATTTAACTGCAAATGCCACGGGTAATTTTTGAGTGTCCTAGTGGTAAACCCCCAAGCTAATCCGTTTGTATATGACGCATACCACATTTGTTCTGCTACCTCTGTTATACTGTAGCCTTTTCGTATCTAAACTAAAATATAAGCGCTATGGGAACAAATTTCCCATCTCACGGCGATTGTCTGCCCTTGGAACAAAGATTTTCTACCTTCTAAAACATGAATTGTCTGCCCTTAGAACAAAGATTTCTATCTTCTAAAACATGGATTGTCTACCCTTGGAACGAAGACTTACCTCCCTCTAATGAGACTGACTGCTTCTGGAACAAAGATTTAGCAGCAAATGATTCACGCCTTCCCTTCCATCTAATCCACATTTTGGTCTCTTGCACGATGGTTCATGTTTTCATGATTTAGACGAACTCATAATCAAAATTTCCATCATCAATTTTTCTTTATCTTTTCTGGTTGTGTTTTGTTTTGTTATTCTTTAATGGACAGGAGCGAGCAAAAATTCGTATTTTTGGAAATGTCTGAAATAGGGAAACTCCAAGGTCAAATATTTTGTTTATGAACGGTTACACGGCCGGGTGTCATGTACCAGAACATGATGGCGGTAGTTCAGTGGAATGACTTTGCTGTCGTCTCAAATGTGACCTGGTGTCCTGCTCATCCCTCCCCAACCCCACCCCACCCCAAACCCCCATTCTAACAACTAGACCTTCTGCTCCACGTGTTGCGTGTAGCCTGTCACCAACAAATGCACAACTGACAACGGGGCTTCCGTCCGGTAACTTTCTTCTTCTTGTTTGTTCAGTTTCATATTCTCTGGGCCATCTGGACGGGGTGAGAGGGGCTGTCGTCGTGAATCCCGTTGTCAACAGCGGGTCTTCACGCATGCTCCGTAATGCATGTTCTTTGGCTGTATATTGCATGCCCCATTTCCATTGCTCACATAAATATGTTGCCACTCTAACTTATATTAGTTCATTTTAGTCGAATCTAGAATTTTAGTCCAATGAGAATTTTAGTCGACTTTTGAATTTTAGTCACATGTAGACAAAGAGTCAAAAGCTTTGTTGTTGTTGTTGTTGTTGTTATTGTTTATACGGGTAATAACAGATTGAAAGAAAAAGGGAAACAAGCATTCTACTTTTGTCAATGTTTCGACGTGAAAAAAATGCTACTATTAACAGTTACCTCTCTTTCTGCTCCGAGACAGAAACTTGCTACACAGTTTAGTCCTTAAAGACGTGAGAAAGAGAGACAGAGAGAAAGAGGCGGAGACACAGACAGAGACGCAGAGAGAGAGATAAAGACCAGAGAGTCCGAGAAACAGAGACAAAGAGAGATAGACAGAGAGAGGAATACAAAGAGAGACTGACAAAGATACAGAGAGAGACAGAGATAGATAGACAGGCACACACACACAGAGACAAAGAGAGAGAGAGAGAGACTGATAAAGACAGAGAGAGAGAGAGAGAGAGAGAGAGAGAGGCATGTGTCAAGTCTGTCACGCGGGATAACATGAATCTTTATAATAGTGACATGTCTTTAACAAAGAATTTCAAAGGGGCGGGGGAGGGGGGAGACGAGAATGACAACCTAGAACAAAAAAATTCTGTTTTAACGAAGTCTGTATTCAGTGATTCTGTTTTCATGAAGTCTGTATTCAGTGATTCTGTTTTCATGAAGTCTGTATTAAGTGATTCTGTTTTCATGAAGTCTGTATTCAGTGATTCTGGAAACAGAAAAAAACCGCAACAGAAAACTCACTCGTCGTCTGCTCCACGACGTCTGCGGCGGGCCTCTCGGCGTTCTTCTAGAGAGCTCATGATTGGTCAGGTCTGGTCACGTGCGAAACGCTGAAATAAAACATGATATAGGACATTATTTCATGTTAAAGTATCTGCGCTCTACTTGAGTTAATTAATTTACTAATTGGCAGCGTTGGCAGGGATATAACTGCATTCAAGCACAGGAATCCCGTATATGTTAATATAGCGCATTTCATCTGATGTTTGGCATGAGATAGCCAGAAACTGGAAAACTTAAGCAGATTCAATTTTCTCTGTCTCTCGGAATTATGAACATCAAGGAGCATAACCTCCAGCTCGAGTTTTGTGGCCTGCTAAGCTTCCATCCACGCTGAGAACGCCATGAAGCAGAAGTTGACGAATATTTTGGCCAAACACCATAAGAAATAACAGCTTGCTGACAGAAATGCAGATAAAGCCATTTTCTTCGATTACTCAGGAAAGACGCTGGCGATGGTTTGGGTCATGTGCTCCGGATGACTGGTGACTGATTACCAAAATTTGCAATGAGATGGGACACCTTACAGGAGTAAGGGTAGACCAAAGGAGACGTGAAGAAGAACAACAGAGAGGATGTTGAACAACAGAGGGCTCACCTGAACAAGAGCGGGGAAAAATGCTAAAGACAGGCGTTTGTAGAAAACCCCACGAGGGGGCTTTATGTGTCTCAGGCACCTAAAAGTTCAGACAGAGATGAAGCAAAGGACAAAGATGCCTGAGCCATGCAGCGAGAATGGATGGCAAGTCTTGTTCTCAAGCAAAATTTTTATATACTGACCTTGTGAAGGGAAGAAGGCCACGTGGTAGGTCGAATCTGAGATACAAAGATACGATGGGTATACGATAAGTTCTCGGCATAAGGTACAAATACTTGAAACACACAGTTGATATTAGGTGCATTTGTAGATCAGGTTAATGTAAGATTAAACACAAAGTTTCAAGAAATTAACTGCAACCAATTTTTTTTTACAGACTACTGAAGTGGTAAGGGGTGGCAGAAATTGAAAAACTGGATAAAATTTCTCATCGAGCAGTCATTCACTATCTGTGCATCAAGGGCTTATCATCGAAGGAGATCCATGAAGATGTGGAGACTCTAGGGGAGAATGCCACTTCTTACAACACAGTAATGGGCAGCTCAGTTCAAACATGGAAGTCTGGAAGATGATCCTCGTCCAGGAAGACAAGAACGATAACCACCGATGAAACCACCGGCAGAATCCATGACATGATAATGGAGGATCGACGACTAACTGAGAGGTACGTATCTGTAAGTCATCTATGACAGAATTTTTCAGTCAGCAACAAGGAATGGCTGGAACTGACGAAAGATGGAACCCGCAGGGAAAGCACTCTGTGTAAGGGTGCAGTATTGCTTCAAGAGATGACGAAGGTCAAACCTGAAGAAATAAGACGGAGGCCCACGAAGAACAGTCCTCACAGCAGAAACATTACTTGCTGTTGTGGCTCTGATATGCAAATCCAAAATTGGTAGAAGATGTTCAGCAAAATAATGTTCTGTAACATTCACAACTAATGTCTGCCTGCTTCAGTACTGTCTCATAAGGACCGTGTCATTGTATCTACTAATACATAAAGAAACCCATGCTGAGATATCTCACCCGACACACAAGCAGGCAGATAGATAGACAGATAGATAGACAGACAGACAGACAGTCAGACAAACAGATAGATAGATAGATAGATAGATAGATAGATAGATAGATAGATAGATAGATAGATAGATAGATAGATAGATAGATAGATAGATAGATAGATAGATAGATAGATCAGATTTCTGTAAAGTTCCTAGTTCTTTCAATTTCCTAAGTTATTTCTGTCTGTATTCCTTACCTTCTACAAATGTTATCTGTTTATCTGTCTGCTTTAATTAGTTTCCCCTTTTTTAAAAAAAATTATCTGTAATTTTTTTGATTAAAATGCGCCAAAGTTACCTTTTATTTCTGTTAATCTATTTTGTTTTCTTCTGTTTTTTTAAAAATATGTTTACTTTAGCCGGGTTTTTTTAAAGAATGTGCGTTGCTTATGTTAAACTTTTCGATCTGTTATTCTTCGTGTCTTTGTGTGTAAGACTAACTGTTTTTCTGTTGACCGATCATTTCGTGTGTTTATTTGTCTGCTTGTTCGCCATTTACTCACTCTCAGTGCTTCTTTTCCTTTGTATAAGTTCCAGATACACAAGCTTAGCTTTGCCTAGGGATCACAGGCAATTCATCACCTTGTACGGCTGTTTATCAGAGCACGGTTAAAGAGTTTAAAAACTATGCCAGCACATTTTAAGAGCCAGCGAACATTTAATGCTGCAGGTACAACCCTGCATCGGCTCTAAGACTGTAGCAGTCTTTCCTTAAATGTCTGGTCGGTTAAGACAGGCTTCTGTTTTACACTTGATTAGCTTCTTTCCTGTCGATTCTATGGACTTGCACATGCAGTGTCTCGGGCGTAGATGTGAACGGCTCCAGCATAATGAAGCAGATGTCAGTTTTGTATGCCATTTAGCACTGATTTTATAATATTTTTAATGGCCTATTGCTATCTATCTATCTATTTATCTATCTGTCTATCTATCTATCTATCTATCTATCTATCTATCTATCTATCTATCTATCTATCTATCTATCTATCTATCTATCTATCTATCTATCTATCTCTATCTATCTACCTACCTACCTATCTATCTATCTATCTATCTATCTACCTACCTACCTACCTACCTACCTACCTACCTACCTACCTATCTATCTATCTATCTATCTATCTATCTATCTATCTATCTATCTATCTATCTATCTAACTATCTATCTACCTACCTATCTATCTATCTATCTATCTATCTATCTATCTATCTATCTATCTATCTATCTGTCTATCTGAGCCTCTGTCCTCTCATCCGTCCATCTGTATATCTGTCTGTATAAACAGTCATACACATTGAAAAAAAAAACAAGGAAAAGCGATGTCAATGTACTCAAAAAAAGCATAGACAACATCGAAACAAAACTTCAGACGGAGTAGAAAGCAGTCACAAATGAAAATATAAAACAATGTTGCGTCATGTTATTCAGAAAACAGTCACATATCAGGAAAGTTAGAAAACAGTCGCATGTCAGGGAAAAATAGAAAACAGTCACATGTCAGGAGAGTTAGAAAACAATCACATATCAGGAAAATTAGAAAACATTCAATGGTCAGGAAAGTTAGAAAACAGTCACATGTCAGGAAAGTTAGAAAACAGTCACACATCAGAAAAGTTAGGAAACATTAGCTCAAATGTGGATACAGCCAGCCCTCGGTTTTATGAACATCAGGTGCGTTGCCAAGCGAACTAGCTCGTGTAAAATGAACTAAAAAAAAAAACTTAAATTTCCTAGTGTGTTGTACTGATTTCTCTCTCCCTCTCTCTCTCTTTTTCTCTCTCTCTCTCTCTCGCTCTCTCTCTACGCTCTATCTCTCTCTCTATCTCTCTCTCTCTCTCTACGCTCTATCTATTTCTCTCTCTACGCTCTCTCTCTCTCTCTCTCTCTTCGTGCTCTCTCTCTCTCTTTCTCTCTCACGTGGCCCTGATATGTACAGTGGATCATCTGTATCACTTTTCCTTACAAACACATTTAAACTATTGCTGAACAATCTAGGGTGCTTGCTCAGTGTCAAATACTAATAGGATTTACTCACTTCAAAAATGAACAGTAAAGCTTATAAGTGACAAAGAGCATGTACAAACAACAAATCAGCGCACAAACGCATCAAAATTCTACCTCTCAAGAACAGCGATTCCTGTTTAACAAAGTGAAGTCAGTTAGTCAGTCATTTGCATGTCCCTTGCGGAACTTTTGCCTCTCTAATAGCACTCCTGTAAGCCTCTCGGTTATAAGCAAGATACCCCACTGCTGATGCATTCATTTGCAGATCATCAACGATGTCTTGCAACTATCTTTGCCTTGGTCTTCCTCTCTTTCTTTTTTTGCATTATGTACCCTTCCAATACGGTCTTCTCTAGATTATCATGAGCCAAGTTACTTCATCAAATTATGTCACAGAATGCTCCGTCTTATCTATGGAGAGTGTTTAAATCTAACCCAAAGTGTAATAAAAGCTTAAAAAATATCATTCTTCCAAAACCTTGGCTTGATCTTTTCAAAAAGAACTTTGCTTACTCTGCTGCACGTCTCTGGAAGATCCTCCCGTTCTGTATAACGAATATAAGCTATATTCCTTCAAATAACTACAAACTTTTCCAATCTCCACTTGGTCCCGACTATATACCTCCATGATTCAACAATTTTACATGCTATCGTGAACTCTTTACAGACACTGAATTGAATTAATTATTTTTTCCTGAACAGTACCGAATAAAAGTTTGGTAGATATTCATAAGAAATAACATCTTGCTGGCAGAAATGCAGGTGAAGCCACTGACAACAATTATTGAGGAAAGACGCTGGCGATGGTTGGAACATGTGCTCCGAATGACTGACAACTCACTACCAAAAATATCACTAAGATGGACACCACAGGGGAACAGAAGTAAGGGTAGACCAAAAGAGACATAGAGAAGAACAACAGAAAGGATGTTGAGCAATAGAGGGCTCACCTGGGCAAGAGCATAAAAAAAAGGCGAAGGACAGGCATTTGTGGAAAACCGTTGCGGAAGCCCCATGTGCCCTGGGCACTTAAAGTTCAGAGAGAGAGAAAGAGAGAGAGAGAGAGATAGAGAGAGAGAGAGAGAGAGATAGAGAGAGAGATTCATTAGTGTGAGACTGCGAGAATAAACTTTTTACATATAAGTGGCCACTCTCCGTACGGAATGCGTAGATTAGCGTGAGAGCTAATATATGTTATATTCTATATTCTATTATATTCTATAATATGTTATATTCTATTTCATTTTTCTTAGGATTTTCATTGTTAGTTATGGTTGCGCAGTATATTTGTAGAATGTCTGGAACAAAGTCAAAGTTGTGTGAATGAATGTATGAATGAATGATCTTTATTTTAAAAGGGTGAAGAATTAGGCACGCAGGCCCGTCTTACATTCTGTCCTTTATCACTCCATCTTTCATGCTTCCTACACACTCGATTTATATTGTATACAAAATTACATGTATACACTTATATATCTTATATCCTAAACATCACATAGCAAGGTAGTTCGCCAAATTTTCCTGTCTTCGGCGAGTCTTTCAACCTTATCAAGGGATTTTATGCCTGTTAATTTGGCCTCTCTTAACAATGTCCTCTTTAGAGTTTCACGCGGTCTGCCTCTTTTTCTTTGGCCTGTTGTGTTCCACTTGATAGCTTGTTTTGGGATTCTCTGATCATTTCTTCTCATCAAGTGACCAACATATGTCCATCTCCTTTTCCTGATCACCCATGAGACTGGTTGTTGTTAAGTCATGTGTCTTATCTCTGCATTGTTCTTGAATTCGTTCCACTTGATGCCTAATATTTTCCTTAGGCATTTGTTTTCAAAAGAGTCTAATTTCTTGTCCATTTCTTTAGTTGTTTTCCAGCTTTCACATGCATAAACGAGGGTGGATATTGCATTTGAATTGAACAATCTTAACTTGGTTTTTGTGCCTATAACTTTCGAATTCCATATGTTCTCAAAATTCTTGAAGATCGATGCTGCTTTTGCAATTCTAATTTTAACTTCCTTTCTGGTGTCATCATCCTGGTGTATGTAGCTGCCAAGGTATGCAAATTGATTGACTTCTTCAATATCTGTCCCTTCTATGTGTATTTTTCCATTTTGATTAAGGGGAAAAGTCTTATTTTGCTAGCCAGTTCCATGTACCCAGTCAATACTTGTGTTACCTCTGCAGTATTTTTTTTCATTATGAAGTCTATTGTAATTCCAAAAAGCAAAGGAGACAGTATACATCCTTGTTTCACACCTGTTTCAATCTGGAACCATTCACTCATCCCTTCTTCTGTCTTGACAGCACAAACATATCCATTGTATGTCCTTAATGATGTTGACAATTTTAGATGGTATTCCATATAGACTTGAAATTCTCCACAATGAATCTCTGTGTATGCTATCAAATGCCTTTTTAAAGTCTATGAAGTTCAGTATCAATGGTTTCTGCTTTTCAATATGTTCTTCAAGTATCATTCTTAGAGTAAAGATCTGGTCGAGACAGCTTCTCCATTTTCGAAATCCTGCTTGTTCTTCCATCATTGCGGTTTTTTGTATATGTACACACACACACACACACACACACACACACATATATATATATATATATATATATATATATATATATATATATGTATATATAAGAATGCAAGATGAAAATATTACATTCACAAATATAGGATAATGAAGAGGTACCCTGTCTAACAAGATAGCTCACACACACGTGTACGTACACACACACACACAAATACATTTTCAATGGAGTTCTTCTGACATTCCACTCTTGTATATTTACTAAGATAATAGTCTGATAAAGGGGAGAATATCAGAAGGACCTGCGTGCCCAATTCTTAACGCTTTTAAAAAGCCATCAATGGGGCAGACAGCACGTCGTAGAACATATAAACCATTTATTTTCCTCTTTGAACCATACATTTGAAAAAGAAAAACTATTATTAATATATAAAATGGCATGGTATTGTACGATGACATGAAAGGAGGGCACCTGAGTGGCGACGAGGTTAGTGCACTGGTCTCTCACGGTGAAGGTCGGGAGTTCGTGTCCGGCCGGAGGCACCCCAGTCACCCAGCTGTATAAATGGGTACCCAAGTTCTTCTGGAATTTGGGAAGGAAGGGCAGCCAGATATAATGCTGACCACGTGACCCTTTAGTGTGCTGACAGGTCAAGGAAAATATGTGCCTCTAAGGCAGGGTTACCTTTGCCTTTCCCTCTACATGAAGAGAGTGATTAGTTCTTCTGTCGGGGCTGTATCGTCAGAGTCTGCAGTCCAGAGACCATTGAATCTGATGTTCAGATTCACCAGCAGTCCAGAGACCACTGAGTCTGATGTTCAGATTCACCTGCAGTCCAGAGACCATTGAGTCTGATGTTCAGATTCACCTGCAGTCCAGAGACCATTGAATCTGATGTTCAGATTCACCTGCAGTCCAGAGACCACTGAATCTGATGTTCAGATTCACCAGCAGTCCAGAGACCACTGAGTCTGATGTTCAGATTCACCTGCAGTCCAGAGACCATTGAGTCTGATGTTCAGATTCACCTGCAGTCCAGAGACCATTGAATCTGATGTTCAGATTCACCTGCAGTCCAGAGACCACTGAGTCTGATGTTCAGATTCACCTGCAGTCCAGACCATTGAATCTGATGTTCAGATTCACCTGCAGTCCAGAGATCACTGAGTCTGATGTTCAGATTCACTTGCAGTCCAGAGACCATTGAGTCTGATGTTCAGATTCACCTGCAGTCCAGAGACCATTGAGTCTGATGTTCAGATTCACCTGCAGTCCAGAGACCATTGAGTCTGATGTTCAGATTCACCTGCAGTCCAGAGACCATTGAGTCTGATGTTCAGATTCACCTGCAGTCCAGAGACCATTGAGTCTGATGTTCAGATTCGCGAGGCGCTGCTATGGCTGCTGTTTCCGGCACTTTGCACGTGTTAAAGTTTACAAGCTTGGCCTAGCTCAACTTTGCCGCAGGCGCAAGACTCCCTCTCCGGGAGCAACCTCGACGGAGAGACGCTGAATATGTAGAATGAAAATTTCCTTTTAGACTAGTTCTCACTTGATGTATTAAGCTGATTCTCGTTTGGTGTATTAAGATGATTCTCATTTGGTGTAGTAAGCTGATTCTCGTTTTCCGATTAGGGAAAATATATTGATTTTCTGCCAGAATGGTGATCTGAAAGCGTCTCAGGTGGCCACAGGCCTGAATTATTTGACTCAGGTTAGACGGCGACCATCTTAGAAGCCAATCTCTACTAGGATACGTGAGACATACCCTACTTGATGTAGCTCGGAAACTATATGTCCTGTGTATATGGCTTCGGGAGAAAATAGTGTATAACTGCATGAAGAAATAATGTTTAGTTATGTGGAGACAATCCATGTTTGGAAAGAGGAGAAAACTGTGTTAAGTTTCGGCTGAAGATCATCATTTTACGTGCATGAGGAAATAATGTTTGGCTTTATGAGGATCTATGATTTAGGAATGATTCAGAGTTGTGAACAGTTAGTGTTTCATTGAGAGTTTTGGCTAAATTGGGTGCAGGTCTGTGTTAATCACAATAAAACATGTTTCCCCTGGCAGAGATCCTTTTATTCATGTTATTCTGCATTTTTGTCTTTTAAAAATTATTTTCGTGGTGGTCGAGGGCAAGGGAGAGTGAAATCGCTTTGGGCTATGAGACACGGGTAAGAACAGAAAGGTTACACACTTGAGTTCCCCTGGTTAGAGTTAGGCACCGGACACGACTTAATGGGTCAACCCCCCCCCTCCCCCAGCCTCTAGTATAAGTCATATGTCGCCAGTACCCGCCCTGCTATCCATCTTGTCTACAAAGTCCCCACAGCTACAGCCGCCGCTCATTGGCCAAACGGCAACGACAAACACGTGCTCAGCAGCAGCAGCAGCAGCAGCAGCACATCATCAATCTCTCAGTTTACTAGAACCAATCATCATCTCCCCCTTTCCTCACATCCATTCTCCTCAGTATAGGCCATCACAATTAGCAGCTCGGGCAGAAACATTCACGGGACAAAATTGTGGTAGCAGTAACATTCACAATAAACATCGCCACATAAAAACTAGCATCATGGCCACCTTTACAATCAACATCATTTAAACAATAAAATATAGCATAATAAACTGACACGACATTGATGCTTCACGTTCTATACAATTTTGCAAGAATTTATTGTTCAAAATCTTCATTTTCTCCTTAATTTAGCCCCTACCGTCCTTTTCTACGATAGTCTTGTATACAACAGTTCGAAAACGTAAAGGTCTTCAGTCTCCCCTGTGGGAATGTTATCGCATCTCGCTATTTGTAGTCTGTTTAACCTTTCGCAATCTCTCTCCAATCTTCATAGACCGCCCGTGTGACTGAATGTCATCCTCTAAAACAGCATAGATAACAAAGGCAAGCAATGATGGTAACAGACAAACATACAACTGTGCACAAAAACATCGCTGGTAGAGTGGTAAAGAGGTTCAACAGCTTTACAGAGAGAAAAAAAACATTCAGACGTTTAATAGGAGAAACGTAGTGAGAGTGACGTACACATAGTAAGACATGCAACAGGCCAGATGCAGGTAGGTTAGGTAGGTGGGTAGGTAGGTAGGTAGGTAGGTAGGTAGATATAGTGAGTGAGAGGCAAGCAGATAGGTATATAGGTAGACAGACATGCAAGAGACATGATGCAAGCAGACAGGTATATTGGTAACTGGGTAGTTGGGTAGACTGATTGATAGACAGGTAGACAGGCATGCAGATAGTTAGGTAGGCAGACAGCAGATAGATAGTCTGGCAGGAAGGAAGAAGTTAGGTGTTTAGATAGACATGTAGACAAGCAGGTAGGTAGGTAGGTAGGTAGGCAGGCAGGCAGGTAGGTAGGTAGGTAGATGGGTAGGTAGGTAGGTAGGTGGCAAGCTTGAACAGAACAAAGATTAAAGTAACAGAGACAAAAATTAACGAAATGAAACCAAGAGAACGAGTGTGTGTTCAGATGAGTGAATGAATGAGAAAAATGAAGAAGAGTGGTTAGGTCTGAACGAACGAGATGATGATAAGAGAGAGAGAGAGAGAGAGAGAGACAGACAGACAGACAGAGAGGGAAGGAGAGAGAGAGAGAGGGGGGGAAATGATTGAGCTGTGGGCGAAGAATGAATGTGATGATAGCTAAGAATATTAAACATTCGAAGAAAGCTGAATATATTTTCTCAATTACTCACAGCACTCTCTCTCTCTCTCTCACTCTCTTTCTCTCTCTCTCTCATTCTCTCGCTCTCTGTATATGCGTGAGCATATGTGTGTGTGTATGCATAATGATCTCCGCACAGCCTTCCTGTGTGACTAATGTCTGAAGAACGCTGGCCTGGTTAAAAGTGAACAAACTGAAACATCCGTACCGAGCCTGCTCTTTGACACGCTAATGAAATCGGTGGGATGCTGGGAAGTCTTCTAGTTAAAACATCCGGAGTTTTCTCCCTTCCTATGTTGTTGGCTAGAAACAAAAGTTTCTGTCCGGTGTCTGGTTGTGTGTTATCCTCAATATACAAAATCAGGAACGTTCTGTAGTTTGCGTAATACTGTAACTTATCAAGAGGGAGAAGAACACAACAAAAGCAAAACACACCACACAAAAAATGACTTGTTGAATGCTGGACCGGATAACAAGACAGAAGAATATATTTACCTCCCCTCTTCTTGCTCCTGTAATAAAGTACCTAGACAGTCTAACATGACAAGGCTGGTCGTGATCACTACAATCTTAGAGTCTTCTTCTGAGATTTTTTTGGGAGGTCAGGGTCCCAACAGTCAGTCAGTCAGTCATTTGCATGTCCCTTGCGGAACCTCTTGTCTTGGCTATAATAACTTTGTCTCCCTAACATAACTCCTATAGGCTTCTCGGTTGTGAGCAAGATGCGTCCATTCGCAGATTATCAATGATGTCTTGCAGCCATCTTCGCCTTGGTCTTTCTCTCTTTCTTCTTCCCATTATGTATCCTTCCAAGACGGTCTTCTCTAAATTACCTTGACGTTTAATGTGTCCAAAATATTTAAGTTTTCTCTCTTTAATCCTCTTTAATAGCCAGCCTTCTTCAATATTAAGTTCTTGCAGTATGTATATATTTGTTCTTTTTTTTGTGTCCATGATATTTGAAAAACTCTTCTGTAACATTTACATTCAAATGCATTTATGTGTTTCTCAGCTGTTTTGTTAAGTGTCCAGGTGTCACAGGCATATGTTGCGATGGGAAAGATGCATGTCCTTAAAAATCTTATTTTTGTAGTTCTGTCTGTTTCTCCCCATAGATTCTCTAGTTGTTTTACTTTTTGAAGAGCGATAGATGTCCTCCTTTAATTTCCCTCATTGTATCTCCATTATTAGTTAGTAGTGATCCAAGATATTCAGAACTCTCCACCTCTTTCAGTTTTTCCTCATTGATACATATTTCAGCTGCCTTCAGGTCTTCAAATAATCTATTTCCGTGTATTCGCAAACACCGTTGTTCACTAAGATTTTACTGGCAGCTTCAAGGAGACAGAACAGCCCAAGGAACAAAATCAATAACAGCAGTAGCAACACCAATACCAAAAACAACAACGGGAACAAAAAAATACCAGCAGCAGTAGCAGCAACAACAACAGCAGCGACAAGAACCGTAAACCATTCTTCCTGTTTTCTCTTCTTCCTGAGACCGTCATACTGAGGTCTGTGTAGCCGGCAGCGACATGCAGATCTTGCCGTCCAGGCACGTGAAGTTTGTGATTCAAACAAAGCTTGCCCGAAGCTGCAGAGTGGAGAAATGAAGCAGGACCCACAGCTGAACCCTACGCTCAGAACCACTCTGTTAGCCAATGATGATGACCGCATGAACAATGTTGCACTCCTGCCCAAACCCCAAGTCAAGTCTCAAGACCTTGCAAACAACTTCAAGCCGAGTCTCAAGTCAAGCCTCAAGTCTATGAATCCAAATGATAACTATACTACTTACAGTGATTTATTATAGCCAAGACAAGAGGTTAACATGGAGTACACCTAAACAAGATGAAAACCAGGTGCAGACCAAATGCAAACATTTGAGAACAGAATCATGAGAAGAATTTATGGACCAGTAGCAGACCCTGCAAAACAATGGAAAATACGAAGTAACAAAGAAATTTACACATTTTTTAACTCTCCGCTTTTAACAGCTATTATGAAAAACAACAGACTGAGGTGGCTTTTACAGAGAATGCAGGAGGATAAATAAACAAAGATGGCCTATGGAGAAATGATGAAAAGGAATAGACCAAAAGGTAGAACTAGACAACGATGACGAGACAACCTAGAAGAAGATATACGTGCTCCAGGAATCGACAGCCGGGAAGATAAGGTTAAGAACAGAGAGGAACGGAGACAGGTCTTGTTTGCGGCAGTGAGCCTCAGTGGCTCGGAGAGCTGCTCAAGTCAGTAGCTGCTCAAAGAAGAAAAAGAAGAAGAAGAAGGGGGAAGTTATGAACGCGGAGAAAATTAAGTAAAATAAAATATATTTCCTTCTTCTCCTATAAAAGGCCATTACTGTGGTTGCAACAGAAGAAATTTTGTTTTAATACGAGAAACCCGTATAGTTATACGTAAAAATCATACTTTCCTTCTTTCTCCTGTCTTTTTTTCAAGCTGTACAGTTAATATATCAACAATATTTGTGTTTATTTTGTACGCTTCTGGGGGTTCGGAGTTGAGACAATATTTTTGTTTCCGTTTCGTTACCATGTCTTTATATTTTCAAATGACTTTGTCATAATTTGCAGATTTCCATTATTTTGTCAGTTATTTTTTGGGGGGTATTTTTCGTGTGCCTTCTTCATATAAAAAAAGTAAAAGTAAAGGTAACCCTGTCATGCCTTAGAGGCACATAGGGAAATGGTGTTAGTGCCCATATTTTCCTTGACCTGTCAGCACACTAGAGTGTGATATGGTCAGTATCACAACTGGCCGCCTTTCCTTCCCCAACTTCAGAAGAAGTCGGGTACCCATTTCTACAGCTGGGTGACTGGGGTGCCTTCATATAGAATGCCAAAAAAGCTACGAGAATTATTTTGTTTATAGCATATAATCCAGCTCTTATTTCTAGTCTAGTCTAACTTTCGCAGTCTTTCCACAATCTTCATAGGCCGCACGTGCAACTGAAATCACAGCTCCAGGTCATACATTTTAAGAACAATTTAGAATGTCTCAACGTTTTAAACCACAGAAAAAAAAAAGATAAGGACGATACAAACAGCTCCGTCTACTGCAAAATGCAAAGAGTTGCTGCAGCCATGATGCCTCCACCGGGAAGCGAGAGAGCCTTGCAGGTAGGGAACCCAGGACTGAAAGAACTGTACCTGAACTGCTCTGCCAAGTGTTATCTCTGTCTATTTTCTGGAATATTGTCATAAAATCACTTTACTTTATTTTACTTTAACTTTACTTTACTTTACTTTATCCTTCACCTTGTGCCGTGAAGTGTTGAGGGGAGACGCATTTTTCTCTTTTTTTTTTTTTTTGCCCTCAGTGATGTTCATGCTGTAGTTCGCGAGTGTTTTTAATAACACCATTTATCTATCTCTTTTTTTTGTGGGTAAAGAGAGAATCATAAAGATGAATTTTAAAAAAAACGAAACAAATAGAACTTTGGAAACTAGGCACACAATAAAGGAAGCAGTGAGTAGGGTTGAATGTGGGAAAAGAGTGGTGTCCTAGGGTTAGTGTCACCAAGGTAGTGGTTTCTTCCTCTTGATCTGTGTCTTGATGATCCTTAAAATCACTTTTACAATAACTCTAAAATTTGAACAACGAAGACGAAACAAAATCAGTGAAACTGTATTAAATAGCATGATGGCTGCATGCAAAGTATACTCTCTTAGTTACTTCATAAAGTTCCTTTATACAAGATAGAAACAAGAAAAAAAAAACCCCAACAAACTAAGAGAGAAATATTCTTACAGTTCTCACCTGTTTAAAGATATTTCCAGAAGTCCACCGGAACGTTCAGCAATACTTTCAGTCTGTCAGGGAGATGCTTGTTATAGGTAGGTTACCTGGCCGTGAGGTTTGTTTCTCGCATCCCAACACGCGGGGTCTCATTCAGTTTTTATTTCCTCTCCCTCTCTCTCTCTCTCTCTCTCTCTCTCTCTCTCTCTCTCTCTCTCTGTTAGAAAGGGGATGGAATAGACCTCACTTATCCGTGAGCACACTAGCACAAACACATCCAGACACGTGTTATAAAAAACAGAAGACAGCCAGGTAATTTTTAAGGCCAGTAACGATATCGGTAAGGGGAGAGGCAATGAAGGAGAATGTTAAGAAAAACGGGGGGGGGGGGGGGGGGGGGGGGGGGGGGGGGACGGTGGAGAGGATGCATTATTGGAAAGATATCAGACATTTTCACAGGCTTTACAGTACGGCTGATTTTTTTCTGCATTAAGTATGACTCAGGGTGCCGCAAGCAGGCGATGATTTCAGACAAAAGCTGAACTAGATTTTTCTTAGGTGCGAGGGATCTCCTGTGATAGGAAGCCATTACACGGGGGTTGGAGGGGGGGGGGAGTTCAGCCTGTGAGAGGAAAAGTGCCTGGAGCACAAATGTATTAGCATATACGGAGTATCTCTATCTATCTATCTATCTATCTATCTATCTCTATCTATCTATCTATCTATCTATCTATCTATCTATCTATCTATCTATCTATCTATCTATCTATCTATTTAAATACAAAGAGGCTTTGCTCTCTCCAAAAGCGAGCAGTAAAAGCTTATTAGTGACAAAGATCAAGCACAAACAACTAATCATCACAAAGGTATCAAAATACTGCCTCTTAAGAACAGGTTCCTCTTCAACAAAGCCAAGTTAGTACATCAAATTCTTTCACGGCATGCCCCGCCTTATCTATGGAACCTGTTTAAACTTAGCCCAAAGTGCAGACAACGCTTGAACAACATATGTCTTCCAAAACCTAGACTTGATCTTTACAAGAAAAGCTTTAGTTATTCTGCTGCTCATCTTTGGAATACCCTCTCATCCTATATAAAAAATATAAATTATACTCCTTCCTACAACTACAAGCTTTCCCAATATCTATTTGATGTCGACTACATGCCTCCATGAATTATAAAACTTAAAAGTTATCTTAAGCTGCTCTTACAGACACCGAATACAATTAATTGTTTTCTGAATAGTCACGAAAATTTTGTTTAGTAGATAGTCATTTATAATGTATGTAGTTACTTCTGTTCTGAGTGAATGTTTAAGAGTGAAACGTAAATGTTATATTTTATTTTATGTCTCTCAGCTTCAATGTTAGTTATGTTTGTTATATGAACAGCATATTTGTAGAATGTCTGGAATAGAGTGAAAGATGTATGATAAAGGGCAGAATGTCAGACGGGCCTGCGTGCCCAATTCTTAACCCTTTTGAAATAAAGATCAATCAATCAATCAATCTATCTATCTATCTATCTATCTATCTATCTATCTATCTATCTATCTATCTATCTATCTATCTATCTCTATCTATCTATCTATCTATCTATGTGTGTGTTTGTATGTGTATGAATAAATATATGTGTAAATACATGTGAACGAAGTATAGGATAAGATGCGTTGAGCAAGAGAAAGTGAAGACTGTAAAGAGAGACAGAGAGACAGAGAGAGAGAAGAATTCATTTTCTCCTATATGGATGAAAAAAACAACTACTTTCAAAAAGGAAATATGAAAACAAAAATTAAAAAAAAGAAAACGAACAGAAAGCAAGAGGAAAAAAAAACCCGGGGAAAATGAAATAAAAGTTGTCTAAAAGTAAGGAAAGAAGATCTCTGATGAGATAAAAGTAATAAAATAAACATTTAAGACTTGAAAGCTAAGGATTGTGTTTTACAACGAGGAAAATTTAACGAGGCATGTACTTGTAACTTTTATTACGTTTATTAACAGGTCAGAATGAAAATTAAACGGGAAAGTGTAGAAAGACTGGGGAGCAAATGGAAAATATCAACGAGAAATTTAACTCTAAAACCCGAAAAAAAAGAAAATAGATGAAAATGATTTTTTTTTGATAAAATAAAAGTTAAATCAGAAATGAGAGGAGCAGGTAAATGAGACACATATTTTAAATAATAATAATAATAATAAGCGGGAAATGGGAACAATAGGGGGAAAAACTAATTGAGCAATGGGCACAAGAATAAAAATAAATGGGAAATGGGAACAGCAGAAAATGCATTACTGACAACAAAAACCATGCCAGGAGCTGACTGCAATAGTGACCATGATCCACTCTGTGGAAAAGTTAGAATAAAGCTAAAGAAAGCAGGCAGAAAAGTGAGAAACATCAAACTGAATACAGAACTTCTTAAAAATGACCAAGAACTGCGAGAACAATACAAAGTTATTATAACAAATAGATACAATGCAATAGCAAAGATAAATAGTATAGATGAACAATGGGAAATGTTAAGAGATTCTATCCACCAAACTGTTAAAGAGATAATACCACCGAAAAAAGAAGCCCCTAAAAATAAATGGATGACAGACGACATCTTAGGACTGATGGACAAGAGGAGGAGGAGTAAAAATAACGAGGAAAAATGTAGCAAGATAAATAAAGAAATAAGACGCAAATGCAGAGAAGCAAAAGAAGTGTGGTTAAATGAACAGTGCAGACAGATAGAGGACGCTCATAATAAAGACAGCAAAAACATGCATAAACGAATTAATGAACTCACAGGCAGGAAAACAAAATATACCACAAGATGCCTGAAATCGAAAGAAGGTAAAATGTTAATGGGAAAAGAAGACATTGTGGACAGGTGGACAGAGTATATCGGTGAGCTATATGGAGGAGAAAGACCAGAATTAACACCAGATACTGAAAACTGTGATGGACCGCCAATACTTGAAGATGAAATCATAGATGCCATCAAACACATGAAGAAAGGAAAAGCGACTGGGCCTGATAATATATCAATAGAAGAAATAGAGGCACTAGAGGAGACAGGAATAAAAATAATAACCAAGTTACTGAATGATATTTACAACAGTGGTTATATTCCCAGTGACCTGATTAAATCCACGTTTATAGCACTACCAAAGAAACCAGGTGCAAAGGAATGTGACGACCACCGGACTATCAGCCTCTCATGTCACATAACGAAGCTACTTCTGAGAATCATTATGAGAAGAACAAGGAAAAAGATAAAAATGGAAATAGCAGATGAACAGTTTGGATTTGTTGAAGGAAAGGGAACACACAATGCCATTTATGCTTTACGAACACTAACAGAAAGAGCTTTAGAAGTACAGAAAGATCTCTACTTATGCTTCATTGATTACACCAAAGCATTTGACAGGGTGAAACATAGCGAAATTATTAAAATGCTTGAAGACATCAATATAGACGGCAAAGACTTGAGGATTGTAAAACATCTATACTGGCAGCAAGAAGCAGCAGTTCGAGTTGAAAATAGAATTGGAAAATACCAACCTATAAAACAAGGGGTGCGACAAGGATGTGTACTATCTCCAGACCTTTTTTCTCTGTACAGCGAGAATATTCTAAGAACAATCATCACAGAACCAGGCATAAAAATTGGAGGATACAATATTAACAACCTTCGGTATGCTGACAACACAGTACTGATAGCTGAGAACCAACAAGACCTGCAAAATCTCTTGGATAAAGTGGCCAAAGAAAATGAACAGAAAGGCCTTACTTTGAACATCAAAAAAGACAGAGACTATTGTTATATATAAGAAACAGAATCCACCAGCATGCAGTATTAAATTAAACGGAACCATTCTAAAGCAAATACCTTGGAGCAGTAATAACTTCAGATGGGAAATGCAAAACAGAAATTAGGAACAGAATAGGCCAAGCAAAGACTGCATTTCAGAGAATGAGAAACATATTAGCTAACACATCTTTATCAATGAGTGTTAGAAAACGAGTCCTAAAATGCTATACTGAACCTATCTTGTTATATGGAAGTGAATCATGGACAATAGGCAAAAATCATTGGAAGCAGCAGAAATGTGGTTTATTAGACGAATGTTGCGAATCCCCTGGACAGCAAAAATAACTAATGAAGAATGTATGAGAAGAGCTGGAGAGACAAAAAACCTTGTCAGAAAGATAAGAGAGAGACAATGTACTTTCATAGGACATGCAATGAGAAGAGGGGGCATTGAAAATATTATAACAACAGGAAAAATAGAAGGAAGAAGATCAAGAGGAAGACCAAGAGAAATGATACTGGACAGTCTGAAGGGATGGTGTGAGAGGAGATCACCAACTGAACTGATGGCCTGCATGAAGGATCGGGTACTCTGGAGAAGCATAATAGCCAACGCCAGTCGGCACGCCACCTGATGATGATGATGATGAGAAAAAATAAAGAAAATGAGCTGTTAGCAAGAAAGTAGAAAATAAATGGAAAATGGGATCATTAAAGAAGAGTAAATGAGTTATGGATAAAAAAAGTATGAAAGTATGAACAGCATGGAATAGTAAATGAACTATGGGTAAATAAAAAATAAAAATAAATGGGAAATGGGAACGTTTGGAAACAGTTAATTTACACAAGTAAATGTAAATTGGAAATAGGAACAGTAAGGAAGTGTAAATGAGCTATGAGTAATAAAAAAAAAAAGTAAAAATAAATGGGAAATGGGAACAGTAAGGAAAATTAAATTAACTATGGTTAAAAAAAAAAGTAACAGTAAATAGGAAATGGGAAAAAAAAAGTTTTTTTAAACACTTGATCGAAAGGGAAATTACAAAACTGCTAGAAAGGTTAAAAGATGAATTGAAAAAAAAACGAAACAAATAGAACTTTGGAAACTGGGCACACAATAAAGGAAGCAGTGAGTAGGGATGAATGTGGAGAAAGAGTGGTGTCCTAGGGTTAGTGTCACCAAGTGCGGTAACTAATTAGTGTGACAAGTGATGGATTATCTCCCTTACTAGAACGTACAAATTCCCTAATAATTTTCTTTTAACTAATGTTAAATCTTATTTAAGATTAAGGATATTTAAGAGTGATGTTCTAAGTGTACTACTCTATGGAAGTGAATGCTGGAAAATCACCAAAACCATAGAAAACAAGTTGAATTCTTTCCAGACTAAATGTTTATGAAGAATTAGAAAAATATTTTGGCCAAACATCATAAGAAATAACATCTTGTTGGCAGAGATGCAGATGAAGCCACTGACAACAATTATTGAGGAAAGACGCTGGCGATGGTTGGGTCATGTGCTCCGAATGACTGACAACTCACTACCAAAAATAGCACTAAGATGGACACTACAGGGGAACAGAAGTAAGGGTAGACCAAAAGAGACATGGAGAAGAACAACAGAGAGGATGTTGAGCAATAGAGGGCTCAACTGGGCAAGAACAGAAAAAAAGGCAAAGGACAGGCATTTGTGGAAAACCCTTGCGGAAGCCCCATGTGCCCTGGGCACTTAAGGTTGAGAGAAAGAGAGAGAGAATGTTAATCGTAAATTGTAATTTATTTATAAGTAACATAATAACATAACAACTAATGTAATGGCAAAAGTATTGATATAAACAACTAATACACAAGTAGTTAATCACCTAGTGAACATCTCCACAAAATCAGAGCTTTCCTTTCCTGCCCTTCAAAGCAAACAAATTAAGAATCGAAATCAATGCCTTTCGTCAACTCACTTTCAGCTGATGATATCGCAAGATAGGAAAAAGCTTTGGCTACTTCATGGTTAGTCTCAGACAGTTCTTTATAAGTTTCAGCTTTGAAAAGTTCCTCTCACATGAAGCCACAGACACACAGATCGTCAGAAATATATGTAGGCTAGGTGAAAGTGTTGGGAAAGATTCTAAGAACTTCCATTCAGCTATGAAATGTCCAGACTTGTTGCCCAATCTTCGGCTTTTCCCCAAATGAATCTCTGCTACTTTCAGGTGTTTTAACAGCCTTGGTGTTTCTACTGAAAGTTCACTCTCGGGTATATCATCACTGAAAGTGTTCAGTTTTGGAATGAACACCTTTACATTTTCTTCAGTGGCAGCTATGAGACTCTTTGGTTTAATAGCATCAAGCATGGCCACCTTAATTCCTTCGTGGCCCATAATTTGGTATGGAGATCAGAATTAAAGTGATCGGTGCACTCAAACATGGCTCTTTATTTCCTCCAAGGCTCATGATTTGATATAGAGCTCAAAATTAAAGTCATCGGTGCACTCAAATATGGCTCGCTATTTCCTCCAAGGCTCATGATTTGATATAGAGCTCAAAATTAAAGTCATCGGTGCACTCAAATATGGCTCGCTATTTCCTCCAAGGCTCATGATTTGATATAGAGCTCAAAATTAAAGTCATCGGAGCACTCAAACATGGCTCCCTACTTCCTTCGTGGCTCATTATTTGATATAGAGCTCAAAATTAAACTGATCGGTGCACTCAAACATGGCTCCCTACTTCCTTCATGGCTCATTATTTGATATAGAGCTCAAAATTAAAGTGATCGGTGCACTCAAACATAGCTCCTTACTTCCTCCAAGGCTCATCATTTGATATAGAGCTCAAAATTAAAGTGATCGGAGCACTCAAATATGGCTCCTCTTATTATTATTTTTTTTTAAATTCCTGCTGGGTCCAGCATAATTTGTCTATTCACTGACATCGTTTTCTTGAAACTTGACTCTTCTCTCATTTGACATTCCATATATGAACACTAACAACAAAATTACCTTGTAAACTTCTTTCCACGTTGAACTACGACATTGCTAGTTACAACATTATTAGAAACAGAGTGAAACTCTTTCTTTTTATACTGTTCCTTTCCTTTAATTACTACATCTTTCTTCCAAAACGTTGCTGGTATAGGTTCATAGATATTAACTGCCACAGAAGTTTAGCTAAATCACCAGAAAGTTTGACAGAGTATAAAAACACCAGCAGCGTCGAAAACAACAAAAATTGTCGTAGTCTTTTGGTGTCACCTAGGACCGCCCGCCTAGGGAAGCCTTTGATAAGAAAACTATAATACGGAGAATGAACGAAAATATCAATAGAAATTTTAGCACAAATTACTTGGTAACACAACTGTTAAATTTAACTTCTACCACAAACTACTTAGTAACACAGACATAAGAAATCCCCGATGTTAAAAATGGAGAAAATAAAAAGAGAATTATTATTATTATTTTTAGTAGTAGTAGTAGTAATAGTAGTAGTAGTAGTAGTAATAGTAGTAGTAGTAGTAGTAGTAGTAGCAGTAGTAGTAGTAGTAGTAGCAGTAGCAGTAGTAGTAGTAGTAGTATTCGCCGGATAGCGTTGGCGATAATGCTTCTCCATCTTGTGCGATCCTTGGTGTTTCCCATCATTTCAAATGCTTTTCATTTTCCATGTTCACTTGATCAGTCTGCTGAGGTATTTTTTTTCTCTCTTGGCTTCCCTCTAATCCTTTTTCCCTTGAATTGTCCAGTCATTACTAAGTTCTCTAACTTCTGTAAGTCCAAGAAATTTTCATATTGAGCAATCTCAATATCAATTTTTTTGGGGGGTGGGGGGTTAAAATTACGACTAATATAAAGAATCATAAACAGAAATATGTCCGAATTCCTCTTAAGGGTTAAAACTCTCTATTTTCATACCATTTTAACTAGTTTCCGTTGTTCTGAAACTCCTCTGGGGACCTCTTCGATGAGATGTAGAAAAAAAAATAGAAAATTAATCAGTTTTTAAAGTACAACGAGGAGAATGAAGACGATGTCAGGTCTGGGCTGTCGGCGACCCGTAACTTACATGCTAGCGTCAAGGCTGATGATCTGTTGTTCAAGACCCTGTCCCACCTCTCCGTTGGTACCTCTAGTAACAGGCCTAGTCCAGCTAACGGGACAGTGATGGCAATAGTCCTCATGGTGGTGGAGTCTGCTAAAGAAGTACTGCACGTCCTTTGTGTTTTTTAAGCTCCAATCAGGGACTGAAAAAATAGTAACCGTAACTAGCTCCTAATCCGACACCATGCTAGAAGAAGAACACCTTAATCCGGCACAATGCTAGAAGAAGAACACCCTAATCCGGCACCATGCTAGAAGAAGAACACCCTAATCCGACACCATGCTAGAAGAACAACACCCTAATCCGGCACCATGCTAGAAGAAGAACACCCTAATCCGGCACCATGCTAGAAGAAGAACACCCTAATCCGGCACCATGCTAGAAGAAGAACAACAACAAAAATAACAACAACAGCAGCAAGAACAACAACAAAAATAACAACAGCAGCAGCAACAACAACAACAACAAATTGTACGAAAAAACAAAGTGCTCAATAAAGTAAAGAACGACGTGGTAAAGAACTAAAGACTACAAGTGATCAATGTGACAAGAGAATACATGATCTGGGAAAATGATAAAAAAAAATAAATGACAGCACTGGAAAGTGAAAAACTGAGCAGGGAAATTCAGCTAAGGATGAGAATGTGAGAAATGAGGACAAGCATTGGTTCTGATAACCAGTTTTGTGACGTACATTATATAATGATAAAAGATGAAATGAATTTTGATCGTTCTCGTGGAGAAAGCTCTCTTGTTAAGATCGCTTTCTTCCTTTGTTCTATTTGTGACATTAAGTTTTCTTCCGTTGCGAAAATATTTTACTTGAACCATCAGTTCCTTGTTTTCTCGAATGTTCTACAAGTACACTGGACTTTCATTCTCGCCCAAGGCTAGTAGACCTGGACCTTTGATTCTATGAAATCCATGAAATCCACGGCCGTGAATTAAAGGAATGAAGTTTAAGATATACACAGTGATATATATATATATATCCATATATATATATATATATATATATAAATCTCGTGATACTTTTTCTGTTTCACTACACAAAATCATGAGCAGAAAGAAAAAACAGTTATTTGTTAGGCAGAAAGAAAAGACAGTTATTTGTTAGGCAGAAAGAAAAGACAGTTATTTGTTAGGCAGAAAGAAAAGACAGTTTTTTGTTCGGCAGACAGAAGAGACAGTTATTTGTTAGGCAGACAGAAAAGACAGCTATTTGTTAGGCAGAAAGAAAAGACAGTTATTTGTTAGGCAGAAAGAAAAGACAGCTATTTGTTAGGCAGAAAGAAAAGACAGTTATTTGTTAGGCAGAAAGAAAAGACAGCTATTTGTTAGGCAGAAAGAAAAGACAGTTATTTGTTAGGCAGAAAGAAAAGACAGCTATTTGTTAGGCAGAAAGAAAAGACAGTTATTTGTTAGGCAGAAAGAAAAGACAGTTATTTGTTAGGCAGAAAGAAAAGACAGCTATTTGTTAGGCAGAAAGAAAAGACAGCTATTTGTTAGGCAGACAGAAAAGACAGTTATTTGTTAGGCAGAAAGAAAAGACAGTTATTTGTTAGGCAGAAAGAAAAGACAGTTATTTGTTAGGCAGAAAGAAAAGACAGTTTTTTGTTCGGCAGACAGAAGAGACAGTTATTTGTTAGGCAGACAGAAAAGACAGCTATTTGTTAGGCAGAAAGAAAAGACAGTTATTTGTTAGGCAGAAAGAAAAGACAGCTATTTGTTAGGCAGAAAGAAAAGACAGTTATTTGTTAGGCAGAAAGAAAAGACAGCTATTTGTTAGGCAGAAAGAAAAGACAGTTATTTGTTAGGCAGAAAGAAAAGACAGTTATTTGTTAGGCAGAAAGAAAACCAAAGGCATCGCGTAGACGAGCATTCAAGTAAGAAATGCACCGGAACTGACAGACTCACATGGCTGCTGTTAAGTTATGCCACTTGTGTTGGTAAGATTAAATGGCGGTAAATTGGCCCCCAAATCCCGAGGTATGACGCACAGAAACGAATTTTATCGCGTTAATTTCGTTCCTAGAATGTGCCAGAGATTAAAGATATTTATAAGCGACTGTGATTCAGAAAAATTAGACGGCCGAGGAAGTTTGGGGTGGGAGTTTGAGAGCCGCTGTGTTTAGCAAAATACGCAGGTAACGCAAGATGGCATACATTTATAAACATTTAGCTTGAATGCTTGCATGTAAGAGATGATTTTTCAATGTTTTTTTTTTAAATTTGCCCATGATAAGTATTTTGTCTAAATGTTAACCGTACGTTACCTATTCTTGTTCAGTGACGTGGAAAAAAATAAGATAACGCATTCTGCTTGCCATGCGTTTATAGTCTATGTCTACATTTTGTCTCTTGGGTAAAATGAACCTATTTTGTAGTTTCTGTATAGACCCATTAAAGCTTAACTTCTTAGACCATTACAGTAGAGTATACAAGCAAAAAAAAAACGTAGATCCATATAAAGAAATACAAGAATATAAAGACTGATGTAGATTTAAACAAGAATAATAATATAACAGTTTTATCGACAATAAAGAATCTGAAAAATTCTAAATCACCAGGGTGTGATGAGATAACAGCTGAACTTATTAAAGCAGGAGGAAAGGAATGTGCAACAATCTATCATGCACTATGTAAAAAAATATGGCATTCAGGTATTTGGCCAAAAGAATGGAAAAGAACTGTATTCATACCACTGCCAAAAAAGGGTAACTTGAAATTATGAACAAACTATAGAACTGTTGCCCTGATTAATCATGCCAGTAAAATTCTATTAAAAATCGTAATGGGCAGATTTATAATAAAATGGAAGAAGAAGTCAATATGGTCCATGATGGTTTTAGACAAGGAAGAGGAACAAGAGATCATATATTCAATATAAGATAGAGAAATGCAGATAATTTCATGTGAATCTATATTTATCTTTTATAGACTATTCAAAAGCATTGTGTACAACACCAGAAACTTTGGGAAATAATAGACAAAATGGGATTTCCAACACATTTGATACAATTAACATCACTGCTGTATCTAGACCAACAGGCAGAAGTAAAATAAATGGTGAAACAACAACTTGGTTTGACATAAAACAAGGGGTCCGTCAGAGGTGCATACTGTCGCCTTACTTATTTAACTTGTATACTGAAAATATAATGAGGAAAGTTAGAGAAGATGTAGACAAAATTATTCCGATGCCATAACAATTGGAGGTTATGAAACACCAGAGATTAGATATGCTGATGACACAAAAAGGAATGAAAAAAATAATTATGTCAGTCCGTAAGAATAATGAAGAGCAAAACCTCTATCTTAATGCGAAGAATACTAAATTGATGACAACTGACAAAACAAATAAGGCAGCTGAAATATTTATTAATGAGGAAAAATTGGAAGAGGTGGAGATTTGTGAATATCTTGGATCACTGCTACCTAATAATGGAGATACAATTAGGGATATTAAAACGAGGACATCTATCGCTCTTCAAAAAGTAAAACAACTAAAGAATCTGTGGAGAGGAACAGATAGAACTACAAAATTAAGATTTTTAAGAGCATGCATCTTTCCCATCGCAACATATGCCTATGAGACCTGGATACTTCAACAGCCGAGAAACATAAATGTCTTTGAATGTAAATGCTACAGAAGAGAAAAAGAACAAATATACTACAATAACTTAATATTGAAGAAGGTTGGGTAGTAAAGAGGATTAAAGAGAGAAAACGTAAATATTTTGGACACATTCAACGTCATGATAATTTAGAGAAGACCGTCTTGGAAGGGTACATAATGAGAAAAAGAAAGAGAGGAAGACCACGGCGAAATGGCTGCAAGACATCGTTGATAATCAGCAGCAAGGCATCTTGGTTACAACGGAGAGGCCTACAGGAAAGCTGTTAGGGAGCCAAAGTTCCGCAACGGACATGCAAATGACTGAATAATATAAACAAGACAGATAAAATCTTGTAGCCATAATGTAGAGGAAGAAAGATATTGATACAGTATGTATACAGAGAAGAGTATAAGAAGTTAGACACAGGCAGATACACTTGCGGATTCAGATATACAGAAAAAAAGAGTATATATATATATATATATATATATATATATATACACAGTTATGCAGGAAAGCATTTAATAAGAAAACCATCAGCTACAAAGACACAAGAGGGTACAGAAATTTATATCTAAAATGATTCCCCTAGTGTACACAGGCGTGATATTCTAGCATGCTTGAAGCCAATCTAAGCATGCAGAACACTTTTAGTGTCTGCGCTGGCAGAAGCAAGCGTAAGCAAGGGTTTTTTTTTTTTTACTCTTACATTAAAGTTTCTATTTTTATCTGGAATTTTGCTTAAGAATCGTCCATGACGTTAGCTACGGCCTACACAAATTGGGGAAGTGAAAAAAAAAAATGAAGCCAGAAAGAGAGGACCGTCGGGTTGCGAAAAAAAAAAAAAAAAGCACAACTCTGAAACAGCTAAAGTTACTGAAATAAATATGCAATGGTTCTGCAATTTCCACCCATAAGTAACGTAACATATTTTTAAAAGATGGGTTCTCAGGAAGGAATATACACTCCCTTTTGAATGTATTAGAACCAGGCAATGGGGTTATGGAACTTGATCTGTGAACAGTTGAAGGAAAAAAAAAGTTACATCAGAATGTTCTTTTGTCTTTTCTTCTCCCTGCCATCCATATGTAAAGTAAAGCCAAGCAGTTTGACTTCTTTTATTCCTTCCAGACTAAATATTTACGTAGGATTAGACGAATATTTTGGCCCAAATGCCATAAGAAATAACACATTGCTGGCTGAAAGACGTTGGCGATGGCTGGAGCATGTACTCCGAATGACTGATAACTCATTATCAAAGAACAACAGAGAAGAAAAATTATCAAGAAAGTTTCGTTGAGTACTAAAGAACTCACCTGGGCAGGAGCGAAAAGCAAGACAAAAAACATTCGTTTGTGGAAAACCCAATGTGGAAGCCCCCCATGTGCCTTGTGCATCTAAAAGTTCAGAGAGACAGAAAGAGAGAGAGAGAGAGAGAGAGAGAGAGAGAGAGAGATACTGACATGTTCTGAAATCATACTAGTACCTAACCGGAATGTTGATGATGATGACTTCGACCGACAGTCTAGCGAAAAGAATACAAGGATGTAAAGAACTACACACACACAAAAAAAGGCTCAAGAATTTCTACTTCGGAAATGTATGGAATGAAAAGCTTCCACGTCAGATCAGATAGTGCCATGCCAATAGCCGTAGGCGATCATTTTTCTCCATCTCGCTCGAACCTCTGTATGTCGAGTCAAGTCGATTACTGTTTTCCTGCCAAACCATACAGTCAGGTCATCCGGGTATTTCTGATTACTGTTTTCCTGCCAAACCATGCAGTCAGGTCATCCGGGTATTTCTGATTACTGTTTTCCTGCCAAACCATGCAGTCAGGTCATCCGGGTATTTCTATCTTTTCCCATCCTCTCTGTCTTTTGCCAGCTATCTTTCCCGTCATGAGCGATTTTTCCAGAATCACATCTGCTGATTTGTCCAAGAAACTTTGTCTTTTTTCTTACGTACAACACTAGTCTGAGCTACTCCTTTGCCTGCTGTAATACTTCTTTACAAAATAAAATAATGTGGTTAAAGATTAGGCGAAATGCAGAAATGATTTAACAGACCAGAAGTTCTCGGTTTTGGTCAGGCAATCTTTAAAAAGGAAATAAGAAAAACAATAATGACGACTGTCTTTCTATGCCATTGTTTTATGCGTTCTCAGAATGTTCTGACTTGGATTACTTCCCTGCTCACAATACAAGGTATACACTGCCAACTTATTTAAAGTTTTCGTGGTTTGCCGTAGCACACAGAACTCCGCGAAAGTGAATGAGAAAGTAGTGCGTCATCAAATATCTCCCTGACGCAACTTTCAGCGCTTCAGTGTATGTTTATTTATGTGGTCAACATAGTTTTGCTTTTTTTAAAGGTAAAATTAAAACACTCCTTTCGGCCTCTGTGAAACATTTATCGCCCTTTGAAAGTAAACTCATAAACAAATACAAGGGTCAGGTGAGAGAGAGAGAGAGAGAGAGAGAGAGGAGAGGAGAGAGAAAGAGGCGAGAGGAGATGAGAGGAGAGAGAGCGAGAGAGAGAATTCTGGGCCTAGCTACGGAAACGTCACAATGTACAAACAGAAATATGAAGAATCTGTGGTATTAAAAAAAACAACAACGAAAAACTATCGATTCCCTGTAATTCTCCTAATAACGAAGGTGCCATTTCTCAGGGAGTTGAAATTCACATCCTTCATCATACAACAAACACAATCCTCTTTATTCCTTCTCCATACCTCATAATTACATCCTCCTCCTAGGTACCACAAGCCCTCCCGAACTACTCACCTCTACCTAGATGTACTAGCATGCCAGTGTTCAAATAAAGATTTCCACCAGCCTCCCCAGGATGTGAGTCCACCTTGACGTGACCTTCATTGCGCGAGAATCTACGCACGCGACATCTGCTTCTGTTCATCCTTTCACCTGTACGCGGTCGGGGTCTTTTTCATGAATAAACCATAAAAGATTACCCGCATCTTACCGGCACTTCGCAAAGATCTTTATTATTTGTAGCAGTAGTATTCCTTTAAGGTTCAGTGTGCGCGCATCTTTTAAAGATATAAACATTTAACATGGGAGATTTTTCGTTTCGTAACAGGCAGGCAGATAAAACTAACGAGAACGAACATACTTTTATCTTCAAAGGTTAAGAATTGGGCACGCAGGCCCGTCTGACATTCCGTCCTTCATAATACAGCTTTCACTCAGTCACAGTCATTCAGTATTTGTTAATGAGCATAATAAAAGTAAAGGAAACATTTCAATGATTACATACTTAAACGTACATTCATTCAAAACTAACACATTTATAGAAAAGCAGCATTTAAAAAAAAATACAACAATCAGACCATACTTTAAACTAATTTAGACTTAGATAATATATATATATATATATATATATATATATATATATATATGGACACATTAAACGTCATGAGAATTTAGAGAAGACCGTCTTGGTACATAATGGGAAAAAGAAAGAGAGAAAGACGAAGGCAAAGACGGCTGCAAGACATTGCTGACGATCTGCAAATGAATGCATCAGCAGGAGGGCATCTTGCTTACTAACGAAAGGCCTACAGGAGAGCTGTTAGGGAGGCAAAGTTCCGCAAGGGACACGCAATGACTGGCTGAGACACATGCGTATTTATGCACATAAACATATGCTGTTATATATGTAACATACACACATGTGCACGTATATATTCATATATAGGTATATACACACATAAACATTCATACATATATATATATAAATACGTATTTGTAATACACACATGTACATATATACAAACATATATATGCATACACATACAGACATAAACATATATAGACATACACACTTAAACAAATACATAATTACATATATTCATACATGTATACAAATACATTTCAATGAGGCATATAAAAAAAAAGGTAAAGGTGACCCTGTCATGCCTTGGAGGCACATAGGGATATGGTGTTAGTGCCCATATTTTCCTTGACCTGTCAGCACACTAGAGGGTGATATGGTCAGTATCACGCCTGGCTGCCTTTCCTTCCCCAACTCCAGAAGAAGTCGGGTACCCATTTCTATAGCTGGGTGACTGGGGTGCCGCCGGCCGGATTCGAACCCCCGACCTTCGCCATGAGAGACCAATGCACTAACCACTTCGCCACTCAGACACCCCAGGGAGGCATATAGTCCATCTTAAATAGATATTGACAAAATTCGAACTTATAATAACTTATATTAGTTATAAGTTTTACATGAGCAGGTGCGGCATTTCAAAGGTGGGCAGCTGAGTAAGAAATGTTTTTAAAACATGTCAAGCATTGGTTTTAGAATATTACAGTTGCTTAAGCAATTAAGTGGGTTGGATTTGAACACTGACCACAGATAGAGTGGAGCATTGAGCGATAGAATTTTATGAATTATCTTGGCTTTATTGAAAAGGAATATCTTCTTGGGGGGTAGAATATCAAGATTCTTGTCTTTTTTTTTTGCAATATGTACCGCCAGACAGACAGACAGACAGACAGACAGACAGACAGACAGACAGACAGACAGACAGACAGACAGACAGACAGACAGACAGACAGACAGACAGATAGATAGATAGATAGATAGATAGATAGATAGATAGATAGATAGATAGATAGATAGATAGATAGATAGATAGATAGATAGATAGATAGATAGATAGATAGATAGATAGATAGATCATACATGGTGTTTTATTTATAAAAAGTGACTAAGCTTTCTCCTTGTATTCTTGACATTTTTCCGTTCACCTGCTGTAACTGTTTTAGATATTTCTGACTGTTTTAGATATGTCTGATTGCTTATATTCCACAAACCCGAGGCTTTTGACATTACAATACTTTATTAACACAATGGAATAAAAACAACCTTGGGTTCGTTTTTTTCCCTTACTGTTGCTTGTTTCTATTTGCTTAACGCTCACTGAAGTTTTTTGGGTTTTTTGTTTTTTTTCATTGGTTGTTCCGTACACTGTCACAAGTGTTATCTGTTTCCTAGTTGGCTAAAATTCCAGCCCCAATTTCTTTTGTCTAGACTGTACTGCAATACGTTGAGCGTGCCGATAGCGAGGGAGCAGAGATAACCGGTTAAGTAGGGGAATTAGAGGTATCTATTTCTTGTCTACAAGGTCTAGACTGTATGAATATTTCTGTAAAATGTTAAGTGAAGGAAGAACATTGGGAGATCTTGAAAAATACAAACAAAGAACTTGAAAAAAAAAAAAGAACTAGCCTCCGGACGTGTCGAAAGACTAGAGAAAAGAAATCAGTCTAATCTGCAAACGCAGCAGGCTCTGTGCAGTTCCTTGCATCCAAATATTCATTTCAAAAACCCTCCATATCTTGGGATTATGTGGAATCTCGCTAAAGAAATGCTCTGAAAATAACTCGCTTCTAATACTCAGTGTAGCTACTTAATACGGTTTCTGGGTCCTAATTCTGTACTGTAGATTAAGCATAAAAAGATTTAGGAATAAACCAGCAATGTTCAGCTTCGTCTGCAGCAATTTTTCTTAACCTTTGAGTCCATGGACTAGAGGCTCCACTGAGGGAGTTTTAGGGGTCCAGGAATCAGCAATGGAATGACTCGATTAAAAAAAACATATGGCCTAGCATCATCTGGGTTCTGTTTAATGCTTTGTTTACAATGCGGGGTCCTCAGCTGTTCTCAGGTCTGAAAACGGGTCCATGCTGCCCCATAGCATTGTTTCTAAAGCAGCCACCCCATAGCATTGTTTCTAAAGCAGCCACCACATAGCATTGTTTCTAAGGCAGCCACCCCATAGCATTGTTTCTAAAGCAGTCACCCTATAGCATTATTTCTAAAGCAGCCACCCCATAGCATTGTTTCTAAAGCAGCCACCCCATAGCATTGTTTCTAAAGCAGTCACCCTATAGCATTATTTCTAAAGCAGCCACCCTATAGCACTGTTTCTAAAGCAGTCACCCTATATCATTGTTTCTAAAGCAGCCACCACATAGCACTGTTTCTAAAGCATCCACCATATAGCACTGTTTCTAAAGCAGCCACCACATAGCACTGTTTCTAAAGCAGCCACCACATAGCATTGTTTCTAAAGCATTCACCCTATAGCATTGTTTCTAAAGCAGCCACCACATAGCATCGTTTCTAAAGCATCCACCACATAGCATTGTTTCTAAAGCATCCACCACATAGCATTGTTTCTAAAGCATCCACCACATAGCATTGTTTCTAAAGCATCCAGATAAACCGGAAATCCTGTAAAAAGCTGAGGCCGCCTCTTATTTTCTGTACCGGTTTGTATGTTCTATAAATAGATAGCTCAAGACAGATTGACGTCGTGTTTTGTATAAACTATGTCATGTCTTGTGGAGCTGAAATGTTTATCTTTAACAAGAAAACCTAAGATCTAAAAATGTAGATTTACTTGAAAAGAGATTTTTTTTTTTCCCAGGCAGGAAAGAGGCAAAGACTGAAGCGCAGTAGCTGCATAAGTTGGGAGAAAATATAACGAACTGTGTTTTAGAACAGTCTTAGATTTACAGTAATTTATGGATGCGTCGACTATTTCTTGGTTGCCATAAACTGAGAAGGCGTTTGAAAGTTTAGATCGTAGAATGCTATGGAAACTACTGGAACACTCTGGTATACCAGCCAAGATAGCAAAGCTTATAAAGACCATATATCAAGGAACAACTTATAGAATCGTGCATGGAGGAACTCTCGCAGAAAGGTTTAAAGTGGAAACAGGCGTGCGGCAGGGATGTTTGCTATCACCATTCCTATTTCTTCTAGCACTTGATTGGATCGGGAAAACTACCACAGAAAGAAAAATAAATGGGATACGATGGACATTGTGGAACCAATTGGAAGATCTTGACTTTGCAGATGATGTGGCACTTCTGGCACACAGCCACACACAATGCAAGAGAAACTTCAGATCTTATGCAAGAATTCAGCTAAACTGAGACTATATATTACAGACATAAAACAAAGATAACGAAAAGTAATAGTGCAAGCAATAACCTCATGGTAATTGAGAGAGTGCCAATTGAAGAAGTAGAGTATTTCACATATTTAGGTAGCATAGTGGATAAATACTGGAAACGGAAAAGGATGTTAAAGCTAGAATAACCAAGGCCAGGACAGCATTTATCAAACTTAATAAACTATGGTCATCTAAGAACATCAAAACAAGAACCAAAATTAGGCTTTTCAATACAAACTTAAAGACTATCCTGCTCTTTGGTTCGAGACATTGGTTATGACCAAGACAATGCAACAGAGAACAAACATTCATAAACTACTGCTTGAGGAGGATTTTAAACATAAAATGGCAGGATAGGATCAGGAATGAGGAGGTCTGGGAAAGGGCAGGAGAAGAACCTATGAGCCTACAAATCACGTCTAGGAAGTGGAGGTGGATTGGTCACACTCTGAGGAAACCCGACACCAACATAGCAAGACAGGCACTGACATGGAATCCTCACGGAAATAGAAAACGAGGAAGACTTACTTGGAGAAGAGAAACTATGACAGTGCTCAGAGACAAGGGATGCACATAGAAGGAAGCAGAGAATAATTACAAGAACAGGGATGACTGGAGAGCCTTTATCCATGGAGTGAAAGGCAATGATGATGATGATGATGATACCAGAGAAACGGGTGTCTGAGCGGGTAAACTGCACCAGTCTCACACTGGAGAAAGGTTGATGGTTCGAATGCGACCGGACGCACCCCCAGTCACCCAGCACACCTAGATATGAATACCCGGCTTCTTTTAGAGCTGGAGAATGTAAGGACCAGGCTTGGTGCTGCTCATTTCGCCCCTCAAGTGTGCCGACAAATCAAGGAAAATGTGGGTACTGACATTATTATCCCCTAGGTCCTTCCATGGCAGTCAGCGGCCCATAGCTGACATGGTGTGTCTGTGCTAGAGAACCATTGCTGCCATGGTAGTGTCTGTGCTAGAGAACCATGGCTGACATGCCAGTGTCTGTGCTAGAGAACCATGGCTGACATAGTACAGTCTGTGCTAGAGAACCATGGTTTACATGCCAGTGTCTGTGCTAGAGAACCATGGCTGACATGCCAGTGTCTGTGCTAGAGAACCATGGTTGACATGCCAGTGTCTGTGCTAGAGAACCATGGCTGACATGCCAGTGTCTGAGCTAGAGAACCATGGCTGACATGCTAGTGTCTGTGCTAGAGAACCATAACTGACATGCTAGTATCTGAGCTAGAGAACCATGGCTGACATGCCAGTGTTTGTGCTAGAGAACCATGGCTGACATGCTAGTGTTTGTGCTAGAGAACCATGGCTGACATGCTAGTGTCTGTGCTAGAGAACCATGGCTGACATGCTAGTGTTTGTGCTAGAGAACCATGGCTGACATGCTAGTGTTTGTGCTAGAGAACCATGGCTGACATGCTAGTGTCTGTGCTAGAGAACCATAATTGATATGCTAGTGTCTGAGCTAGAGAACCATGGTTGACATGCTAGTGTCTGTGCTAGAGAACCATGGCTGATATGCTAGCGCCAGTGTTGGTGAACAGTAATTGACAAAGACACTACCCCACCTCTGAGTTGGTACCCCCAGTAACAGGCCAAGCCTGTCTAACGGGGCAGGGGTTGCCATAGTCCCCATGGTGGTGGAATATGCTAAAGAAGTATTGCACAACCCCCTGCTTTTGATTTTAGCTACACGCAGGGACTGAAAAAGATAGCTACCATAAACCGCTTCCACTCTGACACGATGCTGTACCTCAACATCTCCACAGCATCAGCTGCAGAGAATACCAGCTCGCAGTTCCAATGAGATTAAAGAAGAAGATACTTTTATACCAAATAATCAGAAAGCAGTAGCTATAATATATTAATGTTTGTTATAAATATGATAAATACAAAACACCGACACTGGCTGCAGCTAGAAACAATGAAAGGAGAAATTACTTGTCATAAGTCTATACAGTATATCGTTTTATGCTGTTGTTACTCCCTATAGCTAAAATTGGAAAAGTTTCCCTTGAAAAACTTTGTGCTGTACAATAATTATGGCTGCGGTTTAAAGTAAAAATATGCACATGAACTTCGGGATTCTAGGTACTAGGCTCTTTGCCTTCCCTCCCCCTCACCCCATCCTCATTCTACCTGCCACTTCCCAGCTACTCATGTACACACTTACACACGCGCGCGCGCGCACATGCTTCGTTTGTCTTCTCCGTGTTCGGTAACAGATGCTGGGCGCAAGAGCCGACATTTTGTACTTTATGAAGGTCAGATCTGAACAGATCCCTGAAGCGATAGACATGTATCGTACCATCCCCAAGCGCGAGATTTATTTAAAACAGCCATACAGTTACCATGGTAACACAGTGCCATATGGCGGCTTGCTTCTCGAAGTATAGGTTTCAGCTGTGGTGAATATGGCTGGCATTAGCTTCGATAATGCAAATGTTACGTTGTATTTGGTTTATTTAGTTACAAATTGTTTTCTACTAGTTAAGTACCTTTGAGTGTGTTTGTTTATTAAGTCTTGTCTTGTCTTGTCTTTTATCTTCATGTAACTACGAGCTGGTTTTATTCGCAGAAGACGCTGTGAAGATGTTGAGACACAGAATCGTGTTTACTAAGGAGAGAACGGACAGACAGACAGACAGGCAGATAGACAGACAGACAGACAGACAGACAGACAGACAGACAGACAGACAGACAGGCAGGCAGGCAGACAGACAGACAGACAGACAGACAGATAGATATATAGACAGACAGATAGACAGACAGACAGACAGATAGATAGATAGATAGATAGATAGATAGATAGATAGATAGATAGATAGATAGATAGATAGATAGATAGATAGATAGATAGATAGATAGATAGATAGATAGATAGATAGATAATGTGTGTATATCCATGGACTTCCGCCAGTGAGAGAATAAACTACGAAAACAAGGCATGTTGTTTCTCTCATCTCTGTTTAGATACTAATTTCCTGCCACCTTCTAAGATTATTTCTAGAACCATAAACATTCATTACCTGTAACTAGGTAAGTTCACCGTAGCTTTATAACCCATTTCCCGTTACTTGGAGTGTGGAAGGAAAAGTGGAAGGCCCCATTCCGTGCTTAAAACCGGATACGACGACAACCCCTTGTTGAGAACTTAAATGGAAGAGCAAGGAAACATACCAGTCAGGTCACTACATTGAAGCGCTCTCAGTAAACACTTCATCTCTTCATTTAGGGATTCCTCCAAGCAATTGAAATAGTTATCTCACTTCTATCTTGGAGAACAACGTTCCGAAACTAAATGTTTAATATTAGTCTTTCATATTAAAACTCTTTTTCCATCTAACGTGACTGGACTACGTTTGCACGAGCTGCAGGTGGACAGATTAAGCGGGCATAGTTAATTAAAATGCACAGGAATGCTGACAAGTCAGTAATTGTTGACACAGACAATAACACTCGAGAGCTGGGAATAAATTGAAACAAGCAAAGACACCCGGAGAGCTGGGAATAAATTGACACAATCAAAGACACCCGGAGTGCTGGAAATAAATTGACACAAACAATGACACTCGAGAGCTGGGAATAAATTGACACAAGCAAAAACACCCGGAGAGCTGGGAATAAATTGACACAGGCAAAGACATCCAGAGAGCTGGGAATAGATTGACACAAGCAAAGACATCCAGAGAGCTGGGAATAAATTGACACAAGCAAAGACATCCGAAGAGCTGGGAATAAATTGACGCGATGCCAGAAACAAACGTTACGTAAATGGCACGAGAAGAAGTGTAAATCAACACAGTTCCTGCACATTCAAGGGATGGAGTTAACAATGACCACAAGATAAACGTGTTTGGGATACAAAGTTTTTTTTTCTTTGGGGTGAGGGGGGAGAGGTTTAGCACTATATAAATTCAGAACTCTCTGTTCCATCATCATCATCATCATCATCATCCTTCCAGCTGTTGTTGCCGATCTCCCTGGTTAACTGTGATCTTTTATTGTTTTCTCCGACATCTTAATCAAGTTAAGAACAGATATTTGTTAAAGCTTAGGCGAGGTTGGGCTGCAGCATTCTTGCTTTGAAAAAAAAAAAGAAAAACCAGGAGGGGGACCTGCTGGTAGGCTTTTCGCCATCTTGATGTCAAGAGCCTCACTCGTATAGTGCCGCAGGCTAAAGAGACACATCAGTATACGGATGTACTGGACGCAGCATCAAGAAGTGGAACAGGATGTTGGAAACTTTTTTTGTTTGCCACCCTCCCCCTAATGTCACTAGCACAACTTGTGGCCGTACTGCCATACTGTGTTCAGAATACAGATTCTCTTCAAGCAACCCCAGACGTTTACTTAGACTGGTGATCCTCTTCTTTCTTCGTTCGCTTCTACCACCAAGACCGCCCTGTGATCCTCCTAAGTTTACTCTTGATAGGTCCCGTGGTCCCCGAAAGGACCCCACGAGATCCACGAGAGGACCACAAGAGGTTCAGAGTATCGCAGGGCTTGAGCCTGTATTCTTGGTGGGTATCAGAAGCGGATGGGAATGCGTGACACTGTGGTTTTCGTTGACTGGTGATCCAGTTGGCAACATCACCCTAGGTGTTGTGGGTACACCTTTCCTCCCTTTTTTTCGGGGGGGGGGGGGTGTTGCCGAGTAGCAAAGTAGTTAGTGCAATCGTCTTTCACGGCCAAGTTGTTGGTTCACACATTCAGCCGGAGCCGCCGCCTCTTTCTGCAGTTGTGGTAGGAAAATGTCGCTGAATGAATTGGTGGCCACGTTATCATCTGGTGTGCCAACAGCTCAGTGAAAGCATCGCCACTAGCAGCAAATCTCCAGGACTCCTTCATCGTTACCTTTTTTTTAAACTATCACATATATCTTTATTCTCTCATTCACATGCAAGTATTTTGGCCAATTCTGCTTCTATAGCTTGGTCATTTGGGACGGAATCCAGGGCTTCTTGAGAGAGAGAGAGAGAGAGAGAGAGAGGTTTTGTAAGATACACAGCTATCTTCCTCCCTCTCTTGCTTACCCTACTGATCAGTCTTTTTCTATTCACAGTGAACTCCCCCAGCACCTCCTTTCTTGGGGCCCCTTCCCTTAAAACGGGATAAACCAAATGTGGCTCCGAGAGATGCATCGGCTTGATTCTCCACTCACGGTCACAAGAAACCTGCAGGAATCAAAGTGTTTCTTGGTGGTGGAGCTTGCTAAGATGTCAGATAGTAATGTTATTCCCAAGAAAAAAAAGAGCTACTCTCTAACTATATGCAGTAAGAATGTGTGCAACACAGTATTCTCTCTCTCTCTATCTCTCTGTCTCTCTATCTCTATCTCTCTATCCCTCTCTATCTCTATCTCTCTGTCTCTCTCTATCTCTATCTCTCTCTCTAATTATAAATCTCTATCTCCCTATCTCTCTCTATATCTCTCTATTTATCTCTTTCTATCTCTCTCTATCTCTATCACTCTCTCTCTATCTCTCTCTATCACTCTCTCTATCTCTCTCTATCTCTATCACGCTCTCTATCTCTCTCTATCTCTATATCTCTCTATCTCTCTCTATCTCTATCACTCTCTCTATCTCTATATCTCTCTATCTCTCTCTATCTCTATCACTCTCTCTATCTCTATATCTCTCTATATCTCTCTATCTCTCTCTCTATCTCTATCACTCTCTCTATCTCTCTCTATCACTCTCTCTATCTCTCTCTATCACTCTCTCTCTATCTCTCTCTCTCTCAACATTTAGATGCCCGAGGCACATGGGGCTTCCGCAAAGGATTTCCACAAACGCCTAACCGTCGCCTTTTTTTCACACGAAGAAGAGCCAAAGTGAGCCCTCTGTTGCTTACCATCCTCTCTGTTGTTCTTCTCCATGTCTCCTTTTACTTACTCTACCCTTACTCCAGTTCCCCTGGGATGTCCATCTCAGTGTTATTTTTCAGTAATGAGTTGCCAGTCATCCGTAGTACATGAGCCGGCTACCGCCATTGTCTTTCCTCAGTGGTTTATGTCAACAATGTGTCATTTCTTTTGATACTTGATCAAAATATTCGTCTAATCCTGCGTAAACATTTAATCTGGAAGGAATTCAGTGTTTTCTGTAGTTCACACAGTATTTGGTGCCTTTCCTTTCTGAAAGAATTTTTTTAATCAAGAGGACATAATCAGATAATTCAAGTAAGTTGTCGAGTAAGAAACGATGATGTCCCTTTACATAACATTTTCGTTACGGAAAAAAAAAATGTGCGGAAGATTCGAAAGGACCTACTTTCTTCTCATAATTCGTGTATCTCAGAACTGACTACGACATACAGAAACTTCCTTTGGTGCACACAGTCTGAAACCCAATTTTCCTAAATATATGATAAACACAATCATACTTTGTTTCTCAGAATTAACACCCCCCCCCCACACACACACACACGATCTCTTCTCCGCCACTGATTTCTATTACTGATGCAAGCCTGTGGATTTTATCTCGGACTATTCTGCGCAGAAATCTGACTGTCTGAACAAATGGGCAGTCTAAAAGTGCCGGAATTTGTCGTGAACCTCTTACTGTCTGTCAGCGGTTCAGCTTTAATAACGGCAAAACAGGCCGAAAATAGGAAATACAGGACATGCTGTTTTCTCATAGTCGTAGAATTAGAGTTTCGTTCTCTTTCTAGTTCCCCCCGCCCCCCGTGAAAAATGTGAATCAATCAACTGAGAATCACATCACTAAAAGCGGTTATAAATATTAGAAAGACAGCTACCTTCGTTGTGTATATATAATAATAATAATAATAATAATAATAATAATCAGTCATTTGCATGTCCTTTGTGGCACTTTGCCTCCCTAACAGCTCTCCTTTGGCCTCTCATTTGTAAGCAAGATACCCTACTGCTGAAGCATCCATTTGCAGATTATCAACGATGTCTAGCAGCCATCTTCGCCTTGGTCTTCCTCTCTTTCTTTTTCCTATTATGTACATTTCCAAGACAGTCTTCTCTACTTCTTCTTCTGCGTTCGAGGTTGTTGGTCACATTAGATCCTGATCCCTGTCGACATGGCAAAGACCACAGTCCTCTCCAGATCCTGATAGAAGCCCTAAAGCTTTTGCCCCAAGCTTGTGTCCTCTGGCTATGTCTTATGCCTCAGGTCTGCATGATTTGGGCACTCTTGTAGGATATGTTCTGGAGTCTGGACTCCACTGCCACATGGACACTCGTCTGTGTGAGACATTTTAAGTCGATGTAGGTGGCTTAGTAGTCTGCAGTGGCCTGTCCTTAGGCGGAAGAGGATGGCTTACTGATTTCTCTGTAGTTGGTATATTGGATCTGGTTCATTGTTGCATTTCAGTTGCTTTTTCCATTCAGATCTGCACTGGTTACGGATTATGGTTTTCGCCTCTTGGTAGTTTACTGGATGATTTGTTTGATCTTTATTGCTGCCAGCTTTGGATAGGCTGTCAGCTATTTCATTGCCAGATATTCCACAGTCGGGTGGTACCCATTGTAGGGCCACGGTTGTTGACAGTGTAAGGCGCTTCAGTTCTGTTGCGATTTCCTGCATGTTTGCCTGTGAGTTGTTTGTTGTTTTTAGAGATTCCAGAAGTGCCCTGCAGTCTGTGAGGAAGGCTATTTTGTGTGGTTGGTACTGGTTTTCTGTTTTAAGTGTTCTGAGGGCTTCAAGGAGGGCTGTTGTTTCTGCCCTGTAGTTGAAGGGGGTCTTCTCTAAATTATCATGACGTTTAATGTGTCCAAAATATTTAAGTTGTCTCTGTTTAATCCTCTTTAATAGCCAACCTTCTTCAATAGTAAGTTCTTGTAGTATGGATATATTTGTGCATTTTTGTGTCCATGATATTTGAAGAACTCTTCTGTAGCATTTACATCCAAAGGTAGTTCTGTGTTTCTCAGCTGTTTTGTTAAGTGTCCAGGTCTCACATGCATATGTTGTGATGGGAAAGATGCATGCCCTTAAAAATCTTATTTTTGTAGTTCTGTCAGTTCCTCTCCACAGCTTCTTTAGTTGTTTTAGGTTTTGAAGAAATAATAATAATAGAGCTTGTAAAAGGAAAATAATATACTGTACTACATAAAACTCAAAACAAATCTTCTTGCTTTTTTTTTTTTTGGTTTTATAGACTTGGAACCAAACCATGTGTTCTTCTGCCTGGTGATGCTGTTACTGAATAACTAGTATAACTTTCCTCATGTCCTAGGAGGCCTCATGTCCTAGGCTGTCTCATGTCCTAGACTGCCTTATGTCCTAGGCTGGCTCATGTCCTACACTATCTTATGTCCTAGGCTGTCTCATGTCCTAGGAGGCCTTATGTCCTAGACTGGCTCATGTCCTACACTGTCTCATGTCCTAGGCTGTCTCATGTCCTACGCTGTCTCATGTCCTAGGGTGTCTCATGTCCTACACTGTCTCGTGTCCTACACTGCCCCGTGTCTTACACTGTCTCATGTCCTACATTGTCTCCTAGGTGTATAATTCGTTCTTTCTTGTGACTAAAGCAGGGTCCGCTTTACTGATTTGCACGGGGCGTCAAATTGTCCCCCCACCTCCACCCTGGGAGGGAGGGAGGGGGAGGAGGAGGAGGGAGCAAAAAAAAAGAGAGAGAAAAGTGAGGTAACCTGGAACAGAAGGTTAAAATAATCTGAAAATAAATCGTTTTAAAAGACGCATTTTCATTCATTATTGGCCACGCTTGCTCGAGGATCGACCCAGCAATTTCTCCGGGAAAGAATTCAAACTGAATTGATTTCTCTCTTCTCTACGGCCTTTAAAGGAAAAAAAAAGGGAATAGTTTCTGCTGTACAGAGGTAAATATTATAGCATGATTTATAGCATTATATAACATGGTTACAGACTGTGTTCCAGGTGTAAGTCATACTGAACAATTAATACTATTTGCAAGATTTCTTAATACAGATCCAAATGATATCAATATTCATGAGCATTTTCTTGGTTTCATTCCTGTAGAAGCCACTACAAGCTCATTGTTAACTGAATGTATTCTTAGAAAACTGTCGGACATGAAATATTTCAGTCACAAGCATGCAGTTTCCCTTATATGACAATAGATCAAATATGAAAGGGAAACATTCAGGAGATCAACAACAGTGCATCAGAGATTTGAACTCTCCAGCCTTTTTTTTAATCCCATGTTCTCATTCTCTCGTCTTAGTTGTCATTGATGCCGCAGTTTCATTTACAGAAGAGGTGTTGTGTTCTGAAACAGTTCAGAAATTGTATGTGTTTTTCTCAGCAATAACACTGCGATATGGAACCTTATGAAGACAAAGAAAAAATTCTGGGGTGGAAAGAGGGGGGGGGGGAGCAACAGCTCACAAGACCTCCGGGAGTCATGACCCAGGGGCCACCCCCCCCCCCCTTGAGCGTCAAGAGTTTAATAGGGCCGAAGAACTTGTCGGGGGGGGGGGGGAACTTCCTCTGATGATCTGTAGGAGTTTGTGTTGTTGTTCCGCTCTCTACAGTAGAGAGTTTCCTGAATGCTTGTCATAGCTCTAACGCTCAAGCCACTATGTATTATTCACTGGAAATCTAGAATCGAAGACATTTGTCCTTTAAGATATTCTGTTGACGGATTTTATAATGTTTTGATAGGAATTGCTGATGATGAGTCAGTGGACAAAATAGCAAGACATGAAACATTTGCTCTTAAAGTCAGAGATTTAGATTATAAAAAAAAAAAAATTATCTTGCTATATGGCACCATAGATAACAAGCTAGTGGAGGAGGTCAATGAATTTGTATATCTTGGTAGTAGAGTAGTAGAAGATGGAGACAGCACAGAGGACATTAACAACAGATTTACTAGAGCAAACCAGGCTTTTGCAATGCTGCAGACTATATGGAAATCTAAAAAAAAACTAAGCACGAAGATGAAAATCAGGATATTTAAGAGTAATGTTCTAAGTGTACTACTCTATGGAAGTGAATCCTGGAAAATCACCAAAATAATAGAAAACAAGCTGAATTATTTCCAGACTAAATGTTGACGAAGAATTAGAAAAATATTTTGGCCAAACACCGTAAGAAATAACATCTTGTTGGCAGAAATGCAGATGAAGCCACTGACAGTAATTATTGAGGAAAGACCAAAGGAGACAGAGAAGAACAGAGATGATGTTGAAGAATAGAGGGCTCAATTGGACAAGAGCGGGAAAAAAAGCAGAGGACATGCGTTTGTGGAAAACCGTTTCGGAAACCCTATGTGGCTTGGGCACTTAAGGTTGAGAGAGATGTATATAGCACCATGTTTTAAATGACATTAATGTTGCTAATAAACTTATTTACGCTTAACAATGGTCGAAATTCGATCGGAAGGATTTGCTGTGATTTCAGTCTTTCAAAAATTAGACGATATTGACCTCTTTCTGATTTTGCGAATATGAAAGCCTTTTAATTGCTAGGTATTTACTTGAAACAAAAGAAGTGCAAATAATGCGAAGACATTTGTGCTAAAAACTAAAATATACAGAAACTTTTGTTTGTTGTTTAAAAACTCTTCTTTCTGCGTGTGACTAGCATTATGATGATCTAACTAATAAATCTAGTTTCCTTTATTGTTTCCCATTTTGTTTTAAATTTATAATTGATTTTATGATTTTTTTTCATTAATTTATAAATTGTTAATCATCATCATCAGGTGCCGTGCCGACTGGCGTTGGCTATTATGCTTCTTCAAAGTACACGATCCTTCACGCAGGCCATCAGATCAACTGGTGATCTACTCTCATACCATCTCGTCAGATTGTCCAGTATCATTTCTCTTGGTCTTCGTCTTGATCTTCTTCCTTCTATTTTTCCTGTTGTTATAATATTTTAAATGCCCCCTCTTCTCATTGCGTGTCTTATAAAAGTACATTGTCTCTCTTATTTTTTGATAATATTTTTGTCTCTCCAGCTCTTCTCATACATTCTCCATTAGTTATTTTTGCTGTCCAGGGGATTCGCAACATTCTTCTAATAAACCACATTTCTGTTGTTTCCAATGATTTTTGTGCAGACCTGCCTATTCACTTCCATATAACAAGATAGGTTCAATATAGCATTTTAGGACTCGTTTTCTAACATTCATTGATAAAGATGTGTTGGATTATATGTTTCTCATTCTCTGAAATGCAGTCTTTGCTTGGCTTATTCTGTTCCTAATTTCTGTTCTGCATTTCCCATCTGAAGTTATTACTGCTCCAAGGTATTTGAATTTCTGCACCTGCTTTAGAATAGTTCCGTTTAATTTTATACTGCATGCTGGTGGACTCTGTTTCTTAGATATAACCATAGTCTCTGTCTTTTTGATGTTCAAAGTAAGGCCTTTCTGTTCACTTTCTTTGGCGACTTTATCCAAGAGATTTTGCAGGTCTTGTTGGTTCTCAGCTATCAGTACTGTGTCGTCAGCATACCGAAGGTTGTTAATATTGTATCCTCCAAATTTTATGCCTGGTTCTGTGATGATTGTTCTTAGAATATTCTCGCTGTACAGAGAAAAAAGGTCTGGAGATAGTACACATCCTTGTCGCACCTCTTGTTTTATAGGTTGATATTTTCCAGTTCTATTTCAACTCGAATTGCTGCTTCTTGCTGCCGGTATAGATGTTTTACAATCCTCAGGTCTTTGCCGTCTATATTGATGTCTTCAAGCATTTTAATAATTTCTTTATGTATCACCTTGTCGAATGCCTTTGTGTAATCAATGAAGCATAAGCAGAGATCTTTCTGTACTTCTAAAGCTCTTTCTGTTAGTGTTCGTAAAGCATAAATGGCATTGTGTGTTCCCTTTCCTTCAACAGATCCAAACTGTTCATCTGCTATTTCCATTTTTTATCTTTTTCCTTGTTCATCTCATAATGATTCTCAGAAGTAGCTTCGTTATGTGACATGAGAGGCTGATAGTCCGGTGGACATCACATTCCTTTGCACCTGGTTTCTTTGGTAGTGCTATAAACGTGGATTTAATCAGGTCACTGGGCATATAACCACTGTAAATTGTTCATGCTATTTAAAATTACTGGTCGGACATGTTAAAGCTTACTTAACTTAACCGGCGTTAAAATATTAAATGTTAATTTGAGAAATGTGTGGGACGGCAAGGCATGTTTGGGACGGCAAGACATGTTACTTCACGGGAGGCAAAATTGCTAGGGCCAGCCCTGGACTAAAGCGACATTTCGAGTCATGCTCACGGAGGAGCGTGTCAAGAGAACATCCTTAATTAATGTCATTATCTGACAACCTAGTAAAAGGATTTGACAAGGTGCTCTACAACTAGTGAGTTTTACAGAAAGATGACAGAAGTTACATTAAACATTACACATTACAGATGGATGAATGCACTAATACTTCCGATAATTATAAACTGGCAGCTTTTGTGAGCACGAGGAAAGTGTGGGAAGACTTTATTTCCTGAGTTATTTCCCTGAAGAAGAAGTCATTACCCAGCTCGTCAACACTGCCATAATTACAAATATACTGTCCAAAAAAGAAACGCATAGATTATATATGTTCATTTTTTATATGTTATGACAACTTTTTTTTCCCGAGTATCTCAAACCAAACCAAAAATTGTCACCAAGATATCAAGTCCATGATTTAGCGTGAATTTTGCTATTCTCGTGTATAATCAGAACGTGATAGCTAATAGCTACCCTTGCTAATCACGCAATTTTTTTTTTTTTTGTTGCCATAACTCACGTTGAGTTTATGGAAAAGTTGTGATTTCTGTGGTGAGCACAAGTCACTTCCCACGCAAAAGAAGCCCTATTAAAGGATGAGGTTACACAAACAAATTCAGTTAATTTTCAAGCAGACAATTATGGCGCGTCTATCGCAAAATTTACGAAACATTGCTATTGGTCGCCTGCAAGGCGAAATTCAAAGTCAGGTTGCCAGGCATTTAAACGTGCAGCAGAGTACCATCAGTCGGCTTTAGCACCGTTTCCAAGCCACTGGCTCAGCTGAAGACCGGCACCACAGTGGACGACCCAGGGTGACATCAGCAGGTGATGACCGTTTTATTCTGGTTCATCACCCCGGAAACAGGTTTACAGCAGCTTCCTCAAGTGCTCAGTCATTGCTTGCAGGACGTCGTGTGTCTGATCAAATTGTCAGGAATAGACTGCATGAAGCTGGACCGGTGGCACGACATCACTGAGGTCCTGTCTTAACGAGACGCCATCGCCAACATCGACTTGTTTGGGCCAACCAGCATCGGCCCATGGACAACTGACAATCAATGGAGACGTGTCTGGTTTAGTGATGAATCTTCCTTTTTGTTGCATCGCCATGATATGCGGAAAAGGGTCTACCGTAGGCCAAATGAACGTTTTGCCCAAAATTGCCTTGATGAAGCTCCGCCGCACGGTGGTGGAAGTGTAATGGAATGGGGAATGATCAATTTCAACGGAAGGAGTCCAGTGGTGCAGACTGAAGGAGGCTTGAATGCATAAAGATACGTCAATGAAATTCTTCGACCCCATGTCCTTCCATTTTTAGCTGCGCAAAGGTCTGTGTTTCAACAGGACAACGCCAGACTCCGTTTTGCACAGTTCACCACACAGTTTCTGACTGCCAACAACATTCTCACCCTTCCCTGGCCATCTCTGTCTCCAAACATGAATTTGATCGAGCACCTATGGGATGAACTGCAAAGACGTGTTTGTCGCCGAAACGTTTCTCCGGCCAATTGTCGTGATCTGTGGCAGGCACTCCAGGAAGGGTGGGCAGCCATCCCACAGGCGCACATCAGACATCTGATCGCATCTATGCCCAGGAGATGCCAGTCGCTGATCGATGCAAACGGAGGCCACGCACCATACTAACTTGAGAACCAATGGGACCAACAAATTCTCGTCATACAGATGCAAGAAATTGTGAAGTGAGTGTTTAAACCCTTTGGTATTATTGTGTGCAATTTAAAAATTGTATTCATTCAATTTAAAAAGCTATAGAATATCAAAGTTATGGCTAAAATTGGATCATCAGTAGTTATGCGTTTCTTTTTTTGAACATTATATGAATGTGAATTCCATGCGAGAAAAAACAGATAGCCTGTCTTCACTGGCTAGCAAAATAGGACTTGAAATTAACAAGGACAAAACAAAAATAATGAAAATTCCCCTTAATCAAATGGAAAAATACACGTAGAAGGGACAGATATTGAAGAAGTCAATCAATTTGCATACCTTGGCAGCTACATAGACCAGGATGGTGACACCAGAAAGGAAGTTAGAATTAGAATTGCAAAAGCAGCATCGATCTTCAAGAATCTTGAGAACATATGGAATTCAAAAGTTATAAGCACAAAAACCAAGTTAAGACTATTCAGTTCAAATGTAATATCCACCCTCGTTTATGCACGCGAAAGCTGGAAAAAAACTAAAGAAATAGACAAGAAATTAGACTTTTTTTGAAAATAAATGCCTAAGGCAAATATTCGGCATCAAGTGGAACGAATTCAAGAACAATGCAGAGATAAGACAAATGACTGAACAACAAACAGTCTCATGGGTGATCATGAAAAGGAGATATATGTTGGTCACGTGATGAGAAGAAACGATCAGAGAATCCCAAAACAAACAATCAAGTGGAACACAACAGGCCAAAGACAAAGAGGCAGACCACGTGAAACTCTGAAGAGGACATTGTTATGAGAGGCCAAATTAACAGGCATAAAATCCCTTGATGAGGCTGAAAGACTCGCCGAAGACAGGAAAAATTGGCGAACTACCTTGCGAGCCCTATGTGACGTTTAACGGCAAGGGAAGGATATAAGATATAAGAAGATATGTTTGTTTGGGCAAACTGCAGCCCATAGCTCACATCCTGGCTTCAGGATTGGAGAACCATAGCTGATAAAGACCCTGTCCCACTTCTCGATTGGCACTCCCAGTAACAGGTCTAACCTGGCTAGGTAAGGTAAAAAAGGTAAAGGTAATCCTGTCATACCTTAGAGGCACATAGGGATATGATGTTAGTGCCCATATTTTCCTGGGGGTCAGGAATAGTCGGGCCATAGTACCCGTGGTAGTGGATTCTGTTAAATAATTATTGCACCCCCCCCCCCGCCTTTTAGCTGCACTCAAGGACTGAAAAAATAGCTGCCATGATCTGCTACAATCCGAAACGATGTAATACTTCAATATCTTCACGACATCGGCTGCATAGAACACCAGTTCGTAGTTCCAGAAGAAAAAGAAGAAGAAGAAGAACGTCAACACAACATGAAGGGCACTCCACCAGTGCTAAAACAGTCTCCAGGCACCCTTTAGGTCTGCACCCTTTACAGAGATCTAAGAACCCAAACCTGGCCCATAGGAACATAGTGTGTATGAAAAACTATTGGGCATACATGAAGAACTACTGCTGACGATGGGATTCATGGCGGCGACCTATCTCCGTGTCTAGACGGCTGAACACATGAAATTGACAGAAGAAGAAGAAGGGAGGAGAGGAAGAGGAGGAGCACGACCTGATTAGCTGAGTGGTTAGGCTCATCGGTCTCTCCGATGGTACCGGGTTTTGATTCCCCCAAGCACTGGGATTCTTTCTGGTACATATAAAAAAGCACCTCGTAGTCGTTAGAAATGGATACCAGAGAAATCTGGCAAGGTAAATGCGGCCAGGTGTGATACTGACCACGTCACACTTTCATGTGCCGATGGTCTTTGAAATACTGGCCTAACGCCGTATCCCCAATATGCCTTAACGGTATGGAAACGGGAATTTTACCTTACATGTTACCTCTTTTTTTACGTTTAAAATTATCCTTCAAGAGCTGACCACAGAAAAGGAACACCACTCGTCACATTAGCTTAGTGATAAATCATGTTAAACATTATTTTTACGGATTCATTCTTAAAACGCCTCACTTTTAAAATTGTACCACGTACTTAACGTCCAATGCTTGAAATGTACGAAGGTTACTTACATATGGCCACACTGGGCAGTTTCCCAGGCGCCACACGATTCAGAACTTGTCAGTGTAACTCTTCTTTGTGTGGGTTAATTAAAGAATGGCCAATGTGGGTAGGGGGCCTCACTGAATTCCTTTCCCCAGAGTCTACAATGCTGTTAAGACGACCCTGCTAAGGCCTGCTGCTGGTTACAAAGAGACATAACAACATCTATGACCGATGGGCTTGGAGCTCTATTCTCATTCATTCTCTTATGAGTTTCTCTCTCCCCCCCCCCCTTTTTTTTCCCCTCTTCTACAACATCTTATTATTATTTTTAAAGATTCTCAAAGTTCCCTCTGCCATCTATTATCTTCCACTGTTTGCTCTTCTAATTCCACTTTCTTGTCATGTTTATATTAAAACAAAAGAAAGCTATTCCAGTTGAAAGATCTATTTACGTTTATTTAGGACTTAACGATACCCTTCTGTTACCTTTCATGCTCTTCCGGGATCTTTCATTAACATTAAAACAGCAAACGACTAACGCAGATGCATTTGTTGAACTGGAAAAAAGTTCAGATGCGGACTCTGAGAAACAAATCCACTACCCCAGCCAGATTCCATCCACTCTTTTCTTCGCTTGACAACTATTGTATCCTTCTCTCTCTCTCTCTCTCTCCTTCCTTTTCCCACCTCTCTTTACTATCATCAATTCAGACTATGGTTTACCAGCCTGACAGTCAGACTGGCATCACACAGGCCTGGGCCTTCGTTTAGACATTCACAATACTCCACCACAGGCTTTCCCAGACGCACCTTCCCGCAAGTCATAGCTAAGTGCCCTATTTTTCCCCAGTTGCTTTCCATTCTTATTTGTTGTATGTCATTTTGTGAATTCATATTTTCTCTTCTTTTCCTATTTCTTTGTCCTGTATGTTTTTACATGATTAATGTGTAAACCGAAACGTTACAAATGTATACTCGTTAATTAATAAAGGTGTTCCTACTTTTGTTTTAAACAGTTTTACATTTATCGTAAATTTACTACAGTGGCTTTGTATATTTATAGCTTTATATATTCACAAAAACTATTCATGTTTCGGAGAAAGGCGTCTTTGAAGACTGCCCTAGAACAATATTCACTCCTGCTCCGTTAGATATTCTGGTTAGGAAGGATCATCAATCATGCACTCCGGACACTTTCATAGTTGCTCCTATTTCCTCTTCTGTATCTCATTCAGCATTCATTAACTGATGATACCTGTTCCTTGTTGGTTGATCATCCGTCTGGAGTTCTTGATATAGTGTCTTTGCCAACTTTGATGATACTGCACCGCTGCTCTAATGGCACCATTCCCCCCTCCCCCATGTTAATTTCTTTTATCTTTTAGACATTCAAGGAGCAAGCCATTGACGAGCACGTGAATGAGCCAACACAGTTGCTAAATTTACCCAAGCTTTTCATTGGCCCTGTGTTAAATGGGTGAGAGCATAGCAGAAATGACGTCAAAGAAAGAATTTTGGATTCGTAAGGATACCTTGGAATGGAGGCAAATTCGTGTCAATGAAGATTCCTACTTCTGAGGTAATATATGACATTCAGTGTTATTTCTAGCACTTTAGATTTATACATTCTTATGACGCGCTTAATATTATTACTTTTTATTATGATTTATCCGTGTCCGGCACAGTATACAATTATTTGAAGTAAACAACACATCCTTTCGAACCAACATAGCGCTCCTTGTCTATCCCCCCTACTTGACTGACAGACATGTTGCAGAGGTAAAGCATTTCGGCTCGATTTAGAGCCTTTTTTTACGGGGGTATATGGATAAAATTCTCATTCTTTCTGTTTTAGGAACTTATTGAATTGTTTAGTAAAAGTCAACGAAACAAAGGGACGGATATTTTATTCATGAAATCTTGGTAAGTGCTAGATTCTCACCTCGCTTGCCTTTCCACAGCACTTGGTTGGGTCAGGGCCACGGCTAGCATTCCTAAATAGTCTGCTCTGTCTTGATCCTTTTATGTAAGCGACATCGAAGGTTAGATCTGTACTGCTAGCATCTCTTTCGGCGCAGATGTCATGTTTCGTAGAAGTCGTCGGTCGTGTTATACGTTGTTTCTTTAATTATCCTAGTAATAATACCACGGATAACATGGACGACCCATTCACATCCCACGTTTTAGTCACAGATGCGGACGTTATAGTGGGGGTGTGGAAGAAAATTACAGCGTAATAAATAACCGGATAGAAATTAAAGGAGCCACGGCACATAGAGGGTAAGGTAAATTAAGTGGTACGGCCATTTCATCATAACGCGATATTACCACTTGGTGTCAGACCAAGAAGACACCCGAGACGAAGATGGCTAGATATTGTTTAAGAGGAAGCTGTTAAGAGCTTATTTTCACGCCATAGGAAGTGACAGACAAATAATCTGACCCAAAATAAAAAATGTTATGGATCTTATAACCACAGGAGAATGCGTGGAACTATTAATAGTAATTATGTGACACTGAAGACTGAGTGGAAGCAGTGATTGTGAGTTGTAAACTGACACGACAATTTGATGATGGTGTATAAATTAAACACAGCCTTTTTTTTAAAAACGTTGATAATATAGCTTGAAGTAGAAGTCACAGCTAGCCCATTTTCTGTTGTTTCCTTGCCTTCAGATTCTATACATTCTGTCACGCCAAATTTTAAACCAGCATTATATGGAGTGTGATCCATTCCAATCAGGCGTTGGTCGTCATTGATTCCCACAGCCATCTGTTCCCTAGCTCCTTCTGTTAGATGCATGCTCCATGCTACTGTTTTAGTCTGTCAAGTATATTGTTTCTTAGTTTATTGTTTCTTTGTCCCACCAGTTTTTTTTTTCTGGGTTGTCAGTAGGTGTTCCAGCTTGCCTCTTCTCAAAATATGTCCTACAAGTCGGGACTGTTGTGTTCTGAATTTTGCCATAATTTCTCTCTTTTTTTTTTTGCCAGCCTTACTTAGAACCACTTCATTTGTTTTCTTGAATGTCCATCATTCTTCTTAAGGGCCACATCTACTGCTTCTAGTAGATTTTGTGTGCTCTTAGTTGCTGTCCATACTTTGCATCCATATAACAGAACAGGTTCAGTGTAGCACTGAATAACTCTCATTTTGGTGTTCATCAACAGAGCTTTATTGCAGTAGTACATTTTTCATTTTCATAAATGCTGACTTGGCCAGGGCTATTTTGTTCCTTTGTGCTTCCGTCTTGTGTTATATGGAGTTATGATGCCAAAACTTGCATTTATGTTCAGCTTCTTATGGTAGATTTCCATTTTCATACAAAAATGTTTCTGATTTTAGCAGACTACCAACACACAGCCATGCCACAAATTGCATAATTTTGGTGTGGATTTGAATGTGTCTTGGCTAAAGTGTTTAAAATATGTGATTCTTAGTGTTTGATTACTTTCACCGTTCTCTGTTCTCAGTATGTTACATTTGAGTTTTATCAGTATTTGAAATTGCCTGAGTATCACATGTCATACAGAGGGTTTATGAAAATGTAAATTATTTGATTAAAATTAACACATAATCAATTATTTAACTTTAAAAGTGTGTTCACATACCATGGACAGTGATAAAATCGAATGAGGAAGTTCTGGAAGTAACAAGTGAGATTATAATGAAGATCAGAAAATAAGTCTAAATCTGTGGGGCATATTTGGAGTAAAGGCGGGCTAGAGCACCTAATGGCAACAGAAGAGATGACGGTAGAAAAGACAGTGGCAAACACAGAAAAAAAAATATGTTTAATGGTTTGGCATCCAGGCACGGGAGATGCTCAGTGACATTCCTGTTGAGATGCATTAGGGATCAGGGGTTATGGAAGGACATGGTATATTACGCCTGTCAATAGGGACCTTGCAAGAGAGTGTGCTTATATATGTTTCTTATCTTCAAAACATGTAAAAGAATTTTTTAAAGACCTGATAAGCAAACTACTACACAATCAGTTCACCTTTACTTCATAAATTCCCCCCCCCCATCCCCTCATTTTTTTTTTGTAATCTAGTTGTGGCTCTTGAGGCCATTGAAGTTGGACACCCCAGGTTTAGAAGCTAGGTATAAAATTGAAGTGTGTATGTGAAATACCAGGAAAGGATATGTAGAGGTTGTTCAAGATGTTACAGGTCACAGGATAGAAGCAATCATAAAGGAAAAGATCATAATCCATTGTAAATGACATATATATTTCAGTCCTTGACAGTGACTAGAGAAGTAGTTCTCAACCATTTCTACTTTTCTGTCCCATGCACGCTTTCCACGTCTCTCCTTCCCCACAATGAGAAAAAGAAATTGTCTGACACAAAAGATGCATTCCTAATAATGTGCATATAATAATCCAACAGTGTGAGTCAGTCAGTGGTCTCAGTTCCTGCTGGAGGGAAATTCCCCACAGGTAAGAACCCCTGGACTAGAGACTTCTAGAAGAACATTACATGATGAGCAAAATGTCTGTAAAACCTGATCAGGGTTCATGATAATAGCATGGTATCAGATTTGATTACAAATGTTTTAAGACTGTACAAAAAGTGAGCATTATTCCTCAGTTTGTCAGCATGGCATGATGATGATGTTGCTGTCATAGTCTTTTGTTGCATACAAACATTTTACATATGCTGATAGGGTGTAGTAATGAATAGCCAAAAAAATCCCATAAATGTAGTCTCTTCTCATTTTTTGAAAAATAATTTCTTCAGTTCAGAAGATATCTTATTTCGAACTTGAACTCTGCCATTTCTTTTGAGAAAAGGAAACAGGCTATGAAAGATCACTTGCAGGTTCCATCTCTTCAACCAGTATGGTTGCCATGTCTGCCCTTTCACACTTTTTTTGTGAAATATTTTGCAACAGTAACTTTAGCTTAACCTTTTTGGCAGCGTGAACAGATGGTTAAGGATATTTTTGACTAAGCAGAAATGAGAACAGAAATTCTGCTTCTGTAGACCATCTGCTGCTTAGCCAGAAAATTGCTACAAAAGAAGTGATCAGGTCTCACAGCTTCATGTTTCATTGGAGTAAGTACGTCCGCTGAATTATAGGGGAGAGAATCCTTTCTGAAGTTTGTATTTTCTTTTGTTTTGTGCATAGTGACAGCCACTTTTTTTTTTTTAAACTGACAGCCACTTTTTTTTTTTAAACTTACGTTTAATTTCTTTAACTTTTCCCTTCATTCTTCTCCATTCTTTCCCATTATGCATCATCTTGTACCCGGTTGGCTAAGTGGTTAGGTGCTTTGTTTACTAATCTGGTTCAAGTCCTAGCAGTGGAGATTTTTTTCTGGTAATGCAGCCAGGCGTGATACTGACCACATCACACTTTCATGTACCCGAGGTCTTAGAAATTCTGCCTAACCCTATCTCTAGTATGTCTTAATGACATGGAAACCAGGATTTTACTTTCCCCCTCCTCCATCCGTTGGCCACATTCCCGCTATTGCACTTCAGCCTTGGTTTCCTCACACCAAACTTTGAGGTTTTAAAACTGAGATTTATCAGTCATATATTTCGTGACTGGAAACGCTTTATTTCTTCATGAACATCTGAAGAGGTATCATTCTTTTGGAGGAATTGCCATTTATATTAAATTAAGGAAGTATCTGAAAGAGCATGTAAAAGTTTTTCAGTGACAAGATAAATATTGTTTTAAATGTTCTGTGTGTGTTTTCTTCCCCAGTTATTTTATTGAAGCTGTGATGCAAGCAGACTTCAGGATTAAGCAAACATCAGCGTGAGCAGCAGTTTCAAGATATAAGCTGGAGGCATCTCAGTGGAGCAGAATGTAATTTCTTAGCACCACACAGTACTGGCATTTCTAATTCCTAGACCCATTGTCAATCCTCCAGTCCTGTTTTTTTTTTTTTCTTTTTCTTTTGGCTTTTTCACATTAAATAAGTCTGTACAGCAACGATGCGAGCAACAGTTTCAGCATTGGAGCAGATAAGCCTTGTGCAGACTTTAGTGTTCTGCGGTCCTGTATCTCTGCAGACTCCACATTGGCAGTTTTTGACATTTGCTTTAGTGTAGCAATATTTTAGTTTCAAATGTGGAACTGTAGCTCAGCTGCATCACCATTGTCGGGGTCAGATCCATAATTTACCAGCGTTTTGTGAGTTTCGTCCCCGCAGACTTTAACCCTGAAGATAGGGGAAGTTTTCATTGGGACCACGATACCAAGTTTTGTATTTGCTGGTAGCTTGCATAAGAGCTTCGTTGCAGGTGGTGCTGTTGCAGTTTCCACCAACGGTGCTCACCTGCACCATTTCCACCACATCTGTCCCATGCAGCTGACAGAAGTACACGCCATATCTAGTGAGGATGAGAGCAGCACTGCTACCACCAACACCACAACCACCACTGCTAAGAAGGTGGCGGCAAACAATGCCAACTCAGCTAATTCAGATGGAGATTATCAGCTAGTGCAGCATGAAGTTCTCTACTCCCAGACAGCTGCCTATGAGGTGTTGGAGTTCCTTGGGCGTGGCACCTTTGGACAGGTGTGCAAGTGTTGGAAGCATCACTCAAATGAAATATACGCCATAAAAATTTTGAAGAACCATCCATCTTATGCCAGACAAGGACAAATTGAGGTAAGTTTACTTTTGTTGCAGACATGTAATTTTTATCATTTATACTGGTTTTTCTACATAGTTTTAACTGCATAGTTTTGGTGTTTGCAAGAGCAGACAGCAGTAATATTTTTCCCATATTCTTATGTAAATAGAAGTTTCAAAAGATAAAAAGCTTTAGATAATCATTTCTCTCCCAGTACTTATCTGTGATGTTCATATTGGTCATTTCTGTCATGCTCAACATATTGTTTGTCGTACTTCTGAATAATTGGAAGCAGTAGTCCTATGTTTTAGTGTTTTTTTTTTTTTTCTGCAGTTCCTTAAGATAACCATGTTCTTCAAGTTATTTCACTGGGCCAATAAATACATCTCTGTGTTTCATTGAAAGCACCAATGAGTTTATTTCTGTTGAAACAACAATGTATGGATTGATTTCTTGTGCATGGTTCGGAGTTTCTCTTAAAGTTGCTGTCTCTGGCAAGGTTTGCTTGCATCAGAGATGATTCTTTTGTCAGTACTAGCAGGCTAAAGATGACCAAAGCATCCACTTATCTTTATCTGGTCATAATGTAGCCAGAACAGTCAGATAGTGGTCAGTATGTTCCCTGTGGTGATGATAAGAGCTAGCTGAAAAGCGTGCTTTGTAAGTCTGATCAGAGAAGTGAAGCCACTTTAATCCAGTTTCCATGAATTAGATACCTTTATTCTTAGTTTTGGACCAGTGCATCATTTGCAAAGAGCATCACATGTGCCATTACAAGGGGCTTACACATCTTAATTACATTTGACATTGATTTTTGTTCTGTTTGTTAGTCAAGTTTTATATATTAAACTTCTTTCATATTACTGTCACTGACTTTTTGTCAGTTTTGTGCTGTGGTAGATATTTCCCAGAGAACATAATTTACACGTGGTTCTAACGATTGTTATAGCCGGAGGTGGGGTGGGGGATGTGCTCTCTGCTCCAATGGCGTGTATCTCAGGTAGCCTCTGACAGTCAAGTCCAGCTCCTGACCTTCTTGTGGCAAAACTGTTCAAACTGACAGGAGAAGGGTGAGGGCGAATATCTGGTGCCTGAAAACCAGACGCTTTGGGTAGATGAGAGTCATGTTTGGTAGCTCATTTACTGCTGCTGGTGAGATTCTTCAGCTGCTGTGTGTGGAGTGGGGCTCCTCCTGGCCAGTGAAGAAAGGTGCGAATGGGGTTGCCGTGCGGCACCACTGTGGAAAAGGAGAAAGAGTGGATTAAGCGAAGTAAACAGTAGTGAAATCATGGCACCTCTAGAGGCCGGCAACATCCGATATACACCCATACTGGTGAAATATGCCTAAACTGGCTTAAACCAGGGGTGAAACTTGATGGTTACTCATGTCATGGTACCTCTGCTCTAGAGATAAGTCACGTCCTAAACACGCCCATACAGGGATAATACAGAGATAATATGCCTAAACAGGCTCAATCCTTGGGTGAAACTTACTATTGGCGAGGATTCATCCTCCTGGACAAAAGCTTCATCCTGGTCACAACTAGGAAGGGTAGAGGTCACAACCACAAAATGCTGAAGTCGGAGACCCTGGACCAGTGCAGTCTAGATAGGCAACCACCTCTCACCTGGCGGGGATGTATATGTATCGTAATTATGCTGAGGTTTTCCCGTGAGAAAGTCAAACGGTGGACTGGATGGGCAACCACCTCTCACCCGGCGGGGATGCACTGGTATCCCAAAACATGTCAAAGTTTTCCAGTGAGAAAGTCCAACTCTAGATTAAACTGGTGCAGTGAAAACCACGGTGTCACGCAGTCCCACTTCTGAGACCCACCAAGAATACAGGCTCAAGCCCTACGATACTCTGAACCTCTTGTGGTCCTCTCATGGATCTCATGTGGTCCTTTCAGGGACCACAGGACCTATTGAGGACCACAGGAGTAAATTCAGTAGGATCACGGGGCGGTCTTGGTGGTAGAAGCGAATGAAGAAGAAGATAGTTTACACATATTTTGAGTAATATAAACATTCGCGTTCATGAGGCCTCTTCAGTAAGGCTATGATAATTAACCATTAACATTTTGTTTTAAAAAATTTCACAGCTTTATTCAGTAATGAAACTAATTATTCATTGAGATAAAGCTTCTCTTACTTTAAAAAAAAAAAAAATTTGAACCATGATGCCACAGGAGTTCATCTGCCAGATGAGCTAATCTCCTGTATATTTTTTGTCTACATTCCTTCTATGTAGTGATTGCATTAACTGGCAGTTACTGGTAAATTATGGATTTAAGAAAAAAAAAAGGTAGGCAAATGTTTTTGAGGTCCTTGGTTACCATAACCAGTTTATATTATAAATAAACCTAGTTACAAATCAACTGGAGAAATCAATTTCAGGGTAATTTTGGGCAAGAGACTGATGATGTTCAGTTTTAAAAGTGGAGAGTCAGCCAATTTAAACTTTGGTTCAGCATGTGTGTCTATCTATCTATCTGTGCCTCTGACCCCTCGTGGGGCATAGGCCTCCAACAAGAGCTCACCAGGCAGTTCGGTCCTGGGCCACTCTTTCCAACTGTCTCCATGTCTGGTTCATTATTTTGATGTCCGTGTCCAGACTTCGGCGCCAGGAGTTCCTTGGTCTCCCTCTCCTCCTTTTACCCTGTGGGTTCCATGTTAGGGCTTGCCTTGTAGTGCTGGATATGGATTTCCGTAGGGTGTGTCCGATCCATTCCCATCTTCTTCGTAGGATGTCGTCTTCCACTGGTTGCTGGCTTGTTCACTGCTGCATGTGTGTGTTTTGTATTAAATCATGCTAAATAAAGTTAACAAAAATTCATATGAACATTTAATTTCTACTGCTATTTGTAAAATGTTTTTAGTTTTAAATGTTCAAAATATAAATGTTGTATTGGCAGACATCAGTTTTTTCGAAGAGTTCTTCATCCAAAGTGAAAGGCAAGGTACAGTTGTACTAGTTTTAAAAAATCCTAATCTTGATCACTGTTTTTGTGACTGTTCTAATCTGCAAATGCCACCTTTTCCAGCTCTCTATCCCAGCTAATAATCTGTTGATATTTTCTTGTAAAGGTTGGCATTCTGTCACGTCTAGCCCAAGAGAGTGCAGATGACTACAACTTCGTGAGGGCGTATGAGTGCTTCCAGCACAAGAACCACACATGTCTTGTGTTTGAAATGTTGGAGCAAAACTTGTATGACTTCCTGAAACAGAACAAATTCCAGCCTCTTCCCCTAAAGTACATTCGACCGATTACATACCAGGTACCTAGTTGATTTCAAATGTTTTCTCATATTTTTTTTTTTTGTCATGGAATTTTTTACGTTGCCGAAATACGTCCATATTTTTTTCTTGAAACTTGTCTTACAAGCTTATCTTAAATTGCATAAATATAAACTATTTTTGTAGAGGGAAAGTAGTGAAGAAAACATTCAGAAAAAAAACAGAATGTATCAATTTTAAAAGTAACTGTCCGGATTAAAAAAATTATAGAAATAAAGTTTTTAAAGTATCATTGCATATTTACTATAACGAGAAATGTTTGCCTGCATTGTTTAGATGTTTTTGATCACTAAACATTGTTTATAATTTTTTATGGTGTTTCTGATGGTAAGAACTCATTTTGACTTTTCTGCGTCAGGTGTTACATGCCTTGGGCAAACTAAAAGAGCTTGGATTAATACATGCAGACCTCAAGCCAGAGAACATCATGCTCGTGGACCCTGTGCGCTTTCCGTACAGGGTGAAAGTGATTGATTTTGGATCGGCTAGTCATGTGTCCAAGGCAGTGTGTTCCACCTACCTCCAGTCACGCTATTACAGGTAGGGAGCCATTGTCAGTTATCTCGATATTCTCCGGAGTATGGAAACTTTCAGTCATGTTGTCAGTCGTTTTTTTTTTTTTTAGTTACCTCATGGAGCTCAACTGCTTTATTGCATATATTCCTAGTGTTCTGAAATCTTGTTTATCAAATGTTCCCATCTACTGAGGTGGTATTAATCACGCTGCCGTAGCTAGCATGTGGTGTTTAAGAGTGTTGGCTGTTTATGAAGCAAAGAGGTGACCATCTATGTGGGACATCTTATGCTAGTTTCCATGCAGAATGTGGTGTTTTTCAAAGTATATTTAAAACTGCAGATTTTTTTTTTTTTCACATTAATTTCATTATTTACATTTTTAAAAAGTGCTTTCTCATTTCTTGTTATAGATGTGAGGTTTTTTCAAAGGCATGTCCTACTTTTAGGGTGCTTCTCTGTTTCTACTGGTTAACGGTTTGGGGGAATAGAAGAGATGAGCCTAAAGAAAAAGAGGTTGACCACGTGAAAGGGGACATTGTTAAGAGAAGCAGTTTAGTGGGCATAAAATCCCTTGATGAGGCTGAAAGACTTGCCAAGAACAGGAAAACTTGGCAAACAACTATGCGAGCCATGTGTGACGTTTAACAGACATGAAATTGTCATCAGGATCAGCAAACCATAAGCTAGCCAAAACCCCAGTAAACCATTTCTAACCAAAACCCTGGTAAACTATACATAGCCAAAACCTTGGTTAGGCATAGGTAACCAGAACCCTAGACTTCTTTGTAGGAGTGCTTTCAGTGAGCGAGATGTTATATACCCTATGGTAGTTGTGAATTTGCTCAGGTAATTGCTGAAAGAGAGAAAGTGGCCTAACTCTCCTTCCAGTGTTAATAACTTTCAGTCCTTTGAGTTAGCAGTTAATGTTAAAAAAAAATGTAACAAAAGTACTACATGTACATTGAGATAAAACTGCAGTTATGCAAAGATTTGATAACATACAAATAATTTGGCTTTAAAAAGAAAAGATAGGAACAGCTTTACTCATTAATCACACAGTTGCAACATTTTGACTTAACATCTTTATTCATACAAAAAAATACAAGATGAAGAAGTAGGAAAATAAGAGAGTCTGAATTACTATGTATGGTTAAAAAGAGGGGGTATTCATCACAACTTCTTTTTCCATTTTTCCTTTGTTACGTGTAATGATCTTGTAAATATATCTCACATCTGACATTCTTCCTGTGCTGTCGCGCATCACGTTGGGCTCACGGTATGTCTTGCCATGAGTCTCTACTCTCCATGAGCTTCTCAGTCTCATCAAAAAATTTGATGCTAATCATCTTAGCCTCTCCTTTCCTTGTTCTCTTTAGGGTCTTTCTTATTTATATATTCATTCATTTATTTGCATGTCCCTTGCGGAACTTTTGCCTCCCAAACAGCACTCCTGTAGGCCTCTAGGTTGTGAGCAAGATGGCATGCCGCTGCTGCATCCATTTGCAGATCGTCAACGATGTCTTGCAGCCATCTTTGTTTTGGTCTTCCTCTCTTTCTTTTTCCTATTATGTACCCTTCCAATACGGTCTTCTCTAAATTATCATGATGTTTAATGTGTCCAAAATATTTAAGTTTTCTCTCTTTAATCCTCTTTACTAGCCAGTCTTCTTCAATATTAAGCTCTTGTAGTATAGATATATTTGTTCTTATTTATATAACACATGTTAAATTAGACTTTTCATTCTTTTCCTACTTCTTCGTCCTGCGTGTTTTTATATTGAGTAAGACATAAGCCAAAATGTTAAAACCATGTGCTCCGTTTCTTCTTCTTCGTTCGCTTCTACCACCAAAACCGCACTGTGATCCTCGTTAGGTCCGGTGGTCTCCTGTGTGGTCCCCGAAAGGACCACATGAGATTCACGAGAGGACCACAAGGGGTTCAGAGTATCGCAGGGCTTTAGCCTGTGTTCTTGGTGGGTCTCTGAAGCGGATTGCGTGACACCGTGGTTTTCGTTGCACCAGTTTAGTCTAGAGTTGGACTTTCTCACCGGAAGACCTCGACGTGTTTTGGATATCAGTGCATCCCGCTGGGTGAGAGGCGTTTAATGTGTAAGCCTGTTCCAGCTTTTTTTTTTTGTTTGTTAAAGTATCACTATCTGTTATCACAGCTATACTGTACCGGCTTCATGTATATTTATATTTATATTTTTATTTACTTTTAACAAGAAACTGTTTAATAACTTACAGCTTGATTTATCTCAAGTATTTTGAATGTTAGTAAGTAGCACATAACTTTGTTGATTTGATGCAGTCAGAGTTTTGGGATGGCTTCTTTCAGTATAAATTTCTTCTATCATGTTGGTTGAGTGGGAACAGTAAAAATTGTTTTAATATAAAATTCCGTGTGTCAGGTGAAATTTCATGCCATTTATTACTGACGATGGTCAATGATTTACATGCTCTAACTTCCCCATAAGTCACATGTTCAGTTTCATGGGGTAGATTCGTGAGGTTTTTTTTTTTTAGAGTAAGATGGTCGTTTGCACTTCCCAAGAGTCCTGACTCTACAGATAATAGGTAGAACAATAAATGTCACATATGTACGGACACATTTTGTAAGGGCATCGCGTAATGAAAAAAAATCGGTGGGCTTCGATTTCAGTCTGTATCCCCACAGCACTATTGGTCACCCTGATTTCTTGACTTTGTATTGTATCAGATCCCATCAGCGTTAGTTTGGGGAGAACGTTTGGGGGGGGGGGGGGTGAAAAGTCTTGTTTTGGTTGGGCAGTTCTAGGATTCGCCACGATAGAAGTGACAGTAATTCATCGGTGATTTGTTTTTTTTTTTAAAGTTTCCTACTGTACAGAATTGTCATAATTCATTTAGTGCAACGTGGTCATATATTTTGCGCCTCTATACTGAACCTATTCAGCGAACAAGGCAGTGTTAAAAGCAAAAAGATGGTCATGAGATGTTCGTTGTACGGTGAAGAAATAATAACGAAACATATCTATCAAAACTAATAACTTCCCTGTCTCAAGTTTGAAGTAATCGTGATAGGCCGGGCTTTTCTCTCTCCTCTCCTCTCCTGTCACCTTTTGTTTTCAGATCTCATTTCCTATTAGATAATAGAACATCCCTCTGCCTTGTCACGGCCATCTCATCTACATTTCCTGGTTGCGTCCCGCGGTGATCGCTGACCGCGGGCGATTGCCAGTGTGTTCATTTTCCAAAATGTCAGCAAGGCAAAGTGGGTGTGTGTATGGGTTTCTTTTTTTTTTTCTTCCTGTCGTAGCTGGTCCTGACACGTTGGTTAGTGCTTGAATCAAGTAGTTTTGTTTAACTTGACCTAAAAAAAAGCTGAATCCGGGACCAGTTTGCTTAAAGAGGATTTCCTTTTTTCCCCCCTCTTTGGTAGGAAAGAATATCTTAATTATTTGTGTAAACTGAACACTCCAAAAATTCATGATTTACGAGCAAAGGGGAATCATTTCTAACATGTTGCGCAGACAGATCGACGCAGAGGTCGCCCTTACTTGGGTCATGAGCTGGCAGGTACAAAGTGCAGTATGAACCGCCAACCCGGGTGAAGGGAAAAATGTGACGGCTGAGTACAGCTATGTCCCTAAGCTAAACACAGATCCTTAAAGCAGTGTTTAAGTTCTCTCTCTCTCACACACAAATCCTTAAAGCAGTGTTTTTCTCTCTCTCTCTCTCTCATACACACACACATCCTTAAAGCAGTGTTTAAGTTCTCTCTCTCATACACACACACATCCTTAAAGCAGTGTTTTTCTCTCTCTCTCTCTCTCATACACACACATCCTTAAAGCAGTGTTTTTTTTTCTCTCTCTCATACACACACACATCCTTAAAGCAGTGTTTAAGTTCTCTCTCTCTGTCTCACACACACGCAAATCCTTAAAGCAGTGTTTAAGTTTTCTCTCTCTGTAGTGACCTGGTTAAAAGCGAAAGTTCCCCCGTCTTTGTAGTTCTTTAGGCAAGTCATTCCCAAGCCTGACGCATCTTTTTATGTTTCGGCGTAATAAATAGATTGTAGAAGAATTCATTTATCGTGGAACATGTGTCGCTTCCAGCATTCAGTACCCCAGTCGTGACGTTTGTGTTTTCTTTGTGAGTCGAGGTGCCGTGTTTTTACCATCCCACTTTAGTGGAAACTGCCAGAGAAGGTCAAACATTGTAAATCACAGTATGAACACTGTACCAGCTGTGTAGACTGAGATATGAGACATGCTGCACGCTCTCTACAGTACACCAAGTGTCATTGTAAGGCTGGCTAACGCTGTCGGCACTATACAGCGTCATAGTAAGGCTCGCTAACGCTATCAACGTTACACAGAGTGTCATAGTAAGGCTCGCTAACGCTATCAACGTTACACAGAGTGTCATAGTAAGGCTCGCTAACGCTATCAACGTTACACAAAGTGTCATAGTAAGGCTCGCTAACGCTATCAACGTTACACAAAATGTCATAGTAAGGCTCGCTAACGCTATCAACGTTACACAGAGTGTCATAGTAAGGCTCGCTAACGCTATCAACGTTACACAGAGTGTCATAGTAAGGCTCGCTAACGCTATCAACGTTACACAAAGTGTCATAGTAAGGCTCGCTAACGCTATCATTCATTCATTCATTCATTTGCATGTCCCTTGCGGAACTTTGCCTCCCAAACAGCACTCCTGTAGGCCTCTCGGTTGTGAGCAAGATGGCCTGCTGCTGTTGCATCCATTTCCAGATCGTCAACGATGTCTTGCAGCCATCTTCGTCTTGGTCTTCCTCTTTTAACGCTATCAACGTTACACAAAATGTCATAGTAAGGCTCGCTAACGCTATCAACGTTACACAAAGTGTCATAGCTCGCTGTCAGCAGCCGTGGTTACCTGTAGTCCTAGGACTACAGTCGGCTCACGGCTCGAGTTGCCAGTTGGTATCAAGCGCCGCCATCTATTAACAGTTAATAAAGATAGTAACAAAAACATAATGGCTTATGGCATTGCAAAATTTATTATAAGCAAAAAATGTGGCCGAAAAAAAGAGTTCCTTTGATGTAAAAAGGTTAAGGAGCACTAGCTAGGTTTAAAAAGTATATGAAAAGAGTTATTGCCCCCAACCACCAAAGTACACCTCATAATTGTGTGAAATTTAATACTCAAATACATAAAAACAAATCATTTGAAATCTGCACTTGATCTATACTGTATCATACCAGATTATTAATGACAGATATTATGGGTTATCTTGTTCATTATTAAATTGCTTTTATTCCTTTATAAAGAAGAATACTTTTATAGAAGCAGATGAACTTAAAATAGTCTAAATGCTCCCCTTAGTTCACCCGAGTGATAACACGGATTTGGCAGATCTTCTCAAGAACCAGGACTGTACGTGTCAGAAATGAAGGATGGTGTCTATAGCTCTAATTGTCACACCTGCCACTTGCTCCCACATGCTTAGTGTTGATAAAGATTTTATCTCACAAATGTTGTTTTCTGATGGCATGGTCTGGAGACTTTTCCTCTGAGGCAGTATTCCTAATGAAGGAGAAATACTTGAATTCATTCTCTTAGTTGTTTTAAATCGCTTAGAAAATCAGTATGATTCTTCTGGTGATCCATCAGAGTGGCGTTGACGTTTGTGTACAGTTAATTAGAAAAACCTGGACATTTTTCTTAAACTTTCTTAAGGGTTTGGTAGAATTTTTTGTTTGTTTGTTGTTGCTTAGTTTAGATAATTTTGAAAATGACAGGCAGAGAGCAGCAAGGCTTAATTTACTATCAGCTGTCACCGCCAGTTTGGTATTTTCATTCAGTTCCCTGCTACCGCTACCACCACAAGAAAGACTGGGTTTTAATCAGGATTGCCAATCTAGATAGATCATTTTTTTTTTAATCAAGATCTAGATAACTTTGATCCTGTCTAGATGCTGCTGAAAATTGGCATCTAGATGTTGGCTATAAATTTTCATATGATAATTTTTCTGCAGTCCACACAGAAGTTAAAAAAAAAACAAACACAGAAAAGCCAATTTTGAGCTCTATCAAACTGAGCAGATAACTTTTTTTTTTTTTTTTGAGTGGTGCAAATTGGCAACAGTGACCCAGACTTGCTGTCGATGATTTCAGGCACTCGTTCTCGTTCGCCTCACGAATTTATCAGGGCAGATTGTGTTTAAGTACATAAATATATCTCAGGCAACTTTTTTCTTATCTCAGAATGCCAGAATTCAAGCAGTATGGAGAAAATTTTAGAAAAGAATGGTTAAAAGATGATTTTGTTTGTTAAATGGGTAATGATGGTTTGCTGGAGATGATACCAAACCTCATTGAAGTATTACAGGTGTGACATTAAAGCAAAATACCAGAATTTGAAATTGCGTGAGAAATCTAAGAACAGTAGCTGGAACTTCAAGACCCACTTTCAGTGAGATAACAAGAAGTAAAAAGTGTAGTTAAATCCTCGTCATATGTATTCGGATGAATCTACTTTTTTTTTTTTTAACTAGAGGTACAGTAAGTGACAAAATTATTTGAACCGAAGGCAGCTAACACAGTTAAATTATTGGATCACTTCATACTCCTTTTTAAAACAATTGGCAATAAGCTGGTACTTCCAACCTTTATAATGTTGACCTGTTCTCCAAGAATATTGAAGAGTGTTTAAATCCTAAATGATATTTAAGCAGTCAGTTTGAGTCAGTTATAGAAAAGGTACATCAGGCAGTTGAGTCATAAAATGGAAGAGTTACAAAGTGAAGCATTTGTTACAGGAAATGAGGAGAAAACCGAGGTCAGTACTGAGATTTTGTAACAGTTAAAATAGAGACTTCCTGAGAGTATGAAAACACTTCTCTCTTCTCTATTAACATTTTGTAATAATCAACGAAAGACCTTTTTTTTAATATGGTACGGTGAAGAAATATTTAGGTGCATATAAAAACTAAATTACTGAAAACAGATTACAAATTAATTAAAATCAATCTGTCAGAATGGAGTAAAGGACAGAACACATAGGTCTTCTGAAATGAAGCAAAACAGTACATAGATGCCTCAGGATGTGGTCCATTTCAAGAAAGCTTTTGTGAGTGTGATTTCTCAGCAGTTATATTAGCACATTCAGATGCTGGCAATGCTGTCTCATTATGAATTTGGTCAGACCTAAAGTTGAGGGAGGGGAGGGATTGATCTACAGTTTGCTCCTGCTGTTATCAAAGCATAGAACACACTGCTCTACTTATCAGCTTCCCCTTGAAGTTTTTAAGATTTGTAGCAGCAAATCAACAAAAAAAAGTCTGTAGAAGATGAATCTTCCACATCACCTTACCAACCAGGTCCTTCAAATGCTGAATGATGATGATGCTCATGGTCGTCGTCATCTTTTTGTGTGGAAATAACAAGTAATTATTACCTCAGGTAACAGATTGGCATTACTGGAATTACAATTTCACAATAAATTTGTGATTTATACATTATATAAGTAAAATATTTCCTAAATAATATTTTTTGAATATATGCTTTTAAACAAAAATCTGGATAATTCTAGATATATTTTGGAGCTATTCTAGATATTTAGAAAAAAATTTTTTTTTAAATGGCAGCACTGGTTGTGTTTTATCTCAGCTCTTTGTGCCACATGCTGATTCCTGCCCATCTCTTGATGTATCTTGTTACTTTGCTCATTTGTCTTGGATGTTGTCATCCTGTTTTCAGTACAGTATATTGTTGTAATATGGCCAGAATACTTATTCTTTGGTTATAGTTGTTTTAAAGAAAATAATTTAAGTGCTTGTAATTGTTTTAAATTTTTCTCTTTTTAAAAAAAATATCCATAATGGAGCTATTGTTTATTATATTCAAGTTTCTGTACCAGAGAAGAGTAAACATGGCACTTGACAGCTCTTAACTTTAATTGCCGTTAATTTGTTTTGTGGTAAGGATTTTCTTGAAAGCACATTTATTCTCTTCCCCCTTGAGCAACTAGCAATTATTTTTATTTTACTTGAAAGGTACAGGCTTGTGATAAACAGAATATCTTAGACTTAAAGGACTATATTGGATGTCTTTGAAGAGATTGCATCATCTAGGAATCTCAGTTCATAGTCCATTTGTTTTCATTGTTTGTCCTTGTGTTCCTTTTTGTTAGATCTTAAGCCTCCGATACGCCACAGACGTTCTTGTGTGTGCCTACAGTTTGAATGTTTCGCTTTGTTACTTTCTAGAAACTAGAGAATGTATAGTGATCAAATATCAGAACATGTCAAGGGATTTTTCGGCTGCAGACTTTGGGTGCCATGTTTATTGTCGCTGGGTTTGTTCTTTGATCTGGGGGGGGGGGGTAAAATTTAGGTTAAAAAAAAGATTTGAATAAAGTGTAATGTCATCTCCTCCGCACACCCTCTTTTTTTTTTTCTAATTAATCTTCCACCGTTTCACGCCAGCTTTCGTGAATAATAGGGACAGCTAGTGGTTGCCGTTCACATTTCCAAGCACGGACAGTGGCGCAGCAGTATGTGACACCTGAGTGTGTCCCATAAGCAGGATCCCGCCGAAGAAAAGCCCGCCTTCTGTTCCACCACAAGTTGTTACAAGTTGTCCGTCCAATCAACAAGCTGCAGCTGGTAGTTTAATCTTGGCAATGTCCTTGAACATTTTATGGAGTGCCGGGGTATCCTGCAAGCTGTAGCGGCACCTAGATTGGTTCGACCTTAACCCTGTAGACAAGAACACACAGGAAAGGCAATACGCTCCGTGTTTACACCCGTTGTGGTGCGGTGTTTCCTTCCTCGGGTCAGACGGACGGGTCAAAAATAGAACGTAGACGTGTTCATCAATTAGGTCAGTTGGAGTTGTCGATGGCGGTTAAGTCTTTGTTTATAGGCGGTTTTTTTTTCTGCATTCGTGACGTTGTCTACACGTGTACGTGTTCAGCCAACACGCTTTGCTTTTGTATAAATAAGAGCAGGTCATGTTGAACCACGCATGTGCGAGTTTGGATGCTTAGTAAACAAGGCAGTAGTTGCCAGCGAACGGCTGGCTTCTGGTACATTCGTTGTTCGTAATAGAAGCGTCTGTTTCACCTGTTACCAAGCATTCAGCGCACCCCTTGACTCCCCCTTTTCTTTTGCCGCGAAACAATTACAAGCAGCTAAACAAAGTTGTTGAGTAAAACACAGTCTGCATAGCTGAAATGGTACGAGCTTGGTTACGTGCATTCCGTTCGAGAAATAAGAATGCCGCCCGCCGTTTGGTCTTCCCACTGTATTTTACGGATTTCATGGAAAAGTATACAGGATAAGGATTCCAAATGATAAATCTAGTGGTCTGGAAACTCCAGTTGTCTGAATGTTGGAGGATAGGGGAAGGAAAGATGGTTGAAATATTTGATAGCCTGCTTTGAACAGTCTGAGGAGTTTTTGTCTAGAATTTGCCAGTCTGGAAGCTCAAAATAAGTATAGGAACTGTAGCACGTGTCGGTGCACAGCTTGGGAGATTAAAACTGTGTGGATGGGAACGAGCGTGTCTCTGTTTTGGTAATGAGTTTTAACAGACGTCCAGTGTATATTTGGAATTTAGACAGACAAGCAGGCTACCATACATTGGTATTTAATACGGAAATCTGTATTATAAAGGCTGTGCGTGTACCGTTTGTGGGCGGGGGGGGGGGGGGAATAAACAAAATATCCGTATCTTTTAACTGATCACTCCGTTAAATAAGTGCAGCAGGAACAGACAAAAGTTGTTTTTTTTATGGCAATATATGCGGGAGCTTTTGGTGAATACGAGTAGGAGAAAGCAGATGATTTCAGTAGAACTCTTAATACTTTATTTTTGTTTTTGTTTTTTTTAACAAACCTCCAGAAGCTGATGATTTTGCTTGCGCAGTTAAGGAAGCATTTTGTTTTGACACAGTTGTGCATGATCAGAATCATATGACTATCATTCAGAACTTATTACATAACTTTATGGTACCAGGATTAAGTCCTAGCAGTGGGGCCACGCCAGAAAGGCCCCTGGGTCCAGTCAGCCTGGAAATAAAAAATGGGTACCAGAGAAGTTTGGGAAGATAAATGCAGCCAGGCGTGATACTGACCACTTCATAGTTTCACATGTCGACGGTCTTGGAAATACTGGCCTAACACTTTATCTGCAGTATACCTTAAGAGCGTGGAAACGGGGAGTTTTACCTACCTAGCTTTATGGTCCAAAATCCAGTTCCAGAAAAAAAAAACTTACATCCTTCCCATGCCGTTAAACGTCACATAGGGCATGCGTAGTTGTTTGCCAAGTTTTCCTGTTCTCGGCGAATCTTTCAGCTTCATCAAGGGATGTTAATGTCCACTAAACTGGCCTCTCTTGACGTCCTCTTTAGAGTTTCACGTGGTCGACTTCTTTTTCTTTGGCCTGTTGTGCTCACCTTGATAGCTTGTTTTGGTATTCTCTGATTGTTTCTTCTCATCACATGGCCTACATATGTTCATCTTCTTTTTCTGATCACCTATGAGACAGGTTGTTTGCTCATCTGTCTTATCTCTGCATTGTTCTTGAATTCGTTCCACTTTATACCAAGTATTTTCCTTAGGCATTTGTTTTCAAAAGATTCTAATTTGTTGTCTTTATCTTTAGTTGATTTCCAGCTTTTCCATGCATAAATTTTGGTGGATATCACATTTGAATTGAATAGTCTTAACTTGGTTTTTGTGCTTATAACTTTTGAATTCCATATGTTCTCAAGATTCTTGAAGGTCAGTGCTGCTTTTTGCAATTCTAATTCTAACTTCCTTCCTGGTGTCACCATCCTGGTCTTTAGCTGCCAAGGTATGAAAACTGGTTTACTTCATCAGCTGTTCCTTCTATGTATATTTTTCCTTCTTGATTAATGAGAAGTTTCATTATTTTTGTTTTGTCTTTGTTAAATTTCAAGACCTATTTGGCTAGCCAAGAAAGACAAGGAATCTTTTTCTTGCATCAATTTCACATTGTCACTGATAAGAGTTATGTCATCAGCAAAATCAAGACCTTCTATTTGGGTCCCATATACCCAATCAGTGCTTGTTTTGCCTGTTCAGCATCTTTTCATTATAAAGTCTATGGAAATTCAAAAAAGCAGTGGAAGTAATATACATCCTTGTTTCATGGCCTGTTTCAGTCTGAAACCATTCACTCATTCCTTCTTTCTTGACTGCACAAACATATCTGTTGTAGAGATCTCTAATGATGTTTACAATTTTAGATAGTATTCCGTATAGTCTTAAAATTCTCCACAGTGAATCTCTGTGTATGCTATCAAATGCTTTTTTAAAGTCAAGATTAATTAATTTTAAAATTCAGGATTAATGGTTCCTGCTTTTCAATCTGTTCTTCAAGTTTTATTCTTAGAGAAAAGATCTGGTAGAGACAGCTTCTTCCTTTTCAAAATCCTGCTTGTTCTTCTCTCATTGCAGTATCCACTACATCCTTAATTCTATTCAGAATCACTTTACAAAACACCTTTGACACAACTGATAGTAAGGTTACACCCTTCCAGTTATTGCAGTCACTGAGGTTGCCTTTTTTGGGTATTTTAACAATGATGCCCTTTTTCCATTTAGAAGGAACTTTTTCTTCTTTCCAGATTTTATTAAACATTAGTTGGCTCATGTTGTCACTGTTAATAGCTTTTAACCTTTCGACTGTTATTTCATCTTCACCTGCAGCTTTGTTGTTAGCCATTAGATTCACTGCTGTTTCAATTTCATTCAGTGTAAAATTCATCTAAGTTGACATTTAGTTATGGGACTAGTAAATCGGTTTCATGACGTTTTAATTCATTTGAGTGTGGACGATTAAGTGTTTCTTGGAAGCATTTGGCTCATCTTTGCTTTTGGTCTTTACTTGATGTTAATAGGTTGCCTGTTTTGGTAAAGACTGGTTTTTTGCTGAAGGTAATAGCACCTGTTAGCTTCTTCTGTATGTTATATAGGGTTTTGCTGTCTCTTGTTTTTGCTGCATTTTCTGCTTCTTTTGCCATATTGACCATATATTCTCTTTTGTCTCTTCTAGCTGAACTTGTTACTTTATTGTCTAGTTCTTTGTATGTTGCTTTTGGCAAAACATTTCCAAGAGCTGTCTTTACATTAAACACGCTAATTTGGCTGCTCTTCTCTCATGTATGTATTTCCATGTGTTATCTGATATCCATGCTTTTCTGCTTGATAAATCTAGTGCGACGTTTGTGGTTGATATTAAGTACAAATAAACTCTGACAGATCTGAAGCTTGCATGTGTATTAACTAGAAAATTCGCCCCACGATTTGGTGTTAAAATGCCATTGATAGAGTTTGATGAATTAGAAAAGATAGTAGATATTTTAGCCCAATATGCGGCTAAATTGGTTTAAAAGTTTGGCTTATAAATAAAATAGCTTCATACTATGGAGATAACACAAATGGTAACGGGGGAAGTGAGCGTTCATCACAAGACGAAGTTATGTACAGGGCGTTGTTGATCATCAGCTTTTTAATATAGAGAAGATCATCATCATCACAATATTTTTAGATGAGAAAATCTGAAAGAATTTTGCGAATGTGCTGAAGAAAGTTTTGTGCGCACCAGCTGTACTAGTTTAGTGGTTATATTTTAGAAATGTCTGAAAATGTGTCCAGGTTCATTTGTTAGCGGCGAAAAATAGCTTTTACCAGCTGGTTTTCATTTGTTTTGGTGCTCAGAATGCCATGCCTATCACAATTTGTAATGCTGCTTGTATCCTTATTTCACCTTCATCGATTATGTATTTTGACCACATGTCGCCTTCATCAGTTAGATATATATATATATATTTTATTTTTGAACGATATATAAGCGCGCGCGCGCACACACACACGCACAAAGATTCATCATAAAATTTCAGCCACCACAGCTTAGGGTCCCAAAAAAAACCTTAGCGATACAACAAGAGACGAGCATCCGTACACTTTGGAAAGGTAATTTCTCCTTGCGGAAAACACGGGCCGCTTTACCCTTCCAACGACCGCTTAATGAAGAGGTGACTGACGTCAGTCCCGCTGTGGTTAAATAAATATTTTGGGGAGGTCTTAGTTTGATGTTTCTTCAAAGACCTCGCATTTCAGTCTCACCGGTTGTTAGAACAGCTATTGTCAGTCAGTTTCACTTCATCACACCATTAGCTTTTAAGGAGGAATTGGTAGGCAGTTGTTGCTTCTTTTAACTGAAAGAAGACTTGAGCGAACATAACGAATGTAATAAGACTTGTGGGGGGGGGGGGGGCAGCATTGTGTAGACTTGTATTTCCCAACCTTTTTTGGATCATGCCCACGTCAACGCCTCAAAGATGTTGGCGCCTCGCGCCCCCCCCCCCCCCCGTAACATAATAGTCAACCAGGGTCTGAAAAGGTATAAAGGTAAAGGTAGTTCCATACCAAATGCCTTAAGGAAAGAAGCGTTAAAGACCTCATTATGTTGGTCCATCAGCGTATGAGATAGGGTGGCCTTTTCTTCCCAGGTTTTATCTCGTATCCATTTTACAAGGCTGGGTCGACCTCGGAGGTTTTTTTTTTTTTGGGGGGGGGGGGGCAGGAAATCCCCTCTCAGCTGGGGGATTCGAACTCTCGACCATTCGGTTGCAAGACTAGTACTCTAACCACTACGCTGAAAAGGTATAATATAAATGCATTCAAATTGCTCCCCCGCGTGGCTACGCCCCACGTTGGGAAACACTGGTATAGACTCGTGTGTCAGGTAAGGACCCGTTCATGACCTGATTACATCCAGAGACACTCCAGTATGATACATTTACTACTTTCAGAAATTTGATGAAATAAATAACAGTGGCATAACGAATTTGTCTGAAAACGAAGACGTTAGCGGAGAGAAATAATCGTGGCTAATGTATAGATTTAGTTTCCCCTCAGAGAAATAAAATTGCCTCGGAAAAGTTTGTTCCACCTCCCCCTCTTTGTGGGGAAAGGGGTGGGCTGGATGAAGTAATATTAATGAACTTCGTTATGACATATAGCCTTCATTTTGAAATCAGAGACGTGCTTCGATTTTGTAATGCCGGGTTGTTTATTAAGTTTTGTCAATGCTTTCAGACGTAAGCTCAATGGTTATTTTGGGGAGTACATGTTGCTTACAGGTTTGCATTGAAATTAGCTTTGCCGAAGTTCAGACTGAATTTTTTTTAAAATTGGTTAGTGGTACCCATAGATCTGGAATGTGGATAGTAGAGCAAACCCTCGCTTTAGCGGACCCAGATATAACGGATGTCGGATTTAACAGACCGGACAGATAATGCCAAAAAACACAAGAAAGTTGTACGAGGTGAAAACTTAAGCTGTGTATAAGTGGTATGTGAGAAAATGTTACATATTCGTTGTTATAAATGTAATAATTTTATATTGTACAAAACTGTATGTTGTATTAAGGCTTATGTTAACCCGAGTGAACACTCAGATATCGAGAACACGTATAGAAACTCTATACAGTTAAATAAGACCTGCAGATACTTTGGCATCGCTTGGAGCCGAGTATTGCAAGCTTAGACGGCTGCTGGAACGGAGATATGAAACAAAATGAAAGGTTATTTTTACCTTAACAATATATATATATATATTTTTTTTTTTAAATGATTAAAAAAAAAACAGCCGCTATCCCCTTCAATTTAACGAACTTTCGGCATTAACGGCCACCCTTTTCCCATGATTAATCATTCAATGGAGGTTTTACTGCACATCGTCATTGAGTGCGAGTCACAAGCGATAGTTGTTGACGGAGCGGAAGCAAGGTTTATCATAGGATAATGATGAGTGTTGAAATATTGAAGCCGCCGAAAACTTAACACTTATCCAGGACACGTGATAGCAGAGGCTGGAGAACGTGAAATGGAAATCAAAGAAAATAAAGAATGATTTAATCCGCGCGTTCAGTGCGATTCGGGGCGTGCGCATCCGTTTCTGGGCTTGCAGGGGTCTTGTGCTGTGGTATCAAGTATGTGTAACATGCACCGTTATGCTGTGTGACATCTGCTCAACAGCAAGGCCAGATCTTAACAAACAAACAAACAAAAGACTTCGTTAATTTAACTTGACTATTTTAAAGATAACATTTAAAAAATATATTTGTACCAAATTCCCTCTGAATTATAACGGCAATAAATAGCAATTTAATGGTATTGATGTCTCCAATGATATTTTTTTTTCTAATTTGTCTCAGTTCTGTCATTAACTTTGTGAATGTCTGAAATAATGAAAGTTAATTTCTAAAATAACTATTTTTTTAGGTTTTTCTTTGTAATACTCTCATTACTGCTTTTTTTTAATGTATGTACCTGTGATGCATCAGAAAGTAACTCTTTTCATGCATATCTGTTCATGATGACTCAGAAAATGAATCTGCTGGCCTGTCACTTTCAGAAGCACCTTCATGAATGATATGAAAAGTGACCAACACAGAAGTTGAGAGTGAAAGTTCTGATTTCCTTGTACACTGGGTGAAAACACAAATGTTTACATCTAGGAAACAGCAAGGGTTTCGCACAGCAAACTAACAAGAGTACAGTATTGTATGGTTAGATCTGGACAAATAAAAAAAAAGCACTTTAGACATGAGAGAAAGAAAAATAACAAGGGAATTACCTAGATTGCAGTAGGGTGAACAACCGCCTAGTCATGAGAAAAGATTTTGTTTGAACTGTAAGAGAAAGTTTTAAGTACTAGAAATATTGACATGTAAGATGAAGGAATTGAAAAAAGAGAGAATGTGGTTGTAGACATAAAAGTGTTTGAAATAATTGATATGAAGAAAAATGTTAGAGTTTTTTTTTAATAAAGGAGGTGCATAAATATTTTGACATGTTGAGAAGTATAACAAATATCAGCTGAAGACTTTTTTTTTTTTGGTAAGCAAGGTGAGTATGGCTGAAATAAAGTGGATAAAATGATCTGGGAGTGAGAGAGAGGAAATTAAATTCCACCCAATTTACATGTCCTCATGCACTTTATACCACAGAGCACATCCTCAAGAACTGCACAGAGAAAATACTGAGACCTATTTCAGTGTCCCAGTCAAGTTCTACATTTTTAAAAAAAACTGAAAAACAAAAAAGTCCAGATTATCCAAGAGGCAGAAGTGCAGGTATAACTGTGTACATTGAAGAAGAATGAAGAAATAAAGGTCTTCATAAGGGGCTTGTAGATAATGGTGGTGTTCATCATGCCACTTAGTTAATGTCTCTAGCAGCATGTGTGGTAATATGCATAGTGAAATACAGGAATGTAAGTGGGACAGGCAAAATAAACCAGAAACTTTATACTTATAAACAACAACCAGAAAGTGGCACAGAATTATCATTTTATTTCAGGATTGTGGCCTAGCATTTTGTGGTTATGAAAAGCTACCTGTACACCTCACCATCAGTTAACAGTAAACACTTTGCAGACAGCCTGAATAGTTTCCATACTTTGGCTTGGCTGGGTTTTCCTAAGTCAGTTGCGTCTGGGTTCAGCTAGCTTAGATGGGTCTTTGGCTTCCTTGGTTATGTATGTTAGTCAGTGTCCTCGGCATTCCTGTACTCTCTGAACTATTTGATCTTCAGTCCTTGGTTCTTTCATTTTTGATTATGCTCTTGTCGTGCTGTTTGAACTTTTCTGTCTGCCAGTCCTGTGGCAGTACTGGGCTAGGACAGCATACAAATACTGTCAAATACAAATACAGCGTAATCTTTAAAAAAAAAGACCCAAATCGATAAAACATGATTTGTTTAGAGAGAGCCAGACAGTCACAAAATATTGTTCACTGCACACTACAGTAGATAAGCATGAATGCTACTACTTGGCAGCTGTTGATGAAGGGGAGTTTAAAATATCTTTTATCCGACCTCAGAATAGATGATCATAAGCTTTTGTTGTTAGTTCAGTTCAAGAAATATTCAGTATAATTTCCAGAAATTATGAAGCCTGCACTGCAGCAAGCTGACCTGTTTTTTTTTTTATCATTTTTAAAATTATTCTTACCTGGCAACCCACTTCATGTTTTATTTTTGACCTTTCAGACCAGACATAGCAAAAGATATGCATGCATTTCGTGTAGCCTCTGTGTTCTTATTGCTTCAGCATTTGTTCTTTAGCTTTGGCATGTATCAGCTCAGTTTTAGAGAGCCAGTCTGTTGTATTTTATGATTATAATCTTTGCTCCTTGAAGTGATGAAGAAAAAAAAAAATCACCTACCAGAATGACAGTTTAATGAAAGAGCAGTTTTGATGGTTATATTGTCTTTGACTTATATTGCTTCAGTGGAGGCTGTTATCTTTTGTAATATTCTTGTTTCTTCTCAACATGTGAGGACAAGTGTCTTATTTCTACATTTTGTTTACTGTCCATTTTCTTCACTGAAATTACAACAGCAGCATAGAACATAAGGTAAAAGGTAAAGGTAAAGTTCCCATATCCATGCCATTAAGGCATATTGGGGAATATGGTGTTAGGCCTGTATTTTCCATGACCTTCGGCACGTGAAAGTGTGATGTGGTCAGTGTCACGCCCGGCCACTTTACCTTCCCAGATTTCTCTGGCACCCATTTTTAGAGGCTGGGTGGACCCCGGGGCCTTTGTGGTGTGTATCCCACTGCTGGGACTGAACCCGGTAACACCGGATAAGTAAGCTGAGCAACAGAACGTAAGGCCACAAGATAATTTATATGCTTTACAAATGTATAGTTGAACTTTACAATTTTGTAGATGATTTTCAGTCCCCATCAGCTGTGGGGAAAGGTTTAGAATTTTCCTTACCTCTTCTGGCTGATAATGGGATTTCTAAACCAAGTGCATGATATGGCACAAGGAGTGCTGTAGATAATGATGATGATGATTATTATTATTATTATTTAAAGGCAGTAGGGAGTTTAATCATTCTGTTAAGTGGCTAGTTTCTGGTTCAACCCCCCCCCCCCCCCTTCCAGGACATTCTTTTTTTTTTCAGAAATCTAGTTCACTTGATGACATCACATCCTGTTTCATCTCCAGGATGTCTGTCCTCTGAAAACATCTACTCCAAGAGTAAAGCACACCAGTGTGCACTATACACTTTTATATGATTTTGAAATATGTGGCTGTATTTTTTTTTAAAATATGGAACTGCACTGGTGTTTTGTTGTGGGAGAGCAGCAGAAGAAAACAAGAATTTTAATGATAGCCTATTTTAGGCATGGCAACTATTAGGTATAAGCCTAGAAGTATAGTTTCACTGTTGCAACTCTTGTTACACAAGCAGTGCTGCCCTTGGAAATGGTTTATAATCAGAGAATAAATCAATTCATGGTAAAAGCAGAGCTTGAAGATTTGTGTTGGATCTTCAGGGCTCCTCCTCTCCCCCCCCCCCCCATTCAGTTCCAACCAGAGCAGTCATTTCATTTACCAGACAGTGGTTTCCCCCAGTGATCTAGTTATTAACCAGTGATCATTGATTTTTTTTTTTCCTTTACTTCACTTTGATAACCTGTACCCTTTCAGCTGTAGCAGCTGGCTCATGCAGCTTCATTTTGACATGATTATGTTACATTTGATAATCCACTGTGGACAGTTTCCACTCTTTTTTTTTTTTTTAATGATGCACATGTGTACTTCGGTTTTCATTAGTGGTAAAAGGGCCAGTTAGATTTGGAAACTTGAAATGATGATGTTAGTTGGAGATACATTTGTGTCACATTTGTGAATTAGATTGAAAAACCTGAAATGGTGTGGGTATTATTAGATTGAAAAACCTGAAATGGTGTGGGTATTATTAGATTGAAAAACCTGAAATGGTGTGGGTATTATTAGATTGAAAAACCTGAAATGGTGTGGTATTATTAGATTGAAAAACCTGAAATGGTGTGGATATTATTAGGTTGAAAAACCTGAAATGGTGGTGTTAGTGGAAAAAACAGTCACAGCTGTGAATAAATTGAAAAACCTGAAATGGTGTGGGTATTATTAGATTGAAAAACCTGAAATGGTGTGGGTATTATTAGATTGAAAAACCTGAAATGGTGTGGGTATTATTAGATTGAAAAACCTGAAATGGTGTGGATATTATTAGATTGAAAAACCTGAAATGGTGTGGATATTATTAGGTTGAAAAACCTGAAATGGTGGTGTTAGTGGAAAAAACAGTCACAGCTGTGAATAAATTGAAAAACCTGAAATGGTGTGGGTATTATTAGATTGAAAAACCTGAAATGGTGTGGGTATTATTAGATTGAAAAACCTGAAATGGTGTGGGTATTATTAGATTGAAAAACCTGAAATGGTGTGGATATTATTAGATTGAAAAACCTGAAATGGTGTGGATATTATTAGGTTGAAAAACCTGAAATGGTGGTGTTAGTGGAAAAAACAGTCACAGCTGTGAATAAATTGAAAAACCTGAAATGGTGTGGGTATTATTAGATTGAAAAACCTGAAATGGTGTGGGTATTATTAGATTGAAAAACCTGAAATGGTGTGGGTATTATTAGATTGAAAAACCTGAAATGGTGTGGATATTATTAGATTGAAAAACCTGAAATGGTGTGGATATTAGGTTGAAAAACTTGAAATGGTGGTGTTAGTGGAAAAAACAGTCACAGCTGTGAATAAATTGAAAAACCTGAAATGGTGTGGGTATTATTAGATTGAAAAACCTGAAGTAGTGTTGTTAGTGGAAAAAACAGTCACAGCTGTGAATTAGATTGAAAAACCTGAAATGTTGTGGAAATTATATTGAAAAATCTGAAATGTTGTGGAAAGAATATTGAAAAACCTGAAATGTTGTGGAAAGAATATTGAAAAACCTGAAATGGTGTGGAAAGAATATTGAAAAACCTGAAATGGTGTGGAAAGAATATTGAAAAACCTGAAATGGTGTGGAAATACACATGCCGTCACAGTTGTGAAGATTTAAATGCTACTGGACTGTGGCATTATAAAATGGTGATACATTAGGAATATGTATGTATCTATATACACAAGATGTACCAAATATTCATTTCTAATGCACATTCGGCAGAATAATGACAAAACTGAAGTATTCATATACACAAGAAAATTCAGATAATAAAACTTGAATACTCAAACAAGTATTTCCTCCGAAATGTCATTGTTGACTCCAGATTAAGAGTTTAATGTCTAATAATAATAATTATAATAATTGTAGCATTACATTTATATTTATACTTTCAGTGAGTTGTCTCATTTCTGTAAATCAACTACTTGCATTGAATTCTTATTTGGCTGCCCAGAAAATCAAATGTTTGCATTCATTTACATGCTTAAAACTTTATATTAGGCATGCCAGTGACTTTTACACTTTTAGGATTTGAGTTTTACCATGAGCATTCTTACCAGGAGCATTCTTACCAGGAGCGTTCTTACCAGGAGCAATTTTTTTTATAAATAGGAAACTACGAGGTTTTGGTACGGTAAAGTAACTTTAGTGAGACGTGAGAGAAAGAAAAATCACAAGAGAATTACCTGGGATTCGAACACGGACTCCGGTAGGACGAGCAGCCGTCTAGCCACGAAAGCTGTTCTCTCGTGGCTAGACGGCTGCTCGTCCTACCGGAGTCCGTGTTCGAATCCCAGGTAATTCTCTTGTGATTTTTCTTTCTCTCACGTCTCACTAAAGTGCTTTGTCTACGATTTTTTCGAGGTTTAATCCTACAATATTTGTTATCTTACTTTATCTTACCAGGAGCATTCTTAACAGGAGCATTCTTACCAGGAGTGTTCTTACCATGGAACTTCATTGTTTTTATAAATAAATTCATGACACAATTTTTTGCTGTTTTACTGTTCCTTTGCTGACAAACTTTGTTGTGTGTAGCAAATATTTAGTGCATTTTACTAGTGATGCATAATGTAGTTGGTCTGATTCCAGTTTATCTAAGTCCCTTTTTTTTCCTGTATTTTTTTATGAAAAAAAATTGTTCTTTGAAATATTAAATCCAAAATACTGGCATAATAATATCACTTTTTCATGATTTTCATTTACTAAGATCTCCCTAATACATAGTGGTTTCCAGAAATGTTGTTATCTTTGTTTCTGGTCCTCATGCTCATGTTGCTTATCATGGTCAGCAAGTTATGTTTCAGTATTTTTTTTTTTTTACATTTGTCAGTATGGGCTGTCATCTTGATCATTCATTCATTGGGATGGAGGCATTTAGAAAAAGCTTCGTTGTTTGGAAGCAAGAAATGAAAAATTGTGGCTACCCACTTCAGCTTTATTATTATGACGTGCCATGCCTGGGGTCTTCGGCATCCATGTCTCTCCAGTTTCTGATCTTTCATGTTTTCATCAGTTCTGTTGTTGTGCTTCTCCCATGCCATTTGGTAGGCCATCTAAGATTTTCTCTCTTGGTCTACCTCTTCCTTTCCTGCCTCCCTGTTACGATATTTTCAGTTCCTCTTTTCATTATATGGCCAATAAACCTTGATTGTCTCTCCCATAGTGTGTTCATTAAGGTTTGTTTCCCATTGGCTTTTCTTAGGCATTCTTCATTTTTTTGTTGTTTTAACTGTCCATGGTATTCTTAACATTCTTTGTAGGAACCACATTTCAGTTGCCTCTGATGCTGTCATTGTTGTTGTTGTTGTTTTTTTTTTAACCTGTGTATATTTTATTCTTGGGATTATACAACAGTGGTTTCCAGTTGCCTACTGTCAGTTTGCTTCAACTTTACATTCATAAAATTGGCCATCATTTAGTTTTGCCTTTTTCATGTGTTTTTGCTGCAAGATTTATTTCACATGTCCAGTTTATCAGCATTGATGGCTCTTGATATATTTGTGTGCATGATCTTAATTGAACAAATGAGTTGGAACATGCACACACCATACTCTCTCCTTCCATCATAGTAAAATAATATGGCCATATTAGGAGGCACAATACTGTAATAAAATATGCACATGAGTGAAAAGTTGAAGAGAATGATAAAGGATATCAACAAATGGACAGGAAATGGCTTTGCCTAATGCAGTGTGAAAGCCATAGACAAAGCATTGCTGGAGATACATTGTGGCAGATCTTCCCTGTGGATCTGGCACAGAATGGTGATTCATGAATATCATTAGCATTGTTCCCACTCTGAAGATTACTCAAGTCTTTCTTTATTTTTTGGCCATTGTTTCATTGGGCATGTATGTGTGTCCTGGCTTGCTTGTTTCTGTAGAGTTTCCTAAAATATCTTATTGAGCATGGTGTTTAAATCTGAATAAAGACAGAGATGCTTCTGTAGTATGTCTTGAGAAGTGTAGGAGACAGTACTGATCTTGATAGCTTAAATTATGTCCAAGAAGTGTGTTAAATATTAGATTACTTTTTTTTTTTTACCTGCCTTCTTAATAGGGCACCAGAGATTCTACTAGGCCTTCCATTTTGTGAAGCCATAGATATGTGGTCTCTGGGCTGTGTAATAGCAGAGCTGTTCCTTGGATGGCCACTCTACCCAGGCTCATCAGAATATGACCAGGTCAGTAACTGGGACAGTATGTTAGTTGATGTTATCCTTTCTTTTCTGTAGTCTTCAAAATTCTTTATTACATGACTTGAGAAGACAGAATTTAGAGACCTTGACAGAAACAGGAAAACTCTAGGGGAAAAAGGAAAGAGGAGGGGGGGGGATGACTGAATTGGACTTTCAAAATGCCATGGAAAGGAAAAGCCAGTTAAACTGTACACAACGAAGAAGTGTAATTACTAAGTGTTTCTGGCAAGGTACACAAAGAATTAATGAATGTTTTATGTATATAATACCTACATTAACCAAAGACTTTATTTGCACTTCCCACATTACTGTCCAGTGCTCCCCCAGTCCTGTAAATCCAGCATTAAGTTTTTAGATATTGATGAAAAATACTACACACAACTGCTATAATTTTCAGTTCTCCATTCGTTTGTTCAGTGAATGAGGATGCTGAGCGTATGTTCTTCTGTGCTTGATGATGTAAACAAAAATATTGTGCATCTGTCTGTCCAGCACCCATTATTAATAAAATAATATGGCTTCTTTGCTAAAGAGAAGTTATAGAATTGAATTTTATACATACAAAAGAACTTGTTTAGATCATAAAATTATTCTTTTGTACCCAAATTTAGGGGGTGCTTTCTGTTTCCAGATTCGCTATATTTCACAAACACAAGGTCTTCCTGCTGAGCATATGTTGAGTGTCGCAACCAAGACCAACCGTTTCTTTGTTCGAGACAACACTGATGGCAGTTATCCTTTCTGGAGGTTGAAGGTGAGCTGCAGTCAACACAACGGGCTTACGCCCATATTATCTGAGATAGTTAACAAAAAAGAAGTGTATATTTTTACACAGAAATGAATGGAAACTGATTATATTAGTGCACTGATTCGACTGCTCATGAAACTCTGTTGGTTTTGACAGTCATTTAACCAATAGTTTAAAGTCCATAACTCTGATTTCTAAGAACTAGAGGGCTGTTCAGGGTATGAAATCAAGACTTTTTTTTTTTTTCATTCTTATAGAGATCACTCAAAAGTTAAATGATGAAATCCAGTTATTAAATCTCCATAAAAGTACGACAAGTGTTGCAAAACTGCTGTGATTGTTGGCCGCACAACAATTATGCTCATGTTTGCATTTGTGTCTCTTGGTGGGTATATTCAGAGAACTGAAAGCAGGCTCAGTATGGAGGGAAAGGCTTGGTCATTGCTGCTTTCAGTGATCTTCAGAAATTATGTTCCTCCCACGGTGCGCAGGGGTTTTGGGAAGCGACATAGCAAGTTGGTTACAGAAGCAGGTGGATAGATGAGTGTTGCTAACATCTTATTGGAGGCCCATAAGACAGAAATTTTGGATATCCTCTGTAACACAGCATCTCTATATAGGATGAGTTGGGGGGGGGGGGGAATGTGATGGTATTAGATACAAACCTTATATTAAGGATGCAGGAAGAGCTAAGTAAATATAAATCTGCTGTATCATTAGTTATGGAGAAGAACAACAGAGAAGATGTTGAGCAATAGAGGGCTCAACTGGGCAAGAGCGGGGAAAAAAGGGCAAAGGACGGGCATTTGTGGAAAACCCTTGCAGAAGAATCCCCATGTGCCTTGGGCACTTAAGGTTCAGAGAGAGAGAGAGAGTCATTAGTTGCTGTGCACTGAGGAACATATTATTAAGGGGAAAATGAAGCACATTATGGAGTTGTTTGGAGAAGAAGAAGAATGATCAGCCTAATTAATTTAATTTGTCTGTGGTGGCTTGGCATTATGATATAAATGTTTGGATATCATTTAATACTGAGACATGGTGACCTGTGTGCTTAAAGTCTTTCATGCTTTAAAATATCCTGGATGCATAATCTGCCAGACAGTTGTGGTGGATCTCCCTGTTGTTGTGGAGGATCGAAGCTCTTGACACCTGGTGCTGTAGTGAAGAACTTGGCTGTCCTTAGAATATAGACAGCTGGGAAGTGTAGGGTGTCTTGGAAGCAGTTTTATTCATAGTTCATCTAGTTTGGGGCATTTAAGTATGGGATGTTCAGTTGTTTCCTCCTCATTAAAACAGTCTGCAATTTGGGCTGTTGTTTTTCTTGATTTTGCTCATTTGTCAGATAGTTTTTGAAGAGAAAAAAGAAAACCCTTCATTTTCAAATTTCTGATTTGAATTTTTTTAAAAATATGTTTTATCACATTTGTTTTGGCCACCTTGTCATTTGTGAAACTTATTATTTATCAATTTTAGTCTGGGAACAAGGTGAGGAACTTGACAAAGGAGGATGCAGTGGAGTCTACCAAGTTTCAGAGAAGTTTATCAGATTGAGGTGTTAGCATTAAAACCAGCAATTTTTTGACTGTGATAAAATACTCTGCCCACAGTCACCAAATTTATTCGTTTTATAGTTTCCATGGTCATTCTATCCACAGTCACCGGAAGAACATGAGCTGGAAATGAAGATCAAATCAAAAGAAGCGCGTAAATACATTTTCAACTGCTTGGAGGATATTGGCCAGGTAACATTTAAAAAGGGAAATCAGATTGCAACTTGAGATGTTTTAAAATGCATATTTCTTTTTTTCAGTTCAGAATTTTGACATTGAAATATAATTTGTGCTTAGCTTTGTTCATTTCACTTTGCAGACTTGTGTTAAATGAATCAATATATTGCATGTGTGTGCATGAGTAGAAGACCACACTTCTGCAGGCATAGAAAAGTGAACTGCTTTTATTGTGCATGTACATTTGGTTTCTGTGTTTTAGATTAACGTACCGACTGATATGGACGGCAGCGAGCTGTTGGTGGAGAAGCTGGACAGGCAGGACTTCGTGGAGTTACTGAAGAAGATGCTCACGCTAGACCAGGAGCGCCGCATCACACCTCGGGAGGCTGTTGTCCACAAATTTGTGTCTCTAGAGAGGCTGAAGGATTATCCTCACACAATAATGTGAGTTGTGTAACAGTCTGGCACTTTCGTTGTTGGTAACCTTGGCCCTCAGATTTTCTTTTTCATTTCATTGTGGAATATGGTAAAGTTTATTAACCTTTGTATCCTGACGGTTCTCACAAGTACCGCTTTGTTTAAATTGTAGTATTTCATAAATGCAAACATCATTCTTGATGATACTCAGAGGAATATGTGTAAACAGTCTTCTGTCAAACAACCAGTAAAGGGCCAGCACTCTGAAATTTTGCTCTTCATTATGCGAAGTGTACTTTTTTTCTGTCCTGTCAAACAAAACTGGCCAATTTTTCATAAAGCTTGAGTTTTTTCCTCTTTGTACTTGTAAATTCCATCCTTAAAAAAAAAAACGTGAAAATGTTTATAAAAATTAATTTCCTTCTTTCTATGTTCATTGCTCACCAAAAACTACCTTATGACATTAAAAAAAAAATAATGAAAAAGTTACAGGGAAATTAATTCAGGATACAAAGGGTTAATTAAGGTAAACATTTGAAGTGTTTCTTTTGCTTGATCTTGCTTATTGCTTGTTGCTTGTTTGTTGTTTATCACATTGTTATGAGTTCTCAGAACCAGAGCTAAATGGTCTTTGTTACTTATTGAATAATGTGTAATAATGTATATTAATTTTCCACAGCTACAAAGCCAGCCTGAATGCTATGGAGATTGCATACAAGAGGCCACACAGAATGATTGACACCAGCTGCAGCAGCATCATGCACAGTGTGGTTCCTTCCACCCCAAGCAACTTCACTCTCACGTTCAACAACAACCAGATAAACAATCAGATAAATGCTCTTCATTCACAAGTAGGTTATCTGTGCATCATTATATTTCATGTCGAATGTTTGGTCTTCGGAGAGAAAATGGCAGAAACGTTTCCATTGTTAAAATATAGCCAGTTTCTAGTTAGGTACGTCAGAATATCTAAAGTAAAACAGAAATAAGAGCATAAAGTCAGAGCATAAAGTGAAGTATATTTGCCTAGAGATATGTACGTGAGGAGGAAGTAGTGCAGTTACAAAATAAGATTTGAAGAGTAGGACAAATTCTCACAGTCGGCAGAAGAATGCTGGGACATGAAGAAGTTTGCTGCACTGGCAAGAACCAGTGTTGTAAGATCTTGTGCCATATGATGGTATTGTAAGATCTTGTGCCATATGATGGTATTGTAATATCTTGTGCCATATGATGGTATTGTAAGATCTTGTGCCATATGATGGTATTGTAAGATCTTGTGCCATATGATGGTATTGTAATATCTTGTGCCATATGATGGTATTGTTAGATCTTTTACCTTATGACGGTATTGTAATATCTTTTGCCATATGACGGTCTTACAGTGGGATTTTTGTTTTCAGTGAGGCACATGATGTTCATTAAAGATGTCTTTGTGGTTCAGAATTCCTAAAATTAACAGTCAGAAAATAAGGTGCAAGTAAAAGAGGGTAGATTTTTTTTTTTCCTTGACATATCATCACTAGGATATACTGTCCATATTCAGAAAACAGTACATACAGTACTATCTGTTCTCCGAAGACAGTGCAGTACAGTATACCTTCCACTTTTCATAGAATAATACAATACAGTACTTTCCACTTTCACAAGACAGTACTAATCGGTACTTTCTACTTTCAGAAACATCAGTTTTTTGCTTTTTGGTTTTTAAAAAAATTTCAGATGGCATCATCCAGCAGTCAGAGTGCCGCAGATCTACAGTATCTTCAGTACTCGATACCATCTGGTCCATATCTTTCATACCAGGCCGCCCCAGTTAGTCAGCAGTTGGACCAGAGGGTAGCTGCTGCTGTCCAGCGATCATCTGGCCAGTTTGCACGGTCAGACCCATTCAGGCAGTCACTGTGTATGCCATCACTTGTTGTGCCTGCTACTCTGCCAGGTAGGATAAAGAAGACTTTAAAAGGTCCTGATTTTAATACACATCACGATAAAGCCCAGCATGTCTTCCATATGTTTTAGAATGTGTTTTACTCAGGAGCTGTACTAGTGTTCATGTTTGCTTTGCTTTAGTTACCACAAATGAATCAAAATATTCATTTGTATTGATCTGAAAAAAATGCCTGGTATTAAAATTCCAACGATATATGCCAGGAAACTTTGAGGAATGAAAAACGTTACAGAATAATTTTCTGGGTGATGATTGCCTGCCGATCACAAAGTCCCCAGTTCAGTTTCACGCTGGGGCGAATGTTTTTTTCAGGCCAACTAACACCGGGGTCGGCCCAGCCTCAGAAAATGGGTACCTGGGGTATCACTTGGAAAACAAAGAGGACAGGTGCTGGCATCCCTAATTCAAATGCTGTAGTGACCTGGAGTTGTTAAGACGCTAACACTTTACACTCCTGTGGTATGAAAATGCTACAAGACATAGATTAATAATCAGAGGAAACTTGTCTTTTTTTTTTTTTTTAACCCAGTTTGTGAGTTGTTTTTTTTTCTCTCTCTCTTTCTATCTCTCTCAGGTCTGAATTCCCCTGTTCGTCCCAGTGCTGTCTCAATGGTTACACAACCAGCTCCAACCCTGCAGCTGCAACCACAGCTTATCAGTCAGGTAACAGCTCTATGTCATTTTGCAGTCTATAGTTTATCTTATTATTTTCCTCTTTCATTGTTGCTAGCCCATATGTTAACAAATTGGGCTTTTTTTTAAGTTTACTGATAAAGATAAATCATTTTATACATAAACAATAAACCATTAAAAAAAAAAATTTAAACTGCGTTTGCATTTACCCCCATCAGACATCACAACTGACTCCTGTAACCATGGTGGAGACCTGCAGACCAGTCATCATGGCTGTACGTAAACCTTAAGGACATGGTCATATAAAGCTTATAATCATCTCACTTATTACTGGCACTGATGTATGAGTACATAATCCACTAATATGGCTTCCCAGATTTTAGATGATGTATACTCAACCCACTCACACAGTTTGTATGTTGTAATATATCGAGGTGCTGATATTTTAAGCTTGTTAATTGTGTAATGAGTGTAGAATCACTTGCAAACTGTTCTGCTATTGTTTGTTATTTTTTAAATATATATGTGTGAGCACTTCACACTTTGTCATTAATTGCCTGCATTTTATATGGGTTTGTATGGCTGAGTGAGTAGGCGATTGGCCTCATTTGTGAGATTTCATATATCAAACAGTCTGCATCATGTAGATCATTTGTAAGGAGATTTGTATATGAAAAGAGAGAAAATCCAGTAAAAATATTTACATAAATGTTTTAAAGTTGATACTGTTTCAAAAAAGAAAAAACTAAAATATATGAAGTTGTGAAAGGATCTTGGGAAAATTTTCAGTTTTTAATGGTGATTGAAACCCGTTATTTGATTCTTAATTGTTTTGTAACACCAGCTTAGTAACCGTTATTTGATTCTGAATAGTTTTGTAACACCAGCTTAGCATATTATATTTTATATAAGGCATTTATTTTTTTTTATATATCAGATCTTTACTCTAAGAATAATACTTGAAGAACATATTGAAAAGCATTAATCTGAACTTCATAGACTTTAAAAAAGCATTTGATAGCATACACAGAGATTCATTGTGGAAAATTTTAAGACTATATGGAATACCATCTAAAATTGTCAACATCATTAGAGATCTCTACAACGGATGTGTTTGTGCAGTCAAGACAGAAGAAAGAATGAGTGATTGGTTTCAGACTGAAACAGACATGAAACAAGGATGTATATTATCTCCATTGCTTTTTGGAATTACCATAGACTTTGTAATGAAAAGATGCTGTACAGGTAAAGCCGGCATTAATTGGGTACATGGGACCCAAATAGAAGGTCTTGATTTTGCAGTGACAATATGAAATTGATGCAGGAAAAAAATAGATACCCTGTCTTCAATGGCTAGCAAAATAGGTCTTGAAATTAACAAAGACAAAACAAAAATAATGAAACTTCTCATTAATCAAGGAAGGAAAAAATACATGTAGAAGGAACAGTTGTTGATGAAGTAAACCAATTTGCATACCTTGGCAGCTACATAGACCAGGATGGTGACACCATGAAAGAAATTAGAATTGCAAAAGCAGCATTGTCCTTCAGAAATCTTGAGAACATATGAAATTCAAAAGTTATAAGTACAAAAACCAAGTTAAGATTATTCAATTCAAGTGTGATATCCACTCTCATTTATGCATGCGAAAGCTGGAAATCAACTAAAGAAATAGACAACAAATTAGAATCTTTTGAAAACAAATGCCTAAGGAAAATACTTGGTATAAAGTGGAACGAATTCAAGAACAATGCAGAGATAAGACATGAGCAAACAAAACCTGTCTTATGGGTGATCAGAAAAAGAAGATGGACATACATAGGCCATGTGATGAGAAAAGAAACAATCAGAGAATACCAAAACAAGCTATCAAGTGGAGCACAACAGGCCGAAGAAAAAGAGGTCGACCCCGTGAAACTCGAAACAGGACATTGTTAAGAGAAGCCAGTTTAGTGGGCATAACATCCCCTGATGAAGTATAACGACTCACTGAGAACAGGAAAACCTGGCAAACAATTATGCGAGCCCTATGTGACATTTAACGGCATGGGAAGGATGTAAGATTTTTTATATACATTCACAATCCTTTATCAGAATTCCAGGAACCTCCAAAAACTTTTTGTTTTTAGTGGAATGTCTAGTGGAAAGTTAAATTATTTCCAGAATATTCAGGCAATCAGTCACATGCATGTCCCTTGTGGAATTTTGCCTCCATGACAGCTCTCTGTAGGCCTCTCAGTTGTAAGCAAGGTGCCCTGCTGCTGATGCATCCATTCACAGATCATCAACGATGTCTTGCAGTCATCTTTGCCTTGGTCTTCCACTCATTCTTTTTTCTCTTTTTGTGCCCTGAATATCCCAAATATTGTGACATCTATATCGCAGCTTAGAACAGCCAGTGGAGTGGAATTATTCACTGTTAGTTACATTCATTGATTATAATAAGGCATTTGATAGTTTAGATTGTAGAATGCTGTGGAAACTACTGGAACACTATGGTATCCCAGCCGAGATATTCATTCATTCATTTGCATGTCCCTTGTGGAACTTTGCCTCCCTAACAGCACTCCTGTGGGCCTCTCGGTTGTTAGCAAGATGGCCTGCTGAGGCGTCCATTTGCAAATCATCAACAATGTCTTGCAGCCATCTTCGCCTTGGTCTTCCTCTCTTTCTTTTTTCCCATTATTTACCCTTCCAAGAAGGTCTTCTCTAGATTATCATGTTGTTTAATGTGTCCAAAATATTTAAGTTTCCTTTGTTTAGTCCTCTTTACTAGCCATCCACCTTCAATATTAAGTTCTTGTAGTATGGATATATTTGTTCTTTTTTATATCCATGATATCTGAAGAACTCTTCTGTAGCATTTACATTCAAAAGCCAAGATAACAAAGCTTATAAAGACCATATATGAAGGAATAACTTGTAGAATTGTATATGGATTAACTGTCACATAAAGTTTTAAAATGGAAACAAGTGTGGATCAGGGATATTTGCTATCACCATGCTTATTTCTTCTAGCAATTGATTGGATCAATGAAAACTACCATACAAAGAAAAAGAAATGGGTTTACAATGGACGTTATGGAACCAATTGGAAGATCTTGACTTTGCAGATGATGTGGCACTTCTGGCACACAGCCACGCACAAATGCAAGAGAAACTTCAGATCTTAAGCAAGAATTCAGCTAAACTGGAACTATATATTAACAGACACAAAACAAAGATAATGAAAAGTAATAGTGCAAGCAATAGCCTCATGATAATTGAGGGAGTGCCAATTGAGGAAGTAGAGTATTTCACATATTTAGGCAGCATAGTGGATAAATATGGGGGAACGGAAAAATATGTTAAAGCTAGAATAACCAAGGCCAGGACAGCATTTATCCAACTTAATAAAATATAGTCATCTAAGAACATCAAAACAAGAACCAAACTTAGGCTTTTCAATACAAACATAAAGACTGTCCTACTATATGGTTCAGAGTCTTGGGTTATGACCAAGACAATACAACAGAGGATACAAACATTCATGAACTACTGCTTGAGGAGGATTTTAAACATTAAATGGCAGGACAGGATCAGGAATGAGCAGATCTGGAAAGGGCAGGACAAGAACCTATGAACCAACAGATCTTATTTAGGAAGTGGAGGTGGATTGGCCACACTCTGAGGAAACCTGACACCAACATAGCAAGACAGGCAGTGACATGGAATCCTCAAGGAAATAGAAAACAAGGAAGACCTAGACTTACTTGGAGAAGAGAAATTATGACAGTGCTCAGAGACAAGGGATGCACATGGAAGGAATCAGAGAATAATTCCAAGAACAGGAATGATTGGAGAGCCTTTATCCATGGCCTATGCTATCAAGGGAGTGAAAGATGATGATGATATCACAGCTAGTTATAATATATCATTCCTGGAAGATGTGTATATGTGAGTGTTTAGCTTAATTTGAAATCTAAAAAATCGGCGTTTCCGTATTGTCACTCCGAGTTTCGTTTGACGGAGTGCTGAAATTTTTACCGTCTATGTTTGTTTATCTTTCATTTGAAATTGTAATGTGAGGATTTATATATTGCCATTAAAATCCAAACAAAATAATTCTGAAAACTGAAATGCACATGACCCAAAATGATTAGGATACGGCATTGTGGACACCTGTACTTTCGTGTATTAACATGAATTTCAACGATGCATGGTATACTTGTGTTGCATTATCAGCTTGAGGCTCAGTGTTTAAGTCTTAACTAAACTCAGCTTCTTTTGTTGAAAGTTGTTTTTGTGTCTTATGTTCAGAGAATCTGGAATTAAAATAATGCGAGAAATGTTTAAAGGAAGCTTTTCCAATCCCATATTTGAATTAACAATGAGTCCTTCCATATTTTACATCTGCTAATGTTTAAAATTACTTGTAAAATTTGGAGTATATCTTGGCAGTTCCCAAACACCGCATGAAAGAATGTAAGCTTGTAGTGAAGACTAAACCAAAAACTTTTCAGGAACCATTTGACTAAATGCTAATTGGTTTGTTGTTTCTTTTTTCCTTTATAAATTGAAAAGACAGCTTACATATGCGTTTGCTTAAGCTTTCCAAAGTGGTAATTTTTTCACATGATATTGCACACTTCTGTTATCAGAAGTGGTTGAATATCACAGTTAAACTCTTTCATTAGCAAACAAAAAATTGTAAGACACTTGCACAAAATGATAATAAATGCATCAAGTAAGTGTGATGATAGACCTGTAATTAGCTTATATAGTCATATTAATTTTGAATCTCAAAGTATGGAACAAAACTAAATAAGATTCAGTTACATTTTGTGTAAAAAAAATTTTTTGTTGAATGGTGCACAGATTAATAGAGTTAATAGATGTGGGTAATTTCACAATTAACTAATACTTGAACTGTTGTAAGGATTTGCTCATAAATATATAAATGTTTTTAGTTGAAGGGAAAAACGAACCAGAAAATCTGTATTAATCTTTGCAGCAAAAAAAAAAAATTTTTTTCTCTGAAAGCACCTCAGATTTAAAAATTCTGAAGATAGTTTTTATCTGAAAATTTGTTCTTTGCTTTTGAATTAGTTTCTTATGTTTTATTCCAGAATGCCCACAGTAACTGGAGTGGTAGCCGCCCTTTGGTGATGGGACCCTGGCCATCACTTGCTCCAGCAGCGCAGCATGTTCCGCATCTGCAGGAAGGTCTTCCGCCGGATGCCTGGAGGCAGCCCATCGTGGTCGGCACAGATACGTTTGATTCGGCACCAGCTGCTTTGCTACCTTTGGTTAGTGCGATAAATTTTCAACACCATCTCAGCGGTATATTCATCATCATCATGAGCATCAGACACCATGCATAGTGTCAAGGGGTGTTCAGCTCTCTGCATAGATCTTTGATTCAGCTCTCTTCATAGATCTTTGATTCAGCTCTCTTCATAGATCTTTGATTCAGCTCTCTGCATAGATCTTTGATTCAGCTCTCTTCATAGATCTTTGATTCAGCTCTCTTCATAGATCTTTGATTCAGCTCTCTTCATTGATCTTTGATTCAGCTCTCTTCATAGATCTTTGATTCTCAGCTTTCTACTGTTGGTTATGTTGGTTATATGAGCAGCATATTTGTAGAGTGTTTAGAACAGAATGCCAGTTCTATGATAAAGGGCAGAATGTTAGATGGGCCAGCGTGCCCATTTCTTATGCCTTTGGAAATAAAGATCATTTGTTATAATTCATGATTTCCCATTATATCATCATGTGTGTTAACCTTGCTCTACCTATCTACTTGTTCGTTCGTATCTTTGTTATGTTTCTGGATCCACTACTACTTATTACATTATGAAAAAAGATTTTAAAAAGAGCATTACATATTAAAGAAGACATAAAACATTTATCTGAAATTTGCGTGTCAGCGCTCACCCAATTATCAGAGAATTGTTTATTTTAAAACTTCCGAAAAGCTTTGCCGCCAGTGACTAACTTTCTTCAAGACAGACAAGCTCAGTGTAGCATTTTAGTGCTTGTTTGCTGATGTTCATTGAATTTAATGTATTGTGTTTCCTCCCATGTACCCACCTTCTTTGGAGTTTGCTGAATAAGTTAAAGATCTTCATGGCCAAGTATAACTTTCTTGTATGCTTCTTCCCACAGAGCACTTCATCCCAGCAGTGGAACATAGGTGTAGTTCCAACATCATATTCCCTAACAAGCAGACATGGCCCAGCCCAGAGCAGCAAACGGCCCACCAGATACAGGTAAGATATTTTATTATTCCGTACAAAGATTGCTGCAATGCAGGTATTTCATTTTTCATTCCAAAGATCACTACAAGCCTCAGTTCTAATGCAAACATATTGACACCAATTGACTCAAGTTTTGTGTGTTTAATTATTCTTCTTCTTATTCATATGTTTCACTGGCGATAATGCATATTACCCTGATTTTTGCAGTGTGCCTTTTGGCTGGGTACTTCTGAATTCAGCACCTTCTTCTTCTTCCGCATTGTGTCTATATCTGCAGTCCTGTCTCTTGGAAAAATTTCACTGTTTTTTGTAATTCATGTATGGAACTGTAGAGCTTATCTTCTTTAGTGGTTTCACTGGGCCAGTAATTATTTCTCAGTGTCTCGTAGTTGATGCAGTTCTGGAGGATATGTTCCACGGTTTGGGGCACCTGGGCACATGTACATAGATTAGTAGTACCAACCTTAAACTTTGTATACATATGACTTCGGAGTCGGCTGTGTCCTGTTGGAGACGGAAAATGGTGACTTGTTCCTTTCTGTTTAGCATGTGATAGTCATCATGTGGTGGTGTTTGTGACTTCCTGTAGATTTTTATCATGCTTTTCTTCTGATTATAGGTGATTGGTATGTCTGGTTGCTCCATTTCAGTGCCCTCTTTGACCAGATGGTCAGCTTTCTCATTGCCTGGTATCCAACAGTGGGAGGGAATCCACTGCAAAGTGACTCCATGTTGTAAGCCAATTTTTGACAAGGCATCCTTAAGGTTTGGTAGTATGTTGCACTGAAGAGCTTCCAGTACTGATCTTGCATCTGTGAGAATTACTACAGGGCATGTATCAATTCTGGAGTCAGATAGTTTTTCAACTGCATCAATAATTGCCCTAACTTCTGCATCATAGTTGTTGCAGTATTTTCCAGTTGGTATGGAAATCTTGTCAGTGGTGTTGTTGGATATTCAATATGCTCTTGCCCTTCCATTTTTTATGGCATTATGTGCAGATCCGTCTGTATACACAAGTATCCACGTGTCACATGGATATTTATCATCTAGCACACTAAGTGTGGCTGTTGATCTTACAAGACTGCTCTGCATCTCACCATTCCGCATACCTTTCACTTCAGTCTGAATAGTTATCTGTGTATAATCTGCTTCTTTCCATTGTGTATGCTCTGGTACAGATTAAAATGGAGTGACTACAGTTGGAAGGTCAGGTATCAGCTTACGCATACACTTGGCCTGATGAATGAAGCTGCTTCTTTTAAGCCGTCTTAGTGCCAATTTATTGAATCTCTCCTTCAGAGGATGGCTTACAGAGCTGAGGAATTTCTCTCCCAAAGTCATGTCTCTACATTCTTTTAGCGCTTGAACACCATTTTCTGCATTTCTACTACTGGTGTGGGCCTAATGGCACCTGTGATAATCCGTAGTGACTGATTTTGAACCTTGTCTAGATTATGCAGCGTAGTGTTTGATGCTGTGCACCAAGATGTTGAGCCATATTCTAAATGTGGTAGAATACTTTGCTGATATACATTCTTGAGGATTCTTTCATTAGCTCCCCATGTGGTTCCACTCAATTTTCTTAATATGGCTAGTTTTCTTCTGGCTTTTGCTTCTGCGCTGTTGATGTGTTGCTTCTAGGTCAGTTTTGAGTCAAGAGTCACTCCTAAGTAAGTGGGTTGGTTGTCCATCCTTAAGGATATTTCAATTACAAAAATCTTACCTACTTTCTGTTTAGATGAGAGAGTGAACAGAATGGTACTTGATTTCTCTGTGTTGATACTTGCACACCATTTGTTTGCCCATGATGTCAAGATGTCTGCTACTCTTTGGAGTCTCTGTGTAGCAACTGTCGCGTATTCATCTGAGCACCTTTACTTGATAGGGCAGACTGTGGTCTTGCTTGATGAACACTGTGGTGTAGGCTGGCCAGGTCAAAACTTTGTTTTCCAGCTTCTGGTGGCTGTACTTAAGCCCCTTTTCCAAGTCAGATCCAGCAACACTGGCTGGCCAGATGGCTTTGAGACAGTTCCACAGAGATGCTCCAACTTTGGGATGAGGAATCTGATGAGTGCTTCAACGATGTCCATTCCCCGCCACCTATAGTCTGCTGGCTCTGTTTTGTTTACCTCAGTGTGATAGCCATTGTTGTAAAGACCCATAGGCTTGTCACGTCCTGGATTCATTGGTTTCACACCAGATTTTCCTCATCCCTGTCTGCGATTTCCATGTCCCCCCATCCGTCCATCAACCTGACATTACATATTACAAAAACAACAATTACAATTAGTGTTGACTGCTACAGGTTTCTGGGCTACAGTAGGTCAGAGTTTTTAAGCAAACAGATCTGATGTTCCCTGTCTCACAAAGACTATGTTAAGATAAGTGTGTTCTTAACACAGTTCTTCCTAGAGGATGTGTGTTTAATATAATCAGATATGTTTTTTTTTTTTTTTTATATTGGCTCCATGTATATAAATTATAGACCATAAATATAAACCAGTATAGAGCATTATGAGGGATCATGTATTGTTGTAAATGTTAGTACCATAGCAACATTTGATCCATAGTAGAAAGATCTATCATTTTAATAACATTTCACTTAGCATTTTATATTTGTAAGACTTTAATAGCTCATGAATATAAATTAGATGAAAAATGTAAAAATGGATATTGATTATCTGTGTTTTTTTCTCAAACCAGACAACATAAGGAGATCCCCTCTACGCAGCTGTCTCCAGTAAAGAAGCGTGTGAAAGAAAGTACTCCACCTCTGGCTCTCATAGATCCCATGGGCTGTCATCCAGGGGCACCCTCGGCAGAAGAAGCAGCCCTCCTTCATCTCACAGACTGGCCCTCATCCTCTTCTTCAGCCTCCTCACATCTCAGGCATCCACTTTCAGCATCGCATCAAGTCATGACAAGTGTGGGGTTATCAGCCTCGCATGAACACCCCCAGAGACATCCGTTTATTGTGATAAGGTTAGTAATGAAAATTTGAATTGTGCTGTTATTTACTGAGATTGTATTTTGAACTGTACATATTGGGTTTACGGCATAAAGTCAAGAGGCATAATACTATATTGAAAACCATTCTTGAATGGAAGAGAGCAAGAGGGTGACAGGTGGGTAAACAACATCGAGATGAACAGAAACCAGCATGGTCGAGTGCACAACAAAGGCAAGAAACGGAGCAGAGTGGAGATTTATTGCAGCCGACCTTCCATGGGGAAATGGCAGACATGATGATGATGATTGAGTATTAGCATTCTGAACCTTGCATCTTGTTTTATCAGTTGCATTTGAGTAAATTATTGGCCACAGCTGCAGTAGTCGCCACCATCATCACCACAATCGTGTCTGCCAAGGACAGCAGCAGCAGCAGCAGCTGAAGTCTGATCGTTACTTTGGCCTGAGAAACCTGCACCGTAAAGACAGTGACCTATGTGCTGCCGAGAATAATTCGACTAGACAGGAACGAAGGTTGTTTATATGTGGCTACCACTACATGAGAAGATATGCCAAATGTCTAGATGTGTTTTTTTTTTCTAAATTTTGTTTTACTTAGACTTTGAAGTGTCATAGAAATTTATATAAGCTGAGGGAGCAGAGATGTTTGTACTGTAATGGCAGGGAACTAGAGTCGACTGGTCTCTCATGCTCAATCCAACCATTAATACGAGATTGAAAATCTTTCCTTTGTGATAGATAGGACTGAAAAGTTTGCTTCCTTTGTTAGATCCACTCCAGAGGTTCAAGAAAGCTGTAGTAGTCTGTTCCCATCTGCCACTGTCCCTGTGTTTTTAGAACTTTGCTAATGCATCAGCCGCAAGGAATTCAGTTTTGCATTTTTTTTGGCTGATACAGTAACATCAGTTTTTCATGCAGTTCAAGAAGTGGGTCAGAGTTTCTTGTCAAGATGAAGATGTTCAGCTGTTTTCCTGTTATGTTATCATTCTTCTCCTGGCAGCTTTGTTTGTGTTATTGGTTAAGCTGTCTTCTCTCATAGTTTTCCCAGACTGGCGCCTTCCCTCATAGTTTTCCCAGACTAGTGTCTTCCCTCATAGTTTTCCCAGACTGGTGTCTTCCCTCATAGTTTTGCCAGACTGGCTTACGTTTTTTAACACTTCCCGTGCCACAGGAAGAAAAGCGGACATTCAGTTACTTGCCAGAGAGTAAAAGCGTGGGTCTTGATATGTTAGGGGGTATAGTTGTAGAATGGAATGGAAAATAGTATTTACATGTACTTCCGTGTACTTATTATGTTTCAAAGTATAACTAAATGTATGAAAATTTCATAAATGCAGAGTTTTTTAGGAAAAAAGAACTAATATGATGTTTTTAGACACTGACTGTGCCCAGCTCACCATCAGCTAGGTCTAGATCTGCACTACTTACCATCTGAGATGTGTAGATCTACTTGTCGATCTCATATTCTGATTCTGTGTTGCATTCTCGCTAAATTAATGTCTGAAATAACTCCTAACTACTTCTCCAGTCATCTGAATATGTCTAGATCTACTTGGGATACATTCAAGAGCAGTGGGGTAGTTACAGGCCATGTCCATATCCCTATCTACATCATCAAAAATTGAAAATTTTCCATGTTTCTCTTCCTTTTTCTCGCTCAGCATCACTCATATCTAAGGACTCTTTCATCATTTTGAAAAATGTCACCGGAAACGTGAATGAAATATGTACAATCTAAATGTTACACTGGTTCTTTTATTGAAACAAACCATGATCGAAATTCTGACCATTGGCATGCAACGGGGAAACCGGACGGATCTAAAAATCGACCACTGGCACGGAAAGAGTTACGGTTTTAAGTAGTGTTACTTTTTTTTTAAGTGTTAGCACAAGCATGGAATCCCTGTATCCTGTAACATTACAGATATGAGTAGTACTGAAATTGTGCCTTAATTCATCTACTACCAAAGGAAGTGGTAAATAAAATCAGTCTTTGAAATGGGCATCATTCCATATTATTGTCTTTCATAGTTTGCTTTGCATTCATTGTACATTTCTTCATGTCTTTGTAGGTTTGCAACAAAAAGTTCAACCATTTATCTCTTTATTGTTTCACACCTATACTCTTTTTCATCTTTTTTGAAAGAAAAAAAAAAGATGTAGTTAGTTACTGCTATTTCAGAATTTGAAATGATTAGGTCACTAAGTATATTTTGAACCATAACATAGGAAAGAATGCTATCAGACATATAACCTGTATGAGTGACTTGATGTCAGTAATGCCCGAGTTGATTGTGTATTGTTTCTTTGTTTATCCTGCCTGTATCAGTGATGGAAGACAAAACAGCATCCTGAAGGCCAGTGAGAGTTTTCTCCCAACCAGTTTTTCAGATTCTGCACTTGTTCAGACTTTCGGTAAGTTCACATCCTAAGCGGTGTTTGACGTCACGAACCCACATTTTTTTACAAACATTTTTTCCTACAAGTTTTAACCAGGCAGACATGACAAGTTCACACCCCAAACAGTGTTTGGTGTCTCAAACCCATAATTCTGTTTTAATCAGGTAGACATGACTACGAACAGTAACATTCACTTATTTCTGATTAGCCCAGTGTTTCCCAACCTTTTTATACGCCTCACCTTAATGCCTCAAAGATTTAGATCTGTTGTTTCTCTCCTCCCCCCCCCCCCCCACAAAGGTAACCAAGTTTTGAAAAAGTATAATTACCACCCTCACATTGGGAGACCCTGGATTAATCTCACACACAGACCTTTTGTGTTGCACTTGGTATCTGTAAAATGCAAGTTTGTTTTTTTTTTTTTTTTTATGCAGTTGATGATGGCTTTTTGACTGTGGCTGAGGGCCAGGAATCTGATAGTGAAGACTGTGCAACAGGCAACAGCAGCCTTGTGGCCAGTGCTAACAGCGGGCATAGCTCGGCCGCAGCAGCCATGCCTTGCCCTCCTGCTAGTCCTAGTAGTGTTGGTGGTACAAGTAGTGCAAGACGCCTGCAGCATCACCACCACCACCACCACAGCCAGCATCAGCTCCATCAGCAGCAGTCTCATGTGTTCAACACTAGCAACATCAAGCATGAGCATGCTGACAGACTGCCAGTATCACACGGCATTTTCACACCGCAGGTGAGGGTTCAAAGGTTAATGTGTAGGTTGGGTTAGATGAGTAAGCAGATCATTGCTTCCTTTCTTCCTCACCTTCTTTAACCCTAACTGCTTCCTTTCTTCTTCACCTTCTTTAGCCCAATCTTCTTCCTTTCTTCTTCACCTTCTTTAACCCAATTTGCTTCCTTTCTTCTTCACCTTCTTTAGCCCAATCTGCTTCCTTTCTTCTTCACCTTCTTTAACCCTGTCTGCTTCCTTTCTTCCTCACCTTCTTTAACCCTAACTGCTTCCTTTCTTCCTCACCTTCTTTAACCCTAACTGCTTCCTTTCTTCCTCACCTTCTTTAACCCTAACTGCTTCCTTTCTTCTTCACCTTCTTTAACCCTGTCTGCTTCCTTTCTTCCTCACCTTCTTTAACCCTGTCTGCTTCCTTTCTTCATCACGTTCTTTAACCCTAACTGCTTCCTTTCTTCCTCACCTTCTTTAACCCTAACTGCTTCCTTTCTTCCTCACCTTCTTTACCCCTATCTGCTTCCTTTCTTCCTCACCTTCTTTACCCCTAACTGCTTCCTTTCTTCCTCACCTTCTTTAACCCTAACTGCTTCCTTTCTTCCTCACCTTCTTTACCCCTATCTGCTTCCTTTCTTCCTCACCTTCTTTACCCCTATCTGCTTCCTTTCTTCCTCACCTTCTTTAACCCTATCTGCTTCCTTTCTTCCTCACCTTCTTTACTCCTATCTGCTTTTTTTCTTCCTCACCTTTTTTACCCCTGTCTACTTCCCCATGCAGTTAACAAGTATTTGGGCTGGTGAAAAATGTCTTTGGTCTGCTTTCAGATGCTTGAATGCTACTTCTATCACATAGACTGACTACTGGAACTATGGGGTGCTTGAATGAACCATAATGAAAATTGTTTAAGTTGTATGTGAATAATTCTGTATGTATAGTCCACCTACTTATCGAACATACTTTGTAATTCCATGAAAGTAAAATTGCAGTCGTCTGATATTTTATTATTTTTATTTTTAAACTGTACTGCTTTAGTAAAAGTTACTTTGAAAAGTCACATGTACTAAGAAAGTACACTTGATTTGTGAGTAAAAATTATGATTCTAGCTCTCCTTTTGTAGGGTCAGCAGTAGTTTAGAAAGTGTTTATAAGTTCTAAAAATATATTCTTTCAGATTCAAGTCAGCAGACATTTTGTTCTTTTTTATTATTGTTCCAAATTGTTAGGATTGAGTGAGGTAGTCATTTTGCCCAGTTATGATGATGATGATGATAGTAGCTGTCTGTCATGGCTATCTTGGATGGTTACATAATGGGAAAAAGGAAGATAGAAACACCAAGCCGAAGATGGCTGCAAGATATCAGTGATGATCTGTGAATGGATGCATCAACTACCGGGCATCTTGTAACCGAGAGGCCTACAGGAGAGCTGTTAGGGAAGCAAAGTTCCTCAAGTGGCATGCAAATGACTGACTGACTGACATGGCTGTCTTTGTTTGTTTTTTTTTTGTCCTGACCATACACAAAATCCCAGGGTGATGCCCTTTATGCTGACAAGCTGCTATAGGGCACCATAACTCAGTGAGGACTACATCAGGCCCTCACTTGCTCTCCAGATATTTTGGGCATGGCTGTTTACAGTGAGAATTTAAGGAAACAAGATGGGCTCAGTATACAGCAGCCTGTTTCTAGGAGCACTTTTGGGAGATAGGACAAGGCCATGGAAAGGTTTTTATTTGCTGGCTCCAGAATCTGTGCTGAATGCTCATTTTCACACGTGTTGATGGGAAAAGTGTCTCGTTTGTTATGCTGACTAAATTGTAGAAGTTTATGCACATCTAAATTTCAGAAGAAATTCTCCAGATACCTATATATTGTTGCAGAAGAACAAATATTGCTGTGAATGTGTCTGTCATAAAGAACTAGTTTTGTGTCTGCCTTTATGAGTGCTAATTTTTACATTGCCTCATTTTATTTATTTATTTTTTGTTTGCCTTTTAGTCCTTTGGTGGTGCCAGCAGCAGTTGTAGTAACAATGGCCAGCCTCACCATGGGTCAGACTGCAGCACCAGCTCAGTCCAGTCTCACAGCAACTTCACCACCAATAATTCTAGCTACAGTTGCAGCAAGCAGCATGCCAAAGTCAGCCCCTACATTCCTAAGCAGGAGCTGTTTGCGTCTTCAGAGAGGGACAGGCATCGCGCTCGCTCACCCAAGATTGAGAAGCTCACCCCGTTTGAGCTGGAGCTCAGTTCGGCTGCAGCTCAAGGAAAGCTAGCGTATGTGCCTCCAACCGTTCGAGCTGTGCCTGCTGCAGCAGCCAAAATTGTCAATGTTGGCACGGGCAGCATTGCCACCGGAGTTCCGAACTTGAGCGCTGGGTCGCACCTTGGTGGCCGAGGTGGTAACATGCGACTGTGTGTCCAGCAGGCTGGAGGTTCAGGCATGAGTCAGCTGTCACCAGTTAAGCTTGGCCAACCTGTCTTGCTAAATACCACTTCACAGGTTGATGTCCATGGGTATGTCACTGAAATCTACAGATTCATCCCTTTTTTTTTCTTTCCTTTATGTGTCTGTTCCTTCCACAGTACACTGGCAGATATTTTCCACTGTAAGGGTTTCCCTAACACAAGTGTCATTTTTTTTTTTTACAGCCAGATTAACTTGAGCACAATGAATCTCAGTAACAACCCCTTCCTTTTACCTTCAGTGCTATAAAGCATAACTGAAAAGGTGGAAGAAATAAGTTATGCTCTTCATTTATCTTTTTATTTAACAGAGGAGCATGGTGATTTTTAGAATGATGTAGTATAAAGAAAACTTTTTTTTAATTTAATAATTAATATCAGATGAGAATGACTTGTCGCCCATTGCATTTTTTTTTCTGAAAACCTGGCAGTCAGCATATTGTCTTTGGGTAGCTAAAGTTATTTTTTTTTATTTTTTAAAGTAGGCTTGAAGCCATGGACTGCATGCAGCAGCATTGTGCACATGTTGGCCAAACTTCTTTTTAAAAACTGAAATTCTATTGGTTGTTTCTTAACTTTCACTTTCCCTCAGCATGGCTTTGCATAATGAAACAAACCAAGGAAGCCTACTGTTCGAAATATGGAAGAGTAATAAACATTGCATGCAAAAACTTTACAAGAGCCTTGTTACAGAAATCTTAAATCCTTCCATTGCCGTTAAAGGGCGCATAGTTGTTTGCCAAGTTTTCCTGTCTTCTGTGAGCTTTTCAACCTCATCGAGGGATTTTATGCCCACAAAACACCTCTCTTAACAATGTTCTCTTTAGAGTTTCACATGGTTGACCTCTTTTTCTTCAGCCTGTTGTGTTCCACTTGATAGCTTGTTTTGGTATTCTCTGACTGCTTCTTCTCATCACATGACCGACATATGTCTATTTTCTTTTTCTGATCACCCATGAGACAGGCTGTTGTTTGCTCATCTGTCTTATCTCTGTGTTGTTCTTAAATTCATTCCACTTTATACCAAGTATTTCCTGAGGCATTTGCTTTCAAAAGAGTCTAATTTGTTGTCTGTTTCTTTAGTTGTTTTCCAGCTTTCACATGCATAAATGAGGGTGGATATTACAATTGAATTGAGTGGTCTTAACTTGGTTTTTGTGCTTATAACTTTTGAGTGCCATATGTTCTCAAGATTCTTGAAAGTCAGTGCTGCTTTTGCAATTCTAATTCCAACTTCCTGTTACAGAAATAAAACACAGAAATTTAAAGTTATATAAAGAGAGCAGTTTTGTTGACGTTTGGGAGGAATACTTAAAAGAGATTTTAGACCCAGTCAAAGAATTACTAGATGCTCCATTTTTCTTGTACGTGATAACCACCTATAACAGTAAGTCAGCAGGAGTCAGTGATATAAAAGTTGAAGCAGTGAAAGCATGGTTGCTAGGTATCATCAAGAAGAAGGGGTGCCATTAGACTGGCCAGAAGTTATAGTTGTGTTTATTTGGAAAAGAGCAGGCACAAAACAATCTATCATTCCTACAATGATATCTCTTCTTAGCCCCACATGTTTTGTAGAAATTATCAAACAACAGATAATACCATCTGCAGAACAAAATCTAAACAGTTTGGATCATGGAGCAACAGAGATCACTCTAGTGATGCAATATTTGCACTGAGATAGCTGGTTGTGGTTGTGGGGGGGGGGGGATGCCAGAATACAGCCAGAAGTTGAATATAGTGTTCATTGATTAAGAGAAAGCTTTCAACGAGATGCATGGAAAACCTGGCACACATGGACTACTATTTGATTGCACGAGACAGTATGTAATAATTGTGAAAGTGGGGTAGGAACACAAGCTGATGTCTCCAGTCGGTTTATGATGTGAAAGTCAAGGATGTGTCCTGTCACTGATTGGATTACATCAGTGAAGATGTAGAAACTTTGTGCCAAATCACACGAGGAGTTAACATACCATTTCAAGAAGGAATTGTGATAGAAACCACACAAGGAAACCTTCAGATGGTGATCTACACAGAATAGACAAATTGCTGTTTGCACTAATGTTGATATGAATCCTGTTATATGTGGGCTTTTAAGAAGAAAATGATTAAAATTCTGATCTCTGTGAGGAAAGAAAGAATGTGAAGGCGCTAGATATATTTTGGTGCAGGTTTATTATGTTTTCTCTTTAAGCTAATCTACACAAATCCAGACATGGTTTTAAAGTGAACTTGTAATTTTTTTCCCTCAAGTGACTACCGACATGTAGCTCCGCTTCATAACTCACCCTTACAGTACCTGCTACCTGCACACCAGCATCAGCAGATGGCCCTGTCATCTTCAGCTTCTGTTACACAGTTTGGGTAAGCCATGCTATTTTAATGTCAGCGTAAAGAAGGAAGCTGCTACAATATTGTATTAGCAAGAGATGTTGATCGGAAAATATTTGTGTGCTGGTTATGTTTTCCTGTATGCTTGACATGGTATGATGTGATATAATGTTCTGAATAATGGCTTTTTTCTTTGGGGTGTGTGAAGTCAGGATTAACATGTTATTAATATGTTAGCTCTTAGGTTTGATGCATTTTATAGTTCATTCATTATATGCCATGCCAATAGACTTTTTAAATCATTGTTCTCCATTTTTGTGTGGTCCTTGGTGTTATTGGTTTTCTTGTCTTTCTTTGGTGGTGCTACTACATGGTCAGCACATTAAGATATTTTTCTTTGGGCCTCCTCCTTTCTTTTTTTTCCTTTGAGTTTTCCAGTGACTACCAGGTTCTCCAGTTTAATATCTTCTAATCAAATTATTGTCTTTTTCTTATGGTTTTTAACTGGTTTTCATTCTACAGCATCTCTGAGAACTTCTTCATTGTTGTTCTAGACATCCATAGCATACATCGTCTCACAGTTTTTTTGACACACATTAAAAGTTGTAATGGCACACTAGCAACATATTGCTAAATATAAACATTTGTTGATCATCATGAAGCGCTGTTACATTCAAATTTAGTATGTTTTTTATGTTTATTTCTCTTATAGGACATTCTCCCCATCAGTGGCTCCACCACCCGCCCACCAGTCCCCAAGACAGCTGCAGTATTCCTCTCACCCGCTTCCTGCTCACATGCACCCAATACCAGTTCTTCACCCGTCTGGTCTCACCCCAACCTACCCAGCCCAGATACACCCGCACTACGCCGCAGTAGCTGCTGCTGCAGCCGCCGCTGCTGCTGCTCCTGGTTACCTGGCACCAACCGCCCAGCCTGCTGCACCACCTGGAGTCTATGCCACATACCAGATCAGCCCAATGAAGGCTGCACAGTTTCAGTACTTTGCATAATGTTCTTGTTTTAATGTCCTTTTATGGTTTAAGAAGAAAAAAAAAATGGGTAACCTTCACTTGCTGATTTATTCATATGTATCACAGGACATACAGACTGGTTGGAAGATAATTTTTAAAAAAAAACCTTTAGAAACCATAACAAAGGCTTTCCCAGTACAAGATTATTTTTACCTAAAATCATGTGATCTACATCTTTGCAGAGTTTCTGATAATGACCCAGCAAAGTGTCCAGTTTTTCCATGAATAATTAAGAAGAAAAATAACCTATGTATAATAGAACAAATTCCTTTTTTGTCTCGGCAAAATGCAGTCACATAAGTTTATTGTGCTAATCTATTTGAATGTAAGGAATTTAATGACATTACATTTCTTTCAGATTTTTTCATACAAGTAGATCAGATAATGGGGCTAAGTTTTTTTGGGTTTTTTTTTCTTAAGAAGCTTGGTGATCATATATTAAGTCTGGTGTCCTGATTTAAGTCCTCGAAAGACTTGAACCGACGGACTATGAAGGCATTTGAATAATTTGCAAATATTTGCTTGATGTTCTTGTTAATTTCCAAATCAGGTTTTTGAGAAATCGTTTAATTTATCCCTTTCTGTTTTTTTTTTCCTGGTTTTTTTTTTTTTGTCATTGTAATTTGATTGCTTCATTTTATATTGTCTGAGAATTTTCAGTGCTGTGTGTGTATTTATATGGTAAAAGTTTGTTTTTTAAGTCACATAGTGACATATTTGTTTTTTAAGTAACATAGTGACATAACTGCACTGTTTCTGAAAGTAAAAATGCACAGACATAACAGTATTGTTGCACCCTGATCTGTTTATAGTTTTGCTAATGAAACTGTTGTGTGTTCTTCGCACTGCTATGTGTATGCTGTACATTTAAAGTACAATATTTAAGACGCATCTGTAAGCAGGCTGGGAATAGTAATCTTAAATCTTTTGTTGTCCGTCATTTTTCAGATTTTTAAAAAAAAAAAAAACCTCATTATTGAGTTTCTGGGATACCCATGTAGGTCAGAGTCTGTTTATGGCTTGAAGATTGCTCGTGGTCATTCAGAAAAACATCTGCCAAAAATTGGTATGTGTTTAGTCTTCACTGGATACTTCACTGCAGTTCACAGTCTTGTGGATGATGCTAAATGAGCTGTTTAAATTGCATCTCTGTCAGAGGCCTGATATTCTGAGTTGAGAAATTATCCAGAGTCCAGTAATTATCCAGCGTAGATTTTTGTTGTCCAGTTTAACCTTGTTTTATTGATCATGGAGAGTTGTTTTTTTTTTTAAGTTTTTTTTGGACATTAAAAAGAAAAAAAAAAGGTTTTTATTGAGCACTTCTCTCTCATACCTGCAGATTTTTATCACACTGGCTGCCTTAAGTAAATTTTAGGATTTTCATAGTATATGAAAAGCACATTTGAATAATTCACTGCAGCAACTGATACTTCCATGGCTGTTTTGTCTACATAGCATTAATCTTCATCTTATTTTATGGATGTGTGGGTGTTGATGGCAGTGTGTACAGAGAAGTAGAAGAGTGCTGTTGTAAACAAGATTTGTAGCATTTATTCTAGTCACTTTGTTTTGAGAATGACTGGACACATAAAGAAAAAAATAAAGCACTTTCTGTGAGAGAGCCTTTTTGTCTAACCTTGCACAGAGTTTTCTCAACTGTCAGTGCGGAAAAATAAAGCTCCTCGTGGAGCCATCATATTTCTTCTAGTCCATGCTCACATCTGTAAGTTTTCACTCGTTCAACCAGTGCTATATTGTCTTTATGAGACACCAGCATTATTCATAAAAGCATAACCTTTTTTTTTTCCCCCCGTTGTGTCTATTTGCAAACATGACATTGCACCGAGTATATATTTGTTGGAATTTTAGCACCGTTTCCATACTTGTTATATTGGTAAGAGAAAAATTACAATTATTGTATGAGAGTAGTGGCCGTCTGTCCGTTGGGTTCTTGTCTAGAGAACAGTAGAATGGCCGTGAATGTTTCAGTTCCATGGTGAAGTACTTTGATAACTTGATTAGTTGGCAATAAAAGGTGGGCTAAAGTTGTCACTGAGTGAAACTGCTCAGGGTAACCATCCATTTTTATTGAGAATAGAAACATTTCATTGACAAATGTAGCTGCAGAATAAAGCATGCTCATTTCAGATATAAAAATCTTTCTGTAAAGGGGGGAAAAAAACATGTTCAGAAACACTTGAAGGGAAATACTGCCCAGTTTAGTTTAGTTGTGTGGGGACTTCTGTCCATTTATGATCTTTGTTTCTAGTTTGAGTGGATTTGTTTTCCAATATGATAGTTTCATTCTTCCTTGTCATAGACTGGTAGCTGTTCACTTCAGTAGTCAGTGTGGTTGTGGTTAAGTGTTACTTGTCACTGTAGAGTTTGGTAAGTTATGTAGTTATGATACTGCTTAATTGTATTCTGTCTGTTTCCTTTCAGCAGAATTGTTTATAGTCATTGTAAACCTTTCATTGTGATTGCTGTTTGAAATATGAAACATTTTGTGAGTTGGGCATAGTTTTTGTGATTTGTTTGTATGTTTGTTTGTTATATTACTGGATTTGGAAGTTAAATATTAATAATAATATAACCAGATTATTTTCATAGTTAAAAATATTTCAGTTATGTCAAAACAGTGATATTTAACTGGCAGTATATATTTGTCCTGTATTGATATTTTAAAAACGGCTAATACAATGATGATGATTAAAGCCAATGAAAAGCTTGCACGTACAGGCTTTTTTTTTTTTTTTGTAACCAGAGGGAATCGGTGTCATGGGATTGCCTGTTTGTTCTTGAATAAATATTATATACATAAGAGATATGTAAGCAGACCTCAACATTATTATAATAGTGAAACAGTAATTCAAGGAAAGTATTCTCTTCTTGATGAAATTTCTTGATAATGGAATTGCTTTGTTCTTGAGTTTGGCATGCATTTTTTAAACATGATAGGCATGGAAAGGGCATGTTTGTGGCCATTCCTTGAATTTGCTGGTTGTTATCAAGACAAGGCTTGCTGTAAATTGATAACTTCATTTACAGATATTTTCTGTTTCATTTATGCGCTTCTTTCTGTGAAGTTCAAGACAGTTTTAAGTAACCTTTTTTTTTTTTTTTTAGATGTAGCTTTTATTGAAAAACTGGAAATGTATATTCCACAAAACAAACAGTTAATGATGTTTATTTTTTAAAAAACCAGTCTTCTTTCAGTATCATTTCTTCACAAAACTATTTTCATATACGTGGAAATAATGACTCACTTTCTTCGAGTGCCTGAGAACTATATAAACGTGGAAAATGTCACAAGACAACGGCTGAGATATTGACTTTTGATGGTTGTTTTACCTTGCATGAAAGAGACATTTTTTTACCTTATGGTTTCTGCTGTATTTACCTGCACTTATTCACATTTCACTGGATGTATTTTGCTGTATTCTTGTCATCCCAGAGCTTAAGTTATTTAAGTGATTGTTATCTGTTGTTTGTTATAGGTAACTAAATAACACCCACAGTTTAAATATTGCTCTTACAACAGTGTATGTGTGCCTTTCTTCAACCCAAACCAGGGGAATACTTATTAATCTAGACTAAAAGAAATTTATTAATCATGACTTGTTAAATGGTAAACTTTGTATTGTATATCCATTCAGAGTAACTGTATATAAGTGTATCATATCTAATTGGTGTTGATTCCAATTTATGCCATATGCTGCCTAGTGGGTTGCTGTAAAGTTTTTGGTTTTTTGTTTTTTTTTGTGCTTTGGATTTCAGTGATTAGTGTTATCTCTGTTTATGTAACTTCCAAGTCATTTGCATGTACTTATTCTCCATATCAAATTAGTCAAACATTCTATTCCATTGTCTGCCATAATGATCAGATGCTGTGTCTTATGTTTGTATTAAACAGATAGCCATGGCACTGCTTGTATTCTGTGGTGCTGTGGGATGGTCCCACATCATCCTCCCCAAGCTAAATTGAAGAAGAGTTAGTACATTTTACAGCTGTTTCTCTTTCACCCACCACAAAATCTTGTTTGTTTTGATGCTGTTGAATATGTATATAATTCAAAGAAATCTACTACCATATGTGATTTATTTGTATATCACAGAGAAGGGTAGGATGTAGAGGTATTTTATCTTCACCAGTTTTTGTTGATAATCTATAGATCTATACTTACAGAACAGTCCATTTGGAGCTGAAATTAAGCAAATCTCACAATTGTACCATTTTATGACAGCATTTAAAGATATGACGTATGTGACTCACAACCACATAATATTACAACATATGGTATATTTGATTTTGTTTGTATAAAACAGCTTCTTTTGCCTTTCAAGTATTATTTTCTGCAGCACATATTTGTAGCCTTGTCAGCACATTATATCAGATTTTCTTTCAGTCCACACACTGACATTGATGATGGTATCTTTCTCTCTCCTTTCACACACACACATTTTCCAAAAATTTCTCCAAAGAAGATGCTAAATTTTGACCTTCTTTAGTCTGTTAAAATAAGAATTACGTGTTTTGTAATTAATCAGTACGTCACTCTCTTGTAGTGTATGTTTCCAGTAATATGTCATTCAACAACCAAATATCTGAAATATATTTAAGTTATTGGTTTTCCAGGTTCTGCCTGGCATAATGGAATGGAGTCTTGTAAATGACTACTTATGCTTCGTTTGTTTTGAATACTACTCCTGATTAGAATTTAAATTTTGCTTTATTGAATTGAAAAACTTCCATACAGGAGCAGTTAGACTGACTTCTTTGTTAAATATGCTTGTGAAGATATTCAGATGTTCATGTAATGAGGTTCTACTTTGCCAGGTTGGCTTGGAATAACTTGTAGGTATTTATTGGTTCAACAGTTCATGGTTAGTTTTACAGATCTTTTTCCTCTTAAAGATATGTTTGCTGCGATCTCGTCACATAGTCGTGCGTGAAATCATTGCTGTGAGTTTTGTAGTAGTTCACATTATGTTTGGAATTTATTTAGCTGTTCAACTTTAGCATTGTTATTTGTTATATTCTTTGGGTTTGTTTCTGCCCACCTTTTGCTGAATTTGATGTTTCTGTAAATGTCAGTTGCAACGGTTTATGAAACATTTTCTCTTGTAATTAGAATTTGAATTTAGCAGTTCTGATGTAAAGAATTTTTTTTTTTTTTAAATTTCAAGAGAGAAAAAAAAGTATCTTCAAGGAAAATAATAGTTGTGTATGTGGTGGTGTTTTTTTTTTTTTTGTTGTTGAGAATCATCATCAGAGCAAGTTTTCCATGCTTGTTTTTTATTTATGTTAATCAGTTCCTGTAGATTTTGTGCACTATTAGTTCCAGTCAATGATCTTGAAATAGAACTTCTTTGTGACCAGCTTGGTTTTGTCATGCTTGGAATACTATGTCCGGTTTTAGCATTACCTGTACAGTTGTGCCATGAATTTTTATATTTCCGTTAACTGGTGTGATTTTTGCATATAGAATTTTATTTATTTTTGCTCTGTAGGAACGTTGAAGTTTTGGTGAGTGGTTGCCTCATGATTTTGAGATTTTATATTATTTAGTGCGGGTCTGGGATTACATGCACAAGCCGAGGGCTTTGTTTATTTATTGGTCATAGAAATTAAATTTATTGTTACAAAAGTGTCAAAAACATCCGCCGTAAAAGCCCAGTAAGTATAATGCAGTAGCGATATAAATGTATCGGCCATATTACTACAACCAGAGTATAGTTGAAAGCTGTATGTTTTATATGCAGCCCATGTAAAGGCTTGGTCAGCATTTCTGTTTGACTATCACTCCTGTATGTTATTAATTTGCCTGCTTTTCTTTTTTGAGATTGTACAATTTTAATGAGTGGTATTTTATTTCTGTAATTTGCATGATGACTTTTATTATTCACATGGAGTGTTTGGTAATACATTGCTTGTTTTTTTTTTATATGTGAATTTTTTTTTTCCATTAAGTCTCCGAGGATTAACCAAGTTCATGCCTGCTCTTGTAAAGTTTGTCCTCGTCACATTCCAGTCGGAAGTAAAACAGGTCAAGTACATAAGTCGGTTAGGAATTGTTTCACTTCTTTAACTGCTTTACAGATTTGGACGTTTTTGCGGTGATCAGGTTAGCAGTAGATGTTATATATCACTTCATTTGTACGTGAGATGGTAACAGTTTGAATGCACATTATGCACATAAAGAAAACATTGAAAGAAAATAATGTTTTAAAAAAAAGTATTTTTAAAATATATCTGTGATGCACATTATGCAAATTCATTTTATTTCTGAACAGGAAAGGGAAAAAAAAAATTCAGATTTGGTTATATATAATTCATCTGAAAAATTCTGCCAAACAAAATGGTTACTACAAATATCTGCAGCCATGCTACTGTGGTATGTAAGACATTGGATGTAACTGTTTTATTGTGGACAAAAGTGCCATTTCTGGCCAAGTTGTTAAGGGTTTTCTTACACACTAAGCCACCATTACTGGATGTTAAGTAGCAGATATAATTTAATTGTAAATAAAATGCTAATACCACACAGTGTAGTCTGGCACCATTTTTACTCATTGTTTTCTGTGCAAGATGTTTTCCCTGCTTCTTATTTCAATTGTTTGTTAGGCTTTGTCAGTTTGAAAACTCTTTGCTGTTAACAGATATAACTTTGTAACTATTTTATTATTTCTAGATACATGGCATGGATCAGTTTATAGTTCAGAAATGTATGTAATAAAACACATTCTTTCATTTGTAAAGTGGAATATTGTAATTTATGTATAGATAACAAATATTATATGTGTGTGTGGGTTTTTTCCAGTATTTATGCTTGTAAAACTTATTCAGAGATGTTGGATTTGTTCTTTCTATTTCTTTCTTATGCATATATTTTCAGGCATCAGTATGAATATTTTCAGTAAAACTTGTTCTTCTTGGTGATTTTTTTTTTTTCCTCGTGGCTTTTTTTTTTTTTTAGCTTGTTATATTTAGAGACACTTCCCAACTGTCAAATGAAGAGATTGCAGCATCATTTTTTTTTCTTCTTCTAAATTTGGAGTTATTAAAGAATGAAACAAAGAAATATACATGCCTTAAGATATGGGGAGTTTTTCAGGTGTTAGAGTAATGAGATTTTCTAAATCATTGTTTCTTAAACAAGTCTAGAAAGTTGTCAGGTTTTCTATGATTTTTTAGACAAGTAAAGTTCTACATAGTTTGTCACATAGATTTGACCCATCGCACATTTTTGTGGTATTGTCTTCCGCTAAAATATGCCCAAGTGCAAATCGTCAGTTTCATTCAACACCTTCAGTTCGCTTTCTCACTAATTTATTGAATTGAAAAGAAAAAAAAAAGGGGCGGCTTTGTTGGTAACAAAACACCAAAAAAATGAAATTCTTCAAGTTTTGTCTCTTTTGTGCAAGTCAATATGCAAAGCTGAATAAACATTTAAAAGCAACAAAAAAATTGAACACTGTAACTTGGTGTCTTATGTCTCAAAATAAAATATATCCGGGCTAATATGGTTTCCTATATCTCAGAGTAAAACTTGCACAAAATGAAATTTAAGACTTGCATTTTTTAGTACTCACCTCAAGATTTCAGGCTCCCCACCAGTTAAGATTTCTTATCTTTAGAGCCTCAGTGAGCTTTTTCATGATGTTAGTATCTTCCTCTGTGTGAGCACACACAAATATAATATCACCCTGAGATGTTGAATGACAGCCACTATGTTTTTTTTTTTTTCATGCTTTTAAATATTAACAGTAAATCGGGTAATTTTCATGGCATGCACATAATTTTGTGATCCATATGTCCAGATGATGTATATTGTATCCTTTGTATATGCCTCTTATATCTGTTTTTCATTTGTCTGTGCATTGATTGTTGGATTCATTCACAACTGTTTGTTCTTGTGTGGTGCAGAACCTTGTGTATATAAATAGGTTTGAAATCTGATATTCAGAACTGGTGTTACTTTTTTTTTTTTGTCTTGGAAACACATTTAAGCATTATGGGCATTAGATGTGTAAGTACTGAAATCTGCTGCAAGTTTAGTTACATTTAGACATTGGTTTTTGTGAAATAGCTTTAAGATTTATCATTTATAAAAAACAAATTTACATAACAATGAATGCTTGTCATTTATTTTTCTTTTTTATGTTGATAAGGAAATGCTTTCTGAAAATGTTTCTTTTTTTCATACATAAATTATCGCATTGCTATCGGAAGCTGAAATTTTTTTTTTTTTTTGGTTTTTTGTGACCAGACATGTTTATGTTTTTAGTCACTTGCTGGAGCATTTAAAGGGAACTATCACATTTTTGCTGCTTCATCAGCCAATCACAACCTGCTGTTGGTTTTACATTGCAGTATGCCACAAAATAAGACTTTAAAAATGTGTGTGGTTGTCAGGTTTCTATAACAACACAGATACAGTGAAAATTTTCTGAATAAAACATAGGTACATTTTCCTTTTCAATTTAAAAATATTTTTAATGAGAGCGTAGTATAGAAGCATTAATTGCTTGTTTCCCGTGTATTTAGTGAGTAGATGAAGCCAAGTGTCTTCAGTCGGTATCATTGTCTTACATGCTTTAGTCATAAAGGGCCCTTGTTGCACTCACTGTGAGCCAGAGATGCTGAAGATTTGTTCAAATAAGCAACACAACATTTTTTAACTTTGGAAGAAGTTCTTTGCAACTGGGTAAATGAAAGATATTAAAAGCATACTTACTGTATTTGTCATGAAACATTTTCCTCATTTATTTAGAATAAAGATAATAAGGGTAATGGTTTTTGTTTTGTTTTGTTTTGTTTTTTCACTTTTTTTGTTTGCCATCTGGCAGTAATTTATAGAAATTTTTACTGGCATATTTGCTTTTATTTTGGCTTCACTCTGTGGTTCAAGTTTGTTGTCTGGCACCAGTCTTCCTTCAAGGAAGCAGTTCAAATAGAGTAATATTGTTAGTGGGTCCATGTATGTGTCCCTTGTATTCACAGATTATTCATTCTAGCATTGTTTTCAAAGCTATTTCTTTATTTGCTATTTACCAGCTTGTGCATTTGCTGTTACTTGTCCCTAGTTAGTCTGTATTTTACATGATTTTTATTAATCACTTATTTAGGTAATTTAAAACCAAAAAAAAAAATTGTACTTTTTCTATTTGAACATTTGCCATTCAGTTCTGGATTCTTATGCTGTACTTAATGAAAACAGAAATATCTTTTGTGTGCTGAATTGTGTGTGTGTGTCCTCAATAAGGATCCATTTGTTACAAGTATTAAATTCACTGACTAAAGTCATTACATGTGAAGCATATCCTGACATGTGTTTTCAGATTTTTTTTTTTTTTTAGTTCTTATGCTGGTAAACTACATTTATGACGCTTGAACTTTTTTTGTGAAACATCACAGGCACAGTGTTGTAAGAGGGGACAAAATGATGCTAACCCTATTTTTATCATTCGTGGCAGTTTAAAATTATAAACGCCTTTCTTGGAACAGAAGCGAAGAAGTAGTTTTTGTGAAACATCACAGATACAGTGGTCTGCCAGAAAATGATGCTGTGCTTGTTTTTAGCATTCATAACAGTTTAAAAATTTATGAAGTCCTTTTCTCAAAACGAAACCATGTAACTCTATTTTACATTTTTCTTTAAGCCATGTAAATGGCTCGTAAGAGGTTAAGAAGATTTGATAATTATTACAGTCATTTACTATGACACCTTTCTGAGCTAAATTTTGTTGATGCCTGCCATTGTAAAGATTTTAATTTTGTGTTAATTTTATCTGAGCAGATTCATGAATATTTTCATAATAACTGCATGTACTGTTGTGTAGCAAAACTATATTTGTGGATCGTTTCATAGAGGGAGTTATAATTATTTCACGTTGAGTGTTCAGTGCTATTGCAAAAACATCAGTGTACATTGACTTCTGTCTGGTGCATTTACATATGTGTTTTTATATAACTGTTTGTTCCTCATATTTATCATTCATAACCTTTGTTTTAGTTGGCTTGTATCTGTCTCACCCTTTATATCTTTCTTATGGTGTTGGTCTTATATTTGCACATGAGTATCAGACATAACGTGTCATTTGTATTCCACTGAAACGGCAGAAAATGGACAAACCAGTGCTGAAGGAAGTTCTTGTTCCACATAATGAAATGACATTTATTTTTTTCCATTAGCTCATCACATAAATGTGGAGCTGGATTTTTAAAAAAATTCTTATAAAACAGTAAATAAGCAGCCAACATTGTAAACAAATATTTATCAGATTTTTCTTTCTTAGTTTGTAATGAAATATAACACAAGGATGATGTTTTTGATATATTAACAAGCCATGAAGGTTGAGCCAAACATTGTCAGATGACATTTTTTTTTGTTCTAAACCAGAGCTTTAAAGCTTGCTTTCCTATTTGGTGCTTCTATGAAATGTTGTATTCTATAGCCATTTTTTTTTCCATTTGGAACTAATGGTGAACTAAGGTCATGAAACTTTTTTTTTAATTTTCGTAACTATTTATAGTGAATTAATCAGGTATGACAAGGTGACAATTGTTAATTTTGCTTATATATTGCAAAGATTTTATTTGAAAAGGAGAGGGGGGTGGGGAAGCCCCATTTGATTCTATTTTCAAAGGAGTGTAAATTCCTTGGTTAATTTTAAGAGCTGGCAGTGCTGGCCTCATGTCCAGACAGCCATAAGTTGCTCTTCTGTTTGTGGGCTTGTTTAAAAACTGTGTCTGGGTTTTGGTAAGGAAACAAAGCAATGCATTCATTTCATTCAGTGATCTACAGAAAATCTGCGGAGCCCCCACCACCCTCATACCTGCAGGTGAATTTTGTAGTTGTTCCTGAATTTTACTAGTTACCTCCCCTCCATTTTTCTAGTGTGATGCGTGTCTTATGGGTTTTTTCTTTTATATTGATAGTGCGGTTTGTGTACAATTTTAGATATATTGTTGTTACAGTTTTTTTTTTGTTGTTGTTAAATTCAACTGATTCTCCCTGACCCACTCTAAGTCAAGGCTTTTTTCTTTTTCTTTTTTTTTCCTAGTCTTCTTCGGGCTTTGTGTGCGTGTGTGTTGTGCGTGTGTATGTGTGCTGTACTGTTAATAGCACTTAAAACAGTTTGGGATCAAAGTATAAATACAAATAAACATAATATCTTGATCAGTAAACAAAATTAGTTTTTCTTTATGGATGTCAGTGTCATTTGTATTGTAGCTGTGTGTGCATTCATTGGTTTGGCTCTCAGCTGGTCTCCCCCATGATATTTTATCAGTTCTTGTGGTGCCCGAGTTTGAAATAGAAAACTAAAATCTTCAAATTTGAATATTTTAAAAAAAACAAAAAAAACGATAGGGTTGTTGTACCATAACAGAAAAGAAATCAGATATTTTCTGGACCACTAAATTGGAAAACATGATGGGAGAGTAAACCTGGTTTTGTAGAGTTAGGTCAAATGATGTACTGAAAATCATACAAGAGAACTGGAACCGGAGATTATAACAGCAACAAAATGGAAGGGTGGATTATCACTGAGAGACGGGCCTGAAACAGTTTGTCAAATTCGGAACAAGCTGGAGATTCAGCGGAGCCGCCATTTGCTGGCGGTACGTCAGAGAATGATGAGATAAAAACAAGGCGTGGTTACCGCTGATCAGTCCAGCAGGTTCAACCAAGCTGGGAAGGTCAGCACGGGTAGAGGTCAGATGAAACTAGCGTCCTGGTCTTCTGTGTTGAGGGTTGAAGCATGGGGCTAAAGACTTCGCCTCTGTTACGAAACAGAACTGTAGAATGCGACAAAGAAAAATGAACAACAATTGTGGATTTTTTAGAACAATATCCTAAGACTCTTGACTCATAAAGGATATCAAGAGAGGAGAACTGAGAGCTAGAAAGAACACTGAATTTAGCAGCTTATTTATATCACAGCGGATTATAAACGTCTTACGCCTGAACAGATCACGCTAGCTGGGTCATGTAGAAAGAATGGAAGAGAACAAACGAAAATGATGTTATGTACAAGAGATGAAGGAAACAAGGCCGAGAGTTATGAATGAATGATCTTATTTTCGAAGGGTGAAGAATTGGGCGTGCAGGCCTATCTTACATTCTGCCCTTCATCACTTCATCTTTCATTCTTCCCACACACTCAAGTATACAAATTACATGGAAAAAATATCTAAGAAAACAAAATGAAGCTACGTACCACGGCATTAGCTTGTGTTACCATCATGTCCCAGCCAATCTCACCGTTAAAATATTAGCCAGACGCACCAGTGGCACACATGTGACTGTCGGCACATTATTCCTATGGTAACGCTGGTCACGCTTTTTTTTTAATAAATATGTTCATGTTTTTTTTTAAGATGGAATTTACAAATACAAAGAGAAAAAAAACTCAAGTTCTCTGAAAAAATTGCCAATTTTGTTTGACTAGAAAGAAATGAAGAACAAAGTTTCAGAGTTCAGGCCCTTTACTGGTTTTTTGACAGAAAGCTATTATACGTATTGCTCTGAGTATCACCAGGGATTATGTTTTCATTTACGAAATATTACAATTTAAACAAAGCGGTACTTGTGAGTACCACCAGGGTACAAAGGGTTGCAAGTCATGATGTGAATGTTGGTCATGTGACTGAGTTGTTATTGAACTTGGCCACGATAGGGGCTTTTGGCGGGAATTTTTGGAGAGAGAGAGAGAGCACCTAGAGGATAGATGTATGGAACTATGCGAGGGATGTCTACTCGTTGACGATCTGCACATGGATGCAGCAGCAGCAGGCCATCTTGCTCACAACCGAGAGGCCTACAGGAGTGCTGTTTGGAAGGCAAAGTCCCGCAAGGGACATGCAAATGAATGGATGGATGGATGGATGTCTACACATGAATCTCCGAAAGAGACATTTGATATCCTGGAGTTGGAGTAGAGGTCGTTCTTGAGTTGCGGTCAAATTCAACGTGAAGTGTTCGTTTTTCTGGATGTTGTTGTATGTTGAGCTGTCAGTACTTACAATATCTTCTTCTTCGCTCACTTCTACCACCAAGACCGCCCTGTGATCCTACTGAATTTACGCCTGTGGTCCTCGTTAAGTCCCGTGGTCCCCAAAAGGACCACACGAGATCCCCGAGAGGACCACAGGAGGTTCAGAGTATCGCAGGGCTTTAGCCTTAAATTCTTGGTGAGTCTCAGAAGCGGATTACGTGACACCGTGGTTTTCATTGCACCAGTTTAGTCTAGAGTTGGACTTTCTCACCGGAAGACCTCGACGTGTTTAGAAAATCAAATATCCCCGCTGGGTGAGAGGTGATAGCCCACCCAGTCCAGAGTTGGACTTTCTCACCGGAAAACCTCGACGTGTTTTGAGATATCCGTGTATCACCGCCGGGTGAGAGGTGGTTGCCCATCCAGTCCAGTGTTGGACTTTCTCACCGGAAAACCTCAGCGTGATTAGTATATGCATACATCCCCGCCGGGTGAGACGTGGTTGCCTATCTAGACTTCCCTGGTCCAGTGTCTCTGGCTTCAGCATTTTGTGGTCGTGGCCGCTACCTATCCTAGTTGTGACCAGGATGGAGATTTTGTCCAGGAGGACGAATCCTCGCCACTAATGACTTCCACCCCTGGGTTGAGCCGGTTTAGGCATATTATCCCAGTATGGGGGTGTTTGGGACGTGACCGACCTCTAGAGCAGAGGTACCGTGACATGCGTAGCCTTCAAATTTCACCCCTGGTATGAGCCGGTTTAGGCATATTTCACCAGTATGGGTGTATATCAGACGTGACCGACCTCTAGAGCGGAGGTGTCATGACATGTCTAGCCATCAAGTTCCACACCTGGTGTGTGCCGGTTTAGGCATATTTCACCAGTGTATGTATTTTGGACGTGGCCAGCCTCTAGAGCAGAGGCGCCGTGGTATGTGTAGCTCTCGCAGCGATACTACAGGACATACTGATTAAATTTCACTTTATCCTTTCCACACAGCAACCTTTATTTCTTTTCCGCATTTTCTTCCTTGACCGGGAGGAGCTTCACTCCACGCGTGGCATTCGAAGAGTCTCGCCAGCAGTATCTTAACCTCTGAGTTAAGCGGTTCATGCATTTCACCCGATATGTCTGCACTCAGGACGTGGCCGACCTCCAGACCAGAGGTGCCTTGATTTGACTGTTTGTTTCCCCTTATCCTTTCTACCACTTTTTCCGCAGTGGTGCCGCGTGGCAACCCCATTTGCACCTTTCTTCATTGGCCGGAAGGAGCACCGCTCCACGCACGGCAGCTGAAGAATCTCGCCAGCAGTGATATAACTTACAATATGAATCATAACGTATACACTTATCCATTACTACATCACGCCTTATTGTATGTGGGGCAAACTTGTATAAACCAGAGAGTTAGGAAAGACGTGTCACATAAAAAAATCATCAGTCTTTTAAAAAAAATGTGCTCCAACCATAAAATGCACATTAAAAACAATTCCATATTGAGGAGAAACGTGGACAACTAATTTTTTGTCGTCATCCTGTACTATCACAACATGGAACCTTCTTCTTCTTCTTCTATCATTCTCAGACGTCGACTTGCATACTTCTAAAGTATCGGTGGTCACGTGGAGCTAATGTACATCCCCATGAAGCTTCTCTTGAATAAATATAGGGGTAAACTACATCTGTTTTCGCTGTACCTCGTACGCTGGGCACTGGGGGGCACTTCTGTAGAATATTCTATCGTCCTGCCGGTGTGTTAATCACACACTATCGGTCAGGCCGATCTTGAGGCTGTTGAATAGCTGGTACCTCATCTCTTATGACCGGTGCGGAGCCGAAAAGTAATGGCTTCCTACTCTCTGCCATGTTGGTAGTAAGGTTTTTTTTTGTGGCCAGGATGTTCTTTTGCCCATTTGTTCTTGAAGGTTATTTTTATCACAGATTTAGCTTCTTCATACGTGCGTCATGCTTGTATTTGTTTGTTGCTTCCTTACCAGGTATTCCGCAATGGGATGCAATCCACTGTATTACCACTCCTGAAAAAAAAAAGCTTCATTCATTCATGTGACACGTCCTTTCTGGAGCGTTGCCCCTCCACCAGCCTCCCTGAATGCAATACGGTCTTGCGCAAGTTGACCGGCGTCCTGCATTGACACATTCAGAGTGTTCACGATGTCCTGAGTCCATCTGCGGCGAGGTCGTCCCTTTTCTCTTTTGCTGGCCGTTGTGCCTTCTACTATCAAACTCTCCAAGCTACTGTGTCTCTTGATGTGGCCGAAGTATCTCAGCTTTCTAATATTTATGATGTTAACGAGCCAGTTTTCTGCGACATCTAATCCAACCAACATCTCTTTATTTGAATTTCGTTTCATCCATGACATTCTAAGTGCCCTTCTGTAACATTTCATTTGAAATGCTGTTATTCTCTTTTCTAGTGATTTGTTAAGTGTCCATGTTTCACATCTGTATATTGCCACTGGGAATATGAACATTTCATTTGAAATGCTGTTATTCTCTTTTCTAGTGATTTGTTAAGTGTCCATGTTTCACATCTGTATATTGCCACTGGGAATATGTAAGCTCTTAGTAAACATAACTTTGTTTTCTTGTTGGTACCGTGCCACATACACTTCATTTGTGCTAGTTTCTGTGATGCAACTACAATTCTTTTGATTTTGGGGAAAAGCTTATACATCCGGTACATTACTGATCGCAGGCCCCATCATCTCTGCGGCTTTTGATTGCAGAAATTACTGAGTACTCTTCTAAAGTTGATCTAGTCCGAAAAAGATGGGGTGATAAAGATAAACAGGTGTGGATGACAACATAAATTTTGCAACTAATGGATCGGAGAAGAAGTCTTAAGGAAGATAAAGATGAATATGATAAAATAAATAAAGAAATAAGACACACATGCAATAAAGCTAGAGAAGAGTGGCTAAATAAGAAATGTAATGAAATAGAGACACACCATCATGGAAGCACAAGAGATATGTACAAACAAATAAAGGAGTTAACAAACAAAATGGCATACCACAAGACTGGTTGCCTGAAGTCAAAGGAGGGGCATGCAATAATGACAGAGATTAAATAATGGCACGATGGTGCGAATACATTAGAGAACTCTATGAGGACAATAGAAGCGAAATAGATATACGAAATAATAATGAAAGGCCTCCCATATTAAAAGCAGAAGTGGAAGAAGCTATCAAACACACGAAGAACAACAAAGCACCAGGACCAGACAAAATCACCAAGGAAGAATTGGAAGCATTAGGAGAGCTTGGCATAGAAATAATTACTAGATTGTTGAATGACATCTATAACAGTATGTACAATCAAACCTTTTGCAATCAGTTTTCATTGCCCTACCAAAGAAACAAGGTGCAGTTGAATGTGAAGACCATCGAACCATTAGTCTTATGAGCCATGTTACCAAAATCCTGCTTCGTATTGTCATGAGAAGAGTCAGGGGCAAATAAAACCAGAAATCGTTGAAGAACAGTTTGGCTTTGTCGAAGGAAAAGGCACAAGTAATGCATATATATATTGAGAACATTGATGGAAAGATCAATAGAAGTAAAGACAAACATATACTTCATAGACTAATGTAAAGCATTCGATAAAGTGAGACATACAGAAATTATAAGAATACTGGAAGACATCAACATGGATGGGAAAGGTCTGAAACCCATCAAAAACATACTGGCAGCAATCAGCAGCAATGAAGGTTGAGAACCAAATCGGAGCATTCCAAGACATCAAATTGGGAGTGAGACAAGGATGTTTTCTTTCTCCTGACCTCGTCTCCTTGTACAGCGAAAACATAATGAGAAATATAGAGAGCTTGCCAGGATTATTAATTGGCGGGTACAACCTTAACAATATGCAGACGACACAGTTCTGATTGCTAAAAGTGAAGGGGAGCTACAGGCTCTTCTGGACATCGTGGTTCGTGAAAGTAAAAGTAAAAGTCTCAGTCTAATTTAAAAAAAAAGACTGAAGTGATGGTCATCTCAAAGAAAAGAATACCACCAAAATGTAGCATTACCATCGATGGCACAGAACTGAAACAAGTTGATATATTAAAGTACTTGGGAACAATTATAACAGCTGATGGGAAATGCCACAACGAAATAAAAAGCAGACATGTTCAGGCCAAGTCAGCATTCCAGAAAATGAGAAACATCTTGTGCAACAAATCCATATCAGTGGAAACAAGATTCCAAGTTCTTAAATGTTACATCGAGCCAATTTTGTTTTATGGATGTGAAGTACGGTCCATGAATAGGAGAGTACAGCGAGAAATGAAGGCCATGGAAATGTGGTTCATAAGAAGGATATTGAAAGTACAAAGGACAGCTAAGAAAACCAAGGAAGAAGTCTTAAGAGAGACTAAGAGCTCGTTGTTGGTAGCCGAGTCGCTTTTACGCGCATCAGAGATAAGAGGAATGGCGACTGCGGAGAAACTGGTTCTAGTAATAAAGTAGATGAAGTGTATGTTTAAGGTTAAAAAAAAAGATAGAAAGAATGAGTAAAGTGGGCAGAAACAAGAATGGCAGACAGTAAGATGAGCACACATAAATGAAGAACAAACAACAACCTAGTGTTTTGGTAAACGTCTTTTTTTCAAAGATCATACACAAAAACAACACAACAGAAAGTCAGTCAGTCATTTGTATCTCCCTCGCAGAACTTTGGCTTCCTAACAGGTCTCCTGTAGGCCTCTTGGTTGTAAGCAAGATGGCCTGCTGCTGATGCATCCATTTGCAGATTACCAAGTCTTGCAGCCATCTTCGCCTTGATCTTCCTCTTTCTTTTTCCCATTCTGTACCCTTCCAATACGGTCTTCTCTAAATTATCATGACGTTTAATATGTTCAAAATATTTAAGTTTCTCTGTTTAATCTTTCCTATTAGCCAATCTCAACACAAAAAGGAATGGAAAAACTAATTATGCCAGTCCATAAGAACAGCGAAGAGCAGAACCTCTATCTTAATGCAAAGAAAACTAAGTTGATGACAACTGACAAAACAAACAAGGCAGCTGAATATATATAAATGAGGAGAAATTGGAAGAAGTGGAGAGTTTTGAATATCATGGATCACTACTAACTAATAATGGAGATACAATGAGAGAAATTAAAAGGAGGACATCTATCGCTCTTCAGAAAATAAAACAAATAAAGAATCTGTGGAGAGGAGCAGACAGAACTACAAAAATAAGATTTTTAAGGCATGCATCTTTCCCATCGCAACATATGCCTGTGAGACCTGGACACTTAACAAAACAACTGAGAAACACATAAATGCCTTTGAATGTAAATGCTACAGAAGAGTTCTCCAAATATCGTGGGCACAAAAAGAACAAATATATCTATACTATAAGAGCTTAATAGTGAAGAAGGCTGGCTAGTAAAGAGATTAAAGAGAGAGAACTTAAATATTTGGACATAATAAACGTCATGATAATTTAGAGAAGACCGTATTGGAAGGATACATAATGGGTAAAAAGAAAAAGAGGAAGACCAAAACGAAGATGGCTTCAAGACATCGTTGACGATCTGCAAATGGATACAGCAGCAGCAGCAGCAGCAGCAGCAGCAGCAGCAGCAGCAGCAGCAGCAGGCCATCTTGCTCACAACCGAGAGGCCTACAGGAGTGCTGTTTGGGAAGCAAAGTTCCGCAAGGGACATGCAAATGAATGAATGAGTATGGATATATATTTGTTCTTTTCTGTGTCCATGATATTTGAAGAGTCCTTATGTAGCATTTACATTCAAAGGATAAGATAACAGATAAGAACACGAAAATAATATGTGAACAATTTTTTTGGATTCTCATCTGTTTTCTTGACGCTGTCCATAATTCTACGTAACGGTTTCCCCTTCCTATCTCCCCCCTCCCCTTTAAGTATGATTTTCATCACTGTATTATTATTTTTGTGTATCTACACTTCAAGGGCTTTCATTTTATTTTTTTTTCATTTACTTTAAAAAAAATCTTTAGATTATTGTGGAATATTTATAGAAAAAGTCAAAGTGCAAAATATGAGAGAGGAAGAAATGCCCAAGACCTAATACCATTTTTTGCGTGAGATTTCTCGCCATGCCTGTGCATAGACAGTTAACGTACATTCACATATAACATAGTGGGAGAACTATATGCTATTTATTATTTTTTATCATTATATGCCAATTATTATATTTACTAGGTATTTTATAACCTATTATGTGTAATCTTCATTTATGTTGCTTGTCCAACCGTGCGCTAATTTTGTTTCGTTTCCGTGCGTGATATAGTTTTTATTATTGTAATCGAAAAGGAATTCGATTTTTCTCACGAGAAGGATACGCTAACATCGATGACTTCGCGTACAGAAACCAAATGTGGAAGTACAACAAACCAGCGGTTTTCTGACTAGGTTTCTAGAATAAACCTACCATGGAGGCAGATTTCGATCCAGAGGATAAATATAGGTGAGTATTTGATGCGTTTTCTGCGTGCAGGTTTCATTTGTCGACTTTGACCCTGAACTGATGGCGTCTAGATTAGGTCTGGCTGTGATAGTTATGGCCGACTATCCGAGTAGTTTTTTTTTTCATTTTATCAGGTCATGCATATTTCGTGTGTCGCAGACTACTTGGGGCCCACGTAGCTTGTTCTTAATGATTTCAGTTATACCAAAAAGAGACAGGTCATCGTAGAAGCAGTATTCTTAACTTTAACACACATATTATTAAGAATAACTTTCACAAGAAAATTGTAAACCAGTTTGTCGTGTGTGTGTGTGTGCTGTTACAATCTGTGTCACTTGCGTGCTGGAACTGAAACGATGGTTAACTATTCTGATTCAGAAACAATGCCAGACTCACTAGTTAATTTTGTCATGGATAAGGGCCGAATAATGTTTTTGATAAGATGGTATTGTCTGTATTGTTTCTGCGAAGTTTTCATCTTTTGTTATTTCTGTTTTTTTTTTTAAATATAGGGCATGTTTCTTGTTTTGTTTTCTTTTATTGCTTATGACTTGACGTGTGTCAAAGTTACTTCCAGTGTATCTCCACACACAGTCTTAATCTTTTAGTGCAGACATCATGAACATCTTGGCCCTTGTGTTTGATATTACCACATAGATGACTTCCTTATGACACATGAATGAGGGATGTAGGAATAAAATCCCCCAGTAGTGAATGACTAATAAGTATAATCACTGATTTAGTCATTCTGTAAGCAGTTGTGTTTGATTTATACTTAATATTATATAATGTATAGTTATATAGAGAAATATTACACAGAAAAGCAAAGAAGGAAAAAAAGGTAATAAAAATTGATGACTTTATAAAGTATTTCTCAGATCATACCAGTTAAAATGTTACTGAATCAAATCACAAGCATAAAAGCCATAATTCATTACTTTGTTAACAGGAGTACCTCTGTTGCCAACTTCTTTCATGAATATACCTTTTTTAAATTTGAAAAAAAACAACCCAACTGCACTCTGTATTTCTCCTTTATGCACCCAGATAACAACAGTCATAGACACCGTTACTGAATAGTAAACTAATAATCTCTAGTTCTGTTTCAGTAAATTCACAGCTGGAACCAAAGTGTCCATATTCTCCACCTCCAGTGAACATAATCCACAACACTTTATTACTAAGAAAATGATGCAATATTTTGTGGGGGGTTTTTTTTTCATTGTTCAGATTTTTTGTCATATAAAAGCTGGAGCCTTATTACCTTGGAGAAGTCTGCTGTTTTTTTTTTTTCTGGGTTTTTGTATCAATCCCATAACTTATGCCTCAGCTCCAGTTACTCCAGCAGCCAGGTCCAGAATATTTTATTCTGCAAATTATGGAGATCAGATTCCACTCTTAGAAGGCCACTCATTTGTATGTGATGTTCTGGGTTAATGATAGGGTGCTTAGTAGTTTTGGCATTGATTGGTCCTTAGTTGATATAACAAAGTCTGCTGGTTTCCATGATAGCTGATGGACAGGGCAAGGGTTCTGCTTAAGCTCAGACTTGTTATCCAGTGTTCAGTACAGATTGTGAGTGCTATTTATTGCTGCTGTGTAGCTTACAGAATTACTTGGTTGTTCCATTATGTGGCCCACAGGGGCAGTATTTTTTGCCTCAGTATAGTTTACTTAGTTACATGATTGTATAGTTTGCTTAGTTATATTATGGTTGTTTCAGTGAAGGGCCAAAAGGCTGGTGTTGCTAACTTTTTTTTTTTCTAAAAAAAAAATATTTAGAATTGCCTCAAAATATTATCTAGAAGTGTCTAGATTTTAAAACATTTATCTAAAAAAATTATCTAGGAAAGATTTTATTGTTTAAAAATAATGTATAAGTGAAAATTAATGGGTAATTTTAATTAAAACTAATATTAATATGGCATTAGTGATTGGCAAATTATTTTGCGAGCCCTGTGTGACATTTAACAGCACGGGAAGGATATAAGATAAGATTAGTGATCAAGTAACACAAAAGGTTAATATCATCATCCCCATCATCATCATTAGTATTTGGGTGACCTGGTTGATAAAATGAAGGGCTTCATCTACCACATATTTTTTTTAATGTGCAAACATTCCCATTTGTTTTATAACTCTGAGAGGAAACTTATAAGATTGGCAGCATTTTCTATGTTTTTGTAAACTGAATTTGGTTCTAAGGACTGTTATTGCCGGAGGTGAGGTGGAGAATTTGATCTCCATTCCAACGGCGTGTGTCTCAAACAGCCTCTGGCAGTCAAGTCCACCTCCTGGCCTTCCCGTGGCAGAACTGTTTAAACTGACAGGAGAAAGGGCGAAGGCGAATATCTGGTGCCTGAAAACCAGATACTTAGGGTAGATGAATGGCACGTTTGGTACTCATCTACTGCTGCTGGCGAGATTCTTCAGCTGCTGTGCATGGAGCGGTGCTCCTCCCGGCCAATGAAGAAAGGTGCAAATGGGGTTGCCACGCAGCATCACTGCGGAAAAAGTGGTAGAAAGGATAAAGCGAAGCAAACAGTCAAATCATGACACCTCTGGTCTGGAGGTCGGCCACGTCCTGAGTGCAGTCATATCGGGTGAAATGCATGAACCGGCTTATCCCAGAGGTTAAGACACTGCTGGCGAGACTCTCCGAATGCTGCACGTGAAGTGAAGCTCCTCCCGGTCAAGGAAGAAAATGCGGAAAAGAAATAAAGGTTGCTGTGTGGTGCCGATGTGAAAAGGTGGTGGAAAGGATAAAGTGAAATTTAATCAGTATGTCCAGTAGTATCGCTGCGAGAGCTACACATACACTGGTGAAATATGCCTAAACTGGCACACACCAGGGGTGGAACTTGATGGCTAGACATGTCATGACACCTCCGCTCTAGAGGTCGGTCACGCCTAATATACACCCATACTGGTGAATTATGCCTAAACCGGCTTACACCAGGGGTGAATCTTGAAGGCTACGCATGTCACAGTACCTCTGCTCTAGAGGTCGGTCACGTCCCAAACACGCCCATACTGGGATAATATGCCTAAGCCGGCTCAACCCAGGGGTGGAAGTCACTAGTGGCGAGGATTCGTCCTCCTGGACAAAAGCTCCATCCTGGTCACAACTAGGAAGGGTAGCGGCCACGACCACAAAATGCTGAAGTCAGAGACACTGGACCAGGGCAGTCTAGATAGGCAACCACCTCTTACCCAGCGGGGATGTTTGCGTATCCTAATCACGCTGAGGTTTTCCGGCGAGAAAGTCCAACTCTGGACTGGATGGGCAACCACCTCTCATCCAACGGTGATACACGGTTATCTCAAAACACATCGAGGTTTTTCGGTGAGAAGGTCCAACTCTGGCCTGGGTTGGGCTACCACCTCTCACCCAGCGGGGATGCACTTATATCCTAAACACGTCGAGGTCTTCCGGTGAGAAAGTCCAACTCTAGACTAAACTGGTGCAACAAAAACCTCGGTGTCATGCAGTCCGCTTCAGAGACCCACCAAGAATACAGGCTAAAGCCCTGCGATACTCTGAACCTCTTGTGGTCTTCTCGGGGATCTCGTGTGGTCCTTTCAGGGACCACACAGGAGACCACGGGATCTAATGAGGACCACAGGCGTAAATTCAGTAGGATCACAGTACGGTCTTGGTGGTAGAAGCGAACGAAGAAGAAGAAGTAAACTGAATTTGACCAGTAAAACAGCAGGGAGAAATTCTGGATTAATTTTATTTCTCAGTTTAGATTTGACCAGATTCATGATGCTAAAAAAACTCTCAATGTCAGCATTTGAATGTGGTAGTACTACAAAGGGGTGTGTACTATCTCCAGACCTGTTTTCTTTGTACAGCGAGAATATTCTAAGAGCGATCATTACAGAACCAGGTATAAAAGTAGGAGGATACAATATTAACCTTCAGTATGCTGGCGACACACTACTGATAGTTGAGAACCAACCTGGCAAATCTCTTGGATAAAGTCACCAAAGAAATTGAACAGAAATTCCTTACTTTGAACATCAAAAAGACAGACTCAGTCAGTCAGTCATTTGCATGTCCCTTGCAGAACTTTGCCTCCCAAACAGCACTCCTGTAGGCATCTCGGTTGTGAGCAAGATGGCCTGCTGATGCATCCATTTGCAGATCATCAACGATGTCTTGCATCTATCTACGCCGTGGTCTTCCTCTCTTTCTTTTTCCCATTATGTACCCTTCCAAAACAGTCTTCTCTAAATTATCTTGACGTTTAATGTGTCCAAAATATTTAAGTTTTTTCTGTTTAATCCTCTTTACTAGCCAGCCTTCTTCAATATTAAGTTCTTGTAGTATGGATATATTTGTTCATTGTATCTATGATATTTTAAGAACTCTTCTGTAGCATTTACATTCAAAGGCATTTATGTGTTTCTCAGCAGTTTTATTAAGTGCCCAAGTCTCACAGGCATATGTTACATTGGGAAAGATGCATGTCCTTAAAAATCTTATGTTTGTAGTTCTGTCAGTTCCTTTCCACAGCTTCTTTAGTTGTTTTACCGTTTGAAGAGCAATATATGTCCTCCTTTTAATTTCTCTCATTGTGTCTCCGTTATTAGTAATGATCTAAGATATTCAAAACTCTCCACCTCTTCCAGTTTTTCCTCATTGATACATATTTCAGCTGCCTTATATGTTTTGTCAGGTGTCATCAATTTAGTTTTCTTCATATTCAGATAGAGGTTTTGCTGTTTACTATTCTTACTGACTGACATAATTCATTTTCCATTTCTTTTTTGTGTGTTGTGGACAGTAATACTGTGTCATCAGCATATCTGATCTCTGATATTTCATAACCTGAAATTGTTATGGCATCATAATATTCTTTGTCTACATCTTCTTTAACATTCCTCATTATATTTCCAGTGTGTGTGTGTGTGTGTATATATATATCCTTCCCATGCTGTTAAATGTCACATAGGTCTCGCAAGGTAGTTTGCCAATTTTTCCTGTTTTCGGCGAGCTTTTCAACCTCATTAAGGGATTTTATGCCTATTAATTTGGCCTCTCTTAACAATGTCCCCTTTAGAGTTTCACATGGTCTGTCTCTTTTTCTTCGGCCTGTTGTGTTCCACTTGATAGCTTGTTTTGGGATTCTCTGATCTTTTCTTTTCATCACGTGACCAATATATGTTCATCTCCTTTTCCTGTGACTGGTTGTTGTTCAGTCATCTGTCTTATCTCTGCATTGTTCTTGACATTCATTCCACTTGATATTGAGTATTATATTTTCAGTATACAAGTTTAATAAGTAAGGTGACTATATGCATCCCTAATGGACCCCTTGTTTTATATCAAACCAAGTTGTTGTTTTACCACTTCTATGAGACTATGGTTATATCTAAGAAACAGAATCCACCAAAATGCAGTATAAAATTAAATGGAGCTGTTCTAAAGCAGGTGCAGAAATTGAAATACCTTGGAGTAGTAATAACTTCAGATAGGAAATCTTACATCCTTCCTGTGCTGTTAAACATCACATAGGGCTCACATAGTTGTTTGCCAAGATTTCCTGTTCTCGGCGAGTCAAGGGATGTTATGGCCACTAAACTGGGTTCTCTTAACAGTGTCCTCTTTAGAGTTTCATGTGGTCGACCTCTTTTTCTTCGGCTTGTTGTGCTCCACTTGATAGCTTGTTTTGGTATTCTCAGATAGGAAATACAGAACAGAAATTAAAAACAGAATAGGTCAAGCAAAGACTACATTTCAGAGAATGAGAAACATATTGTGCAACACATCCGTATCAATGAATGTTAGAAAATGAGTCCTAAAATACTACATTTAACCTATCTTGTTATATGGAAGTGAATCATGGACAATAGGCAGGTCTGCACAAAAGTCGTTGGAAGCAGCAGAAATGTGGTTTATTAGAAGAATGTTGTGAATCCCCTGGACAGCAAAAATAATTAATGGAGAATGTTTGAGAAGAGCTAGAAATAAAAAAAAATCTTGTAAAAAAAAATAAGAGATGGACAATTTAGTTTCATAGGACATTCAGTGAGAAGAGGGGGCATTGAAAATGTTATAACAACATGAAAAATAGAGGGAAGAAGAGCCATAGGAAGACCAAGAGAAATGATACTGGAAAGTCTGACAGGATGGTGTGAGAGGAGATCACCAACTGAGCTGAAGGCCTGCATGAAGGATCATGTACTCTAGAGAAGCATAATAACCAACACTAGTTGACCAGTTGGCATGGCACCTGATGATGATGAGTATTACAGCTGAGATAAAGCACATGCAGAAAATGTTTAACGTGGATTACATTCTGTGACATTTCTGTGCAGTTTTGCTTACTTCAAAAGATTTCAGTAACTTGTTTATTTGTCCAGTCAATTGTTCTGAATCTTGTTAACTGGTATTTTGCTTTAGTTATTGATTTCTGGATGCATTCAAATATTTTGTTATTGAAGAGATGTCTTTCATTGATTGCAGAACATTATTTACAGAGAAGAGAGATATATTCATCAAATTTTTAATATTGTCAGGAAGTCATGTTAAATGACACATACTCAACTCACACCTCTTCTCCTAATTTTTTTATGTTGTTGTATATATTAACTACTTCAATTTGTGTAACTTTTTGATTTAAAACTCGGATCAGTAGCCTAAATGTTGTTTTTTAATGTAAAGTGTGTGTTTCCAGAAACTTCAAACTTCTTGGGAGGTACTCAGAAGAAAATGTAAAATTGCAAACTACAAAGAATGGCACGTATATTTCAGTAAAATAAGAGATGAAACCTTCTAATTAAGCTTCGCTTATACCACGTTAATGAAGACAACTATTTCTGTGTACATATCTGTGTTTTTAGTCCAGTTTCACATTATTCAGTATATTCAAAGTTCTTGCACAGTACTCTCAGCGTCACGTTTGTCTGATTCAAGTTCAAGGTAATAAGTATGACACATACATAAAGGTCAGTAGCTTGTAGTGAGTGAGTCCAAAATTGGCCACAGCAGGTCTACACCACTTTGAAATATATACAAAGAACTGAAACATTTATTTATTCACAGAGAAAGGGGTAATTATGGAAGATTAACACAAAGCTCTTTTTTTTTTTTTGTCAGTTATTTTTCTTTTTCAGATAGATCATTTTTGTATTAGAAAGCAAAACAGAACATCTCTCATAGATGTAAGGGCTTATAGGGGTGCAGATGTTAACAGTGATCACAACCTGTGCATAGGGAAAACAAAACTAAAATTGAAAAGCCAACACAAGAAATCAGTACACAGAAAGATAAACATCCACAACCTACAAGAAGAGAGTACTAACAGTAATTTCAATCAGGAACTTGCCAATCATTCCAAAACACCCAGTGAAGTTGAGGAGATAGGTATTGATGAATTATGGAATTCTTACAGCACAGCCATAGTCACAGCAGCAAAAGCAAGTGCTGGACTGAAACATAGAAAAGCATGGATATCAGAAAACACATGGAAGTATATACATGAAAGACGAGCAGTCAAATTAGACATGTTGAATGTAAAAACAGATCTTGGAAAAGATCTGGTGAAAGCATATACAAAGAACTAGACAAGAAAGTAAAAAGTTCAGCTAGAAGGGATAAAAGAGAATACATAGACAATATGGCGAAAGAGGCAGAAAAAGCAGCAAAAACAGGAGACAGCAAAACTTTATATAACATACAGAAGAGGCTAACAGGTAATATTACATCTAAAGAGAGACCAATCCTTAGCAAAACTGGAACCCTATTAACATCAAGTAATGACCAAAAGCAAAGATAGGCTGAACACTTCCAAGAAATACTTAATCGATCACACCCAAAAGAATTGTTAAACCTTGAAACCAACTTACCAGCCCCACAACTCTAAATGTCAGTCTAGATGAAATTAAATTGCAGGAAATTGAAACAGCAGTGAATTTAATGGCTAACAAAAAAGCTGCAGGAGAAGATGAAATAACACCCTAAGTGCTAAAAGCTATCAATAGTGACAACATGAGACAACTTCAGAGAATGTTTAACAAGATTTGGAAAGAAGAAAAGGTCCCTTCTAATTGGAAGAAAGGAATCATTGTTAAAGTACCAAAAAAGGGCAACCTTAGTGACTGTAACAACTGGAGAGGAGTAACCTTAATATCAGTTGTGTCAAAAGTATTTTGCAAGGCCATTTTGAATAGACTCAAAGATATAGTGGATACTGCAATGAGAGAAGAACAAGCAGGATTTCGAAAAGGGAGAAGCTGTCTCGACCAGATCTTTACTCTCAGAATAATACTTGAAGAACATATTGAAAAGCAGAAACCATTAATACTGAACTTCATAGATTTTAAAAAGGCATTTGATAGCATACACAGAGATTCATTATGGAGAATTTTATGTCTATATGGAATACCATCTAAAATTGTCAACATCATTAAGGACTTACACAATGGATATGGTTGTGCAGTCAAGACAGAAGAAGGGATGATGAATGGTTCCAGATTGAAACAGGCGTGAAACAAGGATGTATACTGTCTCCTTTACTTTTTGGGATTACAATAGACTTCATAATGAAAAAATGCTGCACAGGTAACACAGGTATTGACTAGGTACATGGGACCCAACTAGAAGATCTTGATTTTGCTGATGACATAACTCTTATCAGTAATAATGTGAATTCCATGCAAGAAAAAACAGATAGCCTGTCTTCACTGGCTAGCAAAATAGGACTTGAAATTAACAAGGACAAAACAAAAATAATGAAAATTCCCATTAATCAAAATGGAAAAATACACATAGAAGGGACAGATATTGAAGAAGTCAATCAATTTGCATACCTTGGCAGCTACATAGATCAGGATGGTGACACTAGAAAGGAAGTTAGGATCAGAATTGTAAAAGCAGCATCAATCTTCAAGAATCTTGAGAACATATGGAATTCAAAAGTTATAAGCACAAAAACCAAGTTAAGACTATTCAATTCAAATGTAATATCCACCCTCATTTATGCATGCGAAAGCTGGAAAACAACTAAAGAAATAGAAAAGAAATTAGACTCTTTTGAAAACAAATGCCTAAGGAAAATACTCGGCATCAAGTGGAATGAATTCAAGAACAATGCAGAGATAAGACAGATGACTGAACAACAACCAATCTCATGGGTGATCAGGAAAAGGAGATGGACATATGTTGGTCACTTGATGAGAAGAAATGATCAGAGAATCCCAAAACAAGCTATCAGGTGGAACACAACAGGCCGAAGAAAAAGGGGCAGACCGCATGAAACGCTGAAGAGGACATTATTAAGAGAGGCCAAGTTAACAGGCATAAAATCCCTTGATGAGGTTGAAAGACTCACCGAAGACAGGAAAAATTGGCGAACTACTTTACGAGCCCTATGTGACGTTTAACGGCACGGGAAGGATATAAGATATAAGATAAGAAATGGAAAAAAGGAATCATTGTTAAAATACCAAAAAAGGCAACCTTGGTGTCTGTAACAATTGGAAAGGAGTAATGTTAATATCAGTTGTGTCAAAAGTATTTTGCAAGGTCATTTTGAATAGACTTAAAGATATAGTGGATACTGCAATGAGAGAAGAACAAGCAGGATTTCGAAAAGGGAGAAGCTGTCTCGACCAGATCTTTACTCTAAGAATAATACTTGAAGAACATATTTAAAAGTAGAAACCATTAATACTGAACTTCATAGACTTTAAAAAGGCATTTGATAGCATACACAGAGATTCATTGTGGAGAATTTTAAGTCTATATGGAATACCATGTAAAATTGTCAACATCATTAAGGACTTATACAATGGATATGTTTGTGCAGTCAAGACAGAAGAAGGGATGAATGAATGGTTCCAGATTGAAACAGGTGTGAAACAAGGATGTATACTGTCTCCTTTACCTTTTGGAATTACAATAGACTTCATAATGAAAAAATGCTGCAAAGGTAACACAGGTACATGGGACCCAACTAGAAGATCTTGATTTTGCTGATGACATAACTGTTATCAGTAACAGTGTGAATTCCATGCAAGAAAAAAAACAGATAGTCTGTCTTCACTGGCTAACAAAATAGGACTTGAAATTAACAATGACAAACAAAAATAATGAAACTTTCCATTAATCAAAATGGAAAAATACACATAGAAGGGACAGATATTGAAGAAGTCAATCAATTTGTATACCTTGGTAGCTACATAGACCAGGATGGTGACACCAGAAAGGAAGTTAAAATCAGAATTGCAAAAGCAGCATCGATCTTCAAGAATCTTGAGAATATATGGAATTCAAAAGTTATAAGCACAAAAACCAAGTTAAGACTATTCAGTTCAAACGTAATATCTGCCCTCATTTATGCATGTGAAAGCTGGAAAACAACTAAAGAAATAGACGAGAAATTAGACTCTTTTGAAAACAGATGCCTAAGGAAAATACTCTGCATCAAGTGGAATGAATTCAAGAACAATGCAGAGATAAGACAGATGACTGAGCATCAACCAGTCTCATGGGTGATCAGGAAAAAGAGATGGATATATGTTGGTCACTTGATGAGAATAAAAGATCAGAGAATCCCAAAACAAACTATCAAGTGGAACACAACAGGCCGAAGAAAAAGAGGCAGACCACGTGAAACTCTGAAGAGGACATTGTTAAGAGAGGCCAAATTAACAGGCTTAAAATCCCTTAATGAGGTTGAAAGACTTGCCGAAGACAGGAAAAAATTGGCGAACTACTTTGCTAGCCCAATGTGACGTTTAACAGCACGGGAAAGATATAAGATAAAATATTTTTCTTTTTGGTGGACTAATAAAATTATCCACAATTGCCTAGATTCAGTTAATAACTATCTAGATTTACAGCTTACATCTAGATAACTATTTTCATTATCTAGATAGAACCAGAATGATCTAGATTTAGATATATCTAGAGTTGGCAACCCTGCAGAATGTTCTTGGCAGCCGATGAAAGAGTGAATAACTCAGATGCAATCTGTAAATGTTTCGGCTGATAATAGATTTTTAAAAAAATTTTAGGAGAGCTTGTATCGCTTTTGATTCAGGCGTAAAATTTGAGGACATTTTCCACATTCTTGTTTGCCTTCCATTACTGGGTTATTTATGAAGTAGCTTCCTCCTTGTTTTGTTTGTTTTTGTTTTGATTGTTGTCTCAGAGGATGAGTGGGCTTTATACACACAGGCCCATTTGTAGTGTTGTCATTTTGTTGTTTGTTTGTTATCTACTGTATTTGGGATTTCATGTTAGTTTTATTTACTCACCATATTAGAAGCCTGTGTAGCTTTCAGTGCAGTGGTTTTACTCATCATTTTCTACTAGTGGCTACTGCTAGCATGTTGGTGGGGGTGAAAGAGGATGGGGTTTTGGTTCTGCGCTATCGGAATCTGAGATAAGTCATTTGCCGTTTTTCTTTAAAGTTTTTTTCATTTTTTATTGTTTTGTTAACATCAAATTAATGTGAATCTGTACTTTGTCTTTTTTCGTGTTTGTTGACAAAGGCTCACATGGTAATGTTGTCACAAATATGTTATGGTTAAATAATAAAGCTGGTCCTACTTTTTTCCTAGTTAATACATTCAGGTTAAATAAGTAAGGCAACTGTATGCACCCCTGATGGACACTTTGTCAAAACAAGTTGTTTGTTTCGCTATTTATTCTCACTACTTCCTGTTGATCTAGATATAGCAGTGATATTAATTGTATGACATGTGTTGGAAATCATTTTTTCCATTATTTTGCAAAGTTTCTGGTGCTGTACACAATCAAATAACGTATAATGTGTATAATCAAATACTCTGTAAAAGATAAATATAGATTCATATTAAATTCTTTGCATTTCTCTATTATTAATCTTATATTGAGTATATGATCTCTTGTTCTTCGTCCTTGTCTAAGACCAGCTTGGATCATATTGACTTCTTCTATTTCTTATGAAGTCTACTCATTATGATTTTTACTAGAGTATTATTGCATGGATAATCACGGCAACGGTTTTGTAGTTTATGCATAATTTCAAGTTACCCTTTTTTTGGCAGTGGTATGACTATAGTTGTTTTCCATTCTTTTGGCCAAATACCCGAATGCCATATCTTTTTTACATAGTGCTTGCGATTTATTAACATATTATTATTATTGTTGTTGTTGGTATTAATGTACGGTATTTTTATTTATACTAACAGAAGTACCCAGCATTGCATTGGGTAGGTTAGGTGCATAATGAAACCTACATTTGATGATAGTGGCAGAAGAAAATATCAGTATCTAATATTAATTAGATATAATTAAAATATTTATGTCCAAATATTTATGTCCTGTCTTTTGTAGAACAGCCATTTTCTTTCTGTTTTTGCATGCATGTAATCTGTGAACTGATGATAAAAGCTGGCCTCACATGTATTCAGTTCTGCAATTCAAACATCTTGTGAAATAAATATTTGCAAAGTGAGTGGAAAACTTCTGTTAAATGAACCAGTTTATTGCAAAGACATGATGAAGATGAGTAAATTGACACATGAAAGCTTTGCACCAGCATGCTTTTTTTTTATTTTAAATTGACATATTTATTTTCCAAGTGAATGATGACTATTGGAAAAATGTGGCACAGATCAAGCAAAATTTGTAGTGATATAGGCTAGTTATCTCCGGATGAACTAATCAGTAATTATTTGTGTCTTACATACCCCCACATCCCCAAATGTATGGGTCTGAACATTTGCCAAAGTTCATTCTTTGCCAGCAGGATTCAGTCAGTCAGTGCCTTTAACACCTCCTCTAGAGCAAAAGCCACAGACAAAGGCTTTCCAGTCATTTCTTTCTTTGACTTTGTTCTTGAAGTCACTTCATGTGAGTCTGCCTGATTTTGGAACTTTTCATTATTTTCCTTCTCCATGTATTCTTTGGTCTTCTCTGTTTTTGTTTTCTGTAAAAGTTCCATGTCAAAGCCTGACTTGCTAAACTGTCTTTGTGCTTTCTCAGTGTGTGTTCAGTCCACCTTCATTTTCTGATTGTGATCAGTACATTGGTTGGTCCTTGTTCTCCAAATCTCCACATTTTAGATCTTGACATGCCTTTGGGATCTTTATCAGGCAATTGTTTACAAATGCCTGCAACTTTTGTGTTGTCTTTGTCATTATTATTGTCATATTTTTCATACCATTATTTTGTCATTGTTGATGTGGAGTTGCAGTTTTGCTGAGTCTGAAGCTTGTCCTGCTGTGGCTGTGTGAGAGAAATGCTATTTTTACCTCTGAAGTGTGGAACATCCTGCTGTCGCCATAAAATCCACTGGATCCTTGTTTTCTTCCTCTCTCTGGTCATTTTCATCATCCAGTCTACCACTACAGGGAATGGAAATGGTGATTACAAGCATGTCTACCATACTGCTGTCTCTTCTTTGAAGCTTTCTGTTAATTTCCCACAGTGTGCCATTCAACATGTTGTTTCATTGTGAATGGCCTTTATGAGTTTGATAGCTTTCATAGAAAATTCCAGACTGCACCAGGAATCTCCACAGTATTTTTCAATCCCCATTATCAAAAGCCTTCTTGCAGTCAACAGATGTTACCAGAAGGGGTGACTTTTATCCCATTAACTGTTCTACAGTGATTTGAAGTGTTGTGATATGGTCAATACATGATCTTCCCTTTATGAAACTTGTTCTTCTCCTAATTTTTACTGATGCTCTTATCCTGTTTAGCAAGATCCTGCAGAGTATGCTTAGTATTGAGAGCAATGAGATACTTCTAATGTTTCTGTATTGTGATAGGTTTTATTTTCTAGGGTGTTGGGTGGTCAGCCTAACTCCAGCCTCTCTTTGGTCACATAGGTTCTATTTTCTAGGGCGTTGGGTGGTCAGCCTAACTCTAGCCTCTCTTTGGTCACATCTTACAACATGTATGGAAGGTGGAAGAGGTCATGTTCTTTACTCCCCAGATTAATGTCCAGCCCCCCAGACAAGTGACCAACAAAAGCCATGAAAGTTTTTGTGAAGATTTTTCCACGGGTTTTCATTTCTATATTTACCATGTGGTGGAGTCTGCTAAAGAAGTATTGCCCACCCCCTGCTTTTTAGCTCTGCTCAGGGACTGAAAAAAAATATTTGCCATAACTCCCTCCTACGCCACATCTTCATCACATCAGCTGCAAAGAACACAGCTCATAGTTCCAGGGAGATAAAAGAAGAAAAAAAAGAAAAGATACTTACACTGGACACTATCAGTTTCATCCAGAAAGCATCTCAGAAAACTAAAACTTTCACTGTCTCTATTTGCCGTTGTGACTTTTTTTTTTTTTTTCACTTTTGAATTCATCCCAAAGTGCTCTGACTAGAAGTTCCCCTAAGTGGTAAAACATTTCAACATTTATCCAGAATATACAGTGTATTAGACATTTAGTTCAATAGTTCAGGGGAGGATTTCAGACTGATGCATTTGACCCTAAGCCTTATTTCTGAGTACAGGTAACTATTCAGCAACACAGGTTTGAGCTGCTTGGGTCCACTTATACACAGATTTTTTTAAAAAAATAAATATTTCATATTTTTGTTGTTGTTGTTTTGTTTTGATTTTGTGGCAGTTTGAAGGGGGTGGGGGGGGGGACTCGCAGAACGAACTGTATAGTCTAGAAATATTGAAAAAAAATTGAGAAATTTAGTGCCAAGTTACTTTACAGTATGCCCTAAAACTTTAGTAATGTTTATAATTCATTAGTATATGGGCTAGACCAGTGTGAGACAATCATACTGATTACACTAGGTTACCATAAAGCAGTCATATTACTGTTTCTTTATTATCATGAGTTATAAATGTAACCTGCAGGTAAATATGAACTTCTTTTCCACATTATCTTTTCATTTTTACTGTATAGCATTAATAATATGTATAACCTATCATGGACAATAGGCAAGTCTGCACAAAAATCATTGGAAGCAGCAGAAATGTGGTTTATTAGAAGAATGTTGCGAATCCCCTGGGCAGCAAAAATAACTAATGAAGAATGTATGAGAAGAGCTGGAGAGACAAAAAACCTTGTCAGAAAGATAAGAGAGAGACAATGTACTTTCATAGGACACGCAGTGAGAAGAGGGGGCATTGAAAATATTATAACAACAGGAAAAATAGAAGGAAGAAGATCAAGAGGAAGACCAAGAGAAATGATACTGGACAGTCTGACGGGATGGTGTGAGAGGAGATCACCAACTGAACTGATGGCCTGCATGAAGGATCGGGTACTCTGCATAATAGCCAACGCCAGTCGACACGGCACCTGATGATGATGATGATGATGATGATAACATATGCAACATTTTGTATCATATAAGATAAAATTGATGTGGGTACTAATGGACAGATGATTCATTTTGTAAACAGAAGACTTAAACTTGTATCAGTAAATACAGTATATTGTAAATGTATTTTTCTTCCTTACAGTTTTCTTAATAACATTTTCCTTTCTCTAGCTTACTTTGTAAGATTATAGTATATAAACATATAACATACATATATATGTTAATGGACTGGTTATGTTATTGGTAAGGGTTCCAGTCAACATTAGGCTATAAGTAGTTAAGTTTTTGGGGAGTCAAAAGTTGTATGTGGACTTTTGACCGAGGGGGAAAGTTTGGATTCCCCATCCCTTGCACCGTTCAAGGGTCAGCTGTTTTATAATATTTTTAACAGAAGGTCAGTTTTTTTTTTGTTTGTCATTCACTTTGAAGTTCTGAGCACTTAACAGTGAAACACCTGAGCAGAGAAAATGTTTAGTGGGTCACTTTTAATGTTGGTTTGACTCCAGTCCAGATGCTCGGGTCAACCAGCCTGTAAAAATGAGTGCCAGGATGTGGGTGTTCAAGAAGGTCAAGCATGAAACATATCACATCACCCTCTAGTGTGCATTGGTTCTAGCACCATGTTTTATTTGGAGTTTGCCTTTTTAGTGAGAAGTTTGTTAGAAATATGATGCCTTTTTTTATTTTTTCATTAGTAAAATATTTGTACAGGTAGGTTAGTTATGGTGCCTGCATCCAGGACACGATTGTGCGTTCTCCTGTCTTCTCCATAACTATTAATTTACTGTGAGCAGTTATTGTGTGCCACAGGGTTTGGGAGCCACATCAAGCATGTGACTGGAAATTGAGGCTGTGTCGGTGGCATTGGAATGGGTAGTTGCCCATGATGCAGTTCATGGCATCATTATGATGAACTCACAGAGTATGCTTCATAAGATTGAGAAAAAATTTGCTTTGAAAAGAATGGGTTCATTTGTTAAGCCAGTCAGCCATGAGAAGCCTAATGTGGCTTTATTGTCCAGGGCATGCGGGAGTACATGGCAGTGAAATGGCTGGCAGGCTGAGAATGGACAAGAGTGACATTGCTAAAGCTGTATTGGAAAGACTGCGGGAAAATGAAGAGCAGGAGTGGAGGAACAGTGTATTTATGAAGCGATTGCTGGAGCTAGGACAAATTAAGGACGCTGGTAGGAAATGTGAACTGCGTGGCAGAAAATGAATCAACAAGCAACAGTTGATGGGAACTATTAGTAAACATACTCTTGAATGAGTGCTGCAGCAGGTGGCAGAGCATATATTATTGGACTGTCCTGATTTTGAGTCTTTGAACCTTTGCGAGCAATTTAAACAGCTTTTAAAAAATACATTTTAAAAAAATATATATATGGCTCTAGGGATCTGAGTTCATAATTTTTAACTACTGTAAATGCTAAAACAGGTATCTCTCGTCATTTCCCAGCAAAACATCATGGTAGAGAATTTTTATTTCAGATAGTGTTCATAGGTTGTGAATGTTCTTTGGTAGGTAAAGAGGTTAATATATCTCTCAGTGTAAAGCAATTGATTTAACATTGGTTCTGGTGTTGATTTACAGTTATTCTTGTGTCCTTTATGCAATGTCATCTAACATCAGTAGTTATTTTACTGTTAACTGTTTCATTCTAAGCATAGATTCAATACCAGTGTGTATTTAAGCCTTATCACCTGCTAAGTGCAGTACCACAAGGGTGTTAATGATGTCTAACCATCCCATTATTTCTACATTTAAGTAAAATTTATAGTATATTTGGTATTTAATTATAAATATATATGTGTTCATTTCAGATACTTGAATTCAGTTGTAGAAAGTATAACAATATTTTGGATACATATTTCGTGGAAATAATGAAACTTAAAGCAGATAACTCATAGAGTTGAGGTAATGAGAGAGACAGTTTTTCAAAAATTAATATAATTTTTTAAACTTTGCAGCAGGAAGAAAGGATTAGAGTGAGAAGCAATTATTTAGTATATTTTTAACCTATAACATGTGTGAAACATAAGTGGGTGACAAGGATCTCGCACTTCAGTCTGATTTCAGGATAACACTTCCGGGTGGAGCAAGGAGTGTTCATCCTGAACTGTTCACTCTCTGCTCATGCATTGGGATCATCTTGTATATATTGTTTGGTAAATCCTCTTCAGGTTATGATTGCTGATCTTGCGTGTGATTTCCTGAAAAGTTAACTCGGCGGCTGACATCCTTTTTTTTTTAGTGTTGTGGAAGGAAAACATGATAAGATGTCTTGCATCAGGTTAGGGTCCGGGCCACATATTGATATCTTTAGAATCTGAGAAATGATGAAGACAGTGAGGTGACATTCATTCTTCAGTGACATGGCATGAGAGGTAGAGATACAAGAAATTGTCAGAGGAAAACAAAATACTGCTACAAGATTACATTTGATGCAGCTTTTTGAATAGTTCCTCTAGTATTTAGTTAGATCAGTGTTGTGAAATATGAACATCCCAATGGACATTGTTCCAAAAAGGTATGATTGTGAAAAAGAAATATAATTATTATAATTTTTTTTAAAGCAATAAGAGTGGAAGATTGACATGCAAAACTTTATCAAGCAAGGTCAATTTATCAAGCAAGGTCAGTTTGAAGACTGAAATAAAATTCTAAGATATCTTGCTTGTCTATTTTTTTTTTTTTTTTGAGATGCCAGAATCTTTCATAAAGCTCTGGTAGGTTTTACCGTTGTTGTTGTTGTTGTTGTTGATGAGATGCCAGAATCTTTCATAGAGCTCTGCAAGGTTTTAGCATTGTTGTTGTTGTTGTTGTTGTTGTTGTTGTTGTTGTTGTTGTTGTTGTTGTTGAGATGCCAGAATCCTTCATAGAGCTCTGCAAGGTTTTAGCATTGTTGTTGTTGTTGAGATGCCAGAATCTTTCATAGAGCTCTGCTGGGTTTTAGCATTTTTTTGTTGTTGAGGTGCAAGAATCTTTAATTGAGCACTGCTAGGTTTTAGAATTTTGTTTGTTTGTTGAGATGCCAGAATCTTTCATAGAGTAATGCTAGGTTTTAGAATTTTGTTTGTTTGTTGAGATGCCAGAATCTTTCATGGAGTAATGCTAGGTTTTAGAATTTTGTTTGTTTGTTGAGATGCTATAATCTTTTATAGAGCAACACTAGGTTTTAACATTTTTTTTTCTTCATAATTTTGCTACATGTAAATCTGGTACACACCAAAAAGGCCCTAGGGTTCACCCAGCCTCTAAAAATGGGTACCAGAGAAATCTGGGAAGGTAAAGTGGCCATGCTATATACTGACCACATCACAATTTCATGCGCAGAAGGTCATGGACAGAACAGCCCTAACACCGTATTCCCCAGTATGCCTTAATGGCATGGAAGTGGGAATTTATGAGTATATATAAAACCTTTTTTTTTGTGTTAGGCTTGGTATGGTTTTGTTAGTTTTATGGTTATGTCAAAACATTTTTCATGCAGTAGTTGTGAGGAATTTCGCATTTATGGTTATTGTAATATTGCAGAGAACACAAGAAAAACTGGCAAGGGAAAGTGTACAGAGTCATGTTAAACTAAATTGAAGTCATTTGAAGACATTACAGATAGAAAGAATGACGTGTTTGTGAGAGAAGAAAGGTGTGTAGTGAGAGTGCCGGGACAAGAGCCAGGAAAGTTCAAGATATGCCCAAGCTTTCTGTTGTGAAGTAAGCACGAGCACATTTGAAGCAGGGAAGTAAGGAAATTACCACCAGAAAACAGAACTGAAGAATGCGGCACTGAGTCACAACAAACGAAGTAAATGTATGTTAATGTAATCTCTCTTTCTTTGTCTCCTCAGTGCCAAAAACACACAGGGCTGTTGGTAGCAACAACAAAAAATTACCACTTCTGTTGGTCCTTTGCTGTGTTCTTGGTTATCTCCAGTGGCAGCTGTTAGTTCTCGTGTATTTACTCTGCTGTACCATCTTCATGTCTCTTTGGGCTGTCCTATGCTTGTACTGTGGAGTCCACATCAAAGCTCTTCATGATAAAGATTGGGTTAATATAATATGGGGGGGGGGGGGATAAAAATGAAGAAAAGTAGGGTGATTTGTTGATTCATTAGTAGTGGAAGAGCAGGTATTGTTTTTTTACAAAAAAAAAATGAAGTAGCTACACTCAGAAGTAGTGTAAAACTACAGTAGACAAGTCCTGTAAAAAGAATGACTGAGAAGTAATGTAAAACTACAGTAGACAAGTCCTGTAAAAAGAATGACTGAGTATGTTATTTACTACAGAAAATAAAAGATGAAAGTAAATTTTACCAGTTCATCAAGGGCGTTGAACAACATGGATAGGTATATTGTATAAAGCTGGTAAATTAACATTTTATTGAAAAACTATTTAATCACTCAGTAAACACTTCAGATGAGACATTTGTTGGTCACACAGTACATTAAGTTAGAGCTTAACTAACTCCAATTATTTTTAACACAGTCTTCCAAGATGGCATTTACAGAATGTTTTGCAGTGTAATGTTTTCCTTATGTAGTACCTGTGTGTGTGTGTGTGTTTTTTTAAAAAAAATTTATTTATCTTTCAGGAGTTTTCATTTGATGTTTTGACTTTCAGTGACCCCCGTAACAGACTGGATGGTCAAATGATCATTAGCTGAAAGTTTTGGAATAGTTTTTTTTTTTTTAATGTGTCAATGATGGGATAAACTTGTCACTTTATCTATTTCAGTTGATTGTTTCTTTTTTCACATTAGTGGATTTCTTACATGAAGACAGTTTTTATGAACTTAAATCTTTTGTACAGTTATGCCATCTGTTGAAAGAACACTGACTGTCTATTATTATTTTCTATAAAGCAGTCAGTTATATATAGTACTAGCTGATTACTCCTGATTACTATTATGAAAAAAAATAGTGCAAGCAATAGCCTCATGATAATTGAGAGAGTGCCAATTGAGGAAGTAGCATAGTGGATAAACATGGAGGAACGGAAAAGGATGTTAAAGCTAGAATAACCAAGGCCAGGACAGCATTTATCCAACTTAATAAACTATGGTAATCTAAGAACATCAAAACAAGAAGCAAACTTAGGCTTTTCAATACAAACATAAAGACTGTCCTTCTATATGGTTCAGAGATATGGGTTATGACCAAGACAATACAAAAGAGGATACAAACATTCATGAACCACTGCTTGAGGATTTTAAACATTAAATGACAGGAGAGGATCAGGAACGAGGAGGTCTGGGAAAGGGCAGGATAAGAACCTGTGAACCTACAAATTATGTCTAGGATGTGGAGGTGGATTGGCCACACTCTGAGGAAACCTGACATCAATATAGCAAGACAGGCACTAACAAGGAATCCTCAAGGAAATAGAAAATGAGGAAGACCTAGACTTACTTGGAGAAGAAAAATTATGACAATGCTCAGAGACAAGGGATGCACATGGAAGGAAGCAGAGTACAGGGATGACTGGAGAGCCTTTATCCATGGCCTGTGCTGTCAAGGGAGTGAAAGATGATGATGATGATGATGATGATTACCCGGCATTGCCCGGTGATTTATTTATCCCAGTCATCTATTAGAAGGAAAAGGAATGAATTCTATCTGTAGTGTAAAATCGAAGGAATTTTATTTACAGATATTTATGTATAAGTACAGTAAACAAATTATAAAGTAAAGTCTTTTTACAAATTCACTATAATATTAATTTAACTCAAAACTTGATTATAAACATTTTTAGTTTCACCTCCAGGAGTAAGAATAAACAAATTCTTGGGTGAAATCACACATGAGCAAGGAACATAAAGTTGTCTGTGGGAGAAAAATGGCGATCCCAAATCAGTCTTCCTCTCTTTCCCTCCCTCTCTCTCTCTCTCTATCTATCTCTACCTCTCTCTCCCCTCCTCTTTCTCCCTCCCTCTCTCTCTCTATCTTTCTCTCTCTCTCTTTGAGAAGCTAATTTGAAAAATAAGAAAAAGGCACACTGTCATTGAGCAATCAGATCTACCATAGAATGCAATAAAAAGCTAATATAAACATATGGAAAAAAAATTTATTTATTTGGACTTGCCGTGGGAGGCTACAAACGCTTCTCTTAGACCAGTACCGCTATATTTCACGATTATCTCCACATGACAGTTTTTTTTTCTCCTTGAATTTAGTAAATAAGACCTCCACCTCCTTCTCGTAACCCTACCCCAGGGGGTAGTAAGGGTCTCATATTCCCACAGTACTTTTCTCCAGATTGTAAGTCATATGTGTACCAGGTTTGGTTGAAATTGCTCTAAGCATTCTAGAGTGATGTTGGAATATACATACCTACATCCATTTTTATATATTTAGATTTTGGTTGCAATATTAGATTTTAACATGTGAGGGAATGTTCTGCATCTGCTTCTATCTGTGCAGTGGGATGATATATTTTTGTGTTTTGGCTGGACGTGGATAGCGAAGAGATCAAATGAAGAGGTCCTGAAAGAGGCAGAAGAAGAGAGACAAGCAAATAACAAAATTCTGGAAGAGACAATTCAGATTTATAGGACATATCATGAGAGCAGGTGGATTGGAATATTTTCCAACAGGGATGATAGAAAGCAAAAGAGACCAAGGCAGACAAAGAGAGGAGATGATGGATGGACTGATGAATGGCATGGAGAGAGAACATCAGTCCAGCTCATAATTAACAGCTGGAATAGAGAAGTGTGAAAAAGCATGAGTGCCAACACCTATGGACATGGCACTGGATAGGTAGATTTTGGTTGAGTTTAGTTTTGTGTGGAATTTTGGGTTTCCCCATATTAAGACAGTCTACTGAAGGTTTGCATTTCTCACCTTGATTTCCTCCAAAACTAATGAGATTTTCTTGCTTATTGTAGAGCTGACAAGACTGGTTATCTTGTACAGTATTAGGTAGTTTTACGTTTGAGCACTAGTCTCTGATGGATTTTAAAATGAGTTTACTCTTACAGTCCTTTCACTGCTCTGTCGCTTTTGAGGTTCTGTCATGTTACGTTTGTGTGTTTTCTTGGGAGTCTCAAGATATATGGAGGATTGCTTCCTAGTCTTACGGGTTGTTGTTGTTGTTGTGTTGTTGTTGTAGGGTCTATCCTAAATTTGCTTTGGAGTTCCATTAGTCAGCAGGAGCGCCGCCAAGAGATGGTGGAAGGTTTTGCCATCACCAGAGCAGCACGGTCCTGCTGGGGGGTTCTTTAGGTAGTCCCCCCTCCAGACATTAACACTTCTTTCGGCTTGAAGCTGGGGGGAGGAAACCAGTCGGGCATGATTCTGACCGTGTCACCCGTGAATTTACCGGCAGTTCATGGATAGTTGTGGGCACTAGCGCCAGAATCCCCGTGTGCCTCAGTGGCATGGTACAGGTGAAGGAAAATGTGGGGCCCTGACACTGTCATATCCTTTGTATGCCACAATGACCGCCTCTACCTTGACCAGTACTACTTCGCGGACCCAAGTAGCCGAATGTATCTCCTAGGACGGTCATCTTCGTACCTTCGAGTTGCTATAGTGTTTGAGAAAAAATCACGATATTTCTAGGGTGGTGCCCGCAAGTGTCCTGATTATACACGTTTGTTAGTCAAATAGACTGAAAGATCGTGTTCTCTTGATAACCAGCGTCCGTGTGTTCCTTCTGGACAGTGAATGAACTAGAGGGAAAATGTACAAGCAAGCAGCCAGCTCAGGGGTTTGGTATAGACCAGCGCAGCTTTGCTCAACATTTTTGCCTTCGCGGAATTCTCGGATTATTTTCTTTTATCCCAGTGGAGTCCTAGCATTAAAATATTTACCCCTGTCCATACCTCCCCTTCCCCGCCGTCTTTCTTCCCTTCAAACCATCTAGTCCACCACCCCCCCTTGCATATAACATATACCAATTGTAATAAAATCACTAGTATAGGCAGACTTTAAACATGTTTATTCTTTTAGTTTATCCAGTAGAAGTCGGCCCCGAAATTAAGAATAATAAATGTACAGTATACAAAATGTTAATCAGGTGTTGCTTGCGGCATATGGTATGTGTAAGAGCAGGTTTGTTCTCTCCCCACCCCCAATCTTTGTGTAGAAAATAAAAACGTTTTTTTTAATACCAACCTTCCTTTGACAAAAGCAAAAGCACGTAGCTAAGTCCGAGGGTTCTGTGAAAAGTGTCGGGATGGGGGTGGGGGGGGGGGGGGTGGGATTTTTCAGTCACGATCCCTGGTGTATCCGTCGCGGAACCGGGTGTGAGAAACTCTGGTATATATAGAGATTATAATGTAGGTCATTAACGATGTCCGACTCCCTCATATCTCTGTTGTCACCGACTATAAGCCAGCTCTTCCAGCCTGTATAAAGGCATAGATTATTTATCTTGTATTAATGTTTCTAGTGTGTTTAGACAGTTTTGTGAAATAAAATGGTTGTATTTAATGTAGTTTATTTATGTACATGTTATTATCGTGGAGAATGGGTGGGTTAATGTTTTCAGTCTTTTCTTAAAGTGAAACGAGGAAGTTAAAAAGCCATAAAACGACGTGTCATTATTCTTTGCGTATTTTGACATTTTCTTGGAAATTGGTATGGTATCTGTGGCATAACTGACAGTATTAGATAAGATCTGAATGTGTTAATCACTTTACATATTTTTGATAGAGCCAAGTGATTTAGAGAGCTTAAGGATGGTTTATACATTTTGATGGAGCCAAGTGATTTAGAGAGCTTACGGTTCTCCGTTTCTAGAAGCATGTTCATAAAAGTTCCCAGGCCCTTTTTTTTTGGACCAGCTGGGATGACTGCAATGCCAAGGATTGTAACCCGCTACAGTAGTTTAATATGAGAGCAATTCGCTATGTACTGACCTACTGCTGCGCTGTCTAATCTGTTTCCGTTGTCAGTCAGTGTGTGTGTGTGTGTGTGTGTGTACAAGTTTCCATCTCTCCACCCCAGCTTTTATAAGGTCGTGGGCGCCTGAAGTCAGTGATAATTCTCAGCAGTTCCCAATACACTCATCCGCCGTTTATTGTCACATTAGAAACCTTCACAGCATTTGCGTTTTGAGAATTGATAACTTTGAGATGCACAGAACTACAGATATTAAATGTGTGGGCACTAAAACTAAAACCCCATGTATGCCTCAGTGGCATGATATGCGGACTCGCTGACCCTTCCATAGTTGGGAATCGATGGCCTTTGATGGGAGAACAGAGTGCTCCAGTTTTTATTCACTTCAACCGTTAGTGATAAGATACACACGTGACCTAGTTACAGTGTTGCAATACATCTAATCTCATAGAAGGTCAGGCGGCCTTTAGATTCTCTCAACAAAGAGAGAGAGAGAGAGATGGAGAGAGAGGCGGGGGGGGGGGTGGGTAAAAGGGGGCTTCAAATTAGGGAAGACCAGGGGAATGGTGAGAGGATATGCTTCACCGCAATCAGTAGCCACAAAGTTTTGTCAAGTTCTTATATCCCAAAGTGTTACATTTTTGTGAGAATTGTCTTCTGTCTAATGCGTGCTGTGCTGCCTGACACTCCGCCATGTTTGATGATGTCTTTGAACTACCCCCACCCCCACCCCTTCCATCCACATTATTCTGAGAGTATCCTACTCCTAGGTCCAGTTCTCCTCATGTGTCCAGAAATATTTCATTCCTTGCCTTTTCTGTGCCTGTCGTGGCAGCAGTTGCCCTGTGTTTCGGATCATCAGATCTCGTAGAATGTTTGTTGCCTTTGATAGGAGAAAGATCTACTTCACATGAGTTTTATATGTTGGGGGGAAGAAAGGAGCGGGAACTGCTAGGAAACGCTACGTGATTTATGGTTGAATACAGATATGCAGAAGTTCTTATAATTATCATGCCAGGCCGCCACCCACTAAATTTAGATTATGTAAGGTTATATCCCACTAAATTCAGATTATGTAAGGCTACCTCCCACTAAATTCATGTTATGTAAGGCTACCTTCCACTAAATTCATGTTATGTAAGGCTGCCACCCACTAAATTCATGTTATGTAAAGCTACCTCCCACTAAATGCAGACTGCAGGGAACCATTTGACATTTTGAATCAAGTGTGCCGATTTGCTTGGCAGAACTTAGCAGAGATTAGTTCAGCTAGTGTACGTGAAATGTGAGTACAGGGCCACAAGATTGGTTTTCTGGTGTTAACACTGGGGTGTTCATTCTTTCATTCATCATCAGACAATCATAAAACGCATGTTATATTAACTCATGAAAGACCGAGTCATCCAATCGGTAATCACAAGGACGTCTCTACGGTCAGATGAAGTTTACGTGTTGAAATTTTACATTGTTTGATTACTTGAAAAAACGTGCATCTTTTGTTTAGTCCTGTGAAGTCTCTTCTCTGTATATTTCTTATCTTTAATGACTTTGGTAATTTATTTATTTTACTTATCAGTTTTAACTGGCGTCTTTTTCAATTCTATATCATCGTCATCATCATCCTAAATAATGTTTCTTTTACACTCATTTGTATCATCATTATTTAATAGCACCATATAAAGAAAGGCAGTCTAACGATGTACCCCAACGCCTTCCTGTTCGGTTGCTCTCTTTATTTGCTTGTCTGCTTTACCATTTCTTTCCATCTTTCTAATAGAACTCAGAGAATCTTTCCACAACCTTGCCAACGCATCAGTCAAGATAAGAATTTATTATTGATATACTGAAAGAACAGTTAGATGTATTAAAAAAAAACAGTCAAAGGTATTTGACGGGCAGGAACAGACAATGACAGAGAAGGAAGTGTAAGTTTCGCCTGGCACTGACAGAGATATAGACCCTTGCGGGGCAGAAATAAGTAGAGAAGAGATTGCATGCCAAGATGTAGGCAGATTACAAAGTGAGGCGTTGCGCCAGACTGGAAGGATGCCCAGGAAGAGAGTAGTCATATGGCTAGAAGTTTATTTGAGATAGCTGAAACTGAGAGTCTGGAGAAAAGCTGTTAAAGCAGTGGTTCTTAACTTGTGATCCACGGGAGGGGGGGGGGTTCTTGGACCAGCAAATAGATGGGGCTCGATTAAAAAAAATATTGGCATCATCTGGTTTTTGTTTATTGCTTTATTTTTAATGAGGGGTTCCATAGCTGTTCTTAGGCCGAAAAGAGGGGCCCACAGCCAAGACAAAAGTTAAGAATCATTGCCATAAAGCTTTTTTTTTTCTAAAGGATTGTATAAAAGCAGTATATAAGCGCCGAAGAGACGTCTTCCCACAGTTCCTTTGTAGTGGTTTCCCTTTTATCTTATAGCTATCTCCCATCCTCCCTGCCGTCAGTCGTAACAGTAATAAGCGCTCGTTTGGATGTAACGCTTGTTCCCCATAGTGGATTCGTTAGGTTATTCACTCAGTCTCGTCCACACACATTTTCTCACTACATCCACGAGAACAAAATATGACCTGTCTTATCTAACATTTAGAAAAAAAGTTTCTCTTTTTTTTTTCCTAGGGAGCTGGGGTATGTGTCCATGGCTTTATTGCTACGTTCCGTCAGTGATGCCGTTTTTTTCCCTCCCTCTTAAAAGCACATTTTCTTTTGTTTTAAATGCTTGCTTGTGTTACTTTTAGATGTGTTTATCTGTTGTTCTATTTGTTAGTTTACTTAGGTGAGTTTTTGTGTGGCGTACATGTGTATAAGCTTTACTTTGCGAAGGTCAGCGTCCAGAATTTTGCCGGGTCAGTCCACGGGTTATGCTGCTAGAGGTAGCTGAAGATGTCTTTCATAAAGTGACCAGCGGTCCTGTGTACCCTTGCCTTGCCCAGGAGAGGTGAGCCCGGGAAAAGATGTGGCAGTACACCTGTCTGTATCTTTTTCTAACTCTTTGATGCCTTTTTGATCAGGAACCAAATGTTCACACCTGTGGCTTTGATCTAGATACGCTGATCAGTGATCAGGGATCAAATGTTCACATCTGTGGCTTTGATCTAGATACGCTGATCAGTGATCAAGAAGGCGCTGTCCTATTTGGCAGTGAGCGACCCATAGCTGACCAAGACACTGTTCCCACCTCTCAGTTGACCCCCCCCCCCCAACGTAACAGGCCTAGCCTGGCTCTCGGGGCAGGGATCACCATAGTCCCCATGGTGGTGGAGCCTAGTAATAAAGTATTGCACACCTGCTTTTTTTTTTTTAGCTCGACTCAGGAACAGGGGAAAAATAACCGCCATGGCCCGCTCCCAAGCCGACATTATGACGTGTCTCAACGTTTTCACCACATCGTCTGTGAAGAACAGTTCCGAAGACAGGTCAACGATCAGACGGGGCGATAACTGAGTTGTTTCAACTCACTGCCTGCGTCAAAAGACTCAGTATCATAAACACAACAAGGATTTTGAAGAAGCATGGCAGAAAGAACCTGTAGCAGAAATGATCATCCATGCATCGGCACACAAGAGTTCAGCTCATTGTGTTGTTGCTTTGATGTGTAGTCGTTCTTTACAAATAACAGAAATACCTGCCAATCTGTTTTGCCTGTTGGGCTGATTGTTTAATAAATGATTGTAATTTGCAAGTCGAACATGGTGTCTTTACCAGTTACCGGAGTGAAAGACTTGGCAGAAAGTATGAAACAATAAAGTTATATCAGTCGAGCGTGAACATTAAAGTCATACGTAAATATTTCGTTCATGATGAACAGTAAATTCCGTCGTGGAAGTTACGCAGTTTAATGAACAATAATTCCAGTATAAAAAAAAATAATCGACTTTGGATATACGAGTATTTTCTCAATGGACCTATTCTTATACCGTATTATACGGGACACGCCCATATTTTAAGGATTTGCCCACGAATCATATTACTCCTGTGGGGACGCCTAAATGTCCACACTTGTTCTACATTGTCCCGGTATTCTCATCTTTGATCCTACCACGTTCTGAAATACCTAGAATTTTAAAAAAATGTTCTTAGTGTGAATGTTGTTATTGTGAAAAAAAATCCACTCTATAGTGTAGGATACAAGTACTGTAAGGTTGATTGGCGCATTTCTTCTTAAACCTAGTTTATATTGATTGAAATTTTGGGTTAAAATTTAACACATATGTTAAAAAAAAGTTGTTTTGAGTGTCCCGTATTTGAACTTAGAAAAGATTGTCAGGTCATCTTCTATCCACAGTCAGTAGTTTCTGATCTACGATCAACATTTTGGCTCCAGCAAAACTAGTTCCTGTGTCTTATCTTAGAAGAGTGAAATTTCAGTTTCATGTTTTTTTTTTTTTTGTTTCTTTCCCCTTTTCTCCTTAAATTCAGAATCAGCAATCACGTTTTAGCGTGAAGACGGCAGTTTAAATACCACAGGAAGTCATGACGCAACCCCGCCCACAGAATAGAATAGCAAGAAAATTAAAGGGACGACTGCATCTGTTTGAAAGAGAGGGAGAGAGAGAGAGAGAGGAGTGAGTCATGGAAAGTAGTGTTTGCAAACATTGTCAGACTGCGGAACCCTGAAGTCGGTGATAATTCACAGCAGGCATCACCCGACCCCTCCCCGCCCACAAACCACTCGGTTATGAAATTAAAATATTTCTGATATCCGTTTTTTTTTAAATCTGTTGACTCGGCGTGGTTATAAATCATTTACGAATCTGTTCGTGCTATGTAAATCCACATCAATCGCACTTCCTTCTCCACTTCCCCCACCCCCACCCCTCCCGATATTGAGAACGGATGACAGTGGCTCCCAACTATTTACACCCAAGAATCACTTTTTCCAGCTACATATGACAAATCACCAGTCTACTCCTATAGGGGATCAGAGCCACATTAGACCACTTAGCAATAACGCAGACCACCTGATAATGGCGTCCCCTGCCACAGGTTGAGAAGCACTGATTTGGAGCACTTGTGTTTTCATTCGCTCTTCGCGTTAATTTGCAGCGCACGCGAATGTCGAGAGCAGCACTTTAACGCTGATTATCCGCTCGATGCAAAAACTAACGTTTATGATATTGATTAGAAAAACTTAGATTTAAAAAAAAGTACTCAAGTAATATGTATCCACAGTAACTTTCCAGGTCTATGTTCTTGTGTGTCTCACTGGCAAAAATAGCTCTGCATGTTAAAATTCTACTTTTGCTTTGAAGATTGTTATCGTTTGTCACGCACTTTATTGTAACTTTATTATATGTACTGTGCCGAATAGCGTTGGCGATCATGCGTCTTACATCTTGTGCGGTCCTTGATGTTTGCAATTAGCTCAGATGCTTTTCTTTTTCCATGGCATTTTGTCAGTCCACTGAGAGCCTTCCTCTCTTCCTTTTTTTTCCCTTGAGTTTTCTAGTCATTATTGGGCTCTCCAATTTCTATCTTCTCATGACATAGCTATGAAGTTTTGATTGTCTTTTTATTATCTATTTAATTAGTTTTCGTTGTTTTGAAGCTTCTTTGGGGATCTCTTCGTCTGTTTATCTGTGTGTTCTAGGTATTTGTTGCATCTTTCTCCTTTCTCCAAAACTACATCTTTATTGCTTCCAGTTTCTTTGTCATATTTATGTTACTTGTCCAAGTTTCACAGCTGTATACCACTGTTGGCTCAGTGTAGCATTGTAATACTCTTTTTCTCACTGTAAGGGACATTTTGTTAGTATCTTCTTCGTGTCATAAACAGGTGCCTTTGCCTTAGCTATTTTGATTCTATTTCATTTGCGCGCTTGCCATCTTGTTGTTCCATATTGTTGTTCCAAGGTAATTGAATCACTTGTGTCGTGTCTTCGCATTTGAAAAGATGTTCTCCTGTTGGGAGGAGCCGGGCCATCCACCAGCTGTAAATGTATGGATAAACAAGCAGCACACCAAAACAAAATATGGGCACTGACACCATATCCCTATGTGCCTCTAAGGCGCGACAGGATTACCTTTACACCAGAACAAGACACCCCACTGCCTTGCGGCTCAGTCTCTGACAAAGACTAACGCAGAAAACAGTATACAGAAGGAGTGGAAGGCAAAGGGAAACCACCACCGCACCATTATTGTCAAATTATTCTTCACAGATCCATCGGAACTTCCAAAACTGACGCAGGTCAACGTTTGATCAAGCAGGAAGCTATTTCAGTTGTTAAAAAAATAAGGAAGGAAGGAATAGCCAATGAGAAACTCGCACAAAGATTGTTGCTAAGTCATTTCATTACACGACTAGACGATTCCAGGAATCATCATCATCATCATCATTAGCCATATCTTCTCGTTGACGGTCATGCTTCTCAACAGATCTCGTCCTTGACATTTTCCATCTGTTCAGGTGATGATTTTTTTTTGTGGGGGGGGGGGGGGTGTCATCGCGTTAGAATATCCATGATTTTTTTTTTCTTGGTCTTCCTCTGCATCTCGAAAGATTCGAGAAATAATGGCCAAATGCGATATTAAGTAAAGAGGACTTGTTCGGTAGCGTCTGTTTTATTCGTCGTAAGTCTGATTGTACAAGATTTGTGTAGTCTGTGAAAGGAGTAAAAGGGAAGGCGAAGTCGATACAGACGGGTGGACAACATGAAGAGATGGATAGAGCTCAGCTTGTACATGGGATATCGTGAAATCCTGTGACAGGAAGCCGAGGTCATTTCCATCAAACCACTTCTAGGAATGATGATGATGAGATGATCTGTCTTCTTCTATACCCTGGGAACCGCAAGCTGGTGTTGTCTGCAGCCGATGCGGTGAAGAGACAGAGCATCGTGCCGGCTTGGGACTGGGTTATCGCGGCCTGTTTTCTCGGCCCCATAGTGGAGCTATTAAAAAGCAGGGGATGTGCATTGCTTCTGTAGCAGACTCCACCACCATGGGGACTATGACGATTCCTGCCCCGATAGCCAGGCTAGGCCTGTTACTAGGGGTACCAGCGAAGGCGTGGGGCAGGGCCTTGGTCGCCGATCCTAATGCTGGCATGTCAGCCATGTTCTCCTGATTGCCATGTCATCCCCATTTGTTTCTGTGGCGTATTTAATTATTATTACCTCTACCTTGTTATTATCTGAAATAGTGAGTTTGAGCTGATATGTTATTTAAAAGCACATATGGGCACCACATCTGGCCGCTGAAACATTTTTTTTTTTGTGGCTCGCAGCAAATGTAGGTAGTTTCTTTTTAGAAACCGTGTAAATTGCTGGAAACGTTAACTACATTAATTTTATATTGTAGAATTACAGTAGCCTGGTTTGATAACTTAATAATATAATGCATTAAGTTTAATTATGTGCCTAAAAGAAACGAATATGAATTTCGTGAGTTTGACATATTTTTTGAAGTGTGAAGATGGGTAGTCTTCTTGTATGGTCGGCGAGTTTCTCATGCTGAATTTAAATGATATTATAAGCTGTTCCAAGTTAAGACTACTCAATTCAAATGTAATATCCACCCTCATTTATGCATGCGAAAGCTGGAAAACAACTAAAGAAATAGAAAAGAAATTAGACTCTTTTGAAAACAAATGCCTAAGGAAAATACTCGGCATCAAGTGGAATGAATTCAAGAACAATGCAGAGATAAGACAGATGACTGAACAACAACCAGTCTCACAGGTGATCAGGAAAAGGAGATGGACATATGTTGGTCACTTGATGAGAAGAAATGATCAGAGAATCCCAAAACAAGCTATCAAGTGGAACACAACAGGCCGAAGAAAAAGGGGCAGACCGCGTGAAACTCTGAAGAGGACATTATTAAGAGAGGCCAAGTTAACAGGCATAAAATCCTTTGTTGAGGTTGAAAGACTCGCCGAAGACAGGAAAAATTGGCGAACTACTTTGCGAGCCCTATGTGACGTCTAACAGCACGGGAAGGATATAAGATAAGATAAGCTGTTCCGTGTTGCTAACTCACGCGTGTTTATTATGGCGGGTATCAAGTAGTCCTAATGTTAACTGATGATTTGGATTTTGATGTAGTTGTGTAAACGGAGAGTTCCAAACACCGAAGCCATCGTGAGGGAGGAGAGTAGAGCACATAACACCCGGGGGAAGACAAGATAAGCAGCTGCTGACAAACATAGGGACAGAGACGACAAAGCTGGGACATAATAGTGATGTCTGTGACAAAAAAAGAAGGGAAGGGGATATCGATAGACTGGAACCCTGCGTGTTAAGTATTCAATTCTTGAGCAAGGACAACTACTTTGCGAGCCCTATGTGACGTTTAACGGCACGGGAAGGATATAAGATAAGATAAAGCCTTTAACCTTGTCGCTTTATCTTGTCTTATATCCTTCCCGTGCCGTTAAACGTCACATAGGGCTCGCAAAGTAGTTCGCCAGTTTGTCCTGTCTTCGGCGAGTCTTTCAACCTCAACCTTATAGTAAAACTACCAAAGAAGGGTGACCTCAGAGATTGCGGGAACTGGAGAGGCATTACCCTACTGCCATTCACCAGTAAAGTATTTTGCAGAATAATCATCAACACATTTTGGACACATTAAACGTCATGATAATTTAGAGAAGACCGTATTGGAAGGATACATAATGGGAAAAAGAAAAAGAGGAAGACCAAGACGAAGATGGCTGCAAGACATCGTTGACGATCTGGAAATGGATGCAACAGCAGTAGGCCATCTTGCTCACAACCGAGAGGCCTACAGGAGTGCTGTTTGGGAGGCAAAGTTCCGCAGGGGACATGCAAATGAATGAATGAATCATCAACAGAATTGTACCAACACTTGAGGAAAAACTTCGGAAAGAGCAGGCAGGATTTAGGAAAGGAAGATCATGCATAGACCACATATTTGTGGCATAGCACAACATATGCATTATTCATAGATTTTGAGAAAGCTTTTGACAGTGTCAACAGAGATGCACTGTGGAAAATCCTAAGATGGCATGGCCTCCCCTATAAAATAGTTAATGTAATCAAAGCCCTATACGAGGGTTTTAAGTCCAAAGTTATCCGTGGAGAACATACCTCCAGCAGCTTTAGGGTACAAACAGGAGTGAAACAGGGATGTGTACTATCACCAACATTATTTATCTTGGCAGTAGACTGGTTAATGAAGGAGGCAACATCAGACAAACGCAGAGGATTACAATGGACCCTTGACACAGTGCTGGAGGACCTTGACTTTGCGGACGACATTTGTCTATTATCAAGCAGTCACAAAGATATGCAAGATAAAATAAACAAGCTAACTCAGAATGCAAACAACATAGGACTAAAGATCAACGTAGGAAAGACAAAGTTAATGAAGCAAAATGTGAACAACAGAAATGTACTCAGAGTAGATAACAAGTTAGTGGAGGAGGTCAACGAATTTGTATACCTTGGCAGCAGAGTAGTAGAAAATGGAGACAGCACAGAGGACATCTACAGCAGACTTACTAGAGTAAACCAGGCTTTTGCAATGTTGCAGACTATATGGAAATAAAAAAAAAACTAAGCATAAATATGAAAATCAGGATATTTAAGACTAATGTTCTAAGTGTACTACTCTATGGAAGTGAATGCTGGAAAATCACCAAAACCATAAAAAACAAGTTGAATTCTTTCCAGACTAAATGTTTACGAAGAATTAGAAAAATATTTTGGCCAAACACCATAAGAAATAACATCTTATTAGCAGAAATGCAGATGAAACCACTGACAACAATTATTGAGGAACGACGCTGGCGATGGCTGGGACATGTACTCCGAATGACTGACAACTCACTACCAAAAATAGCACTAAGATGGACACCACAGGGGAACAGAAGTAAGGGTAGACCAAAAGAGACATGGAGAAGAACAACAGAAAGGATGTTGAGCAATAGAGGGCTCACCTGGGCAAGAGCAGAAAAAAAGGCGAAGGACAGGCATTTGTGGAAAACCTTCCGGAAGCCCTATGTGCCCTGGGCACTTAAGGTTCAGAGAGAGAGAGAGAGAGAGAGAGAGAGAGAGAGAGAGATATCATTCCCGTGCCGTTAAACGTCACATAGGGCTCGCAAAGTAGTTCGCCAATTTTTCCTGTCTTCGGCGAGTCTTTCAACCTCATCGAAGGATTTTATGCCCGTTAATTTGGCCTCTCTTAACAATGTCCTCTTCAGAGTTTCACGCGGTCTGCCTCTTTTTCTTTGGCCTGTTGTGTTCCACTTGATAGCTTGTTTTGGGATTCTCTGATCATTTCTTCTCAACTTTATACATCGGATTTATAAAGGGCGATATTTGCTCTCACAGCCGTTTGTCTTTAGACATCACTACGCTTTTCGAAGAACCACTGCCAGGGGGATAACTCCGAGTAGTGGATTTTTCATGTGCTGCATGTCAGCTTTATCTCTCTCACCCCCATCCTCACCCCCAAACCCCATTTAAAAATATTGAACCCTGCGGCGTTCATCTGGGTGATGTTTATAGTAGAGCACTGTCTGGCACACTTGAGTTTTATTCCATAGATTACCGCTAGTATATTGGTTAGGGGGAGGGGCGATTTTAATACTATACATTGAAGTATAGATATATTTATAGTGCCTTTATTTCTTCTTTTTCTTTTTCCGCACAAATACATGAGAAAGAGAGAGAAAGGGGGGGGGGGGGGTGAAGAATGTAAATGATCTATTGTTGAGAGAGATTGGGGGGGGGAGGGAGGAGAATGTTGAGGAGAGAGCCAAAAAAGGAGGGAGCGGGTCTTTTCTGGTAGATATAGGGAAAAGAAGAAGGTACACCTGTATGATTTCAAGTATGTAGTGGAGGCGGTGGACGACCTCTTTCACATCCTGTGAGCTAAAACCTGACTCTTGGCAGTGCTCCAGACATCTGAAATCTGTAGTGATGCGGTGTGGAGAGAGAGAGAGAGAAGGGGGGGGGGATCTCTCAGTGGTTATTAACATATGCTTTAGCAAAATTGTGACAAGCGATTTCAGATTTGACATGTTAGAGTGTATACCTTTTGATGGTTGCCTGTGACGTAACGTGCTCTTCCATTGATGCACAGATTTGTGAAGCAATGCCCAGTGTTACCTCAAGCCGGCGATGTTGCATGATTAATTTTGATGCCTGAGTTTGTGAAATGCGAATGTTCGTAATATAGTTTTTTTTTAAAAAAGAAAGTATTTGAACGGTAGAAGCAAGTTTATTCATTAACAAAGACAGTCGTAACTTTTCGACTTTCGTCTTATTCAAACAGCAACGTACAGAACGAAGAAGAAAATAAAGGAAAAACTAGACTTACAAGTTAGGAAATAGGCAAGTTATATTTAAAATTAAAGTGGAAAAAAAAGAAAATAAAGTGAACTTATCGGTTGGGTTTTGAACAGCTGAGGCGAACGCATATATACAGTGAAAATATTGTCTGCTTTAGACCTGGAAGAATTATAAGACAGTCTGGTAATAAAGAAGGGGTTAGAAGAATGTAGTGCAGTGGTGGTGTGGTGGATCAGCCAAGATGGAGATTGATGGAATAGATCGATTACTTGAATTTAAGTAATATGCAGAAAATTGAGAAGACGACAGACAGAGAAAGGGCAGTCAGAGTGCTGAAAGGGAAAGGTTTTGGGAGAATGGTGTTGTAAAGGGTCCGTGTAAGATATGGAATTTAGCCCATGTGATTCCAGAGTCCCACGATCATAGATGAGGTGTTTTTCAAGAGCCAGTCGATCTCTGTGAGAGCAACGTTATCTGTTGGCATTGACTTGGAGACATACTTTAATAGGATGGCATTGGAAATATTACAGCTGAGTCTTTCGTTCATAAATAACGCTGTTTCTAAACACATCCCTTTGTATCATGGCCTCTCTCTCTCTCTCACACACACACACACGGCGGCCTGGTTAGCTGAGTGGTTAGGTGCACGGTTTACTAGTCTGGTGGTACCCAGGTTCAGTCCCAGCAGTGGCATTTTTTTTTCTTTTTTCTGGCACACACAAAATGGGTACCAGAGAAATCTGGGGAGTTAAAGCGGCCAGGCGTGATACTAACCACGTCAAAATTTCGTGTGCCAAAGGTCATGGAAAATACGGGCCTAACACCGTATTATCCAGTATACCTTAATGGCATGGAAACGGGGATTATATATATATAATAAACGTTTTCATTTTAGTGTTCACAGTATAAATGAAAAAAAAAACTGCTTCGTAAAAAGTCGTATTTAAACGGCTGCGCGTACGCACAGCTAACAGAGAGGATTGGTTGTAACAGCTTCATTAATAAAAGCTGCACGTTATGAGCCGTCATAAGATGGGTGCAGTTCAGGTCGTAACCTCATTTTAAAAGTCAAGTGTTACGCTCTCTTTATAACTGGTGTTAGTTTTAATTGAAGCGCAGTTTATGCAAGGATGTGAAGCTGACCTAACAGTCACTGAAATACAGACTGTTGGATTAAGTTGAGGGTACATCTGTTCCTTGATGCTGAAGTTAAGAGGATTTAACTAAGTGACCTTCACTTCCACCTCCAAAAAATGACGTAAATGTAGGAAATGTATTTAAAATATTCATAAAATTGGAGGAACAAGTAGCACATGATAGTAGTGGTTTATGGAGCTTGCCAGCAAAATGTTTCCAACTGTAAACATTAATGGAGTTTGTACGGAAACATACAACGGAACAAAACGTTAGAGAGAAAATGCACACATCAAATTTCTAGTACCATTACCTTGAACTTGCGGCAGGTTCTTTATTACTTGCTGGACTTAGGTAGTTTTATGACACTCGCCACCTCCCGGCCCGCGGGCAGCACGCGGAATGGTTTGTTAGCGCGAGAATTAGGAAGCCCGAACACGTCAGTTTGATGCGTTTTGTCCAGCTACGGCCTGCTCAGACAAGGGGCAGTTATGTATGAAGGAGTCCTAGAAGGTAGACACGCCACACTGACCACATAAATGGAAAAGATATGTAAGAAAAAAATTAATTAACTATATCATAACTAACATAATGTTGAGGGTTCGGTATTATCAAAGGTTCGTGATCGTGTGAAGCATACGTTTTCACAATTCTAAATTGTTCATATGAGTTGCCTGTCAGGCAGATTTGTTCTCTTGATAGCCAATCTGAAGACTTCGCATTGCCGAGTCATGCTGTGAGAGCGGTGTTGAAAGAGTAGGAAAATACTGTATATAAAATATGCACATACGTAAAGATAGTTCAGAACAATTAGTAGTACTGAAAGATAAAATAGAATAATCTTATGTTTCTGGGGATTAGTTAACTGGAGCAAAGACAAATAATGGAAGCACTAATGTTGTGTGAAGGCACCACTTAACATCTGTAAGGAGGGAAGATTAAGATGTAGGAGAGAGGAAAGATTAAGATGTAGTAGAGAAGGAAGATTAAGATGTAGTAGAGGAGGAGGATTAAGACATCGTCCCTAAACTCTGGAGACGAGAAATGAGCAGAAATTATTAAAAACAAAAAATGTATCCTGTAGACACACCGGTTAGCTGGGAACAACAACATTTAAAAGTTGCTCATTGGTTGGTGCAAATGTGTCATAGTTGTTCTTGTTCATAGTTGTATTTCATCATCATCAATAATTTGTAAAAAAAAAAATAATCTTTAGCTTTGTGAGACACATTGACAATTATTGTGTCAGATTTTTATTTCTTCTTGATAGATAAAATTCTTTGCAACTATTTTGTATCATCCAAACTAATGACTGACTTCATTAGAACTTCGTTACAGTCTCCTCAGTTAATTCATTTGATATTTCCATATCTGCTTTACCGAGTCCACGCCTTGCTATTGCTGGATAAGAAATTTAAATTTAGTGGCCTGTTTATATATATATATATATATAGTTTAGTTACACTTGTGTAAAAAGCAATGAGCTATTGTAGGGATGTTAAAGTGAAGCATTGTTGGTGGTAAATACCAGTAGTGAAGTCGCATATGTATATATAGTTTCCTCTTTTCTCAGTTATTTTAAGCTGCTTCTTCGTAAGAACGGCAGATAATAACTTCCTTGTTTGCTATTTAATATAGGTACCCAACAGGAAGCAGAAAGAGAAGAATTGTTGTTAGTGTATGTGCATTTTTTTTTATACAAAAACTAAGAGCATATGTAAGATAGCTGACCCAAGTGCTCCAGTTGTGAGCATGGCGAGTACTTGTAACTTGTGTAACTTACAGAATATTAGTGTTTAGTATACACTAATACTTCTCCACTTGGTCTAATTGTAACTTGGTCTAAGGAGAAAGGCGTGGGCGTTTAAAGGTTTGTCGTTAAATTCAGTTCCTAATAAACCATGTGCCTATTTGGTTCCATGTATTTCTGTGTAAATTCTGTCGTTTGTATCTGCCGTAGCCTTTGTTTTACAGAACTGGATATTCACTGTTGCACAGTTTCACAGGATTTATTTTATTTTAAAACCTTATTGCTGAAAACACTTACACGTGGCGCCCATTGGTTTTTCTGCATGTGGGCTCTCATTGTTTCAAAATTACATTTTATTATATGCCCTGTATACTTTTAGTTCACTGACATATTTCAGTTTCTGGCCCAGACTGTTTCATGTTTCAGTTTCTGTTGCAAAGTCTTACTGTTGGGAGTCTGTTAACAGTGTTGGGCACTGGGAAGGAAATTTGTGAAGTATTCTTACATCTTACATCATTCCCGTGCTGCTAACGTCACTTAGGGCCCGCGTGGTAGTTCGCCAAGATTTCCTGTCTTTGGCGAGCTTTTCAATCTCATTAAGGGATGTTATGCCCACTTGAAGTATTGGTTGTGTTTTATTCCAGGAGAGTGATCAAGCATAAGAGTGAGGAATGTTGAATACATCACTGCTGCTGAATATATATATATATATCTCGCAGAATTCTTAAACATATGCCTTTAGTAGGAAGCACCATCAGTGCCATAGAAATGTGGTACAGAAAAGGACAATGGTAGGAAATGTTGAAGTACTCTAAAATAAAACAAATAAAACTACAGATTTTAAAATGAGTTTCTTTTTTTTCCTGTACTTCCTTGAGCATATTCTTCTTCTTCAGTCTTCCAGGAACTGTGACCTAGTGTTCTTTGCAGCCAGTGTGGTGAAGATGTTGAAGCACAGCCAATTTTTGTTTGTTTGTTTGTCAGTGCCAGAGTGCAGCAGAGGTGTGCAGTACTTCTTTTTCAACAGGTTCCCACAGTGATCCCTGCCTCTTTAGATAGACTAGGCCTATTAATGGAGATACCAACAGAGAAATGGAACAAGGTTTTGGTCAGCCGTGGTTCCCAACCCTGACACTAGCATGTCAGCTGTGATTGCTTCTTCTTCTTCTTCTTCGTTCACTTCTACCACCAAAAACCGCAATGTGAACCTACTGAATTCACGCCTGTGGTCCTCGTTAGGTCCCGTAGTCCCCTGTGTGGTCCAAAATAGACAACACGAGATCCACGAGAGGACCACAAGGGGTTCAGAGTATCACAGTGGTTTAGCCTGTATTCTTGGAAGGTCTCGGAAGCGGGATTGCGTGACACCGTGGTTTTCAACCCTATCCAGTCCAGGGTTGGACTTTCTCATCGGAAAACCTCAGCGTGATTAGGATACGCAAACATCCCTGCCGGGTGAGAGGTGGTTGCCTATCTAGACTTCCCTGGTCCAGTGTCTCTGACTTCAGCATTTTGCGGTCGTGGCCGCTACCCTTCCTAGTTGTGACCAGGATGGAGCTTTTGTCCAGGAGGACGAATCCTCGCCACTAGTGACTTCTACCCCTGGGTTGAGCCGGTTTAGGCATTATCCCAGTATGGGCGTGTTTGGGACGGGACCGACCTCTAGGGCAGAGGTACTGTGACATGCATAGCCTTCAAGATTCACCCCTAGTATGAGCCAGTTTAGGCAAAATTCACCAGTATGGGTGTTTATCAGGCGTTACCTACCTCTAGAGCGGAGGTGGCATGACATGTCTAGCCATCAAGTTCCACCCCTGGTGTGTGCCGGTTTAGGCATATTTCACCAGTGTAGGTGTATTTCGGACGTGGGCGGCCTCTAGAGCAGAGGTGCCGTGGTATAGCTCTCGTAGCGATACTACTGGACATACCGGTTAAACTTCACTTTCCACAACCTTTTCCCATCGGCTCCGCACAGCAACCTTTATTTCTTTTCCGCATTTACTTCCTTAACCGGGAGGAGCTTCACTCCACGTGCGGCATTTGGAGAGTCTTGCCAGCAGTGTCTTAACTTCTGGGACAAGCCGGTTCATGCATTTCACCCGATATGACTGCACTCAGGACGTGGCCGACCTCCAGACCAGAGGTGCCGTGATTTGACTGTTTGCTTCGCTTTATCCTTTCTACCACCTTTTCCGCAGTGATGCTGCGCGGCAACCTCATTTGCAAATTTCTTCATTGGCCGGGAGAAGCACCGCTCCACGCACAGCAGCTGAAGATCTCGCCAACAGCGGTAGATGAGCTACCAAACGTGCCACTCATCTACCCTAAGTAACTGGTTTTCAGGCGCCAGATATTCGCCCTCGCCCCTTCTCCTGTCAGCTTAAACAGTTCTGCCACGGGAAGGCCAGGAGCTGGACTTGACTGCCAGAGGCTGTTTGTGGCGCGTTTGCAGTCCTTAGAACCAGCTGTGATTGCTAAATCAGACAGCGTTATCACCCTCTGAGCATATTGAAATGTTCATTCGTCAGAAAACGTGTCTTGAATGAATGAAATTCAAGATCTCAGCAGTAATACAGACAAGAGTTAGGGGACATGTAGTCTGTATGTTAAATTAGTACTGGAGGCAGGGCATATTGGTGATCTTTTCAACCAACCTTGAGTGTGTGTGTGTGAAGGAGGCAATCAGTGATGGAAAGTATTGCAGACTTGTCTATCATGTAAAGTTATGTTTGATAAATAGGGACAAAAAAGTGAATTCAGTAAGCCAGAGGAAGTGACATTTCGTATAAACATTTCACTCCACGTTTATATATTACCAAAGCAACTGAACCTGGCAGCCACCTTTATGCTTTTTTTTTTCTTTCTTTCTCAACCACCTCTTTGAAGGGAGCATTCTGATATCCTCAAAGGAATGAAAAGGCTACACTTGTGGCTTTGTTTTCGGTGAAGTTCCCACGTTCATTTTTTGCCCCCCCCCTCCCCCAGTAATGTTTTGTTTTAAAACTGAGCTTGTGATGACATTTTAGTATGAGGTTTGAGAGAGCAGTGCACATGCCATGAGCTGAGTGAAAACAGCTGTCCATTATGCTCTACTTCTGTGGTGAAATTATTCTCACACTGTGTTATGATTTATGTTAGTGTATGCTTGGTGGTTTGTAGCTCTGGTAAAGAATATTAAGTAAACAGTGTTTTATGGTATGTACCATAACGTATCTGTTGCATCAGTTATTTATTGTTGTTTGACTAGTGGTTTAAAAATGTGTCTTTCTCTCTCTGTGTCTTTCTCTCTCTTTTTATCTTTCTCTTTTTTTATTTTTCTTTCTCTGTCTGCCTCTTTCTCTCTGTCTCACTCTCTCTCTCTCTCTCTGTGTCTGCCCCTCTTTTTCTCTCTGCTTTCTCTCTCTCTCTCCCTCCCTGCCTCTTTCTCTCTGTCTCTCTGTGTCTGCCCCTCTTTTTCTCTCTGTCTCCTCTCTCTCTCTCTGTGTCTTCCCCCTCTCTCTCCCTGCCTGCCTCTTTCTCTCTGTGTCACTCTCTCTCTGTGTCTGCCCCTCTTTTTCTCTCTGTCTCCTCTCTCTCTCTGTGTCTTCCCCCTCTCTCTCCCTGTCTGCCTCTTTCTCTCTGTCTGTCTGCCTCTCTCTGTGTCTGCCCCTCTTTTTCTCTATGTCTCCTCTCTCTCTCTGTGTCTTCCCCCTCTCTCTCCCTGTCTGCCTCTTTCTCTCTATCTGTCTGCCTCTCTCTGTGTCTGCCCCTCTTTTTCTCTGTCTCCTCTCTCTCTCTCTGTCTTCCCCCTCTCTCTCCCTGTCTGCCTCTTTCTCTGTCTGTCTGCCTCTCTCTGTCTCTCTGTGTCTGCTCCTCTTTCCCTCAGTGTCTTCCTCTCTGTCTTTCTCTGTGTCTGCTTCTCTCCCCTCTCTCTCTGTGTTTCTTTTTTTCCCTCTCTCTCTGTCTGGCTCTCTCTCTCTCTGTCTGCCCCTCTTTCTGTCTCTGTGTCGCCCCTCTCAGTGTCTTCTCCCCTCTCTCTGTGTCTCCCTCCCTCTCTATGTGTCTCACTCTCTCTCCTCCTCTTCCTCTCTCTGTCTGCCCCTCTTTCTCTCTCTCTGTCTGCCTCTCTCTCCTCCTCTCTCTCTCTGTCTGCCTCTCTCTCTCTCAGAGTGAGTGGATAAGAGTGAAAAGTAAATGTATTTTTTCTCAACTTCTCTGTGTTAATTATGTTTGTTATACGAGGAGAAGTCACCAAGTAACTCGCAAATTGAAATATTTTATCAGTGGCAGTTATCAGGTAGTATTTAAATATATCCTTAGATAGTACCATCATCCAACTTTGTAATAGTTATATGTAGGGGGCGCTGGGAGCCACGTGCGCATGCGCAAAGCAATAACAAAATGGCTACCCAACTGTTAGTGTGTACCAAAGAAGAACAGAGAAGTGTAGTGCGATTTTTGTGGGCTAAAGGACATTCAGTTGAGGACATTCATAAGGAAATGATTACAGTTTATGCTGAAAGTGTTTATCACGTAAAGCGGTCTATAACCGGGTAGAATAATTTTCTCAGGGACGCACCGAAATTGTTGACAAAGTCCGACTTGGCCGTCCTGTTCAGATTGCAGCAGAAGCGACTGTGCAACGTGTGAATGAGATTATCAGAGCTGATAGACGAGTAACATACACCCTATAGCCCTGACTTAGCTCCAAGTGATTTTCGCCTGTTTGGTCCATTGAAAAACCACGTTGGCGGGAGAAGATTCTCGAGTGACGAAGAGGTGGAAACAGAAGTAAAAAAATGGTTCAGAAATCGGACCCCCGATTTTTACGCCTTGGGTATCGCATCACTGATTACACGATGAGACAAATGTATCAATGTTTGTGGCGATTATGTTGAGAAATAGGGGAATAATGTAGGTTCAAAAATTTTAAGTTTTCAAATTACTGTCGCATTTAGTTTCTTTTTTTTGTATGTGTGTAACAGGCATTTGCGAGTTACTTAGTGACTTCCCCTCGTATGAACGTCATATTTGTAGAATGTTTGGAACAGAGTGAAAGTTGTATGATAAAGGGCAGAATGTCAGACGGGCTGCATGCTCAATTCTTAATCCATTGAAAATAAAGATCAATCAATCAATCTCTCTCTCTCTCTCTTTCTCTCTCTCTCTCTCTCTCTCTCTCTCTCTCTCTCTCTCTCTCTTATATCACACCAACATTCTTAATTATGTTCCAAGAAAGGCATAAGGCAAGGACAAGAACTTTTTTTTTCTTTAGTCTTGGGGATAAGTATCTGATTTCTCTCATTCTTACAGTTAGATGTTCTTCTTTCAGTACACACGTGTGGAAGATACAGTACGACTGGCAAATACATAAACGTTGCATCATCTGTAATAAGGAGAGGAGGAGAGCAAAGATCAGCATAGGCAGAGATTGTTTAAATGTTTTTTCTATGTTTCTTGTTTGTAGTTCTTACAAAGAAATATTTGATTGTATGCACAACAGCAGATATATTTGACTGACTGAAGATATGGGGAACAGCTGTTCAGAGAACTATCATATCCATAGACATCCCCAAATTGTATTCAGTTTGTTTTTTATTAGCTCAGTCTTTGATTTGCCTGCTTTTGTTCTCCACCTCCAAACAGTTGTGTCACGTGTAGCAGATGGATAGCATAATGTGTTCCTGTTTGAACAGAGTGACATGACTTGTGGGTTTTTGTTTTTGTTTTTTTTTCCTAGGCAGCAAGTAGAACTTGGTGTAATGTTTCTGTACATGCAGTACTGGCAGTTTGCTCCAGAATGTGTTCATATTTATCAGGTCTAATTCTAGTGACCTCATTCTACATTAGGCCTGTCTATAATCTGGTTTATGTAATGCTTCAGAATATGCAGTAAAATGACAGAGTGCAGTATTGTTTGGTTAGCCTTTAAAATTAAGAAAAACTTTAGACATGAGAGAAAGAGAAGTAGTAAGACAGTAACCATGATCCAGATAGAATCCAGTAGGACAAACAACTGCTTGGCTGTGAGAGGAGAACAACAGGCTCCAGTAGGACAAACAACTGCTTGGCTGTGAGAGGAGAACAACAGGCTCCAGTAGGACAAACAACTGCTTGGCTGTGAGAGGAGAACAACAGACTCCAGTAGGACAAACAACTGCTTGGCTGTGAGAGGAGAACAACAGACTCCAGTAGGGCAAACAACTGCTTGGCTGTGAGAGGAGAACAACAGACTCCAGTAGGACAAACAACTGCTTGGCTGTGAGAGGAGAACAACAGACTCCAGTAGGACAAACAACTGCTTGGCTGTGAGAGGAGAACAACAGACTCCAGTAGGACAAACAACTGCTTGGCTGTGAGAGGAGAACAACAGACTCCAGTAGGACAAACAACTGCTTGGCTGTGAGAGGACAACGACTCCAGTAGGGCAAACAACTGCTTGGCTGTGAGAGGAGAACAACAGACTCCAGTAGGACAGACAAATGCTTGGCTGTGAGAGGACAACAACAGACTCCAGTAGGACAAAGAACTGCTTGGCTGTGAGAGGACAACAACAGACTGACTCCAGTAGGACAAAGAACTGCTTGGCTGTGAGAGGACAACAACAGACTGACTCCAGTAGGACAAAGAACTGCTTGGCTGTGAGAGGACAACAACAGACTGACTCCAGTAGGACACAGAACTGCTTGGCTGTGAGGACAACAACAGACTCCAGTAAGACAACTGCTTGGCTGTGAGAGGAAAACAACAGACTCCAGTAAGACAACTGCTTGGCTGTGAGAGGACACCAACAGACAGACTCCAGTAGGACAAACAACTGCCTAGCTGTGAGGCTACAGTCACTGGCCACTGAACCATCTCTCATCTGCATATGCTATGCTATTATTTTGCTTTAGAACTTATTCATTCTTATCATGTCTGCTTCTGATGATCTTCCGCCTCTCCCTCTCCTCTTCCACACCCCCCCCCCCCCCTCTCTCTCTGTTTATGATCATCTGCACAAAAGTGTTTGCCCAACTGTTGAGCTGTGTTCTGATTTTTTCACTCTCATGACATTCACAGCAGTTACAGAGTACTGTTATGTTATCTCTTTATAGCAAGGTTTGTGTTTTAGAGGCTGCTGTTAAAGAGTACTGTTATGTTATCTCTTTATAGCAAGGTTTGTGTTTTAGAGGCTGCTGTTACAGAGTACTGTTATCTCTTTATAGCAAGGTTTGTGTTTTAGATGCTGCTGTTACAGAGTACTGTTATGTTATCTCTTTATAGCAAGGTTTGTGTTTTAGAGACTGCTGTTACAGAGCACTGTTATGTTATCTCTTTATAGCAAGGTTTGTGTTTTAGAGGCTGCTGTTACAGAGTACTGTTATGTTATCTCTTTATAGCAAGGTTTGTGTTTTAGAGACTGCTGTTACAGAGTACTGTTATGTTATCTCTTTATAGCAAGGTTTGGATTTAGTTAGTTGCAGGTCTTTTTTCAGATTTGACCTTTAAATTAAATTACTCTACTTTCATATAGTAGACTGTTAGCCCTAGTCTATTCTTTGTGAAATTGAGTAGGGCTAACGGTCTCTCTTCAGAACCATGCATTTGTTTCTATTAACTAATGTTGCTGAACATAGCTGCTTTTTTGCACTAGGTACCAGGTTTGCATTGATCTGATTGTCTCTGTTGATCTAGTCACTTTTTCTAGTGCATGGGCGCTGGTTCCATTATGGTCTGAAGTTTAATTATCCTGGTGTTTAAATGAACTTAGGACATAAAATTGATCGACTTCAGACATCAATGTTTGTTTCTTGAGCTTTCCACCTGAATGTTATGGTTACATCTTTCTGTATGTGAATATGATGATAACATGGATCAAATACATGAAGGAAATGAATAACAGTGGTAGCTAATAGCTAATATATACATGGATTTAGATGAGGAAGAAGCAGCTGTGATAGGAAAGAGCATTTGTCATTTTCTTTACCTTTATTTGTGTTTGAAAGTTATTGTTGTTTTGTATATAAATGAAGGTGATTTGTACATGAGCATTGGTTTATTCCTTAATACACTAACAGGCTTGTACGCAGTGCAATTAATCAGATATTTTATAATTTCAGAGGCATTTTCTTTAACATCCAGTTTTACATATTGGCTGACATGATTATATATCTCTGATTTCATATGAGAGAACTGTCTGATTTTGCAGTAGAAACCAATAATACATATTACTCCTGGGCTTACTCTTTCTGATATTCCTTATTACTTTTATTATGCATGATTTCAGTAGTTGAGTGTCTTTTCTTTCTTTCTGTGTCGTTCACAGCTGGTACTTTGGCATGTTGTCCAGAGAACGGACAAACAACATCCTCATGGGTCAGGATTACAGTGGAGTTTTTCTTGTGAGAGAAAGCAGATCAATACCAGGAGATTTTGTACTGTGTGTGAAGTAAGTTGTTTATTAAGGTGTCATTAGATTAAATAGAGTGAGTACAGTTATTCAGTTGCTGTTTATTTAGCTAGTCCAGCTTCAGTGGCCTCAGGGGTCACAGTTATATGCAGAATTGAGTGGCAGGTCACATCTGAATCAACCAGTTTTTGCCATCATCATGTGCTGTCTCCCAGTGGAAGGTTGGCTGCACTGAATCTCCATTCTGCTCTGCTAGAGCACTCAGCCAAGCTTGTCCCTGACAATCTCTTGATGTTGTCCACCAGTCTGTGTCACTATCATCCTCTTGTTCTCTTTTTCTGATCTTGCCCTCAAGAAGGGTCTTCAGTAAAGTATTGCATCTTTTGACATGCCTACAGTATTTTGGCTGTCTTGTTTTTATGACTTTCAGTATTTCTCTTCTCACTTCTAATTAGTCTAGCACTTTGTTGTTTGTTTTCTTTTCTGTCCATGGTATACACCCTATTCTTCTGTATATCCATATCTCAGGCACCTCAGTTCTCTTTTCTGTTGTCTTATTCAAGATCCAGGCTTCCACACCATAAAGGAATATTGAGTATATTTTATGGTATGTAATCTCAGTTGCTGTGATATTTGTTTTCATGTAAGGATCTTCTGCATTCTGCTGAAGATTTTTTTTTTTTTTTTGCCAGGCGTATTCTGTTACATTTCTGTTTCACATTTTCCATTCTCTGTTATCGTGTGCCCCAAATACCTAAAGCTTTTCACCTGTTCCAAGTAATTCTCCATTTATTTTTATATTTGCTGCTGACTTTCTTTCTTCTCTGCTGATTACCATGTCTTTCTGTACTTTTGACTTTCATTGTTTATTTGCATCACTAGATTCTGGAGGTTTTTGCCAGCTTGTATAAAAATGGGGGAAAAATGAAGGTTGTGAAGTAAAGGTGAACTAATTGTTTTTAATTAGCTTTTTTTTTATCTTCTTTGTATGCACACTGGCGATGATGCGTGGTGCTCTGATTTTTTTACTTCTGCACCTTTCCTTGCTAGGGCAAAATGTGGTCTTGCTCTCACTGCCATGAAGACAGTGGTGTAGGCTGGCCTGGCCAAAAATTTTGTTTTCCAACCTCTGGTGGCTGTACTTAAACCCTTTCTCCACATCAGATCCAGCATGCAATGGTGGCTGGCCAGGCGTCTTTGAGACAGTTCCACACAGACACTCTGACTTTGGGATGAGGAATCCAATGAGTTACATGCCCGGCCACCTATAGTCTGCTGGCTCTGTTTTGTTTACATCATTCTGATAGCCATTGTTGTAAAGACTCATAGGCTTGTCACATCCTGGATTCATTGATTTCACACCAGATCTTCTTCATCCCCTCCAGCTATCTCCATATCCCCATCCTTCACCAACCTGACATTACATTTTACAAAAATAACAATTAGTGTTGATTGCTACAGGTTTCTGGGCTACAAAAGTAGGTCAAAGACTATGTTAAGATAAGTGTGTTCTTAACACATTTGTTCCCAGGGGATTTTTTTAAAATCAAATTACATTCCATAATAACCTTACAGGCCCTAGATGGATACCCAAAGCTAGTGTGTGTATGTGTATGTTATTTAGAAAGACAGACTTACTAATATCAGTGCTCGGTTCTTCACATGTTGGTACAGCCTCTCAGTCTGTATGTGTTATTCAACTTTTAATTTGTTATTTTTATGTAGCGTCTGAATAATGATGAATAGTACCCTCTCCTTCTTTCCCCTCAAAGTAAGTTCAAATTTCATCATGCAAATGCAGGACTTATTTTTATGTGAATATATTTTAAACTGAGCATGCTGAAGTACTTTGTCATGACAGAATATATTTACTATTTTTAGAGGCTAAACATCCAATCCCACAACCAGGAAGATCAGAAGAGGACATGAAACTATTGGAACAGAAGGCACACATAGAAAAATTTGGTCAATGGGATGTACTTAGACCCATGATCCATTATGTAGTAGCTAAAATACAGTAAGCACTGAGGTACCAGGATTCCTGGTCAGTTGGCTGAATGATCCACAGTCCTTTATGTAGTGGCCAGAGTGCTGTAATCATTGAGAAACCGTGAGTCTCAGTCAGTAGGAATTAACCACAGTCCTACATGTAATAGCTAGGAAAATCAATGAGCCACCAAGACTCCCAGCTAATAGATGGAATGATCCACAGTCCTTTATGTAATCACTGAGGTAGCCTAGACTCCCAGTGGTAATTGTCTACTTTATTTCTGCAATGCCTCCTTTAGATACAGTGTAAAAAACATATGTTGTACATTCTTTTTTTTTACTCTGAAAGTGATAATTTTAAGTTCCAAGTATGTGATTGCTGCACGGTATTTGGTGAGTCATATCACATATTGTGGTTGCAAAATCTGAGTAAAAGGGGATAGTTTAAAAAAATTAGACATATTTACTTCTTCTGGATAATCTTCTTCTTCTTCTTCTTCGTTCGCATTGTCTGTCTATATCTGCAGTCCTGTCTCTTGGATAAATTTCACTGTTTTTTGTAACTCATGTATGGAACCGTAGAGCTTATCTTCTTTAGTGGTTTCACTGGGCCAGTAATTATTTCTCAGTATCTCGTAGTTGATGCAGTTCTGGAGGATATGTTCCACAGTTTGGGGCACCTGGGCACATGTACATAGATTAGTAGTACCAACCTTAAACTTTGTATACATATGACTTCGGAGTTGGCTGTGTCCTGTTCGGAGACGGAAGATGATGACTTGTTCCTTTCTGTTTAGCATGTGATAGTCATCATGTGGTGGTGTTTGTGGCTTCCTGTAGGTTTTTATCATGCTTTTCTTCTGATTATAGGTGATTGGTATGTCTGGTTGCTCCATTTCAGTGCCCTCTTTAGCCAGATGGTCAGCTTTCTCATTGCCTGGTATCCCACAGTGGGAGGGAATCCATTGCAAAGTGACTCCATGTTGTAAGCCATTTTTTGACAAGGCATCCTTAAGGTCTGGTAGTTTGTTGCTCTGAAGAGCTTCCAGTACTGATCTTGCATCTGTGAGAATTACCACAGGACATGTATCAATTCTGGAGTTTGAAAGTATTTCAACCACAGCAATACCTGCCCTAACTTCTGCATCAAAGTTGTTGCAGTATTTACCAGTGGGTATGGAAATCTTGTCAGTGGTGTTGTTTGGATATTCAATATATGCTCCTGCCCCTCCATTCTTTATGGCATTATGTGCAGATCCATCTGTATACACACGTATCCAGGTGTCACATGGATATTTGTCATCCAGAACACTAAGTGTGGCTGTTGATCTTACAAGACTGCTCTGCATCTCACCATTCTGCACACCTTTCACTTCAGTCTGAATAGTTATTTGTGTATAATCTGCTTCTTTCCATGGTGTATGCTCTGGTACAGATGATAATGGAGCGACTACAGGTGGAAGGTCAGGTATCAGCTTACGCATACGCTTGGCCTGATGAATGAAGCTGCTTCTTTTAAGCCGTCCTAATGCCAAGTTATTGAATCTCTCCTTCAGGGGATGGCTTACAGAGCTAAGGAATTTTTCTCCCATGGTCATGACCTTTGTGTCTCTACGTTCCTTTAGCTGTTGAACACCAACTATTTTCTGCATTTCTACTATTGGTATGAACCTCATGGCACCTGTGATAATCCGTAGTGACTGATTTTGAACCTTGTCTAGATTATGCAGCTTAGTGTTTGATGCTGTGCACCAAGATTTTGAGCCATATTCTAAATGTGGTAGAATACTTTGCTGATACACATTCTTTAGGATTCTTTCACTAGCTCCCCATGTGGTTCCACTCAATTTTCTTAATATGGCTAGTTTTCTTCTGGCTTTTGCTTCTGCACTGTTGATGTGTTGCTTCCACATCAGTTTTGAGTCAAGAGTCACTCCTAAGTAAGTGGGTTGGTTGTCCATCCTTAAGGGTATTTCATTTACAAAGATCTTACCTGCTTTCTGTTTAGATGAGAGGGTGAACAGAGTGGTACTTGATTTCTCTGTGTTGATACTTACACACCATTTGTTTGTCCATGATGTCAAGATGTCTGCTGTTCTTTGGAGTCTCTGTGTAGCAACTGTCGCATATTCATCTGTACACCACATGACCAGATCATCTGCATACAGTGCCGCTTTGATTCTATAGGGAAGTTCCTTGACCAGGTCATTAATGAATACAAGGAATAGTGTAGGTGAAAGGACTCCTCCTTGTGGTACACCGTGTCGCAGAAGTACTTTCTGGCTTTTGTGACCATCCATTACTACTCTAGCTCTTCTATTGTGTAAATAGGACTTTATCCAGTTGTATAGTCTTCCATTCACATTGCAGTTTCTTAGTTTCCACAGCAGACCTTTTTTCCATACTTTATCAAAGGCTTTCTTCAGGTCTATCCACGCTGCTAGTACAAGGTTTTTCTCTTGGACTCTGGATAATAAATAGTTGTTAATTTTCAGTGAAATATCAGACCAAAATGTGGTATTTTTAAAATGCACACTTTCATCAATAATTTATATAATCTTCTTGCATCCTTCCTCTGCTGTCAGGCATCACATTAAGGCTCACAGTGTGTCTCGCCACGAGTCTCTGTTCTTGGTAAAGCTTCTCAGTCTCATCAAGGGATTTGATGCCACTCTTGCCACTGTTCTCTTTAGGGTCTCTTGAGGTTGGCCTCTTTTTCTTTTCTCCAGATTTCCCATTTGATGACTTGCCTTGTGATTCTCTGATTGTTTCTTCTCAGCACATGGCCCACATATGTCCACCTTCTTCTCTTGATCACTGCTGAGACCTCCTTTTCTTGATCACTGCTGAGACCTTCTCTTGATCACTGCTGAGACCTCCTTCTCTTGATCACTGCTGAGACCTCCTTTTCTTAATCATTGCTGAGACCTCCTTTTCTTGATCACTGCTGAGACCTTCTTTTCTTGATCACTGGTGAAACCATGTGCTGTATTCATATAATATGGAATACATAAATTAGTAATGCATCAGGTCTAGTGTATTAATTGCTTGACTTAACTCCATCCTTCTGCCCCATCTTGATAAGATGTCTGAAAGATAACCAGACGATAACAGTGACATTCTTGTTCTACCTGCCCCATGTTCTATACCCTTGCATGCAATTTAACGTATATAATGACAGCTCGGAAAAGTGACTATTTCACTCCAGAATTAATTTCCATGCTCTGACAGAGTAAATTTTAATGAGAAATTCTGGTAGAATGAAACTGAAAGGCAGTTATAATTTGAAAATATAGCTTGGGTTAGAAATATGCTACTTTTCATTTTATTTAGAATGTGCCTAAATATCGCTCTGAGCATTGGTCTACATAGATGTGCAAGAGTCTCTTTTGGAATGTATGAGTTAACACTAAATAGTCTAGCAGCTTAGTTTTGATAACAGTGGACAGTATGGCAGCTTATCACAGGAGAGAATCAGATTTGACAAGGAAACCTATTGAAGAGTCCACAGGAAACTAAAACTGAAAGCTGCCACATATATGACATCAGCTTTCATTCAGATAAAATGTCCTTGAAGGATTAAATGAATCGGAGTAAAACAGAAATCGGCTATCAGGACATCCTGTGTTAAGTGTTTTAAAAAATACACGCAAGAGGAATTCCATGAAATGATAAGTTTAAACAAAAAAAATTAGATGTCATTAAAAGCTTACATAAAGAGTACCAAGAAGAGCAAGATTTTCTCATTTCAAAACTCTTTTACCGTTACATCACTTCCATTGCTTCAGTATGTCCAGTGATTCTACATCCTGTGTTACTACAAGTGTAAAGAATAAACAGTTCAGTAAAACTGTATGTGAAACATTTTCCTCCCTTATTTTGTATCCTTTTTTTTTTTTTTCATCACTTTATGTTGTTTGCAATCCAGGGAAGACCAGAGAGTCAGTCATTACATTATCAACAGAATACAGGCCTCAGCCGGAACCTCAAGGTTTAAAATTGGAGACAAAGAGTTTCCAGATATACCAAGCTTATTAACCTTCTATAAGACTCATTACTTGGACACAACAACACTGATTAAACCAGTAAGTATTCATTGGGTCATGACTTGCTTCAGTGATCTAATTTGCTTCATCTCAGAGGAGGAAGTGGCACCCACCCCCCACCCCCAGTGGTATGTCTTCATGGTCTCACCTTAGTTCATGACAGCTGATGCCTGTGTGTCCTGTCAGATCAGGATTAGGTTGTTGTGGCTTTCTAGAGCAGGCCTTAGAAGCAGTGAACAGTGTGAGCTCCACCTTCACACTAGCCTGGCAGAAACAACAAGAAGAAAGTATGTTTCTGGGATTATTGTGAGGGGATGATTCTCTAGACTGACTTCAGCATACCCAGCCTTGGTGGCTGTGTCATCTGTCAGGGCAGACATAGCTAGGCTAGCTTTTTGATCAGCTTGACCCAAATAACGGTGTCATCGGTCTGACTGCAGAAAGCTAGGCCGAGACCTTTATCAGCATTGGTTGACCCTGTTGACTTTGCATCCTTCAAACTCAGCACCTTAGAAATAATACAGGCAATCTCTGGGGTGGGGTGGGGGAAAGCCAGCATTGCCAGTTTAAATACTACTTAAGGCTCTAATCCAACGGAATGTTTCAGTTTAATCCCTACAACACAGTATAGAAAAGATATGAAAAAAAAATGTTCACACTGTTTGTTTCTCATTCCAGTAGATCTGAATTATGGTTTCATCTCATCACAAACTTACAAAAACCAAGGCTTAGCCCATTAGTTTAGCTTTACTCATCTATTTAAAGTTTTAAAAAATCATTTGGTATCATGTTTGTTGTTGATTAGCAGGAGCTGGTGAAAATATTCTGTCTTTCAGTTTGATGTGGTTATTTCTGACGGTGAAACATTGAGGCAATGTTTTAATTGCACTGTTTTATTTTGTCTCCCAGGCCCCAAGAGCAAAGCTGTTATGTAAATATGATTTTGCTGGAAAGGTAAGTATCTGTCTAGTTTATTTCACAAATTTACTGTTACATGAATTAATTTTTTTTAATTGTCTTTGAATAGCCTTGTTTGGTAATAGATTGTGGAAGAATATCTTAAATGGCTTTGTTTGATAATAGATTGTGGAAGATCTTAAATGGCTTTGCTTGGTAGTAGTTTGTGGAAGAATATGTTGTTATGACAGAAGATGAATGTCAAAATGTGAAGTAAAAACATGAATTTGTTAACTATGCATTTATTGACATTTTCTTATGAATTCTAAGTTATTTAGTTTCACTCTGGTGAGCTGAAGATTTTCAATTTCTTGCCCATAACTGAAGTCATTCAGATACCTGGAACATTCAGTTTTAACATTTGTGTTGTTTCGCAAGTCTGCAGTGAGAAATCAAAAGGTCTTCAAACTCATTATAATCACAGCATAAAGTTGAACTTGTCTTCTTCATAGCATGGCCATTGTAATGTTAGACATTGGACCTACCACTTCTGTAATTCTTCTGGAACACAGCGTCCAGTGATTCTGTTATGATGTCACTACATTCTTGAAATAGCAGTCTTTAAAAACTAGTTTAAAAGGAGAAAAGATTTTTTTTTTTAAATAGAGAGCAGTATCTGAGGAATAGGTAGCATGGGAAATGTAGTTATTTTGGGTCAGAAATCACTGGACAGTCAGTTTTAATTTTTTTGTTGTTGTCATCTGGGATGGTGTGAGAGGAGATCACCAACTGAACTGATGGCCTGCATGAAGGATCGGATACTCTGGAGAAGCATAATAGCCAACGCCATTCGGCACGGGACATGATGATGATGATGATGTCATCTTTCATTATTGTTCCAGCACAAATTTTGTAGCTTCTCATCCCATGTTCAGATTTTGTGCTTTCATATTTTGGCATGACCCACATGAACTGTGTCTTTAGTGCCTCGAATTTATACTTGTAGCAACACTATTCTTGTGAACTTTAATGATAGTATATACAAATTCTGGGTGCCAGATTTTTTTCAACAACTAGTAAAATGAAACAGTGTTATCAGATTTATTAGTATTTACATCTGTCTGTGTCCCATAGCATTTGCATGCCATAGGGGTGTGAAGCCTTCACACTCCCCCTGGGAACAACTGTGTTGAGAACACACTTATTTTAATGTAGTCTGTGTGAGACAGGGAACATAGATCTGTTTGCTTAAAAACTCTGACCTAGTTCTGTGGCCAAGAAACCTGTAGCAGTCAACACTAGTTGTAATTGTTATTTTTGTAAAATGTAATGTCAGGATTAAAGAGGATTAAAGAGAGAAAACTTAAATATTTTGGCCACATTAAACGTCATGATAATTTAGAGAAGACCGTATTGGAAGGATACATAATGGGAAAAAGAAAAAGAGGCAGACCGAAACGAAGATGGCTGCAGGACATCGTTGATGATCTGGAAATGGATGCAGCAGCAGCAGGCCATCTTGCTCACAACCGAGAGGCCTACAGGAGTGCTGTTTGGGAGGCGAAGTTCCGCAAGGGACATGCAAAGGAATGAATGAATGAATGTAATGTCAGGTTGGTGGAGGATGGGGACATGGAGATCGCCGGCGGGGATGAGGAAAATCTGATGTGAAACCATTGAATTCAGGATGTGACAAGCCCATGGGTCTTTACAACAGTGACTATCAGAATGATGTAAACAAAATGAGTCCGCAGACTATAGGTGGCAGGGAATGGATATCGTTGAGGCACTCATTGGATTCCTCATCCCAAAGTCGGAGTGTCTCAATGGAACTGTCTCAAAGACGTCTGGCCAGCCAGCGTTGCATGCTGGATCTGATATGGAGAAGGGGATTAAGTACAGCCACCAGAGGCTGGAAAACAAAGTTTTGGCCAGGCCAGCCTACACCACTGTCTTCATGGCAGTGAGAGCAAGACCACATTCTGCCCTAGCAAGGAAAGCTGCTGAAGTCAGAGGTACCCAGCCAAAAGGCGCATCGCAAAAATCACTGTACCACGCATCATCACCAGTGGGTGTACAAAGAAGAAGAAGTGCCTTCACATTTCTAGACCACTGCAGCATTTGAGGTACGGATTCCAGCACCTGTCCCTTTTTGTTTTCCTAGGAAAAACTTGGGTACCATTTTTTTTAAAGCCTGGGTTGACCCCAGTGCTAGTTGGTCTGAAAAAAAAAATTCCGCCCAAGTACGAAGTCAAATCGGGGACTTTCTGATCAGCAAGTAAATGCACTAACCACTACACTACCACAGCACCAGTATTTACATCCATATAGTTTAAAATATGCTGCATAGCCCATTGAGATTTGGGTAGTTGTTGGTGGACCTCAGATATATATCCCAAATCTCGGGCATTAAAATATTCATGTGCTGTCCAGATTTTTAAACAAATATGGACCACTGTTTCAGTTTTCTTCTAGTTGCACACAGTTTTCAGACATTTCTGTCCTGTGTGAACACCGAAGATGCAAACATTTTAATGTCGGCATCCTTCTTTTTCCCTCCAGGACCCAGAGGACCTTCCATTTAAAAAAGGTGACATTCTGGAGGTGATCTCCGAAGATGAAGAAGAGTGGTGGACAGCTAGAAATTCAAATGGCCAGGTTGGACAAATTCCAGTTCGATACACACAAGTGGTGAGTCATAATAGTGTATTGTCTTTTGCGCGCCTCTTTGGTCCCTCCATCTTTTCTCACATTCTTCGGTTATCATGGGGACGTGCATTTTTCTTTTTCATCTTCTCAGGAACGATGATGATGATGATGATGATGACAGTGTTTTTGGTGAATGCAGGGTATCTTTGTTTTCGCCGTTTTCCTGAGCTTCATCAAGAAAAAGGGATGATTCTCTGTCTGCTGTGCTAGTCAACTTGGTAGGCTCCTCCATATCAGCCTTGTTGATGCCAACCTCAGCTCAACTTTGTGCTGCAGGGATCAGACAGTGGAAGTTGAGGCATGATCCTTGCAAGCTATGTTCTCCAGTTCTAGTATGAGCATGTGCATCTGTTCTCATCTTTTATCAGTTTACACAAGTTAGTTGTTGTTCCAGCAGATTCTTATCACTTTTAATTTTTGTATGTAATTTAAAGTTGTCTTATTAAATGGTTTTCTTAGACAGATCATTTCACAGGTGTTGTCAAATCTAGAAATTATGTAGATACTTGGAGCCACATTTTCAAATAGGTTTTTTTTTTTTTAATACAAAATGTATTTTCCACAGGTTTTAAAATTGACCACTTAAATTTTCAATCTCATTTCTGACAAAGAAAATTAATGACAATACATTTATCAAATATGAGTAGTTCTTTTTTTTTTTTTTCCTTTGTTCGAAACTCCTTCAGGAACATTTGTGCCAGGTCTTTTGGTACAAAGACATTCAGTTCTGTTATTGCTGAGAAGTTCAGAGAAACATTAAAGAAGAGCTATCATTGTCATTACTGCACCAAGATGCCCTTTTTTTTTAAAAGAGGATCTTACCATGGTATGCCAAATACATAAGCATTTGCGTGGTAAAGTGGTTAGTTAAGTAGCCTGTCTTGGTGAAAGTTGGCAGTTTGAATCTCTTTGGAGGTGCTTCAGTCACAGAAATGGATGCCAAACTTATCATGGATTTGGGGAAGGAAAGGTGGTCAGGCATAGTGCTGACATCCTCTGCTAAGCTGACAGGTTGGTGAAAATATGGACACCACTAACACCATACCCTCTAGGCCCCCCCCCCCCCACCCCATTGGATATTAGGGTTACCTTTACCGTTTTTACTTTACGCCTATTCCACAGCCCTGGCAAGAATCCTAACAGCCAGAAGTGGTCGTGGTGGCTGGGCTAGAACCCCCTACTTTAAGCCCAAAAATTCCAAGTTATATCAATTTGTGATGCAGAAAAGTGCCACTTAACTACTTTAAATATACACCTGCCAGGAAAAAAAAAAAGTATATCACAGCTAATCTTGGATATTTGTTAAGAGAAGCCAGTTTAGCGGGTGTAACATCCCTTGTTGAAAGACCTGCCGAGAACAGGAAAACTTGGCAAACCACTATGCGAGCCCTATGTGAAATTTAACGGCACGGGAAGGATGTAAGATGTAAGAATCTTGGATATAAGCAAGTTTTAGAGATTAATGATTTAAACAGATTTTTCTCTGATTAATTTAATCTTCATCAGGTCGAGAGCAATGTAACACCAAGCATGCAACGGCCTACAGGTGAATATCAAAAGCCACAGATACCGCAGCCGTCAAGCCCGTCACCTCCTTCTTCGTTCATTGATGTGAGACTCTTTGATTTGTTTTGTCTTATAATAATTAGAGAAATCTCTGTGTGTTGTGCTGTGCACAAGACCTTCACCTTCGGTTATGTTAATCTTCATCTTCATGTGACATGTTCTTTCTGGAACATTGTTCCTCTCACTCCCTCCCTGAATGCAGTGCAGTCTCGTGTAAGTTGACCAACATCTTGCAGTGACATATTCGGGCTTTCCATGAGGCCCGAGTCCACCTGCAGCAAGGTCATCCTTTTTCTCTTTTCTGGGCAGTATGCCTTTTAGTATCAAGCACTCCAGACCATTGTATCTCTCGATGTTGCTGAAGTATCTCAACTTTCTAGTTTTGATAGTGTTTACAAGCCAGTTTTCTATGGCACCTAATCCGATTGATTTGTTTGATTTTCTTTTTATCCATGGTATTTATTTCACACCCATTCATTGCCACTGGGAATATGTAACCTCTTAGTGATGTTAATCTAAGTTTCAGAACTGAACTCTGAGAATCAGTATTAGCTCTGTACTGAATTGTTCACCTTTCAAGGTCATATTCGGATTCATAGTAAATTCCGGAAATAATTCTCTGTGTTGATTGAATTTAGAGAGCTCCTCCTGTGTGCTGTTGTATTGAATTAAAGAATTTACCAGTACCTTTATGGTACTGGCAGTTCTATGTCTTGTATCACACATTTCAGGATTCCATAGCTTGAAACAGTGTAGATTGTTAAAGTTTTTATGCTACTAAATATTGAAATCCAGTACATCGTTTCATATCTTCATGTTTCTGCATAGCAATAAACTGTTTGTGTGATATGTGTACATGTAATTCACAGCATATAATAGTTAAAAAAGTGATTTCGTTGGTGTGTTGAGCTAAATGTTGAGTGACTTTGGTGAGCGAAATGTTGAGTGACCTTGGTGAGCCACATGTTTGTGACCCTGGGCCAGGTGAATGAATAATTAAACTAGCATGAAATATTTGCTGACAAAAAAGTAGCATTTGCGTTCCATAGGGGTGTGCTGTGTTAGTGCCTTAACATTTCTAGGCCACTGCAACATTTGAGGTAGGGATGTTTGCTGATAGTAGTAGATAATGTTTATATCATAACATTTTAAATGTCTCAACATCAATCAGATTGTATTGTGACTTATGGTTTAGACTTCTGGGAATGTTGCTTTGGGAGAGTAGTAAAGGATAATGTTAGCAGTTAAATAATCTTGAGTTAACTTGCTTTAATGAACTGTTTGAAGGTTTCCATTGTTGATTGATTATGTCCCAGGCCTTTGGGTGTTGAGTATTATGCTTCTTCATTCTGTGTGTTCCTTGGTGTTTCAAATCCTTCAAGCTGCCTTTCTTTTCTGATGTCACTTGGTCAGTCCATTAAATATTTCTCATAACCTTTCACTCCTTCTTTTTCCATTGAGTTTTCCAGTGGCTGTTAGGTTCTCTGTTTTCTGGTGACAAGAACAGGTCTTTTCCTACTGTTTTTTTTTTGTTTGTTCTATAACTTATCTGAGAAATTATTTCTTTTTCCAATCACTTTAGGAACATTTTGCATCTAAAAGTTTGTGCTAAACTTTTATTTTTATAGTCACTTAAGGATATTTTATATCTCTCTCCTAAACCAGCCACCTCCATTTTTGTTTTATCTGTTTGTTCCCAGTCCATGTCTCATAAGTTTAAAGTAATATTGGTTCTATATAGCACTGATAGTAGCACTACATAATCTCTCCCTCTCTCTCTTTAAACTTTAAGTACCCAAGGCACATGGGGCTTCCACAAGGGTTTTCCACAAACGCCTGTCCTTTGCTTTTTTTTCTGCTCTTGCCCAGGTGAGCCCTCTATTGTTCAACATCCTCTCCTCTGTTCTTCTCCATGTCTCTTTTTTGTCTACCCTTACTTCTGTTCCCCTGTGGCGTCCATCTTAGTGCTATTTTTGGTAGTGAGTTGTCAGTTATTCGGAGCACATGTCCCAACCATCGCCAGCGTCTTTACTCAATAATTGCTGTCAGTGGCTTCATCTGCATCTCTGCCAACAAGATGTCATTTCTTATGGTGTTTACTGCCTAATATGAGTGACTGATAGTAAGGTAGAGGTATGTAAGCATCTTTCCCCAGAGTTTCTTTTCTTGTTCATATTGTACATGCTGTGAGTCAGAGCTGATTGCTCTTTCGTCCAGTGATGATGATAATAGAATTCAGTGGTAGCAGACTGTCATGACATCCCTCAAACCCTGTGGCATACGCAGCAGACGGGATTATGCCCTTCTTGTAAAATGCGGTGCTTAATTTTTTTCGGTGAATTTCATCAGTCAGAAATAGCTCGTTTACCAGGCTGTAATGAAACAGCCTGTTTCAAGAAGAGCACTTTTGTAATGTAAGACAGTCTTACTTGTGGGTTTGGTGGTCCTAGCATTAAGAGTGGACACTTCTGTTCCCCACTCCCCCAGAAAATCATGGTTGTTGAGTTGGGAGTCAGAAGCATTTTAGGTGAAGTCAGAGCCAACACAATTTATGGAGGAGTTGAAGAGTTTACAGATGGAGTAACCAGAGGTGCTAGGAAGATGGTGTTGGAGTTTGTATATTTACATATACCATTTTATGAAGGGGCCAGATCCAGGGCTGGAGTTTTGAGTCCGTGAAAAAATAGAGAGGTCAGAGCTGAAAAGTTTGCCAGACCAAACCCACAGTCCTGCCACCGCCACTGTATGTCTGCATCTGTGTTATGGTGTAGAACTCACTGTGATATATAGATCAGTTACCTGTTTTACTGCAGTGGTTATCTCTTTTATCTGTGATATGTAGAAGATACCTTTCTGTGGTGACCTCACATTAGGGAGTGGCATGGCATTTATTAACTCTAGTAATTATTTTACTGCATTTTAGAGAACTAATAACTTTTAATATGTTAGGGCAAAGTCACATCCCATGCTGGTCGTGTATATGCTGTGCCACAGCTTCCAGCACAAGGACAGCAGCAGTTCCTTCAAGGAAAGGTACAAAGTTTTGCTGTTGTTCCTGCACTGCAGTGTATTATACTGCAACATTTGCAGGGCAGGCTTTGCTTACGGCAGTATGCAGTGGTCAGAAACCAACCTAGCTACCTTGTCAAGAACTTTTTGTCAGATCTTTTGATCTTCCTTGTAAGAAGCATCTGACAGATGTTCAGTAGGGAAACCAGCTTCAGTCCTTTCTTTTCCCACTGCCTTCAGTTCTGCTTAGTTTTGATGGTACTTATGTTGATGTGATTGAAGAAAAACTTACAAAAATTATTAAGTCATACAGAACTGTAGTAAATTCTGCCAAAAATAATCTGTAGTAAGTCATATGAAACTATAGCAAACCATCCATATACAGTTATACAAATTGCACTGAATTATAAACAAGCTATAGTAAGTCATATAATAAAATCTGTTAAATTATGTTGTTTTTTTTTTAAACTAACAAAGACAGCCATAGTAAGTTACACAAAAGCCTTTTACTAGTAGTAGTTATATGGGGTGATTCAAAATTATTATCTGGGTTACTGTGACATGTAATTTTTAAACCAGAAACAACAAAACAAAGTTGGAGCAAGTCATACTAAAACTAATAATTATACAGCAAAACTAGTAAATCAAAGAGAACTGTAGTTAGTTTTACAGCAGAACTGTATTAAGACCAGTTTTTTGTTGTTGTTCTATAACAGCTCTTTGTATCATGGGATGAGATACAATTACAACTGTCTAAGGAAAACTAATATGCAGCTGTATAAAGTCAGAGCAATGTAAATAACTGAAATGATATGCTTGTCTTGAACATTACCATTTCTATTTAAACTGCGATTGGCTTACAATTGTGTCCTCATTGCTGTGTGCACTATGTCATCCATTTCCCAGATACTGTCCTATGCATTCCCCCTATGAAACCGAGCATTACATTTACATGATTTCTTGACAGCTTTTCAACTGTAATCATATTTCAACATACAAAAACTAAATGACTCCTGATATACGTACATGCTAAGAATATCTAGGATGCTTTCCAGTTTTTTAAGTATATGTTATTAATTCTGATCATGTTATTGTTAAAGAAATGAAATGATTGGGTCAGCTGAATCATTCATCATTTGCACTTAGTGTACAGTGGCTTTTTTTTGTGGATGCAGTTTGTGATGGCCACTTAAGTTTGTTATGACAAATGAGGAAAAAGAGATCACGATTTACAAATATTTACACAAACAGAATGTTCCAAGACAGGAATCACTTGACAAATTTTTTTTTATGAAAAGCACTTTTTGCCATTTTCAAATCCTGCTTGCTCATGCATGTTTCATGGTAACAATTTTCATGAAAACTAAGTATGTCTTCCGTGTTAAATTTTTAAAGATCCTGTTTTGTTTTTGACCTTTTGTATGCCATTTAGGCCAGTGGGGGTAACACAGTATTGTCCAGTTTACATATGCCAAAGACTAAGTTAGTTGTCATTGTTCATAACTGAACATTTTTATTAGAGTAATTTTCTTACCAACTTTGATTCTTGTAGATATACACCTTTTACTTGTTTTAGTGCAATAAATGTATTTAGTTAATTTTGAAACTCCTCTTGAAAGGCAAACCCTGTTTGGAAGTGCTTCTCAAATCTAATAATTTAAGTCGTTGTTAGCAAAATTATCACTGTCTAGAAATCTAGACAGCTTTTCTTGTGTTTATTTCTCTGTGTCGGTGCTGTCATCCTCATGAAGCTTACGCACACGGTGAAAGCATTGAAACACAACCATCCTGTCCAGTTGGAAATGGGTTACAGTGGGTGACTTTAAGACATAGAAAGAACTTGGGGGAAAAACTATCAGAGCCTGCCACTATGAGGACCACAGCGAGCTGCTTTTTTTTTTCATTAGCCAAAGTGAGCCTGTTACAATAAGAATTAGCAGAAAGGAGGAATAGGGTCTTGGCCAGCACTTGTTTGCTAGCACAGTCATATTTACTCGCTTGTATGGTCAGTAGTTATAAGGGAAGATTTAAGAGATGAGAAAGCTGATCATGTTTGTAGTCTTACAGAACTTCTACAGGAGATAGAGAATGTTAGAATGTTTTCTTTCACCTTTAATTCTACAGAAGATTATTTCTCAGGCTTTTATTTTATCTGCTATTTATGTTAACATTCTTTTGTGTGTCCAGCTTCAGAGCTCTTCCCTGGTTGATAGAATTTAGGAAACTCGATGAAAACATGTTAGATTTTTTTTCTGGTAACTTGAGGTGCCTGTAAGAAAGTGTTCTTTTGCTAGTGATATGATTTGAGCAAAGTAGTTCTTGTGAGTAACTTGTCACTGGTAAAATAATCAGAGGTGGGTGAAATAAGTATTTAAGATTTGTTCCAAGGTCTGACATCTGGGGGTGGGGGGAGATACGTATGTGAGCGAGTGCATGGGTGGGTGGGTTGGTTGATTTTGTGTGTCTGTGTGCATGTGAGAGAGAGAGAGGAGAGAGAAATGGAAGTGCCATGGGATGTTATATGTAACTGAGCAAAAAAAAAAAACAAAAAAGAAATGCAGGATGCCAGGGATTTGGCCTGGGAAGCAAGGGATGAAAGCCAGAAAAATTTGGGGAACTATAGCACTGAAGTTTATTCTTATTGGCTTTGTTCAGGAGGAATTTACATACAGTATTGGTCATTGTACAGGTCTGACTGAAAACATTAGGATAAGGTGCAACTTTAAGAGTCAAAGGCTTTGATGTTGAGCATCATTTACTTTGTTTTCATGAATAACATTTTCCTCTGTGCTTTTTTTTTTTTTTTTTGTTTAGTGAATAAATGACATTGAAATTAGTACCCACTTGTCATTCTGGTCAGTGTAAGTGACTGTGCATGCCTTCCAGTTTTCAAACAAGTGTAGCTGATGTTTATTTCCTGCTTTCTCTTCTCCCTCCCCTCCCCCCCCCCCCCCCCCCCCCCCACAATACTCACAAAACTTGAGAGTAACTATATATAGAAAGAATTGTTAATGCATTAAGTTTTCCAGTTATAAGTGCAGCCATCACTTTGCCCTGAATGACATATTGAAGGTGAAGATTCTTGCTGTTGATTGACTCCACTTATGAAAGTTTTCTGCCTCGAAGGGATCGAAAGTCCTTTGTTGTTGAATGTTTTCTTTTTTTTGGCAAGCTTACAAATCATATTTACCTCTTTATAGAAATGACAGAAATTTTGCACCGGGATTTTAAGCTCCTAGCAGTATTGCTGTTGCTTCGTGTCTATTAAAACAATAAACCACTGTGCCAGTTTATCCCTAGGAAAGTACAGATACAGTGTTGCTAGGAGCATATATTTTAAATAGCATTTCTAGTATAAAATACATAAAAAGTTATCTCTACACAGCATTGTACATATTTAGGATTGGCAAACTTTAAGACGTGTTTGTCAGATATTATATCCAGGCTTTCATAAGAGCGAGGCCAGTTTTTTCACTTTTGTATTATTATTTTGTTTCTTGCCAGATGTACACAAAGTATAGAAATGGCGTGTTATAATAAAATTTAAAAATCTAATAAAAATGGAAAATTTGGAAGGAAATTTTGATATTTAACTTCACTTTCAAAGAGTTAGAATGTGGAAAATTATGAAGAGCTTGTTCATTCTCTTGAACCCAAGATAAAAAATTTTTAAAAACCCAGGTTTTAACCTCACTACAAAATCTAGATTAGCAATGGAGGAAGCTAAAAAATGAAGCAACACTAATGCAACATGATGATCTTTGGAAATTAAACCTTAATTTCTAAGAGTATATGTATCACATATATAGATGTTGTCATATTGGCTCAGTGCCTGATAAAGCTAGTGTTCTGTTCTATGTACAGTTTGTGCATAAAATAAAAGAGTGATACATATATATATATATATATATATATAGTGGGGGGGGGGGGATAAATTATCTGAAAGTGCTTTGTTGACTGAGTCACATTTTGATATGGTAGACATAGGATGAATGTAGGGAAACTTTATAATATTAAATTAAAAAGTTTAAGATAACTAACCACATAAAAATTGTATTTGGAACTGTGACACACTGGTTTTTGTGCAACTTCTTTCAGGTCCAGTTGCCAGCAAAAGCTATTGTTATTCTTCAGAGAATCCCAAGTGCATATGATAAAAGACAGCTGCGGTTGGAGGTGATTTTTTTGTTTGTTTGTTGGTTTAATGTTAAAATTTTTAGATGTCTTCACAGTTAGCATCCTTTTTTTTTTCTTTTAAACTGTCATTGGGCCATCCTATGTAACTACTGTTTTGCTTTACCTTTTCTCCTTTCGGAGGGCTTTGTAAAGGATTTGTAGGACAAGCTTGCTTGTATTTTAGAATATACATGTTAAACCAGTCTGTTTCTGTGGTTTTTTTTTTTTGGTTTTTTTTTTTTGTTTTGTAATTTAAGAAAAGAAGTATCAGCTCCTTTTCCAATGCACCATGCTGATATTTTTTAAAAAATTCTTTCATCGGTTTGGAGTTCAAAAGGCAGTGCTATGCTTTGTCTATCTTAAATTATTTCTTACTGCAGTAGTTGTGCTGGTACAGTTATTGTTTTTCTGTATCTTTCAAAGTGAGAGACGATGTTCTTTTGCTGCTGATGTGGTGAAGATATTGAGGTACTGTGCCGTGACATATTGGGAGCGGGTTATAGTGGCCATTTTATCAGTTTTTTCTGTCAGGAGGAGGGGGGAATATGTGTGCAGTGCTTCTTTGTCAGACTTCACTGCCATGGGGACTGCAGTGATCCCTTCCTGCTATCTGGGCTGAGCCAGTTAATGGGGTATCAACAGAGAGATGGCCTGGGTTGGTATGATTTGCCAGCCCTGACACAAGCAGTCAGCTAGAGGTCGCCAAATGCTACTTAGGGTAGGATCTTCTTTCTCCCCCCCCAACTGCATTTGAGGTTTGTGTCCCTCATCCAGCTCTGTGTGTGACCGGATGTCACTTGTATGTTAACTAGATTTGAAATTATTTACTTTTTACACTTTACATTTTTTTTTTTTTTGTTAACAGTTGACAAAGAAATGTAATAAAATGAGACACACACTTGCTCTGTATAACTCTGTCTGCCTGCCTACTTACTCAATACCTACCTGTCTTATCTGTCTGTCTGTGCCCAATACCTGCCTGTTTTATCTAAATGCCTGCCTGTCAGACCAATACCTACCTATCTTGCCTGCATGCCTACCCATTACCTACCTATCATATCTGTCTGGCTGCCTGCCTCTCTACCCAGTACATACTTATCTCTGTCTGGCTGCCTCTCTGCCTAGTACCTACCCATCTTATCTCTGTCTGCCTGACAGAGTTGAGTGTGTTCAGACCTTTTTTTTTTTAAGGGTTTAAGCTATGCTAGTTACCATATACTCTCTTCCTCAGGTTGGTGATATTGTGACCGTGTTGAAAATGCCCCTCAATGGCCAGTGGGAAGGGAGGGACGTAAGAGACAAGGAAGGCATCTTCCCATTCACTCACATCCGTTTCCTCACCCCTGAAGAGTTGAGGAACTTGCCACCATAAAAATATTTCACTTAGGCAGCTCAAGGTGCCTTGTGGTTTTTTGTTGTTTTTGTCTGTTGTTATCTTGTTGTGGTAATAGTGTTTTTCTCTGTCAGAGAAGTGTTTTTATTCCTGTGTCACATTGTCAGAAGTGTTATTTTGAAACTGATCACTATTCCTTCTGTTAGAAAGTTTTCTGCAGTGAGAAAGATTTCTCTTAGTTGACTGCTCACAGATGAACATCTCAGAGAAAGTTGTTTCGTGAACTAAAATAAACTATAAGGCCATGCTCTGTTTAAGTTTTGAATGGCCAAAACGTGAAAATCATTGAAATTTCTTCTTTTTTTTTTTTTGCACTTGCAAATGCACACAGAAGCCTAATAGTATGTTTACATTATCATATATTAAGCATACAGTAGAGCTAGATCACAGAAATGCTTAAAAGAGCAAAACATATGGTGGTCTAATTGACAAGCATAAAAAAAAATGGGCCCCAACTTTATAACAATAAAAATAATGCCATAACAACTTGGCCTCCTAAGGTTAAACAGAATTACGGTGGAAGATAAAATGCATGAGAAATAACATCTTATTGGTAGAAATGCAGATGAAGCCACTGACAACAATTATTGAGGAAAGACGCTGGTGATGGTTGGGACATGTGCTCCGAATGACTGACAACTTACCAAAAATAACACTAAGATGGACACCACAGGGGAACAGAAGTAAGGGTAGACCAAAAGAGACATGGAGAAGAACAACAGAAAGGATGTTGAGCAATAGAGGGCTCACCTGGGCAAGAGCAGAAAAAAAGGCGGACAGGCATTTGTGGAAAACCCTTGCGGAAGCCCCATGTGCCCTGGGCATTTAAGATTCAGAGAGAGAGAGATAAAATGCATGAGTAGATCAGAGAATGATTATAAAATAATACAGGTGCTTTTTTTTAAAAACATTTTCTAGTGATCTCTTTGCAGTTTTTTGAGATCTCATTGAACAGCTTGGTTCTGGATAAAGAGTGACACTTCATTAATAAGTGCTTTAACTAGCAGTGAATATTTATTTCAGACCAGATATTGGACAGGTGTAATTGTTTTTATTGCTGGGTGTATAAAGGGGAATAGGTTCTTTCATGTAGGAAGTAACAACATGAAATTATAGGACATTTTTTCAGTTATAAGTTTTATGTTCTATGTATTTTAAACATGAAAAGCTGTATGTTCTTTATCTTTTATTCTTCAAGATTAATTGGGATTATGCTTTGAAACAAGATGATGCAATATAACCTTTTGTAACAAACTGATGCAGTATGTATGATCTTTTGTAACAGAATTATGTAGTATATATTGGCCTTTTGAAACAAGATAATGCATTATATATTGCTCTTTTGAAACAAAATAATGCAGTATATACTGCTTTGAAACAAAATGATGCAATATATATTGCTCATTGTAACAGACTAGTGTAGTATATAATGTATTGCTCTTTGTAACAAAATAATGCACTTATGTAAGTGGTCTTGTTCGTGTCACAGAGTTGAATGAGTGAAAAGTTATGTTCTTATGTTATCAAACACTATAAGATTTCCACCATTTGTCAGCAAGAGAATATATCAGAAGTGTTTTTTTGCTGTAATTTAGAGCATGTTTTGCATGTTAAAACCTAAGATTAGGTTAAAGAGGGTTATTTTTATTCTGTAGAAGTCATAAACCAGTAGCTTGGTTCTTGAAAAAGATCTTTCATTCTACCCTGGAAAGGCAACATTGACTTAAGATATGTTGCCTGCAGTGTCCAGGTCTGAAGTTTTCTGGTAACATATTACCTGTTTTCGCTTCTGTGTTACCAGTAAATGTTAATGCATCCATTGATAGCTGTCCCAGTAATTTCTTAGCAACATTTTAATCACTGTATTCCCATGCTGGTGTGTTTGGATGCAGGATTACAATGTTCAAGGGCGTAGCTCTCAATTTTAATGAATTGCTGTTTCCTCTGTTGTTTCTAACAGCACTGAACTTTTAACATCCCACTCCGCTCTGATGCTTCCTTTCCATTCAGGTAATTCAGATGTGTGGTTTTGTCATTGTTGTAAATATTTTGATCTGTCCAACGTGTTTCTGCTATTCTTGGCTGGAGTTTTGTAATCAGCACATTATAAAAGCAAACTGTGGATGGAACTGACTGCATGCTGAGGTCTCAGACTTCAACATGAGATTGGTCTTGTTTCATATTAAGCTAGCTCCCTTCTGATTCTGATGTTATTGAAAATTGAGTTATTGCTTTTGAAGAGAATCTGTAAATTGATATTGCTGTTGTAAAACATCATTAGTTGTTTGAGCTTTGTGCTAGTCAGAGCACTTGTGTTAATATGTGCCACAGGGCAGACCAGGTCAGTGATTGAGAGTTATTTTATTGCAGAAGTCGAGGTATTTGAGGCGTTCTGTGCCAGGCAGTGAAAACACCAACTTCATTATAGTGTATTCGTCTATCTGTCGTAGAATGCCTCATTTTGTATATTTGTTTAAATGGTTACATTTTTGCACTAATAACTGTGTCCTATTGGACAATTATAAAAATTAATTGAAAAAAAAATCTTTCGAAATTAAGAGTGTATATAAAACCCGTATAATAAAAACTGTTAAAGAGAGGTAATTCTTGTCTGGGATAGTTTTAAGCATGATATAAGAGCATATAACTGATGGGATAGTGGGATTTTTTTTTTCTTAAATGCAACAAAATGGAAAGCTGCTTATTGTAAAGCTCAGATAGTTATCAACTCGGTAATGGATGGGGTTTTTTAGAGCTGCTGCAAGAATATAATCATCTTGGACTAGAGGTCTGCAGGTGAGCTCAGCAAAACAGTTCCTTTGTATGTTTATGACATTAAATTGAGAACTGGATTTGAAATAAAAGTTTAAAAAAAAACAACTTTCTACAACCTTTATACTATTGTGTTATTATTTTTTGGATTGTTCCATCAGTTCTTTATTACCATGCAGTAAAGCAGTAGTTGCCCTTATACAAACTGTGATGCATCTACTTTGCAGTTAAGTACATTTCAGCACTGCTGTGTGGAGAGTTGTACCTGGATACATAGAATCTGTATCCATCATATGAAAAGAATGTTCTGTTAATTGAACCATGGAAAGGAAATGGCTATTGATCAGTTAAGTTTTAAAAAAAAAATGTGTGTGCGCTGTCTAATGTGATGGCATAATAAAAAGTCACCAACTGAACTGATAAAAAATATCAAGAAGTATGCCCACCAACAGCCTGCCTGCATGGCACCAGATGGTGATATTCATAATTTCTGTAGCGGTCAAGCAAAGAGAAATGAGAAAAATGTTGAAAACTTGCGGAAGATCAACTTTTAGTTCTTAGACACAAAATGAGAGAACATATGTAGCTGCTGTAGTCTAAAGTATGTTCCATAGTGTTACATTAGAACATTTCTAGTGGAGATTTTAAGAGGGAAAAAAAAAAAGTGATTTCGTTAAAATGAAGTCATGGCAGCATATTGACTGTAGAATGCATTGGCAGTAATTCGAAGCACAAAGCAGGGTGTATGCATGTACTTGAATTAAAACATCTGTAGTTCAGAGTGGCAGTTGTTTTGATATGAAGTTGCTTAGTTCCACTAGTATAGTGTTGCTAGTTTGGGTACTACTGAGTTTCATTAAGTAAGGGTTGCATTCAAGTGCCGTTCCCTTCATTGACCGTGTTGTTTATGGAGACAGCAGACCCATATGCGGATCTGGTTCAGAATTATATTTATAAGAGAGTGAATAATGACACAGCTAAAAAGAGATTCAAGTTTGCCATTCAAGATTTCCATCATTTTATAGACTACCAGACCACAGTTCCAACAGCACATAAAAAAAATGTTATAAAAATTTTTTTTTAAAAATACATCTCATTACTTTTACCAGGAAATGGCACAATGTCTGTATTTAGCTCCCATAATAGTTGAAAATTGTAATAAAGACCATGTTTGTGTCTGTTTGTAGGTGGGTTTTTTTTCTGTGAATAACATATGATATGTAGTGAAAGTGTCTTATGCTGTATATGATGCCCTGTAAAAATTTCTTCAATATCAGTATACAATCGAGTCATATGTTACCAGGCAATTAGTGGTTCTAGATGGAGTTTGTGTCCTGTGTATAATAAATGCATCTACTTCTGATCACCGTGATTTTCTTTTCACATCCAAACCACAAGTATGATTAGCTTGAGCAGATTCACAAATGTGTTTAATGTATTTTTATGAGGAAGTTATTTAAAATTTATATGTAATAAAAAAAAAAAAAAAGGTTTAAATAGTTAATAACGAAATGTAAGCAGTGGTGACACAATTTCCTGGAAATGGAATATTTTTTGTTTTCATACAAGGAAGAATATGTGATTGATGAGGTATTGTGTGACAATACTGCAGTTTGGCCATTAATGCAGTAAGAGGCAGATGTACCAGATGTGATTGTAAGAAGTTTCCTGCATTTGATTTTTATTTGATTCTGTAGTGTTTCCGACTGTCCGTCAAGTGTGTATTGAATGGGAAGTAAATATTTCACTTGAAACATTACCCATGTGCATTAAATATTTTATTTTATTATGAGTGGTTCTGATGTTTTGTTTTCTTTGCATAACCTGTCCTTCACTTTCCTGACCATAAAGTTTGAATGAAATTTTAAAAACTGAATCCAGATGAGAGTGGGTAATTGAAAGAAGTCCAGGCACAGAAAATGCAGCTTGGAATATAAAAGTGAAGATAGCTTTAATGAAATTTACAAGTGAAGGCATGAAATTATTGAAGAAAGCTATAGTGAAATTTACAAGTGAAGGCATGAAATTATCAAGAATTTAGGAGAAAAATCTGATAATTGAGCATTAGGATTATATCTTACATCCTTCCCATGCTGTAAAACGTCACATAGGGCTCGCATGGTAGTTCACCAAGTTTTCCTATTTTCGGCGAGCTTTTCAATTTTATCAAGATATTTTATGCCTACTAATTTGGCCACTCTTAATGTCCTCTTTAGAGTTTCACATGATCTGCCTCTTTTTCTTCAGCCTGTTGTGTTCCACTTGATAGCTTGTTTTGGGATTCTCTGCTCGTTTTTTTCTCATCACGTGACCAACATATGTCCTTTTCCTTTTCCTGATCACCCATGAGACAGGTTGTTGTTCACTCCTCTGCCTTATCTATGCATTGTTCTTGAATTCATTCCACTTTGTACCAAGTATTTTCTTTAGGCATTTGTTTTCAAAAGAGTAATTTATTTCATTTGTTTATTTCTTTAGTTGTTTTCCAGCCTTCACGTGCATAAATGAGGGTGGATATTACATTTGAAATGAATAATCTTAGCTTGGTTTTTGTGCTTATAACTTTTGAGTGCCACATGTTCTCAAGATTCTTGAAGGTCAATGCTGCTTTTGGAATTGTAACTTCCTTTCTGGTGTCACCATCATGGTCTATGTAGCTGCTGAGGCATGCACATTGGTTTACTTCTTCAACAGCTGTTCCTTCTATGTATTTTTTTTTTGTTAATGGTAATTTTCATTATTTTTGTTTTTTTCCTTGTTAATTTCAAGTCCTATTTTGCTAGCATCTGTTTTTTCTTGCATTGAATTCACATTGTCACTGATAAGAGTTATGTCATCTGCAAAATCAAGATCTTCCAGTTGGGTCCTGTATACCCAGTCAATGCCCATTTTACCCATGCAACATTTTTTCATTATGAAGTCTGTGGCAATTCCAAAAAGCAAAGGAGATAACATACATCCTTGTTTCACACCTGTTTCAATCTGGAACCTTTCCCTCATTCTTCCTTCTTAGGATTAGAACACTGAAATTTAAGGTTTATGAAAGTCCACTGAGATTTTTTAGGGACAGTTGTTTCTGTATGTTGATTCATTTAATTGATTGAATCTTAAAGAATGTCAACAATCCACCATCAGAAAAGAGGTTAGACATGAAAATCACAAATCTGAGGCAGACTTTTGCCATCAGCACCTTTACAGTAAGATCTGCTCATAACATTAGTGTATCGTATATAAGGATTCATAGGACAGCTGATCATAACAGGAAGAAGAGTTGGCAGCCAATAGTTTACTGAGAAATGTAACAAGAAATAAAAAAAGGACTGAACTTCAACTTCAGTTTTCATGATTCTATATTTTTTGCAGAGAACTTGTTACACTTCCATTTCTTGCTGTACTGTCTTATTCATAGCCACGGAGGCCATGGAATTGTGGTTTATAAGAAGGATGTTGAGGCATGGACAGCCAAGAAAACCAACGAAGAAGTCTTAAGAGAGGCTGGAGTTAAAAAGCAAATTATAGCAAAGATCAGAGGGAGACAAGTGAGATTTGTAGGACATTGCCTGAGAAAAAGAAAACTGGAACACACTGTGGCAAGTGGAAAAATTGAGGGAAGAAGAGACGGAGAGAGAAGTTACTGGATGGGCTGTCAGTGTGGCTAGGAAGAAAGTTACCGATGACTCTCATAATCAGTGCAAAAGACGGGGAATTGTAGAGAGAAATGATCACCTACGCCATGCAGCATGGCACTTAGATTGTTACAGCACTGGATTCTGAGCAGTATTTCATTATAATTAATAATAACTGTTAATGTGTAATCACACACATACAAAGAAATTCACAAATCAGAAACTATGGAATTCTTCAGACTTTAAAAGTGGGAATCAAATGAACCACAAATAAGGTAGACAAAATTACATGTGATCAAAGCAGCGTAAATGGATTACTAATTTGATGAGATAGTTTTTTTTTTTGCTTTTGTTAAAGTAAGGAGAAAAAAAAACAAAAATTAGCACAGGTACAGGGCATTGAAAACATTATAACAACAGGAAAAATAGAGAGAGGAAGAGCAAGAAGAAGACCAAGAGAAATGATACTGGACAGTCTGACGGGATGGTGTGAGAGGAGATCACCAACTGAGCTGATGGCCTGCATGAAGGATCGTGTACTCTGGAGAACCATAATAGCCAACGCCAGTCTGCACGGCACCTGATGATGATGACATGGCAGTGAAGTGTTAGAGATTTCAGCGTTTTAGTACCATGACTCTCCTTGATTTTCTGACGTGTTAGAGTGGTTCGGTTAGTGTCATGGCTCTCTCCTTTCCAACTCCCAGGTGAAGTCAGGTACCCAATTCTCGGCCGAGGTTACTGAGAGCATCTGAGGCCAATGTCTAAGCCCCAGACACTAACAAGGAAAAATGAGTGCACCAGCCTCTTTGCTCCTCAAGCCATAACTAATTAGCATGTTTAATCCTGGCATATGAAAACATTGACTTCACACCATTCTGCCAAAATGCCAGAAACTTAAATGTCATTAAACCCAGAGACTTTATTTTTACCTGTTTTGTTTTTATTTCACCAAAATTTACATGTAAATTATTTTCAGAAAGATATAGTTCCTTCTTTTCACCTCTTTCTTGAACTCCTCCCCCAATGATAAAACTGCTTTTCATGTCTTCCATCTGTTGCTGCTGAATCGTGTGTTCATCAACTTGCCTGCTTGTCTCACTGAACTGTCCGCATAAAGCGGATTTTGTGCAAATAATTTTCATTTAACTTTTCTTTTGTGCTTCATATTCCCATCATATTTTTCAGAAATAGGCTTTTTTGGTTTTTTTTTGCTTTTTTTCACTTTAAATAGGCATTACCTGGTGTCAGAAGAAACATAAAAGTATTTGCATACACTGGAGAAAACAAAGAAAGAAATATCTAAAGTTCCAGATGGATTAAGGCAGGTTTTGTTGTATAGGTTACGTTTTTTTTTTTTTTAACAATGGATACTTTTTCCAGTTTCATAATTGACATGAGGAATATTATTTGAGAAAAATTATTAGTTACCGCTGTTTACAGAAACTGCATGTGTAAACGCATAGAAAAAAGTGTCATACAGGTTCTAAGTACCAAAATATCTTTGTTTTAAAACATATCTGGCTTACCTGTGCCTAGAATCCAGGTAACTTTACACTAAGATATATAAGCAGCGAAAAGGGAAAGACTACTAGCATCTCTTGGCAAAGAAATTCAGTTCTGCTCCATGATTTTTGTATGCTGCTGTCATGGCAACTGAAGATTAGCATTTGACATTTGTGGTGAGGAATAATGGTAGCAGTACATTTCTAGAAGCAAGTCTAACAACATGAAGCAAATCTCAGATGCTGAGATTGTATATTGCTACAGAATTTCAGACTTAGAGATACTTTTGAAACAAACTGTTTTGACATCAGCTTGACTTAACATGAGACTAAGCAAAATATGTATCTATTTTGACAGTAGCTTAACTTGACACGAGAATGAACAAAATATGTATCTATTTTGGCAAGTAGGTTGGTGTGAGAAGAAGTTTACAATCAACTTGAGATCAGTTGCACAGTGGAACTGGCTGCATGAGGTTTTCGCTAAGTACATACCAGTCTTTTTTTTTTTTTCATTTATAATCTGTATATATGTACAGGAATAAGACATATATATCTGGAATTTGTGGAGGGCACATACTGTCAGTGTATGCAAGCTGGCTTTGTAACTTCGCAGTTACTTTATAAAATACATTAAACCCTTGATTTAATGGACAAGTAAAGGAGAAGGGGTGTCCGTTAATGCTGGAAGTCTGTTAAATTGAATGTAACTTGAGGTTTTTTTTTAACCACTTACATGGTTAAAAAATTTTTTTTAATGCAAAGTTTTGATATATACAGTGCCATACAATAAAAAATTATGAAATGGTAATAAATAATATGTAAAATTTACTTACTTTTTTTTAACATGGGGTAGTTGAAGAATTTTACTGTTAATTAATGTACTATGCCTGTTCCATTAAATCTGAATTCCATTATGTCAAGGTCCATTAGATCGAGGATTTACTGTATTTATAAAGTGTTTTATAATTTGCAGTTATTTTGATTGAACATGACCACCTAGAGAGGAGCTGGTCATACATAATGTGCTAATAATTTTATGTTGAATTCTGATTGGCATTTTACAGCACTGTTATGGCTCACATTTTGTCACTGTTATGTTTTAAGTATGTTATTACCATTTCACCTTGAATATTTCTTGTCAGGGTGACAACAAAAATGTTTGTTGGTGTCTCAAACTGAGGCACAGTGCTACCCACCATATGTTGGAAACACTAGGTCACATTAACTTCATTTTATATATTTTGTTTTGGATGTGACATGCTGTTTGATGATGTTATAACCAAAAAAAAAAAAATTTGTCATCCTTTTAAATTGATCATTGTTTAAGTCTGCAGCTAGATTTGTCAGTGTGGTAATGTTTTGTCAGTTGTTCTCATTTCAGGAATGTAGACATCCATATTTGTTATATGTCGACATTTTAATGTTACGTTTCGGTGTTAGGTAAGCTTATTGTATGTATGTTCACGAATGTCATTATGTTGTTTGCTCAGATCATGCTGTCGGTGTGAGATGTACAAATTTACGTCAAGCTGAAACGTGTCTTCATTGGTGTAAAATAATGTCGGCCTTTGTCAGCCAGCGTTAATCAGTATTTTTAGTTCTGATAAAGCTAAAGACGGAGGCAGCCCTGTTCTGCCATGGAGCACCTAGTGGATACGGTGTTAGTGTCCATATTTTCCTTGAGCTTTCGTCATACTAGAAGGTGGCATGGTCAGCATTGTGAGTGACTGCCTTTCCTTCCACAGCTCCAGATGTAGCCAGGTACACATTTCTGCTTTTGGGTGTTAGTTCTGGTGCTGGGGGAAAGATGAGCAGTAGGACAACATTTGCTGGTCATTACAGGAAAGGAGGAGGGGAAGAGAGATGTTGGCCGTGCTGTTGGGAGAGTGAATCCTGCAACAGAATGTCTGCTGACTAGGATATTACTTTTTGAAATGAGATATCCAGTTCCAGTTTTGTTGACTTTTTTTTTTAATCCACAGTGGGCAGAAAACTCTCTACATGCAGAGAGCAGAACAACTGCATAAGATCATCAGAGGAATATTCCCTACCCATTCAGGCTAATGTTTTTATCCTTTAAGCAGTTTTGGGTGTCAATTTTCAGCTTTTTTCAGCTTATTTAACTAGAACTGTATGAGGTCCTGACATTAAAATTGCTATCTTAATCATCTGAAGCTGTCATATTTTAGACAGTGGGTCTAGTGGGACCCATCTGGTTCTGGTGAAATAATAGCAGTGCTAAAGAAGGCTGAGCATACAGTTATGACATGTTTTATGTGGGCAGAGAAATCTTTTTTTTTTCCCCCACATATCTGTTGGTGTCTGAGTTATATATGAGAAAAAAGAAATACACAGTTTATGTATATTCTGACACAATATTTTCATGTTTCTTCTACAGGATATTGATTGTACAGGAGTGGTCCATATAAAACTGGACTACATACACTTTGTCCAACTGGTGGCCGCCTTAGTTGCTGTCTCTAGTGTTGGTCAGTGCAGTGACTTATATGGAGAATAGCCAGTGCAGTGACTTGTATGGAGAATAGTCAGTGCAGTGACTTATATGGAGAAGGGATTAAAAATCAGAACACTCAGCACATGTACATGCTTCCCACCACTTACTCTGTGGCACCACATGTTGCATTGACCTCAGTCACAGTCTGTACTTTTTCTCCAAGTGACTCCATGGCTTTTTAATCCATCTTTAAATGAAGACAGACATCTGCAAAGAAGTTAATATAAGATTTGGTGAAGTTTTATATGGACCACAGTGTACAAAGTCCTTTTCAGTTTTGGCTGTTATTTCAGATACTTTTTTCTGAAAATTGAATTTATACATTTCCAGATCCCTTCTCTTTTTCCTCCGAGGAAGAACTAGTTCTGCCTCATAACTTGTTTGTGAATTCATTCTTATCCAGAAAGATTTCAGTTGATTTAGTTGCTAAAAATAACTTCTTGTAAAGTTTCAGCATAACATACACTTGTTTTAAGACTATGTTGTAGCATGAAACCAATACACAAAAAAGATGTATATGTGCATGTAAACATTTTGTACAGCTTTAACTTGGATGAGTTTGTTGTCAGGCTCAGGATGAATGTTATACAAAAGAGAGTTTTTTTTTTTTCAGTTATGTAGGTATAAGATTGCATCTCTTGTAAGCTGGATGGTTGATGATAGATTTCATGTACGAAAGCTTTCATGTGGCTAGAAGACAACAGCATATTTGTGTTAACTGTCTCGCTGATACAGAAACAAAAAAAAAAAACCAGGTAAATAGCTGTGGAAAGCTGGCAAAAATGTAAAGAAAAAAGGGTCGAGAATCCTTTCACTGGCATCTCAAGACATCAGAGAAACAAAACAACAGCCTCAAAATAAACACACTCACCCACCCACTACCACCACCTTTTCTCCCCCCCCCCCCAAAAAAAAAAACGCACAAAGTGTTTTTTTTTTTAATACAAACATAATAAAAATTAATAAAAATACAAATAGAAAGAGGAGCTTTGAGGACTAAAGTTTCTTCATAAAAATTATCAGCTTTAAGTAGTTTTTTTTTTTCCTTTCATAGTTCATTATATTTTGTGGAGGTGGAAAAAATGGCATATCATTGCTTTTAGTGGCACTGTTTTACATTTTTTGTGTGACTATCAGAGCCATGCTAACAGCACAGGAGGGTTCTTAAGAAATGTAATGTTAGTACTACTTTCATTCCTTTCATTGAAAGAATGACTTCCAGGGGGAGATTAGGATTACTTTCTTTTAAAGGAGACAAATGGCAGCATGTCAGATGTCACATACAGAAGAAAGTCTGAGGTATAGGGTGAGTAATGTTTATCTAGTCTAGATACTGATAATTTATACATTTTGAAGAAGGGAATACAGCAATTTCTGCACAATGTTACCCCGTCTGTTACGTCTGAACAAGCGCATGTTCCTGTCGTGATGGGAGAAGCTGAGCTGGGATCAGTTAATTTATGAAACTGAAATCATTCTTTAGAATTGGAAGTTTATGTTTAAAGACTGTGTCTGCTTTGTTACATATAGAAAGGTTTTACCTATTAGCAATATATAGATATTTATATATATATAATTTTCTTTATCCCAAGGACTTAGTTGCTAGACTTTACAATATTTTACATTGTGAGTTTTGTTCTACTCAATGTATTGATCTGTGCTTTCTCAGATTTTCCTCATTTTAGTTGATCATCTTTTCCATTATATTTTGGTATTCAGCATCTTCAAAAAAATTATTTCTGAATATTGTGCTGTACATACTATATTTCAATCAGAAATGCAATACATTAGCGTTCTAAATGAAATTTGTTTGTTGTTCTTTAGCTTCGTATAAATGGGGGTACAGAAGTGACAGATTTTAAAAATCAGAGACAAAGAGGAGTCTTTGTTGTGAGTAAACTATGAAGTGGTTATCCCCAAAACAGCATTCACCTACAGATACAAGACAGTAGCTTATGGTGGGGATCATGATCTAGAGTTCTCCCTCCCCCTTCCCCCCAGCATCAGGAGTTGAGACCAAAGCTCTTGTCTGTAAATGGTGTGTATAGTAGTAAGTTTCCTGCCCGTGACTAAGTGAACCGGCTATTCTGCCGATGTCTGAACAGATTCTGGCCTCTCAGAAGTAACAGATTTCATTTTTTGTGATATATCTTCCTCTCATCTCTCTGTGCCTTATATGACTTTTTGAGATGTTCTGCTGATTCTTTTTGTATTTAGTTCCTTTAATGAACAATAGACTCAAATTTCCACTTTACATTTGTAATAGTAAAGACAATCTTCATTTTTTTTAATATTTAATTTTTAATATACTGCTCACAATTTCTTCACACACAACACCTGCATGCTTATCAAAGATTTTAAATTCCACCCCTTTAACCGGCCTTCTAAAAGAAACATAGGTCACAAGAAGACTGTGATATGCACAATAACTTGTTAGGAACAGATTTTCAGTCGAGACCATTCATTCATTCATTCAATTGCATATCCCTTGCAGAACTTTGCCTCCCGGTTGTGAACAAGATGGACTGCTGCGATGCATCCATTTGCAGATAATCAACGATGTCTTGCAGCCATCTTCATGTTGGTCTTCTTCTCTTTATTTTTTCCATTATGTACCCTTCCATGACAGTCTTCTCTAGATTATCATGATGTTTAATGTGTCCAAAATATTTAAGTTTTCTCTTTTTAATCCTCTTTACTAGTCAGCCTTCTTCAGTATTAAGTTCTTGTAGTATGGATATATTTGTTCTTTTTTGTGTCCATGATATTTGAAGACCTCTTCTGTAGCATCTACATTCAAAGGCATTTATGTGTTTCTCAGCTGTTTTGTTAAGTGTCCAAGTCTCACAGGACCAGTGGAGACAAAATGCAGTTTATTTTTAACAGTTGAAGACAATGCTTATCCAAAATAAACTCCATCAGAAATAATCTACAAAACTCTTCTTATTCTCTTTGGCATCAGCTACCAGGTGCTTTTAACTTATAACTACACCCCCCCCCCCCCAACATGAGAACTGTAAAACAAATCCACAGAAGAACTGCAATGGAATGCTGGGCAAGTGACACAACCTGAAACATCTGCCTGACATAAAGAGAAAAAGAGTGAAAAACTCAGAAAAATCTGAATCTCACAGTCATGGCTGAAGATCTGACTCTCTTGTGACCTATTTATAAAATATTTGCTTTAATGTGACCTATTTATAAAATAACTGCTATAATTAACAGCCTAGGAATGTAACTTTTCGTGGAATCGCTTAAAAAGCACAACACACCAAACAAGAACTTCAAAATCTCACTACTAAGAAATTTCTGAACTGTGCCACATGCAAGAACAGATTTACTGCCTATGTCAGCAGACTGCATAATCAAGGGCAGAAAACAACAGCAGAGCATTGGAAGATGTGAACTGCTATAAAACTAGTCCAGCACAATTACAACATTTCAACGACAGATTATGATACTGTTACTTCCCCCATTCTTAGCACGCAGAATGAATTCATAGCTCATGGGGAGCACAGATTTCTTTTAACATCATGTGTTTCCTTTTCTTGGAAGGGATGACCCAATTTACAGTTCTGAAAAGTTTCCCACAGAGTGTTTACAAACATACCCCCATGATATTTATATGATATATATATAGGGATGTATAACTTGAAAACCTGAAATAAACTAATTGTTAAATGCAACAGCAAAGATGATAATGATGACCTTAGGATAATGTGACATGTATTGAAAAAAAAAAACTACTGGATATCTCTCTCTCTCTCTGAACCTTAAGTGCCCAGGGCACATGGGGCTTCCGCAAGGGTTTTCCACAAATGCCTGTCCTTCGCCTTTTTTCTGCTCTTGCCCAGGTGAGCCCTCTGTTGCTCAACATCCTTTCTGTTGTTCTTCTCCATGTCTCTTTTGGTCTACCCTTACTTCTGCTCCCCTGTGGTGTCCATCTTAGTGCTATTTTTAGTAGTGAGTTGTCAGTCATTCGGAGCACATGTCCCAACCATCGCCAGCGTCTTTCCTCAATAATTGTTGTCAGTGGTTTCATCTGCATTTCTGCTAATAAGATGTTATTTCTTATGGTGTTTGGCCAAAATATTTTTCTAATTCTTCGTAAACATTTAGTCTGGAAAGAATTCAACTTGTTTTCTATGGTTTTGGTGATTTTCCAGCATTCACTTCCATAGAGTAGTACACTTAGAACATTACTCTTAAATATCCTGATTTTCATATTTATGCTTAGTTTATTTGATTTCCATATATTCTGCAGCATTGCAAAAGCCTGGTTTGCTCTAGTAAGTCTGCTGTTGATGTCCTCTGTGCTGTCTCCTTTTTCTACTACTCTGCTGCCAAGGTATACAAATTCGTTGACCTCCTCCACTAACTGGATATCTACAGCCACATGTGAATAATTTTTCTTCTTCAATCATTCTCTGACGTCAATTTGTATACTTATGAATTAATTAGTGGTATACCAAGACTATTCAATTCAAATGTAATATCCACCCTCATTTATGCATGCGAAAGCTGGAAAACAACTAAAGAAATGGACAATAAATTAGACTCTTTTGAAAACAAATGCCTAAGGAAAATACTTGGCATCAAGTGGAACGAATTCAAGAACAATGCAGAGATAAGACAGATGACTGAACAACAACCAGTCTCATGGGTGATCAGGAAAAGGAGATGGACATAAGTTTGTCACATCATGAGAAGAAACGATCAGAGAATCCCAAAACAAGCTATAAAGTGGAACACAACAGGCGAAAGAAAAAGATTCAGACCACATGAAACTCTAAAGAGGACACTGTTATGAGAGGCCAAATTAATAGGCATAAAATCCTTTGATAAGGTTGAAAATCTCGATTGAAAACAGGAAAAATTGGCGAACTACCTTGCAAGCCCTATGTGATGTCTAATGGCACGGGAAGGATGTAAGATATAAGATATAGGATACCAAAACAAGCTATCAAATGGAACACAACAGGCCAAAGAAAAAGAGGCCGACTATGGGAAACTCTAAAGAGGACAATGTTAAGAGAGCCAAAATTAATAGGCATAATGAAAAGCTCGCCGAAAACAGGAAAAATTGGCAAACTACCTTGCGAGCCCTATGTGATGTTTAACGGCGCAGGAAGGATATAAGATAAGATGCTGGAGTTGGTGTACATCTCAATATGGCTTCTCCTGAGCTGACATAATCATTGGCTACATGTGTTTTCCTTGCACCTCATATACTGGGCACTCCTGCAAAATATGTTCTGGTATCCTACCAGTGTCATATGCATCAGCTGGTCATGTTGGTCAGCCCCATCTTGAGCCTGTTGAAATATGGTCTGTTGTGACCAGTGCAGGGCCAAAAAATGATCACTTGCTCTTTTCTGCAGAGCTGGTGGTGTCATTTTTCTGGTGGCCAGGATGTGCTTTTGCCTGTTTGTTCATGAATGTTAATTTTGTAGCTTCCTCGTGTCATGCTTGTATCGGTTTGTGGTAAGCTGACACATTCTTCTCCTGGAATCTGCTGCTGCTTTGTTACCAGGTATACTGCAATGGGATGGAGTCCACTGTATCACAACTCTTGAGAAACTCTTGCGTGTCTGGTATACTGCTGCTTGCATGTTGCTGAGGGGTTCATCTCTGTGGCTCTATAATGCAGTAATTACTGACACTGCCTCAGTCAGGAACACTACATTGTCTTTATCACTTTTTTTCTGATATTGTGAATTAAAGGGAATGTAATCTCTGACCATGATGCTCCCCAAATTTTTTTAGTATACAAAAATGAATTCTAGAACAACAAAAATTTCTTTGATCATAATTCACTTCCTTGGTGATATCCTGCTGTTTTATTATCCATGAAGACAAATATCTATGCTGCTTTTGATAAAACCAATAAATGTTGCAAAGTTAAAATTAACAGCTTAAAATGTTTTTAAAAAAAACCCAGAAGTTCACTTTCAAGAACTCCACTGCCACTGAAAGCTGAAGCAGTATCTATATACTCTTTAAGTCATCAACAGATCATGCAGCACTTTTACCATAAGGCAGTGGAACGCCATCAAAGGTTTAATTTCATCCATTTTTCATGATTTAACATATGAAAAATTCTAAATCACACAATATGAAATAAAGAAAGAAATCTCCGATATCTTCTGGACCCAAGAAGTTCATGAAAACGATAAGGCAGAGAGATTGAGAAAAAAAGAGTTCAAGTGGAGAGATGCCAGCCTTCTGTCTCTCTACTGCTGTTCCTTAAAACAGATATCATATTTTTTCAGCTTAGTTGACCTCAAAATGCCAGAAGCCATCCTACAACTTATATTCTTCTCACGTATCTTAAATAGTTACCACACATATTTTTTTGTAGTTGGTCAGAGATAAAATATAAAAAAAAACATGGACAAATACAAGAAATGAAAAGATTATCATCTTTAATGAAGATGAAAAGTAACACTGAAATATCAGTCTGCATGCGTGCTGTATAATTCCTATAAAAACAATAAAAAAACATTCATCTGATAAAGTGAGAATTTACTTAGACCAGCGGTTCTCTGACCCTTTTGCTGCATGGCCTCCATTTAAAAGATAAACATTTTTGCAGCCCACTAATAAAGTACTTTATATTTGCAAGGTATAAATCTAATTTTATAAAGTATTATGTAATATTTTCTCTACACATTTAACTGCATATTCACTGCTACACAAAAGTTCTTTTCATTTACTTAAAAGATGGCACTGTTTCCGGTTGGTTAGCATGTCTATTCTCACTGGAATAAAACAATTGCTGAGAATTATATTTCACTTCTGCTCTCTCGCAGAATCTACGCAGACTGTTCTCTAAAATTACATTTTAAAACTGCATGTTTCAGCAACACAGTCAGAAAGACGCTGGCGTCGCACTTCAAAAGTGATGCAGTCTTTTTATGGATGTCACATCTCTGTTTGATGCTGGAAGAAACGCTGTCTGGACCATCCTTTCTCCAATAGCCACACTGCAGACATACTAATAAAGCGACCTACAATTATGTGGCTTGCATTCATGCAGTTGGCCCCCAGGGCCTATGCATTGCATGAAAAATGCAGAATAATTTTTTATTGTATCTACTTTTTTTCTCCATCTTTTTTTTTTTTTTGCTGCTTTTGTCTTCAGCGCAGCCCACAATACTCCCTGTCACAGCCCACCTTTGGGCTACAGCCCATGGGTTGAGAACCACTGACTTTTATACAAGAACACAGATTCTCAACAGTTCTATTTAAATGCATATTAAAACATACAAAATAAATACATAAAAAACAATCCTATATGGAATCTAATAAGAACAGTTCCAGCCAAAAACTTGCAAAACAAAATTATACAGATCCACCAAATGAAATCATGTAATTTGACAAGAGATTAATACATGAAATATAATATCTCTTCTATAAAGGAGCCATGTTAGTGCAGTGGACCGGTCACTAGCTCACTAACCAGGCAACCTGGTTTCGATTTCCGCTCACCACTTTGCAAAAAAAGTCCTCGGGTTCACCCGGCCTCAAGAAAAATGGGCACCAGAGGGAAGGAAAAGAAATGACAGAGCTCATGCTGATGATGACACCAGCAGAGCAACTATGATTTGATTGTGTGCAAGTGATGCAGATTCACAGCTTATACCTTTACCTTTCTTCTGTAAATACAAAAAAAATATATATATATATCTGCTGCACTTCTGAGCAACAAACTATTCAAATACAGAAAATGTTATATGTCATTCTACACAAGAACAAAAACATTTTACAAAAATTCATTGGAATGGCTATATATTAACTGTTAAAATGAGGCAAAATTTCACTACCTTGAATTTAAAAAAAAATACATAAAAATACTACCATATAGTATAAATTTCATAATGTGTCGTCATGTGTAAGTACAGTACTGAAACGATGATATTGCAAAAAAAAAGACAAAAGTTAATACACTAAAAAATGGATTGTTTAGATTCATGGATATTAAAAATAAACAGTAAAATGTATTTGAAGAAATACAGCACAGTTTTACCAAATTTAACTTAATTTCAAACGGAGAAAGAAAAAAAAAATGCATAACCAATATTTCTTCCAAACAGCCTTCTTTTGGGATGAATAAAATGACTACGAGTAAGCACATTTCAGGAAAGACAAAAAATCACTAATCTACTCAAGCACTGAAATGCATTAAGATATGCCTGGAAATGATCCTAAGAGTAAGGAGCCAGATGAATACAAACAGAATTATATTCTTTTTAACTGTGAAGAAAGCTTTTTTTTTTTTCCAAGCTGTGGTTGCTCCTTTCTTAGTTCTTTGATTTTTTTCCCATTTTATTTGACTGCACAATATACCTTCAGCTTTACCAGTTTTACTGCACTCATAATTTAACTTGTTTTTCATGGCTGTAAAACACACAAAAATTGTAAGAAAAGAAATGAAAATGAAAACAATACAAGAAATTAGACTCGAATGTGTTCTGAATATGTTTACATGATCACAGAGGAATGAAAACAATAAAACATAGACAAAGAATAACAACTGCATAACTATAATAAAACATTTACTATAAGACTGTAGGTAATCTGATCAATCTGTATATATTCCAGAGACTGGATTCTCTTTCCCAACTCTAGCACAGAGTTCAGAGATGATGAAACAGAATTTATAAAAAAAGAATCTGCTGTGTTCAACAACTGGCGAACATTGAGGACAGAGATCTCAAGGGAAGACTAAATACACTAACAAACAATATAATCAAAGATCAGAAGTACATGAAAGAAAAATTAAAAGACATAATGAAAGCCTGTGATCTCGAAACAAAAAGTCTTTGATTCATAAGACCACAACACCAACACCGGAGTTTCAGAAGGTCACAGACCTGCAAACAAAAAACAGTCAAACAACTCTTGTGTATTTGTAATATCATTAGGATGCTAACAGTGCTAACTGTTAAGTGTCAAATTTAGCTTTAAAAAAAAACAAAACATGACAATCATGCTTTAAAACTATAATATGCAACAATTCTTTGTGCAATTTCATTCTATATATTATAGTATTAACTATAATATGCAACAATTCTTTGTGCAATTTCAGTGATAATACAATCTAACACTTCTGTAGATACATATTTCATATCTTTTCTTGCATGGACATTACAGTGTGTTATTGCACTTAACAGAAAATTATTTAAATATCAATGTAAACATGCAGTTCAAGCATAATAACAAAGAAAGTCTTTACTGTGAAGTCTATGTACTTCTCACAAAGAACTGATCATCATTAAGAATCTATCATTTGGTCCTGTATTGAGCTTCTAGTAACAAAAAAACAAATTGTCAGAAAAAGGTGACTTTCTTATGTCTGTGTTGAGTGCCTTGCCTTCTTCCTCAGCATTTCACAAAGCCAAGCAGAGACAAGCTGGTTAAACATGTTCAACGGCTGACCCACGCCTGTTCCACTATCTGCTTCTGATGTAATGTCAGCATATTCATGTTTTTTTTTTTTTATCATCTCTGTGTTTCATGACTTCATCCTATCAAGTGATCTGTTACATGTAACAGATGAATCTGTTGATAACTTTATTTACCATCATGTTCTGAACAATCACAGTATGGCACTCCAGAATTTTACTTCACAGAAGGTCACAACAGTGTATGATGACATAGACTGATGGTAACATCAGTAATATCATGACGAGATAAAACTTAGAAACATCAGTTAATATGGAAAAACAAAACATATGTACAAATGGAACTGATAACATCTGAGATATGTTTTTTCAAACAGTGAACATAAAACTTCAAAACCATCTGAGCAATGACTCGAAAATTGTTGAAATCATATCAAGAAACAAAACTGTGTAACTTGCGTCTCATCAAAAAAATTTTAAAAAAGCACTTTTTCACAACCTAACCGTGTTACATAATGCCCCTAAAACAACAGTTTAAAAATATAACATTTATATAATACTTAGAAATGGCCAACTCACACATCAGCAGACCTGAACTGTAAAAAAAAATGTTGCTTTATTCCACGAAGACACAAAGGTCACCATATGGTTTAACTGCAGCATATTTTGAAGTCAAGAATGGAGTTAATCAAAGCTACATTTATGTTGCCTACTCTCTCCAGAATCTCTTTTATCATCCTAAACTAAGGACTGAAGACATAACTGCCAGGAGACTAAGCCCTGCGCCACGAGAACAATTTGCTGTTACCGCATCCGATTATGTCGGTCAAATACTGGGAGATTCAACCATGAGATGCATATGAGCAAAATGGCGCTCGGCAACTTCCACAAACAGTCATGATCTATCTGTCCGTTTCAAATCTGACTTCTTACGGATATAACCAATTGGATGACACAATGAAAAAAAAGTCTTCAGCAGGAAAATGTATTCTTACGGTCTCTCCTCTTCCACACAGTCCCATAAGCATCCACACTACTAAGAAATAAAAATTCCAGAGTTGATGCATGGTAATTAGTTTCCAGTACCAAGATAAATTCTGATGGCTGAGAAGAAAAAGTTCAAACAGATGACTTTCTGTATTCACTTGGTTACCGATTATGGTCCATGCTGTCAGTGAAGTAACTGGGCATCAAGAAGATGGAGCTGTCTGACAAGTGACAGTACTAGTATCTTGCACTATCAAGAGATGCTGTCATGTAACAGTCAACAGCATGAGTATTTACGATTGCTGTATCAGTCTCTATACTGATGCATAGGCACACGCACACACAAAATAGTGCCACAAAAAATGATCCTACTTGAATCAGCACTCAAAAAAGAAGTCACAAAGATCATCATCAAACTAACACTCTACAGAAACTTCCTGTGTGCTCTGCCCAGAATCCGTGATCTCAAATTGGTGATCCACAATGTCTCTACCAGCAGTTTCGTTCTTCAAAGCAAAAGTAACAGCGCATTGTAAAATAAACACACATCCCCACACCACCGGGTATAACCAAGGGATATTACTAGAAAGCAATGTTGCACCAACAAAGGGAGTAATAAGCCCTGGCACTTCTATCAAAATATTAACCCATGCCATTGCTGTGCTGCGTATTTCAGTGGGGTAGACTTCTGGGGTGAAAGTATTTAAAATAGAATATATAGGAACCATGCTGAAATAGCACAATATAATCAGAACAGATTTAAGCGCATGTTCTGGTATAACACTAAACACAAGTAAAGATAAAGCAGTCATAGCTGAAAAGAATCTCAGAGTCTTTATTCTACCTAGCATGTACCGTTCTATAAGAATCATAGCTAAAAACAGGCCCGGTATTTCACCTAAGAATACAGAAAACATGTTCATATGTGGGTCTGCTCCCAATCTGGCCATGTATTCCGGAAGATACACAGTGACACCCCAATATCCTGTGGCTTGGAGAAACCAGATGGCTGAAAACACGAGTGTGCGAGATCGAAACTTTTTAGAAAATAGTTTCATCAGCTGCCCTCTCGGCTGATCAGAAAGTGGACAGAAAGTATTGCCTGAAAAAAGGAAAAAGAAAATATTACCACAGTGTCTGATTAGGCTGAATCCATATGAGTAAGAGAATGAAACAGAAAAAAAAAAAAACTGAATCATTAAAAGAATAAGACACAAATAAACAAACTACAATATAATGAAGACCTATACAAACTTTAAAGAAACAAAAGTGTTTTGCTCTCTTCCTATATTCTTGTCATCACTATCCTGTGTCATCTCCCCTTGGAAAGTTGGCTGCCACAGCCCTCAAACTCACTCTATCCCCTTGTTTTAAACAGTTCACTTGAACCAGGACTCTTGTCAGCAGCTTTTCCGTATTTCAAATCTTAGATCTTGAATAATGTATACTGAACTCACAATTTACACTATTTATTGCTAGTGTGCATCCAATTCTAAGACTAAACATAAGATATTTTATTAATTTTTTTTAAAAATGTCTCATTTACCTTCAAGAAATAATGCATAGATCTTTTATTCAGAAAACCGCTCAGTTTTTAATGCACTCACTGGCAAGCACCTGTCAAGCTATGCCACATATCATATTTGCTTTTTTAAAGAAATTTGCTGGACTCCATACACAAATTCTAATAGGCCATAATTAATTCAGAGAAGATTACCTGCAATGTTCTATTACAGATTTGATGAAACTGAAATACACTTAAAGAGCATCTTAAAATACTTTTAAATGAGAAACAGCACACTTTAATACATCTCCTGCAAACTGTAAGCACCATGCACGAACTAGCTTCAGCTTTAAAACATACATTACAGGAACTTAAAAATCTGCAAGGCATAATGTTTTTTAAAAATCAGAATTTCACTCACCTAGATCTGGTAGCTCACATTTATTAATCCTGGCCATTGTTTTCAACACATTCACAGCTTCCTCCTTTCTCCCACTTATAAATAAAAATCTTGGTGACTCAAAAAAAGCAATGGGCTGGTAGCAGAGTAACAGAAAAGCAGGGGCTGAGCAGGAACAAACAAACCAGCGCCAGCCAAAATTTGGAAGGATGATCCAAGCCAGACCACCTGCCAGGACAGCACCAAGTGCTCCACACAGAGTCACCACCACTAAAATGGGTCCTCTGCGCTCTCTAGGTAAAAATTCTGAAATGGCATGAAATGAAACAGCACCTTTTATGACCCAACAATTATTTGTCACAAAATCTTTTTTCATTTGTGATAGGGAAGGTCATCTTTTGACAGTGATGAATCTTCACAAACTGATATAAATTTACATTCCAGTAACCACAATGTTCAGTTCTTTCCTCTTCTTCTTATTCTATGTTCAACTGCTGAGTCACCAGGATGAAGTCCACAGTTCTCTCCAGGTAGAGCCTGGCAGCCCTACAACTTCTGCCCCAGGTCTTTGTAGATTTGTAAACGCTGGGCACTTGGAGCACATGGCCTTGGGTTTGCGCTCACTTTCCCACAGAGGCATGCATCCACGCGAGTGGTGAAGGTGGCTCAGCAGCCTGCCTTGGCCTGCTCTTAAATGGAACAGGATGGTCTGATGATGTCTCTGTAGCTGATGGATTGGATCAGGATCAGGAGCACTGTCTATATTCAGCCTCTTTGCCCACTGCTATCTGTATTGATTTTTTTATTATGATCTTAGCCTCTCTGTAAGTGACTTGATGGCTGTTCAGTTCCAAAATATATAACTGCCATTATCTGATGCCGTATATATATTTTTGGGGGCGCTCTGTTCAATGATTCTACATTCTCTTTCTATGTATGTATATGTAAGCAACTGACCGACAATAACTTCATACTTTAGGTAATCTGCACAAAACTCCACAAGATCATAACTGATAAATAGTGATTCTAAAGTGATCATGACACTCAGATATCATTATGACACACAAATGCAATCTCAGTATTAAGCCTTTGTTACTGACATCGCTAAGCAGCACTATGGGATTCCATCTCTGCAATACTGCAGATCTGCATCATTAAATCTATGCTATGACTAGTTACATAAGAGACCTGAAGGTTGGTAAGACACAGAGCAGAGAGTGTTTGTGCTTAATGCTTCACAAGGAGCTGAACAGGAAAGAGAGAATGCACTGTAAACTGTTACTCTTCATGTTTTTTTTTTTCATATTAATGATTCACTCAGTCATTTCAATCTACCACTGGATACGCCATAAATATGCATTGCAAAAATATGAAGGAGAAATACAAATCTAAAACTCTCTAAGAGAATGTAATGTGAAAATTATCTTTAATTTTAGAAAAAAAAACAAACAAAAACATATACAACAAAAAAAAAAACCACCGCCACCACCCACACGCTTTCTCTCTCTCTCCCCCCTCTCTCACCCTCTCTCTCTCTCTTTCCCTCTTTCTCTCTCTTTCCCTCTTTCTCTCTCTTCCTCTCTTCCTGTCTTTCTCTCTTTCCTTCTCTCTCTCCCTCTCTCTCTCTTTTTCTCTCCCCTTCTCTCTCTCTCGCCCACCCTCTCTCCCTCTCTCATATTATTACCTAGCAATAAAACAAAGCCTGCAGCTTCAAAAGTTCCAATTCCAATGGTGACCATGCACCGAAAAGCTATGAATACTGGGAATGATGGAGCTAGGGCTGAAACCAATCCAAACACTGCAATAATCAAAATACCGACAAGAAAAGGTGTCCGTCGACCACATCTGTCACTGACTGTCCCTGCAATGTAGCCGCCAATTACACCAGCAATTCCAGTACTTAAAAAAAAAAAAAAACACAATATAAATTTCATGACTGTTTCACTAATTCACCAATATAAACAACCTATGAAACAATATTGGACAATTTCTGTGGCTTTTATCCTGAATGAAGTGAAACTGTTTTCTGTCAGTGAATAAATACATGTTTCTTATTTAAGACTAAGAAATTAATGTCATAAATATAGACTATGCAAAAACCTTTATAATTAATGTAATAAGATCTCATTTTTCAAAACTTAACTTTTTAAACATTTTTATATACGTTTTCAAACTGAAACAATAGAAACACTTCTATATACATGTTTTTAAGTTGAAACAATAGAGTTGATAAACCACAGACATTCACTTTGGTACTCATTTATGCCACTGTTCACTCTTACTGTTGCTCTTAATAGCTCTCATATCTTTACCATCTATGCTAAGTTTTTCTAGCATTTGTATCATATCTTCTCGTCTCATCATCATCATCATGTGCCGTGCCGACTGGCGTTGGCTATTATGCTTCTCCAGAGTATCCGATCCTTCATGCAGGCCATCAGTTCAGTTGGTGATCTCCTCTCACACCATCCCGTCAGACTGTCCAGTATCATTTCTCTTGGTCTTCCTCTTGATCTTCTTCCTTCTATTTTTTCCTGTTGTTATAATATTTTCAATGCCCCCTCTTCTCATTGCATGTCCTATGAAAGTACATTGTCTCTCTCTTATCTTTTTCACAAGGTTTTTTTGTCTCTCCAGCTCTTCTCATACATTCTTCATTAGTTATTTTTGCTGTCCAGGGAATTCGCAACATTCTTCTAATAAACCACATTTCTGCTGTTTCCAATGATTTTTGTGCAGACTTGCCTATTGTCCATGATTCACTTCCATATAACAAGATAGGTTCAATATAGCATTTTAGGACTCGTTTTCTAACATTCATTGATAAAGATGTGTTAGCTAATATGTTTCTCATTCTCTGAAATGCAGTCTTTGCTTGGCCTATTCTGTTCCTAATTTCTGTTCTGCATTTCCCATCTGAAGCTATTACTGCTCCAAGGTATTTGAATTTCTGCACCTGCTTTAGAATAGTTCCGTTTAATTTAATACTGCATGCTGGTGGATTCTGTTTCTTAGATATAACCATAGTCTCTGTCTTTTTGATGTTCAAAGTAAGGCCTTTCTGTTCACTTTCTTTGGCGACTTTATCCAAGAGATTTTGCAGGTCTTGTTGGTTCTCAGCTATCAGTACTGTGTCGTTAGCATACTGAAGGTTGTTAATATTGTATCCTCCAATTCTTATGCCTGGTTCTGTGATGATTGTTCTTAGAATATTCTCGCTATACAGAGAAAAAAGGTCTGTGAGATAGTAACACATCCTTGTCGCACCCCTTGTTTTATAGGTTGATATTTTCCAGTTCTATTTTCAACTCGAACTGCTGCTTCTTGCTGCCAGTATAGATGTTTTACAATCCTCAGGTCTTTGCCATCTATATTGATGTCTTCAAGCATTTTAATAATTTCATTATGTTTCACCTTGTCAAATGCCTTGGTGTAATCAATGAAGCATAAGTAGAGATCTTTCTGTACTTCTAAAGCTCTTTCTGTTAGTGTTCGTAAAGCATAAATGGCATTGTGTGTTCCCTTTCCTTCAACAAATCCAAACTGTTCATCTGCTATTTCCATTTTTATCTTTTTCCTTGTTCTTCTCATAATTATTCTCAGAAGTAGCTTCATTATGTGACATGAGAGGCTGATAGTCTGGTGGTCGTCACATTCCTTTGCACCTGGTTTCTTCTTGTCTAACTCTGTCAAAAGCTGTCATATATAATTTCCATTCCTTTTCTTTGCCCTCCCATATGTCATAAATATAAACTATATAAACAACACTACAAAAAAAATGTCATTTCCGAACTTTTTTCTGTATAAAATAAATGTCCCAACCTGAATGGTAACCATGAGAACTGCAGTTGATCCAGATTCCACTGCTTTGTCAAAGGAGAGCTCAGAAAGATAAACAACATCATCTCAGAACAGACAGCTAAATAGCCTCCACCAACCAGTGCCAGCATCCGCCAATGAAACTGACCAAGTCTGAAACTTGACAAAACATCATCCAGACTTTGTTGTTTCAGAACTTGTTGTGATTCGAGGCAGGAGTGTTTGGTTGAAACTGCCTCTAAATTATTTTCTGTGCAATTATGATTCTGCGTGGCTGAACGAGATACCTGGATGTTATCATGACCTAAAAGAGTCTTCTGTTCTTGATTATGCTGGTTGTTAGCCATTGCCCAGAGGTATTTAGTCCTGCGTTGAAAAATACAAATCAAAACTGCATCACTTTCTGCTGTAGCAGCACAGAGAGGTGAATATGATGTACAATCATCATTATTTTCATGTTAAACCACTTAGGCTGTTCAGAAACTTAAAATATATGCAACACTTCAACACTTAACTTCTTTCCTGCAGAATTCAATTATTGGTTAACAGGAGAACTAAATATCTAAATATGATTGGTGTGCCTCTAGTACTACTGAACTGATGACATATCCTAGTCATGAAGACTATTTAATCCTTTCTAATGCAAAGGCAATAATTATCACTTAAAAACAGCCAGTTTTTTCATTATTATTATTAGAGTGGCACTTACTTATATTTGATATCCTTCCCATGCCGTTAAACGTCACATAGAACTTGCAAGATATTTCGCCAAGTTTAGGATAGGGAGAAAATAGATAGATAGAGGAAAAAGGGCCTGTAATGGAAACCCGCAACAAAACCAACCGAATATCAGGCACTTACTGTCATTTGTTTTTAATTGCCAGTATGCTGTATTGAGTCCTTTGGTCTACCCTTACATCTGTTTCCCTGTGTTGTCCATCTTGGTGCTAGAAAATATGGATAGTAATATCATATTCCAAGCATGTGTTGGCTCTGAGCTAAACTGAGCAGTACCAGCATATTAGCAATTAAAAACAAATAGAAAAACTGAAACTTTTAGAGGCCACTGGTTACCAGAACTGGTTTGTATTATCAAAATATCAGACAATACCTCATTATTTTTATGTTAAATGTTTCCAAGTCATAATACTCTAAAATAAGATATAAAAGGTAAAAGGTAAAATTCCCTCTTCCATGCCGTTAAGGCATATTGGGGAATATGGTGTTAGGCCCATATTTTCCATGACCTTCAGCACATGAAAGTGTGATGTGGTCAGTATCGTGCCTGGCCGCTTTAAACTCCCAGATTTCTCTGGTACCCATTTTTTGAGGCTGGGTCAACCCCGGGACCTTTATTTGGTGTGTACCAGAAAAAATCGCACTGCTGGGACTGAACCCGGCACCACCGGATTACCAAACCAAGCGCCTAACCACTCAGCTAACGAAAATAAGATATAATAATGAACAAAAAAACCACATTTCTTTGCACATGCATTTTTCTGTTTTATAAAACATCAATGTAATTTATGGCATTTGTGAAAAACCCTTGCGGAAGCCCCATGTGCGCTGGGCACTTAAGGTTCAGAGAGAGAGAGAGAATGTAATTTATAAATGCATTTTAATCATAATTTTACATCCCTTAATGTGAAAATGTGAACTGAAAAGATAATAGACCAGTATACTCAAAGCAGTTCAAGTCTTTACCAAGAGAGAAGAACCTGTATGTTAACTGCATTGGCCACAAAACAGCTAACTCAAAACTTTATATATCTATATATATGAGATTTATTCAGACTTACTTACCAATAGAACATCTAAAAATTGACATGCTGAGTGAATGTATTCAACCAAATTATCCTCATTACACATAACACGATTAAGAGATATTGTGAAATTTTTCTGCCCACAAATGATAAGCAAGAGACCTACTTTCTCTGAACAGACAAAAATTATAGGAAAAGGATGGTAGAAATGGACTGGTCATGTACTTTAAAGAGATGAGGAGATCCAACATGAAAACAACCATGCAATGGATTATGAAGAAAAGGGGGAAAACTCAAGACAAGATGGTTAGAGAAGTGCATATGGACAGAATGCAACTTATCTGGGGAATATAAAAAGCTAGTGGCAGATCATGAGAAGCTGAGAGAGAATTTGCTGTTGTCCTTCAAAAGATACTACCAAGCACACCGAGCAACAATTTCTTAACAACTCACTGTCCAAGTTCATGAAAGAATGTATGTATTTAGCTTGAAAATAAGTCATGGATGAGACATCAAATACAACAACCTGGACAGCTATAGTGCCACACCCTAAAGAAAAAATATTTTGTGTGTGTGTCATGTTAACTGGCAATTACCAGTATATTAGCAATTAAAAACAAATAGAAAAATTGAAACTTTTGGAGGCCACTGGTTACCATAACTGGTTTATATTATCAAAAATCTAGTAAAAACAGTCAAATCTGTTGGAGGATTGGGCTAGCAGACTGATGATGCTCAATTACCATGGAGGAGAATCAGTCAGTTTTGACTTTGGTTTAGCAAGTGAGCTATTTTATAAAGACTAAATCTTGCCATAAACCAGAGAAGAAAAACATTTCACATGAACATTAACCTTCCGCAAATATTTGTAAAGTGTTTTCTTCATAATCCATTTTACATTGAAAAAAAAAAGTATAAAGTACTGAATGTTATATTGAGAAAACTTTTTTTGGAAAGAACTTCATGCAAGGTGAAAAACAAGTACAACTGTACCAGTTTAAAAAATCCTAGTGCGATCACTGTATATATTTTGAGGCCAAGAGTAGCTGTGTCCTAGCTCCTACCCTCTTTGGAACATACTTTAATGTCCTCTGTGCATTCAGAGACATCAATGATGATGTATTCATTTGCACATATTATACTGCTCACTGTTTAACTCAGAGCCAACACATGCTTGGAATATATTACTATCCATATTTTCTAGCACTAAGATGGACAACACAGGGGAACAGAAGTAAGGGTAGACCAAAGAACTCATGGAGAAGAACAGAGAGGATGTTGAGCAATAGAGGGCTCACCTGGGCAAGGGCAGAAAAAAAGGCAAAGGACAGGCGTTTGTGGGAAAACCCTTGCAGAAGCCCCATATGCACTGGACACTTAAGGTTCACAGAGAGAGAGAGAGGGAGAGAGAGAGATCCACATTTTCATTTTTCTTGACCTGTCATCTTGCTAGAGGATGATGTGGTTAACTTCAAAATCCTAAGTTCTAATCATGGAGCTTCTACTGCTGATGACGCAGCCCTTGTGGCTCACAGTGATGTGACTCTGCAGACTCTGATTAACAATAAGGCCAGAGAATGTGATTTGTTTTCATTAATGGTAAGCATAACAAGACAGTGGATCTTGACTAAGGCATAACCAGACCAAACAAACAATGAATAGGAACTTGCCTGAATCGGTAGACAGGTTCACCTGTCTTGGATCTACAGTTACTTCCACCTTCTCTCCAGATGAAAAAATCAATATATGAATAGGAAAGCAGCTAAAACTTTAGACAGATAAACTTAGGAAAAAGGCATAGAACAACAGAAGGTTCTAGCACTGAAGACAAATGTTCTGATTTATCAGACCTGTAACTCTCTTATATGAGTCTGAAATGCAGACAACATATGCATGGTATGAGAAAACACTTAACAGTTTCTATCACAAGACTGAAATGGCTATATAAATAGTCATATATAATGGTGAAAGCCGCTATCAAGCCAGTGAAGCACATACACATATCGGGTATGATGTCCATATTTTTATTTTTCTTGACCCGTCATCTCGGTAGAGGACGATGTGGACAGCTTCACTTGAAGTCAGATAACCATTTCTACAGTCGATCCAATTATGCCATTAATAGAATGTTACTTTTTAAAAACTTCTATCCTGAGAACTTTAACAAATACAAATACTGTACTCACAGATCGTAACCCTATTGCCAGGCACTTTGGTGCAACCACTTATGGAGGAAAGCCGGTCTCTGCTGCTCATAACCAAGCCACCGCGTGATGTACATAATATTGATAAGAATTTGCTTCACCAATTAAATGTGCATAATATTAATATGAATCTGCTTCACCGATTACATCTGAATGTCGCATTAGTACACCTACGAGATTAGCCCGCTACCACCGCTTCTACCTCCAGCTGTCACTCAGCTTCCATGTTGTTAGCATACTTTTGACTTTTGACCTCTGACATGTCATCACGGGTCTCAGGCCAGTGTGGCACCACCCCATAAAAATGTTCCCACGTGTTTGCAATGCATTGCTTAGTTTTTCCCCAACGATGGCGCATAGGGCTCGCAAAGTAGTTCGCCAATTTTTCCTGTCTTCGGCGAGTCTTTCAACCGCATTAAGGGATTTTATGCCTGTTAATTTGGCCTCTCTTAACAATGTCCTCTTCAGAGTTTCACGCGGTCTGTCTCTTTGTCGTTGGCATGTTGTGCTCCACTTGATAGCTTGTTTTTGGGATTATCTGATCATCTCTTCTCATCAAGTGACCAACACATGTTCATCTCCGTTTCCTGATCACCCATGAGACTGGTTGTTGTTCAGTCATCTGCCTTATCTCTGCGTTGTTCTTGAATTCATTCCACTTGATGCCGAGTATTTTCCTTGGAAAGGAAAGTAGTAAAAGTAAAGTTTACAGTAGCTAAGCAACAGATTCCAACAACTGAGGAAGAGCCTGTAAAAAGTCTAGGAAGAAGATATAATGTTTCAGTGAAGGACTCAGTGGCAGTCAAGCAGACATGCGAAATGGTTGAGAGTGGATTGGAAATCATAGATAAAACCAGAAATTCAGGGTAAATTCAAGGCATGGTGCCTCCAGTTCATGCTTATACCTAATCTGTTGTGGCCACTACTCGTATACGAAATAAGTACTAGTACAGTCCAGACTGTTGAGAGTACACCAACAGTTACACTAGGAACTGGCTGGTCTTGCCAGCGGGCTGACGGACGTGGCACTGTATTAGAAGACGAGCAAGCTGCGCTTATCACTCAAGTCTGCGGTAGAGAAGTTTAAAGCAGGAAAAGCAAGCTTTGCAATGATGTTGTCAGAGTTTACTGACACTAAAAATTGGAAGAAAATGACGAGTACAGGAGGAAGTGGCTACAATGATGGAGACACTTGAACTGAAGGAACTGACAGGTTACAATCAGACCAACAGAAGAGGGTTTGGTCATGGCGACATTAAGTGATGGTCGAAAGCCTCCAACAAACACCGAAGAGACATGGTCATCAATGAAATAAGAAGCACAGAGGATGGAAAGGGGGTCCAGAAAGTAGTACAACAGGCTCAAGAAGGTCAATGGACAACTTGGGAAGACGCTTTGCAACGATCGCTAACATGGAACGATATACGGAACATGACGCCGCTGCGTCTTAGTTTCATTATCAAATCTGCATGTGTCCTGTCGATAGGTGCAAACCTGTTCAAGTGAGGCCAAGTGGCGGATCCTACGTGTCCACTCTATAGCGGTCGTCAAACCTTGGAACATGTTCTGTCAGCATGCAAAGTAGCACTGGCACAAGGCCGCTAAACACGGCGACACAGCAGAGTGTTGCAAGAACTAATCTGTATTGTTGACAGAACGACAGGTGCGGCAAACACCAGGCAAGAAATCAAAATCCTTCCCAAGTACTTAAATGGTGCTGGAAAAGTATCCAACATAAAAATTCTTAACACTCCCTTGCCCTCACTTCTAGATGAAGCGAATGACTAGGAGATCGCAGTTGACCTACCAGGGCGATGAGAATATCTCGCATTCGGTGGGAAGACAGGAATGCGATCAGACATTGTAGTGTACTCTCCTTCGAAACGGGACTCAGTTTTATTCGAACTTACGGTCCCATACGGCTCAGACTTCTCTGGTGATCTGAGAAGTTGTTTTGGTCTCTACACCCTGCTTTCCTGCTTCGCCCTATATCTGTTGATGTGGCCGACGTTGTTTTCTTGATTCTTATTTCTTTGAACACGTTGCACTTCGTTCTAATACTTGTATATTTGTTTGTTTCATTTCCCATGATATATGACCTACTTTCCTGTAGATGAACGTTTGTCCTGTCTTCTTTGAGTAGAGGTTTCTGTACCGTACAGAAGTACAGACTAGTAATGAATGTAAATGGGGGTATATGGTTCAGTTTCATAACAACAACAACAACAATAACAACAACAACAACAACAAATAGAAAGATTTAGGAAAGTTGACAGAAACAATAATGGCGGAAAGCAAGATAAGTGCGTGCAAATAAACATACAACAATCCAGTATTTCGGCAAAAATCTTTCTCAATGACCACATACAAAAATAACACAATAGATAAAAAACACACATACATACATACACACGGGCACACGCACACACACAGAGAAAAATATAGACGTAGCTTTTTTAGGCTTCTTCCTAGTAAGAAGTTGGGAACAAAATGCCAATCAATACAAGTAGCGCAGACTAGAAACAGGATTTTACAAATCTTTGGTTTGTTTTTATGGATATACTCCTGAATAGCAGCATCGCCTTCATGGCTTTGAATCCCTGTCTTGCCATTCATACTCTTTTCTTTATCTCCATCTCAGTCCATCTCCCAATCTCATTTAGTCAAACAACTAGACGTTTCCAGATCGGCTTTCAAGAGCCCAACGTTCTGTCTCTGACAGACTATATGAAATAATGTCCCTGTGGAACTTGTGTATTCCTAAACAATATGGAGGTTGTGCCAGCTCCTGAATGAGGGAATTTGTTCGACGAGTTGCCCCATCATTCCTACAGTGTCCTTAAATACTAAATTATTCACGGTGAAACTCTCCTTGTGTGTCCTTTCCTCCCATTGTCCTCAATCATGAGAACTTCATACAGCTGCAGTCAGTGCATTGCGTGTTAGAGAAATGGTTCCAGATGTGTTTTTCAGTTATGTTCACATAGTTTTGGCAAATTTTGTCGCTCGTCTGTATAGTATAATGTGTTTTTCATTTATGTTCACATTGTTTTGACAGATTTGTTGCACTTGTTGCTCACATTTTTTTTTTACAGATGCTGATGCTTTTTTTGTTTTTTGTTTTTTTTTTGTTTCGTTAAAATTAGTTTTAATCAAATTCGCAGTCAACATACTGTCAACCAACACTATGGTTTTAAACGAATATTATGGCAGAGATTGTTATGCTTGTGTTAATCACAGTTTAATGTATGTGTGTTATGCGTGTGTTTGTGTGTATGAGAAAAGTCTCTCCTAAACTTTTGTTTTTGTTTTAAATCTTACACCAAATTCTAGGGGAACAGAAGGTCAAGTGTGCAGCAGAGTAAATAGTTTGATAAAGAGTTTTAATGCGCGCCTCTTCTCACACACTCCTCATTATTAATTAATCTTAACTTTCCTGTGATTCCATTCTTGTCTTGTCTTGTTCTGCCTTGTCTTGTGTCTTGTCTCCTTCCTCATATACCTTTCGGTGTTGAGGGAACAAACAGACGTCTTAGTAGGCTTGGCAGTATGCTTTGTATAATGGAATGTTTAAGGTTTCTGTAATTTACTACGACTCGTTGAAATGAGCTTTGTTTTTGCAGTTTTTATAATTTTTCTCTAGATATTACGATTTTAATGTGTGTGTGTGCGTGTGTGTATATATGTGTGTGTGTGTGTGTACATTAACTATGGAAATTAGAGGTTTTTAGTTTTCAGTTTAAGAAAAAATATTGCGTAAGTGTGTGTGTTTTTTTTTTCATATTTGTTGATAATCGCAATATTTTTATTTAAAAGACTGAGAACAGAGATTAGGGCTGATAAAGTGTGTTTAGTTTTGCTGTTGGTATTGAAAGCGTATAAATATTAAAAGTATCTGAGCGTTATGTCAGCCTGAATTTGGTTTTTTTCTATTTTTCTTAATAACTCAGATAGAAATATGGGACTGTTAAAAACAATTGGATTAAACACCAACCTAAAGTAGCAAAGAGACAGATGTAAATAGCAAAGAAATACGAAATATTCTCATGAACAGAAAAATGAACAACAAATTATAAGAGTAAACACTCTTTTTGTTATAGTTAAAGTTCAAAATTCAGAATTCAAACTCCGGCTTCACTGCATTAGGAACAACCCCATATATGCCCCACCGCATGCCGCAGCATTCATCCAAGAGTATGTTTGTTAATAGTTCCTGTCAAATGTTGGTTGTTTACGATGCGTTTTCTGCCATACAGTTTGGATGTTGTTATAGTTATTAAGCCCGAAGGGAACGCTGATATATATTGCATCAAACATTATATACTTATTTGTATAGCTTTATGATTATTGCTAATTCTCATGTATAACAACTATCGTTATAGGCCGTTAACTTTTAAATAAATTTTCTAATGGTGAGCATGTTTCAGCAATTTAATTTATGTACTCAACATAATTCCATCACGGACACAAAATACAACAAAAAAGTGCCAAAAATAAGCAAGTCGGTTTACAAGTAAGTGTGCGTCCTTCTCGTTGAAACTGGCTTGGCTGTTGGCTCATAACCTATAGTCGTGTTAAGACTCACGATGAGTCAAGGTCCTCGCAGAGTCAACTAGAGCCTGGTTGACTTGGAAAGCCTTTGGTCGCGCAAGGTTCCACCAAAAATATACAGCTGTTTATATCAATGCTGAGGTGGTAAGGTAGGCTGTGGCGGATCACTATATGCATAACAAAAAAATTGCCATGTGACCAGCGTAGCTCCTAGTGTCTAATCACTTTTATTTGGATCGAGTCAGAAACAATTCAAGTATTTGTAGACGTTGCTTGTAAAGTCTATCACCGTTATCGCTTCCTAACTCCAAATTGTAAAATTACACTAGAGCCAAGGAAAAAAAATTGTTTACATCTTTTATAAGTCGAAATATGCAGAGTAAATTATTGGATCATGAAAGATAACTTCTCTGAATCGAGTTACAGAGAACTTTCAGACTTTTCTCATCTATTTTGTTTACTTGTTCAATCATAGACAGTGGTAGTGTTTTGTCCATAGTTTAAATATTAAAAAAAAACATTAAAATTCTTTCTTCGGTCATTTTGACGGGTTATAAACGTGGCCGGTCGCAAGAATTTTGCCTTTACGTCCAGTAGCATACCTTGCCGCCTCGTCCAATTGTCAAATTAACTACTCGAATTTAAAATTAAATACTCGAAAACCGACAATGTTAGGTAAGCTTCATCATATTAGACCTGTAATTTTAAATAGCATTAATAACAATTTATAAATTACTGAAAAAATAACATTATAAACTATAAATTTATTACACCACGATAAACAATCACCATAAAGCTCATCACATGTATAACGATAAGCTTTTTTTTCTTGTTTTAGTTTTTCGCATATGTCTTCGCGTTATTTGCACGTCTGTTGTCTATTTCAGGCATTAAAAAAAAGTTTCCTTACTTTCATATTCGCAAAATGAGAAAGAGGTCAGTATTGTCTAATTTTTGAACACTTTCATGCTCAACTGAAACCGTGCCAAGTCCTTCCAATCGAGTTTCACCCATTGTTTAGAGTAAATAAGTTTACTAGCAACATTAATTTCATTTAAAATATAGTTCCATATAACAAGATAACATAACAACATTTTAATCTTTGACTTTGAGGGCAAGCACTTCATGTCTTGCCATTTTGACTTATCATCAGCAGTTTCTGTCAAAATGTCACAAAATTCGTCAATATCTTATAGAACAAAAGACTTCTAGATTCCAGTGGTTGATACTTAGAGGTTTGAGCGTTCATTCATTCATTCATTTGCATATCCCTTGCAGGAACTTTGCCTCCCTAACAGCACTCCTGTAGGTCTCTCGGTTGTGAGCAAGATGGCCTGCTGCTGATGCATCCATTTGCAGGTCATCAACGATGTCTTGCAGCCATTTTCGCCTTAGTTTTCCTCTCTTTCTTTTTCCCATTATGTACCCTTCCAAGACGGTCTTATCTAGATTATCATGATGTTTAATGTGTCCAAAATATTTAAGTTTTCTCTCTTTAATCCTCTTTACTAGCCAGCCTTCTTCAATATTAAGTTCTTGTAGTATGGATATATTTGTTCTTTTTTTTTGTGTCCATGATATTTGAAGAACTCTTCTGTAGCATATACATTCAAAGGCATTTATGTGTTTCTCAACTGTTTTGTTAAGCGTCCAGGTCTCAGAGGCATATGAGCGTTTGAGCGTTAGAGTTGCACTGCTGGCGAGATTTTTCTGCTGCCGTGCGTGGAGTGGGGCTCCTCTCGGCCAGTGAAGAAAGGTGCAAGTGGGGTTGCCGTGCGGCACCACTGTGGAAAAGGTGAAATAAAGGAATAAGCAAAGTAAACAGTAGTCAAATCACGGCACCTCTGGTCTGGGGTTGGCCAAGTCCTAAATGCACTCATATCGGGCGAAATGCCTGAACCGTCTTAACCCAGAAGTTAAGACATTGCTGGCGAGATTCTTCGGATGCCGCGCGTGGAGTGAAGTTCCTCCCGGCCAAAGAAGAAAATGCGGAAAAGCAATTAGGGTTGGTTTGTGGCGCCGATGTGAAAAGGTGATGGAAAGGATAAAGTGAAGCTTAATCGGTTTGTCCAGTAGTATCGCGGCGAGAGCTACTCATACCACGGCGCCTCTGCTCTAGAGGCAGGCCACGTCCGATATACACCCATACTGGTGAAATATGCCTAAACAGGCTTACACCAGGGGTGAAACTTGATGGCTACGCATGTCACGGTACCTCTGCTCTAGAGGTCGGTCACGTCCTAAACACCCCTATACTGGGATAATATGCCTAAACCGGCTCAACCCAAGGGTGGAAGTCACTAGTGGCGAGGATTCATCCCCCTGGACAAAAGCTCCATCCTGGTCGCAACTAGGAAGGGTAGTGGCCACGACCACAAAATTCTGAAGTCGGAGACACTGGACCAGGGCAGCCTAGATAGGCAACCACCTCTCACCCGGCGGGGATGTATGCGTATCCTAATCACGCTGATGCTTTCCGGTGAGAAAGTCCAACGCTGGACTGGATGGGCAACCACCTCTCACCCAGCGGGAATACACTGGTATCCCAAAACACGTCGATGTTTTCCGGTGAGAAAGTCCAACTCTAGATTAAACTGGTGCAACGAAAACCACGGCGTCACGCAATCCCTCTCTGAGACCCACAAAGAATACAGGCTCAAGCCCTGCGATACTCTGAACCTCTTGTGGTCCTCTCGGGGATCTCGTGTGGTCCTTTTGGGGGGACCACAGGACCTATCGAGGACCACAGGTGTAGGATCACAGGGCGGTTTGAGATGGTTTATTTGTTTTGTCAGTTGTCATCAATTTAGTTTTATTCGCATTAAGTTAAAAGTTTTTGTTCTTCACTATTCTTACGGACTGACATAATTAGTTTTTCAATTCCTTTTTGTGTTGTGGACAGTAATACTGTGTCATCAGCATATCTAATCTCTGGTATTTCATAACATCCAACTGTTATGGCATCGTAATATTCATTGTCTACATCCCTGTTCTTGGAAGTAATATCTGCTTCCTTCCATGTGTATCACCTTGTCCCTGAGCACTGTCATAATTTCCCTTCTCCATCAAATATGCGTGAGCAATAATAAATGAAAATTTGTAAACAATTATTTTCATATTTTCATTTTTTCCCCAGTTCATCCCACTTTTCCCAGTTTTGCCGCCCCTCAAAACATGCTGCCCCTCGTTGTTCTATCGATAAAAATGAAGTACTATGAAGTATAAACTCAGAGGACAAATGCAGCAGAAATGTGGATCTACAAAAAAGTAGGTCATACGCGTTGTATCATGGAAAATGAAGGGAACAAATGCTCATGTATTAGATCAACTACAAGTTCAATGTGAACCTCTCAAAGAAGTAAGGATGAGGAAAATATAATACTTTGGGCACATCAAAAGAAATAATAATAATATACTGAAGACCATACCAAAAGGAAAGGTGGAAGAAAAAAAAAGCGACAGGTAGACAGAAATGTAGATGGGAAGATTAACATACGAGAATGGACAAGACACAGCCTAAGTGCACAGTCCAAGCGAGGGAGCAGGCAAACTGGAGATTTTACCGCCAACCTTCGTATTAAAGACGGCACACAGTGATGTTGTTGTTGTTGATGATGATGAGAATGATGATGATGAGAAATTAGCTAATAGTAGAAATAGTCGAGCCCGTTTTATGCTGAACGTGTTCTATTACGTCTGATTATAAGAATATTTCATTGACACAGTTGGGCAAGTAACAACAAACTATGTACGTGTTTGCAGGACAGTCTCTTCATGACTGCCTCTTATACCGTTATATTTGGTTCTTGCTACGACTTCAGACAGCTGAAAAAAAAACATCATCTATGCACTTCGGCCACAATCCGTAGTTGCTCTGATCTCCACTTCAATATCTCCTTCAGAGTACGTTAACTGATTACACCCGATCTTTGTTCGTTGACCATCCACCTGGAACTCATTTTTTGCCAACCGAAGTTTCACCCCAGCTCCTTCATTCTTGACAACGACACTGATTCACAGTTGTTAATGAAGTTCCTTATCCAACTAGCTTCTTTTATAGCACTGATCATGTCTGCAGATGAACCAATTTAACTATGTTACTAGAGCCGTTTTCCATGGTCTTTAGCTATACTGTTAAAAAAAGAAACGCAACAATACTGTGGTCGTAATGGACACCAAATTTCAAACTTGTATCAAGATCTTATTTTACGGAATTAATGTTTCAATCTTAGCATGAAGAAACTTTAAGACTTTAACAATGAAATGGTGTTCATTAAATTTGGTATGGACTTTTATTCCTTGCGGCTGATGCTTCTATTTCAGTAAAGTGCATGACCTCCTCTGGCCTGTATCAGAGAACAACATCTCCTTGACATGGATCCGATTAGCTGTTGGATCTGTTGTTGTGGGATGGCTGCCCACTCTTCCCGCAGTACAAGAGACAACTGTCGGAGATTGGTTGGCGCCACGTCCCGCTGGCGGACTTGTCTGTTGAGTTCATCCCATAAGTGCTCTATTGGGTTCATGTCTGATGACATGGATGGCCACGGAATGGTGTGGATTTTGTTGTCAGTGAGGAACTGGGTAGTGAGTTGTGCCACATGAGGTCTAGCGTTATCCTGCTGAAAAACTGACCCTGGTACAGCCAGAAGTGGAACGACGTGAGGAGAAGAATTTCAGCGACGGATCGTTGGGCCTTCAGGCGTCCTTCAATTTATACCAGGTCATTTCTTTCCATGAAGTTGATCGTCCCTCACACCAGTACACCTCCACCACCATGTGGAGGAGTCTCATCTACACACTTCTGGGCCTAGCGCTCATGGACTCTGCAGTAAACTCTTCTCCGTCTGTCATGTCGTTGGAGCAGAAAGAATGATTCATCACTAAACCAAACCCTTCTCCAATCATTCGCAACGGTCCATTGACGATGCTGGTTCGCCCACTGCAGTCGGTTCTGGGCCGTAAGAGCAGGACCTCTGTAGGGTCTTCTAGCCCAAAGACCAGCGTCGTGCAGCCGGTTCCTGACCGTTTGATCTGAAATTCGATGAGTTGCTGTCATTGACTGGACTGTTGAGAACGCAGATACAAATTGATTGCTGAGGTGACGCAGCCGTATGAGGCGGTCTTCGGCAGGAGTTGTGACTACGGGTCTTCTACTGGGCGCCTGGTCTGCAACTGACCAAGTTTCTTGAAATCATCTCCAAAGGCGACTAATGGTAATTCTAACCACATTAAATTGCCTGGCCACTACATTTTGTAACTGTTCAGTCTGTAAACGTCCAACGATGATGAGTCGTTATTCTGTAGTGAGATGAGCCATACTTGCGCATTGAATTTTCAAATGAATTAATTCGAGGAGAGTCTATCCTTTATAGGGGCATTCAATAACATGGTCAGTGGGTGTTGTTTTCAGTAATTTTCACGGGATTCTTGTGAATCTGTCATGATTTATTGTCAAAAATGCTGTTTTGACTAGTGCTCATGAATCATCTGCTGAGTACAGTTCAGATCAGCACGTGAAGTTGATGTCCAAGTGAACGTTTCAGGCAATTGTCCCTTGTCTGATCAGCAACCTTCAGTTTAAATCGCAACATCGAATTTGTTGCGTTTCTTTTTTTTTAAACAGTATATTTCTTCTCAGTCCTCATTCTCAGTTATTGGCATGTCCCTTGCGGAACTTTGCCTCTCTAACAGCCATCCTGTAGGCCTCTCATCCATTTACTGACCATCAACGATGTCTTGTAGCCATCTTTGCTTTGGTCTTCTTCTCTTTCTTTTTCACATTATGTACCGTTCCAAGACTGTCTTCTCTAAATTCTGATGTTTTTTAAAATATGTCCAAAATATTTAAGTTCTCTCTGTTTAATCCTATTTACTAGCCAACCTTCTTCAATATTAAGTTCTTGTAGTATGTAATATTTGTTCTTTTTTGCGTCTATGATATTTGAAGGACTCTTCTATAGCATTTACATTCAAAGGCATTTATGTGTTTCTCAGCTGTTTTGTTACGTGTCCAAGTCTCACAGTCATATGTTGCGATGGGAAATATGCATGCCCTTAAGACTTATTTTTGTAGCCCTCATCCTGAAAGAAGCAAAATCTCTCATGGATGATTTACAAATATTCATGTATGTCAAGTTTCATCTACCTCATAGCCTCCTTCATTTCAGATGTTCATGATCCAATTTCTGCGTTTAGTTACTATTATTCATTCTTACAGCATACGTCGGCTACTATTAAGTTACTTAAGTTATGAGGCGACTAACGTTCCTATACACCGTGATATGTCTATAAATGGCAACAGGTTTTATCCCCTGTATTATTTCCCCCTTGGTTTGTTGTAGCCATGGCTGCCCACACTTAAATATATTTGATGTTCTACAGTTCTAGGGTGTCAAGAAGGATGTTCCGAGTTCTCGTGTACCTCAAGTTGGAAGCAAGTTGAACTTCGTGCGGTGCCATGATCATGAGAAGAGTAATGGCATTCGCTGCATCTGCAAACGTGAAAGGTATACAATGAATAGCTCAGTTAAAGCAGGAAAGTGCACGAGTTGTACTTTGTACTGTTATCTGAAATGTTTGTGTTCGCCGACTGTCACGGTAATTATGTGCTGCATGTAGTCGGCACCGAGCACTGTTGGCGAGGGCTTTGAATTGGATCTTAACTAAGGAGAGCACAGTCAGGTTTATTTGTGTTGTTTGAAATATGTAGACCAATACAATGACATTAATACGCCCAGACCTGTTTATATCTTTCAGTAACTCACCAACACTCCCGGACTACAGTTGCATCATCATTAGGCACAATCGTTAAACATTCCCCATTTATCACAGTATTTTTAATATTATTCAGAGAAATCACATCTATATTGCTTCTAATGATCTTTGCATTGGTCTGTTTATTAATATATGATTCAGTTCCTTAGATGAAGATCAGCTGTATATAAATGTGGTCAGCATTTTAAAGCTCTGGTATTCAGGTTTGCAGATGAATCACAGAAAATGTTTTTCATTTTCTTGAATGCTGTCTTGACCTGACACATTCTTTTCTTTATTTCAGAAATGCATTTCATATCTGATGTTACCAACGTGCCCAAGGGTTTGAATTATGTACTTGTCTTAAAGCTACTCAGTACTGCATTTAGGAAGATTTTTTTTTTGTGTCTTATTTCTTGCTGTTCAGAGTGAGTGCTTTCTGCACACTTTCTTTCATTACTATGTCTAATAATTTCTGTTAGTTCATCTCATTCTTGGCAGTTAGTTTTGTTTCATTCAGATATCATAGATCTTTCACACTGTAGCCTCCAAGTTGGATTCCTAATTTGATTCTGATTGCTCTTATATTTTCATTGTATTAGTTCCTTACTCCTGTCTAGTAGGCCTGTCATGGGCCACCAATTGTGTGCTTGTTAATTAATAAAGCTGTTCCTACTTTTTCCCTAGTTTATACAAGGGCTGTCCATTTATTTCTATCTGTCTCCAGGTGTAGTTGATCTTTTTGATCTCTGCTTAAAGACTTCTTTGCCAGATGTCTCTTGGTCTTCCTTGTTTCCTCCTTCTTGGGATATTATCATTGTATTGGAAGAACAGATCTGCGGAGAGTACACATCCTTGTTTGACTCTTTACTTTATTGGTTCATATTTGCCTTTTATATTTTATACCCTGGTAAATGATTCTTCACAACAGAAATAATAATAATATTAAAATCAAATGGTAAAAAGAGTGTTTCATGTGGAAAACAAAGTCAGACTTTCTCTGAATTTGTTAGAAAGAGAAACTGTATTAAGCCATACATTTGATACTTTAAACGCAATTTGTTTATGCTGAAAGAGACAGAAGATAATTGTTATATACACAATAGAACTGGCTGCAAAAACATCTGAAAATTATCTTTAAAAATGTATATAAAATCTTACTGATTGTCCAGTATCATTAGGGAGTGCATTGTTACTGAGGGATTAAGGCAATTTGCCTTAATCCATCACCAGGAACTGTATAGGCTTTTTTTTTTTTTTTAAAGTTTGCCCCTAAGAAAATAAAGTCTGTTCACATTTTAAAAGATAGTTTACTAGTTTTTTCTTGTCTGTGTAACTTGTTTTAAAGGTCACACAAGGTCAAGTGGGTACAATACATCTCCATCCTTAAGCCCCAGCCCACCTCTCCGTTTAGCAAGGAGGTTTGGATCCAGCAGTGGCAGAACCGGCAATCAGTCTGACTCTGATGCTGGAATAGCAGCCGGTATGCGGGATTTGAATTTACGACAGAAAGAGAAAGCTACAACAAAGCATTTTGAGAACAGGTAAATTTAGGTAGATTTTGTGATGTGAAATGAAAGAAAAGTGACATGAATTAATGATTGTTGATCATTTTCTGTTCATTTAACATACCCCCCCCCAGTTTCAGATTTAACTCTTTCCGTGCCTCAGGAAGAAACCCGGATGTTTATTTGGGTGCTGGATTAAAGCGCAGGTCTTGATATGTGTAGAGGGTATAGTTGTAAAATTGAATGAAACACACTATTTCCATGTACTTCCGTGTACTTATTATGTTTCAAAATATAACTAAATGTATGAAGATTTCATAAATGCAGAGTTTTTTTTTAGGAAAAAAGAAGTAATGTCATGTTTTTAGACAATGATTGTGTCCAACTTACCATCGGAAAGGTCTAGAGGTTCAATACACACAATAATTAGTGTATAAGTATATAACTATACATGAAGCACTGCAGTAAAGCTGTGATAGCAGAATGTATAAACTAAGCTCCACCCCTTCTTACTTGTCAGACCTCCTCACAGCATCACTTTGCAACCCCTCTTCCCTAATCATCTATTTCAGCTTCTCCTGGCTAGGTCAACATTGTTTCACTCTCTCTCCCCTCCCCGGTTCCCCATCCACCACCCCCAGTTACAACCTACCGACCACATATCACAGGTCTTCACGTTCTATTAAATCCATTCCTGACGCACACCATCGGATAAGCCACACCTTACAATTTACAGCTAAGTACTCTATTTAATTTTGTTATTTTTTATTTTTTTTAATAGTATTCATGTGAATCTATACTTTATCTCCTCTCTCTGTTTCTTCGTCCTGTATGTTTCTGTATGATTAAGGCTCACGCCGAAATGTCACATCTTTGTAGTCGTTAAGTAATAAAGCTGTTCCTACAGTTTTCTCAGTTTATACATAGAGGTTCAATATGTACCATCTGAGATGCATAGATCTACCTGTTGACGTTGTATTATGATTCAGTGTTGCATTATCGGTAGAATAATGTCTGAAATAACCTTATAGCTACTTCTCCAGTTGTCTAATATGTCTAGATCTAATTGAGATACATTCAGACCAGTGTTCTGGTCACAGGGCATGTCCACACCCCTATCCACCCCTATCTGCATCACCAAAAATTGGAATTTCTTGCAGAAAACTTCAATTTTCTCCCACGTAACTAAGCACTGTTCGGCCATTTTAAAAAAGGTCACTGGGCACGCGCACTAAATGTTTACAATCTAAATGTTACACCAGGTTTTTAATGAAACAAACCAAACACCACTAGTGTGACTAAAGGTACCATGTGAGAAACTGTAACCGTCGTCCAAGCAATGAAAGGCACAGGAAGAGTTAAGATTGGTCATCAACCTCCTAACATTTATTATATGTAGGTGATTTAATGAATAGTAACCTAAAAGCAAAGCAGAGAATAAATCCAAGAACAGGGATGACTGGAGAGCCTTTATCCGTCACCTATGCCCCCAAGAGAGTGAAAAGCGATGATGATGATCTTATGAGCACACAGATAATAATAAAAATACTCCATGGATAGTACCATTGATCCTTGAAAGTCGGTATCAACCACTTTGAGGAGCCCTGGATTAAGATAGTTTCTTAAATTGAAATGTTAAGTTGAAATTTGAAGAAGGTGCGTGGATGAAGATGATGAAACTGAAACGTATAACTACAGTGACCAACTATGAAAAAAAGGTCAAATATGAACTTCAGAGTAAGAAATGTTAAAGAAGGGTGATTAAAAAAAAAAAAAAAGCATCTCCAGGTTTCCAAGCATTGTGACATGTCCTTGAAGCTTTGATGCTGAAGGTTATTGTCTTTGTCAGTTCTGAAGCTGGTTTTATGGTTGCTACCATTTTACCTACAGTTTTCATAAACTTCATTACAGGAGAACATTTTGCACAAATGGTAGTAATGTAATTGTGCGAAAGCTGAGTGATGTTGCCAGTATGCTGAAGAACAGGCAGGCCAAGAACGTCGTGATTGTGGCAGGAGCTGGGATTTCTACACCAAGTGGCATTCCAGATTTTAGGTAGGACCATGTTTTTGGTTAACTGTGAATGTTCTCTTGTACCTGGATGCTGATCAGTTCTAAATTTTAGCTGCATTCTTAAGTTCTTAATTCTTCAGCTATTGAAGCAGTGGAGTAGTGTGAAGCCAGTGTTGTTTTTTGCTAACATATAATTACTCTTTGCTCTTAAAGTAATTTTCACATATTGATATAACTGGTGGATAAAAATTACTTATTTTGTTCCTGTCATGTATTACCATAATTTATATCACATATGCATTTTATCTTTATATGTGATATTAAGAAAATAAATGCATTAGAGAGCAGTGTTGTATTGAAGTAGCTATATATCATAGTATATCATAGCTAGTCTCAAGTTAAGTTGCAAGTTATGGTCTATTTGATAGGATGGCTGTGATGCGAGATCTTCTAAAAGCATAAACTTCTGAGCTTTGGATTTGTGGGAACAGTGAGATATAAGAACAATTTGAAGTCAAATGTGTGTGTGTGTATATATATATATATATATATTTTTTTTTTAAAATTTTTTATTTTTCTGATTCCAAGATTTCTGAGTTTTCAGTCCTGTTTAATTTTATTGAGACATTTGTTTTATGAGGTAGAAATGTTTGAAAATTTGCACCTTTGTATCAAATACAGAACTCCCGGAAGTGGATTATATGATAATCTTCAGCAGTATAACATTCCCTATCCGGAAGCAATCTTTGACATTGACTTCTTCTATCACAATCCACGGCCGTTCTTTGCTCTAGCGAAAGAGCTGTATCCAACAGGGAAATACCGACCCAATTATTTACACTATTTTGCACGACTCTTGAGTGATAAGGGACTCCTGCTTCGGATGTACACACAGAACATTGATGGCTTAGAAAGATGTGAGTCTTTTCTATATCATTAATGTTTATTTATTATGTTTGACTTAAGGCATGTGGATATCATCATTAGATGACATGTCCCATTTTGAATGAGGATTTAATTTGACAGATTCTCTTCCCATGCTGTGGACACACAAGTGTCTGTATCCAGTTTGCCTTGTTGTTGCCGGAGACTTTATAGTGGCCTCTGGTTTTTTTCAGTCTAAAATCGGTTGAATTTTTAGATTGCATATTACATTTACCCAGCATTCTTTTCGCAAAGTGTTATTATCAACGGGGGTCAAATGGAGTCAGATTCAATGTTTTCGATCAAAGTTTTCAGCTTTTTTGTGTGACCTTGGAGGCAAACATGTCCCCCTAGACTAGAACACTTTTTCTTGAATGTATCCTAAGTAGATCTAGACATATTAGACAACTGGAGTAGTTAGAAGGTTATTTCAGACATTATTTTAGTGATTTTTGGCACATTTATGACATTGACAAGTCATCTAGACATCTCAGATGATAACTAGTGTCAATCTAGACCTATCCGATGTTAAATAGGATACAATTATTGTTTAAAAACATCACATTACTTTCCCAAAACATTCTAAAACATTCTGCATTTATGAAACCTTCATATATTTGTAGTTATTTTGAAGCATAATAAGTACATTTCTAATATGGAAATATGTGTTTCATTCACTTTTACTATATACCTCTATTCATATCAAGACCCGCGCTTTTACTCTGGCACCCACTTGAATGTCTGCTTTTTTTTCCTATGGCTCAGGAAGAGTTAAGTCACTGGACTTAATATCTCTGAGTTACTAGATAACCTATTATGCTGGATGTCTATGGATTAGAAACCCTATTATGTAGTATATCCATTAATTAGAAAACTCTGTGAATGAAATATGTCTGTTAGTTAGTAATCCTAATACACATCTTGTCAGTTAACTTTCTTAATGATCTTCCTTTCAGACAAACAGGTGTTGTAATGGGCATGATTAGTGATCATTTTATAATTTAAAAAAATTATTTATCAGCGTGTAATTTCATTACACAAGCTATCAAGCAGAGCACAACAGGCCGAAGAAAAAGAGGTTGACCATGTGAAATTCTGAAGAGGACATTTTTAAGAGAAGTGAAATTCATTCATTTCATTTATTTGCATGTCCCTTGCGGAACTTTGCCTCCCAAACAACGCTCCTGTAGGCCTCTCGGTTGTGAGCAAGATGGCCTGCTGCTGTGGCATCCATTTGCAGATCGTCAACGATGTCTTGCAGCCATCTTTGTTTTGGTCTTCCTCTTGTTATTTTTCCCATTATGTATCCTTCCAATACGGCCTTCTCTAAATTATCATGATGTTTAATGTGTCCAAAATATTTAAGTTTTCTCTCTTTAATCCTATTTACTAGCCAGCCTTCTTCAATATTAAGTTCTTGTAATATAGATATATTTGTTCTTTTTTGTGTCCACGATATTTGGAGAACTCTTCTGTAGCATTAAAATTCAAAGGCATTTATGTGTTTCTCAGCTGTTTTGTTAAGTGTCCAGGTCTCACAGGCATATGTTGCGATGGGAAAGATGCATGCCCTTAAAAATCTTATTTTTGTAGTTCTGTCTGCTCCTCTCCACAGATTCTTTATTTGTTTTACTTTCTGAAGAGCGATAGATGTCCTTTTAATTTCCGTCATTGTATCTCCAACGAAGTGAAATTAGTAGGCATAAAATCCCTTTATGAGGTTGAAAAGCTCGCTGAAAACAGGAAAACTTGGTGAACTACCATTTGAGCTCTGTGTGATGTTTAATGGCACAGAAAGGATGTAAGGTGTAAGAATTTCATTTATAACAAATATGAAATGTGAACTGAAAATTATTTTCACTCTTTTGTCTTGGCCTACTTTGTTTTCTCTCATTTTTTTGTTTTCAGTATCTTTTCTTTCTGTTTCTTCTTTGTTCTTTGTTTTTCATTGCTGATATGCAAGTGTTAGAGTTGACAAACCAGAGCTGACATGGTAACATCATGGTTGGTGAACTGTAGCTGACATGGTAGCATCAGAGTTGGTGAACCGTAGCTGACATGGTAGCATCAGGGTTGGTGAACCATAGCTGACATGGTAGCATCAGGGTTGATGAACTATAGCTGACATGGTAGCATCAGAGTTGGTGAACTGTAGCTGTCATGGTAGCATCAGGTTGATGAACCATAGCTGACATAGTAGCATCAGAGTTGGTGAACCGTAGCTGTCATGGTAGCATCAGAGTTGATGAACTGTAGCTGTCATGGTAGCATCAGGGTTGGTAAACCGTAGCTGACGTGGTAGCATCAGGGTTGGTGAACCATAGCTGACCAAGACCCTGTCCCAGTTCTCCATCAGTACTCCTAGTAACAGGCCTAACTTGACTAATGGAGTAAGGATCACTATAGTTCCTATGGTGGTGGAGCTATTGAAGAAACATTGCGCACCCCATGCTTGTTAGCTCCACTTAGTGACTGAAAAAAAAAATAATAGCTCCCATAACCCACTCCCAATCTGACATAATGCTCTGCCTCAACATCTTCACCCATCACCTACAAAGGACACCAGCTCACAATTCCAAGGAGATGGACAAGCATTATTCCTTTCAAACTATTCTTCTGTTTTTCATCTTTTTTTCAAAATTGCCTAACCATCTTCTGTATTTCATTTCCTCCCCCCTCCTCCTTTTTTTTTTCCTCCATCTTGCCTTTTTTTTTTTCACTTTTTAAACTCTCACCTTCGCTGTCTTTCTTATTTTTATCTTCTTCTTCATCTTCTTTATCTCTCTTGCCATTTTCTTATTTTTTTTTCCTTTTGTATAGTTTGTTTATTTTTCCTATTATTTGTTCAGTTTTTCTTTCTTCTCTGCTTATCATATCCTGTGGTCTGCATCTTTTTTTATTGTTTTTTTTTTGGTTTTGTTTCATTGTTTTCATTCTGATCCTCTCCTGGGTTCAAAGCTTCTAATTCTTTCACATCTATTGTTGACAGTGTTTCTGTCATTACTGTGTTTCCTTTTGTTACTTTTTCTATTTGTATTCTTCATTGTTAGCTTTCTTTCATTTTGATAAGGATGGGAAAACGAGGAAATTTTTTTTTTTCCCTATAAAGTACATTTAAAGTAAAAACCATTTTTGACTTAATTTTTTTTTTTTTTTTACAAAGTGGCAGGGGTACCTCCAGAGAAGCTAGTGGAGGCCCATGGGAGTTTTTCGTCAGCATCGTGCATTGTTTGTCAAGAAAAGTATGGGGGCTTGGATATTAAGGCAAGTGTTGAAAGTAGGTCAACCAGAAAAAAAAAAAAGCCTCTCACTTAATACATTTTTTGTAATGTTTTGCTTGGTCCAAAACATGAAGCATAATTTACCTTAAAGTAACAGTTTTTGACTACTTGAAGCTACAGTTTCAGTTGCAAATTAATGGACTTTAAAAACTTCTCTTTTTTTTAATAGGTAAATTTATCATTGTGTGGTATTATCATAAATTCTGTCATTGTGTAATGTTTTTTATTAGGTTTAACTCAGCATGGATTTCATTTGTCTGTGCCAGTGTGTTTTTGATGAATATTCTTGCATCTTACATCCTTCCCATGCCATCAGGCATCACATGGGGCTAACAGTATGTCTCACCACGAGTCTCTTTTCTTGGCAAACTTTTCAGTCTCGTGAAGGGATTTGATGCCTGTCATTTTAGCCTCTGTTGTCAGTATTAGTCCTGGATTCACTCCGCTGTATACAGAGTATTTTTCTTAGACATTTGTTTTTGAATTTTTTTGAATCAGTAGTGACATAGTCTTTATGAACATTATGAGAAAAACAGGTCAGTATTCATTCATCTCTGAAATTGTTGGTGCTCACTTACCAGTTATTCCATCTAAATCAGTCTGGGATTGGTCATGAACAAGTGTTGCTGATGCTAGAAGCTGCAGACATGTTTACACCAGACTCTTAACATCTTTTGTTCTTTCTTCACTTATTATGCTTGGTTTTCTCCATTCTTTGTATTTTACTGGTGTCACTTGAAATAGCTATATATATATATATATATATATATATATATATTGTTTGTAAAATTACTAATAAAAATCTGATATAGCTCACATTTGTTAACATTCTGAATAATTGTTATTTTACAGGAAAGCATATTTGAGGAAAAGCTGTTAACATGCAGAAGGAGAGGATGCCATGTGAGTAATTAACATAAGTACTTTAATTCTTGCCATTGCTTACGGCACATTGATTGTGTGAGTAATTAACATAAGTGCTTTAATGTTTGTCATAGCTTACAGCACATTGATCATGTGCAGTTCTAGAATACTTTAGTGATCATGCTACTCTGTTCTGTGTGTTCCTGGTATATCAAGTTCAGTTGCCCTGTCTATTTTATGCCACTATCTCAACACATTCAGATATTTTCTCTTTGCTTTCTTTTTTTTTCTTTTCTCGTGAATTTTCTAGTGACTGTCAGGTTCTGTAAGTTCTGTCTTCTTGTGACATGTCCAAAACATTTTGTTTGACAAGAGTTAGCTGTACAGAGCGAAACATTAAGATATACAAAATATGAATGAAATAGAAGTATAAAATCTGTGCGTACAAATAAAGGTATGTATCCGTGCATATATCTTACATCCTTCCTGTGCCATTAAACATCACATAGGGCTCACATGGTAGTTCGCCAAGTCTTCCTGTTTTTGGTGAATTTTTCGGCCTCATCAGGGGATTTTATGCCTACTAATTTGGCCTCTCTTAACAATGTCCTTTTTTAAAGCTTCACTTGGTTAACCTCTTTTTTATTCTGTCTGTTATGTTCCACGTGATAGCTTGTTTTGGGATTCTCTGACTGTTTCTTCTCATCACATGACTGATATATGTCCATCTCCTTTTTTTTGATCACCCATGAGACAAGTTGTTGTTTACTTATCTGTCTTATCTCTGCATTGTTCTTGAATTGGTTCCACTTTATACCGAGTATTTTCCTTCAGCATTTGTTTTCAAAAGAGTCTAATTTGTTGTTTATTTCTCTAGTTGTTTTCCAGCTTTCACATACATAAATGAGGGTGGTTACATTTGAATTGAATAATCTTAGCTGAAATATTTTGGACACATTAAATGTCATGATAATCTAGAGAAAACCGTCTTGGAAGGGTACATACATACATACATAAATAAAAATGAGAAAAAGAAAGAGAGGAAGACCAAGGCGAAGATGGCAGCAAGATATTATTGATGATCTGCAAATGGATGCATCAGCAGCAGGCCATCTTGCCCACAACTGAGAGGCCTACAGGAGTGCTGTTAGGGAGGCAAAGTTCCACAAGGGACGTGCAAATGAATGAATGAATGAATCTTAACTTGGTTTTTGTGCTTATAACTTCAGATTCTCAAGATTCTTGAAGGTCAATGCTGCTTTTGCAATTCTAACTTCCTTTCTGGTGTCACTGTCCTAGTCTATGTAGCAGTCAAGATGTGCAAATTAGTTTACTTCTTCAACAGCTGTTCATCCTATGTATTTTTTTTATTAATGGGAAGTTTCATTATTTTTGTTTTTCCTTGTTAATTTGTCACTGATAAGAGTTATATCATCTGCAAAATCAAGATTTTATAGTTAAGTCCCATGTACCCAATCAGTGACTGTTTTACCTATGCAAAATCTTTTTCATTATGAAGCCTATAGCAATTCCAAAAAGCAAGGGAGATAGTAATTTTACATTCTTACACATTAATTACAGTAAAACAGATTCACATAATTGAGTTAATCAAATATTCTGCAAGCATAGGATGACTACCAGGATAGTAATGTTATGAAGAAAGTAGTTATCTTAGGAACATGTAAACAGTTAAGTAGCAATGAAAAAGTCTGAAGTTAAAAAGAAGGAATATCACTAATGTGTTTTAGATGAGATGGAAGGATATTCCAGAGGTTAAGCAGAGTAAACAAGGCTTTTCTTGTAAACATCATTTCTATGAGGGGCATTCAGATAGTAATGCACCACATCATTTTTCTCAGGAGCTGTTTATTAAAAAAGCATGAAATTTATACACAGTATACATGGATATGTCATGTAAACATCGGTATTATTCAACATAATCCCCATAAACTTGTACAGCTTTATGCAATCGCAAAACAAGTGCATGTATTCCTAGCCCATACCAGATTTTCTCTTGATTATGTAGTCATTTCTTTGCTGCATAAATCATTGCTTCGTCATCGTCAAATCTTACCCCACAGAGTGCATCTTCAAGTGGACCAAACAGATGGAAATCAAAGGGTGCCAAATTGGGACTATAGGGTGGATGGGGTAGTACAGTCCAACTCAATTTGATGATTGGTACCTGTGTTGCCAGACTTGTGTTAGGGCGCGCATTGCTGTGAAAGAGAAGCAGGTCTGCTGGATTCTTCTGCAGGTGAACTCTGCAAAAACGTTGATTGAGTTTTTTCAATGTCTTAATGTAAGCTTGCGAATTGATTGTCTCTCCTCTTGGCATAACATCCACAATAATCACACCTTCAATGTCCCAAAAGACAGTGATCATGGCCTTTCCAGCTGAAGGAGTTGTTTTGAATTTCTTTCTTCTTGGTGATTGCGGATGATGCCACTCCATTGACAGTCTTTTTATCTCAGGTTCAAAATGATGTGCCCAGGTTTCGTCACCTGTTACTATCTTAGCCAAAAAGTTCTCGCCATCAGCATTGAAACACTCCAACAATTCAGAAGAAATTGCTTTGCTTTGCAATCAGTGGTCATTTGTGAGACTTTAAGGAACCTATCTTGCGCAAACCTTAGAAAATCCAAGAGCTTTTATAACTGCATTTGCACTACCATTGCTGACTGACAGCTTTAAGGCCAATTGTTGAGTAGTGATATGCCTATCAGTAAGAATAATGCCCTCAATGCATTTCAACATTTCTGCATTGGTGGCTGTGGCAGGACGTCCACAGCGCAGCCGATCATACAACTCCTTATCTCCATTTATTGATTCTTTGAATCTCTGAACCCAGCAACTGACTGTACTCCTGTCGACTGCAAAACTTCCATACACATCACATAAACACTTGTGAATGTTCACAACAGTTTCCTTCTCTGCAATGAGAAATTCTATGACAATTCGCTGCTTATACCGCAAGTTGCTAACATGCTCCATTTCAACGGTTAGGGCAGCCATATACTTTGGGCAGTTGTGGTGCAATTTGGTTCACACAATTGACACATGCCATATTTAAAGTATGCAAAATTTCATGCTTCTATAAAAAAATCAGTTGCAAAACCAGAAGCAAAATGTGAACAACAGAAATGTACTCAGAGAAGATAGCAAGTTAGTAGAGGAGGTCAACGAATTTGTATATCTTGGCAGTAGAGTAGTAGAAAATGGAAACAGCACAGAGGACATCAACAGCAGACTTACTAGAGCAAACCAGGCTTTTGCAGTTCTGCAGACTAATTGGAAGTCTAAAAAAACTAAGCATGAAGACAAAAATGTAATGTTCTAAGTGTACTACTCTATGGAAGTGAATGCTGGAAAATCACCAAAACCATAGAAAACAAGTTGAATTCTTTCCAGACTAAATGTTTATGAGGAATTAGACAAATATTTTGGCAAAACGGCATAAGAAATAACATCTTGTTGGCAGAAATGCAGATGAAGCCACTAACAGCAATTATTGAGGAAAGACGTTGGCGATGGTTGGGACATGTGCTCCGAATGACTGATAACTCACTACCAAAAATAGCACTAAGATGGACATGGGGAACAGAAGTAAGGGTAAACCAAAAGAGACATGGAGAAGAACAACAGAGAGGATGTTGAGCAATAGAGGCCTCACTTGGGCAAGAGCAGAAAAAAAAGACAGAGGACAAGCATTTGTGGAAAACCCTTGCGGAAGTGCCCTGGGCACTTAAGGTTCAGGGAGAGAGACATCCTAAGTTACTCAGCATAAAACAAACTCAAGTGACTAAAAACAAAACAGATTCAATCTGCACAACCAAATTCAAACCTTTTGTTAATCAGCCTAGAGTGAACCCAAGTTACTCCAGATTCTACTCTTCCTCCCTTATTTCCCTGGAGCTTGCTGAAGTATTACAACATAGTTATTCTGGCAGGGATCAACTGCTGTAATTCCTCTTGGTGCCGGAGCTTATTGATAAATCTACTTCATGAGCTCTAAGAAATAAGAGAAGCCACTGTAACAAATTATTACGTTTAGTTTTATGCTTTTATTACAAGTCAGTATCTTTGGTATCAGTTGCTGAGAGCTTCAAGTTCAAGGATGTAGGGAAATCTGTCGATAAAATCGTTGTATTATATGGTGATAGGTGAAATAGAAGTACTGAAGGAGAATATTTGGGAGCAAAAAATTGTAGAAAAACATGACTGCTGTGCCTTTTAGCATAAATTAATAGAGGGGGAAAGTGTGCTGTGTAATAAAATCAGTGTAGATCTGGTTTATATTCTCTCAGTGTTGGAAACAACCACGAAAAAAATAAATGAAAAAATATTACACTTTCCTGACAGTTCTGGTTGCTTACCAGGTACCAGACTAACTCGTGATGATGGAATGAGTCAGTATGCCTTAAGAGTGTCAGTTTTGGAGAGGAAAAAAAATATTGTTTTGCTGCTTGTTGTTGAGTGAACTATTCACTCAAGCCCCATAAAGCCAGATCTTATTTTATTTCTCTCATCCGTCATTGTCAGATATCAGCTCTATATCCATCTATCCATCCATGGCCTTGCTCGAAGATGAACTAAGTAATTGTGGCCCAGTATGCCTTATGGAGTTTTGAAGGTCAGCAGCAAATTCTCCCTATTTCTCACAGTATGCATTCAGCCTTTGTTTGGTGCAGCTGTGTTGCCTGCTTCCCATCTCTGCTTCTACAGCTGGTCACCAGGTTTTTTTTTTTTTTTGTCAGCCTTTCTTTCTCTGTGCCTCAGGTGCCGATCACATACTGTCTCTCTTTGTGGCTTATCCACAATTTCCTCTCGAGTTAGTTGTTCATTCCACAGCAGCTGTGGGTTTATTCTCTGCTCTCTCCATCACTTCTGTTTTTTCAGGGTTCTTGGCAGTCTATATGTTGTGTGGAGATTCTTCTTCAGTGAGAGGTAAGGGGGAGCTCCTATGGTCTAGTACTGTGAGCATTGATGACAACCCATTAACATTTTGAAAAAAATTGTTGAAACATTTATGTGTTCCTTAAAAATTCTTGTTAAATTTTAATTTTTTTTTCTTTTCACATTAACAGGGCATTGTGAAACCTGACATTGTATTTTTTGGGGAAGAGCTGCCAAAACGATTTTATTACTACTTGAAAGACATGCTGCAGACAGATTTGGTCCTGGTTATGGGAACATCATTAGAAGTAAGTTGCTTCCTTTATGCTTGATTCTTATTGTCATATCACTATTTTCTGTATTCCTTATTTTTTTTTTTTTTATTTCTTCATTACACTTCAGAATTATCCATAAAATGTGTGTCTGTTGCAGTTTGAACAAATTTTTTTTTCATGTAACTATGTAAAGAAAAATTATTTGTTCCTTCATGTCTTTCAATATTTTTGTTTAAACATAGAACACTTTTTAATTCCAAAAATAGAATTTGTCTTTGCATTCAGTTTCAGAGTCTCATAAAAACATGTCACATATTACCCACAGTCATTGATCATCTTAATCTTTCTTATTATAAACTATAAGAACTGAAATATTAAAGGAACAGCATGACTTTAACTCTTCCCGTGCCACAGGAAGAAACGCGGACGTTCAGTTGGTGCCGGAATAAAAGGGATATGTTAGGGGGTATAGTTGTAAAATGGAATGGAAAACAGTATTTCCATGTACTTCCGTGTACTTATTATGTTTCAAAGTATAACTAAATGTATGAAAATTTCATAAATGCAGAGTTTTTTAGGAAAAAAGAAGTAATGTGATGTTTTTAGACAATAACTGTGCCCATCTCACCTTCGGCTAGGTCTAGATCTACACTACTTACCATCTGAGATGTCTAGATCTACTTGTCGATCTCATATTGTGATTCTATGTTGCATTCTCACTAAATTAATGTCTGAAATAACCTCCTAACTACTTCTCCAGTTGTCTAAATATGTCTAGATCTACTTGGAATACATTCAAGAGCAGTGGGATGGTCACAGGCCATGTCAATACCCCTATCTACATCATCAAAAATTGAAAATTTTTGATGTTTCTCTTCCATTTTCTAGCTCGACATTGCTCATAACTAAGGACTCTTTCACCATTTTGAAAAGTGTCACTGGAAACGCGGACGAAATATGTATAATCTAAATATTACACTGGTTGTTTTATTGAAACAAATGAATTGTCACTATAACGATTACTATGGCACGCAACTCAGTAACCAGAAGTTATCACTATAGTGACTATGGCACGGGATGAATTAATGAAGGTTAAACGCCGAGGTTTAGCCTTCTTGTCTGTATTGGAATACAAGAAACAAGTCTGGAATATCCTTGGCAATCTACTTCTTCTTCTTTGTATGCATTGTCTGTCTATATCTGCGGTCCTGTCTCTTGGATAAATTTCACTGTTTTTTTGTAATTCATGTATGGAACCGTAGAGTTTTATCTTTTTTGGTGGTTTCACTGGGCCAGTAATTGCTTCTCAGTATCTTATCATTGATGCAGTTTTGGAGGATATGTTCCACAGTTTGGGGTACCTGGACACATGTACAAAGAGTAATAGTACCAGCTTTAAACTTTACATACATATGACTTCAGGGTTGGCTGTGTCCTGTCTGAAGTCGGAGAATGGTGACTTGTTCCTTTATCCTTGGCAATGAAACAGGTTTACTATTTATATCTGAGACAAGTAAAAATATTCCAGTCATGGAATATATGTCCCTTCGTCCGTCCATCCGTCCGTCCGTCCGTCCATCCATCCATCCACCCACCCACCCATCCATCCATCCATAGCAATCACTGCCCAGCATACCCTCTGGCCTCTTGCAGGGCAGCAATCAATTGTCTTCACCTCTTACAGTCGGCACCAGCCTTTGTATTGTGCCCCAGCTGTGCTACATGCTACTCATTTCAGCTTCTATAGTTCTCTGTCAGGCAGCCTTTGGTCGGCCTCTCTTTTTCCCATGGGTGTTTATAGTGTGGCTGCATTAGCAGTGTTGCTGGGGTCTCTCTGGAGAACATAACCAACCCATTTCCAGTGTTTTTTAATTTTTTTGCTGTTATGGCATTCATATCTTCTAGTTCACATTGAGCAGGGAGGTCTCTGTTATTTAGTGTCAGCTGCCCATAAATATATAAAATCATTCAGAGCCAGGTTGTGTGGAATGAGAATAATTTGCCAATTTCCTTTTCAATTGTTCTGTAGCATTTATGTCCATAAAACTGATCAAGAGTAATTATTTTAGAACAGCATGTTTTAGTAGTGAAAGAGTTAAGAATCATTTTCCACTTGCTATAATATGAATACGACCCCTCTGAATTCACATCTTCAATTTTGAAATGTACCGGCTATGCTGATCAGGTTCAGCCATTTGCTGGAATCATTGACACAGTACGGTGGACAGTTCCCAGGGTTTTGTTCAACCGAGTGGCTGTAGGACCATTTAGACATGGCAAGAGAGCTAAGGATTTTATTTCAGAAGGTGAGCTTGTACAAATTAAGCATGTTTTCCATATTTTGTTGTGAATTGACCAGGAATCTCAGTATTTATTAAAGAATTTACAGTACTCAGCGCTGTTTTGTAGCCAGAAGCAGTGATGTCTTCCTAGGAGCAGAAGAGAAGACCATCATCACCAAAATCATTGAGCAAAATTTGTAACAAGTAGTTTTAAGAAGGCCAGCCCCCATATGTATAAAGCTTTGGGGACACAAAGTAGGGAACACTTATTTAAGCAATTTCAACTTAGAAAACAGAGAAGGCTGGCACAAGTATAGCACAAAAGATTGAGAATTGTCATAATGAGCTAGTATGCGGCAGCAAAGTTGGGTGTTTATTATAGTCACTAGATTTGGCCTTATTTCTGAGTCTAAACTTTGTGTAATACCTTTTTTTTCCTTTAATTAACTGACAGTTTTTGTGTGTAGTGAAGTCAGATGTGTCTCACCCTTCAGGCACATAATCTGCATTTTAGGAGGCTGTTTTTCTCAACACTAGTGTTTGGGTAGCTATTTTTACATTGTGATCACCTGCACGGTGCTTGTATCAGATCATGAACCCACAACTTTCCAAGGAGGCACATGAGTATTGGCTACCCTACTCATGTGATTAAAGATAACAGTGCAAGAGATATGAACTTGTTATTGGGATGAGAGATATGAAACGATTATCATAGCAAAATATATGAACTCACTATTAGGTCATAAGATATGAACTTTTTACCAGGAACATTAACCTTATACTCTCTCTCTGAACCTTAAGTGCCCAAGGCACATGGGGCTTCCGCAAGGGTTTTCCACAAATGCCTGACCTTTGCCTTTTTTTCTGCTCTTGCCCAGGTGAGCCCTCTATTGCTCAACATCCTTTCTTTTGTTCTTCTCCATGTCTCTTTTGGTCTACCCTTACTTCTGTTCCCCTGTGGTGTCCGTCTTAGTGCTATTTTTGGTAGTGAGTTGTCAGTCATTTGTAGCTGTGCTTCTGACCTTATACTGGTCAGAGACATATTCTGTCTCCTGCTTGTGGTGAACAGGCTGTTGTAGTACCCCAGCCAGGCCATTTGGATAGGGGTCAGTGTGTTCCAAGAACTAAATGAGCTGGCTTAAAAACTTGTTTGGTCCATTCAGGGGATTAAAGAAAGCCGCTGTATGCTTACTCCTCATCATATATAATGTCAAGAGCCTCATTGCAGCATAAACTGTCAGGAACTGTTTGCAGTTAACAGGAAGACAAAACAGCAAGAAGGAGAGAATAATTCAAACAAGATGAAATAAACAGAGCCATCTAAGTTTGGAATGTACAGTATTTAGTGGGTTATGAAATGCACTGTTAGCCTGCTGTATTATGCCTTTTGGTCTTATTGTCTTCTGTTTTGTGACCTTCTACTCAGTTGTCTGCTGCATTATGACCTTTCACTCTAATTTCTGCTTCATTATAACCTTTGACCTTAATTTATCTTTTTTTTTTTTTTAAAAAGGAGATCTCATAGAGTGCCTTCAAGCCTTTGCTGACATGGCGGGCTTCAAAGAGGAAATGGAAGAGTTAATAATCAAATCAGAAGGAACATTCAGACTGGTATGAAAATATTCCCCATAAGATTAAAAAAAAACACATTGCTATCAGTTATTTTATTTCATATTCCATCAAATTGAGCTACATTGCACTGTTTTGTTAGACATTTGGATCAGTAAATCTTTATATATTCCTAGTGTTTTTACACTGTCAGTTTTATCAGTTTGCCTGTTTCAACTAGTCTTCAAGACAGCAGGTTACCGTCTCTGAAATTCTGGCCTATAGTCTGTCCTTCTAGAGAGACCCTCCTTGCAGCTTCGTAGCTGCTGACATGCTATTTGAAATTGCAGAGATAATTAGGTTCTGTGTTTTCTGCATTAGGAGCAGCTTATTTGTAAGGCCAGGTTGTTTCCCCTGAAAAAAAAAATACAACATTGGATATTTCAGCTGTAGTCTTTATATCAAACACAGACAAAAAAAAAAGAAAATAAGAGCAAGGTTCATGAATAAAGAAGAAAATGTTTAAATCTGTATTTATTAAATTCTTTTCTCTGTCATTTTCCACAGCAGTTTCTTTCTCATGGATCTTGCTTCTCCACGTAGATTTCAGCTCCTCGTTCTAGGTGTCATTTCCTCCATTGTGATTTGAAATATGTTTTGGGGTTTTGATGTGGTTCTAGAGTGAGAGTTCGTTTTTTTCCCACTTGTTTGCTTGATCTTCCAGGATGACCTGGCCTTGAAACAAGTGAAGCGTCTCAAGTACTTAGATAGCACAGTATCATCCTCAGTGAAAATGGATGCTGAAATTGAGGGCAGACTGTACAACACAGATTTTCCTCCAAATTCTGTGCAGTCAGTGTCAGACATGGACGTTAACAGCCAAACACAAAAGGAAAATCACCACGACAGAAATGAGATGTTAAGGAGAATATTGAATGTGACAAAAAAAGAGACCAAATAACAAAGGGCACCATCACAGCAGAGGTTGGAGTGACACCAGTATTTCACCGCATCCAGAAACAAGAAGTCAAATGGTTAGACATCTACCACCAGAAAAACACACAGGAAACCTTCACACTGAGAATTGTAGGAAACAGAGGTAGAGGCCGCCCATACGAGAGATGGAGAGAGAGGAAATTACAGAAACCTTAAATATTCTATTTTATAAAGCAGATTGTCAAGCCCAAAAAGGATGTCTATTTGCCCCCTCAACACTGAAAGGTATATGAGGAAAGAGAAGTTTGCTTAGTGGAAAGCTCAGCATTTTTATCATCCTCGTGAATTTTGAACAGATTACACTTAGTCATGGGAATCATTTGTTTCCATTCCAGCAAGAGTGTAAGTTTAGTTATCTGTTCTCTCTGAGTGATAGCAGGTTCTTTGTTTGTCAGTTTCAGTCAGTGTGGCTTTTCTTGTGTACAGGTTGTTTATTCTGTAATTGACCACCTCTTTTGTTGCTTTTTTTCAGTTTTCTTTTCACATTGTTCCCCTACATCCAATTCACAAATTTCGTTTTTTTTTTTTTTTGGGGAGGAGGGGAGAGAGAAGATAGGACTCCACTAGGGCCGGATCTGCATTTAGTGTTTCCAAGATCTGCAGATTCCACACAGGCTACAACAGACTGAGATATTACATGTATGACAAACTGAAGACGAGCAGAACTGATGACTGTACCAGTGGCACCAGAAAAGTGACATCCCAGCATCTGGGGCATACATAAGAAGAGCATAGAAAGCACACTTGCTATCACCAGTGTCTGTCAAGAGTGAGCTTTATGGTGATGTTGACATCCTAAGATGAACTACTATGTTCTTCAAGGATGTCAGGCTTGATGTTAGAGAATATTCAAAGAAAATTTGGTGCGCTCTTCAGTGTTGTTTTTTTTTTTTTCATGCTGAAACCAGAATCGTATGATCCACTTGCTAAAGTTAGATTTTTTTTTTTTTTTTACATTTCGATGCTCAGGTTATGTTTTTTATTATTATTTTTTTTTCTGATATTGGCCACATAGTGTTTATTTAGTCACATCCTGCAGAACTGATCAGAAGATGGCTTAAGTTCTTCTCTTAAACATTGTATGTCTCTCTTCATCCTGTATGTATATGTATGCGTCCATCTGTCCTAGTGCAAGCAGTAAAGACCAATATTGTAGTACAGTGACATACAGAATTAGAATTGCATGTTGCTTTATATGGATCTGTTCCGTAGAACTGTTAACTGTTTTGAGAGCTGTTCCTGTATTATGTATTATTTGATACCATGTCTGTTATTGCTTTATGAGGTTAGTTATGTTTTTACCTGGATTGTCATTGCTTTTTAAAGTTTATTACCTTTTTTACATGAACTGTTATTTTACCTGGGTTGTTATTATTTTTTTTAAGTTAGTTGTCATTTTTATCTGAACTGTTATTGCTTTATGTGATAAGTTATTGTTTTTACCAAGATTTTTACTGCTTTATGAAGTGAAGTTATGGTTTTAACCAGGCTTGTTATTGAATGATGAAAATGGTTATTGTTTCATTAGTACTTGTGTTATTACTGAATTCAGAAAAAACGTTTTGTGGGAAATAATTTTGAAAACATCCAGAGCTCTCATTCACTGGCTGATTTTTAATAACATTTTCCAGGCTGCTCCACTTCCAGTACAAGCAGAACAGGCGCAGTCCAAACAGCCGAGCAGAGTTAACCCGGTCCACAGCACAGACCCAGTTCTTGCTGCCATGTGGAGACAGAATGCTCGAGACAATTTGTTTTCTGACTCAGAATCAAGTGATTCATCAGAACCCAGAGACACAGATACTGACTCTTCATCCAGCTCGGAGAAACAGTCAGTGCATAAAGAAGCTTCTCTATTGCAAAATGGTAGGGTAATGTCCGAAGCAAAGTCCCAGAATTCAAAATCTAGTGGTGCAGTTTCTTCAGCAGGTGTGACACACAGTGGGGGTGAAAATTTACGATCACTCAATGGTAAACCACCATCAGGAACTGGTGGGAATAGAAATAACAGTGGCTCCAGCCAGATTCGTGGTTTTTCTTCACTTTTGTCTCGAAGAAAACAGAACAGAAATCCATTAACCCCAAGTTTATCCAGAAAGCAAGAGAACTCTCAGTTGGAGAATGGCTTGGTACAAACATTTGATGACACATGGGCTAGGAGCTTAGTTAGAAGAAAGCCTCCGATTGACTTAACCTTGAATCCACCAAGTAAATCTCTGCCATCTCCAGGTTCTCATTCTGTGAAACCGCGTTCCAGTTTTGTGAACAAAGCTGCTCCAGCCAAAGCCAGCTCAAGTAGAGTTGGTAGATTTCGTGCAGTCATTGACCGTGTGCGTTCAACAAAGCCTTCAAATTGTGTTCATGAACATAAAGCAATCCCCAAACCACCGTTTGACGCTCGAATCCTGGCGTTTAATGCTTCTAACTCCAGTAGTTCAGATGATGATGACGATGACCATGATGACATTGATGATGATTCCACTTCTGATGATTCAAGATGAGGGTTTTAAAAAAAAAACGTCAGAAAATGAATTTTAACATTTATATTTGTTGTTCTTGCCTTGTCAGTCCACAGCTAAACAAACAGAAGCACTAGTTCATCCTGCAGATAATTATGATTACCTCAGTAGCTAGTATGATAACATAGAGAGTAATTATAGTATGAGTAAAATAAATAATCATTATCAGAACAAATTATGGGAACTCTATATTTTCACTAGATGATGACATAAATTTGAAATAATGTCAACAGTGAAAATGAAAGGCCCAAACTCTACCAGTTGACAAGGCAACAGTTTGATCCACCATCGGAAAACAAAAATAAAAATAAAAATGATGAGAGAGAGAAAGAAAGAACAAATGCCACAAATAAAGAAAGGGAAATCTGTAAGCTTAACAATAATAACCTAATTTAGGAATTTTTTTGTGATGTTTATACAGTGAAAATTTGTCCCAGTTGTCTGATAAAAAAAATCTTATCATTCTTGAGTGGATAAGCCAAGAAACAGCCGTTTTAGTTGTAGGAAGCCTAAATCCTGCATTGGTTGACTTTTTTTTCTCTATTCTCAGCATACTCCTTTCAGGAAAAAAAACCCAAACATTTTGACAGTGATATGATTAAATACCTGACATCGTCTAGTTCATATTATATACTATAGTCACTTTTATTCTCGTTAAGAAAATAGAAAATGTAGAATAGAATAACCAGTAGTGGAAACATTGATGTTTAAGTGTGGCAAGGAATATTTGAGGGAACTGTGAAAAATATTCAGGCAAATCATATAGATGAGGCAATGATATAGTGCAGTAAATAGTGAATAAGGATGACATAGAGAGTTTACACATTAAATGATGGCAGACTGAAAGGTCAGATTGAAAAAGAGCAGGCAATTTAGAACAAATAGAAAATATTGAGAGAAAAATGAACAAACTGATGAATGAACTTTATTTTTAATGGAATATACAGGTTCTGTCTAAAATTCTGCACCTCAGATTGAAAGTGTGTTCAAGATAGAAAGAAAAATGGAGAAAATCAACCTGAAATGAGGATTTGTATTTGTTTAGGGTAACACTGAGTGAAAACTGGCCTTCAGTTCTGACCAGAATTTTGCATGATCAAAAGAGGTCAGAGCAGTAATTGTGGCAAAAGTGAACTGTATGATAAACTTCAAATTAGCTTTTGTTTCAATTAAACATTCATTTTTATTTGATAGAATTTACATAAAATAATTATAAAATATCAGAACTATCAACAACAAGTGCAGTGTAAATAAAAAAAAAAAAGACGCATTTTTTTGTCAAAAATAGTCTTGCGATGAACAGCACCATATAGTAGCCACCCAGTAAACTATGCATGATAATTTTGGCATGGTCAAATCAGGTGATAGACCATCACTTTCCTGTTAATTCATACATAATTTTTGTGTTACAGAGGATAATGACATAATCCTGAAGTATCGGTGACAAAACAGAAACAACAAAAATTATATATACATCGGTGAGAAGTCAGCATTGTTAAACTGTGCATGAACACACACAATGAAAACAAGGACCAGATATCATGTACTACTGATTGTTGTACGCTTCTGTGTACATTTTTTTGATTCAGCAAAGCTATGTTTTTTTTGTTTGTTTTTTTTTCAGGGTTTTCTCTGGTTTTGAACATTTTACAGGGATTGATTTTTGATTAGTTCAGTGTAATTTTTTGGTGTTGAAAAGGATCTGTCTTGAATTATGTGTTTTCATCTTCATTACTTTCCTGTCGTGCGAATTTTGTGTAGCATTTGTTTTCTTTTAGCTGCACATGTGTTGAGTGACTTAGTCCTGTGCTTGGAGTGCTGTAGATTGACCTGGGACAGATGGCTACTCTGGCTGTTCAATATCTTTTTGGGGGGAAAAAAAAAAACCTCCAGATCACTAATAAGCATGTCTGGTACACCTCCAGATCACTAATAAGCATGTCTGGTACACCTCCAGATCACTAATAAGCATGTCTGGTACACCTCCAGATCACTAATAAGCATGTCTGGTACACCTCCAGATCACTAATAAGCATGTCTGGTACACCTCCAGATCACTAATAAGCATGTCTGGTACACCTCCAGATCACTAATAAGCATGTCTGGTACACCTCCAGATCACTAATAAGCATGTCTGGTACAGACTTCTTGTTAACACCCAAGGAAAGGAAAAGTATGCCTCACAGCCAGGACACCATACAAAGGTCAGCTGCAGACTATGAGAAAGGAGCTGAGCTTGAAGATCACGATGATGTACCCTGTTCAAAGACTGCTTGGAACAAGTCATCAGGCCATTTCTGGATACAGCTTACTATATCTGATAAAGATTGGCTCTCAGATCATTAATGAATACACTCAGTTGTTGTTTACTTAAGTCCTTTCTTTTTTTTTTTTTTGACATAACAGATAATGTACTGGAAGGAGACCGCCATATCAGTAATAATATATATTTTTGATATCTGCTTTGAATAAATTGTGAGGCTAGTTTGATGTTAGGTACAGTCTATCTCTGTGGATCAGTAGCAGTATATTCATTTGATGTTTTTTTTTTTTTTTTGGAATAAATTATACAGGCCAGTTTAGATACAGGTTGTCAAATTCTGATGAAGGCTAGCCTCCAGATCAGTAGTGATACACCCATTTGATGTCTACTTGAGACAAAGATCTCGGTCAATTTAGATACAACTCATTGTCAGGTATCAGAAACAGTAGCTCATTTTTTAAAATCCCTGCTTGTGATAAACCCCAATGCCAGTTTGGAATATAGCTTAATTATGTTTGTAAATAAGTAGTGATACATATATTTGATATTTATTTGGATAGGTATATGGTTTGTTTTGTATTTGATGTCAGTTTTAGAATAGACCTACAGTCTAATAATCATATTTTTCCTTTTTTTGGCCTTTGTTTTTTAAAAATAAAAATAGTCTATAGCTTTATTTTATTTTATTTTTATATGATTTTGTTTAAATTCATAAGCATCGAGTGAATTTATAAAATCATGCATACCTGTTGTAATATTATTTTGAATGTTTTATTTAGAGTTGTGATAATACAGCTAATAACATGTAAAGCTGAACTGGCTTGAAGTTGTCAGAGAGAGAAAGTACTGAACATGGTGCATAAGAGAATGAAAACAGATAAAAACCACAAAGGACAATAGTTTGTGATGTAACAGGATCATTGATATCACTTGATACAGCCTTAGAACTAGGGTTCATAACTGAGGGTTAACCAGATGATGGGGTTTATAGGACTTGATCTCTGAACAATTTGGTTTTTTTTTTTTAAAAATTGTTTTTACAGTAGAATTTTATTGTTCTGTTTATAGTTGTCCTTTGTAAAGTAAAAGCAAGCGATTGACATCCTTTAAAGTCATACTGGTACCTAATGTGATGGTTAATGACGATGAATTCAACTGTGTGGAGTGGGTGTGGGGGCATAATTGGGCAGTCCCTTGCCAGTTTGTAATAAAAATGTAAGAACCTCTTCTCTAGAAGAAATTTAATTTTGCACTGTAATAATACTACAGATAAGGCCCCCCCCCCCCCAATTCTTTATATTTGGGTCTCGGAGCTGAGCAGATATATATTTGTGGTACACTTACATCCTTTTTCATTCTTATTATTTTGAGCATTTGTAAAGATGGCAACTTTTTTAACTTTAAGACTTCTATTCCTTGTGCTTTCATTGGTCACCACTGTAACTATTGACCTTTGATTTCTAAAAAATCAAATGGAAATTGTTGGGTAGGCTTCTTTTTTTTTTTTTATTATTTAAATGTTTGGAGAGTAACTGTGAAAGTGCTGCTGAGAAAAGATGGATGAGACAGAATAAGTCCACGAGAGGCAAAGCTATTTATCATTTGGTAATTCAGATTTTTAAAACAAAATGACTCTGATAAGAACTTCTTACGTCACAGAAAAATTAGCTAATATATATAAAATAAATCTCCATTTCCCAGCCATTAAAGCATATTGGGGATATGGTGCTCGGCCTTTATTTCCAAGATTTTCAGCGCATGCGAGCGTGATGTGATAGTATCACACCTGACCATATTTACCTTCCCAGATTTTTCTGGTACTCGTTTTTAGAGACTGGGTTGACCCTGGGGTCTTTTTGATGTTATATAAAATAAAACATATCAATTGAAAAAAGAAAAACAGTTAGCAAAGGTTTGTATGGAAAAATTTACCAATTTTTAACATCAGAAATTCATTTATGCCTAAGAAAATGTGTGTGCAAAATGTGACTGATAGTTTCAATTTGTTTGTGTCAGACTGTATCTTCAGTTGCATACCAGAGTGAGAGTGGGGGGGGGGGGGTTTCATAAACTGTTCTGCTTTATTCCTCAGATGTATCACAATGTGAGGTATAGTGAGCAATTTAAAAAAATGTCACTGGATTTTTAAACAAAATAGTAACTGTCACTTGCTCTGCCATGGTTTGGTTGTGTGTATGTTGGGAAGAGATATCTGTTGTTAGCGATGTTCTTGAAGATGGTCAAATTTAATAATTCCAACAAAATCATTTTCATTTCTTCTCTCATCATTTTTTTAAATGGTTTATAGGTTGCAATATTGTTTTACTGTAAAATTATGCGCTCTTATAATGAGACAAAAACAATGTCATAATACAGAAAAATGTCTGGATTTTTTGTATATACTTTTAGACATTTCTCAGCATTTTAAAGGAATACTTTTTATATAATAATGTGTGAATAATTAATATAGATATATAGGGGTCCTAAGATTCATGTGCAGTTTAAAATGTTAATAATTTAAGGTCTGCTGTAAAACATAGCGAAAAGTAATTTCAAGTTTCATGAAAGAAGAGATGCTTTTTTTTTTTTTTCAGAAAATAAAATACTCCATTGGGTTAAAGACTTTAAAAAAAAAAACCAGCTCTTTCATGGCATTACAGTTTCAGTGCCCATATTTTCCTTCACCTGCTATCATGTGATAGGGTAACGTAGTTAGCTTCAAATTTGGCTGTCCTTCCTTCCTGACCTGCATTAGAAGCAGAGTACCCATTTCTGTGGCTAGGTGACTGGGACACATCCGGCCAGACTTGAACCATTTCTGTGGCTAGGTGACTGGGGCACATCAAGCCAGACTTGAACCATTTCTGTGGCTAGGTGACTGGGACACATCCGGCCAGACTTGAACCATTTCTGTGGCTAGGCGACTGGGGCACATCAAGCCAGACTTGAACCATTTCTGTGGCTAGGTGACTGGGACACATCCAGCCAGACTTGAACCATTTCTGTGGCTAGGTGACTGGGGCACATCAAGCCAGACTTGAACCATTTCTGTGGCTAGGTGACTGGGGCACATCAAGCCAGACTTGAACCATTTCTGTGGCTAGGTGACTGGGGCACATCTGGCCAGACATGAACCATTTCTGTGGCTAGGTGACTGGGACACATCCGGCCAGACATGAACCATTTCTGTGGCTAGGTGCCTGGGACACATCTGACCAGACTTGAACCACCGACTTGCTGTGAGAGATATTACTCTAACCACCATGTCAGTCACATGCCCAAAATTCTTAAGAGAATTTTGAAAAACAAAAAGGAGCCAGCAACTTTGATTAACTGTTGGTTTGCTAAAACTCGCTTCCAGTTTCTTGTCTATGGCATCAGTCACAGAGTGACCAGATGTTATATAATTATTAAGTTAGTGTTTTAAAATGCACATAAACTTCAGGAACATCTTGTATATATATTAGCAGAAATTATTTAATACTTTACATGCAGACGGGTGAATTGTAAATAGAATTTTTTTAAAGATGACTGCTAAAAGAAGTGCGTCTCAGGCAAGCACAAATCTTCAACAGTGAACTTGTGATAAATTGAAAGAGTATTCCTGCCTGTAAGATTTCAAGCTCTGAAACGATGTGATATTTCTAATCAGTTGTGTTACTGTCTTATTATGAAGTTTTAAGATTCTGGTGCAACCTTGTGAAAATATTCACAGAGCATACTATGTTAATGCAGATGTAAACCTCCTTTTTTTTTGTTTTTTCTTTTCAGTTTTTATAACTTACAGGAACTTTGAGCGTGGTGCTCTTAGCAGCCACGGCTGTGGAGATGTCATATTGAGAGTGTGTTATGTTGGCTAGTTTGAATATTAAAAGTGGACCCAAAGAGTGAGGCTTCTCATCAGACTCCATGGTAGTGAGGACCAAAGCTAGTACTGGCCAGTTTGCCAGGCAGAACCTGTTGCTAGTGTTACCGTGAGCACAGAGATTAAGAATGGGTTTTTTTGCTGGCTCTAATTATCATCATCATGTGCTGTCTTCAGTATGGAGATTGGTGGTAATGAATCTCCAGTTTTCTCACTTCCTCGCCTTGATGGTGCATTTGGCCAGGCTGTATCCTGTTCAGTCTCTTGTGTTATCTTCCCATCTACATGTTTGTCCACCTCTTGCCATTTTTCCTTCCATTTTTCCTTCTAGTATAGTCTTCAGTGTATTGTTATGTCTTTGATATGGCAAAAGTATTTTGTTTTATTGATCCTTATTTCTTTGAGAAGTTCACATTGCATGTGTATTTGTTCTAATACTATTTTTTTTTTGTTATGTTTTATATGGCTTCATTTTCTGTAAGTCCACATTTCTGCTGCATTTATCATTCTCTTTGACTTTCTGCTTGGAGTCCAGTTTTCTGCTCCATACAATAATACAGAATAGATGCAGCATTTTATAAGTCTCATTTTTGTTCTTGTGGGGCGATCCCTGACTCTGAAACAAGAGCCATCATTCTAGTTCATTCATCTTTGTAGCTATTTTGCAGTGCACTGTGGTGAATGAGTCTTACATCCTTCCCATGCCGCTAAATGTCACATAGGACCCACATGGTAGTTTGCCAGGTTTCCTGTCTTTGGCAAGTTTTTCAGTTTCATCAAGGAATGTTATCCCCATTGAACTGGCCTCTCTTAACAGTGTCCTCTTTAGAGTTTCACGTGGTTGGCCTCTCTTTCTTCGGCCTGTTGTGTTCCTGTTGTGGGTGACATACAAGATTGTGGGAGCTTTTTAACACTTTCGCTGGCATACTTGCATATGAGTCTTCTGCGTCACTACACACCATAAACGGGAGTTGGGCTTGAGGCCAACAACCTCATCCTGAGACCCATCTAGAAGTGACTCTAGATGGGGAAAAACCCTTCCATTATGGAATCTTGCAGCAGTTGCAACCGAACATCAAGGTCACCAACTCTGCATAGCATTGACAACGATTGAAAATTTATCGGCCCGAAATGCTTAACAAAAATCGGATTTTGGAATGTAAGAACAATGGCCACAACAACAAACTGTCACATAGGTAATTATAAAAAAAAGATGGACATATGTAGGCCATGTGATGAGAAGAAACAGTCAGAGAATACCAAAACAAGCTATCAAGTGGAGCACAACAGGCCGAAGAAAAAGAGGTTGACCACGTGAAACTCTAAAGAGGACATTGTTAAGAAAACCCAGCTTAGTGGGCATAACATCCCTTGATGAAGTTGAAAGACTCGCAGAGAACAGGAAAACTTGGCAAACAACTATGTGAGCCCTAAATGATGTTTAACGGCACGGGAGGGATGTAAGATGTGGTGTTCCACGTGATAGCTTGTTTGGGGATTCTCTGATTGTTTCTTCTCATCACATGACCGACATATGTCCATCTTCTTTTTTCTGATTACCTATGAGACAGGTTGTTTGCTCATCTGTCTTATCTCTGTGTTGTTCTTGAATTCGTTCCACTTTATGTGTGAATGAGTACTGAGGAAAAATTAGATGTATCATTCTAGTCATTTTTTTTTTAAACAAAATAAATATTCATGTTTACTTTTATATCCTCCTTCTCTATCTCCCTAGAGCTGCATGCCAGTATGTTGAGGGTGTTGCAGCACAGCATTGTGTTAGTTGAGAGTGGGTTATGGCAGCAAAGTTGTGTTCAGTTCCCAAGTGGAACTAGAAAGTAGGTGTGCATTACTTCTTTAACAGATGCCACTACTATGGGGACTATGGCTGAGCCTCTTACAGGGGGTACCAGCGGATAGGAGGGGACAGGGTTTTGGTTATCTGTGGTTGACCAACTCTGATGACAGCATGTCAGCTGTGAGTCACATCAGACAGCATCTTCATCCCCAAATATTTTTATATATGTCTGCCACCTCTTAGATCTTTCATTTCAAAATTATTTTTCTGTCTCTGGCTTAAATGTTGTGCCAGCCCCGCTTGGAAGTCTTAGATCTCCCCATTCACAGTGCATCTACATTTATTTCGCATGCTCTAGCCTTATCATATTTTAACTGGTGGCTGCAGGAATTAATGGGGTATTTACCGAGGCTTATAACTTCGTGACAAGAGATTTTATATATCACGAGAAGCTGACCAGCTTTTCTAAGATTTGGTAAGCATCACAAGTTGAATTTATGAGTGGATTGTAATGAGGCACTTATTGCTCACATTATTGTAATTGTTAGTTGTTCATTTATGAAAGATAATGCATTCAGGTATTAGCCGATTGTAGCGCATATGAATAATATACAGAACAATTTATTTCTTCATTTTTATTTTTTTTTGTCTTGATGATTTGATTTTTTTTATGAAAGATGATACTCTCAACCTTTAGTTGATTGTATATTAATAAGGCAAAGAAGTTTTATTTATTTTAGCTGTGTGTTTTTGTATTATCAGATCTGTATTTGTTTTGTGCCAAAGCATTTGTTAAAATTGACCCCTTGTATATTTTGCTGAACACAGTGTATATATTTGAATATCAAGAGAAAAGGGTGATAGAAGCAAGCTTGTAATCAAATAAAACATTTAAGAATGGAAGTGGCTATGTAGTCTGTATAATGGAGATTTTGTTGGGGGACACAGAGACTGTTTTGCTGAATTGGCTTTTTGCTGGTGGAAGATGAGGATTCTGTGGCAGTCCATTATTTCTTTAGAATATTTCAAGATAAATTAAAATATTTTCTTCTTATTTTTGTTGTTTTCATGTTTTCTTTTATTTCTTCACCTTTCCATGCTGGTTTCAACCAGGTAAATTGCACGGCCATGTTGCATATTAGCCTGCAAAAGTGTGCTCTGTTGAGTTCCATCTTAGTTATCACCTACCGAGAAGCCATTTGCTCACTGTTAGTTCACGTACCAATGTTCTTTGTAGATTCTGCCCATCTGACTTGTGTGATATATTTCAAGCATTTGTTACCAAAGATTCTGTAGCTTGTTTGTCCTGGCATCTACTTTCCGTATTGTTCAGGCCTATTAAACAGAGCTGATTTTACATGTTCTGAGTTTCTTATCTAGTCCTTTTGCAGTTTGTTCAGAGCATAAGCTGTTGTTTTTGATGTCTTTGTGAGTCCCTCCTACTACAGTGTTTCTTAGATACATTTTCTAAATTGGTTTTCTTCAAGGTGGTTGCCTCTTTATGGAATTTGTATTTTGCTAAGGTGTTTGTTTTGTGAATACTGTTTACCATACCTTGTTAACCATACCATTTATAGCTTGTATGTGTCCAGACAAAGAATTTGATATCATTTCCAGTATCTAGATTCTATGGAAACTGTGTGGCTATTGTAATGCAATGTAAAAGAGTCAGTCCTAATATTATTATTGCTAAAAAAAAAAAAAAAGGTCAAAAGTTCTAGTATTACTATTGTAAAAGAGTCAAAACTCTATTATTCTTATTGTAAAAGATTCAAAGTCCTAGTTTTCCGATATTAAAAGAGTCAGAGCTCTAGTATTCCTACTGTAAAAGAGTGAAAGTCCTACTATTCCTAAAGAGTCATCCTAGTATTTCTATGTTACTATAAGGGTCAGTCATGGTTCTAGTATTTCTAGTGTAAAAAGAGTCAAGAGTCCTAGTATTCCTATTGTAAGAGTCATAAGTCTTAGGACAAGTGGAGGTCCAGTTCCTATGCCATCTTTAGGTTCCTCATGCTGCTGTGTGTCAGAGAACTCTTTCTATTCTAAATTACCTTTGACTTTTGCTCTGTTCTCTACATACGACTCCCAGTGGTTAAAGAAATTTTCAAAGCATTATTGCTACTCCAAGGATTTTGCAAAAATTTGAAAATTCTGAAATTGCAAAAACGTAGGAGTGACTGTATTATTACAATGTTGCTGTTTTTATCTGAATGATCCATTTTCTTGCCATCTAAACAGGCAGTGTCCAGGAACACTGAGTACATATCTTCTAACAGCTGCAGAAATTTAGTGTTTTTGTTGTTGTTGTTGTTGTTGTTTTGGTCAAGAATTACAGATTAACATGTTTTAAAAAAAAGGATGATAACATACATTGTACAGGTTTCCAGTTTATTGTTACAGTTTGTTAAAATAACTTGAAAATGCTTTCTGGTGCAAATGAGAAAAAATGCGAGGAGAACATAAGAGCAACAGAAATAATGTCTTTGATTTAGACACAAAGGAAATTGGTAACTGAATATTATGTTTGCGCATGTACACAGATAACACATGTACATCATTCATCAAAATTTGCAGCTGAAAATGTAAAAAAACATGATGATGATGATGAATATCCATTCTGCAGAATTGCTAGCCTACTCCCTCTTATTGTTGTAATTATTTCGTTGTGATTTAATTTATCAAACATTGTTTTATTTTAAACATGCTTCAGATATTCACTTTTAAGTAAACAGGAAAAGTATTAAAAGATAAAGAAAGTGTTTACTGTTGTGTTAAAAAACAATGTTTTTGTTTCACATTTTTTTGAATTCATAATTCTTGTTACCATGAAAGAGGAGAAGTAAGAACATGATTTTTAAGACAAACATTATACTGGAAAAGATATATCTGATTATCATGTTCTTATTTCAAACAATACATCACATCTGATTATCATGTTCTTATTTCAAACAATACATCAGATTATCATGTTCTTATTTCAAGCAATACATCAGATTATCATGTTCTTATTTCAAACAATACATCAGATTATAGTGTTCTTATTTCAAACAATACATCAGATTATCATGTTCTTATTTCAAACAATACATCAGATTATCATGTTCTTATTTCAAACAATACATCAGATTATCATGCTCCTGCAGCAAGTATCGTAACTGTCTACAGTGGCATATATCACTGCATGAACATCATTGTATGTTAAAATAGTACAAAACAATTCTGATACCTTCATATATAGAAAATGATCTTTTTTTTTTTTTTTTAGTTGTTTTATCCTGCAAAACATCACTTTATTCATAAGACATGTTGCTCACGTCATTACCCTGATAGCCATTCAGATAACAGGTGCTGCTAAATCAAAATGGATCATGAACTGAAGCAATGAAATAAATGAGTTTCATGTCAGTATGTTACTGGTAAGATCAGTGTGATACATGATGACAGAACATTTTTTATAAAATAATAAATAAGAGAAGAAAGGACAAAACACAAAATGAATGATATGTTTTGCAAAAAAAAAAAAAAAAATTAAAAAGTCTTCATAGAAAGAAAGGAGGACTAAATCTGTCTGCCTATGAAAGTCTCTCTGCATGTCTCTGGGTTTATATTATCATGTCATAGGTGTTTACTGAATTAATGTATCATTTATAAATATTTCCTGGTTAGTAACATAAAATGTTAATTCTTCCACCACAGCGCCCATAACACTGATAAAAATAAGTAACAGTTTTTCTGTGCACATTTTTAGCATGTCAGATGTCCATTTTTTTTCTTTCCACTACATTCACCGGCCTAAGTTAGGGGGAGGTGGGTGTACTGCAAGGCAGAACATAACTCCTATTGACAAAATGGTCAACATTTATGTAAAATTTCAACTTAAACCAGCAAACAGCATATAACAAAACTGAGCAACATATTAGCAAGTCTAAACCATATGTGAAAATGCACACAACACAAGGCAGGAATGCTGTTATGTTCTTTCAGTGCAATGCATTCAAGGCTGTCCAGTTACCTCATTCCTGGATATGTTAATATTTTCCAGTGTTTTTATCTTTTACAAATGAGGTGGAGAAGGGGTGATATGGTCTAAAAAAGCAGCCATATTCGGCTCTGTCTGGCTAAATTACTGAGGAGCTAAGTGGTTCACTTCAGTGAGTGGGCTAACTTTGTTGAAGTACAGCATCTTGTTTCTTCTGATCTTAAGTATGTTCATTTTGTTTTCAGACCAGCACTGTAATCAAGAGTTTGGCCTCACCTGTCAACATTGTTTGTCTTCTGGACCTCATCAAATACTCCAGTGGCATGAGTTATTTCCATTTTATTTGTATAATGGGTCACATCTGATTTAACACAAAACTGAAATTGTTGGTTTTTTTTTTTTTTTTTAACTACCATTCAGAGGATCCTTTTTTCAGCAATTTCTGCTATAGTCTGCTTCTTGTTCCATCTGAGAAAAGATAAAGCATGAGATTATTGCACAGCTCAATTACTTCTATTCCTTGATTGCTTGTAAGATAATACAAAAATTATATGAATGTTAATGAACATCATCATTATCATCAAACTTCACCACACCAAGGGACACAAATACCATAAGTTCATATTTCTTTCTTTTCATTTCCACTTATACCTTTCCTGCAGTTTGATGTTGTCTGGAGGGTTCATCTCTATTTGACCCTTCTCTTTGGCATCTATTTTTCCATTATTTTTATCTCAAAGCTATATATACTGATGTGAAAGCAGGACTGGTCAATTCAGTAGAGACATATGCTCAGACAACTGAAACCCACAGCTGCACTATATAAATGACAAAAATGTGTGAATGGATACTTAACTCATTATATTTAGGACAGAATTTCTTACAAATATAGAAAATGTTTGCCTGTACAGCAAGACACAGCATGCTAGATCCTAACAGAATAGTAGTTGATAAATGGAAGCATAATAATGGACTGAAACTGAAAACTCCAGTGCACATAGCAGAACAGTTAAACACAAGATGCAAACTCCCTGAAGACAGAAGAACTTACAAAAGTACCAGACATCCCACCAAACACAAACTACACACTTCCTCAAACTAACACCAGACTCAAGAACATATTAGTGAACAAATCATCAGATCCAAACACCCTAAAGCTGTGTGCACTGGAGACCATAGAATTCTACCCCAAGGACGGGATCCATGCATACACTGATGGGTCAGCATTCAAAGAAACAGACAATGTAGGATATAGGGTACTCATAATGTTTCCAGACAAGACAACAAGGCACATTTCTGCTCCTTGTGGATCTCGCTGCTCCAATTATGATGCAGAGATGCAGGCAATATTAGCAGCCCTGGCAGCCACTACCACCAAATACAAAAACAGTGCCTCCCACCAAAAAAACCATGTTATTTTCTCAGACTCTCAGTCTGCTCTCCAGGCCCTTGAAAACTGGATACCATCAGCTGATCACATTACAACTGACATACTCAGTGCAATAAACCAACTCACCTCCTATGACATCAAGACCACCCTACAGTGGATAACAGGGCACATGGCATAGATATCAGAGGAAATGAACATGCCGACAGACTGCCAAACAGTGGAGCCACCATGTCACAGCCCCACATCTCCACCAACATGAGAACAGCTAAATACATTATACATAACAACTGCAAGCAGCAGTGGATGGACAGCTGGGCCTTGTAATCCAACTGGAAGATCCCTATATACACACCTGCCACAGCCTAACCCCGGAGACAACATCAACAGCTTATGTCGTAGAGACCAATGCACAATTTTCAGGCTGAGAACAGGACACACCCTCAATAAGTACATTCACAGAGTGACGGCTGACCACACACCATACTGCATGCACTGCAACAGACAAGAAGAAACTGTTAAACACTATCTGTGGGACTACATTGCATTGAAGGACCTTCGGAAGAACCTGATACCACCAAACTCCTCAATCACCAACATTCTGTATGGAGATGTAGAACAGAGGACCTGTACGTTTCATTATCTGGCACAAGGGAAAAAGAGTGAGAACTCATAAACCCGGGGACCGGAAATGTCAAAAGTCAAGACTACATGACATACATGGCAGTCATTGGCTGAGGAACAAAACTTGGTTCCACACAATATGAAATTTCACTTGAATGAAAAAAAACAAATCATTAGCAAAAGAACTACAATCCACTTGCATCATCAACTAATACCCACAGGATGTTTCAAAAAATGAGAATGAAACACAGCAGCTCAGCTTATGATGAATGTGTGTGAAAACTCCACATGTAATCATTAATAAAATCATAGCACTCACCTGAAACACAGTTTTCTAATGCCCACAATGATCTAACATAAGGATCTGCAATCTTGAATGCTGAAAAACTAGAGGAATCTGAAACAAGTGACATAAAATAAATTGAACCAAGCTTGAAAAGCTGAATTATTTGATAAACAATTAAATCATTTCATTATTAACCAAATAAATTTGTCATTCATTTACTCACAATGATGAGGCTCTTTACCATTAGCAACAGTGTGCTGCACCCATTTTTACTACTGGGTTGAGGGGATGGTGGCATTTGTGGGTCATGAGTCTTTACAATAAAGAGACATGGTCACTATGAGCTACAAAACTCTCAGCCCTCTGTGAATTTTTAATTCTGAAACAATGTAAACCTTAACGAAAAGGTCAGTTTCAGTCGGTATCTAGGAACTATTAAACACAAAGACATGCAAACATTAGAGCTGGTTAGACCTTTGTTATCGCCTTCAATTTTTTTCAAAAAGAAATCTTGAGTATTCTCTCAGGCTCATATCTCTCTCTGAACCTTAAGTTCCCATGGCACATGGGGCTTCCGCAAGGGTTTTCCACAAATGCCTGTCCTTTGCCTTTTTTTCCACTCTTGCCCAGGTGACCCCTATATTGCTCGACATCCTCTCTGTTGTTCTTCTCCATGTCTCTTTTGGTCTACTCTTACTTCTGTTCCCCTGTGGTGTCCATCTTAGGGCTATTTTTGGTAGTGAGTTGTCAGTCATTCAAAGCACATGTCCCAACCATCGCCAGCGTCTTTCCTCAATAATTGCTGTTAGTGGTTTCATCTGCATTTCTGCCAACAAGATGTTATTTTTTTTGCTTTTTGCCAAAATATTTTTCTAATTCTTCGTAAACATTTAGTCTGGAAAGAATTTAACTTGTTTTCTATGGTTTTGGTGATTTTCCAGCATTCACTTCCATAGAGTAGTACACTTAGAACATTACTCTTAAATATCCTGATTTTCATCTTCATGCTTAGTTTTTTTAGATTTCCAATTAGTCTGCAGCATTGCAAAAGCCTGGTTTGCTCTAGTATGTCTTCTGTTGATGTCCTCTATGGTGTCTCCATTTTCTACTACTCTACTGCCAAGATATACAAATACTCTGAGCACACTTCTGTTGTTCACATTAGTCCTATATTGTTTGCATTCTGAGTTTTTATTTTATCTTGCATATCTTTATCGCTGCTTGATAATAGACAAATGTCATCCGCAAAGTCAAGGTCCTCCAGCACTGTGTCAAGGGTCCATTGTAATCCTATGCATTTGTCTGATGTTGCCTCCTTCATTAACCAGTCTACTGCCAAGATAAGTAATGTTAAATCTGAAACAATCTAACCTTAACAAAAAGGCCAATTTCAGTCAGTATCTAAGAAGTATTAAACACAAAGACAACATTAGAGCTGGTTAGACCTTTGTTATCGACTTCAATTTTTTTCAAAAAGAAATCTTGAGTATTCTCTCAGGCACATATAGTGAATTATTAGTTTTAAAATACACGTATCCAATCAAGATAAGCCAACAGGTTTTTTTATAGTGCATAGTTTACCTGGATTCAAGATGTCCATAAAGTTTTGTTCAATTCTGTGGTCACTTAATTTTTACCAAAATTGGAATTTTCTGGACACCCTGTAGGTTGCAATTAAAAGTTTTAATTGCATTTTCCCCAGAATGAATTAAAAGTCCTAAACTGAGGACACATTGCAATTAAAATTATTCGCTACCCTATTCAATTAAAATTTTATACCCAGTTCTCTACTTTTGTTTTATTTAAAGCATACACAGTACCTCCTGTCTGAAGATAGCTGTGCACCACAGGCCAAATACTGACAGCTGGGATGCTCATGTTAATATGAGGATAACTTGAGTTGCTGCCTTTATCCCTGAAAAATGCAAATAAGGAGTGACAGTCTTAGACTGCAAGAGAACTTTAATGATGTTTCAATACCAAAAAAAAAAAAAAAAACAAAACATTACACTGATCACCAAATCTTCAGCTTTCCTCCATGAATTCAATGCTATAACTTTTTAATAAAATTTAAAGAGCTGTTCACTAGTATAACCTTCTCATTCATTCTTCACTTCCTCCTTTTCTGGTGCTCTACCAGTTGTAAATATAGGTACCTGATAGTTGTAACAGGTAACCTGTCTCTGAAAATCAAAGAATACTTGTTTGCACAGACAGCCTTTCATATTTCCATGGAAAAAATACAAATATTTCTGTACAAAAAAGTCACGGACAACATATAATGCACAATGCAATATCAAAGCTGAGTTTAATGATCAGAACACAAAGCATGTCTAAATTTATCATCTTGATATCCTGTTTCAAAGCTGAAATTTTACTTTAGTCACAGTGCTTGAAATTTAAATTCCTCTACTGTGTATATTCGAAGAATTAGAAAAATATTTTGGCCAAACACCATAAGAAATAACATCTTATTAGCAGAAATGCAGATGAAATCACTGACAACAATTATTGAGGAAAGACGCTGGCGATGGTTGGGACATGTGCTCCGAATGACTGACAACTCACTACCAAAAATAGCACTAAGATGGACACCACAGGGGAACAGAAGTAAGGGTAGACCAAAAGAGACTTGGAGAAGAACAACAGAAAGGATGTTGAGCAACAGAGGGCTCACCTGGGCAACAGCAGAAAAAAAGGCGAAGGACAGGCATTTGTGGAAAACCCTTGCGGAAGCCCCATGTGCCCTGTGCACTTAAGGTTCAGAGAGAGAGACTGTGTATATTCATTCATTCATTTGCATGTCCCTTGCGGAACTCTGCCTCTCTAACAGCACTCCTGTAGGCCTCTTGGTTGTGAGCAAGATGGCCTGCTGCTGATGCATCCATTTGCAGATCTGTGTATATTATATTAGATATAATACAGTATATTATACTGTGTATATTATAACTTTAAAACTGCATCCTATATGTAATGTTCCTTGTTCTATGTGGATCAATTTTTCTATGCCATAACTGAAATATTATTCTATGGAGACCGTTTAAGCATTTTTTTTAGCATGCTTCCTTTCTGAAATGTTACTACTCAGAAACAGAAGAACTGCTTTGATTTTTCAGTCATAACACTTACACTGTGTTGCACACTATGATGCCAACCAAATCTCCTTGCAAGTTTACCAATGGACCGCCACTAGCGCCAGCATGCACTGCACAAGTGGACTGAGATCAAAAGAGATAAGAACAATGATGACTGTAGTAAAACTGGCTCTGGTAATAAAAGTAGAAAGATGGGCATGAAATGTGCCCATTTTTCTTAAGAGGAATATACCAAAGAGCTAAGTGTTTAACTCTTTATCTGTTTTATGTTTTTATCTATTGTGTTGTTTTTGTATGTGATCCCTGAAAAAAGACATTTGCTGAAATATTTGACTGAGATCAACAGAGTTTAGGTTAACATCATAGTTTTAATGGTCCATTTTGATTTCTTTCTTTCTTTTTTTTAAAATTATGACAACTGCCTTGTTTACTAGATCTGAAAAGCATAAAGGTCACACTGGAAACAGGTAATTCCTTTTTTACAACTATTTTTATGTAATTGTACATACATTTTTTTTCAGCCATAAGAACTATTTATTTTTAATTATACAATTAGTTATCTTCCCATAGAAACAGTCTTCCTTGTCATACTTTGATTTTCCCTGACATCTTGAACAGCAAACACCAGCATCATGACACTGAGACTATCTGGTGCAGATTGCACTGTAATAGTAAGTTTAATGGGAAAACTGATATGGTGTAAAAATCGGTACCATACAATAGAAAAGGGACAGCTTTATTAATTGTAAAAAAAAATTTTTTTTTAAATTAAAAGATGCCAAAATGTGGAGGGAATTTCATCTGCTGGTCCTACCTGGCATGTGATTTTCAGACTGATCTTTATTTAATTCATTGAGTATTCATTAGCATATCCTTTCTATATACACTGTTTTGCTGGGTTTTTTTTTTCCTGGAACTCCCCTAAACATGTCTATAAAATTCCAGTATGTTCAAATATCTGAAAAAAACTCTTGCATGTTTTAGATGTACTCTGAAAAAATTTTAAAAAGTAGCTGTGGGTTTCATCTTTTAAAAATGAATGTACCACAAAGTGTAATTACATATTGTTTCAATATTCTTACCATCTATTTCATGCAGAATTAAACTAGATGGATTCTGCTTTCAAAGTACCTCATTTATGTGTAAGATAATGAATTCTTACCTAGATTTCCCACATGAATTATGAAAATCTATAAATAAATTTGAACTTCATTTTATTTTCTATTTCAGCATTTGAAACACATTATTTTTCTACTCCTAAAGTGAATACCTGAATCATCACAGGTTGATCCTTAAATGTGATGACTTTTGAGATGACCCCTGCACAAACTGATGGTTTTAGATTAAGCTCTGCACTGAACAATGCATGGCCAACAACAAAAACCTTCTCACCTGAAAAAATGAAGATTCTACAGTTTTTTTTTGTAACTACAGAAAATTATGCTGTCATTCTCGGCACAAATTTGAAGCAATAGTGATCTGCTTTTAACAAAAGATGCAATATATATCCTGGATGGCCTGGGGGGGGGGGGGGGGTGGAAACAAATGAAGATCTCAGAGAAGATGCTGAACATCATAAATTAACCACAGAGAAAAGATACAATTATTTGGATATGTGAAGGCAGGAGATAAAATGAGGGAAATTAAAACGGGGACATTTTTCGCTCTTCAGAAAGTAAAACAAATAAAGAATCTGTGGTGAGGAACAGACAGAACTACAAAAATAAGATTTTTAAGGGCATGCATCTTTCCCATTGCAACATATGCCTGTGAGACTTGGACACTTAACAAAACAGCTGAGAAACACATAAATGTCTTTGAATATATATGCTACAGAAGAGTTCTTCAAATATCACTGGCACAAAAAAGAACAAATATATCCATGCTACAAGAACTTAATATTGCAGAAGGCTGGCTAGTAAAGAGGATTAAAAAGAGAAAACTTAAATATTATGGACACATTAAACGTCAAGATAATTTAGAGAAGACCATCTTAGAAGGATATACAAGAGGAAAGAGAAAGAGTGGAAGACCAAGGCGAAGATGGCTGCAAGACATCATTGATAATTTACAAATGGATGCATCAGCATCAGGCCATCTTACTTACAACTGAGAGGCCTACAAGAGAGCTATTACGGAGGCAAAGTTCCGAAACGGACATGCAAATGACTGACTGAAGGCAGAAGTTAGAGAATCTGACAATCATGGGAAAGACAGAGGAAGACTATGGGACTAATATCTAAGACCACATGGCGCGCGCATGCGCACGTGCATACACACACACAAATAAATGATCTGAGAGGAAATGGCAAAGACTATATAAAATGGAGAAGTGTGATTACGAGTTTACTGGCACTTTACCTGATGATGACTCGCAATGCAACAAAGCTATATAAAATTGTGACAAAAAAGCTATTTTAAGATTAGCAACATAGGTGTGATATCGATAAAAGAAGTGAAATTAATGTGATAACAGCAAATGATGTGACACTGGTGATGTATATGTCCCTGATGTGATATGTATGAAGGCGGTGATGGACTATGCTAGTGGTGAAGTTCATATTGGTGAAGGATGTAATGCCAATAGCATATGAAATATGAGACAAACTGTCCAGCTTCTATGCCAGCAGAAAATATGCCTGACCAGCTTATGATTTACATCATGATGGATTGCAAATGTGATGCTGATAATGGGATGTGATACTGGTGACATAAGTCACTTCAATAAAGGATGAGGTAATTGTGACTGAAGTGATGCTTTGGTGGATAGAATGTCTGTCCCGAATATAATGTTGGCGATGAAATGCAACACTTTGGATACATGATTTTGACAATAAATGGTGATAATATATATGACTGATGCCCAGTTGTGATGCATCACTTTTGGTGATTGTTTGAAAGTTAACGATGACTCCCAACAAACCTAATTTAGGACTGCACGCTTCTGGCATCCTACTGAATTGTAAACCAACCATGGCTTCTGCACACTTCAAAATTGCAACATCATATGGTCTATTTAAAGAGCCAGAATGACTGTAGATCACTGCAGCTTTGTACTGTGGAGATCCTTGGAAAGGTTTGATCATTACTGGCAAAGAAAAAAAAATTGTCATTTTAGAAAGAATGTGAAATATGGACAAAATTTATACATGTACAAATAATAAAAGTGCAGTCGTTCACCAAGAAATAACCATCGTGAATCTAATGGTTCATGCTCTGATTCCCCTTTACCTGCAGAACTCTTTGCAGCCACTAATGTCATGTTACTGAATCATAAGTATCATGCTGGATGGAAGTGGATTATTTGGATTACTGTGGATTGCCTGAAAAACTGGTGTGGACCAAAGAAATGAGCAGACTTCTTACTTACATCCTTCCCATGCTGCTAAACGTCACATAGGGCCCACAGGGTAGTTCGGCAAGATTTCCTGTTTTTGGTGAGTTTTTCAATCTCATCAAGGGATGTTATGCCCACTGAACTGGCCTTTCTTAACAATGTCCTCTTTAGAGTTTCACATGGTCGATCTCTTTTTCTCTGGCAGACTTTTCTTCAGCAGACTTTACAACAATGGAAACATGGAGAACCCCATTTTGTTAACCAGGTTGATGGAGTATATCAACCCACTTTGAGGTGCATCATGAAAAAAAAAATTGAAAAAAATTCTTGGCCAGCTCTAGCTGACTGGGCCCAAAAACTGATACTTCAGTCTAGCATTGTCATTCTCAATTTCAGTCAAAAACTGCTAACAGTGTTAAAAAAATCTAAAGACAGTGAATATTTATCTTGAAAATTTCAGCAGATGGACACATACATAATTAAAAATGACCCAGCAGACAAAAATATACATAACTAGAAATGAACAACCACCCATGAAGTAGTAATCCTATTCACAGGACTACCTTGACTAGAGTCCTGGTCCCTATTAGTACTGTCAGTATATCTTTCATTCATTAGGGGCAAAGTTGATAGGCACTAGCAATCATACTTCTCTATTTTGTGCAGTCCTTGGTGCTTCTAAACAGAATGGTTACTTTTCCTTATCTGCACATCTCATTAAGAACTCAGTTAATATTTTTCTGAATATTTAATAAACATCTGAAAATCTTCACTGTAAAATAAGAAACTCTTGCACTTTGTGATAAGTAATCTAATTTTTTTAAAAACAGAATTGTATATGAATAAATTCACATACAGTTTGTAGACACCACAATAAAAATTAGATTTTAACTGTTCTGTAAAAAAACTAATGAAGCTGTCTGAGAAAGTCTTTGATATTCAGATGAATCTTGGCACTTACACCACACTGGTAAATAATTACACAAGACACTTACACCACACTAGCAAATGATTACACATGACACTTACACCACACTGGTAAATGATTACACATGACCTTACACCACACTGGTAAATGATTACACATGACCTTACACCACACTGGTAAATGATCACACTTCCTCACCAGGAAAGCTCTCTGAATCCTTGATAACATGGCTGCAGGTTATAATTACTCCTTGTTCTTTGTCAACAATGATGCCTGAGCCCCATGTGCTGCCTACCTTCACCAGCACGGTCAAGGACAGCAGTGGGTTCTTGTGATCTACAAATATTGATGAGAGTGATTAAGATAACAGGAGGAGACTTAATGTGAAGGAACATGGTCAAAACCTGGGCATTATTCTGTTAACATAATTAAAAACAACATGGTATGAGCAATCTGAACTAGAAGAATGGCCATGCTCTGCTGCTGGCCTAAGAGAGGGTCTCCTTGTACTCAGGAGACTTCCACACGTGCTCAGCCATTAACTTGAGTGTTGTTCATAGTGTACGCTTGGTGATGGTGCCAATGGCACACTGATTGTACATAGCTTGATCTTTTCCACAATCTGATTGTCTGTTGCTGCCCTTTGTTATACTCCTTTTGTATAGTCTTTGGTGATAAGTGCTGCATTAAAAAATATTTTTCTTCTCTCCCTGTAATACTAAACAACGAACATACTTTATTTTCAAAGGGTTAAGAATTGGGCACGCAAGCCGTCTGACATTCTGCCCTTCATCATACAGCTTACACTCAGTCACAGTCATTCAACATTTGTTAATGAGCATAATAATCAGGAAGACACATTAAATGATTACATAAATAAATAATAAACTTATCTCATGTCCATACACTTTACACTCTGATTTATGCAACAACATAAAATAAACTTGCATTCTTACACTCATTCAAAACTAACAAATTTATAGAAAAGCAGTATTAAAAAAATTTACAACAATCAAGCCATACTTTAAACTACTTTAGACTATGCTTAGGAAGGCATATAGTCCATATCAAACAGATGTTGACAAAGTTTAAAGTATAAGAACGAATATTACTTATAAGTTTTACATGAATTGGTAGGGCATTCCAAAGTGGGCAGCTGAGTAAGAGAAGCTTTTTTTAAACATGTCAAGCCTTGGTTTTGGGAGAATACAACTGCTTAAGCGTTGACTGTGTTTTGGGTTGGATTTGAACAACGACCACAGACAGGGTGGTGCATTGTGCGATAGAATTTTATGAATTAACTTGACCTTGTTGAAAAGAAATCTCTTCTTAAGGGGTAGAATATCAAGATGTTTGTCTGTCCTTATTCATAATACGTGCTGCATGTTTGTCATCTATAAGCTTTACTGCTCGTTTTTGAAGTGAGTAAAGTCTTTTCATGTTTGACATGGAACAACCATCCCAGACTGTTGAACAATAGTCCAAAGTGATGATGATATGTAGTATATTTTTCTGGTGTTTATGCCAAGAAAATGTTTAATTTAGTAAATTGGTAACACCTGATAGACGGCAACAGTTGGATAGCTATTGCCACCAAGCTATGCTCAAGAGCAGATGCTCTCAATATATTTTTTTTCATATCCTCTACAGCACTTAACAATGTCTTATATAATTCCCCTGCACCATTACTCATTAGACATCATGTTAATGTATACAAAGAAATAACAGATCACAAGTACTTATCAAAAGTAAAAAGGATGTGAAATTTTATTAAGAAATTCATTGATAACAATAGTAGTTTTCAGAATAACGAGCAATTCCAACTCATGTCCCACTCTGCCTGAATGAGTACTATCAGTTGCCAATATTTTGAGCTGTAATACATTATTTTCATTTGACATAATTATGTAGATCCATTGTCCTTTCTTTATTCTGATTTGCCATCTCTTTATTCTTAGATTTTTTTTTACTTTTTAGTTATTATTTTTTTCTTTTGCTGAGAATATAATGCAGAATTCAAATTAACAAGGCTAAACTGACAGTAACGCAGTTTCTTACACTGAAGGCAATGGATTCTTCTCCTAATACCATTATCATCCATTTCATTCAGCTGTAAAAATAGATGCTTGGCATACGGTGTTGAGAAAAACAGCCTCCAAAAATGGAGAATATCTGCATACATGGTTGTCAATGCATGACCGGAAAGTGAAACAGGTCATGAAATTAAGTTCTACGAATTATGGACTTTGCTTTGACCAGAGTGGTTGAAATGAAATAAATAAATTGAATGTTTCTTTTTGTTTGTGTGTGTGTAAAACAATGCAGGAAAAAACAGATTCCCTGTCTTCCTTGGCTAACAAAATAGGTCTTTAAATTAACAAAGACAAAACAAAAATAATGAAACTTCTCATTAATCAAGAAGGAAAAATATACGTAGAAGGAACAATTGTTGATGAAGTAAACCAATTTGCATACCTTGGCAGCTACACAGACCAATATGGTGACACCAGTACAGAAGTTAGAATTAGAATTGCAAAAGCAACATTGTCCTTCAAAAATTTTGAGAACATATGGAATTCAAAAGTTATAAGCACAAAAAAACCAAGTTAAGATTGTTCAATTCAAATGTGATATCCACCCTCTCTTATGCATGCGAAAGCTGGAAATCAACTAAAGAAATAGACAAGAAATTAGACGCTTTTGAAAACAAATGCCTAAGGAAAATACTTGGTATTAAGTGGAATGAATTCAAGAACAACACAGAGATAAGACAGATGAGCAAACAACAATCTGTCTCATGGGTGATCAGAAAAAGAAGATGGACATAAGTAGGCCATGTGATGAGAAGAAACAATCAGAGAATACCAAAACAAGCTATCAAATGGAGCAAAACAGGCTGAAGAAAAAGAGGTTAACCACGTGAAACTCTAAAGAGGACACTGTTAAGAGAAACCAGTTTAGTGGGCATAACATCCCAAGATGAAGATGAAAGACTCGCCGAGAACAGGAAAACTTGGCAAACAACTATGTGAGCCCTATGTGACATTTAATGGTATGGGAAGGATGTAAGAATGTAAGATGTAAAATGATCAAGCCATAAACAAAATACACAGGAATTTTTAATCCACCCTGCTTTCCACTGGCAGGAGTGAATGTCATACACCAGAGAAATTTTCACCACATTCTGTGCACAGATGTTCCAAGTTATAAGAGGCTTAACTTTTATTTTCTTTTACCTTAAAAATGAATTTATATATTATTTTCTCTTTAGTTCATTTTTTAAAAATATCTCTTGTTAAGCAGTTTTCAATCAGTCCTACACTGACAATCTTCTACAGTCCCTAGTTTTGTAAACTTTCTTTAGAGGGAGCCCCAAATAGGCATCAAACAAAGAATCAAAATAGCTAATTAGAATTACTTGTGTATATCCAGTTTTTAACACTCTTTTACCTTTGAACATCATGGTCCAGTGCAAAAAGAATTAGGAAGTGTTAATGACTATATCTGACAGAATGTAAATTTACCTATAACATAACCAGCCAAGCTATATGATATGAATCTCAGGCCGTTTAATAGTCCTTTTTCAGCCCAGTCCTTGGAGATGTGTCCGAGTCTCAAATTTTCCATTTTCATATGACAGTTTAAAGAGTTGCAGATGCTGCTAAAACTGCATGCTAGAGAGAACCCAACCCATTCTTTGTTCTTCCAGCACAGTGATGCAGCAACAATACCTGTCAGGTGTCTGAAAAGTTAAGTGGCAAACAAAATTTCACTGTGAGGCAGGTTATAAAATGTTAAAGGCATGAACACCAGATCTGTCATTAACATAATAATTATAACAGAGATTAAGACGGAAGTCTGAGGTTTGACAGAACATATGAGAGATCTCTTTATCTTCTCCTGTCATGCTAAGGTTAGATTAAGTTGGGCTGACAGAATAGAGGCACACCTAGAAACACCTCACAAATACCCCTTATAGTGGACAGCAGCAATGTAAACTGTAGCCAGAATCAGTTTGAAAATGTGATCCATGTCAAAGACACAGGAGAGATGTTGCTGCCCTAGTCAAAGACAAAAGAGAGAACTTCCTTCCCAAGTCAGAGACAAAGGTGAGATCTTGCTGCTCTGGTCAGAGACACAGGAGAAAACTTGCTGCCCAAGTCAGAGACAAAAAAGAAATATTGGTGCCCAAGTCAGAAACAAAGGAGAGAGCTTCCTTCCCAAATCAGAGACAAAGGTGAGATCTTGCTGCTCTAGTATGATTCACAGGAGAGAACTTGCTGCATATGTGCCCCAAAGAATTTAAATAAAAAAACCTTTTTTACTGTACTTTAAATGAGACACATTCATAAAGGTGCAGACGATTATGCTGCAAAAACATTATCTGGAAAATCTTTTTTTTTAAACATACTTCCAAAATAAAACAGAAGACATATTTCATAGTTGTCACAGTTTCAGAAACTTCTTATTCCAAGACAATGAGTTAGAGTAAAATGATGAACCAGTGCCAAAAGCTCATTGAAATTTTGTTAGTTTCACTGAATCTGAAAAAAATTTACCTTGAACTTTTGTAATCATTCTTAATCATGCAAAATTGAAATTAAAAATGGAAATAAACTAAAAAATACCTGACTTGATTATCTCTTCCTGTGAAAACAGGTCCTCCTTCAGAACCTGGAATGCAGCGAGCGTCGCTCAAAATCCAGCAACCATGTGCTCCACTGACATTGCAAACAACACCACGACTGTATGTGTTGAAAAATACATTGGGATTCTGGCTACCAAATGGTGTAGCAACTATCTCAGCAACATCTCCAATGTGACAGGAGGCATGTCTTCCTAGGAATGGCTCCTTTAGCAGCGATGAAATATTTTCATTCTGTGACTTTAGTCTCAAAGGTTCAGTTTTTAGAATCAAAAAGTAACTTAGTAGGTTAAAGCAAACATTATTTTCATCTTCTTCACTGGTGCTTAGCTGAGGCAGACTGACACTGCTTTCTGTGGCTGCATCTTCTGGACATCCTGTTATGAATGTCCAGTTGCTGTCAGGCATAATTCTAGCCACTGCTTTATGGAAGTCTTCATTTCTGAATGCATAAAGCAGTGTACACTTGACAGTGTTATAGGACACAGAAGCTGCCGGATACTGCTCTAATAAACCATAGCTCGATTCCTTCATAGCTGCTGATGTTTTGGTCATTAAAGGGTATGGTACCCATCTGCTATCAACCAATGCTTCAAAATCACATCCCTTAAGATCCAACCCTCTTATTATCTTCCCGCTTTTCACGATTGAACAGAATGATTTATTCTTGAGGCACAGTTCTGACAAAATGGAGCCATGAGACAAAATGAATCCCTGGTGTGGCTTGAAGAGAACTCCACAAGCTGAACACTCTTCATTTATGCTCACAAACTTTCCTTTAACAACACATCCCAAAGCTCTGATATCATCTTCCTTATTCGACATACTCAACAATCAGGTTGAAAACCTAGTGGAGATTAAAATGAAATGTTAAATGAAATGGCACTACATATGAACAATTTTAATAAAGTCAATAAACCATAAATTTTACTTGTACTTCATAAATTTCTGCAGATTAAATAAATTTTGAACTTCTTGTAAGCTTATCTCATGCTAAGAATTAAAAAAAATATCAGAGCACCTAAATGTCATAGGGTAGTGAAATATCAGAGGTATTATTTTTTAAGAGTTCTACTCTTATAGCAAGCAATGTCCCTGCTTTGAGCCTCACCATCTTTCATTCCCTAACATAGGTGTCCTGTAACTGTATCACTTGAGTTGCCTGGAAATTGTGAGGTTTCAGCCTGAGCCTGGTTCCTTTATCCTGAGAAGCCAGCAGTGCCACTGTACGCAGTGCTGGTGCCTTGCTATTTTGCACAAGTCTAACTAAATATATTCATTCATTTGTATGTCCCTTGCGGAACTTTGCCTCCCTAACAGCACTCCCGTAGGCCTCTAGGTTGTGAGCAAGATGGCCTGCTGCTGATGCATTCATTTGCAGATCCTCAAGGATGTCTTGCAGCCATCTTCACCTTGGTCTTCCTCTCTTTCTTTTTCCCATTATGTACCTTCCAAGATGGTCTTCTCTAGATTATCAGGACGTTTAATGTGTCCAAAATATTTAAGTTTTCTCTCTTTAATCCTCTTCACTAGCCAGCCTTCTTCAATATTATGGTCTTGTAGTACAGATATATTTGTTCTTTTTTGTGTCCACGATATTTGAAGAACTCTTCTGTAGCATTTACAATCAAAGGCATTTATGTGTTTCTCAGCTGTTTTGTTAAGTGTCCAGGTCTCACAGGCATATGTTGCAATGGGAAAGATGCATGCCCTTAAAAATCTTATTTTTGTGGTTCTGTCTGCTCCTCTCCACAGATTCTTTAGTTGTTTTACTTTCTGAAGAGCGATAGATGTACTGCTTTTAATTTCCTTCATTGTATCTCCATTATTAGTTAGTATATATATATATATATAATGTTGCTCAGACATCAATGTTGTGGCCCACTATGGTACATGCTCCAGGCAGCTGTTCAGCTGGCCTAAGGCAAAAATGACCTATGCCTGCAATTAATTTTCATTACTTATTTCTGAAAAAAATTATTCCCTCTAGAAGGTTAGTTATAAAATGTTGCAAGAAAAATATTTATATATATATTTTTATATCAATGTAAGCAAACAGGACTAGCAGCTGGGGTAGCTAGCAAATACTGTTCATTATTAAAACACAGAAAAAGAAATAAATATGGCCTCTGTGAAATTTATTTTTTAAAAAATGATACTCTTGTTGTTAAAGTTGGAGATTAGTAATCAGTAGTTGAAAAATAAATGTTAAATCATTGTTTCTTTACATTTATTTCATCCAGCATTTATTTAAGTGACTCTCTGAGAGTTTGTGCAGAGATTGCCAACTGGCATGGCATGAAGGGTTCACAGATGTTTACAGGGAGGGGAAAAAAAAAAAAAAAAGCAAAAAGCAGTTTTAAAAGACAGAATATGTCCTAAAAAGTTATGGCGCACTTTGGCAATTATTTTTGTCCTGTTCAGTGTTGGAAAAAGGTCGAAAGTCACTGATCTAAAGTCTCAACAAATTAAACTAAAGAAGAAAAAAATCATGAAAATCATCAAATTTAAAAAAAATTTAACACATAAATAGGCATAATATTGTACTGAAAATTTAACACTGAAAAAAAAATAAAAGTGCCAATAGCATGATAATGACAAGGGTAAAGATGCTGTCTGATCTGGTAGTCAGTGGCCCACAGCTGACATGCTAGTGTCAGGGTTGGCAAACCAAAACTGACCAAGACCCTATCCCACCTCTCCACCAGTACCCCCAGTAACAGGCCTATCCTAGCTAAAAGGGGCAGGGATCACAGTCCCAATGATGATGATGTCACTGCACCCGAGCTGCTTCTTTAGCTCCACACTGGGACTGAAAAAATAGCTGCCATAACCTGCTCCCAAGATGACATGATGCTGTCTTCAACACCCTCACCACATCATCTACAAAGAACACCAGAAGAAGGAGGAGGTGGAGGAGGAAGAAGAAGAATGACACAGATAGATGAACAATACAGAAAAACAGCAGCTGCACAAGGCACTCCATGAAAGCAAGAGCCTCAGCAAACTAGGGATCTATTGCAGCCAACTTCTCCTTGGTTAGACAGAACAGAATTATGACTGATATGCTGGATATTCAGTCACTCTCTACTGTACTCAGTGAGTGTATCATGTACTTTTTTCAGCATACCGCTGAGACTCTAGATGTCTAAAATTCACATTTTGCCATTCTGTATCATGTTTTACTACTGTAAACAACAGAAAATAAACAAAAACAACAGAACTACAAATGTTTACTCATGTTAATATAGCCATTACAGAATGCTGCAATATACCAGCATTCATTCTTTGTGTTATCTTATTAACGGTTGAATACAATCAATCACAGATTGCACCGCTGTTCATTTGTGCATATCAAAAGTGTATCTGACTTGGCACTGTCACATGCACATACACCGAACTGTTCATTCATTCTGAGTATATCTACAACAGTGTTTCTTATACAATGCTCTGTGAAACATTGGGGTTCAGTGAGAGCTCACTACAGAATTTGCAAAAGAACCAGATGTAAAAAAAAAAAAATCACAGAAATCCACAGGAAAAAATATAATATTCTACTCAATGCTGCATTAACAATTACTGGATTATTATATCTACAAATTCCTGATCATGATAATAAATTGTGAGCTGTAGATACAATAAGTTTAGAAGGTTCCCTGAAATCTGAAAATTATTTCACTGATTTTGCCAGAATGAAAAAGAAATGCTAAGCAAAGCTGCTTTGTAGTGTTTGATTTCAGCTTCAGTAAACAGAAGAATATGTGGCAAAGTACCAACAAGAAAACAAAGTTATGTTTACTATGAGCTTGCATATTCCCAGTAACAACATTTGAATGTGAAAATGTGGACACTTAACAAATCACTAGAAAAGAGAATAACCTGGATTTGAAATGACTGATTGATTGATCTTTATTTCAAAAGGGTTAAGAATTGGGCACGCAGGCCTGTCTGACATTCTGCTCTTTATCATACATCTTTCACTCTATTCCAGACATTCTACAAATATGCTGTTCATGTAACAAACATTTAGAATATCATGGACAGAAAGAAAATCAAATAATGAGTCATGGAGAACTGACTTGTAATCACCATCAAAATTATCAAGATGAGATACTCTGGCCACATCAAAAGACATAATGGTTTGGAGGTAACAGCAGAAGGCCTGGCAAAAGGAGCGACATCACTGAAGGTCAAGGAAAGTCTGACTATGTCATTGTAAGATGCTGGTCAACTCACTCAAGACTGCACTGCATTTAAGGAGGCAGTGAGAGGTACAACATTCTGGAAAGGACACGTCACATAACACACAAACAGATGACATTTCATGCTTTGTTTACTATAGTGGTTCTTAACCTTTTTGTTCTAGTCCATGGATTCCCTTTCTGTTTTCAAAACACCTTGGGTCCTTCACTAAAAATAATGCAATAAATAAAACCCAGATTTTAAAAATCAGATTAGTTCATTTGGTGATCTGTGGATCCCCAAAACTCTTACCATAGGCCCCAGTTAAGAAACACACATTATATGTTTCCCACATCACCATATCATCACATTTTGTTTCATACGTCATCTTATCATTTCATCATATTATGTTTCCCACATCACCCTATTATTTCATCAGTTTCCCACATGATCCTATCATTTCATCACATTCTGTTTTCTACATCATCTTATCATTTCATCACATTCTGTTTTCTACATCATCTTATCATTTCATAACATTCTGCTTTCTACATCATCTTATCATTTCATCACATTCTGTTTTCTACATCATCTTATCATTTCATAACATTCTGCTTTCTACATCATCTTATCATTTCATCACATTCTGCTTTCTACATCATCTTATCATTTCATCACATTCTGCTTTCTACATCATCTTATCATTTCATCACATTCTGTTTTCTACATCATCCTATCATTTAATCACATCTCAGCAATTTCCCGCGGTGGTGGGCCTTACTAAGAAGCCTGTCTCTCTGATAAGACATAATTCCCTACAGTCATGTGTATCTCAGGACACACACAATGCCACTGAAGTCAGCAGTCATTATCAGCTATCACCACGAAGCAGCAGAGTAATCAGAAGAACAATACCACCAGTTTGACAGGGTTAATGTATAAGTGAAGCTGCTGCTTTTGGCTGCCACTTTTATTTTTCCCTTCTCCTATCTGTTCTTGTTGGAATTTATGGTCTGCCTCTAGTTGTTATATCAATTTACTCCATCTGTTTTCAGGATAGCCATTCAATAAATTGGATGCACCCTGTTTTGTTCCTCTAGTTTCAGATATCATGCCTGAGAGCTTCGTTTTCTTAAGCTTTTTAAAAATGTTTATTTCAATTAAAATGAAGTAATAAAGCAATGAAACATAAAGGATTGGTTAGAAGCGACAATGTAACTATTTAGCTCATTTGCTCTTTTCGCAGAATCTAAACGATATGGCGAAAAGCAGCTCATAGTTAATATTAATAGGTGCATACAGATGGTGGACACAATTTTTTTTTTAACTAGAGGTCTGAACTTTTTTTTTTTTTTTTCAGTAATAAACCCATGCATAAAAGGAATTCTTGCGTTCTAAAATACGATCACCTTCCACTTCCGTGTGCTCTACGTCATTACTTTCAGTATACTTCTTGCTAATGTTTTACTCTGAGCTGTGTTTGTACTTTTATGACTGCGTATGGATACTGTACAGTACAGCAGAAACATATAGGACACAACACACTGGCAAATGACACACGGGAAGCACACACAACACGCAGATCAGTAGGTGCATGTATCTTGCCCTCGACAGTCTGCCCTGTTCTATACATAGACATCCATTTATTCATCGCGGTGCCGTCACGCGTCGTGACGTCACTGGTTTTGCGGGGGGCATGCGACGTAAAAATCAGAGCGAATTGAATCTTGGTTTCCAAAACATTTCACTATACGATGTTTTCAAGATTTGTAGTCTGCGCTTAAGTCTTGAATTTAACGAAGTGGCACCTGAATTCGATCAGTAAGTTTTGTAAAATTCGCAAAAAATTGAAAATAGGTTAAAGGTCATGCTGTGTCATTGTCCGTGATATTCTATCTGTAGACCCCGTTTGACTGGGAACGTTACATGACGGTGAGTGTTTTGTGAATAATATTTCACTGATAAATTTTGTACACTGCGTACGGGTCATAGTCAAATGTATGCTCCGGATCACATAACGTTACCAATCCCACTCGTCATATAATCCTCCAACTTATTCCTTGTCGTAGTTTTATTGTAGTCGTTCAGGATAATGCATGGCAACTGCGCATAAGATTATGAACAACGATCCTCTAACTACAGATTTCAATAAACGTTACGCGAAGCAAGGCCGCTGGGTTTCCGATTTTTGAAAATCTGGAGTTAGCGGGTGGAGGAGACAATGAGACTTGGATTTGGTTTCCATTTAAATTTGAATACAGCTGCAAATAAATTAAACATTGTATCATTACGATCAAATGCCTTGATGCCGCAGAAATGCACAGAAATGGGGCATAAATTTGGTTACTGTTTGACTACCCCATGTTTTTACACACTACATGTCGTGTTTGTGATGATATCGGAAATACGGGATAGATTAAATTGGATTGTCGACAAAGTTACTGTCAGACCATTTCATAGAAAAGGTTAGGGTTTTAGCACGTAATTCGTTAAATTAATTTAGAGCATGCAATTTCATTCTTACGAATTCTGAAGTACGGTTGGTGAAATGATGAAATTGACGACGTTTCTCGCTTGTCACTTACTTCCATACGCTTCACCTTTAAATTTTTCTCATTTAAATATTAAATTATGATAACATCGTGTATACCTGCTGCATATTACCAGGAGATCTGATATCCATAATGCAATCTTTTATCTTTTTTAAAAGGCATAATACAGTGGCATTTAAAGTTTTGTTCATTGTCAAACATGATCTAAAGTAATTGGGTAGCGCACAGAAATTGATGTAAAAATTCTTACTCAGAGATAGAACTTTCAAAATTCTGGCAGCTAATAGATGTAATAAATGTATTACTGAATTCTGTAAACATTCAAATGTGAACACTGGGCAAAAAAAAAACAAAACAAATGTTTATGTAACAGGGTTTTCAGCAGCTTATATGTAAAATCCTTCAACTGCCATTGCTGCTTCCCAGTTCATGCCATTAATGACTTGCTGCCTGCAGAAACAAAAACCTTTTTAGAATATTGGGGTTCCCCCAACCTTCATTTTTCTCATAATAATGTACTGTTTAGATGTCACACATCATATACTTAAGTTTTCTTCTGTCCTCATGTTTTTGATGTTGTTCTCATAAAAGGTAAAATCTATTAGCTGTTCACATGGTAGAAATACATTTATCAAATATACATGGATCCACCTTTAAACTTTCAGGATTTTCATCGTGTTAGGCATAACCATGCAGGATTCATTCTCTCCCCCCCCCCCCCCCCCCCCCGAGTCTTGTGCAGAAGCACATACTAAACATAGTCCATGTCCTCATCCATTTATAATGCTTTTATTTTTTTCCTCTTCTACAACTGACTGAACCCTTTGTAGATATGTTTTGTATGTTTTTTTTTTTTTTTTAGAAAAATTACTCTGGCCATTTAAAAATCGATATGGACAGCCTGGCTTAACAAGAAGAGGAACAAGAGATCATATTTTCAACATAAGATCAATAATAGAGAAATGCAGAGAATTGAATGTGAATCTATATTTATCTTTTATAGAGACTATTCAAAAGCATTTTATTGTGTACAGCACCAAAAACTTTGGGAAATAATGAAAAAAATGGAATTTCCAACACATACGATACAGTTAATATCACTTCTATATCTAGGCCAACAGGCAGCAATAAGAGTAAATGGTGAAACAACAACTTGGTTTAACATAAAACAAGGGGTGGTTAGGGTTGCATATTGTTGCTTTACTTATTTAACTTGTATACTGAAAATATAATGAGGAATGTTAGAGAAGATGTAGACAAAGAATATTACGATGCCATAACAATTGGAGGTTATGAAATAGCAGATATTAGATATGCTGATGACACAATATTACTGTCCACAACACAGAAAGGAATGGGAAAATGAATTATGTCTGTCCGTAAGAACAGTGAAGAGCTTAATGCAAAGAAAACTAAATTGATGACAAAACAAATAAGCAGCTGAAATATGTATCAATGAGGAAAAACTGGAAGAGGTGGAGAGTTTTTAATATCTCAGATCATTCAGTCAGTCAGTCATTTGCATGTCCCTTGTGGACCTTTGCCTCCCTAACAGCTCTCATGTAGACCTCTCAGTTGTAAGCAAGATGTCCTGTTGCTGATCCATCCATTTGCAGATTATCACTGATGTCTTGCAGTCATCTTCATCTAGGTTTTCCTCCCTTTTTCCCCATTATGTACCCTTCTAAGACAGTCTTCTCTAAATTATCATGTTTATTGTGTCCAAATTATTAAAGTTTTCTCTGTTTCCTCTTTAGTAGCCACCCTTCTTCAATATTAAGTTCTTGTAGTATGGATATATATTGTTCTTTCTTTGTCCATGATATTTGAAGGACTCTTCTGCAGGATTTACATTCAAAGGCATTTATGTGTTTCTCAGCTGTTTTGTTAAGTGTCCAGGTCTCACAGGCATATGTTGCAATGGGAAAGGTGCATGCCCTTAAAAATCTTGTTTTTGTAGTTCTGTCTGTTCCTCTCCACAGATTCTTTGGTTGTTTTACTTTTTAAAGAGGTATAAATGTCCTCCTTTTTAATTTCCCTCATTGTATCTCCATTGTTAGTTAGTTATGATTCAAGATATTCAAAACTCTCCACCTCTTCTAATTTTTCCTCATTGATATATATATTTCAGCTGCCTTATTTGTTTTGTCAGTTGCCATCAATTTAGTTTTTTTCACATTAAAATAGAGGTTTTGCTGTTCACTATTCTTATGGACTGATATAATTAGTTTTTCCATTCCTTTTTTGTGTTGTGGACAGTAATACTGTGTCATCAGCATATCTAATCCCTGGTATTGATAACCTCCAATTGTTATGGCATCATAATTTTCTTTGCCTACATCTTCTCTAACATTCCTCAATTTTCAGTATACAAGTTAAATAAGGTGACAGTATGCACCTCTGACGGACCCCTTGTTTTATGTCAAACCAAGTTGTTGTTTCCCCATTTATTCTTACTGCTGCCTGTTGGTTTAGATGCAGAAGTGATATTAACTGTATCATGTGTTGGAAATTCTTGGATCATTACTAACTAATTTCCCTCATTGTATCTCCATTATTAGTTAGTCATGGATCATTGCTAACAGTGGAGATATAATGAGGGAAATTAAAAGGAGAACATCTGTAGCTCGTCAAAAAATAAAACAACTAAAAAATCTGTGGAGAGGAACAGATAGAACTACAAAAATAAGATTTTTATGTGCATGCATTTTTCCCATCGCAGCATATGCCTGTGAGACCTGGACACTTAACAAAACAGCTGAGAAACACATAAATGCCTTTGAATGTAAATGCTACAGAAGAGTTCTTCAGATGTCATGGGCAGAAAACAGAATAAATATATCCATACTACAGGAACTTAATATTGAAGAAGGTTGGCCAGTAAAGATGATTTAGCAGAAAACTTAAATACTTAAATATTTTGGACACATTAAATGTCATGATAATTTAGAGAAGACCATCTTGGAAGGATACATAATAGGAAGAAGAATGAGAGGAAGACCAAGACGAAGATGGCTGCAAGACATCGTTGATAATTTGCAAATGGATGCATCAGCAGCAGGGCATCTTGCTTACAACCAAGAGGCCTACAGGAGTGCTATTAGGAAGGCAAAGTTCCACAAGGGACATGTAAATGACTAACTGGCCATTTGAAAACAAAAGTGAGAGTAATGAATTTATCACCAGCAATGCAATTCAGATTTTCCACCTGTGTTTATTGACTAGCATACATGGCATAAATACTTTTTTTAAAGGAAAAGTTGGGGCCATCTGGAACATAGCACCATGTTGTTTGAACATCTGGTATTGTTTGTCATCCTCCTTTTACTTCATTTCTCATCCAGTACCTGCTTTTATTTGTGCTTACCTAAGTCTATCTGGGTGCATTTTGTGCCCTCTTTCTCAAAAGAAGGTACTAAGAAAAGCTGATTTCTAAAAATCTGTTCTTGCTGTTTTCATCTGTTTTAAAGTGTGTGATCTATGAAAAAGGCTTTTGCTGAAATATTGGATTGTTATATGTTCTTCATTTATACATGTTCATCTTTTTTTTTTTTTTTTGCCATTTTTGTTCCTGCCCATTTACATCGCTGTCTTTTATGTAAAACTGAGCATCCACTTCATTAAAGGAAAAGTTCCTACTTTTTTACTTAACATTTTTTTTTTTCAAATTAATGAGCAAAAAGTGCATGAAACTGGAGTTTTTGTCAGGAAATATTTATAATGTAAAAGTCATATAAAGAAAATTGAACATATGTTCATTCATTCATTCATTTGCATGTCCCTTGTGGAACTTTGCCTCCCAAACAGCACTCCTGTAGGCCTCTCGGTTGTGAGCAAGATGGCCTGCTGCTGTTGCATCCATTTCCAGATCGTCAATGATGTCTTGCAGCCGTCTTTGTCTTGGTCTTCCTCTTTTTCTTTTTCCCATTATGCATCCTTCCAATATGGTCTTCTCTAAATTATCATGACGTTTAATGTGTCCAAAATATTTAAGTTTTCTCTCTTTAATCCTCTTCACCAGCCAGCCTTCTTCAATATTAAGCTCTTGTAGTATAGATATATTTGTTCTTTTTTGTGTCCACGATATTTGGAGAACTCTTCTGTAGCATTTACATTCAAAGGCATTTATGTGTTTCTCAGCTGTTTTGTTAAGTGTCCAGGTCTCACAGGAATATCATGTAGTGTGTGGATTAATGAGGTCTGATGCACAGAGGTACAGACTGAATGCTTGCAGCATTCAGGTGTTAAAGCAGGGGAGAAGAGATACTGAGAGGAGCAAATGAATCTGCTTAAAAATATTTTATTTGGAGGAAAAAAAAAACCCTTTCGCTAAAAGTTTATTTATTCCCACAGCTTACTTGATGTTAAAAGTTAATTTTCAGTTGAAAGTTCATTTGTCCTCAGAATTACTTGAAATGTAATTTCCATTTAGTCATCCATTATCAGTTTCATTTAGTGCTTCCAATAAATAGGCCTTTGTGAAAATATAGTAGAGAATGAATGAATAATCTTTATTTTTCAAGGGTAAAGAATTGGGCACGCAGGCCCGTCTTACATTCTGCCCTTGATGACAAGCCTTATAGATATGCTGTCTGAAGTTATTGTTGGTTTTTTTTTTTAAAACTACATCTGAGTATGCTCTTCATCCAGTGAAGTGTCATTGTTAGAAATAACTTGATCTTTAATTTATACAGTTTCTTTAATGTATAGTTTTTATGTAAACAACAAAGGATCCACCTGAGAATGAGAAGTTTACCGACATTTTAATATTTGTTACATGAGATGGGTAGAGAGTCTTGCTCACAATGATGATTTGCATTGATGTATTGTATTTTTCTACCATTAGTGCTCAGAAGCAATGAGGAAAAAATGGCCAGAGGATGGTTTTCAAAGTCACACCCATGTCATTTAAGCATCAGTGGTGAGTACTGGAAAAAAAAATCATCACATTTCTGCATTGTTACTGTGAGCAAGTTATGCAAGGAAGTAATAGTGTTTTGTTTTGTTTAAAAGAACATGACCGGGCTCAGCTGACAGAGAACTTCTTGAAAATTACAGCTTTATTGTTTTACACATTTGTACTATCAGGTAAATTCAGGAACAGCTTTAGTGTCTCAAAAGACATAACACAGTAGTTAAAATGTGAATTCAGAGCAAGTCATTGTCCTGAAGGTGAACTTTGGTAATTTCATAGATATAGAATGTGTGAATCTTTAATACAGCCTCCTGCATCCCAGGATGTATGAGACTAATTATAGTTTATATGCCATTCATTGCCAGGCATATTGTTACTATTCAAGCATTTCAGCATTATATATACAGATACATCTATTATTATAGCCTTATGCTGTATAGTAGCCAATAGGTAAACTATATATTCTTCCACAGCTTTCTGAACTATGAAAGCCTGTTTTAATGCAGTCAGGTGCAGTTATTCCTCAACCCTCATAAAAAAAAATATAGAATATGGAAGCTGTTAGCATCTGTAAGCAAAACGATCCATCTGCAGATGAGGGGTCATAATTGTCTATATAGGCAGTCCCTGAGTTATAGGCAAGTTCTGCTCTGAAGTCTTTTCGTAAGTTGAATTTATATGCAAGTCGGAGTATGGAGATGTGGAATAGCTAAAGAGGACTTACACATTTCATTATCTGGCATAAGGGGAAAAGAGTGAAAATTCATAAGCCCAGGGATGGGAAAGGTCAGAGATATGCAAGTCAGAACAGTTAGATACAGCTCGTCTAACATCAGTTTACATAGTATATAGTACATGGAGGCACACTGTTTTGATGTTCACTGCAAAGTACCAAGTGTTATTACAAACCATTATATGTTACTCAAATTTTTAACATAATAGGCTTTATGTCAGTTGTTCTTAATGGCGTGTTGTATGTAAGTTGGGCTTTCTTAACTCAAGAACTGCCTGTACACTTGGCAATCAGTACAACAGGTCAGACTGATATTAATGTTTACAAAAAAAAAATTAGTGCTTTAAAATAGGACCACATTTGAGTCAACGAAAGAGAATGCCAAGAAGCAGTCAGTAAACATGACCTTGCGTGTAAATATGTGTTCATTTTCTCTTTTCTCTCTTTTTTTTTTTTTTTTTTTTGTTTTGGTTTGGGGGGAGGGGGTAATTTTTGTTTTAAAAAATTTTTGTCTTTGATTAACCTTTTTCTTTTTAACTCCCATTTGATAAACTGAGACTTCAGATCTGGGGAGAAAAATGAAATGACAAAAGCAGAATTCAGGCTATTTGGGTGTTTCATCAGGCTTTATCCGGTGTATGTGTGCGCGTGCAGGGGGATGTGTCTTGTTCTTAATTGAAAAATGATGGTCTGCTCTTGTCTCTCTATTATGTTATGGCATCTTTCACATTCAGGGTGGTCATGTATTGGAAAATTGCTTTGCCTTTGTTTCCCAACACCCAGCCATTTTGCCATTCCTCTTTTTTATTATTTCTTACTGTTTGTAAAAAGATTGGATTATTGAGCTGGTTCCCTGTTGCTCCTTTTTTTGCCAGTCTATTTTCTCTCTCATTTCCTTGAATGTTGATATGTCCTGGTATCCACTGTAGTGTTATTTTAATATTGTGCGTTTCTGTTAAGGAACTGATCTTACATGCTTCTGTTTGACATATCTTGTCTTTCCAGTTTGGTTGATATAATTTTTCAGTACTGATTTAGCATCTGTAAAGATGACAGCATTCTTGGCTTTTTTAGAATTTTGTATAGTGTTCAGTAGTTGCCTCTATGGCATTGGCCTCTGCCCAATAGTTTGTACAATAGTCACCGCAGGCATCAAGTAGTTCTTCACATTCTCCTTCTGAATATTCTATTCATATTCCATACCCTGCGTTATCTGTTCCTTCAAAGGGTGAACCATCTGTATATGTATGCATCCATTCTTCTGGATATTTCTTGATGATTCTTTGTACTGTGGTCATTAGTTCTATTGGGTCTACATCTTTCTTTCTTGCTTTTAGATTATGTTTTTTTTTCTAGGTTCATCAGCTTCAGATTTGGTGGTATTTTGGTTGATACTATTTAAACTTCTGTTCTTTGGCATTAGGTGTTTCTCATAGAGTTTTGTTACTATATCTAATATGGATTTTCTCTTGACTATTTTGATGCCTCCACTTTTCCACCAGGGTTCTGTTAGGCTGTTTTGTGTCTAATCTCTTGTATCTTTCCACCAGGGTTCTGTTAGGCTGTTTTATGTCTAATCTCTTGTATCTTTCCACCATTCCACTATTGCTACTTCTCTTCTTAATCTTAAAGGTTGGCTGAATTTCACGCACTGCTGTGGGGGTAGATCTCACACCCCCTGTGATAAAATGTAGTGCTTGGTTTTGTACTTTAATCCAGTGTGCTTTGAGTTGTTTTGCGGCACATTATTTATAGAGCCTGATTGTATTCCATTATTGACCACACTTAGCCTTTATAGAGCTGCTTTAGTGTGTTTTTGTCCCCATCCCATGACGTACTAGCAAGTCGTTTTAGAAGTTTTAATCTGTCACTGGCATTTTCTTTTAATTTTATAATGAGAGTTGCCTATCCATTGTTACTCCCAAGTATGTTGGATTATCTTCTTTTTGTATGTTGTTACCATCGATTTCTAGTACTAACCTTTGCTTAACCACTTTGTGACTTTTTGTAAAGGTGATGTAGATGGTTTTGTTGTAGTTCAATTTTCCAGGTTTTGCAGTATTTGCTGAGCTTCTCTGGGTCTTCGTTAAGGCATTTTTTTACTTTTCTGTATGTATTTGTTGGTGTGCTTTAATACCATGTCATCTGCATGTAAGGCTTTTTCTGTTTTTAACTCCTGCAGCAAATCATCATAAGGAACAGTGGGGAGCTCTGTGAGAGTCCCTTCTCCGGCATTTGTTTATTTTGGTCTATATTGTGCGATTACTTAGAAATCTTTTATCCAACGGTACATCCTTCCGTTTTAACCCTACTGCAAACATTTTCCATTTTGTGCCAAACTCCTGTCATAGGCTTGCTGTAAGTCTATGAAGATTGTGGTTGTGTGTTTGCCCTCTTGGATGTCCAGTATTCTCTGGCTCAGTCTGAAAAGTTGGTCATCTGTACTGCCTTAAACCCCAAGCTCGTACAATGTGGGCTTCCTGAACAGTTTCGGTCTTCTAATCCTCCAGTGGCTCTAAATCTCTCCAAAAACCTTTGGATGTTAGAATGTGACGCTCTCAAATTTCTTGCAATCTGACAATGATTCACCATTCTCAACCCACTCAGTAGCCTGAACTCATTCTCAACCCACTCAGTAGCCTGAACTCATTCTCAACCCACTCAGTAGCCTGAACTCATTCTCAACCCACTCAGTAGCCTGAACTCATTCTCATCCCACTCAGTAGCCTGAACTCATTCTCATCCCACTCAGTAGCCTGAACTCATTCTCATCCCACTCAGTAGCCTGAACTCATTCTCATCCCACTCAGTAGCCTGAACTCATTCTCATCCCACTCAGTAGCCTGAACTCATTCTCATCCCACTCAGTAGCCTGAACTCATTCTCAACCCACTCAGTAGCCTGAACTCATTCTCATCCCACTCAGTAGCCTGAACTCATTCTCATCCCACTCAGTAGCCTGAACTCATTCTCATCCCACTCAGTAGCCTGAACTCATTCTCAACCCACTCAGTAGCCTGAACTCATTCTCATCCCACTCAGTAGCCTGAACTCATTCTCAACCCACTCAGTAGCCTGAACTCATTCTCATCCCACTCAGTAGCCTGAACTCATTCTCAACCCACTCAGTAGCCTGAACTCATTCAAGAGTGCTTAGACTCCTCTGGGACATGGTTTTTGCAACTGGCAAAAGTGTCTTTATCACCAGTTTTAAAAAATGAAAAGGGGCATTTGTTCAGTTTCAGTCCCTTTTGCTCTGGCATCATGAATCGGCACGATTTTTGTACCTGCATGGGCTGGCGGAATGTGTGAATCGTACCCTAAATTTACACTTAACGTTATTGCATGTAATTTTTACGTCCACTATGAAAATCACTGAGTACTTGTCATACCTCACATGCATAGGGGACAGTTTGTGGATGGCATTGAAACAAGTTTAAATGAAATTTTCATATTAGTATGCTAGCTGATATAAAAATGTATTGAAAATAAAAGAGTGGCATTTAACTGTTGGGCAGGTGTACGTATAGAGAGCAGTCTTAACCCTAACCCTAACCTTACCACTCATGCACAAGCTGTTCTTCTCATATTTAATATTTACACATAGATATTGAAAAGAATAAAATGAACAGATATTATGAGTATTTATTATTGATATACTCTTCAGAAACGTAAATCAAGTCATGGATGGAGATGGATCTTGTTTTTCTCTTCCTTCAACATCTGATTATCCAAAGTAAGCATTTTCTATAACTTTTTTTTTTTTTTTAAAGTTCAATTGATTACAATCAGTTGTCAGTTCATTCTTTTACTACATGGTGTAGGAAAATTGTTAAAAATGTCAACTCAGAATTCTTACTTGGTGTCCATAGCCAGTCACAATTCTTCCTTGTAGTAGCATATTCACAGAGGAAAAAAAAAATGACTGGATAGGGCTGGATAAGAGATAGGCATTGTCTTGATTTTAACAAGAGGATTTATTTATATGGTCAACGTAGCTCAATAAAAAAGATGTAACAGGAACAAGATAGACAGAATAATAGGCTGGCTAATGAAAAATGAGATTAAATGCATAGAGCAGAGTTTACAAAATTGAAAAAAATGCAATTAGTAGTTGCAGAACATTTTGGGTATTAAATGGCAGCACTTATGTGGTGTTTTTTTTTTTCCTCTTCTCACTTCTTTCAGTGGATGAAAAGGTTCTTATTGTGCTTGCTTAGTTTACATTTTTAATTTTTATATACTTGTTTGTATTGTTTCAGAGGTCTGTGATGTTCTGTATTTTTTTGTTTGTATAAGAAGACACAGTTTTCTCATCTCCCAACATAAATACGTTCATTCTTCCTTGTCTTCATTTTTAATTTATTTCGCTTTTCATCTTTTCAGGGGACAAGATACATCTGATGTAGTAAGTCTCCTTTTTTTTTTAATGAATTTATGTATTTTCATGTTGTAATAAACTTAAATGTGAGTCTAGGAATCTTATGTGATGGCTGGTCAACAAGGTACCAGTAGAAATTAAATCAGGTATTTAAAACATTAAAAATCATAATTTAGCCAATAAACTTTAGGTTATACTTAAATGTTTTGTTGAACTTTTGAATTTGTAGGTTTCAGTTTACATGTTCATAAGAAAACTGGCATAAAATTATGTTCTGGGGAGCTATAGTATTTTATTGTTTCGCTATATATGTTATTGTAAAAGGGCAGGCAGTGCTGGTTGTATCAGTAATTATCATTTGAATTTAAAGCATAATTTATGCATCTGTGTATCCATCTCAGTTGTTCTCGTTCTTCTGTGTTCCACGAGTTCATACATTGTTAACAAATTTTTCTTTGTTTTTGTTTTGTCTACGTCACAGTGCTCTCCAGTTGTCTCCAGTCATTAAATAAATTTTGTTTTTGTAGGTATACAGGGAAACGATAAAATATTGTAGTTCTCCAGAACATAATTTTATGCCAGTTTTCCTATGAACATGTAAATTTGAAGGATTTTTTTTTTTTGCATCCTCATGAAAAGAGGGTTTCTATTTGAAGAGACATTTAACTGCAAGAAATGTTTCCTATCCTATTAGTTATTACTTTTTTTCCTACCCCTTCTGTACATTGTATTTTAGTCTTTACTTTTTTGTTTCATTCATTGTTATTTCAGTGTCCTTTTATTTTTTTCTTTCATTAGTTGTATTTTATTTTATTCTGTGTGTTATCATTTCACTTCTGTCCCTCTGTTTCAAATAGTTTCATTTTATATGACCATGGTAATTGTGCAAGAGAAAATGTATCACTTTCACTGTGGCTTGCTTTCAGTTTTATATATTCTTGGATTTTTTAAAAAAACCAACTGTTCTTGTGTGACTTTTTTTCCCTCTGTTTTTCTTCATTTTATTTTGTTTCAGTAGAAAATTATATTGTTGAATTATATTTTCTACTTCTTAGTCAAACATAATTTCACTAATTGATGTTGCTTTCATTGAAGAGTAGGCTGCACACTTGTCCTGGGATTTAATTTTTCAGTGCCTTTGCATCTTTGTTGCTAGTTTCAGTGAAAGTTGTCTTCTGTGATGTCATGTCAGTGTGCATTTACAGTTTTATTTTTCCTTAGCTAAATGTGCTCTGAAGAGACTCCCATCAACATTAGCATAACATTCATGCAATGGACACCCAAGGGAGAAAGAGAGAGAGAGATCGACCAAAGGCTACCTGGTGGAAAGCTGTAAAAGCAGAAATGAATAGCATGCAGCACAGTACAAAGACAGAGAGGTGGAGGGAATTTGTTGCTATCCTGCAAGACACCACAAGGCAGTTATTACTAAGTGTTTCGCATACCAAGGACATTGATGGATGATTTTTCCTTAACTAATTATGATTTCCATCACATAAGAATGTGCATTAGTAACGTGTTCCTATTTGTTTCATTATTCGTATGTGCAGTTGTAAAATATCAAAATACATACAAATGAAAGTCGGGGGGGGGGGGGGGGGGGGAGAGAGAAAGGTTATGAACAAAATGAACAGATTACCTTTTCTCTGTATTTTTCAAGGCTTTATATTGTTGTACATGCAGCCCATTTAAATAACAGTTTTAAAGAATTTTCCTGTTCTAATATTTGCTGATTTTGTCATATGTAGAAAGGACACCAAATTTTAACTGAAATAAAATGGGAGAATACAGTTGTTTTAACAAGTAACCTAGAAGTGGCAGAAAGAATGATTTGTGCAGATAAAATTTAAGAATTTAAACTGGTAGTTAAATAACTAAGCAGGTTTTACCTTCCAGAAAAGTGTTGTGGCAGAAGGCAACCTGACTTTTTATCACTACTGCGTTCATGCCAGATTTTCAGAAATTATTAAGTAATAATTTCTTTTAAACAAAGAGTTGTAATACTTTTTTTTTTTAATCTTACAGTTTTTTTCCTATGTTATTTAAAAAAAAATTTTTTTTCACATTTTTTAAAATGATCATTTTATTATTGTAAGCCTTCTGTTGTATCTTCCATAAATTTTGATAGCATACTCTTGTGCAGTGTGAGCAAAATAAGGAGAATTGTATGGCCAAAGAACCTAATGAATTTCCAGGGTGGCAGAGAACTACTCTGAAATCTTGTAATAATTGTATCACAGAGACAGTGAATGAATGGTTAACTTTTTTTCCACAAGACCTGTGGTCAGTTGGGAGTAAAAAAAAATGTCTTTATTTGCCAAGACTATTGCTAGTACCTGCTTTGAATCTCATTTTACTCTTTTTCTGTGTTGTTACATTCAGAATACATTAAACTTTTTTATTTTGTCCTGTCTTTCAGTCCTGGGCTGATATATTCTTGGACGGCATTCACTCTGATGATCCAGGCACAGCAGAAACAGGTGACACTTCGGGCCTTGGTGCCAACATTCATGGCAATGCTCAACAGTTGGTGCACCAGCCACAGCCAAATGTGGTGGGAGGACAGCTGCAGATACAGTAAGTACAGGATTTTGTTGATAAATTACTGCTTGCTTTTGTTTTTGGTTGGATAAAATGAAATTAAGAAGTGAAATATAATGGAACATCAGAGATGAAAGAATGATGTCATTAGAACTTTACAGAGATTTCTCATGTGAACCAGTTTTGGCATTTCAGTCTTGTCATATTTTCTTAAGATAATTCAGGTTGGCTGTAAGTTTATGTATTAAATTCTCTTTTATAAAATTTTGGATGGGAATCGGAGCACAAGAATGGTAGAAAAATAAATCTTGAAATGAAGCAAAGTTGATGAGTTAAGTTATAAATGAACTGTGTGTTGTAGCAGAATCTCATCTTAAAAAATGGATAATAAAGGGTTAGTACATTGATGAACTATTCAGATTTTTTTATTCATTTGTTTGCAATTAAAGGAAGTGCCTCTATTAATTGCAGTCATTATATAGAAGTGCATGTGATAGCACATACAACTTTTTTATATTCACATTTGCAGCATACCCACAAATCTTCAAGGTAATGCGGTACAACAAGGAGGTACTAACCTTTGTGGTGCTGTTGCATATCTGGCTCCATCAGCATCAACACAACAGCAAGGGCTTATCATCGAAGGAGATCCATGAGGATATGGTAGAGACTCTAAGGGAGAGTGCCCCTTCTTACAGCACAATGAAGAAATGGGCATCTCAGTCCAAACATGGAAAGGAGAGCCTGGAAGATGATCTCCGTCTAGGAAGACCAAGAATGGTAATCACTGATGAAACCACCGGCAGAATCCATGACATGATAATGGAGGATTGACGACTAATTGAGCAGTACATTGCTACTGAGTTGGGCATCTCCCAGGAACATGTTCATGCCATCATTCACAATGATCTTCAAATGACAAAACTCTCTGCTCAATGGGTCCTGAAACTTCTTGGAGCTGATCACAGATGTCAGCGTCTCAGCATGTCAAGAGACAGTCTTTACCATTTTTCTAAAAAAACAGTGAAATTTATCCAAGAGACAGGACTGCAGATATAGACAGACAGTGTGAACGAAGAAGAAGAAGAAGACCATTTTTCTACAGATCCTGAAAAGTTTCTTCAGCAATTTGTGACTATGGATGAGACTTGGGTTCATCATTTTCAGCCAGAAACCAAAGAACAGTTGAAGCAGTGGAAACATCATGGATCCCCACCGCCAAAGAAAGCAAGGGTGGTTCTGTCAGCAGGCAAAGTGATGGCTTCCATCTTTTGAGATTCAGAGGTGTGCTATTGGTAGACTATCTTCACAAAGGCAGAACGGTCTCCTGGGCCTATTACACTTATTTTGTGAAGCAACTGAGCAGGTCAAATTGAAGGAAAAGCGTAGAGGGAAATTGATGAGAGAACTCATCCTTCATCAAGACAATGCTCCAGTTCACAAGGTGGCAGTGGCTACTATTCATGAATGCAGCTTCCAGCTTCTTGAACATCCTCTTTATTCCCCAGATTTGACCCCTTCAGACTATTACCTGTTTACCAAACTCAAAAAGGAGCACATTGATTGCAAATGTGGTTCAGATGACGTCATTCATGCTGTAGACCACTTTCTACTGGCACAATATGCTGACTTTTACAAAGAAAGGATCCGTATGCTCCAGGATCGCTGGACTAAGTGCATAAACTTGCAAGGGGACTATATTGAGAAATAACCCCCAAAAAGTTGTCCACAAATAATCCATTGTACCTTATGCTGAGAACTTATCAATCACCCCTCCTAGTTACTTATGCAGAATATGCCAGTCAGTTATTAATAGAATCATCCATGATAAAAGTTATTATAGAAAGAAAGCTGGAAGCTTCCTTTAACATCTGACTTCTATTTCAGTTAGTACCATCTTCTGAGATAGAAAATATTCATAGTTATTTAACTCCAGCATGCAAATGTTCAGAACCCTTAGAAAAGGCTTTGTACCAACCTAACTCATTGCCTTCCATAGTCGATATTGTGATAACTTCCTGTTAGTCTAGTGACTGCCATGTTCGTTATAGCGATTTTGTTTCGTTGCAACATAAAACTATTGTAAAACTTTTTATTGTACACGATTTATCTGTGCATGTCTGGTGACCTTTCATAGTTCAATCCAAAGCGTGGCTAACAACTGAGCGAAATAGATGTTTTACCAGAGAAATTTCAGTATTTATTGTGATTTCGGAGGCATAAGGACATGTCCTATGACCTGACCAATGTTCCTGAATGTACCCCAAGTACATCTAGACCTATTAAATGGACTGGAGAAGTAGTTAAATAGTTATTTCAGACATTATTTTAGTGAAAATGCCACCACATGGCAAGATTGGACGAAAATTTAAGTAGATCTGGAAATCGCTGATGGTAAACATTGTGCATCTAGGCATTGCCGATGGTAAGCACTACACACTTATCAGCTAAAATCATCACACTGCTTCTTTTTCCCCAAAAAAAACTCTTCATTTATGAAATCTTCTTACATTTACAACTATTTTCATGCATAATATGTATACTTTTAAATTGGAAATACTTTGTAAATTCACTTTTACAACTATACCCCCTATTCATATCAAGACCCGCACTTTTTGTATGGTACGGATGGAAACGTCCGCGTTTTTTTCTGCAGCACTGGAAGAGTTAAATAAATGTTGGAGAGTTGTAGTTAGAAATGTGTTGTATAGTATATTAATACAGTTGTAACATTGTCTAGGTACAGCAGCTGGCAAACAGCGTGCCTATCCAGACCCTTATTCAATCCAATCAGACTCTTGCTGGTCAGACAATCTATGGAAGCCAGGGCACTGGGTTGTTTCCAGCTCAGGGGTCAGTACATATAGAAAATCCTAAAGTGGTCAATGTCAATTTTGGTCCACATGTAATTGGTTCAGATGGAAGTGGACAGCAGGCCATTATTCAGGTTAGTATTGCCAAGGATAAAGAAAGGGTTAGATAGAAAACTATCATACATGTTTTGAAAATGCTTCTTAATCTTTCATTCTTTGTCATGATCATCATGTGATTTTATTATTGCCTTAACACTTTGCATTAGAAAGTCATTTGTATTGGCAGTATAGGTTTTGTTCGATCTTCTCTGAACAGAAGATTAGCTGTCAGTTATAGAGATGTAATTATTTAGATGGAAGTATGCAGAAGATCAGCTATTAGTGATAGAGATCTGATTATTTAGATGAAGTGGGTGATATGATTAGTACAGTTTCCACATGACATAAACAGCTTAAGCCAAGTTTGAAATGAAACACTTCTTAAATAATGAAATTGCTTGTGTTGAGATTGTGGTCATGATGTTCAGTTTTGTGTGTGTTATGGCTTCCATAGAGCAGAAACGTACATTTTAGGTCACTGGTAAGATTTGAACTCAAGAACTTGTGCTAAATTGATAGATGATGTCCTAAGCACTGAGTTATCCGATTTCTTTGTAAAGTAGTGCGTTGAAACTTATCACGATTATCTTTTTCTTTCCTTTACCTTTGCCTTGTTCATTCACTGCTGTTTGCAGGAAGTAGCTTTGCTACTGTAAGATTTTTGCAAGCGGTTATTTCTGTACTTGTGTTAACATGTTTGTTAACATGTGACCTCTGAAAATATGTGTTCAAAGTGGGTTTTTTTTTTTTTTGTGGTTGTTGAGAGAATATATATATTTACACACACACACACACACACACACCATTCTTCTGCCTTCAGAAGGGTATTAGTTGCATTGTCACAGGCTGTGATGTCTGTTTCTTTCAGCTTGACATACCTGTCTTCATTATGATATATTTTTAGGACTGGGTTTTGTCTTTGTTCCCGGGCTTATCTTCCAACTGTGTTCCCTGTGACTTGGCCAGATTTCTGTCTGTTGCCAGGGGCACCTCACAGAGATAGAATAGTTGTAGTGAGCTTTGTTACTGCTAACTATGATGCAAGCACTCAACTGTGGCTCTATAACTACTGTCTCATTAAACTTGAGTACTGTGTCTTCTTCCCCAACATTTTCCATATTATTCATTGGAAATAATTGTTCCAAATTAGATCAGTAGCCTCTGTGTCCAATAAACCACAGGAAATGGCACAGAAGGTAATATGTAAGTAAAGTGAGAGCAGTTGGTGGCAATTTTCCTGATCTTCAGTAAAACAGTATTTCAGATATTTCTTTTACAGTTGTATGAATTTATTTTTCATTGTCTTACTGTTTTATAGCATGAATGATGAAGGTTTAAGTGAGTAATACTAATCTTTGGTAATTTATGTGTTGTTCTGTTCTGTGATACAAATTCAGCCTCCTTACTTACCAGATTAGAACTATAAATTAGATTGTATATACATTAATCTTCATGTATTTTTCTCCCTTGCTATTGATACTTACATCAAGTCTGGTTAGTGTAGTAGTAGTTTTGTTATCCCCTCTTCTCTCTCTTGTTCCATCAGTGCCCAAGACACACAGGGCTGCTGATATGCAAGAGATTTCCACTTCTGTCAGTCCTTTTCTATCTTCTATTTTCTTTATATCTAGAGACATAATTCACTTTTTTGTTTGTTTGGTGATGTTGCATGATACTTAGCTTTGACAGATAATGTGAAGTCACTTTACATATGTCTGTGTCTCTGTTTCTTTCACAGACAGCAGAGGGCAAGAGAGTACTTATCACAAATTCGCAGCTTCAGCATATGCCTCAGGTAGATAGTGTTTGTTTGCTGCTTGTGTTTATTTTATTGTAGGCGTGAGGTTGCTCTGTAGGCAAATCTAGTTGTTCTTAATGTGTGTGCTTGTTTTTTTTTCCCCCATTAACTGAAAGAGGAAAAAAATATCCTGGCTCATGGATTAAGTGAATATCAAGTTTTGCTGATGAGAAACATCAGAGACAGATATGTAGTAGTATGGTAGCCCATGTCACCTGCCATTGGAAGTTCATAACAAATGTAAAATACACTTTATTACCTGACATTAGGGGGAAAGAATAAAAGCATGGAAATTGGAAAAGTCAAGAGTGAAAGTCACCCAGCTTGGTATTTTATGAGAAGTTGTATCTTTGCAATTTTTATATTTATATACAAACTTGTTTTTTTTTTTTTTTTTGTTGAGATATTGGTTGAGTAGTATTTGAAGAGTGTAATGCAAGTGAAACTCAGGTCTTCTGCTCCTGTTCTATTCAGGAGAATGAGGGGTTTCTTTTGTGGCTTGGAGTCAGTTATTTAGGAATTTTAAAGGTCATTTATTTACCAAATTGTTGGAAGAGGTGGGGAAGGGCATTAATAGACTAGTTGATAGTGATCTGTCCTCTCACCCAGAAGATTGTGTGTTTGAAACCTTTATTTCCTCCTCCCCCCCCCCCCCCCCCCCCCCCCCCTCAGTTGGCCCATCTATAAATATGGATTCCTCCAAGAATGTAGGAAATCTGTTCTGAGGCCGATGAATACCAGATAGTGGTGGACAAAAAGTAGTCATTGAATGAAAGGAAAACAGGATATTTCATAGTTCAGTCTCACAAGTAAGAGATATTTCAGAGAATCCAAAACAGTTGAACAAATGAAAAATATAATTGCAGTATTTGTTATTTACATTTTTAGCCTAAGTGATATGAGCATTTCTTTCTTCTTTTTTTTTTTTTTTTAGCCCATCAGTCTTACCCAACCACTTATGAGCACACAGTTGATCAGTTCAGCTGGAGGCAATGTGATTCGAACCGGTATGGCACCTGGTACACATACCATTGTACCAGCATCAGCTGCTGGCACCCGTCAGATTGTACTACCATCTGGTCAGACAGTAATTCCACGGCAGACTAGCGCTGCACAGGGTGGACTCACGAAAAACGTAGTGCTCAGACCACTGAATCCAAATATGTCACCAGTTATTGTAAGTATCTGAAGTGATGCCTGGTTATTTGCTCTTTGTCAGCTGCATCCTGTAGGCATATAGGTGAAGTACCCTTGTGCAGAAGAGATATTGTTGAAATGTCATTGAAATATCAGGACTAATTATTAATGAGGAACCATTAATATCTTCATAAATAACATAGAGTAGATAGACTAAATCTAGAAGACCAAAGGAATATTGTAATGCATAAAAGCTACAAAATTAGGAATATGGTCTAGAAATAAATATTAAAAAGATAAAAGTTGTGATAATTTTTTAGTAATAATAAATAGTCTCTGTAAACATAAGAATAAAAGTTAATTATACTGTTTAAAAAAAAAAACACAGCAAATATGATGATGCGATTTAAACTGAAGTTTGCTGATCAGACAAGGGCAAATTGCCTGAAACGTTTACTTAGACATCAAATTCACATTCTGGCCTGAATTGTACTCAGCAGATGATTCATGAGCACAGAAAAACGACACTAGTCAAAACGGCATTTTTTACAATAACGCGTGTGACAGGTTCACAAGAATCCTATGAAACTTACTGAACACAAAACTCACTGGCCATGTTATTGAATGCCTATAAAAGATTGACACTCCTTGAATCAGTTCATTTGAAAAGTCAGTGCGCAGGTATGGCTCATCTCACTACAGAACAGCGACTCATCATCATTGGATGTTTACAGACTGGACAGTCACAAAGTGTAGAGGCTAGACAATTTAATGTGATTAGAAGCGCCATTGGAGACGATTTCAAGAAACTTGGTCAGTTGCAGACTGGCCGCGCAGTGGAAGACCCATAGTCACAACTCCTGCCGAAGACTGCTTCATACGACTGCATCACCTTGGGAATTAATTTTCACCTGCGTCCTCAACAGTCCAGTCAATGACAGCAGCTCATCGAATTTCAGATCAAATGGTCAGGAACCGGCTATACAATGCTGGTCTTGGGCTAGAAGACCCTACAGAGATCCTGTTCTTACAAACCAGCATGGCCAGAACCGACTGCAGTAGGTGAGCATCGTCAGTGGACCATTGAGAAGGGTTTGGTTTAGTGATGAATCATTCTTTCTGCTCCAGCGACATGACAGACGGAGAAGAGTTTACTGCAGAGTCTATGAGCGCTACGCCCAGAACTGTGTGGATGAGACTCCTCCGCATGGTGGTGGTGGTGGTGTACTGGTGTGGGGGACGAACTGCATGGGATGAAGTGACCTGGAGCAAATTTAAGGATGCCTGAATTCCCAAGGATATGTCACTGAAACTCTTCGTCCTCACGTCCTTCCACTTCTGGCTGCACCTTGGTCAATTTTTCAGCAGGATAACACTCGACCTCGTGTGGCACAAACTCACCACCCAGTTCCTCGCTGACAACAATGTTCAGACCATCCATGTCATCAGACATGAACCCAATAGAACACTTATGGGATGAACTCAACAGGCAACTTCGCCAGCGAGACGTGGCAGAAACCGATCTCTGACAGTTGTCTTTTGCACTGCGGGAAGAGTGGGCAGCCATCCCACAACTACAGATCCAACGGCTAATCGGATCCATGTCAAAGAGATGTCATTCTCTGATACAGGCCAGAGGAGGTCATACATCTTACTGAAATGGAGGCCTCATTCACAAAGAACAAAAGTCCAAACCAAATTTAATGAACATCATTTCATTTTTAAAGCCTTAAAGTTTCTTCGTGCCAAGATTGAAACATTAATTCCGTAAAATAAAATGTTAATGCAAGTTTGAAATTTAGTGTCCATTACGACTACAGTAGTGTTGCGTTTCTTTTTTTTTAACAGTATAATTTGAGCAAGTACAATATTTCATATGATAAAGTAAGATAACAAATATTGTAGGATTAAACCTCGAAAAATTGTAGACAAAGCACTTTAGTGAGACGTGAGAGAAAGAAAAATCACAAGAGAATTACCTGGGATTCGAACGTTCGAATCCCAGGTAATTCTCTTGTGATTTTTCTTTCTCTCACGTCTCACTAAAGTGCTTTGTCTACAATTTTTTCGAGGTTTAATCCTACAATATTTGTTATCTTACTTTACCGTACCAAAACCTCATAGTTTCCTATTTATAAAAAATTGTTCCTTAAAAATATTTCATATGAAACCATTGTTCCAGTTACAGAGGCTTTTTGCTAGTTTTGAAAAATCCCAGACATACATTTTACATATATGCAATGCAGTCTTTTTTTTTTTTTTAAAGAAATTTATGGGCACTTGCACTTTTATGGTTCAGATAGATAACTTCACTCACATGTTCATTATAGACAATAATTTCAGGGGAAAAGAAGATTTCTAATGAAACAGAATAGTTTGTTAAGTTTATCCAAAAAACTGGTTAATAGAGATCAGTTTAACTAGATTTTTTATTCTACAAGGACTGAGAAGAGAGTTGCTTAAGTAAACGTTGTTAACTGTGTGCAACGTCTTGTTTGTATGTACGCTAATGTTGTAGAGTTTAATATTTGAATGAGTGGAAATGGCTGAATTTACTTTTTTTTTTTTTTAAAATTCCAGTACCAAAGTGGCCAAACAGGCCAGTTGATCCATTCACAACCAACACTGATAGCTTCATCTGGCTCTGGATTACAAGTGGTTAACACCGGAGGAGGTCAGGGTGGCCAGGTGCAGTTGATTGCCCAACCATCAATCAGTCAGACTGGTGTGGGGCAACAGCAGGTAAGCTGCTCTATCACAGTGTCATTTCTGTTTGGTTTTTTTATTTTAAGGCTCAGCAGTGATTTTTCTAGAAAGAGTTCTTTGAGTGTGACATTTCATGGAGTTTTTTTTTCCATTCATGTTATTTGAGTTCCTGCAATATGTGTTATGTTCTGGGCTGAATTATTGCTTCTTATGTCATGATGATGTCACAGATTTTATTTCTTTGACTCATTTTTATGTGAATGGTAATGTCAGATACTTTATTCAGTGTTGTAGCCATTCTTCTTTTGGCTATAATTGTTTGGTAAATTTGTGCTATTAATGAATATGTTGTTTCTGTTCCTTTGGAGCCAGCTGTAAATGTTGCAGGCATGGGAGAAAAGATGGCTTGCTTTGATTCTCATCCATTCAGAGGTGTTATCAAGGGTGTTGGTATAGCACTGTGCTCTCTCCAGTGACTTGTCATCTTGCAGTGTCTCACTTCTTTCATATTGCTTGTTTCTGTCTTACCATTTACATCACTTCTTCTTTATGAGCTGCTCATGTGATGGCTTTAGTGGTGTGGGTTGAGGTTGATTCTGGAATTTGATTGGTTCCATCAGGTTCAAATTTGCATACCAGACCATCTTACATTGTGAGAGTTGTGATACAGAGCTAAACTGGAGTATTGTGCACTGAGTTGATATTTGTTGCAACAATGCACTTCATGTGAATCTCAGTAGTCTTAATTTGTGCACTTCATCTATCCTGCTTCATTGTGTTATGTTTTTATCTGTCCAAATGTATCTGTCATCATGTTTTTTTGTTTTTTTTTTAAATTTCTGTTTTAATATTTTAGTTATGTATGATGCCATCTTGTGTAATTTACTTTTAATATTTTCTACTACTGTCTGCCAATGTTTTATAGGCAGGTTGAGCAGAAAATACATGCGCATCATCTTGGCTTTAAAACATGGTACAATTTCATAACTTCCATTTTCAGTCTTCATAATTTCCTATTGACATTCATGTTTCATGCTGTAAGTTTTTTTTTTTTTAAAGCCTAACTAGTGGTGTATGACTTAACTAATTTTTTTTTTTCTAATCATTAATGCACTTGCCACAATAATGAAGTGTTGAAAATGTCTTTCTTTTGTCTTTTCTTCAGCTAAACCAGAGCACCATTATGAATCTGATCAACAACTCGAGTGTTATATCTGGTGCAGGAAATCAGATTACTGGGTTGGTGCCTGGGCAGAATATCTTCGTTAATGGACAGATGCTCAATATTGGTCAGCTTGGTGGCTTAACGGTGCCCCAGCTGCAAGTGCAGCATAATACGCAAGGTGGTGTGACCCTGGCCAACTTAAATGCCACTGTGACTCATGCGGCACAGTTCCAGCCAACAACACAGCAATTGGTCATCCAACAAAATGGCCAGCAGCATCAGTTCTTATTGCAGCCAAAGAATTCCCCATCTCCGTCACACACAGCAAATGCTATTACATCTCAGAGATTAGGTTCTGGTCTGACCAAGAATACTCCAACACCAACTTCAAGTGCAAACTCTGCATCATCTACTCCAGTGCCAACTCCAACACCAACACCAACTCCAGATCTTACCTCAGACTCTTGTGATTCTGGAGGCAAAACTAGCCAGGGTATCAATATACTGGAGCAAGCATTGGCACTGTCTGCTATTGATTTACAATCTTTCGAGGATGATTTCAGCTTTATTGATAATGCAGATTTTCCTTTGATGAAAACCCCGCCTCCATCAGTGACACCAATACCACTACCTGTCCCAAAGCCAAAACCACAGCCTGCCAAAACTAAATCAAAAACTTCAAAACCTAAGCCAAAAACTATTCAGCCAAATGTAAATATGACTGTAAATAACAGCACCATGCCATTTCAGCAACCGTCGGCGCAGCTTCAGAATGTACAAGGACAGAAAGTTGCCGTTAATCCACAGCAGAAAATCATAACGACAAGTGGACAAGTCTTTGTTCTTTCTGCAAATGGTCAGCAGTTTATTCTTCAGCCATCTGCTACCGCTGCTAGTCCAGTAGCTCCACATTTTCAAGCAGCTACTTCAACTGCAGGCAGCATTAATAGAACAAATATCAGTATTCCTTCCAGCTCCCAGCTACAAGACCCGAATCAGCGAGTTGTAGATCAAAGTGCATTCAACTCCAGATTTAGTGAAGAGCAAAAAAGGAGTCCCCATAGCATTAATGTATCTACACAACAGAAAACCACTCTTGCTGTGGGCAATGCTCAGGCAAACAAGGTCTTCATAAAAGCTAGTCTAGATGGTGCTGGGACATTCAAAATTGAGACACCTGTTCAGCCAGTGCCTAATGCTGAAATTGTGTTTACAACAATGGCCAGCGCCAGTAGTCCCCAGGATACTATTTCTCAGACATCGGCAACTTTGAACCAGGCACAAATGTTGCAGATAAAGAATCAGAAGATTACAACTTTGAGTGGTACATTTTTCAAGCAAGAGCCGCAGGAAACTGTGATGAAACAAGAGCCTGTAGCAGAATCGCAGCCAATATCTAATGCCCAAGCTGTGTTAAATATGATGCCATCCACAATGAATCTCTCTCACACTTCATTAGCTGCAACTACCTCGAACATCATTGCAGTGACTGCACCACTAGTTGTTTCATCTGCTTCGTTCACAGCAGCATCAACCACAACAACACAGTCTCATCAAGTTACTATCATGAGCACAACCCAAATGGCAGGGTCTTGGCAGACATCTACAACTGACACTTATCCTTCATATTCCTTAGCTTTAAATGACAAGCAAAGCTCAGTTTGCCAACCTCAGGGTACAGCCACATTAGTCCATGGTGGATCCTCCACATCAACCATTACCACTTCTGCAGTCTCTTCTTCTTCAAAATCAGTAAGTATATAATGATTTGTTTCCTCATATCTTCCCCCAGAACTTCTTACGTTTATTAAATTCCCTGTGGATGTTGTTTATGCACAGCTATTTAGATCACAAATAAGCTTGTAGTATCATGTTATCATAAGAAATGTATCCCTTATAGTAGCTGTATCCGGACCACAAACATGAAATTCTAGTATCATATTTTGGCTACATCCTCTAACAGTGGCTATTAGATTTCATTTGGTATATAATACACCAAACTGAATTTGTGTTTTATCAGCCTCAAAAAAAAATTATTTTATTTGAAAACTTTACATTTAAAATAATTTTTATTTTAAATTCAAGTAGATATATAAGAATTTTTTTTTTTAATGCAGCAAAAAAAAAAAAAAAGATAATAAAGGTAAAGGTAGTCCTGTCGTGTCTTAGAGGCACATAGGGATATATTGTTAGTGTCCATAAAAAAGTTAATACTAAAGTAAATAACTAAAATCTTTTCAGAAACTTATTTGTGTTGAAAACCTTTTTTTGTGTGTGTGTCTGTGTGTAATAAATCATAACAGTGGAAGGCGTAAGTTCTACTTAAGGTGTCCAGATTGCACTGGTAAGCCAGTTTAATATTTACAAGGTTCTTAGTTAAAAGAAGGCTGAGAATAGTGACTGTTTCAGATGAGTATTAGCTGCCTTCATTGGTTTTGTCTTATACTTACTCGATGTGCTTTTTTTTTTACTTTTAGTTGTCCGTGTTTCTCTGTTCTCATTGGTTGATTTATGTTGATTGTTGTTGGTGAGAGATTTGTGACAATTCTCATAACTAACATGCAAATGCGCTCTTTGTACATGCTTTAAAAAATGGACAGACACACACAGAAGCGACACATTGCATTTGTTGTTGAATAATTGATTTTGTTGTACAACAGTAGTGGTCAGTGATTTCCTTTTTTCCCCCTCCCCTAGAATTCAAAGGAAAAAGACCCAGCAAATATAAAATCAATGACTCCCATCAAGGTAAGCTTTCTTCCTAGAGCTGTTCATTATTTCATTTGTTTACATTTACAAAGTGAGATGAATAAATAAAGCATTATGTTGTCCATGCAGCTGGCATTTGGGACTATAATAGGAAGTCTGTTTCCATTCCTTTACTTCAGTAAGCTGTATGTCAGGCATGGTGCCAATCCCCTCCTTTAAGAAATATGTCCATTCATGGCTCTTCGGTGCCCAAGACACATGGGGCAGCTGGTAAGAAGAGATTTTCACCGTTGTTAGTCATTCATGGTCTCCTTGATTGTCTCCCATGTTAGTCCTTTTTTTACCAGCATTTTCTCTGCTCGATGTCTCTATGGGTCGTCCCATGCTTCTTATACCCTGTGGAGTCCACATCAGAGCTGTTAGTGGTAGGGATTCATCTGTCACTCTTATAATGTGAGTAGTCATTACCACTTTCTCCATTAAGAAATATATTTCTTAACAGAGAAATATATCCATGTGTTTTGTCTTTGCACTTTATGGTCTTTTTTTTTTCCCAAGACCAAAGATTAGTTACATTTGATTTGATTTTTTTTTTTTTTTGGTAACATAGCATTCATGTGAGTTTATACTTTAACTCCTCTCTGTTTCCTTGTACTGTATGTTTTTGTATGATTAAGGCTTACGTCGAAACATCACAACTGTGTACTCGTTAAGTAATAAAGCTGTTCCTACTTTTTTTTTCCCAATTTATACACTTTGGTATCACAGCTTTACTGCAGTGGCTCCGTGTATAGTTATATACTCATACACTAATTATTGTGTGTTACTAGTTAATAGTCAAAATTTCTTCGGCATGTCATGAGAAGGCAGAAGTTGGAGAACTTAGTCATGACTGGAAAGTTCAGAGGGAAAAGGAAGGGAGAAAGGTCAACAGAAAATATCTCAGTGAACTGACCAAATGACATGGAAAAAGAAGAACATCATTCTTTCATTCATTTGCATGTCCCTTGCTGAACTTTGCCTCCTTAACAGCACTCCTGTAGGCTTCTTGGTTGTAAGCAAGATGCCCTGCTGCTGATGCATCCATTTGCAGATCATCAACGATATCTTGCATTCTTCTTCGCCTTGGTCTTCCTCTCTTTCTTTTTCCCCACTATGCACCCTTCCAAGACGGTCTTCTCTAGATTATCATGACATTTAATGTGTCCAAAATAATTAAGTTTTCTCTGTTTAATACTCTTTACTAGCCAGCCTTCTTCAATATTAAGTTCTTGTAGCATGGATATATTTGTTCTTTTTTGTGTCCATGATATTTGAAGAACTCTTCGATAGCATTTACAATCAAAGGCATTTATGTGTTTCTCAGCTGTTTTGTTAAGTGTCCATGTCTCACAGGCATATGTTGCGATGGGAAAGATGCATGACCTTAAAAATCTTATTTTTGTGGTTCTGTCTGTTCCTCTCCACAGATTCTTTAGTTGTTTTACTTTCTGAAGCACGATAGATGTCCTCCTTTTAATTTCCCTCATTGTATCTCCATTATTAGTCAGTAGTGGTCCAAGATATTCAAAACTCTCCACTTCTTCCAGTTTTTCCTCATTGATGCATATTTCAGCTGCCTTATTTGTTTTGTCAGTTGTCATCAATTTAGTTTTCTTTGCATTAAGATACAGAAGGGCATCTGAATTAAATGGAAACGTCAAGGACCACACAAGATGGAGAAAGCATAAATGCCAGCATGATCCAGCACAGCACATAATAATAATGGAAAGATTAATGGAGCAAGTAATACACTGTCTTCTAATTTGAATGTCATGGATGTGATACCCACTGCACATCTACTGGCCATGTATGTTAAAAAAAAAAAACACATAATACCTAACGCTTTTATTCAGAAAAATGTCTGAGAAAATATATCTTCTTGCAGCGTGAGACATACCAGAGTGCGCCATCCACAACTTTTAGTGCAGGAAGGGAAAATAGGATATTGTATAAAAGTGACAGCACATGTTTCCAACAGGTGAATTGGAGAGAAAAATCTCTTGTACTTCGTTTCTGAGGGGTTTTTCTTTTTTAAGAGTTTTCATATATGAAAATTGATTTTGTTAAAACTGAGAGCCCATCCTAGATTTGTTTTGTTTCTGTTCATTGACAGTTGACTTGATTTTATCAGCAACTTAGAAGTACACCATTTCATATTTCACAACATTGTCTGTATGTATTTTCATTACAGTCTTTTATAATTCTGTGGTTTAAATACACACAGTTAGTTCTTAACATAGAGATAGTGATGTTTGCTAGTACCATGTTCTTGTTTGAGCACAGCAAACAAATTGTTTTGTATATGTTGCAAACAATCGTTGTGTTGTTACTGTGTATCATTTTTTTATGTGTTAAGAAAATGTTACCCATAATTGCAGGCATACTTTCACCCATCACTTTTACATCTTTCACACTCTTTGTTCCCCAAACAGTAGTGAATGCTTACATTCCAGTAGTTTAGCCTTACAGTGGTTATTTTGAAATATTTTTTTTTTTAAAAAGTTAAATTTTATGTAATTATTGACATGTAGATTAGTTTTTGCAACAAATATAAATCATAAGGGACCTAGGTTATTTCATACTGAATATACTTGCTTTTAAGTTTTCTGACTCGTGCTTCAATAAAATTGCTTTAAGATTGCTGACTCCACCTTGATGCTGAGCCTGACCCCAGTGCAGAAAGAGAGGCTAGAAAATGAGCTCTCTCGCATGAGCAAGGAAGATCAGAAAGGATTATTGTTGCATCAGCAGAACATAATTCGGCGCACACAGAAGGTGCAGCAGAAACAGTTGGAGCAACAGATGAAGCAGCAGCAAGAAAAACAACAGCTGCTCTTACAGCAGCAGCAGCTTCTTCAACAGCAGCAGTCGTCAGAATTTGAGCAGCTGCAGCGAGGAGATCTAGTACAGCAATCCCAACAGACGCAGCAGCCACCGCAGCAAACCCAGCAACAAATGCAACAGCAGTCACCACAACAGATGCATCAGTTGACACATTCTCCAGCCTTAAAGTTAAGCCTTCCAGCCCAGGTCTCCAGTAGATCAGAACTGTTTTCACCGCAAGCAGGACACACAATACCAGGACTCCCCACAACAGTACAGGCATGTTATATTTCCTTTACTTGTCCTTAACTTTTATATAGAGGTTGAATTTTAATGGGGAAAGCTACTGTTTGAGCACCTAAAATAAGAATACCTAGTAGAAAGCTTCTTTTGAATTACAAGTATTTTTATCTTAAAGTTTAAGAACTATCTGTGGTAATAAAACTGAGGACAGAAAATGCAATCACAAAGAGGCTGAACTTTGCTGAACAAGCATCATTTGTTATAGATTTTGACAGTCAAATATTAGAATCAGATAGGAAAGAAGCTGTTAGCAGAATAATCCCAGTAGCTTCAAGGAAAGAAGCTGTTAGCAGAATAATCCCAGTAGCTTCAAGGAAAGAAGCTGTTAGTAGAATAATCCCAGTAGCTTCAAGGAAAGAAGCTGTTAGTAGAATAATCCCAGTAGCTTCAAGGAAAGAAGCTGTTAGTAGAATAATCCCAGTAGCTTCAAGGAAAGAAGCTGTTAGCAGAATAATCCCAGTAGCTTCAAGGAAAGAAGCTGTTAGTAGAATAATCCCAGTAGCTTCAAGGAAAGAAGCTGTTAGTAGAATAATCCCAGTAGCTTCAAGGAAAGAAGCTGTTAGTAGAATAATCCCAGTAGCTTCAAGGAAAGAAGCTGTTAGTAGAATAATCCCAGTAGCTTCAAGGAAAGAAGCTGTTAGTAGAATAATCCCAGTAGCTTCAAGGAAAGAAGCTGTTAGTAGAATAATCCCAGTAGCTTCAAGGAAAGAAGCTGTTAGTAGAATAATCCCAGTAGCTTCAAGGAAAGAAGCTGTTAGTAGAATAATCCCAGTAGCTTCAAGGAAAGAAGCTGTTAGTAGAATAATCCCAGTAGCTTCAAAGAAAGAAGCTGTTAGTAGAATAATCCCAGTAGCTTCAAGGAAAGAAGCTGTTAGTAGAATAATCCCAGTAGCTTCAAGGAAAGAAGCTGTTAGTAGAATAATCCCAGTAGCTTCAAGGAAAGAAGCTGTTAGTAGAATAATCCCGGTAGCTTCACAGATAGCTAACTTCCGTTTGCTTCTAAAATTCCTTCCAAGAAGAAAAGAGCCATTATGTGGTACTTACATTTGGATAATTGTTATCAGTATTGTTTTAGTTTTTAAATTTGTTGCTGTGCTTGATAGTAGCATCATGGCTGTTTAAAAATTGATCTGTTAAATCTAATCCAACCACACAGCACTGAAAACCATGTAACACTTTTTGTAATTGGCCAACATAGCCACCATATTTTGCCAGAAAATTGACATGATGCCTATTTTTAGCAGTGATATTATTTTAGAAAATTTTTTTTTCAAAAGCCATCACTGGCATGATAAGAGTTAAGCTGGAGTGCTTGAATTCATTTTTTTTTTTCAAAAAGTAAATCAGTCATTAGGAGACTAACATTTTTCTCAGTGCTACATGTTCACATTTTGTTATTCCAGCTTTGAAATGACTGAAAGAGTCTTATGTTGGTTAGGTGTGTTTTGTGCAAAGATTGGTGGTGATAATATGATAACTTTTTTTTTTTTAAAGCTGCGACAACGTTGCTGCAGTAACAGTTATGAATAAACTCCCTTCCTCTGTCTTCGAGTTTCATTAATAAATATCTTGACCCCCTCATGCTAATCTTTAGTGATAATTTTACATAGTTATTCATGCTTATCTTTTTTCCGTCTCACGGAATATCATGGTGCTTTCTGTTAATTGAACATGTGAAATGCCCATATTTTTTTATGCCTTGTTTTGCTCACACCGTTTAGTTTTATTTCTCTGACTCTTGACCATAGTTATTGCTGTTATTGTATATGTAGAATAAAAACTTGTCTCCTGTATTGCTTTTTATTATGGCTTTTGCTGCAGCTTTTAAGACATTTACTGCTTCTTATGGTTGCTCAAGAATTTTCCTGTTTTCTTGTTAAGAATGCAAGTATCTAGCATATTGGAAGTGTTTATTATGACCAGAAATTTTCTTTATATATCACTGTGGTTGTTTCTTATCTAAATCACAGTGAGGTTAGTATTTGAGTTTCAAAACTTTTTGGTTTTCCCGTATGCAGTTTGAGCTGGTAGGGTTGACTGGTTTGGGGAATGCTATAGTACTTGCTAGATCTATTTTTAATTTTATTGTGGCTGTTGCTGTGAATTTGTTCCACTCAGATCTGTTCTTGTCCAGTCAATCCAGGTCTGTTTCTCCCCCACCCCCACCCCCAATGAGTGATATGAGGAAGAGGGGGTGGGGGGAGAACAGAAAATGATTAGTAAGACAAGAAAATGTTACAAACTGGAGACTAATAACCTCTGCCCATTAGTACAGAGTGTGATATCCACCCTCATTTATGCATTCGAAAGCTGAAAATCAACTAAAGAAATAGACAAGAAATTAGACGCTTTTGAAAACAAATGCCTTAGGAAAATACTTGGTATTAATTGGAACGAATTCAAAAACAATGCAGAGAGATGAGACAGATGAGCAAACAACAACCTGTCTCATGGGTGATCAGAAAAAGAAAATGGACATATGTAGGCCATGTGATAAGAAGAAACGGTCAGAAAATACCAGAACAAGCTATCAAGTGGAGCACAACATGCCGAAGAAAAAGAGGTTGACCATGTGAAACTCTAAAGAGGATATTTGTTGAGAGGAGACAGTTTAGTGGGCATAACATCTCTTGATTAAGTTGAAAGACTCACCAAGAACAGGAAATATTGGCAAACAACTATGCGAGCTCTATGTGACATTTAACAGCACGGGAAGGATGCAAGATGTAAGTTGCACAGGACAGCACCTAATGAAGTAAAAATGATAAGTTTAATGTAAATGAAGGTAAATATAACAGGTTGTACAGCATAGCTGAAAGTAGTTCAGGGTATGTGGTTTAGTTCTATAAAAAAAAAATAGTGAGGAAAGTGGGCAGAAACAAGAATGGCTAAAAGCAAGATGAGCACAAACAAATGAAGAACATACAGCAGTCCAGTATTCTGGCAAAAGCCTTTTTCAGGGATCACATAAAAATATGACACAACACAGATAAAAAGACAACAAAAAATAGATGAAAAATATAGGCTTAACTTTCTGAACTCCTCCTAGTAAGAAAAATGGGCACAATACTAGAACTAGTTTTATCTCTCTACAGCATAGTTGCAAAATAACACAAGTACATTTTAGTCAAAATATTACATTTTAAAAAATGCATACCTGGTTTCACTGTTGCATTTATTAGAGAAATATTGAAAATGCTTTGGTCTTCACTAATGTGTTTGGTCACAGCTTATGCTTTATTTTAATGCATTTTGCATATTCTGCTTTTGTTGATTATGTAGTTAACATAGCCTCAGCTGAAAGTTGCTGCTTCCATCATTATCTGTTGTCTCTTGTTTCACATCATGAGCAATAGTTAAAGGAAAGAATAAAGCATTCTGTCAGACTGATGAACAAAAAATGATGTTTGTAGTATTTTGCACATAGCATCATCATTCTAGCAAAATCTTTACATGTAACAGTGTTCAGATGAAGTGATCAGCAGAGCTAGAAGCTGAGAGTGTTTAATTTCAGACTTTAGCAGAGCCAGTAGTTCAGGTATATTCTATTTCAAATATATTTAATTAAAATATACAGAATAGATATGCTGTTCATATTTTTATCTTCTAAGTTACATTCAACTGTATACAAGCAGTAGAAGCAGAGCAGGGAGTAAACTCTGTACCATAAGAAGAGACAAGTTTACACAAAAATAATAAAATGTTTTCCTGGTCATTATAGGTTTAGTGATTTTTTTTTTCTTAAAACTATATATCACATCTTTCTTATCTGTATATCCATGTGCTGTAAATGACACCTTCTTATAAATATGCTGCAGGTTTATTTCTGAAGTTCAGAAAAGAGAAGACATTGAACTCTGGATTATTGGACTTAATAAAGGTTTTGGAGTTAAAACATTAGATTTTGTTGCTGGCTGTGATGGTTGTAGCCAATTCTAGTTGTAATCTCATTATACGAGTGCACTTGGTACATTTTAATGGACAGTGTTTTTTTTTTTTAGTTGAAATTGTATTGTTTTTATTTCTTTGTGTCTTTTATTTTAAATGTTTAAGTAAAAAAATTATTTGAATTTATTTTTTTTTTTTTAAAGATTATCTTTCATGACCTGTATTTTGTACATGTATTTTTTAGGAGCTTGTTGAAAAGTCTGATGAAAGAGATGCACAGATAAACTTTCAGTCCTTTGCTACTGCAAAACCTCAAGACCAGACAAAACAAATGAGTCAGACCTCGCAGCTTCAGCAGCCTCAGTTGCCAACTCTACAGCAGCAACAGATACATTCTAACCTTCAGCCAAGAGCTGTTACATTACCCCACACTATTGGCTCTGTTCAACAGTTTGTGATACCACCAATGGGGCGCTGCCTGTAAGTTAAAATATAATTAAGACTATTTTGGTTTAAGTTTAGCCAATGGGGATTTCTTGTTTCCAACTTGGCGTTAAATGACTTTTCTTCCTTCCTCTTTTTGCTGGGTACTTTTCTGTGTCAGTTCCTGTGCAGTTCTTAATGTTGATGAAAAGCTCATGCTATGATGACAAGCTGAAAAGCTGTCCTCCTTTAGAATATTATAGATTCAGAAAATATAACTAGTAATACTGTTTCTGAGCAGTTTTATTGGGGGTCTGCCTTCTTCCATGTGGAAGTAAGGACTCATCTCACAGGTCTCATTCAGTGTAGGTCAAAAAAGGCAACCTGCTGAAGACTAATAGTTCAAACAGCCTGCTTTTTTTTTTTTTTTTTAGTTTCTTCCAACTTGAAAAAGAATGCTCTGTCTGATTAACATTCTGTGATGATTGTAAGTGTATTGATGCAAGCACTGTGAGATGTTTGAGTAATAAAGTTTACAGATGAAGAAGTGGAAAAATATCATCGATATGCCAGGGGTTTCATAAACATGATCTCTGTATATGGTTTGCTTCCTAACATCTGGCAAGTGCTTCATTAGGTTCTAATGCACAGTAGACTAACTACATTCTGTGTGCACACATTAGAATGCACAGTGTGACTGGTTTTTCTGTGTTATGCTTTATAGGGCTGAGCAACAGTTGCTGCGAGACCGCAGTCTGGCTCTAAGTCCAGATGTGAGTACACCATTCAAAAGCCTGTCTGATGCGATGAGAAGACTTGTCCGTTACCACACATTACAAGACCATAAGCCAGAAGAAGGGAGCAAGACCATGAGAATATGTATGTTATACTTTTGGGGCAGTAATTTCATATTTAACACTTGTTGAATTTTGTTATATATTTATAAATGTTTTAGAATGTTAACACAGCTTTTGTTAGCACTTTAAGATAACTGAGTCAGATCAGAGACCTTTAATAGTGATGACACAAATTAATTTTACCTGAATATGCTGTTGAAGAAATATATATATATATATATATATATATATATATATATATATATATATATATATATATATAGCCATGTGACAAGCATGATATGGACATGCAGCTGTTGTTAGCAAATACTGCATGTTTCTATACTTTCAATTTATCTACAAGATCTGGTGTAACATATGTTAACCCCTTCAGTTTTTTTGTTTTTTTTTGTTTACAAATTCAGCTCCACCTGTGGTGGATAATTTAAAACTAAAAAAAAAAGCAAAACAGAGTAGAATGCACAGCAGTTATAAAGATAATGTAAAGATTTATTATACAGAAATAAAAATAATACTTCTTGACATAGACTAATGATGATGGAATGGGTGGCAATGATGGTTATGGTGGTATAATGATGATGAGTAAAAGTGGTCATAAGTGATAATGATTATGCCCAGTTAATGATGTTTATAATTTCTTGACAACGGGCTCGTGATGATGATGGTGAAGGTGGAAGTGACGATATTGGTGTTACATTATGCTTATCATAGAAATAGTGCATATCCCTGTGAATCTGAATGCCATTCCAGAGTGTAGCCATTGACCACTTTATGATCACACATATTCAGGTGCAGTTTCAACAGTTTCAGTGTCGTCATCATTATCATGAACATCACTCTCACTTAAAGAATCTAAATTGTCTGCTGTCCATATAAGTAGAAACATCAGTACCATTGTGCAACACATCCTCCTCATCTCTGAAATGAACACAATTACTGCAACAGTTGTTCTGAAAGTGTGTAACATAATACAACAACACTGCTATATTTAGCTTGACCCACTTGTTGAGTTTGCTGCTCCATCAGCCTCGCAGGTATGCCACTGTTTATGATAGAGCATAAAGTTTGGGAATAAACACCATGAAAGTGGTTCTGCATATAATCTGTGAGGTAGCTCTGAGAGAATGCTGTATGAACAACAGTCTTGTGCAAGGTAGCTTGGGAAGAATACTAAAGGGGTTAACAGAAAATGTACTTACATATAATAAACTCTCAAACTGGATATTTCCAGTTCAAATTTAGTAATTTCTTTACAAGTAAAAAATAAAGTAGATGTTGCGGAATAAAAATGTTAATTAAAACCATAAATAATGTGACGAAAATATTTTGAGTCAGTCACAAGAAGTAGAAGTTAGAGAGCTTAAAAAACTTGATAAGCAGGCACCAAAAAAAAAAAAAAAGAACAATTCCAATTTAAAAGTATCACTAGATGAAGCAAAAATGTAATGAAAGGGAAACACAACAGTGCACAGAGATGCAGAACTGAGAGCATGTTATATAACAGACTCCTTTCTAAAATGAAACAAAACAATAAACCACGATTTTCAGTCAAAAAGGATGCCACAGACTGCAACCCCCCATCTGCACTGAAGGCCCCTTAAACTTCACTCTGCACATGCCAAAACTATTAACTCCAGAACACATCCTACAAACCTGCACTCTCTACACTGATCTAAGGAAGCAAACCTGACCCCAGGAAAATAAACATGGGTCAAAAATTGTATGTCACACATGAAGAACTCCAGCTGACAGTGAAGATTCATGGAGGTGCCACATCTCCTTGGCTAGATGGCTGAACATATGAAACTGAATGCAGAAGATGAATAAGTATATTTTCAAAAAAAGCTATAGCTAATCACTTTGAGCTTTAATTATGAATGCTTTTTATTTTTTCTCTTGTTTGCCAGGGGATACAAGGTATTCCAAACTTTGTGATTATTTGATGAAAAAGAAAAGGTGCTACATGCGAAGGTTCAATAAAATGAAGCTGTATCATGACATGGTGAGTAAGAAAATATTATCACTGCCAATCCTTTCTGTCAAGTTAAATTCTTTAACTGTCGCAGCTCTAGAATATAAACTTGGCCTCTCACATGATTCTGTGATTTATTTATGCGTATGTGGAGTTGTGTGGCCATTATTTTAAACAAGGAACCTATATTATCCAGCTTCTTAAGCATAAAATATACTCAGTCTAAGGTAAAATTTATATAACATATATATCCTGTGGCATTTGCATGCCATAGTGGTGTAAATTGTTAGTGCCTTCACATTTCTAGGCCACTACAGCATTTTTTGAGACTGGATCGACCCCAGTGCCAGTCAGTCTGCCCAGCTGCAAAATTGAACCAGGGACCTTTTTGCAGGCAAGTGCACAAACCATTACATGGCCACGTCACCAAAGTTCAAATAAAAGCAACTAAATTTAGAGCAGGGAAAATAAACATTAATTGACTATATCTTTTCCCCATTCACATTGTTTGTGCACAAAGTGAGCGACTTTGGAAACAATCGTGAATGTAAGCTTCATTTGCTTTTGAACATTTGTACTCTCATTCAGATATTTAATGTCTAATCCACAGTGCTCACACAAACGACCAGAATATATCCAGAATTTGAAATGTTTCAATGAACAGATGCAAGAACTACTTGAAAGTGAAAAGGAAAAAGCAAAAAACCACCCAGGTAAATGTTTATATAATTATCTTTTGTATGTCTGGGTGCTAAATGGTTTACATTGTTAATCAAGAGACTCGTCAACTTAATTCTTGCCATTCCATGATATATACAGCAGCTTTGGACACCTCTGTATATATACCATCTTGACCGTCTTGCCTTCTCTTTACACCTCATTTGGATACATCTCAAACATATCTTGATCATTTTTTTCCTTTTCATGAGTGTCTAATGACACGTCCATCTTGGCTTTTTTTAAAAATTTGTTTTGTTGTATATTTTTTAAAGAGAGTTTGTTGTATATTTTTTTAAATGAGATTTGTGTCATTTATGTTTCTCTTGTGTTGTTGGATTTCCATGTTTATTCTTCATTTTAAAATGAGAAATATTTACCTGTCCTCATTTTAAATATCCTTCCCAGTGTTTTGCCCTTGAAACCAGTGACATTGCATTCAATTTTCTTATCAAGTAATTGACAACAAACAAAAATGGAGCACCATGCATCAGCAGAGTAACTGTTGATGCTAACTTTTTTGGTTTTTTTTTTTTAACCTCCTTAGAACAGGATGTTGCTAGGTAGCCAACATAGTGAGGCACTGGAAATGGGTTACAGTGACTAGCTTAAGGAATGAAAGTGAACCCAAAAAGCAAGCTTCTCAGCCAAACTCCTTCCCCTGTGAAGCATGACAAGCCCTGTTTTGTTAGCCAGATCGAGCCTGTTACTGGGAGGACCAGGTCGCGGCTAGCTCTTGTTTTAGTCACTCCCAATTATTTAATACTTAAAAAACCATACCATCACATTAGAACTTGTTATATTCACTCCCAGCTGTTTGCATACCTGAGTTATTTTCACTTGTAAATTGCTACCTGCTGACATGTTCCATAGATTACCAAGTCTGGTAATATCTTGTGTCGTTAGCATAGTCCAATTTTCCATCAAATTCTGCTGAAGGTCGTGACCGTTTTTTTTTTTTTAATAATGAAATCCATCATAATTGAGAACAGAATGCCATTTGTCTACATGATAGGCATGAAAACTTATACTTACCTGCCATTTGTGGCAAAGGAGAAGAGTTTCATACCACATAAGAAATTGAAGATCACATATTTTATTGTGATTAAAATTTCTGTTTCCCTGCCATTAAGGCATATTGGGGAGTGCAGTATTAGGTCTGTATTTTCTATGACCTTCTGCACATGAAAGTGTGATGTGATCAGTATCATGCCTGGCCGCCTTACCTTCCCAGATTTCTCTGGTACCCAGTTTTATAGGCTGGGTAAACCCCAGGGCCCTTTTTTTTTTTTGGGGTGTGTGTATGTGTCCCACTGCTGGGACTAAACCTGGTACCATCGCATTAGTAAACCCAAGCGCCTAACCACTCCGCTAACCAGGCTGCCATTTTATTGTGGTGCATTTGAATAATTTAAAGTACAAAGCACTGATTTAGTAATGACACAAAAATTTTCATCCTGCCTGTTCAACATTGGTATTCCAGGCATACATGTGTTCTCTGTACATTTTTGTAGACATGCAGTAACTTCTCATGATGATGACCTATCAGGGGAACTTAAACCAATACAACTAACCAATTTTTAAAATGTTGCATTAATGGCTGCCACAACATGAATGTCCATCATAATTCTTCTAAGAGGAGATTTATCAAATAAGTAAAAAAACTTGGAGATGGCTTTTTATTTGCTTTCTTACATTTTTTTTTTTTCTTCCCTAGATCTCTTTGAACCTGTCCATCCTGGATTTTTATCATATGCCAGTGATAGTTTACCTACCTCAGCAACTACCCTCACTGAAGATGCAGTTGGAGAAACAAAAATGGTCATAGACAGTGTTGAAGAAAGCAGCAGACATGCTTTTAAAATGGAAGACTTTGCTGTTAAAGAAGCGTCCACAGATCCTGACACAGGTTCAGAGAAATCAGATTCCTCAAATGCCTCTCTTTTGGGTCAGAATAGAAAGTTGCCTGACAAAGGCAGCACAGGCACTCTGAAACTTGTGTTTAAAAGGAGGACAACAGATAACTTTACTGTTAAAAAATCTTTGGCAGACATGAGTGAAATACCACAGGATCTTAAACCTATTGTGAATTTGAAGAAGAGTGATAGTGAATATGAATTTGACCCACAGACTGGCGTTAACAATAACCAGCCAGTCATAGTGAGGCGGAGAACATTGTCTGTTGCGTCTCACCATGCATCATCAGATGAAGGCAGTGATAGTAGTTCAGTTAGTTCTCATGTAGATAAAATGCACGATCATTCATCAGCAGAAGAGGATATGGAAGAAGAAATGGATCAGAATAATGATGAAGGGGAGGATGATGATAATGATGACCAGGAGGACGAGGAAGATGATAGTAATGATGATGAAGAGGAGAAAAGTTCAGGTGATGATGATGGTGAGGAACATTTTGTGGGTGATAAACAACATTCAAAGAATGTGTATGAAGTTTCATTTGAGGATGATGTTGAGGATAATGACAACAATGATTCATGTGGTGCAAATGCTGATGCTTTCATGGAAACAGAGGAAATGTCAGGAAATGAGGATGTTCATCGTTACAAGACAGTTGCACCCGATGTTTCAGGCCCATCATTGTTCTCATATGATAATGAGCATGGCAGTAGCATTGAGAAGCTTCGTGGTGGAAAGAAACCATCGCAATATTTATCACATAATGACTCTTTAACATCACATGATGTATTCAACTCAAGCCTTACTTTTTCCAATGCTGATTCAACATCAGTTAAACATCCAAACGAATATGATGATATATCTCAGGTTGTGAAAAGAGTGCACCACCCAGTTTTTTCTTTTGAAACCAGTGCAAGCGAAGTCTCTAGGTCATACAGTCAGAATTCCAGAACAACTTCATCCACACAGGAAGAAGAGTTCATAGCAGGGAGTCCAGTAAGCAGCATGGAGAGAGAAGCAGCCAGCAAAGGTCTGCCAGGTTCATCTCTTTTCACAACTCCCAACAAAAGTTTGCTAGAAACAGATGACATGTTCAACTCGGATGATGAGGATGATATGAGAGGTAGCAGAAGAATTGTGTCCACATTTGAGATTGATAATAAAGATCCTCAGAGCAGCATGATTAGTGATTCAGTAAGATCTGCTATTAAGAGTGTTCTTGATGGTGATGATGGTGATGATGATGATGATTGCAATGAAGGATCTCAGACTAGCTGGACTTCATCTGCCCACAGACACACTGCTTCATCAGTTCATCATAGCTTGTATCAGTCATCATCATCTTCAGTTCCTCATAGCCATGATGCTGATCTTGATGCAGCAGTGCAGACCATTTTAAATAACCAGTCACTGTAATAGGATCATTGCAAATAAAGTATTCAAGGTTTTAGGCAGGATGGATCTATTTAATTGTAACTCTGTTGTTTTGCGTTCTAAACAATAAAAAAAAATTTGAATTTCAGTTCTGTTTTTTTTTTAATGGTTTTTTTTTCTAGTCTACACTGTATTGTTAGATTTTGGATAACAAGTGTAATTTAATAGGCAGTGATAAAAAAAAAAAAAGCTATTTCCTATTTGGTTAACATGCACAAGAATTTATCATGCCACAGAAAGTTCAGAAACTTTATGGATTATATATATTTTCTGGTCAGAGTGGACAGTGTATTTCTGAGTACTTATATGCTAACTCTTGTTACTGTGCTCATCAAATTACATTGCTGTGAATATTTATTGTTGTTCATGTTCATGTACAAATCACTTTCATACTTAAATCATTATAGTGGAGTCCACTGTTGAGCACGATATGAAATCATGGGCCTGTTTTCTTACTTGACATTCATATAATGCATGTTCTGTAAGCTCAAGTGAACTTGGATTTTTGTTATTATTTTGTTATCAATGAAGAGTTTTTCTTTTAAAACAATTGGCCAGAACTTTCTAGAATAGGAATTATAGCAATTAATTATTTTTCTCTTTAGCTTGCAGTGCCATTTCAAAAGTACTTTACTGATGCAGAGCTAGAATTGTTGTCAGTAGATTTGGAAATTAAGATGTATAATGCATTTCTAACAGAGAAGAAGGAAAAGACAGCAGACATTGACTGCATATTTTAATTTCCCTTTTTTTCTCTTCTCTCCCCCCTCTTAAACTGCTTCTTAACTCTTCCCGTGCCCAGAAAAAAACCCGTGGACGTTCCCATCCGTCCACACAGAAACCGCGGGTCTTGATATGTTAGGGGGTATAGTTGTAAAATGTAATGGAAAACAGTATTTCCATGTACTTCCGTGTACTTATTATGTTTCAAAGTATAACTAACATGTATGAAAATTTCATAAATGCAGAGTTTTTTTTAGGAAAAAAGAAGTAATGTGATGTTTTTACACAATGACTGTGCCCAGCTCACCATCGGCTAGGTCTAGATATGCACTACTTACCATCTGAGATGTCTAGATCTACTTGTCGATCTCGTATTGTGATTCTATGTTGCATTCTCGCTAAATTAATGTCTGAAATAACATCCTAACTACTTCTCCAGTCGTCTAATATGTCTAGATCCACTTGGGATACATTCAAGAGCAGTGGGGTGGTCACAGGCCATATCCATACCCCTATCTACATCATCAAATATTTAAAATTTTCTATGTTTCTCTTCCTTTTTCTCACTCGGCATCGCTCGTAACTAAGGACTCTTTCACCATTTTGAAAAGTGTCACCGGAAACATGGACAAAATATGTATAATCTAAATATTACACCGGTTGTTTTATTGAAACAAATGAATTGTCACTATAACGACTATGGCACGCAACTAGTAACTGGAAATTCTCACTATAGTGACTGTGGCACGGGAATAGTTAAACTCTACCACATATACTTTATCTACCTTTATTTCATGGTGTCTGTTATGCACTGAGCAAGAATAACACTTCTCCCAGTGATTCAGTGCAGTTTTTTCATAACTATACAAATACAGACAGTAGTACAAATATGAACTTAAACATTTTAGCTTTTCAGCTCACGACAGCAAGAAACAAATTCCACAGCATTAAAAGTAAGTTATAAATAAAAGTCATTGCAGCAGCTAAGCTTCAAGAGGAAAATGGTACAAGGTGATTAATAATAAGTACACAAGAAGTGAAGGCTGTATATAATTGCTTTTTTTTTTTTTTAAAGTCTGTCAGGTTAAGGAAAAAGCAGTTTTGGAACTGACTGTGAACTCTTCTGTCTCTTGTTTTTATCCTTCACAGTAGAGTGATGAAACTGATGCATCCATCTTCGCCTTGGTCTTCCTCTCTTTCTTTTTCCCATTATGTACCCTTCCAATACAGTCTTATCTAGATTATCATGACGTTTAATGTGTCCAAAATATTTGAGTTTTCTTTGTTTAATCCTCTTTACTAGCCAGCCTTCTTCAGTATTAAGTTCTTGTAGTATAGATATTTTTGTTCTTTTTTGTGTCCATGATATTTGAAGAACTGTTCTGCAGCATTTACATTCAAAGGCATTTATGTGTTTCTCAACTTCTTTGTTAAGTGTCCAGGTCTCGCAGGGATATGTTGCAATGGGAAAGATGCATGCCCATAAAAATCTTATTTTTGTAGTTCTTTCTGTTCCTCTCCACAGATTCTTTAGTTGTTTTACTTTCTGAAGAGCGATAGATGTCCTCCTTTTACTTTCCCTCATTGTATCTCCATTATTAGTCAGTAGTGATCCAAGCTATTCAAAACTCTCCACTTCTTCCAGTAGAAAAGTGATTACAATCAGTAAAAGGTAAAAGTCCAGTTTCTTTGCTATATTCAGGCATATTGGGGAATACAGTGTTAGGCCCATATTTTCCATGACCTTCATCGGCACCTGAAAGTGTGATGTGGCTGCTTTACCTTTCCAGATTTCTCCAATACCAATTTTTAGAGGCTGAGTGAACCCTGTGGCCTTTTTAGGTGTGTACCTGAAAAAAATCCCACTGCTGGGACAGAACCTGGTACCACCAGATTAGTAAACTGACCACTCAGCTAACATGGCCACCAATCAGTGATAAACTAAAATATGTTTATGCCTTGGAAGTACATATAAGTGGGAATTATTTTGTTCTTGACACTAATATGACAGCTGAACATTTATTCTCTTAACAAAACAGAAGAAAAAACTTCATCTAGTCTTATCTCTGACATCCGTCTCTTAGTTTGTCTTTCTTGCACTACGAAATTTTACTCCATACACATACACAACTAATCAAGTTCTTGTCTGTTGTGTTTTTTCTTTTGCTGTACACCTCCTTGTTCTTTGTATTGTTTACCCTGCATACAGATTTCTTTTTTCTCTTGTTTCCTAAATTTTCTCAAATTGCGGCCTTGTACTTTTCCCCAGAACATCATTGTATGCTGTTTGTTTTTTTTTTCTTATTGGTTTCCTAAATTTCAGCAGTGATAAAATAACCAATGTACAAAAAGCAGTGTAGCCAGGACTTGCCATTCTCAGTTTTTAGTCTTGCTTTCAGTAACAGTTCTTGTTTCAGTGCTGAAGCTACTACAGTTCAGTCCCAAAGGTTTCGTTCCTAGTAAAAGACTGCTTCCATGTTCTATGCATTATTCACTTGTATCTTTCTGTACCAGGCGTGATACTGACCATATCACCCTCTAGAGTGCTGATGGGTCAAGGAAAATATGGGCACTAACACCATATCTCTGTGTGCCTCTAAGGCATGACAGGATTACCTTTACTTTTCATTTAAAGAAGAAATCCTGTATGTTTCTGCTTTCATGTAAGTAGCAAATGAAATTGACCTTGAGGGAGTTGATTATTGATGAAGGCTTGCTTTGTGGAGTTTTGTGTTTTTAATATATGCTTTATTTGAGGAAAGAAAATAAACCATTTTCCAGTCTTATAGAAGCATAAATTTCCCACTAATATTACATAGCAGTTCGTTTTTAAAAAATATAACCTCGCTATGATGTGAAAATAAGAGAACAGTATATGATCAGGACAGTACTTGATGCATGCTTTATGGAGCTTAAAGATGTGTACATAGTAAATGTTGTATATTTTATTAACAAATTGGTGGTGCTAGCTGCCATCATCTTATTTTACCTATTAAATTATCATTCATGAATTTATTTATCTTCAGTTAATAGTTGCAGACTTTGATGTTTAAATCACATGATGTAAATTTCTGGTCTGAAAACCATCTTGAGCAGACTTTGATACACTAACAGACTAGTTTGTAAAGGTACCTGATGGATAACATAGATCTGAAATAACAGAACAAAAAAGCCATAACTGGATTACATATAGAATGATACCCAAAGGTTCAGAGTAACAAAGAAGAATTGGTGCTTTTATATGTGAGTGGCATATGGTACAGTTTCCATTTAGTAATTATGCTGTAGATTTTTTAATGATAAAACATTCATTCAGGCCACTTACATATTAAAATATGTATTTAATTTTGTAATGCCATTGAGGCTCATAAGGATATGGTGTTAGTGCCCATGGCTTAAATAGTGAACTGCAGATGATAAGGCAGTATTAAGCTTAGAAGGCACTTAGTCTTGAGCAGTTAACCTACAGATAACTATAGATTTATTCTAATGAAGCTCAGGAATGTATTACACTCAGCCAGGTTACTGACCAGTTAGTTTTAAAATATTCATTGATTGTCACAGACTTCAAAGTTACACATGAGTTTTTAATCACTTTTCTCGTCATCAGAGTTTATATTTTTTTCAAATGTTTATATCATTGTTATTGTAAAAGTGAATATATATCACATATCATGTCATAAGAAATAATCTTAATAGGTGTGGTGCCTGTGTTCAGTTTTCCTTGTTCGAAGAATCTCATTGTTAACAGACACACCTGTGTCAGTGAAGAGAGTCATGTTGTTTAGTATGGCAAGAGCAGCAGGTCTGGTATGGGATGCATAGTTGTAGAGGTTAGAATCAGTTTTGCTAATTGCCACAACGCTTGATGAAGATATGCTGTGTTGTTGATTTAGCAAAACATCCTGGCCAATTGAAGATATAATCAGGAAATGTGGCTATCTTCACTTAAATTATCTTCTGCAATTTTGTTGTGCTTTGCTTGGTAAAGTTGACTGGGGGAAATTAAAGAAAATAAAAACTTGGCATATTGTTATAATGCAGAATTATTATTTTCAAATTTTATCATAAGGAGTTTTGTTGTTATTTTGAATGAATCCTGTAAAAAAGTGATGCCTGAAAAGGATTGTGAAAATTATTTTTTTTAAACAAGAGACACACAAGAGTTAACACTTTTGAGACAACTCTTTTGAAAGTGTTTACAATCAACAGATAACAAATACAGAGGTACAAGTGGCCATCACTTAAGCTTACATAGTAAAACTGATATTTTTGGTGGGCATTTCTGACAGTGCTAAATAGATAAGATAAATGACAGTTACAATGGAAAATAGGTCAAGAAATAAAATGAGGAATCCTGACGCAGGATTTTTTAAATCTCATAAATGCAATGTAGCAAAAAGTAGCAGAGTGGAATCTTGTGATCATTAGTCAGTCATCCCAGAGAAAGCCAGTAGAGCTGTTGGAAATAATGAATAGTCATTATGGCTTTTTATGAAACATTCAACCCAGTGATACATGTAATTTGCTCAGAGTGTAATACTGATTTACTACTAAAGAGAGTAAGATTTTGGAGGGGGGAGGAAGAGGGCTGGACATTAAAGATCCAGCGTTGAATTTAAGCTATCAAGCAGAGCACAGCAGGCCGAAGAAAAAAAGGTCGACCACGTGAAACTCTAAAGAGAACATTGTTAAGAGACGCCAGTTTAGTGGGCATAACATTCCTTGGTGCAGTTGAAAGACTCACAGAAAACGGGAAATCTTGGCAAATAACTATGCGAGCCCTATGTGACGTTTAACGGCATGGGAAGGATGTAAGAATTGAATGGTTTGAAGCATATTTCCCATTTTGGATAGAGTTCAGTCGTTGGCAGAACTGACACTTTCTGGCCACCCTAATTGGACTATAAATATCACTTTCCTGTATCATTTATATATATATATATTTTTGGTATGTTGTCTATGATTTATGCATTTATCATGCTTTATATTTCTCTAGTTTTTTTTTTAGTTCTAAATATATGAACAAGTGTTTCTTTTTTATAATACATAATAAATCTTTTTTTTTTCAGTCATCAAACCATTTTATGTCAAAATATGGTACATAACTCCAATCATAGCAATTTAAGCTTGGTAGAGAAGTAAACCCAAGGCATTAGTTTGTGTAAGCAATAAACTAACCATTTCAGCCAGTATGTTACAGTAATAACATTTTCTCCAGTAAGAGATAGTTTGGTTTATTTCTTTGTTGGTGCACTTTTGCAGCTTTCTTCATGAAAAACTCATAGCCTCTGAACGCTATCACAGTAATGTAGCACTAGAAGAAAGAGGACCTGTCCACAGTTTTTCACTTAAGGCATATGGCAGTTGTATGTCTCATTTCATAAAAGTTGTTCTCTTTGCTTTGTTTTCAGATAAATTAATGCTCATTTTGGTGTTTTCTGTCTGTACAAATGTTATGTCAAATGTTTACAGAAGTTTACGTCAGAGATGTACTGAATATTCAATTTGAAGTCATATTTAGCAGAAAATGGTGAAATTTGAATATTCACATTCAAAGGAAAATTCAAATACCACAGTTCAGATTGCTTGAACAAATATATCTCATTGATTGCTTCCTGCTGACACCAAATTAATATTTCAGTCAGATCAGATGAAATGTTACAGTAGAGATTTGCATGTCAGGTCTCAGCAAATTCTGTTAAACAGTGCAAGACTTCTAGTGCATGTAATTACAAATTTGCATTAATTTTCTACTATTTATACTTAATCATAGGTTTACATTCGTGTTGATATTTTTGGTGAGCGATCTTGTTTCTTGTATTTGGCTTTCTTGAAAAGTTATTATTTTGTATTGAATTGAATAGTTATAACAGTGTATTCAGTACATCTCTGGTTTATGTGTATATTTTCAGAGGCAGCATTTCCAAGTTGTTGTGTGAATGGCACTTCCAGCATTTCATTTGAAATCTTTTGTCAGCATGTCGGATACAGTTGTAATGGAATAATCTTATAGATTACACAGAATTAATCCATATCAGCAATAGATTGTAACAAGCTGGCAGAAAAACAACTTTTCACAAATGGCAAAATAATCTGATGGATTTAGTTTTAAACAAAATGAGCTATATGCATGACTAGGTTCTGACATCCATGTTTGATTTTGTACATAGCACATGGTGGCTGTTGTTTGTTTGTAAATGAAATTATTTTGTGTGTACAGATGTGAAAATAAGGTAATTTCAGTATAAATAAATTATTGCTATTCTTTTCTTGTGAAAGAATTAGCTGTTATGAGAGCACTTTACTGCGTTTGTGTCACTTTATTTTGAAGAACACATTTGTTTTGTATCACTGATTTTTTTCTAGGTTTGATTAAGTTTCTAGAAGTTTGTGTCATTAGTTTTTCTAGGTTTGATTAAGTTTCTAGAATGAACTGCTTGCATGTGAAATGTCGAGATGCTTATTTTATTCAGTGAGAAACAGTCTTGACATTTGCAATGACAAAATGAGAAAAATACCAAAACAAAATTTTTCCAGTGTTTGTATTTTAGCACAAATAAATCTTTACTTACATCTGGTGCCTGGGGCACCACTTGATACAAATAAAAATCTGTTTTGTGAGAGTACATTGAACAAAAATATAACACCATAGGAATCTCAGGTTTAAATGTTTAAGAAAGAAAATCATATCTTAAGAAGATAGTATAAAGTGGCCAGAAGTTTTATCAGGCTAAAGTTCAGAGGTGCTGTGTTATATTGATCTTTGTCAAGGATTCCCACTTCAATGTATTATTTCTATTGCAATAAAGCAGCTTTCTTGGAGTAGCTGCTTACAGTAGATTTTTGCTGTGTTATTGTGAACGCTTCTTTTATACTTGAAACAGAATGAGCAACGTTCTGATTGCTGTTAAAATTAGATTGGTCTGTCTTTAAATTAATAATGAGCTGTAAAACAAGCCAGAGAATCCTAAAACGGGCCGAAGAAAAAAGTCAGCCACATGAAATTCTAAAGAAGACATTGTTAAGAGAAGCTAAATTAGTAGGCATAAAATCCCTTCATGAGGTTGAAAAGCTCGCTAAAAACAGGAAAACTTGGCTAATACTGTGTGACCCCCATGTGATATTTAACAGCATAAGAAGGATGTAAGATGTAAAACAAGTAGTAACTGAAATGCTTCATTATTCTCATTGTTTTTTTTCTTTAGTCTGTTCCACATGAGCTTTCTTTAGTATCTGAGGAGAAGAGCATTAGTATTCTCTTTGGTAAGTTAATTCATTTCCTTTTCATGGTATAGGCACTCTCAGGTTTTATCTAAAATCTTCATATCTTACATGTCTGTATATAGAATGATCTTGTTGAATGGAGATGGTGAGGATGAACAGAGTGACGTCTGTAATTCAGGCACATGGCTAAACCACATGACCACTTTTTTCTGTGTGCGTTATAGTGGTTTCTTACATTGGTTGATTGCTTCTTTTTTTTTTTTCATGTTACTAGGTTCAGCATTTAGATTGAAAGATGAAATATATTGTCTGATTCTGTTACTTGTCTCTAACTGTCTCTGATGATGCTATATTCTGTTCATTTGTAGTAGTTCTTATTGAAACCTCATTGTGTTGATCAGTTTTCTTTCCTTGTTTTTTTCCCTCCCACGTTTTGGTATCCAGCTGTGAAATTTTGGATGTTTTTGTTTGTTTTTTTTTCACGTTACATTTTTCTTCAGAGATTTAGGTCAGGTATTTTTCTCAAAGTGTATGTCAAGTTAATATGTGTCTCTTTCATAAGTTTTTTTTTAAATCTTATTTTTATTTTATACTGCAACCATCAGAACTTACAATGAATGATTCCACTACCACACATCAGTAACAAATATTCCACAGAAGTTGATATTTTTTACTGATGTTCAGAAATTGCAGGGTATTGTATATGCTTCAAATACTTTAACAATTCAGTTTATTCATTGTACAAATTTTAAGTATCTAAAACATGCTCTAAAAAGTGGGGTACCCAGACAGGTGTATTGAAAACTCATGTACCATTTAATTTTTTTTTTTTTTTTGGTAGCTTTTATTCATAATTTTATTTTGCTCAAACTGGCAAATCACCAAACTTACAAAGATTCTCCAAGTATTGCACTTTTAGTATTAGGCGGATGTCTCGGTGTACTCATTGGTCAGGTAGATCTTTGTCCACTGTTGTATGTGCTTTGTCTTCTCTCTGCCACCCCCAGCTTGGTTTGTATATTGTTACCTTCACATGCTTAATTTAAGCAAAGGTCTTGTGTGTGTGGGGGCAGGTGTTTAATTCTGCACTGTATGCTGGCATCCCAGTGTAAAAAAGGGGGGGGGGGTGGGGGAATATTCTGTTGAGGAAAGTTCTTTGTCAAGTGTGCAGCAGGGTAATTCTTCATTTCATATTCTGAGTCATGCTTTTGCTTTCTATCATTTTTTACAAATTTATTTTCCATTTCTCTCCATTTTTTTTTTCCAGTTACTCCTTTTTTTGCTGTGTCTCTGCTCACCTTCTTGTATATGTTCAGTAAATCTAGTTAGTGTTGCTTTAGATTGTTGATGGAGATTTGTGTGCTTACTTTTGCGTTTAGATTTTTTTGGCAGTTTTTCTGTAATGCAGGAGTCTTGGAAATACACTAACTTCATGTAATCATATTGCGTATCATGGCTGTATCTTTATTGGTAGCTGCAATACTTATTCTGTTTTGTTGTAAGCTTTTCTGCAACCATTTTTCGTATCTGATGTCCCACCTGTTCAACCTTTTTTCCCATTAATTTATGATGAGCAAGTTAGGTTTTTTTTTATACTGGCCATTTTTTTTTATACCAGCCGTATTGTTACTACAAAACAGCACTTGGAGGTGATGTTATCAGTATTTTATATATAAACTGTACAGAACGAGCCCTGTCCAAGTTAAGTTTTATATACATTGACAAATTTAATACCTGTAAATATCGATCAAGTGCTTGCGTGTTTCTGTATGCCACAGAATTAATGTCCTCATTTTTTTTTACAGAAACTATCATTCATATCATTTGTCATATCACTCAGCATCCATGGATTCACTGTATCTGTAATACATACACAGTGAGATCAAATTGGTTTTTTTGTTTGTTTGTTTTTTCTGTGTATCTTGTTGGAAACATTGTGTGTAATATATACCTTGCTCCTACTGAGAGCTGGAGGTGGAAGGGCAACCAGGCATGATAGTGACCATATCACTCTCTAGTATGGGGAAAAAGCCAAGAAAAATAAGGGCACTAATATTAAATGCTTTGTAAATCTCAGTAAATATGTACTTTATAAGCCTCAGTGACATAACGTAACAGCCAAACTCACTTAATATCATATCACTTTATGTTACATCCCAGATATTGTCACAGAAATTTGTATCCCCGGCCAATCCACTTAAGTAAGTAATGGGCTTTACTCCGGTTACTATCACATCGTTTATTGGCACAAATCAGTTAATATCACAGTATTTTTGCACCGTGAAGAGTTAAAGACTCCACTTTGTATCATAAAGTGGGTGAGTCCAAGCTATAAACATCTCAAAAAAGGCTTATCACCGTTGCGACTCATCAAGGATGGGGGCGGCCGTTTGATCACCGAGTACATGTCGCATCAATGTAATGAACATGTGGGCATCAAAACCGAGATAGTGTGAATAAAAGGCTTACCACTGCCGCCCTTTCGTGATTAAAATCTGCCTTCTTTTGGTCATTGTCTTCTTTATCAAGACGTGGGCGGTGTTAAGCTCGAAATACGAGCTTAAAACAAGTCACGAAATCCGCTGTGCTTCAAGAACGTAAAGAGCCTGCCTGTCACTTATAAGGCCAACCAACGTGCTTTGATGACAAGTGAGCTGTTTAAGGACCGGGTCATTCCTTTCGACAACAAAATGAACCGAATGAGTAGAAAAGTTTTATTCGTTGATAACTGTCCAGCGCACACTGACATCGCCAATCTGATGGCTACAAAGCTTGTTTTCCTGCCACCTAACACAACCAGCGTGTTGCAGCCGTACGTCCAAGGTATCATTTACGCCTTAAAGCAACAGTACAGAAAGCGAATAGTGCGTCATGGAACAAAAGCGTGTCACTGAGATCGACATCAAGGTAGCGATTAATTTTATGCATGCGGCATGGAATATCGTCGGTCAGTCAACGATTGTGAACTGCTTTTGTACATTGCAGTTTACTTTCTTGCCCGAGCCAGGGATCAATACAAATGCCGGCGATATTTGTGATGTTCCCCCGGACTTGATCATAGATGAAGAGTGGGCAGCAATTTCTGATGGAAGTGTCACGTTTGATCAGTTCGTTTCAACTGATGACGGGTTGATTATCAACGGAAATGTATTCAGTCGAAGAGATCATCGTTAGTTGGAGTAAAAGTAAGGTAGATAACAACGCCGAGGATAGTGCTGATGACGTCAGTGAGTCCATCACGGACCAGACGCTCACCAAAACGTTCTTACACTCAGTCTGTAAGCGCGTTCGAAACTGCGCTCTCTCATTCACAGTTTGAGGTGACGCAGGACGTTTTTAGTGCTGTATCGTTTTTAAATTACTTTTTAATTAATAGATTAAATGAAGTCTTAAGAGAGGCTGGAGTTAAAAAGCAAATTATAGCAAAGGTCAGTGGCAGACAAGCGAGATTTATAGGACATTTCCTGAGAATAGGAAAATTAGAACACACTGTAGCAAGTGGAAAACTTGAAGAAAAGAGACAGAGGAAGACAGAGAGAGAGAGAGTTTACTTGATGGGCTGTCAGTGTGGCTAAGAAGAAAGTCACTCTGGAGACAAATTCGCCTACTCCACGCGGCATGGCACTTAGATTAGATTAGATTAATAGACCAGTTATCACTGCACAACATAAAATCACACATTTTTTAGTACTACTGCTGACAAGTCAGATGCTTGATTATAGTGTTTTTTTTAATATTGTAAGACTAAGACTTGCTGTATTTTGTGATTAGTACATATTGTGTCCGATGATGATAGCTGTGGCTGTTTGTTATGTGTTTAATGTAGCAAATGTGAGACGGACGGACACACGCACACACACTGGCCCAGTTAAATCCCTTGTAATTGACTTCGCTTTATGTCAACTCCGCTTATTGTCATCATATTTTGACGGTCCCGACGATGTGACATTAAACGGGTTCGACTGTACTTCATAAGCCTCGGTAACATGATGTAACATTAACTACTTTATAAGCCTCAGTAACATGACATAACATTAACTACTTCATAAGCCTCAGTGACATGATGTAACATTAACTACTTCATAAGCCTCAGTGACATGATTCAGCTACTTCATAAGCCTCAGTGACATAACATAACATTAACTACTTCATAAGCCTCGGCGCATGACGTAACATTAACTACTTTATAAGCCTCAGTGACATGACTCAGCTACTTCATAAGCCTCTGTGACATGATGTAACATTAGCTACTTTATAAGCCTCAGTGACACAATTCAGCTACTTCATAAACCTCAGTGACATGACATAACATTAACTACTTATAAGCCTCAGTGACATGATGTAACATTAACTACTTTATAAACCTCAATGACATGATTCAGCTACTTCATAAGCCTCAATAACATGACATAGTATTAACTACTTTGTAAGCCTCGGTGATGTGACATAACATTAACTACTTTATAAGCCTCAGTGACATGACATAACATTAACTACTTTATAAGTTTAGTGACATGACAACATTAGCTACTTTATAAGCCTCCGTGGCATGACGTAACACGGGGTTATCTACCAGAACAATCCCGTATAAGATTCCAACAATAATCTGCCATCATGTGTGCATCCCATCTTCCGTGGCATCTGGGTTCCATTGTTTTTATGTCGTGGTGAAATATTTCATCTTGCTCTTCGCTTTTTCTTCTTCATTCACCTCCACCATCAAGACCGCCCAGTGATCCTACAGAATTTACTCTGTGGTCCTCGATAGGTCCCGTGGTCCTCGAAAGGACCACACGAGATTCAGAGTATCGCAGGGCTTGAACCTGTATTCTTGGTGGGTCTTAGAAGCGGGAATGCGTGACACTGTGGTTTTCGTTGCACCAGTTTAATCTAGAGTTGGACATTCTCACCGGAAAACCTCGACGTGTTTTGGATATCAGTGTATCCCCGCCGGGTGAGAGCTGATTGCCCATCCAGTCCAGCTTTGGACTTTCTGACCAGAAAACCTCAGCGTGATTAGGATACGCATACATCCCCGCCAGATGAGAGGTGGTTGCCTGTCTAGACTGCACTGGTCCAGTGTCTCCGACTTCAGCATTTTGTGGTCGTGGCCGCTACCCTTCCTAGTTGTGACCAGGACGGAGATTTTGTTCAGGAGGGCGAATCCTCACCTCTAGTAAGTTTCACCCCTGGGTTGAGCCGGTTTAGGCATATTATCCCAGTAAGGGCGTGTTTAGGACGTGAACGACCTCTAGAGCGGAGGTGCCGTTACATGAGTAGCCATCAAGTTTCACCCCTGGTTTAAGCCGGTTTAGGCATATTTCACCAGTATGGGTGTATATCGGACGTGGCCGGCCTCTAGAGCAGAGGTGCCGTGGTATGAGTAGCTCTCACCGTGAGACCACTGAACATACCGACTAAGCTTCACTTTATCCTTTCCATCACCTTTTCACATCGGCGCCGCACGGCAACCCTAATTTATTTTTCGCATTTTCTTCATTGGCCGGGAGGAGCTTTCACTCCACGCGCGGCATCCAAAGCAGTGTCTTAACTTCTGGGTTAAGCCAGTTCAGGCATTTCGCCCGATATGAGTGCACATAGAACATGACCGACCTCCAGACCAGAGGTGACATGATTTGATTACTGTTTACTTCGCTTAATCCTTTCTTTCACCTTTTCCACAGTGGTGCCGCTTGGCAACCCCATTCGCACCTTTCTTCACTGGCCAGGATGAGCCCCACTCCACGCACGGCAGCTGAAGAATATCCCCAGCAGCCGGTTACCCGTTACAAACATGGTAGGCATGTCACGTACCATCGACATTTGACAGGGCAGACATTTGAAAGATGCGTCGCCGGTACAGAAGGTCATGCGATTAGCATAAAGTTATCCAGAGTCACCAGTTGGGACGCCGCGCCCAGCGAAGGGCAACGACGATTGTTTTGAATAATAAAAGCGCTCTTTCCACGAGGGTTTGAGCTTGGTAAGCATGTATTAACTATAGAATTGCCACAGTTATCCAAGTAAGATCGTGTCATCTAAGAAACCTCCACTGATTTAATGAGCCATTCATTAAATTAATACTACTAAGACAGTGTGAACTTAGACATGCATGGCTTAATCTTTGAGACAAGCATATGACTACTGACAGGGTCAACCAGATAGCTTTCTTCACCAAACCTTAGTCGGATATCTGCCGACAGACCGACGCGGGGCAAGGGAGACAGCGCTCTGCTCAGAGCAGATCCCTTTCGACCCAGGCGGCGTTTCATTTCCTTTAACCGGCGGCGGCCGGCTCTCTGTGCTCTAATGAACGAGAAAAAAGCACGGCACCGACAACCAACGCACATTACATTCTACAGATCCGATATTCTTTGCGAGTGATGAGCCAATTTTTTAATTAAAAAAAAGTATTCTTGTGAATGCATACTTTATCTCCTCTCTCTATTTCTTCGTCCCTTATGTTTTTGTATGATTAAAGCTCAGGCTGAAACGTAACAACTTTGTAGTCGTTAAACAATAAAGCTGTTCCTATTTTGTTGTCCTAGTTTCTACATTCTGGTATCACAGCTTTACTGCAGTGCTTCGTGTACATCTATATACTTATTAATTAATTATTGTGTGCTGCTGATGCATCCATTTGCAGTTTATCAACGATGTTTTGTAGCCATCTTCGCCTTGGTCTTCCTCTCTTTCTTTCTCCCATTATGTACCCTTCCAAGACAGTTTTCTCTAGATTATCATGACGTTTAATGTGTCCAAAATATTTAGATTTTCCCTGTTTAATCCTCTTTACTAGCCAATATTAAGTTCTTCAATATTAAGTTCTTGTAGTATGGATATATTTGTTCTTTTTTTTTGTGCCCATGATATTTGAAGAATTCTTCTGTAGCTTTTACATTCAAATGCATTTATGTGTTTCTCAGCTGTTTTGTTAAGTGTCCAGGTCTCATATGCATATGTTGCGATGGGAAAGATGCATGCCCTTAAAAATGTAATTTTTGTAGTTCTGTCTGTTCCTCTCCACAGATTCTTTAGTTGTTTTACTTTCTGAAGAATGATAGATGTCCTCCTTTTAATTTCTCTCATTGTATCTCCATTATTAGTCAGTAGTGATCCAAGACATTCAGATCTCTCCACTTTTTTCCAATTTTTCTTCATTGACACATATTTCAGCTGCCTTGTTTGTTTTGTCAGTTGTCATCAATTTAGTTTTCTTCACATTAAGATAGAGGTTTTGCTCTTCGCTGTTCCCACGGACTGACATAATTAGTTTTTCCACTCCTTTTTGTGTTGTGGACAGTAATACTGTGTCATCAGCATATCTAATCTCTGGTATTTCATAACCTCTGTTTGTTATGGCATCGTACTATTCTTTGTCTACATCTTCTCTAACATTCCTCATTATATTTTCAGTATACAAGTTAAATAAGTAAGGCGACAATATGCACCCCTGACGGACCCCTTGTTTTATGTCAAACCAAGTTGTTGTTTCACCATTTATTATTACTGCTGCCTGTTGGTCTAGATACAGCAGTGATGTTAATTGTTAACAAATATGTTGGAAATCCCATTTTTCCCATTATTTCCCAAAGTTTCTGGTGTTGTACACAATCAAATGCCTTTGAGTAGTCTATAAAAGATAAATATAGATTCACATTAAACTCTCTGCATTTCACTATTATTAATCTTATATTGAATATATGATCTCTTGATCCTCATATTTGCCTGAAACCAGCTTGGACCATATTGACTTCTTATTCTATTTTCTTATGAAATCTCCCCATTATGATTTTTAACAGAATTTTACTGGCATGACTAATCAGTGCAACAGTTCTGTAGTTTGTGCATAACTTCAGGTTACCCTTTTTATGGCAGTGGTTTGAATATAGTTTTTCCATTCTTTTGGCCAAATACTTGAGTGCCATATCTTATTCCATAGTGCATGATAGATTTTAGCACATTCCTTTCCTCCTGCTTTAATAAGTTCAGCTGTTATCTCATGAGATCCTGGTGATTTACCATTTTTCAGATTCTTTATTGCCCATAAAACTTCTTCTATTGTCGGTTTGGGTTCTTTCTCCTCCAAAAATAATTCACACTGTTGATTTCTGTCAGTTGTTTCATACATTCCTCTGCAATATTCCTTCCATCTTTATAGAATTTCCTCTATCTCTGTCAAGGTATTCCCCATCTCGTCACAAATTACATTTAGCTTAGGTGTGACATTTCTCGTCAATGTCTTCATTTCACTAACTCTTCCACACTTCTGATGTCCTTCTATTCTTTCACAACAATCTTGTATGTATTGTTTTTTTTTTTGTCTTTTCTTATGTTTCTTCGTATTTCTTTTGTTAAAGATTTATATTCCTCTTTGTTGTTGTTTGTCGTTTTCCAGTGGGTATTCATTTCGCTATGTTGTTTTATCAGTTCTAGTGTTATATATACACACACACACAATGAACTTTAAGCTGAAAATAAATAATAATCGCCCAAACTTAGTAACACATGGCCGTATCCGTCTTCTTCTAAACAACGCCGAAAATCAAAGTGCCGGATAATCTTTGAGTACTAATTTAAAAAGTAAACTTGTCAGAGTATTATAAACTAAACTAACATCAGATCCCAATGCTGCCATATTATATTAACTGCGATTTCCCTCACATTTCTCAACCTCTCTTTAAATGTGTATTTAAATAAAATTTAAAAAAAAGACAGCTGTGATCATTGCGCATTTCTGTCATTAACTAGAAAAAAAAAGTTTCTACATCATTGAAAGGGATCCGGGGTAGCCAAAGTTAACTGTGACCATTGCTTTATAAATAAATGAACTTTTTACACACTAGTTATGGACACAGTAAAACATTATTATTATTATTATTATTATTCAGCTAACGAAATGAAAGGACTGGATTATTCAGAAAAATGTCTTTCCTAGTTACCAACACTACGAGAATTTAGTTACAAAAATTGCCAAGCAAATGTGCAGGGAATCAACGAATATAACTTGTGACGATATGAATCTTACATCATTCCCGTGCAGCTAAACGTCACAAAGGGGCCGCATGGTAGTTCGCCAAAATTTCCTGTCTTCGGCGAGTTTTTCAATCTCATCAAGGAATGTTATGTAATGTCCTCTTTAGAGTTTCACGTGGTCGACCTCTTTTTCTTCTGCCTGTTATGTTCCATTTGATAGCTTGTTTGGGGATCCCCTGATTGTTTCTTCTCATCACATGACAGACATATGTCCATCTTCTTTTGCTGATCACCCATGAGACAGGTTGTTGTTTGCTCATCTGTCTGATCTCTGCGTTGTTCTTGAACTCGTTCCACTTTATACCGAGTATTTTCCTTAGGCATTTGTTTTCGAAAGAGTTTTTAGTTTGTCTATTTCTTTAGTTGATTTCCAGCTTTCACATGCATAAATGAGGGTGGATATTACATTTGAAACTTGGTTTTTATGCTCATAACTTTTGAATGCTATATGGTCTCAAGATTCTTGATTCTTTATTTGCTTGATGGCAAATAATAATAAAAAATAATGGGCAGCATGCACTTTATTATTAAACAAAGCATCACACACCAGTTTCAGATGAGTGACCTTATTGCTTAATAAGCTAGGTAGGTACACGAGATGGACCCTAAACTATAATCTAAATTTTCAAAAATATATTCCCCATTAACTTCTTACCGGATATCCGGTATATTTAACAGGACTTGACCTGATGAATGTCAAACATGGAGGGGAAAATCGAAGAACTGAAGAAAAAATGCAGAATGGGGCAGGGAGATTTGTCCACGCTGCCCAAACAACCTGACTTAGACACGGTTTACAATCGCGATGGTTATCTCCGACAGTACGATTGTGAAATAAAAAGAAGGTGTGAGATTTGTTTGTTCTGTCAGTAAAAAAAAAAAAGATGATGGTTCTGTTTGAAACACAAATTTGTTCAAAACAAACGAACTTGAAATCTTATGACCGACTGTCGGAAAAAAATAGTTACAATTTCACCATTCATGGGTGCGTCTAGATTGTAGGCAAAAGACAGTCCCTCACATCATCATCAGGGGCTACAGATGAACACGCGACAGTTGCTACACGGAGATTCCAAAGAGCAGCAGACATCTTGACATCATGGACAAACAAATGGTGTGTAAGTATCAACACAGAGAAATCAAGTACCACTCTGTTCGCTCTCTCATCTAAACAGAAAGCAGGTAAGATCTTTGTAAATGAAATATCCTTAAGGATGGACAACCAACCCACTTAGGAGTGACTCTTGACTCAAAACTGACCTGGAAGCAACACATCAACAGCGCAGAAGCAAACGCCAGAAGAAAACTAGGTATAGTAAGGAAATTGAGTGGAACCACATGGGGAGCTAGTGAAAGAATCCTCAAGAATGTATATCAGCAGAGTATTATACCACATTTAAAATATGGCTCAACAGCTTGTTGCACAGCATCAAACACTACACTGCATAAAGGTACAAAATCAGTCACTATGGATTATCATAGATGCTATATGCAGAAAATAGTTGGTGTTCAAGCGCTAAAAGAACATAGAGACACAAAGGTCATGGCCTTGGGAGAGAAATTCCTCAGTATAAACCCTGAAGGAGAGATTCAATAGCTTGGCACTAAGATGACTTAAAGGAAGCAGCTTCATTCATCAGGCCAAGCATATGCGTAAGCTGATACCTGACCTTCCAGTTGTAGTTGCCCCATTATCATCTGTAACAGAGCTTACACCATGGAAAGAAGCAGATTGTACACAAATAACTATTCAAATTGAAGTGAAAGTGTGCAGAATGGTGAGATGCAAAGCAGTCTTGTAAGATCAACAGCCACACTTAGTTTGCTAGATGACAAATATCCATGTGACACCTGGATGTGTGTATATACAGATGGATCTGCACACAATGCCATAAAGAATGGAAGGGCAGATGCACATATTGAATATCCAAACAACACAACTGACAAGATTTCCATACCTACTGGAAAATACAGCAACAACTATGATGCAGAAGTTAGGGCAGTTATTGCTGTGGTTGAAATACTTTCAAACTCTAGAATTGATACATGCCCCATAGTAATTCTCACATATGCAAGATCAGTACTGGAAGCTCTTCAATGCAACAAACTACCAGACCTTAAGGATGCTTTGTCAAAAATTGCCTCATAACAGAGTCACTTTGTAGTGGATTCCCTCCCACTGTTGGATAGCAGAAAATGAGAAAACGACAATCCAGATTTGTGGAGCATGTTAATAGTCAAGAGGCGGGCTAGAGCACCAAATGGCAACAGGGAAGATCAAAGGTTAAAAAAAAAAAAAAAGACGGAAAAGATTTCTGATGGCTTGGCATCCTGGCACAGGAGATGCTCAGTAACAAGCCTGTTGAGATGCACAAAGGATCAAGTGTTATGGTAGGACATGCTGTCCTACGCTTGTTGGCAAGGGATCTTGAGAGAGTGTGTTTTCTGCCCTTGGTAAGACTAACAGATCTGTGTACAACTCCCGTAAAGACAAGCACTGCTCTTGCCATAACAGCAGTTGAACCTGCATAAAGTTTCCTCATCACAAAATTTATCTGTCAGTGTATTAATTTTTTTTTTCTGATTTTTAATTTTACTTGTTCCTGCTTTCAATATCACTGTTTCAGATACAACTGCTTCTATGATATGGTTTCTAGAATAGAAAGATCTGAAGGCAGCATGGAGATATTCACCAGAGGCTATGAAATATTTGGTATTCATCATGAGAGTGACAATTCCATTACTGCAACAGAATGGGCCCCTGGATCAGATGGCATTTACCTCCGAGGAGATTTCAGTTAGTGGTTGTGATAAGAAATTGAGGTCATTCAGTGTGTCTTAAGAATATGACAGGACCAAAAAAGTTAATGGATTATCTTGTATACACTAGTTCATTAGGGGCTTCTGGGTAACAAAATGGTTAGTGCACTAATCTTTCATGAGTTATTTTCATTCATTTTATATACTTCCAAAATAAAACACTTGTTGCTATCTGTTTATTTTACCAGTTAGATTACTTTCTAATAGCCTTATATTTGTCTCTGATCATTGTTTTTTTTTAAAAATTGCACTTAATTTAGCATATAGAAAATTTCACAGACAAGTAAAATAAATATTCATTAATTAATTTGCATGTCCCTTGTGGAACTTTGCCTCCCAAACGGCACTCCTGTAGGCCTCTTAGTTGTGAGCAAGATGGCCTGCTGCTGGTGCATCTATTTACAGATCATCAACGATGTCTTGCAGCCATCTTCGCTTTGGTCTTCCTCTCTTTCTTTTTCCTATTATGTACCTTTCCAAGACGGTCTTCTCTAGATTATCATGACGTTTAATGTGTCCAAAATGTTTAAGTTTTCTCTGTTTAATCCTCTTTACTAGCCAACCTTCTTCAGTATTAAGTTCTTGTAGTATGGATATATTTGTTCTTTTTTGTGTCCATGATATTTGAAGAACTCTTCTATAGCATTTACATTCAAAGGCATTTATGTGTTTCTCAGCTGTTTTGTTAAGTGTCCAGGTCTCACAGGTGTATGTTGCAATGGAAATAATGCATACCCTTAAAAATCTTATTTTTGTAGTTCAGTCTGTTCCTCTCCACAGATTCTTTAGTTGTTTTACTTTCTGAAAAGTGATAGATGTCCTCCTTTTAATTTCCCTCATTGTATCTCCATTATTAGTAGTGATCCAAGATATTCAAAACTCTCCACTTCTTCCAGTTTTTCTTTATTGATACATATTTCAGCTGCCTTATTTGTTTTGTCATTTGTCATTAATTTAGTTTTTTTCGCATTAAGATAGAGGTTTTGCTCCTTGCTGTTCTTACGGACTGACATAATTAGTTTTTGTATTCCTTTTTGTGTTGTGGACAGTAATACTGTGTCATTAGCATATCTGATCTCTGGTATTTCGTAACCTCCAATTGTTATGGCATCATAATATTCTTTGTCTACATCTTCTCTAACATTTCTTGTTATATTTTCAGTATACAAGTTAAATAAGTAAGGCGACAATATGCACCCCTGACGGACCCCTTGTTTTATGTCAAACCAAGTTGGTGTTTCACCATTTATTATTACTGCTGCCTGTTGGTTTAGATACAGCAGTGATGTTAATTGTATCAAATGTATTGGAAATCCCATTTTTTTCCATTATTTCCCAAAGTTTCTAGTGTTGTACACAATCAAATGCCTTTGAGTAGTCTATAAATGACAAATATAGATTCACATTAAACTCTCTGCATTTCACTATTATTAATCTTATATTGAATATATGATCTCTTGATCCTCATATTTGCCTGAAACCAGCTTGGACCATATTGACTTCTTATTCCATTTTCTTATGAAATCTCCCCATTATGATTTTTAACAGAATTTTACTGGCATGACTAATCAGTGCAACAGTTCTGTAGTTTGTGCATAACTTCAGGTTACCCTTTTTTTGGCAGTGGTTTGAATATAGTTTTTCCATTCTTTTGGCCAAATACTTGAGTGCCATATCTTATTCCATAGTGCATGATAGATTTTAGCACATTCCTTTCCTCCTGCTTTAATAAGTTCAGCTGTTATCTCATGAGATCCTGGTGATTTACCATTTTTCAGATTCTTTATTGCCAATAAAACTTCTTCTATTGTTGGTTTGGGTTCTTTCTCCTTCAATAATAACTCATACTTTTGATTTCTGCTTTCACAGTCAGTTGTTTCATATATTCCTCTGCAATATTCCTTCCATCTTTCTAGAATTTCCTCTATGTCTGTCAAGGTATTCCCCATCTCATCATAAATTACATATAGCTTAGGTGTGACATTTCTCGTCAGTGTCTTCATTTCTTTAAACATTTCACTATTTCTTCCACACTTCTTATGTCCTTCTATTCTTTCACAACACTCTTGTATGTATTGTTTTTTTGTCTTTTCATATGTTTCTTCGTACTTCTTTTGTTAAAGATTTATATTATATTCCTCTTTGTTGTTGTTTGTCACTTTCCATTGCATCTTCATTTCTCTACTTTGTTTTATCAGTTCTAGTGTGCCTGCTGTTATCCATCCATTCATGTTTTCTTTACTGGAATCGCTTTAGCTGTTGTTATTAAGATATCTCTGGCCTGCATAGCCAATTCATCTTGTGTCATCATCCTCTTGTACAGCCATCAGGATTTCAAAATGGTTTTTCACTTCTATACCATATTGTTCTGGTATTTTTGTAAGATCAAAGCGGAGTGGTCTTGATCCCGTAACTGTCTTTTTTATCTTTATCTTCATGTCTGCTATTAATAACTCATGGTCTGTGTCACAATCAGCACCTGGTAAAGTTTTTGCTGATGTTATACTTGATCTCCACCTTCTTTGCACTAAAATTTAATCTGTTTGATTCTTGATTTTCCTGTCAGGTGATGTCCATGTGTAAAGTTTTCTTGGATGTTGTTTAAAAAGTGTGTTAGCGATCATTAGCTTATTTTCCGTGCAAAATGCCATTAGATTGTTATCTGCCTCATTTCTGTGCCCTATGCTAAATTTCCCTACAACATATCCTTCGTCTTCTTCTCTTTCTGTACCAATCTTTGCATTAAAATCCCCCATTATTAATACAATATCATTTTTCCATTCCTGGTCTATTGTCATTTGCAGTGTGTTATAAAAGTTTTCTACTTCCTCTTCTTCTGCTGCTGACGTAGGTGCATATATCTGGATGATTGTTACTTTTCTAGGAGTGCCTTTAAGTCTGATAGTGAGGATTCTATCACTTACTGGATTGTAACCTAGTAATGCTTTTGATGTTGATTTGTCCAAGTAAAAAGGCACTCCATTCTTTCCTCCTAATTCTCCACCAGAGTATATAAAGATATTATCATTCTCGCTCTTGAAGTGTCCTGATCCTTTCGATGTTTGCAGATTCCCAAAATGTGTATCCCAGTTCTTTTCATCTAGTCGCTTATTATTTGATACTTTCCCTCATAATACTTCTCACATTCCATGTTCCTACTCTTATTTTTCTTTTTAGTTTTATGCAGGGGTTTTCCTTAGTAACACCGTCAAGATTTTTTCTGTCATCACAATTACTAATACCGACCTCTGTCTCACATTCTTCCGCAGTGTTAAAATTAGATCTACTGGCCTGGGGGACTCGCCACCAGATCTTTTTTCTGTATGACCTTCCATATTACTGTTTGGGTTTCTTGGTATATTTCCAGAAGATAGTTTACCATTGCTTTCCTTTTGTGCAGTGACTGTACTAGTCAGGGATCGTAGCCATTGTCCCTACATTGAGGTCATCTGCCTACCATCATAGAATGGTGACCATAACCAACATTATCTGTCGGCTGCTCTCCCATTCCATCCACCACCTGCTCCCATGGGTTCACATCACCCTGATCGGGTATATAAATATATAAATGAATTTTCCATAAAGGGTGTTTCCACTTCACTGGTGGTGTGAATAATAAATGTATAATATTTATAATGCATAGACAACAGAAAGTTTAAGTTAAGATATTCATATAAGTATACAAAGCAGGTTATATGGTTAACACTGCATTCAGTTTTTTACTAAGTACTAAAAAAGGGACCTTAATTATTCTGTAACACACACTACATTCATTTGTGATGCACCATAGCATATCTTCAATCCATCTGTATACACACGTATCCAGGTGTCACATGGATATTTGTCATCTAGAACACTAAGTGTGGCTGTTGATCTTACAAGACTGCTCTGCATCTCACCATTCTGCACACCTTTCACTTCAGTCTGAATAGATATCTGTGTATAATCTGCTTCTTTCCATGGTGTATGCTCTGGTACAGATGATAATGGAGCGACTACAGTTGGAAGGTCAGGTATCAGCTTACGCATACGCTTGGCCTGATGAATGAAGCTGCTTCTTTTAAGCCATCCTAATGCCAAGTTATTGAATCTCTCCTTCAGGGGATGGCTTACAGAGCTAAGGAATTTTTCTCCCATGGTCATGACCTTTGTGTCTCTACGTTCCTTTAGCGCTTGAACACCAACTATTTTCTGCATTTCTACTATTGGTGTGGACCTCATGGCACCTGTGATAATCCGTAGTGACTGATTTTGAATCTTGTCTAGATTATGCAGCGTAGTGTTTGATGCTGTGCACCAGGATGTTGAGCTATATTCTAAATGTTATGCAGCGTAGTGTTTGATGCTGTGCACCAAGATGTTGAGCTATATTCTAAATGTGGTAGAATACTTTGCTGATATACATTCTTGAGGATTCTTTCACTAGCTCCCCATGTGGTTCCACTCAATTTTCTTAATATGGCTAGTTTTCTTCTGGCTTTTGCTTCTGCACTGTTGATGTGTTGCTTCCAGGTCAGTTTTGAGTCAAGAGTCACTCCTAAGTAAGTGGGTTGGTTGTCCATCCTTAAGGGTATTTCATTTACAAAGATCTTACCTGCTTTCTGTTTAGATGAGAGGGTGAACAGAGTGGTACTTGATTTCTCTGTGTTGATACTTACACACCATTTGTTTGTCCATGATGTCAAGATGTCTGCTGCTCTTTGGAGTCTCTGTGTAACAACTGTCGCATATTCATCTGTACACCACATGACCAGATCATCTGCATACAGTGCTGCTTTGATTCCATAGGGAAGTTCCTTGACCAGGTCATTAATGAATACAAGGAATAGTGTAGGCGAAAGGACTCCTCCTTGTGGTACACCGTGTCGCAGAAGTACTTTCTGGCTTTTGTGTCCATCCATTACTACTCTAGCTCTTCTATTGTGTAAATAGGACTTTATCCAGTTGTACAGTCTTCCATTCACATTGCAGTTTCTTAGTTTCCACAGCAGACCTTTTTTCCATACTTTATCAAAGGCTTTCTTCAGGTCTATCCACGCTGCTAGTACAAGGTTTTTCTCTTGGAATGCATCCTCAATCTCTTGAGAGAGATAGGTCACTTGATCTTCCGTACTGTAGTACTGCCTAAATCCTGCTTGTTGTGGAACGAGAAGGTTTTCACTTTCTAGGTACCATTTTAGCCTCAGGTCAATGATGCGTTCCATCGTTTTGCATAGGCAGCTAGTGAGACTGATTGGCCTGTAGCTGGAGGCAGTATCACTGTTTTTCCCTGGTTTTAGCAGTGGTACCATGCTTGCTTCCTTCCAGATTTGAGGTAACTTACCTGTGCTCCAACACATATTGAAAATATCCAACAGCTTTCCCATTGCTGCCATTCCCAGGTTCTTGATCATTTCATTGGACACTCCATCTGGTCCTGGTGATTTCCTTGGTTTCAGTTTATTAACTGCTAGGTCTAACTCACTGCGTGTGATTGGTGCATCCATGACCTCCACTTTTCTGACTTGTTCCTCCTCTTTCTGTGGCTCGATGCGCACTGTACGCTCCTTCTCTGGATGGATATCAATGTTGCAGTCCTGTGCAAAGTGATCTGCTACCTGCTTACCTGTAAGAGTTTTCCCATCCTCTATTAGTGTAACCTTTGTACTTCTTCCAGTACTATCATCATTTAACTGTTTGATTAGTTTCCACAGTTTCCTTCCATCCTTTTCAAAGTTTAGGGACTCTGTTTTCTCTCTCCAACTTTCCCGTCTGGCTTGCAGCTTTGCTCTCTGAAATTTGGCCTTAGAATGTTGGTAGTTATTGTGGTGTTCTTGGCATGGTCTATTTTCTGCTTGCTTTCGAGCTGCTTCCACGTCATCATGGAGTTTTCCCAGCTCACTAGACCAGTATGGTTTATAGTCCCTTCGAGCTCCTCTGGGAATGGTTTCACGAGCGGCCTGAAGGATACAAGCATTGAATTCCTTCACTATGCTGTTAATATCCTTACCTTCTATGGACAGCTGTCCCACCAGGGTACCTGTACGATGTCTGTACATTGTCCAGTTTGCTTTTTTATAGTTCCATCTAGGGAGAGGGTTACTGGTGTTAAGGAGTTCATTTTCTATTGTCAGGAAGACTGGTCGATGGTCGCTACCTCCAAGTTGTTTTTCAACTTCACGTGTAATGTTCCACTTCAGATCTGGAGAGTGGAATGCCAGATCTGGTGTTGATTTTGTATGCCATGCCCTTGAGTAAAATGTTGGGGCATCCATTGGCTGGTTGATCAGGAGAAGTCCATTATCATCCTGCCAGCTCTCAACTTCCTCTCCTCTCTTGTCTATGTGGTCATAGCCCCAGCTCTGGGAATGACTGTTAAAATCACCACAGACCATCAGTCTCTCTTTGTGTGGGATTGTTCCTAAAGCAAGTGGGCGGTCATTAGGACAGTAATAGTTAAGGAGGTGGAAATCTGTATTACTACTTTTTAGATGGATCATCTGGTATTCAGCTCCTTCCATGTACACTCCCACCTGACATGCGCTGATGTTATTCTTAACAAGTGTGAGTACTCCTCCTTTTCTTCTGTCCTGTCGGTCTGATCTAAAGCACTGGTAGCCTCTGATTTTAAAGGCGGCATCTTTGGTTAGGTGTGTCTCCTGTATGCAGCATATACTTACCTGCTCTGCAAAAAGTATGTTCTCTAGTTCAACCTTTTTGCTATAGCCATCTCTAACACTGCTGACACCCTCAGCATTCCACTGCATTATTTTAAGTTCTTGCTTTTTGGCTATTTTCTTCTGTTGTATTTTTTGGCCAGTAGCTCTACTCTCATGTCTCCTGACTCCACAAGACGAACTGAGAGGACCTCCAGTAGCATTGGGTGGACCCTTTCGAGGCAGGGGGCCCGGCACTGCACCTGCCTGGTTAGTCTTCACAGGGCGAGCACCATGTTTGAAAACTGCAGATAGAGACATTTCATTAGCGATAATGCGTGTTACCCTGATTTTTGCGATGCGCCTTTTGGTTGGGTAACTCCGACTTCAGCACCTTTCCTTGCTAGGGCAGACTGTGGTCTTGCTCGGACTGCCATGAAGACAGTGTGGCTGGCCTGGCCAAAACTTTGTTTTCCAGCCCCTGGTGGCTGTACTTAAGCGCCTTCTCCATGTCAGATGGTTTGAGACAGTTCCACAAAGACACTCTGACTTTGAGATGAGGAACCTGATGAGTGCTTCAACGATATCCATTCCCCGCCACCCATAGTCTACTGGCTCTGTTTTGTTTACATCATTCTGATAGCCATTGTTGTAAAGACCCATAGGCTTGTCACATCTTGGATTCATTGGTTTCACACCAGACTTCCCTCATCCCCGCCAGAGATCTCCATGTCCCCATCTGTCCACCAACCTGACATTACATTTTGCAAAAATAACAATTACAGTTAGTGTTGATTGCTACAAGTTTCTGGGCTACAGAGGTAGGTCAGAGTTTTTAAGCAAACAGATCTATGTTCCCTGTCTCACAAACACTATGTTAAGATAAGTGTGCTCTTAACACAGTTGTTCCCAGGGGATGCCTCTTTGCAAATGGCTGTTTTTTTGGGATTAACTAAGAAAAGCGTCGTCAGATTTGTTTTAAAATAAGAATATAGTGTTATCTATGAACCATAAAATGTACAGCAATCAGGGCCAGTGAACGGAAGCAGATTAGGACTCCTTGCCATAGTCACTTTCGTGCTGCAAGTAACAACCTGGGTAGGGATTGTTATATTCTCTATAATGTTGGAGCTTCAAGAGAAGTCATTTTTGTTTGTCTGTCCTGGAAAGTTAGAAAAAAATAATCTTAGCCAATTTTCAATCCTGGCTAAGCCTGTTCTCAAGATATTCACCACTGTATCACCTGCTAAAAGTTTATGACAGCAAACAGTTATCACATTCATTCATTCATTCATTCATTCATTTGCATGTCACTTGCGGAACTTTGCCTCCCTAACAACACTCCTGTAGGCATCTCGGTTGTAAGCAGGATGGCCTGCTGCTGATGCATCCATTACAGTTATCACACTAACCATTTATAAATGAAACTTAACGCTCTAAACAAATATCTTACAAACAGCATTATCATTTTAAAAAGAGTTAAACTCAGCAGGCACATACTTTGAATATGTTTCACATATGCACACAAAGAACCATTGATCACCTCACCATTGCATGCAAGCATATTATAATGGCTAGGTCTAGCAGAAGGAATGAAAGAGAGTTGTCCTTTCATAAACAAGAGATAGGACAGGACTAGAAGGCCAGCCAATGCAAAGATGAAAAGACAACAGTAGAGAAGACCTAGCAGATCTTGAGGGAAGCAAATGAAGAGAGAAAACTAGGGACAGAAATGAATGGAGACCAATTACATTTGGAATGGAATTCATCAGTGTGTATTGGTTTTAATAGAACATGACAGAAAATCGTGATAGAGAATGTGTAAATCAATTAAAAAATAATTGACTTTCTGAAGATTTTGACTACACTTGTTGAATGTCATGTCAACCTGTGATAATGAAGGTGTTTTAAATGTTACCTTCGAAGCTGTCCATGATAATAGTTGACTGAGAACTGTGGTGGAACCTTTTTATGATGGAGCAAACTAAGAAGTCTGGCATAGAAGCAAGCTGGAATGGCATTGCTAGATTTTCCTGTGTCCCAGGAAAACAAGAAAGGCCAGTTTGTTAGTATCATATTTACCAACAAGAGTATTATCGTTGTCATCATCATCAAAAGCGCAAACTGCCACACAGTATTAACAGGAAGAATCTGTACAAAGATGTCAAATGGACATTTTTACATACTTTCATATATCTGATTGTGATTTTCAGCTTGGCATGAAACTGCACAATGGAAGTATTGTTGACCGTATCTCTCCATGGTCAAAGATGGTTGGGCGACCCAAAACTGTCCCAATATTTGAGCAGATATTCTGGGATCCACCTAATGTAAGAGACCACTGTTTTGTCTTATGGTTTGTTACCTGTTATGAAGATCCATCGAGGCAACAGTGATCTCTCAGAAGAAAATTGTGGATTTCTGTGAATTGTTGGGTAATCAGCAGCATTTTAGAGGATTACTATAAAGGTATCGAAAAAAAAAAAACATAATGAGGGAATTGACTGTTTCGTAACCAGAAGAAAAATTTTAAATATTGGTAGCATTTAAGAAGACAATAAAGAAAAAAAAATAAAACAGAGAGAACACACAAATTTAGTCATAGATAACTTTATCATTTGCAGTTACTGTAACAGAGTAAAATAAGAAAGGAAGCTTTGGAAATAACACCCCAGTGATGACAAGATCTCATATTTATAAAATCAATGGAGTAGACTAGGCAGCGCTGTTTTATTGCACGGGGTTAAGCTGACGGAGATATAGTTAGTAGAGGTAGAAGACGTTAACACATTTTTTTCAGTGGTAATAATCATTCGGGTGATGTGTATTTTTTTTTTTTTGGTCAGGCTGTTTATACTGTTCTCACGGGAAGTAAAATTTAATTGTATTTCATCAAAATGTTGATTTCAGAAATACGTATTTCAAAATTCTCACCCAGCTCAGATAGGAGGCCTCAAAATTTATGAGAGCCATGTTGGAATTGCATCGTGGGAAGGGAAAGTAGCAACCTACACAGAGTTTACTCGGAATGTCATTCCAAGAATTGCTGATTTGGGTAAGCCATAAAATTCAGTTCACATGTAGGTTTGCTTGCTTCTTGTTCATGAATGAAACTGATTGGTTTAATAATTTTTATTTTGCAAAGATGCTTTTAATTAACTTCTTTTTTTTTTTCCTTTTCCTCTTCAGTATTTTGGTAATTATATATTGCTCTAACTTTGTTTATCTGTTTCATTTTTGCCTATGCTGTAGGTTGTCTCTCACACTACAACTCTTTACCAAAAAGGCCCGTACATTCTCTTTTAACTCTTTCCGTGCGTATGGTCGATATAGTGACACTTCCGGTGTCCCAAAGCTACCGCATGGTCATTATAGTGACAGTTGTTTGTTTCATTAAAACAAGCGGTGTAACATTTAGATTGTACATATTTCGTCTGCGATTCCAGTGACACTTTCAAAATGGCAAAAGAGTGCCCAGTTACGAGCGATGCCGAGCGAGAAAAAGGACGAGAAGCATGGAAATTTTTCAATTTTTGACGATGTAGATAGGGGTATGGACATAGCCTATGGCCACCCCGCTGCTCCTGAATGTTTTCTAAGTAGATCTAGACATATTTAGACGACTGGAGTAGTAGTTAGGAGGTTAGTTCAGACATTCATTCAGCGAGAATGCAACACAGAATCACAATACGAGATCGACAAGTAGATCTACACATCTCAGATGGTAAGTAGTGGTAAGTAGGGCAGATCTAGACCTCGCCGATGGTGAGCTGGCCACAATCAGTGTCTAAAAACATCACATTACTTCTTTTTTCCTAAAAAACTCTGCATTTATGAAATTTTCATTCATTTAGCTGTACTTTGAAACATATTAAGTATACGGAAGTACATGGAAATACTGTTTTCCATTCCATTTTACAACTAGACCCCCTTACAGACCAAGACCCGCGTTTTTACTCCCGCACTCCACGACACATCAGTGTTTCTTCCTCCCGCACGGGAAGAGTTAATCTGCACATGCATCATAGGTCCCAGGTATCAGTTGTGACCGCTTGGTCAAAGTGGATAGATGCCCCCACATTGAGCCAGCAAGGCAAAGTTAGTGAAAATAATATCTACTTTCATATAAGGATCTGAGTAATAGGCCCTTGCAATTCTGTAATCTGGTCAGTGAAATAGGAATGTAATTCTACAATCCTGTCAGTCAAAATAGGGATGTAATTCTACAGTCCTGTCAGTGAAATAGGGATGTAATTTTATAATCCTGTCAGTGAAATAGGTGTGTAGTTCTGTGAAATAGGCATGTAATTCTATAACCCTGTCAGTGAAATAAGGATGTAATTCTATAATCCTATCAGTGAAACTTGAATGTAATTATATAATTTTGTCAGTGAAATTGAGATGTAATTGTATAATCCCTGTAAATGAAACTGGATTGTAATTCTGTAATCTGGTCAATGAAATAGGGATATAATTCTATAATCCTATCAGTGAAATAAGGATGTAACTCTGATCCTGTCAGTGAAACCGGAGTGTAATAATATAATAATCTCAGTCAGTGAAATAGGATTGTAATTCTATAATTTGGTCAGTAACTTAGGGATGTAATTACATGATCCTGATCAGTGAAATGGGAATAAACAGGTTTCTTTCCTGCAGCAGAGTCTGCTTCTTAGGTCTGCTTCATCCCTTCTAACATGCCAAGAAGTTCTTAACATTGCAGCAGCTGCAGAGTAATATTACACCTTGCGGGTAATGCTATAAGATAACATTGGTGGAGTATTTTTAGGAGGGCACGCGTCACACAGACAAGCAAGCCTATTTCTTCACTTTTTTAAAAAATAAAAAGTTTGTTCAGTTGAATCATTTTAAAACTTTTTATTTCCTTTTAAGCCTCTTTGGACCCATCTTCATTAAACTTGTGATTTTTCATGGTATTTCTCTTCAGAGAAATCACAGTTTTGAAGCTTTACTTGATCTTTTCAGTTTTTCTGTGATCATAATTCCTGTCAGCGAAAATGTGCTGGCTTTATATAACTCACAAAACTCATTCTTTTATTTCTGTGTAACAGAACTTGGGTGCAGGAATGTACATTTTTGCATATTGTAATTCTAGGATACAATGCTATCCAGCTTATGGCAGTGATGGAGCATGCATATTATGCAAGCTTTGGGTACCAAGTAACCAGCTTCTTTGCTGCATCCAGTCGCTATGGCAACCCTGAGGAACTGAAAGAGCTGATTGATGTGGCACATGGATGTGGTATTGTTGTACTGTTAGATGTTGTGCACAGTCATGCCTGCAAGAACACAGTTGATGGTCTAAATCAGTTTGATGGAACAAACTCATGTTATTTTCATGAAGGACCTAGAGGGTATCATGATTTGTGGGACTCTAGACTGTTTAATTACACAGAGTAAGTAGTTTATGCAGTACAGTTAGTACTTTCTGCTACAATAGCAAAGTAAGCCAAATATTGATAGAATCAACCATGTATAAATTGTTCAGCTTCCATGAACAGCTGACATCCACCTGCCTCAGTATCATCGTCTAAGATGAAAAGAGCTATAAGTAATTAGCACACATTTTTAAAAAAATTCAGACAATGAATACATATTTCAAATTTTGGAGTTGCTGTAACAGAGTAAAATCAGAAAGAAAGCTTTGGAAATAACAACCCAAGGATGATAGGATCTCATATTTATAAAATCAGTGGAGTAGACTAGGTAGCAGTGTGTTTTATTGTGCAGGGTTAAGCTGACATGCCACCCAATTGTTTATTACCACTGAAAAAAATGTGTAAACGTCTTCTACCTCTACTAACTATGTGTGACTTGTGTATTTTGTTCAGTTGTAATCGTATGCTATAAATTGTATGTTCATTTGTTTGGAGGCATTGAAATGTTAAGTTATCTAGAGTCAGTTATTTCTACATTTTTAGCCTTTGGCAGTCCCTGTCTTGTTTCTTTAGAGATTGACCATCCTTGAGAGCAGCAGCAAAATTTGCATGTTGGAATTTCCTTTGTGAGAGACTGAAAGAATATGTGTAACTGAGAATAAAGCTTATGTTTTCATAAACTTCTGTAAACTTAACTTTGCACAGGAACATTTATACATGTAGTAGAAATATGGATTAGGTAATGTCTTACTTTGTTTAAAAAAAAAATAGAAGAAACAGGATTGTAAAGCAGGAAATCAAAGAGCAAATGAACTGAAAACTAAACTAGAGTTAGTCTTTAGATCTGTGTCATAGATATACAAATCAGATGAAAAATTGATGTAATCAAAATCATTATCTTCTTGATATCAGTCATCTGTATGTTTTGGATAAAGCTATTCTGAATTTTATGCACTAATAGTCCCTCCAGTTGTATCTCTGTGGGAGAGATACATCAAACATGAAAGTTCTGTTCATAGATAATGCTGAGAACAACTTTATGCACTTAGAGCACATTAAGTATTGGCAGCTTCCAGGGTTCTAAGGACTGTTATTGCCGGAGGTGGGGTGGAGGATACGATCTCCACTCCAGTGGCGTGTGTCTGAAATAGCTTCTGACAGTCAAGTCCAGCTCCTGGCCTTCTCGTGGCAGAACTGTTTAAACTGACAGGAGAAGGGGTGAAGGTGAATATCTGGTGCCTGAAAACCAGACGCATCGGGTAGATGAGAGTCATGTTTGGTAGCTCATCTACTGCTGCTGGCGAGATTCTTCAGCTGCGGTGCATGGAGTGAGGCTCCTGCCGGCCAATGAAGAAAGGTGTAAATGGGGTTGCCGTGTGGCACCACTGTGGAAAAGGTGAAAGAAAGGAATAAGCGAAGTAAATAATAGTCAAATCACGGCACCTCTGATCTGGTTGTCGGCCACGTCTTAAGTGCACTCATATCAGGCGAAATGCCTGAACCAGCTTAACCCAGAGGTTAAGACACTGCTGGCGATATTCTTTGGAAGCCGCACATGGAGTGAAGCTCCTCCCGGCCATGGAAAAAAATGCGGAAAACCAATCGGGGTTGCTGTGTGGCGCTGATGTGAAAAGGTGATGGAAAGGATAAAGTGAAGCTTAATCGGTATGTCCAGTAGTATTGCAGCAGGAGCTACTCATACCACAGTGCCTCTGCTCTAGAGGTCGGTCATTTCCGAAATACACCCATACTGGTGAAATATACCTAAACCGGCTTACACCAGGGGTGAAACTTGATGGCTACTCATGTCACGGTACCTCTGCCCTAGAGGTCGGTCATGTCCTAAACACACCCATACTGGAATAATATGCCTAAACCGGTTCAACCCAGGAATGGAAGTCACTACTGGCGAGGATTCATCCTCCTGGACAAAAGCTCCATCCTGGTCACAACTAGGAAGGGTAGCGGCCACGACCACAAAATGGTGAAGTCGGAGACACTGGAACAGGGCAGCCTAGATAAGCAACCACCTCTCACCTGGCGGGGATGTGTGTGTATCCTAATCATGGTGAGGTTTTCTGGTGAGGAAGTCCAACGCTGGAATAGAAGGGCAACCACCTCTCACCCGGTAGTGACATAGGATTATCTCAAAACACTTTGAGGTTTTCCGGTGAGAAAGTCCACCTCTACCCTGAATGGGCTACCACCTCTCACCCAGCGGGGATATACTGATATGCAAAACACGTTGAGGTTTTCCGGTGAGAAAGTCCAACTCTAGATTAAACTGGTGCAACGAAAACCACGGTGTCATGGAATCCCGCTTCTGAGTTCCACCAAGAATACAGGCTCAAGCCCTGCGATACTCTGAATCTATTGTGGTCTTCTTGGGGATCTCATGTGGGGACCACACGGGGGACCACGGGACCTATTGAAGACCACAGGTGTAAATTCAGTAGGATCACAGGGCAGTCTTGGTGGTAGAAGCAAACGAAGAAGAAGAAGGCAGCTTCCAGATACATTGATACCATCTAGTAAGATACTCCAGAATATCTCTAAATGTAACAACTTTTGTTTCATAAAAAGGTTGAAATACTTCTTGTGTCTTAATAATGTTTTCTAGATAGATCTCTTATAGCAAGATCTTTATTGGATTAAATGAGTAAAAAATATTTCTCAGATATAAAAATCACATAATGTTGTTCAGTATTTTTTCTTTACATCCAGATGGGAAGTTTTACGTTTCCTTTTATCAAACTTGCGATGGTGGATAGAGGAGTACAGGTTTGACGGGTTCCGTTTTGATGGTGTCACTTCTATGCTTTACCACACCCATGGTATGGGTAAGTGGCCATAAGATTGGATTCACTTATTGTAGGGTACACGATTTCTTAGAAATAACAAAGGCAATATGTCTTAGGAAACTCAGGTTTATGCATGTATACATTCATCTTTAATCAAGAGGAGACTTAACAGAGAACAGAAGCTTTGAAAATCTATGAAAATGAAGTTTCTGTGTGATTTTTTTTTTTAACACAGATACATATTTTTTCCATTGTGGAAGAAATGATCTGCCTACTTTAATTAAATACCATAGATACAGCAGCAGTGTGTGACTGATGAATTGGTAATAAACCATTATCCTTTCTGGAACATGGGGTGTCCAAGAAAAGTTTGGAATCCATGGAATTTGCATGATATATTTCTTTATGTGTTCCAAGTTCCAGCTTGCTTCTCTGTTCCTTACTGCTCAGACATCTCTTAGATAGATAGTTGAGTTTGACAAGTGCTCCTTTAAATCTAATACAAAGTGGCCATCTGGGTACCAGAGAGATGGCAGAAAAATGAGGCAATTAGGAAAATTGTGGAGAATATAAATACAGCAGATTTTTTTTTTTTAAAGTACTGTATCTTAGAAAGGCGGCCTCATTACATGAGTGGTTAGACGCTCGGTTTGCTAATCTGGTGGTACTGGGTTCAGTCCCACCAGTGGAATTTTTCTAGTACATACCAAAAAGGCCCTGGGGTTGACCCAGCCTCTAAAAATGGGTACCAGAGAAATCTGGGAAGGTAAAGCAGCCAGGCGTGATACTGACCACATCACACTTTCATGTGCCGAAGATCATGAAAAATACGGGCCTAACACCATATTCCCAATATGCCTTAATGACATGTAAATTGAAAATTTACCTTTTTATCGTATAAAAAATAAAGAATACAGAAAAGTCAGAATTAATTCACTTTAATTTTTTATGATAAATGAATATATATATATATATATTTTTTTTTTTTGGTAACTTTTTTTTGTTTGATGATATTTTCTTCCACAATAGGACATGGGTTTAGTGGCCATTATGACGAGTATTTTAGTTTAAACACCGACACAGACTCCTTGGTTTATCTCATGTTATCTAACTACATGTTGCACAGTCTTTATGGAGGGTTCATTATCACAGTTGCAGAGGTATTGTCATCCTGCGTTGATGTGACAAAATGTTTCGTGAGCATACATGTAACCACTTATTAGACGTGTTATTATTCCTGATAAATTGATTCTGGTCCTAGTCATGCAGCTGCTGTTTCTCTTTCTAATCTTTCTTTATGAGTAGCAAAGATGATTGTGTAGAAATGGAGCTAAAGTTTTTAGTGCCCCTGGACCAGTCTTTTCGCACACCCTGTATTAGCTCCCTGTTGTGGACTAGGAACAGACTCCTTGATTATTTAACCTGGTTAAAGGACTCTGTTAAGAGTAAGAATAAACATATTCCTGGCTAATAAGCCAGCTGTATAGATATGCTGTAGGAATTACAGAAAGCCTTCATGATTTACAGGCCATCCTAATTCAAGGCTTGTGTTTAAATTCCTTTTGCAGCGGTGGTTGCGAGGGTGGTGACACAGCTTAGCATTGTAAACAGTTGTTTTAATTAACGGTGGCTGTGAGAGAGGTGGCACAGCTTAGTGCTGTAAACAGTTGTTTTAATCAACGGTGGCTGTGAGAGAGGTGGCACAGCTTAGTGCTGTAAACAGTTTTAATTAACGGTGGCTGTGAGGGTGGTGGCACAGCTTAGCATTGTAAACAGTTGTTTTAATTAACGGTGGCTGTGAGAGAGGTGGCACAGCTTAGTGCTGTAAACAGTTGTTTTAATCAACGGTGGCTGTGAGAGAGGTGGCACAGCTTAGTGCTGTAAACAGTTGTTTTAATCAACGGTGGCTGTGAGAGAGGTGGCACAGCTTAGTGCTGTAAACAGTTGTTTTACTCTTCCACTCCAAAACAACACTAGTAGTGTTGGTAGATTTTGAATTCACATGTGAATCAGTGCTCAGAGCAGTAAAGCCAAAGTCTAAATGTGTCATAAACATATTGTGCATTTTAAAGTGCAAATATAATGAAGCCAAAAAGTATTATAAATTTGAAATAGTTAGAATCTGTTTATTAAAAGTTGAAATGTATTGAAAGATGTATGAAGGCAAAGTGTACAAACACAAAGCTAGACTGTTTTCTAAAGCAGTGCGAACAACAAAAAAAAAGAGTATTGCTGTTTTTATTAGTTTTTTTTTTTTTAAAATCAAAATTCTCCCAGAGTGCAAACTTTCCTGTTGCCAGTTTTCAGAAGTTCTTTCCATTTTGTGTGTGTGTGTGGGTGGGTTTTTTAAAAAATTATCTTTCTGGTTTTTTTTTCCCTTGGAAATTTGCTCCCCCCCCCCCCCAAAAAAACTTTAACCATAAGCTTTTGATAACCTATTTTGAATATGATCTCATCATATTCATTAAATTTTATGTTATCTTGGTTCTTTTATGTGCCTTTTTTGGTTCTGTCAACTCCTATTTCTTATTTTAATCTTTTCATTTTACACATTTTTAAAAATATTTTTATATTTCTGTTGTATTTTATTCTGTTGTATTTTATATCTATTGTTTTACTATCTGTGACTTATTTTTTTAGCCCTGGCATTTTTCATTACATTATTTAAATCAGAATTTTTAACTGTTTGGTCATCATATTTTATTTAACACCAGAAATCAAGTCCCGCATTGCAATGGCTTTCAATACTTTCAATAAACTGTCTACTATCTGGAAGTCAAATGCGCTCAGTAAAACCATGAAACTTAAAATTTTCAGCTCCTTGTGATCTCAGTGTTAACATACAGTTGTGACAGTTGGAAATCAACCAGTCTACTCAATCAAAGACTTGATGTATTTAAGAACAAATGTCTCCGTAGACTATTGAATATCAGATGTTCCGACTTTAAATCAAACGAGTCAGTAAGACAGGAATTAAACCAAGTCTGCGTATCAAGATACATCAAAAGACATCGATGGGCCTATCTCGGCCACATTCTCAGAATGGGACGAACCCAGACTCCCTCGCCAAGCCCTCACATAGTCATCGAAAGGCAAAAGAAAGCAAGGCAGGCTAAAGGAGACTCTACGTAGAACCATCACAAGAGAGAGTACAACTTTAGGATTCAAGTCCATTCAAGACCTACAGCGGGCGGCCACGAATCGTCAGACATGAAAGGATATGATTTCCACCATATGAGCCAATGTTGGCCTTAAAGGAATGTCAATCAAATAAAAATCAATCATCATATTTTATTCACAAACCATATGAAAAGAAAACAGGATAACCAGTTCTTTTGACAATATTTGATGCAGAGCAGAAGAAGATCTCTTATATTTAGTCTTGCTTGTATTTGCAGGAGGTGTCGGGTATGCCAATGCTGTGTCTGCCAGTGACTGAAGGAGGTGGTGGATTTGACTACAGATTAGCAATGGCAATACCTGATGTGTGGATAAAGGTCAGTGTCTGTCTACATTTTTTGATGTGGCTGGAGATAAGGGTAAGAATTTTGTCTGTGCCTCTGAAGGTGAATTATCTCCCTGTAACTGCACACGTGTAATTTACAGCAATTTTTGGCAAAACAGACAGTTGAGGATTATCCTTCAACAGCATTTGTACAGCAGACCAGTTGGGAAAACATGATCACCATTTGGAACATGTCAGCTGCCAGTCAACCAAAATATTTATGTTTATGTCCAACTTTGTTTCTGAATTTTACTATTTATTTGTGTTAGTATGCAATATAAATCTTGTACATTATATTCTTACAACTAAATTTCATTTTGTGACATTTTTTGTGTTGTAAAATTTTATGTCATCTAGACACTTAACAAAACAGCTGAGAAACACATATGAGGGGTGATGTGGACAACTTTTTTGGGTTATTTCTCAACACAGTCCCCTTGCAAGTTTATGCACTTAGTCCAGCATCTTGGAGCATACAGATCCCTTCTTTGTAAAAGTCAGCATTTTGTGCCAGTAGAAAGTGGTCTACAGCATGAATGATGTCATTATCTGAAGCAAATTTGCGACCACTGAACTCCTTTTTGAGTTTGGTAAACAGGTAATAGTCTGAAGGGGCCAAATCTGGGGAATAAGGAGGATGTTCAAGAAGCTGAAAGCCGCATTCATGAATGGCAGCCATTACTACTGCCAACTTGTGAACTGGAGCTTTGTCTTGATGACAGATGACCCCTCTCGTCAATTTCCCTCTACACTTTTCCTTCAGTTTGACCAGCAGTTGCTTCACAAGATTAGCATAATAGGCCCCGGTGACTGTTCTGCCCTTTTGAAGATAGTCTACCAATAGCACACCTTCTGAATCCTACCAAAAATAGCACACCTTCTGAATCCTAAAAGATGAAAGCAATCACTGTGCCTGCCGACAGAACCACCCTTGCTTTCTTTGGAGGTGGGGATCCATGATGTTTCCACTGCTTTGACTGTTCTTTGGTTTCTGGTTGAAAATGATGAACCCAAGTCTCATCCATAATCATAAATTGCTGAAGAAACTTTTCAGGATCTGCAAAAAAATGGCCAGGATTGTCTTTTGACATGTTGAGATGCTATTGTTTGTGATCAGCTCCAAGAAGTGGGACCTATCGAGCAGAGACCTTTGTCATTTGAAGATCATTGTGAATAATGGCATGAACACGTTCCTAGGAGATGCCTGACTCAGTAGCAATGTACCACTCAGTTAGTCATTGATCCTTATGTCATGGATTCTACCGGTAGTTTCATCGGTGGTTACCATTCTTGGTCTTCCTGGATGGGGATCATCTTCCAGACTGTCCCTACCATGTTTGAATTGACCTGCCCATTTCTTCACTGTGCTGTAAGAACTCTCCCCTAGAATCTCCACCATATCCTCATGGATCTGCGTCGATGATAAGCCCTTGATGCAGAGGTAGCAAACGACTGCTCGATGAGAAATTTTATCCATTTTCTCAATTTCTGCCACCCCTTACCACTTTAGTAGCCTGTAAAAAAAAAATTGGTTGCAGTTAATTTCTTGAAACTTGGTGTTTAATCTTACATTAATCTGATCTACAAATGCACCTAATATCAACTGTGTTTTTGTATTTGTACCTTATGCTGAGAACTTAACAATCACCCCTCGTAAATGCCTTTAAATGCTACAGAAGAGTTCTTCAGATATCATGGACACAAAAAAGAACAAATATATCCATACTACAAGAACTTAATATTGAAGAAGGCTGGCTAGTAAAGAGGATTAAACAGAGAAAGCTTAAATATTTTGGACACATTAAACATCATGATAACTTAGAGAAGACAGTTTTCGAAGGGTACATAATGGGGAAAAGAAAGAGAGGAAGACCAAGGCAAAGATGGCTGCAAGACATCGTTGATAATCTGAGATGGATGCATCAGCAGCAGTGTATCTTGCTTACACCTGAGAAGCCTATGGGAGAGCTGTTAGGGAGGCAAAGTTTTGCAAGGGACATGCAAATGACTGACTGCTGTATCTCTCTTTGCTAATTACAGCAACATTCATAGTGTACCCTTATGGTAAAATTATATTTGTGCATTTGACAGAAAAATATTATATTTGTGCATCATGTGGATTAATGCATGTTTGCTTGTCCTGTAGACACTGAAGCACTCCTCTGATGAAGATTGGGACATAGGAAATATCGTGCACACTTTGACTAATCGCCGCTATGCGGAAAAGTGTATTGCATATGCCGAGTGCCATGACCAGGCCCTTGTAGGAGACAAAACCATTGCTTTCTGGTTGATGGACAAAGAGATGTACACCCACATGTCTGTGCTAAGTGGTGAAAATTTGATTATTGACAGGGGCATTGCACTCCATAAGATGATTCGCTTGGTTACAATAGGATTGGGTGGAGAAGCATATCTTAACTTCATTGGTGAGTTTATATATGTTGGTGAATACTTGTTCTGTCCCATGGAAATGCAGGCAAGATGATTTTTGTACAACTGATGTAATGTAGGTGTTGAAGCACAAGCTTTACATTGAATGGGTAGTGAGTTGTTTCAGCTTGTAGACCCAGAAAACAGGAAAAGATGAAGTGACTCCACCTGTATAGAGACTGCAGTCATCCCTGCTTTGTTGGCTAAGCTGAGTCTTTTTTACTGAAAGCACTTACAGAGAGATGCAGCAGGGTCTTGACCAGCTGTGGTTCGCAAGCTCTTACATCTGTGCCGTCGGTCAAGCGTAATCCTATTCGCTCCCTTATGTGAGTAAATTTAAGTATTTGCTCGTTCATTTATGTGGGGGCACTTTGGAGGTATGGATCCAGCACTAAGAAATTATTAGGTAACAGTTTATCTCAGCCGTGGTTACCATACTTGTAAATTATGAAATGTTGAGGGGAAAAATAGTATGTGGAATGTCTCTCAGAAAACATGCTTCCCTTTTTTCAACTTTCGAAGTCAGTAAAGTTCCTTATCAATGTTCTCACTAAACTGCTTGGTCTCACACACACACCCGTGGGGCACCCCCCCCCCCCCCATGCAGGCACGCACACACACAAAATCATGCTGCACACAAAATTTATATGCAGCACAAAGAAAATTGTTACTTTCCTTTTTCAGTTTCCTGATGTCACTTAGTAGCACTGAAGAAAAATATGACATCATTACACGAGTTTGTTTTCTCAATTTCTTTTGATTTTAGTATTTTTTCAGTAATAATCTTAAATTATATGTCATACCGAAAATCGTGGGCAAAACTTTTTTAAAAATCAGAATTTACAGATAGAGAAAATATAAATGTATCACCTTAATTGCATTCTTTTCTTCACTTTTCAACATAATCTCCATTTCTCTGCACACATTTTTCCCATCGCTCTGCAAGTTTGAAAATACCTGGTAGAATTTCATTCCAGCTGACCGAAGGCACAGACGCACTGCTTTCTGGATGTTCTTTCCTGTGGGACCCAATGGGCACAAACTTTTCTATAGCCTAGGGTTTCAATCATTTTCTGTACTGCATTGTGCCCTATTCCAAGATTTACAATGATTTCAGATACTGTGACATGTCTGTCTTCTTTAATGATGTTGTCAACCCTTTCCATGTTGCATCCAGTGGAGGCAGTTTGAGGGTGACCTCTGCAAGGCATATCTTGGATGCTTGTGTTTCTATCTTTGAAATGTTTCACCCACCTCCTAACACTGCTAGCACCCATACACACATCACCATAAGCAAGTTGGAGTCTTTGGTGAATTTCAGCAGCAGTGATTTCCTCTTTAACGAGGAATTGAATAACAGCACGTTGACGAAACGAAACTTCAACACCCATCATTTTGTTTCTGTTTCACGTCGTCACGTGACACATAAAGGTGACGTCTTGTGACCTCTACATGAAGTGCAAAGGATTCAGGTTAAGGTGATATATTTATATTTTCTCTGTCTATAAATTCTGATTTTTAAAAAGTTTTTGCTCACGACTTTCGGTATGACCCTTGTACTTTGTAATTTGATGTTGCAATTCACATTTGCCACACAGTTTTTTTTAGAATATATTTGCACGTGGGTTCAAAATTTTTGCTCACAAACTACAAAATTTTAAATGGTATACTGCTCCTTTGCTGTAGGTAAAATCTCTCTTCATTCCTCTCTGGCCATAACACTCTCTTGCCACTGAGAAACTCAAGTTCTTGTGGACCATTTTCTGCTTTCTCTCAGTTAAGTACAGAGGGCTTATATTTCAATTTGTATGTTTAAAAAATATAGCAAAACTATATAACATACAGAAGAAGCTAACAGGTGCTATTATCTCCAGAAAAAGACCTGTCTTTAGCAAAACAGGCAACCTATTAACATCAAGTAGAGACCAAAAGCAAAGATGGGCTGAACACTTCCAAGAAATACTTAATTGACCACACTCAAATGAAATCCTGAAACCGATTCCACAATTAAATGTCAACCTAGATGAAGTTACCATCTTGGAAGGGTACATAATGAGAAAAAGAAAGAGAGGAAGACCAAGGCGAAGATGGCTGCAAGACATCATTGATGATCTGCAAATGGATGCATCAGCAGCAAGCCATCATGCTCACAACCGAGAGGCCTACAGGAGTGCTGTTAGGGAGGCAAAGTTCCACAAGGGACATGCAGATGAATGAATGAATGAGTTGAAGTTACACTGAATGAAATTGAAACAGCAGTGAATCCAGTGGCTAACAACAAAGCTACAGGTGAAGATGAAATAACAGTCGAAATATTAAAAGCTATTAACAGTAACAACATGAACCAGCTACAGAGAATATTTAATAAAATCTGAAAAGAAGAAAAGGTCCAAATGGAAAAAGGGAATCATTGTTAAAATACCTTAAAAAGGCAATCTCAGAGACTGCAATAACTGGACAGGTGTAATCTTATTATCATTGTGTCAAAGGTGTTTTGTAAAGTGATTCTGAATAGAATTAATGATGTAGCGGATACTGTAATGAGAGAAGAACAGGCAGGACTTTGAAAAGGGAGAAGCTGTCTCGACCAGATCTTTACTCTGAGAATTATACTTGAAGAACAGATTGAAAAGCAAAAACCATTAATCCTGAATTTTATGACTTTAAAAAGGCATTTGATAGCATACACAGAGATTACTTGTGGAGAATTTTAAGACTATATGGAATACCATCTAAAATTGTCAACATCATTAAGGATCTCTACAATGGATATGTTTATGCAATCAACACAGAGGAAGTAATGCGCGAATTGTTCCAGATTGAAATAGGCATGAAACAAGGATGTATATTATCGCCCTTGCTTTTTGGAATTGCCATAGACTTCATAATGAAAAAAATGCTGCATGGTAAAACGGTCATTGATTGTGTACACAAGACCCAACTAGAAGATCTTGATTTTGCAGATGACATAATTCTTATCAGTGACAATGTGATATTGATGCAAGAAAAAACAGATAACCTGTTTTCAGTGGCTAGTAAAATAGGACTTGAAATTAACAAAGAAAAAAAATAATGAAACTTCATGAAGGAAAAATATACAGAGAAGGAACAGCTGTTGAAGAAGTCAGTCAATTTGCATATCTCAGCAGCTACATAGACCAGGATGGTGACACCAGAAAGGAAGTTAGAATTTGAATTGCAAAAGCAGCATTGACCTTCAAGAATCTTGAGAACATATGGCATTCAAAAGTTATAAGCACAAAAACCAGGTTAAGATTATTCAATTCAAGTGTGATATCCAGCCTCATTTATGCATGTGAAAGTTGGAAATCAACTAAAGAAATAAACAAGAAATTAGACTCTTTTTAAAACAAATGCCTAGGAAAATACTTGGTATAAAGTAGAATGAATTTAAGAATAACACAGATAAGACAGATGACTGAACAACAACCTGTCTCATGGGTGATCAGAAAAAGAAGATGGACATATGTTGGCCATGTGATGAAAAGAAACAATCAGAGATTACCAAAACAAGCTATCAGGTGGAACACAACAGGCTGAAGAAAAATAGATCGACCATGTGAAACTCTAGAGGGGACATTGTTAAGAGAAGCCAGTTTAGTGGGCATAACATCCCTTGATGAAGTTGATAAACTCGCTGACAACAGGAAAACTTTGCAAACAACTATGCAAGCCCTATGTGACGTTTAATGGCACAGGAAGGATGTAAGATTTAAAAAATGTAACTAGAGATTTTTCAAACATGCATGCCACATGCATCCTATATATCAGATTACAATTTAGTAAGTATAGATCAAAGCAGACACTTCAGTAACAAAAAACTAATTACAAAAATGTGTAGCTTGAAAAACTTTCTGTCAAAAGTCTGCTTAACAATGCAGTCAGAGATTTAAATGGAACTTACAAGAATGGATTGAATATAGAATTAAATATTTCTAGAGAATACTGGAAACATGCACAAGTTATTCAGTAATATTGAATGTCAGAAATGACTTCAAGGTGGGAAAGAAAACTAAAATAAAGAAAAAAACTGATAATGCTTTTTTTTTCCAAATGTAGTACCAAGATTATATAAAGATAGACTGATGTGTATGGTTCAGTTTTACAAAAAGATAAAAGAGTGAGCAAAGTGGACAGAAACAAGAATGGCAGAAAGAAATTTAGGATGTATAAATACATAAATATATCTTCTTCTTCTTCTTCAGCTTTCCGAGCCATTACAGCTCATTGCTGCAGATAAAATTTGCCTCCATTCCTCTCTATTCCTAATCTTCTATCTCCAGTTGGTAACACCAATTTCTTTTATATCCTCTTCTATGTTGTATTTCCATCTCTGTCTTGGTATACCCCTTGGTCTTGTTTCCCTCCTCTCTTGTGCATACATCATTTTCGTTTGTCTGTTCTTTTCCATTCTTTCTACTTGCCCCAGCCAGTGTAGTCTGTTCAGTTTCAAGAGATTTATAATTCGTTGGGATTTAAATAAGCTGTTCAGGGTTCAGTAACACACAATAATTGTGTATAGGTAAACAACTATAAACAAAGCATTGCAGTATACCCATGATACCAAAATGTATAAACTAGGAAAATGTGCTAAAAAGTTTAACATTTGAAATGTGCGTGCACTACAATAATATTCTGACATAGGACAGCATTGAAAGAACTGAATAACACATACGGTGTTGTAGGTACTAGATATTACATCATTTAACAGAATTGTCTTTCATAAACTTGTCAAGGCAATGAGTTTGGACATCCTGAATGGCTGGACTTCCCTCGGTATGGCAACGGTGAGAGTTTCCATTATGCCCGCCGTCAGTTTAACCTTGTAGATGATGAGTCGCTGAAGTATAAGTTCCTGAACAATTTTGACAGAGCTATGATTCACCTGGAGTCCAGATACAACTGGTTACTACATAGTCAGGTATATTAGAACAAGGGAAATTTGCCTGAATGAGTTTATAAATTTTGTCGTGTTCATGTAATCAGAGTTATTATGTGCTGTGCCAGTAGCATGGGCAGTTACGTTTCTCCATCTTGTGTGGTCCTTGGTGTTTTCAGTTGGTTCAGATGCTTTTCTGTTCCCCATGCCACTTTGGTCAGTCCACTGAGATATTTTTCTTTTCGTCACCCTTTCTTCCCTTTTACCCTGAGTTTTCAAGTCATTACTAGCTTCCCATGATCTGTCCCAGAAATTTGGATTTTCTTATCATTTTAACTAGTTTTCTTTGCTCTGAAACTTCTTTGAGGACTTCTTCATCTGTTTTTCTCTCTGTCCAGGTTATTTGTTGCATCTTTCTCCAAAACCACATCTCTGTTGCTTCCAGTTTCTTTGTCATCTGAGCAGTTAAATATTGTGTGAGTACATTTATTTTATTTGTTAGAAAAAAATATGTTTTCAAATATCTCATTCATTCATTTGCATGTCCCTTGTGGAACTTTACCTTCCTAACAGCACTCCTGTAGGCCTCTCGGTAGTGATCAAGATGGCCTGCTGCTGATGCATCCATTTGCAGATCATCAACGATGTCTTGCAGCCATCTTCGCCTTGGTCTTCTTCTCTTTCTTTTTCCCATTATGTACCCTTCCAAAACTTTCTTCTCTAGATTATCATGACGTTTAATATGTCCAAAATATTTAAGTTTTCTCTGTTTAATCCTCTTTACTAACCAGCCTTCTTCAATATTAAGTTCTTGTAGTATGGATATATTTGTTCTTTTTTGTGTCCATGATATTTGAAGAACTCTTCTGTAGCATTTACATTCAAAGGCATTTATGTCTAAAGTCCCATAATGCATTAACTCTTTCCGTGCGGGAGAAGAAACACGGACGTGTCGTGGGGTGTGGGAGTAAAAACGCGGGTCTTGTCTGTAAGGGGGTCTAGTTGTAAAATGGAATGAAAAACAGTAGTTCCATGTACTTCCATATACTTAATATGTTTCAGAGTATAGCTAAATGAATGAAAATTTCATAAATGCAGAGTTTTTTAGGAAAAAAAGAAGTAATATGATGTTTTTAGACACTGATTGTGGCCAGCTCACCATCGGCTAGGTCTAGATTTGCACTACTTACCATCTGAGATGTGTAGATCTACTTGTCGATCTCGTATTGTGACTCTGTATTGCATTCTCGCTGAATGAATGTCTGAACTAACCTCCTAACTAGTCCTAACTACTTCGCCAGTCATCTAAATATGTCTAGATCTACTTAGAAAACATTCAAGAGCAGCGGGGTGGCCATAGGCCATGTCCATACCAGTATACATCATCAAAAATTGAAAAATTTCCATGCTTTGCGTCCTTTTTCTCACTCGGCATCACTCGTAACTAGGCACGCATTCTCCATTTTGAAAGCGTCACCGGAATCGCGGACGAAATATGTACAATCTAAATGTTACACCGCTTGTTTTAATGAAACAAAGAATTGTCGAATTTTCGACCATACGGTAGCTTGGGACCACCGGAAATGTCGAAAATTCGACCATACGCACGGAAAGAGTTAAGAACTACAAGGAAGTAAGTGTTAGAGCCTACATTTTTGAAGGGCTCTTTGTCAGTAGACAGGTGCATGTGCTCAGACTTGCGACCATAACAAGTTTCAAGCCTCTTTTTTTTCTGTTAGATTGACTGGAGTGAACAAAGAAGTGTGTTTGAAGCAACCCCTTTTCATTGAGAAGCCAGTTGTCCCTCTCTGTTGGTTGTTCCCATGCTCATATTATTTGCTCAAGACTCTTGATTTTGGCTGGTTTCATTTGAAGAATAGAGCTGATATAATTACAAGGAAATTATTAGAACTGAGATGATTTTGTAATAGGACTTCATGCAGTGAGGAGGGGCAGTGAAATAAATTGTGCCTCAGATGGTGCAAAGATCAGGGCCAATGAACCACTGTCATAGATGGTACAATGATCAGGGTAAATGAACCAAACTGACATAGATGATACGGTTGTCATCTGAATCTGAAACCATGAACAGATTGCTGGAACATAACATTAAACATGGAATAGCCAGACAAAAGGCTACAGCAGGAAGCAAAGAAGACAGGTTAATCAACACAGAACTGGTATCATCAGCCACCAAACACTGGTGGAAATATTGAAGATGGGATTGGAATACTTATGGATTAATCATCCGTTGTGCAGTGAGGATGATCCATTAGTAAATCAGTTATCAGGGCTTCTTACATCCTTCCCATGCCACTAAATGTCACATAGGGCCCACATGGTACTTCGCCAAGATTTCCTGTCTTCGGCGAGTTTTTCAATCTCATCAAGGGATGTTATGCCCACTGAACTGGTCTCTCTTAACAAATGTCCTCTTTAGAGTTTCATGTGGTCAATCTCTTTTTCTTTGGCCTGTTGTGTTCCACTTGATAGCTTGTTTTGGGATTCTCTGACTGTTTCTTCTCATCACATGATTGACATATGTCTATCTTCTTTTTCTAATCACCTATGAGACAGGTGGTTGTTTGCTCATCTGTCCTATCTCTGCATTGTTCTTGAGTTCGTTCCACTTTACACCGAGTATTTTCCTTAGGCGTTTGTTTTCAAAAGAGTCAGGGCTAGTGAAGTGAAAATTACAAAGTTCATATTACATCTCCTCATGACTCTCTGGATAAAAGGCTTTTTTAATAATACATATTTTCCAAGGAGAAAGGGATCAGTTTATTTCCCCATAATAGTGGAGCTGATTTGGAAGTCTGCCTCTAAGGAAAGTTCTGCTCCAAATGGAGGAAATGAGGAAAGTCATAAGAGATCACTACCCATATGATTTGGTGGCTGATTTTAAGGTCTTCACCAAGACATCAGTGACCAAGGACTGAGGTTCATGGACATATAAGAACAAACCACTTATTACTTATCTTTTTATGGTGAATAATTCTTTTTTCTTTGACAAAAAAATGGTCAGCCACTGTTATCCAGGATCACATAGATATCTTCATCACCAGTCACAGAAAATAGTTGTAGAAGGATTCACCAGGCAAATACAGATTTGTCTGAGTGAAGTTTACTGTAATTTTTTTTTTCTGATGCTTTGCCGGCAGATCTTGACCAGTCATAGAAATCAGACTGTAAATTTACTCAGAATTTCTATATTATTTACTATAATTTTTAAGGAACATTTGAAAAAAAAAATGTTGACAAACTGTCCACTGGACAATCTAGGCTTCTTCTGTCTTCCTGGAACTATGAGCTGGTATTCTTTGTGGCCAGTGCAATGAAGATGTTGAGACACAGCACCATGTGGGCTTGGAAGTGGGTTACAGTGGAGCTAACAAGCAGGGGGTGTACACAGTGCTTCTTTATCAGACACTACTGCCATGGGGAATGTGATGATCCCTGCCTGTTACTGGAGGTACCAATGGAGGGGTGGAACAGGGTTTTAGTCAGATATGATTCACCAGTCCTGATGCAAGCATGTCATCTATGGGATGCTGACTGCCAGGATGGACAGCATCTTGACCCCTGCAGTGTGGACTAGAGAAATATATATTCGCAGCAGGTCTTCTATGAGAAGATTTTGCTTGAATAAATTAGCAAAAGATTAATTTTCATTTTATGATGAACATTTTTCATTTATGATCTGATCTAAATTGAATCATTTCAGAACTATGTAAGTTTAAAACATGAAAGTGATAAAGTGATTGTGTTTGAACGAGCGGACATTCTGGTATTTGTGTTCAACTTCCACCCCAGTATGAGCTGCACAGACTACAAGATTGGAGTCCAGATTCCTGGGACGTATCTTTTTTGTTTTTTTAGAAATTATAGTAATTGTCAGATGGGTTAATCTTTTGAATCCAAATTCTTATTTCATATTTTTTGTTATAGTCAGTGTTATTAGATATTCAACACGGTCATTCATACTGTTTATACTCTTCGTGTTTACTGAAGTGCAAAGAGCGGAGCATGTATGGGTGTGCCCCAATTGTGATGATGCTAATTCTTAGATTTAACATTCAGCTCAGTCATTGGATCAGTGAAAAGAAATGTGATGTCAGTTGCTAACTGCAAGTAATTTATGTTATTTTCAATATTTTTGTACAGCTGTTTGCTGTATGTTTTTCTGGCACTTTTAACTCTTTCCGTGCGTTAGAAGAAACACGGATGTGTCGTGGGGTGCGGGAGTAAAAACGTGGGTCTTGTCTGTAAGGGGGTTAGTTGTAAAATGGAATGGAAAACAGTAGTTCCATGTACTTCCGTATACTTAATATGTTTCAAAGTATAGCTAAATGAATGAAAATTTCATAAATGCAGAGTTTTTTAGGAAAAAAGAAGTAATATGATGTTTTTAGACACTGATTGTGGCCAGCTCACCATCGGCTAGGTCTAGATTCGCGCTACTTACCATCTGAGATGTGTAGATCTACTTGTCGATCTCGTATTGTGACTCTGTATTGCATTCTCGCTGAATGAATGTCTGAACTAACCTCCTAACTACTTCTCCAGTCATCTAAATATGTCTAGATCTACTTAGAAAACATTCAAGAGCAGCGGGGTAGCCATAGGCTATGTCCATACCCCTATCTACATCGTCAAAAATTGAAAAATGTCCATGCTTCACGTCCTTGTTCTTGCTCGGCATCGCTCGTAACTAGGCACGCATTCTCCATTTTGAAAGTGTCACCGGAATCGCGGACGAAATATGTACAATCTGAATGTTACACCGCTTGTTTTAATGAAACAAACAATGTCACTAAAGCGACCATACGGTAGTTTAGGGACACTTCCGGTGTCACTATATTGACCATACGCACGGAAAGAGTTAATAGTGGCTTCATGACTGAATTTCTTAACCGTTCTGAAGATATAAGATAGTTCTTGACACAGATGCAGAGGAGTTTGGTGGCCACAGGAGGCTGGACCATAATGTACAATTCCACACCTTCCCTGAACCTTGGTGCAACAGAGCCAACCACTTATTTGTGAGTAAACAGCAGTGATAGAAGCTGAGACTTGTTTGGTTCATGCTTTTGCACATACATATAGAAAACTAAATATATAAATATGCACAGAGAAGAGGCCAGTTTTTGATGAATGATATCTCATGTGCTGCAATAAAAATAACATTTGCTATTGTCATTGGAACTGTTGTCATGAAACATTTGACTAAAGTGATTTGTTTTTGCGTGAGAGAGAAACGGTGATGAATTTTGTGAGAATAAGAGCAAAAATAAAATAGACAAACTGGAATACAGGAGGGAATCCCAAAAGAGTTTTGCATTGAATGATTTGTGTCTTCTTGGGCTTGATAAAGACTGATAATAACTGATGAATTTGCGTGGCCCCTGTATCATACTCTGTGTAGTGGGACTGAACGTCCACATGGCCCCTGGTCTCTAGATAGTGGGACTGAACGTCCATGTGGCCCCTGCTAGGTAGTGGGACTGAACGTCTATGTGGCCTCTGCTAGGTAGTGGGACTGAATGTCCATGTGGCCCCTGCTAGGTAGTGGGACTGAACATCCATGTGGCCCCTGGTCTCTAGGTAGCAGGACTGAATGTCCATGTGAATTGTCATGCATATTAAAACATTCATTGGTAGGTGAAAATCACAGAAAGAATAGATAAAATGGCCACTACCTGAGCAAAATTCTAGAAAATCTATCACGGAAATTGGTGCAGCCACTTGGAGAATCTGTGCTGCCTGCTACACCCATTCTAAACGGGAGTGCCTGCAGATATGGGAATGTCTTGACTGCAATGAACTGTTTTCTGGACAGCAAATAATGAATGATCAAAATGATAAAATACATTCAGATACTATGTTTAAAAAAAACGTTTTATTAAACAGTTCAAAAGCAAATATTTTTATTTTAAATATATTTATTAATTATAAAAAACAATTTTTTTTCAGCTTATTTATCTTTTCATGAATATAGTTTATAAATTTAACTCTTTCTGTGCGTATGGTCGAATTTTCGACATTTCCGGTGGTCCCAAGCTACCGTATGGTCAAAAATTCGACAATTACTTTGTTTCATTAAAACAAGCGGTGTAACATTTAGATTGTACATATTTCGTCCGCGATTCCGGTGACACTTTTCAAGATGGCGAAAGAGTGCCTAGTTACGAGCGATGCCGAGCGAGAAAAAGGAAGCGAAAGACCGAAATTTTTCAATTTTTGATGATGTATATATGGGTATGGACATGCCCTGTGACGACCCCACTGCTCTTGAATGTATCCCAAGTAGATTTAGACATATTTAGACGACTGGAGAAGTAGTTATGAGTTATTTCAGACATAATTTAGCGAGAATGCAACATAGGAATCAGAATACGAGATCAACAAGTAGATCTACACATCTCAGATGGTAAGTAGGGGTAGTAGGACCTAGCCGATGGTGAGCTGGCCACAATCAGTGTCTAAAAACATCACATTACTTTTTTTCCTAAAAAACTCTGCATTTATGAAATTTTCATTCATTTAGCTATACTTTGACACATATTACGTATACGGAAGTACATGGAAATACTGTTTTCCATTCCATTTTACAACTAGACCCCCTTACAGACCAAGACCCGCGTTTTTACTCCCGCACTCCACGACATGTCCGTGTTTCTTCCTCCCGCACGAAAAGAGTTAATGTAGCAGTAAGAATACAAGAAAGGTGAATAAAATAAAACCTAAAAAAAATGTAAACATAAATCAATTTTTTTTTGTACAAAATATTTTCTTTTTTTTTTTAAAATAGAAAAAAAAGGTGAAAGTAATTATTTAGTTCACAGAGAACATTCTTGTTCATGTTAATGTAAATATTTAAAACAAAATTAGCCCTTACACAGTTAAAGATTTTATTAGAGATGAAAGTTCTGATAACTCCTATGTATATTTCTGTAGTAAAGAGTCGTGTAAGTAATTAGGTTTTCCTCATCAGATACTTTTTTTGTCAAAGCTTCAATTATACTATTATTTTCTGTTTTGAAGCTCACAGGTTCGACTTTGTCCCAGCATGAAACATTTTCTTCTCCATTTTAGGTTTATATACCAAGCAGAACTGCCATAGTGCTAGCCAAAATTGATTGACGGAAGATCCAAGAGTACAGTTAGGCCACAACGAACCAAATCTGACTTTTTTTTTCATTTTTTATGTATGCATGCATCTTTAGTGTCCCTGTTGCATATGTTGAGATATTTTTCTTAGCAAGCAGTGAAGTATCAGTTTAAAGATTTTCACTCCATGAACTAAATGGCTTGACTTGTTTTTTGTGTGTGTGCATTATTGTGTATGTATATGAAAAACCAGAGTGAAAATGGTCATGTGCTGCTTTTCTCCAGTTCTTTTGCCTGCTGTTTCTTGTCTGTTTGTCTAACAACATTCAGTCTGTTTAATCTGTTATTTTGTTTTCTTTGCAACTGCAAGTTGACTTAGCACTCTGATGAATAGTGGCTAGTAATTTGTACTAATTTTTTTTGTTCTGGTAAGCAGTTAAAAATATATATAAATTATACATAACAAAAACTACAGATGCGCCTAGACTTAGATGGAGTTATGCTCTGATCTATCCATTGTAATATATGAATATGACATGATAAATAGACAAATAATAACTAAATATTGGTAATTCAAATCTGACTTTTTTTTTCAAGGCTACTTTTTCAACAACTAAAGAAATAGAAAAGAAATTAGACTCTTTTGAAAACAAATGCCTAAGGAAAATACTCGGCATCAAGTGGAATGAATTCAAGAACAATGCAGAGATAAGACAGATGACTGAACAACAACCAGTCTCACGGGTGATCAGGAAAAGGAGATGGACATATGTTGGCCACTTGATGAGAAGAAATGAGCAGAGAATCCCAAAACAAGCTATCAAGTGGAACACAACAGGCCGAAGAAAAAGGGGCAGACCGCGTGAAACTCTGAAGAGAACATTATTAAGAGAGGCCAAGTTAACAGGCATAAAATCCTTTGTTGAGGTTGAAAGACTCGTCGAAGACAGGAAATATTGGCGAACTACTTTGCGAGCCCTATGTGACGTCTAACGGCACGGGAAGGATATAAGATAAGATAAGATAAGATATAAGATATAAGATTGGTAATTCAAAAGTAAATAAATGAATACAAGTTTATCCTATAAATAAATGTACTGTATTGTACAATATATTCACTTGATTACTGACTGTGGATTGCTATCACACTATCATAAAGTCTTATACTTGTATGAACTCCCTGTAACTGTGAGCTGTTGTTCTTTGCAGCCGATGCTGTAGGGACATTGAGGCACAACATCATATCGGCATGGGAGCGGGTTATGGTGGCTACTTTTTCACTCCTGGAGTACAGCTAAAAAGCAGGGGGTGTGCAATGCTTCTTTTGCAGACTCCACCACTATGGGGAATATAACAATCCCTGCCCCATTAGCCAGGCTATGCCTGTTACTGGGGGTACCATGGACAGGGTTTTGGTCAGCTTTGGGTTGCTGATTAACCTTCCTATCATAAAATCAAAATGGCATAACTCAAACCAGTTCAGAAGTATCTGTACAATACAGCATTTTATCCGCAGAGAAAAGCTGGTAAACAAAGGTCTGATATGGGAGATGTTCAAGAAAATAGCAAAAGACAGACAGAAGTGGGAGTTTTGTTTTTTTTCAGTAGAACTGACTACATGTACCATAGGCACTGCAGGGGCAGGTGAGAGACTGTGCACCACTGCCAGTCCTCTAGTTATGAACAAATTTTGTTCTTAAGTCTGCTCATACAAGTCAAATTTGTGCAGAAGTCAGGACATTTAGGTACAGTTCATATCTAATGTAAGTTATTTATATAGTGTACCTTTCAATGCAAAGAGAAACATTTAAAGAAACCAATGAACCACTGTTAATGTGCAGTGATTTGGTATGTGCTGCAAAGTAGCCCTCATTTGTTATTACAAATCATTGTAACTGGAATTTTTTATATAAGAGACTTTATGAGAATCATTTATTATTTTGAATCTAGGAATCAGCATAATCAAACTGAAGACACACCAGTACATGCTGTGCTATCTGTTTCAGTAACCACCAAAGAGTATGAACATAAATTGTGCCAGTCAGCTGTTGGTTCTGGCTGCCTTGTATTTTACCAGCCAGCTGCCTGGCTCTTCCTTTTCCCCATGTCACACATTCATGCTTCATTCTCTGAAGATATGTATTATCTGTGCATGCCCTTTCCTCCTTCACCAATTCATCAGCCACAAGTTTCAGTATATCCTTCCTGTCCATAGGAATCATATCTGTTGCAATAGATGTGACACACGACATGATGGGCTACCTCATTGCCTCTTACTCCCACATGCCCTGGGCAGTTATATCCATGTCAGCGTAGTGTCACTGGATTTTCATATTCATGGCCTAGCAAACTAACTCTGTCTTGTGAAGCATTCTTTAAGAGTCTGTCACCACCACCCTATGTGTATCACCCTGCAGAACATATGTATTACTATGGGCTGTACATGAGTCAGAACATTCATAACTTAGGGACTTCCTGTATTTTAACAAAAATATTCCTTTTTTGTGTGCATCATGTCTTCCTGTATGTGCAGAAATACCATGTTATTGAGACACTCAGGGCTGGTACTGACCATAATGTCAGTGGGGCAGCCACATATGGTGCAGAACACAGGAGTGTAGTACCAGTGTGGGGCACAGTTTTATACAGATTAGTTTTGTCTAGGGATTCAGAACAGTTTGACCTAACATTCTTATGCAACATATATGCATGCATGAATGTTAATCATTCCGGACTGAGGTTCATGGACATAAAGAACATATGGTAAGTTTTGTTTTATAGACATGCTCAAAAATATATGCACTCAAACAGTTATATGCCAGAGATAAAATAAATAATTGAATTTGGAAATGACCATATAACAAACTGGCCACTTGACAATCTACAGAAGTAACTCATTAATCTTGATACATGTGTTTATTACTTAAATCAAGGATACATAAGTGTTTTGATGTAAATTATAACTTAAAAAAAAATGGCTGGAATAAGTTTGTCTATAGGTGATACAGTGATCAGGTCCTACGGACCAAACTTTATTATAGATGGCACTTCTTTTTTCTTCTTCATCTCAGGTTTTCAGCCTCACTGTAGAGCCTCTCATAGAGAGCTGGGTCTGGTCAGGTCCTTTGCCTGAGTGTGTGTATAGATAAGAACAGTGACCGGGTCCAGTGAACCAAACTTTATCATAGGTGGTACAGTGAACTAAACTTTGTCATAGGCGGTACAATGATCAGGGCCAGTGAGCTAAACGTTGTCATAGGTAGTACAATGACCAGGTCCAGTGAACTAAACTTTATCATAGGTTGACCAGGTCCAGTGAACTAAACTTTATCATAGGTGGTACAATGACCAGGTCCAGTGAACTAAACTTTATCATAGGTGGTACAATGACCAGGTCCAGTGAACTAAACTTTATCATAAGTAGTACAATGACCAGGTCCAGTGAACTAAACTTTATCATAGGTGGTACAATGACCAGGTCCAGTGAACTAAACTTTATCATAGGTGGTACAATGACCAGGTCCAGTGAACTAAACTTTATCATAGGTGGTACAATGACCAGGTCCAGTGAACTAAACTTTATCATAGGTGGTACAATGACCAGGTCCAGTGAACTAAACTTTATCATAGGTGGTACAATGACCAGGTCCAGTGAACTAAACTTTATCATAGGTTGTACAATGACCAGGTCCAGTGAACTAAACTTTATCATAGGTGGTACAATGACCAGGTCCCCTGAACTAAACTTTATCATAAGTGGTACAATGACCAGGTCCAGTGAACTAAACTTTATCATAGGTGGTACAATGACCAGGTCCAGTGAACTAAACTTTGTCATAGGTGGTACAATGATCGGGGTCAGTGAACTAAACATTGTCATAGGTGGTACAATGATTGGGGTCAGTGAACTAAACATTGTCGTAGGTGGTACAATGATTGGGGTCAGTGAACTAAACATTGTCATAGGTTTTACAATGACCAGGGTCAGTGAACTAAACATTGTCATAGGAGGTATAATGATCAGAGTCAGTGAACTAAACATTGTCATAGGTGTTAATGTCTTATACTGATATAAGAATATATGGTAAATTTTATATCAAGCACAAAATATTGTTTTTCAGCAACAAACTGTGGATCTTAGTGATAGGAAATATGAAGGGAAATAACCAAGAGAGCAGGAGTACTTGGTGTACTCTTGTAAAAAAAAAAAACAAACTTACTGCCAAATATGTAATCCACCATTTAATGTTAAGTTTTGTAACTAGTGTGCCAGGTCAAGGAAAATATGGGCACTAACAACATATCCCTATGTGCCTCTAAGGCATGACAGGATTACCCTTACCTTTTTACCTTTTCATTCAGTGATACAGAAACATGGGCACGAAGTTTGGATGCCGAAGCCAAAAACACTACAATTGTATGGGTAAAGATGAGCAGAAAAGAAGCCAGTTTAGATAAAGAAACAAACTGAAATAGAAAATAAAAACATTACAACCAGATAATCTAAAGCACTATGGGTATATAAGTAACAATATCGGTCTTGACACAGCAGAAGACAAGATGAGTACCATGCCAAGTCAGCAGGTAAAAACTCGGCATCTCAGCACTGCATACTAAGAAAATATGCTGCATTCTCATCGTAGGTTGACACTTGTTGCAGTGATAGAGTCAGATGATAGAAACTCTGCTGGCATGAAAAAGTATTGTTTTCAGTATGGCAAAGAGAGTTGAAGAGCCATATCAGTATGCTACATTGATCAATAGAGAGAACATGAGGCTTCAATCATCATCATTCTTACCCATTTTTGATTTTCCAAATTTTAGTTATTGTATTAACAAAAAAATTCTTACGTGGGAAATGAAATCCGCACTTTGACAGAGTGGTTAGTTTTTAGAGCTTGGCTGGAAGCTGGAATGGCCGAGTTGATATCTGTGTGGCTTCTTGGACAAAAGATCATCATGGGCTCTGCAACAACTCTCCACTGCTTCCTTTTGTCAGGGTTCTTTGCCATGCTGCGGAGTGCATGCATCTTGCTGAGATCCCTTGTCACAGAGGAGACTAACTGATTGAACTTCATTTTGCAAAGGGTTAAGAATGGGGCACGCACACCTGTCTGACATGTCATTTATCATACATCTCTCTCTCTATTTCTGACATGTCATTTATCATACACCTTTCTAGTTCTGATGTCATTTATCATACAGCTTTCTCTCTATTTCTGACATGTCATTTATCATACAGCTTTCTCTCTATTTCTGACATGTCATTTATCATACAGCTTTCTCTGTGTCTGAAATGCCATTTATCATACAGCTTTCTATTTCTGACACGTCATTTATTATACAGCTTTCTCTCTATTTCTGACATGTCATTTATCATACACCTTTCTAGTTCTGATGTCATTTATCATACAGCTTTCTATTTCTGACATGTCATTTATCATACAGCTTTCTAGTTCTGATGTCATTTATCATACAGCTTTTTATTTCTGACATGTCATTTATCATACAGCTTTCTCTCTATTTCTGACATGTCATTTATCATACAGCTTTCTCTGTGTCTGACATGCCATTTATCATACAGCTTTCTATTTCTGACACGTCATTTATTATACAACTTTCTCTCTATTCTACATCACAAAGTACAAGTATGCTATGCATATAACAAACATGATTAAGATTGCAATAACACAACAGAATTAACAAAGTTGAAATGACAAAACTGAAGAACTTCTGAAGTGCAGTTAACCTTCTAACATTTAATAAAGCTCACTTAATCAAACATGACTTGCTACGTTTTTGATTACAGTTGAGACAGAAAACAAACTTGCTGCCCTTGTGGTTTTTTAAAAGTTATTTTGTGGCAGGACCAGATCTGATGAGTTCTGTAGAAAAAAATGTAGCAGACTTATGCCACATTTAACACTACAACGGAGAAACTTTTTTTTTGCAATAATCTCAAGTCATTTTGTTTTACATTTATTTTTTAGAATTAAGCTAGTGAATGCAAAACTGAAGTCAAGTTTTCAACAGAAGGAAAACAAGCACGGAAATACCTGACATATGATTAATACTGGTTAATAAAGCATGCAAAAAAAAATCTTGTGGCACAAATAAAAAGCAGAGGCCAGGAAATAAATATTAAAAAGACAAAGGGCCATGATCATCACTAGAGAAGAACAAAAAATATAAAAGTTGAAAAACCCTATGTAACAAAAATTTTGCATATCAGGTTTACATTATAACAGATTATTGAGGGAAAGAATGAGAAAAGGAATGGCTAGCTGAATCTTCAGTGAAACAAAACAAATCAAACAAAAAATCCGTATTCAAAATACATAACAGCAACTGAAGATAAAGAGTTGTCAAATGTCTACCCTCCACACTCATGTAGTGCAGAAGCAGGAACTGTCAACAAGAAAATTCTTCTTCAGCTTCCCAAGCCATTAAGGCTCATTGCTGCAGATAAAGTTCGCCTCCACTCTTCTCTATTCCTAGTCTTCTCTCCCCAGTCGGTGACATCAATTTTTTTATACCCTCTTCTCTTGTCTTTCCATCTCTGTCTTGGTCTACCTCTATCAACAAGAAAATTCTAAGTGCCACGCTGCATGGCGTAGACGATCATTTCTCTCCACAATTCCCTGTCTTTAGACTTGATTATGAGATCCGCCGATGACTTTCTTCCTAGCCACACTGACAGCCCATCCAGTAACTTTTCTCTCTGTCTTCCTCTATCTCTTCTTCCCTTGATTTTTCCACTTGCCACAGTGTGTTCTAATTTTCCTCTTCTCAGGAAATGTCTTACAAATCTCGCTTGTCTGCCTCTGATCTTTGCTATAATTTGCTTTTTAACTCCAACCTCTCTTTCTTCATTGGTTTTCTTGAACATGAAAAAAAAAGAAAAAAGACTATCTCCTGATATGTTGACATACAGAAGAATAGAGTGATTTTCTTGGAAGGACGAAAGAAAGAAATACACACTTGTTTCACGCTGCCATAGGACCATGTAGAAAAATGCATCGTTTCAAGGAAACATCCGTTTCATATATTGTGAATGTTTCAACTTTTTTCAATAAATATATTCTGAGAAAAAAGTGTGAGGCATTACTTTCTGAAAGATCCTCATGTTGGAACAATTTAAATATTGAGAGGTAGTAGAACAAGACCCAGATACTTGGAGTGTAATAATGAAAATACTATAGTGGAAGCCGTACTTGGAGGGGGGGGGGGGTAAAGGAAAAAGAGCATAAAGGAAATAGTGATATAGATGAGTGGACATCAAAAGATGGACAGGAATAATTTTTTTTAAAGATGAAAACAACAGGCCGTGACCCGGTGGTAAACAAACCGGGTCCACCCGTAACGAGATGTGGACCATACCCTCCGGCATTCAATGTGCAGGGTAGGCCTCATGCATCTCGTTTAGTTAAAAAAAAATAACGACACTTTTGTCTTAACCAAAGGGCACGTTGATCATTGCACCTGCCAAGAGGACACTTTGACCTCAGCCACTTTGATCTTAGCCATTGCAGCCAAACTTCCCTGTGGAAATGGCGCCAAGATGATGCATAAAAATGATTCTTACATAAGAAAATGAGTTTGCATAGAGTTTTCTTAGTGAATAAAATTACTGAATATTATTTAGAATATTAAATTGAAAATAAAAATGTGTATTTTATTTCCTTATGACAGCCGCGTTGGTAGTCTTCATAATCTAGTGAAGATCTTCCACGTACACTATTGCGTGTTGAGGTACAGTTGCTTTCCTTTTCTTTTTTTTTTAAAGCCCCAAAGTAGACCAGGCATATCATGATTCCTTCCTGTTTGCTACCCTGTGACGCCCCAGTACCGTGTTCTCTGAGAGCATTTCTTGGTATAAGATCATCATCATCATCACCTTTCACTCCCTAGAGAATATAGCCCACGGATAAAGGCTATCTAGTCATCCCTGTTCTTGGAATTATTCTCCTTCTATGTGCATCCCCTGTCTTTGAGCACTGTCATAATTTCTCTTCTCCAAGTAAGTCTAGGTCTTCTTCGTTTTCTATTTCCTTGAGGATTCCATGTCAGCGCCTGTCTTGCTATGTTGGTGTCGGGTTTCCTCAGAGTGTGGCCAAACCACCTCCACTTCCTGAACATGATTTGTAGGATTATTGGTTCTTGCCCTGCCCTTTCCCAGATCTCCTCGTTTCTGATCTTGTCCTACCATTAAAATGTTTACAATCCTCCTCAATGATTTTTATTTATCATTCGCTGGCCCTTAAATGATGTCACCCTCACCTCTGGGAACATATAAAACTGAAATAACTACATCAGCTACTATTATTTGTTTTACTCAAACTGATACTGCTGCTGGTTTTTCGCTCTGATGCTGAGGATGATGATATTTATCATTGCTCTTCAAGTATTTGTGGCCATCATTTGCTTTTCTGGCCAACCGTTTATGGCGTCTCTGTAAGGAGCGTGTCCACTCGTACATCTCCAAGCTGCTCTTTCTAACTGCGACTATCTCCCGCGAGCCATCTCGAGAGTTTGGGATAAGAATGATATGAAACTGGTCGTCTGTATTCTTTGGTGACGATTGTTCTATTTCCTCATCTTCGTTATGAACTGGTGCTGCATTAGGTGAATTGTTAGAGCCATCTGATTTATTTGCCGAAGCGATTGGTGAGCTTTGCTCCTGACTGACGCTTGTGAAATTGGAATTATCATGGGAAATGTTTTCTAGGGAGGTGTGTGTGAAATCTTTAGCTAATTCGTCTGCGCTTGAAACAGTGCAGCTTGGGCTCAGCTGTTTCTTCACGACAGCATAGACACACGGGGACGCTGGATTAGAGTCGAAGTCCGTATCAAAAGGCAAAACTGGATTATTGTCCCTGCTACCATCAACGGTGCTGTGGTTATCTCCCACATGGTCTAACTGTAAGTCATTCTCCCACCGCATATGGCATGTGTAATCTTTATTTTTGAGGATTCCTCTTAGTGGTTTAGAAGTGGAATTCTCTGGATTGTGCTTCACTACACAGATGTGATCAAACGTAAACATTGTTGGCTCACATAAAAATTTATGATGTTCTTCAGTGCTGTCTGATGCGAAAGAATTAGGAGGAGACTTCCTACATTTTGCTCGACGTAGTCTCCACATTTTCCTTGCCTTTGTCTGCGTGCTGTTCCTTCGTAAACTGTCGAAAACATTTGATAACTCGCAATTCAGCTCAAGATGAGGATCATCGCAGCTGTTCTGAATATCGATACCACCTGATAACGATAGAGTACGCTCACCAGCGTCGGCATCAGAGCTGGGTTTGTCGCCGTTATTCTGATCTCCAACAGACAGCTCTGTTTCGCTGGGACTACATTTGTAGCTCTGAAGCACTTCGTCAATGTCTGCGTAGCGGTAGGCGTAACAGTTGTCGCTATAGCTTCCAGTAAGCCCTGTTTCGTCTCCCTCATTCATCGCAGAGCCTGTTGTATTCTGATATGAAGGATTGTATATTTCAGTTTGTTTACTAACTGGTTCTTCCCTCGCTTCATGTTGAAAACATTTATTTGCATTCTGAGAAGTAGTTACAGAATGAGCAAGTTCAAGGTCATCCACAAAAACGTCATCACTGAGCGCGTCATCGTCCAAATAGAACTGTAAGGTGACCTCGTCAAGGCTACTGCCACAGAATTCTGACCGCCAACTAAAGTTCGTGTTAATGCACTCAGGCAGATCAGACGGTGGGGAAAGAAAGCCGGTGTTTTTGGAGTCAACGAGCGTCATACATTTGAAAGTGTGGGTCAGTGACGAGCACGGATAGAACATGAAATCAGAGTCAGTTTCAGAACTTAAAATTGACCCACTGTCTTCAGAAGGCACTCTTGCATCAATGCGAGGCGGTGTCAGCATGTTACTATAATTTGCTGGCAGGAGATCGCTGGATGTATCTGGTGTGAGTTGAAGTTTTTGAAATCTTTGATTTTGCTGCTCATTTGATTTCCATAATCCCTGTTGCTTCTGGGACATTTGATAAGCCAATGATATATGGTCGTGCTGATGTCTGTTTCTGAAACCATGACTGTATTGGTCTCGCCTAGTCAGTGAAATATACTCACCAGGCAGTCTGTGAAATCTTCCTTCTGGCAGTAGCTCTACGCGGTCGTGGAAATTATTATAGAAACCGTAGTCGTATTCATCATAAGGGAAGAATCCACTAGATTTTCGGAGTCTATTTGGTGCATGCATATTGAAAGCAACCTTATCTTTGAACTGGTTAAGATACGTCATGATGTCTTCATTTACATCGGATACGTCACTGAAGTCGGTTTGAATCTCTTGGTTTTTCACCGAACGGAAATTTGAGACCTGCTGCCCAAACTGTTGGTCCTCGGTAAATCTGCTTTGTCCCACAAACTCCCTGTCACGATAGTAGTCTGCGCAATGTCTCTGCAATGTGGGAACATGAATTTGACTTGAGGTCTGAGTTGAGAACTCATCTTGGAAAAGCTGTGCTGAGTAATCGTCTTGAGGCCATGTTTGATAAATACCCAGCAATGTGCCTTGCATGGTGTCTGCTTGAGGAACGATTTCTCCCGGCTTGCACACCATGTTTATTTTTTGTTTACTGTGTTCAGGTTCTTCTTCGGTGATATTTGAATATTTCGAAACCAAGCCCCCGCGTTCGTTGATATTTGGAATATGTCGATAAATGGCCTTGCCTTTGCCCTTAGGTACTGTATTGTTTCTCTCTATTGGAACTGGCGATTTGGAATGTTTCGACAAGAGACTCAAAGACTCCATGATGTTTTTCTTAATCAGTAGCAAACGGTCTAATGTTATCTTTGACTTTTTCTGTTTCTTGCTACTTGCCGTTGTGGACATGTCTGCAACGATAACAATTCTCTCGTCTACAATTACCGAATTAGATATGAATTTATCCCAGACAGCATACAATCAGATTATTTCATTATGGTCTTTGAGATTATATATGCTTCGGATAAAAATCCACAGAGAGCAGGTTCTTTTTCTTTTCTTTTCCCTTTCTTCTTTAATCTCAGCGAAATCCTCAGATGCAGAGATCCAGTTAAAGAAGTTTACCGTAGGAACACACCAAAGCAAAGACTGGGCCTTGAAAGCGTAATTCTCACATAAGATCGGGCAAGGTGCTGTATGTTAACGGCCTAATATGGCAGAAATGAATTGTTGATGATTTCAGGTTGACGACTTTTGCTTTTGTTTCCTGTTTGTTAGAATCTGTAGAATCACAGATGAAACGTGTAGCTGTACCCTCGCAGTTCCACTGTGCTGTTCTCGTCTAAGGGCTGAAATGTTTGGTGGAAAAATATGATATCATCATACATAAGTTTGTACATAGAATGAGTTGGCTTATTTCCCTCTCCCTACCCCCACACTTCTGGACATATTAAACGTCATGAGAATTTAGAGAAGACAGTCTTTTTCTTGGGTACATAATGGAAAAAATAAAGAGAAGAAGACCAAGTCTAAGATGGCTGCAAGACATCGTTGATGATCTGCGAATGGACGCATCAGCAGCATGGAATCTTGCTTACAACCGAGAGGCCTACAGGAGAGCTGTTATCGAGGCAAAGTTCCGCAAGGGACATGTAGATGACTGCCTGACTGACTGACTGACACCCCCCCCCCCCAACCTCCTTTTTTCCTACATCTTGCAGGAAAGTTCACGAAAGTTGATGGAAAGTATAGAGCGCTCAGAAGATCTTGTGCCACCATTAGGGCCAAAAGATAACCGCTGGGACGAAAGTGGCGTAGTATCGACTTTTAAGGGGCACACTTTTATATAAGTTAATAGTCTCCATGCATATAACGTGGAACAGATTCTGAGATCCAGCGACTTTGTACAGATAACTAGATTTAAGAAAATTAGTGAAATGGATAGGTGAATGAGAAAAGGAGGGGAGACGAAGAGAAGAGCTGGTTTACATCTTTAGAAAAAGATCCACCAAAAGTTCATTCCGTACAAACTATATACAGTTCTTCGGACAAATTAGTGTAACAAAGTCTGCTGTTCCAGTAACGAAAGAAGCAGCAACGATGCCTTCATTGTTGTAAGCTACGTACAGAATGGAAGAGCAATGTTACAGTATTATCAACACATGGTGGGGGTGAACAAAATATATTCGTCAGATGCAAAGAAAAAAGTGGGGGGGGGGGGGGGAATAAGCTTGTGAGTAATATCAACACAAGTTGGCAAACTGAGAGGAACGAATTAAGACGCACACATAAACACATATACGTATATGTTAACAATTGCACATCATGAAATCCTATCACACGAAGGCAACATCTTGCAAATCACATTCCGCGATATAAATATAGAATTATTGAACACACAGGAAAGGTTTCGAGTTATTCTGTGACATTAACCATACATTAACCGCTGTAATGTATACATCCTTATAAACGGAGACAGATTAAGAGGCAGACCGAGACAGCGGTGGCATGGCAACCTGGAAGAAGACATATGAGCCCTCGGAGCTGACATTTGGCACGAGAAGACTAAGAACAGAGAGGAATGGAGACACGTCTCGTCTGTAGCAAATGAGCCGCAATGAATCGGAAAACTGAATGAGTGAATGAACTTATACATCCTGCTGACCGTACAACATTAGCATGGTTGGTTGCTCCTCTGGCCGATTATATCAAAATACTGGCAGAATCAGTTCGAAAGAAACTGCTCGGTATATTCCACTGCCAATGTAATAATAATAATAATAATATGTTGTACTAAATGCAACCTGCACGAAACATTCCCACAAATTCTTGTCGGATCAAAATTTCCAGGTAAATTACAGAAGTAAGCGTTACTACGTGGAAATATTCAAATATTTTCCCTCTTATTTTTGGTCACGCAAATAACAAAACTTCGGCATCTTCTAATTCGCATTTATTGATCTGGTTTTATGGTCATATTTTTATGTGATAAAAGCCATATGTTAAAAGCAGATAGTTTGATTCTTCAAAATTTAAATATAGGCCATACAATTTAAGAAAATAAGCAGAGAAAGATTAAAGGAAAAATATCTGAATGAGCTGACTAACTGGCATGTGAAGTGATCTTCTTCTTCTTCTTCCCTGGAACTGTGAGCTTTTGTTCTTTGCCGCCGATTGGCTCAAGATGTTGAAGCACACTATCGTGTCTCGTGTCGGGTTGGGAGGGGGTTACGTCGGCTTTTTTGTTTGTCAGTCCCTGAATGGAGATAAAAAGCAGCGGATAAAAAGCAGCGGGGTGTGCTATTTAGCAGGCTCCACCACCATGGGACTATGGCGATCCCTGCCCCGTTATCCAGACTAAGCTTGTTACTGGAATGTATAGGTAAAGGTAAGGTAAAGGTCATGCCTTAGAAGCACATAGGAATATGATGTTAGTGCCCCATATTTTCCTTGACCTGCTAGCACACTAGAGGGTGATATGGTCAGTATCACGACTGGCTGCCTTTCCTTCCCCAACTCCAGAAGAAGTCAGGTACCCATTTCTACAGCCGGATTCGAACCCCCGACCTTCGCCATGAGAGACCAGTGCACTAACCACTTCGCCACTCAGACACCCACTGGAATGTATAAACTAGAAAACAAGTAGGAACAGCTTTATTACTTAATGACTACAAAATTATGACATTTCAGCGTGAGCCTTAACCATACAAACACACACAGGAAGAAGAATTAGAGAGAGAGAGGAGATAAAGTATAGATTCGCATGAATCCTATGTTAAAAATAAAATAAATAAAATGATTAAAGCACTTAGCTATAACTTGAAAGAATATGTAGCTTTTCCGACGCTCGTTCAAATGCCTGGGGGTACCGACGGAGAGGTGGGACAGGGTCTTGGTCAGCTATGTATCGCTAACCCTAACGCTAGCATGTCAGCTATGGTTCACTAATCCTGACGCTAGCACGCACAAAACGGTCAGGCATGGTCACCAAAGTGTAACAATGAAGAACAATGCAATGATTCTCATGGCCGCTTCATACTCTCAACACAAGATCGATGGGTTCGAGTGTGGCTAGACAAGCAGCTGTAGAAATGGGTACTTGGTTCATCTTGGGGCTGGAGAATTAAAGTGGTCAGGCATGACGGTGACTGTATCACCTGCCTGCGTGCCGATTAGTCAAGAAAAATACTGGCACCAACACCAAACCCTCAGATACCTTTATGACATAATAGGTCGTTTTGCTGGGTGGGAGGGTTCCGAAAGTTTAGTTGTTGCTACTTGTATGTGTCCATAGCGCGCGGCGAGGCAGTGCCTTTTGGAACCTTTCTTTACATAAAAATAACGCTGGCGATGAGAAGAAAGAGTAACTACAATGCAGTAAAATACACAGAAAATAGATAACGTTATCAATACAGTTACCGAACCAAGGTTTCCCAATATCCTGCTCTGTCTTAACAGGAAGAGAACCAGAGAACAAGTTGTTGTGATGCAACAGTTTAGTCAAGGGGATATGGATGAACGAATTATCACTGGCAGTGAAACCTTCTGAGAAGTCTGCCAGTAATGATAGTATTCGCAAATTAAGAAAGCGATTGCCAAATATTATTTCCACACAGCGAAGTTGGCCACAGATCATCAGCTGTAAAGAACCTAGTTCGCCGTATACAAAGTTTATACAACATTAACAATAACTGGATTTTCTCCCAGCCGTATCATTGTTCACAGAAACAAGAAATACTGGGAAGTACTGTCTATCATAAAGCATAATGCACAGCTTTTCTATCTTAAAGACGATGGTATCAACACAAGATTGGAAATAATTGTTTCACTAAATCTAACATGGATCCTAGTTTTAACTTTCATTGTCCATAATTAGTCCTAATTATTTTTGTTTCAAATGACTAGTATAACTAATAATGAAAAGACTTATCACACACTTGCTTCTGCAAAATTCTAAACAATGGCTTACCAAAAGAGCACAGATTTCACTAAGAGGGTAAAGAAGTATGTGTATGTTCGTGTGACACAAGAGCCACCGTTCCCGTCTTGACCGATGAAGTTAATGAACCCACGCTTTGGTTAATGCTAAATATACTCATTTTTTCATTGGCTCTCTCTCTCCTCTCTCTCTCTCTCTCTCTCTCTGATACGCAAATTAGATAAGTTTTACAGCAGTTGGATACTACCAAAAATTGGGTTTGGTAGGGGAGATGACACATTTACTAAGGAAGAAATAAGACGAAGGAGTGGGGCGGGGAGAAGGTGTGGGAAAGCTGGGATATTCCGTAAGTTCTGCGCACTCATAAACTCTGTAAGTATCAAACTCAATCTCAGGCTAATTAGGAAACACGACTCCAAAGAGTCCCCTACTTGTTTCAGTTTCTGAACAGCGCTCTTCAGGCCATGTCGACTCAACCAGCATCACCGCTGAAAGCGGAAAGCTCAGCTAAACTTGTGTGTCGCTGGCTAAAGTGTGTCGGTATTTTATGGTTGGCGTCTCTGCACAAATATCATTGGAAGCAGGAGAAACATGGTTTATTATAAGAATGTTGCAAATTCAATGGACAGCAAAAATAAGTAATGGAGAATGTATGAGAAGAGCTGGAGAGGCAAAAAAAAAATCTTGCCCCCCCCCCGAGAGAGAGAGAGAGGGAGAGAGAGAGAGAGAGAGAGAGAGAGAGAGAGAGAGAACGTACTTTCATAGGACATGCAATGAGAAGAGGGACCGCTGAAAATATTGTAATAACAGGAAAAACAGAGGGAAGAAGAGCCAGGGGAAGACTGCGAGAAATGATACTGGACAGTCTGAGTGGATGGTGTGAGAGGAGATCACCAACTGAGCTGATGGCCTGCACGAAGGATCGGGTACTCTGGAGAAGCATAATAGCCAGCGCTAGTAGGACGGCACCTGATGATGATGTCTAAAAGCTGTAGACATGATGATGATAATGATGATGATGATATTCTTGGATTGCAGAGTGTTCATTCTGGTGTTAGGATAAGAGCTTATTCTTTTACTCTAGACAGAAAGATAGAGGTCCGTGTGTTGTAACGAACCTTAAGTCAAACAGTCTGTTAATGCTGCTTGCCTTTTACATGAACAAATTGATTGATTTGGTAACACGTGTCGAATTGTCAAATTTGTTATTGTTGTGTGTTCGCTCCGTGTAGTTTCAGCCACCCCCTCATTAGACTCTCTCTCTCTCTTTCTCTCTCTCTCTCTCTCTCTCTCCCTCCAGCAAAGCAAAATCCACGCTCATTACAACAAGACAGAAATTAACAAATTCACCAAACACTACAGCTCCATGCTGGAACTATACACAGATAGAGAATGTTAGTGAACATAAAACTCTAGGTCCCATGATTGACCACCACCTAAGCTGGAATCATCATGTAGACAATCTAACCAAACTCATTGCACAAAAAGTTTACCAGTTTACTAAAATTAAACATTTCCTTGACATAGACACCAGAAAAATATACTACATATCACAGATACAAACACATTTGGACTACTGCTCCACAGTCTGGGATGGTTGTTCCATGTCAAACATAAAAAAAAAACTTTACTCACTTAAAAAACTAGCAGTAAAACCTATAGATGACAAACATGCAGCACGTATTACAAATAAGGACAAACAACTTGATAATCTATCCCTCAAGAAGAGATTTATTTTCAACAAGGTCAAGTTAATTCATAAAATTCTATCGCACAATCTATGGTCGTTGTTCAAATTCAACCCAAAATACAGTCAATTGTGTTCTTCCAAAACCAAAGCTTGACATGTTTTAAAAAAGCTTCTCTTACTCAGCTGCCCACCTTTGGAATGCCCTACCAATTCACGTAAAACCTATAAGTAATATTCGTTCTTATAACTTTAAACTTTGTCAACATCTGTTTGATATGGACTATATGCCTCCCTACGCATAGTTTAAAGTAGTTAAAATGCTTAAGTGTTGTAATTTTAAAAAATACTGCTTTTCTATAAATTTGTTAGTTTTGAACAACCGAGAGGCCTACAGGAGTGCTGTTTGGGAGGCAAAGTTCTTAAAATGTTGTGCTCGGTCTGATTTTTTTGTTCTGTATAACCACATAAAACTTCTGCAGATATTCAGTTTTTATTTCTTTCCACTGATGGCCGCCAATTCCTTTACTCAGTCTCTGATAAATCAGATAATAATCGTTTACCTATTTTTTTTCACTTACTCAATCTATCTAAAAATCAAAGTCATGGCAGATGTCGAATAGTTGACCACACACGTGGACCATTTGATTTGCTATAATCACTCCTCTTTGTGAATGCACGCGTGTTTTGCCTTTAAAATATCGTATCTCTGCTTCTCTTCGATCATGCTCATTGCAGTGACAATAAAAGCCTAGATCTAATATGAAATCTTCTTATATCTTATATCCTTCCCGTGCCGTTAAACGTCACATGGGGCTCGCAAGGTAGTTCGCCAATTTTTCTTGTCTTCGGTGAGTCTTTCAACATCATCAAGAGATTTTATGCCTGTTAATTTGACCTATCTTAACAATGTCCTCTTCAGAGTTTCACGCGGTCTGCCTCTTTTTCTTTGAAAATTTTATATGAAATATGATGTGTGTTTTGTTAAAGCAGTGTATGAAACGTATACAATTTTTAAAAAAATATCATTCATTTCTGTTTCTGACCTCGGCCATTTGTTCTCCTCTTGCCTGCCTTCCCCCCTCCCAATCCGAGAGCGGGAGAGCGGGATTGTATGTTCCTCCACGGCTGGAAAAAAATTGCTACAGCATCTCTCTCTCTCTCTGTCTCTCTCTCTCTCTCTCTCTGCTCCCTACCCATAATCCCTCCTCTTTCCCCAGATGCCATAAAAATCGTATTCCTTTTTTAACAAACGCAGATAAACTTGTTCTTATTATGTCCAAGAGCTGTATCCGGGAAACTGCCACTCGACATCGCCGGCGATCTTGCGATTTCATTAAAGAAAAAAATCTGAAAGCGTTCACCATTTTTATCCAAGCGGAACTCTTGTATGCACTTCGCACGTTATTTCTGTGTTATAAACACATAATACAGACGGTGACTGCTTCATTCATATATTGCTACAATCAATTAAACTGGGAATACCAATCTTTAGTGTTCATTCTTGTGAGCAAGTCTAGCTCCTTTCATGAGCATTTGTAAGCAAGAGTTTCCGTAGAACACGAGAGTTAACAAGGGTTTCTGCGAGAGACAATCTCTCTCTCTCTGTCTCTCTCTGTCTCTCTCTGTCTCTCTTTCTCTCTCTCTCTCTCACTGAACCTTAAGTGCCCAGGGCACATGGGGCTTCCGCAAGGGTTTTCCACAAATGCCTGTCCTTTGCTTTTTTTCCTCTCTTGCCCAGGTGAGCCCTCTTTTGCTCAACATCCTTTCTGTTGTTTTTCTCCATGTCTCTTTTGGTCTACCCTTACTTCTGCCCCCCCCTTGTGGGTGTCAATCTTAGTACTATTGAGAGACAAGGACTTTGCAAAAATGCAAACACCATTACACAAAAAAAAACAAACTTAGCAGATCAATCCTTTTACCAACCTTTTTATAATACGGACACTTATTACTGGATTATTATATCTGTAATTTACTGTGAAATGCATATGTAATAGCTTTTATACAGAGATAGTTATCTCAATGATTCCTCTGGGTTGAAAAAAAAGTAGAGAAACTCTGTGTAGACTAATAGCAATCTGTGATTGACTAATAGCTATATGTGCTTGACTAATATCAATCTGTGATTGACTAATAACAGTCTGTGCTTGACTAATAGCAATCTGTGCTTGACTAATAACAATCTGTGCTTGACTAATAGCAATCTGTGCTTGACTAATAGCAATCTGTGCTTGACTAATAGCAATCTGTGCTTGACTAATAACAATCTGTGCTTGACTAATAGCAATCTGTGCTTGACTAATAGCAATCTGTGCTTGATTAATAGCAATCTGTGCTTGACAATGTCTTTAAAATTTGAAAGTGGAATATTTCCGATTTAACTTAATTCTTTTACTACCAAACAGAAATTTGACACCCCCCCCCCCCCCCCCATTCCCGGCCAAATCTTCCTCTTAAGGTCGGCCCTACGAATTGTGCCTCTTCTTACAGTGGCACGCCTTGTCGCCCCACCCAATTCTTAAATTAGCATTTAATATTTTAAAACCGATTATGTTAGTTACGATTTAACATATCCCACCATGATGCTTTAAATAGCATGAATAACAATTTTTAAATGAATAAAAACAAAAAGACAAAACTATAAATTTCTTATCATCATCTTTATCGCCGTCGTCATGGTGATAAAGATGCTGTTGAAAACTGGTAGATGTTGTAAACACTGGCGAAAAATATTACTGGGACTCGATGATGAGAGATCTTCTTTTGCAGTTTTTATAACCCCTCCCCCTCCAACTTCTATATTTTTCGGCTTTTAAATGTAGAAATAATTTATTAGTTGTTTTCTTTTTAAATTTCAGATGTCCTACGTTGGTAAGAGCAGACACTACAAGTGAACTATAAGAAGTCCTACGTTGGTAAGAGTAGACACTACAAGTGAACTATAAGATGTCTTACGTTTGTAAGAGTAGACACTACAAGTGAACTATAAGATGTCTTACGTTTGTAAGAGTAGACACTACAAGTGAACTATAAGATGTCTTACGTTTGTAAGAGTAGACACTACAAGTGAACTATAAGAAGCCCTACGTTTGTAAGAGTAGACACTACAAGTGAACTATAAGATGTCTTACGTTTGTAAGAGTAGACACTACAAGTGAACTATAAGATGTCTTACGTTTGTAAGAGTAGACACTACAAGTGAACTATAAGATGTCTTACGTTTGTAAGAGTAGACACTACAAGTGAACTATAAGAAGCCCTACGTTGGTAAGAGCAGACACTACAAGTGAACTATAAGAAGTCTTACGTTGGTAAGAGCAGACACTACAAGTGGACTATAAGAAGTCCTACGTTGGTAAGAGCAGACACTACAAGTGGACTATAAGAAGTCCTACGTTGGTAAGAGCAGACACTACAAGTGAACTATAAGAAGTATACCTTCGACGTTAGCATAAGCGCAATGAAACAAAACTCACAGCATTATAAAAGAATTGGCCTTTGCATTTACCTTTTTTTCATAGTATAAATTCCTATTTCTTTTAAGATAGAAACTGGAGTGGTTATTTGTTATGGGTGCTATATTTTAATATCACTGATTTTATTTTCATAAAGATTTTGTGGGATGAATTGTTTCTATTGACATAGTTTTGACATAAAATACCGAAACGATACATTTTTAGTTTTTCTTCGAAAGAACTATGGCATCATCAGTCCTGTGTACGCCGAACGGAGAACAACAAAGGTTCTCCGGCCAATCCTGTCTCAAGGATGTCGGGATACCTCATCCACTTTTTGTTTGTTTGTTTGTTGACGTGCCCAAGTCAACTGGTGTCTCTCTCTTTTTTTTCCATTCGTAGTATGTGGTCCAGTAATTTCTAACTTCGTCTTTTGACCTATTTAGTGCTATTCTCAATGCCCTTTCGTTTGGGCAGTTTCGAGTTTGTTATGCATTCTTCCCGGTGTACTCTTAGAATTTTCCTAAGCCATCTTCCTTCAAATCCTTTCAATCTGCTTTCGATTCTCCAACTGGCTCTCCGTATTTCAGCTGTATATAACAAAAAATGGAGCCACATTAGATTTATAGATTTTGATCATAGGGTTCGTATGTAGAATGGAAGGTTTCCATATGTTTGTTACTTTGCTAAAGGCATGAGACGCCTGGCCAATTCTCGTGGATATTTCCTTCTCGATACTGCTGTCTGTTGAAATGAGGCTTCCAAGGTATTTTAAGTGTTTTAACTCTCCAACTTCTCTTGTCCCAACTGAATTCTTTCCTCATTTTTTTTCCATTGATTCTCGCGATCTTACTCTTATCTGGATGTACATTTAGACCTACTGATCAGGCTATTTCATAAGTCCTAGTTGTCTTCTCCTGTCTCTTTGATTATGTGAGAGTAGACCAATATCGTCTGCGAAGTCACAATCCTCTAGATGATTCGTGAGCCCCTAGGTTAATCCTCAAGGTGGCAGTCTTCATTATCCGGCCCATGATGGTCAGAAAAATAAGTGGGGACAGTATACATCTTAGTCTTACTCCTGTTTTGATCTGGAACCATGTAGTTTGTTGTCTGCCATGTTTCGCGCAGGTTATTCGCATATATATTTTTCATAATATTTATGATTTTCTCAGAGAGTCCATAGGCCAACATTATCTTCCATAAGGAAGGATGAGGGATAGTGCTTAAGGCCTTCTTGAAGCACATAAATCTCACTTTCCTCCTTTTTTTGCTGCCCTCCAAAACTTGCCAGCCGGGGCAAATGCACGAGTTTGGCGGCCTGCCTCCTCCTCCTCCTCCTCCTCTCTCTCTCTCTCTCTCTCTCTCTCTCTTTCTCTCACTCTTTTAAAATGACCACAATTGTATGTTGCTTTACAATTTGAATTTTTAGAAACAAAGAAGAAAGTAAGATAGATGCGGGTACTTTTTTTTATGCATTTGTCACTTTCGTTTAAATGGTCCATAATAGGAAAACAATTCACTCAGTAAATTACAAACTGGGCCCTGTAACTATACCAGATTTTAAGACTAACTGTTGTTCTCGCCGCAGTTTTGTTTGCAGTTTTCCTTGCAATATTCTGACTTGTGACGGTGTTAAGTTCGCGGTGCCACCTCAGTGCCAGAGAAAGCTGAGATAGTTTGTAAGAATTAGAATTATCTGTAAAGTAGGTAAAGGTAGTCCCATTATGCCATGGAGATACTTAGAGGATACTGTGTTAGTCTTCATTGAGATACTTAGAGGATACTGTTTTGGTATTCATGGGGATACTTAGAGGTTACTGTGTTAGTCTTCATGGGGATACTTAGAGGATACTGTGTTAGTCTTCATGGGGATACTTAGAGGATACTGTGTTAGTCTTCATGGGGATACTTAGAGGATACTGTGTTAGTCTTCATGGGGATACTTAGAGGATACTGTGTTAGTCTTCACGTTTTTCTCGAGCTGCTGACGCAGTAAAGCGTTATGTGGCCAGCATCAAGCCTGGCCAGGACTGCGTTGATAGAGACTAAATTCCCGATATGCAGGGATAAATTCTTCTTCTTCTTCTTCTTCAGCTTTCCGAGCCATTAAGGTGTATTGCTGCAGATAAAGTTCGTCTCCATTCCTTTCTATTTCTAATCTTCTCTCTCCAGTTGGTGACACCAATTTCCTCTTCTATGTTGTCTTTTTGTCTCTGTCTTAGTCTATCCCTTGGTCTTGTTTCCTTCATCTCTTGTGCATATATAATTTTCGTTTGTCTGTTTTCTTCTATTTTTTCCACATGGCCCAACACCGTAGTCTGTTCATTTTCAAGACATTTATAATTTGTTGTGATTTAAATAAGCTGTTCAGTTCAGTGTTCTTTCTAGCTCTCCATTCTCCACTGCTGGTTTCCTTTATGGGCCCAAAGGTTCTTCTTAGGATCGTGTTCTCAAAGATCTGCGATTGTTGTTCATCTTTCTTTGTTGTACTCCACTTTTCTGATCCATACATGACGGCTGGTCTTATTATAGTTTTGTAAGTTGGTATTTTGGTGTTTTGGGACAGGATTTGGGATTCTAACAGGTGTTACAGAGCGAAGTACATTTTATTCCATATCTGTACTCTGCTTTTCATTTTCTTGCTCACTATGTTGCTTCCTTTGAAGGTTGTGCATTAGTATGTTTCTGCTTTTCTAATGATCGTATCTCCAACATTTATATAAACTCCAGATATCCAGGGACTAAATTCCAGACATGCAACTTTTTTTTTCTCTTTCAGTTTCTCTATAGCTGACGCCAGACCTCTCAAATACGCTTGTCCTCTTACATTCTTGTCTTAATAACAGACGCACAATCCACAACCACCCTCTATCATAACAATCATCAGCAGAATCATTTGTGTGCTCTTGTACAGCAAACAGTCAAGCTGGGCCAGCTTACAATAAACATAACAAGTGAAGTGGATTTTTCCATGCTGTAAAGAACTTGTTGGTTATCGTAGATCTATCGCGGTCTCCAAGTACCGCGCCGACTGACGTTGGTTTTCAGCTTTGACTTTTTTCTCTTAAAAAAAACGGTAATCACGGTGAGGAGATTCATGTTTCTTTTGGACGTAAGATATACCACTTTAGTGAGTGTCATTTTTCCACCACAAGCATGCAAAGAAACAAGGAATGTACCTATGAAGTAAAATATGGCGTATTTTATAGAAAGACGTTATGTGAATGAAAAGAAAGAATGAAGGAAAAAAAAACACCCATTAGAGCCAGACATCAAAGGTGTTTTGGGCACACTAAGAGGTATAATAATTGCGTGAAAACCTTCTTAAAGGAAACAATTTAGAACAAAGAGAATAAGAGGATGAACGAGCAACATCAGAATACGGAAAGAGAACATGTCACCTACATGCGCGGTCACGGAAAGGGGCAGAAATTCATTTCTTCTTCTTCTTTCTCGCCGGAACTGCCATCTTGATGTTCTTCGCAACCAGTGCAGTGATTGTATTGAGGCACTGCAACGAGTCGGTTTGGGAGTGGGTTATGGCGGTTATTTTTTTCAACCCCCGAGTGGAGACGCAGAATGTGCCATACTTGCTGAATTATGCACTCCGGCAAGAGAGAGTTAGAATGCGATCGCTATTTTGCACGTCACCCAGAAGATTAGAAATAATAGAACGTCTGCAAAGATAAAAGAGAACATACCAAAGATCACAAAATCAGAAAAGTAATGTAAAATTTGGCACCGGCTACCGTAGTGCTAGCAGTCGAATAGCTTAGAATCCCCAGCTAAGCGTGATTTTTTCCCCCCGACCAATACGCCCCCGAGGTCGACCCAGCCTCGTAGAATGGGTACCAGAGAAAGGCAGGGAAGGAAAGGCAGCGAGGAAAGGAACTGGTCACCCTTCCTTATTCACTGATGGCCCAACATAATGAGCCCTCTAACGCTTCATTCCCTATGGAATTTGCTATGGGACTACCTTTACCCTTTTTAGAGTAAAATTATCAAAAGTTAAATTATGCTACTAAATTAGATCGCATAAGTTAGTTGAAAGGATACATGGAAAATAAAATGGGAGAAAAAGCACACATACTCATGCAGTAAAGAAAGTAGAATTTAAAAGCGTCAATCTGTAGCTTCTAGGCGAAACAGATTTTGACGACGGTTTGTTTACCGGAAACAGCTGGCGGGAATTATCGGAATAATTTTTGATCGGTAGTTAGTCAACAAACAGTATTTAGAGTTTGTACAAGATAATTGCCTGCTACAGTTCCTATGTACAACCTTCGGTTTTTCGTAATTAGAAAAAATGTGGGTTAAGCCCCAAGAGGTCCTTCTGGCTCATGCACTGTGGTAAGTGAAATAGTTTACTGTGAAATATGTGTTGCTTATTGATTTAATAAGTCTTTTAAATGGCTGCAGTATTTATCATGTTTGGTGTTAGCTAGAATGATTGCTTTAGTTTCTTGTTTGAGACAGGGTTGTTAGGCGTTCAGCATTTTACTTATCTTTCCATGGTCAATAATGAAAAACTCACTTATAAACATTACGCATCATCATCATGTGCCTTCTGTCCACGGAAGGTTGGTTCTTATGGTCCTCCAACGTCTTGCTCTCTTTCGTTTCACAGCGCGCCCGCCCAAAATCAGTCAGGTTCCTGTTTGTTCTTTTTTGTTCAGCACATTACACAAGGTGCACACAATTCTATATTTCTAAACATATTGGAAATTAAGAACGGGAGACTTCTAGTTGGATTTTAACGTGTTCTACCTAAAAAATGCGTAAGTTTTGGTAGTGCAGATATCAAGCTGGCCTCATATGACTATGCAGGGGCTCATCAAACTGGAGTCTGAAGCTCTTATTCTCTTACTACTTTTTTCCCCTTGCATAACTAAAGTACTTAGTCTACAGTTTTTCTGAAGCTAATCAGTTGCTGTGCAGAAGCCCCTTTGTCTCCGATTGTGCAAACATTATCAAGGAAAGTTTGTACCAAAGAAAGCATTAATGCAACAGTTCCCATACTGCTAACAGACTCACAGTTGTCCTCATTCAGTATATAATACATATCTGAGAATTCTCACCTAAAACTCTCTTTGAGGTTAAACGTTGATCTGGAAGCTGACAGTAGCTGCTGCACAAGCTGCTATAACATTATCATAGGTGAACTCTGATTTGGGTGTAGGATTACTTACGTTTTTGCTGCCTGGTGCTGATTTATTAAGCATTGGTTGGCAGTCAACATGACCACTTGAGTATGACCTTGGTAACTGCCTTGCCATTCTGGACTTCAGCTGTATTTTGATATTCCACATCAGCCATTTGAAAGTGTCTGAATCTCTTCAAAGACTAGAAATATGAGAGTGCCCATGGTAGATGCAAGTCTTTTCTCTACATATCTGTTCCTAGACTTGCAACTCTTATGTCAGATAAAGAAAATGTCAGATGTGCTAACCCATGATTTTTAAAAAAATAACAGAAGGTGACAACTAGCTTTTTTTTTTTTTTTTTCTGTTTCTGGAACCTTTTGAACTGTGTCTGGTTTTAGTCATGCTGCAGCTGGCAGCTGTAAGAATATTTTAGGGTCTTAAATGAGAATATAAAGATATCAAGAGATCAGGGGCAGAATTATCCAGATTATATAAATGTTAGAGATACGATCATTAGGAAAGCAGAAACATACAAATATATATGCACAACCTTCAACAGAAGTAACATAGTAAGCAAGAAAATGAAAAGCAGAGTACAAATATGGAATAAAATATACTTCTCCTTGCAACACCTGTTAAAATCCCAAATCCTGTCCCAAAACACCCAAAATAACAGTCTACAAAACTATAATAAGACTAGCCATCATGTATGGATCAGAAACATGGAGTACAACAAAGAAAGTTACAACTGCAGGTAGAAAGAACACTGAAAAATGATGTATGTACAAGAGATGAAGGAAACAAAACTAAGGGGTAGACCAAGACGGAGATGGAAAGACAACATAGAAGAGTATAAATTGGTGTCACCAACTGGAGAGACAAGATTAAGAATAGAGAGAAATGGAGATTAACTTTATCTGCAGCAATGAGCCCTAATGGCTCGGGAAACTAAAGAAGAAGAAGAAGGGAGAAGAAGTGAGAATAGATTTTGAAGTAAAAATCAGTCGAATGTTAGTAGTTAAGATCATTATCAAAGCAGGAGAAATTCATACATGTTTAGTATGTCAATATATTATTCCTGTACATATTCTTCAGTGTACAGAGATTGATAAAAGTAGTCCTGTATATACATATATCCCAGGACTATACTTAAGTTCACAATGGGTAAAAATTTGGAAAGAAAGAGATGTCATCATCATCATTCATTTGCATGTCCCTTGCGGAACTTTGCCTCCCTAACGGCACTCCTATAGGCCTCTTGGTTGTGAGCAAGATGGCCTGCTGCTGATGCATCCGTTCGCAGATCATCAACGATGTCTTGCAGCCATCTTTGCTTTGGTCTTCCTCTCTTTCTTTTCCCCATTATGTACCCTTCCAAGACTGTCTTCTCTAAATTATCATGACGTTTAATGTGTCCAAAATATTTAAGTTTTCTCTCTCTAATCCTCTTTACTAGCCAGACTTCTTTAATATTGTTCTTGTAGTATGGATATATTTGTTCTTTTTTGTGTCCCTGGTATTTTAAGAACTCTTCTATAGCATTTACATTCAAATGCATTTATGTGTTTCTCATCTGTTTTGTTAAGTGTCCAGGTCTCACATGCATATGTTGCAATAGGAAGGATGCATGCCCTTAAAAATCTTAATTTTTGTAGTTCTGTCTGTTCCTCTCCACAGATTCTTTAGTTGTTTTACTTTCTGAAGAGCGATAGATGTCTTCCTTTTAATTTCCCTCATTGTATCTCCATTATTAGTTAGCAGTGATCCAAGATATTCAAAACTCTCCGCATCTTCCAATTTTTTCCTCATTGATACATATATCAGCTGTTGTGTTTGTTTTGTCAGTTGTCATCAGTTTAGTTTTCTTCGCATTAAGATAGAGGTTTTGCTCTTCGCTGTTCTTACGGACTGACATAATTAGTTTTTCCATTCCTTTTTGTGTTGTGGACAGTAATACTGTGTCATCATCATGTCTAATATATGTATAAGCAAAAATTTGTAAAAGTAGTGTTATCTTAACTGGTGTGGTAATTAATGTGAAGTGAATGTGTGGATATAACGCACGGACATATTTCATTTATTACATTTTGTCCCTTCCAGGGCCACAGAATGTTCCAACTCTTTCTTTGTGCTACAGCGACGAAAAGGCTACGATGGTGGCGGGCTCTCTGGCTTGCTGGCAGGAACACTGGACACTGTGCTTGATAACAGGGTAGGCCACAGATTAGTTTATACTGAATTTTGTACTGATATTATTATAATGCCTTTTTTTTTTTTTATTATTGTTAGAAGATGATTTTAAACCAGAGTGGCATCAACTTCCTGGGGAAGTTTGCAGGCGTCATTTTGCCTAGGAGCAGCATTCATGGCAGACTTACAAGTATAAAGTATTTGATTGGCATATTTGGCAAGACAGTGTATCCTGATAAAAACAGCAGTGGAGGAACACAGCTGAGTACTTGCGTGCCATTATCATTGTTGGTGTGAACCATAGAGAGCGACAGTGCCAAATACCAACTGATAATGTTTACAGCCAGTCTCACTATTGGAAATGAAGAAATTGAAAGACTGGGGGAGGGGGGAGAGAAGAAATATCAAGTGGACTGTATACATTTGAGAAGTACTATATTGTAGTAAAGTATGTCGTGCTCTATGTGAAGAAACTAGAAGTACACATGAAGTGTATACTTTAACTTTCTATGATGTAGTGGTTGGCATGAAAAAAGAAGTGTTAACACTGTGACTTAATAGTTGACATGAAAAAAAGAAGGGTTAACACTCTGTGACATAATAGTTGACATGAAAAAAAAAGAAGGGTTAACACACTGTGACATAATAGTTGACATAAGAAAAGAAGTAAGATTTTGTTTCTGCAGTTCAGTCTTTCAGACTGTTTCTAAATTTTAGAATGCATGGGGGGGGGGGGGGAGGTAGTTATAAGACAGCTACAGCATAGTTTCAGCATTTATCATACATTTTCAGTTTTTAGAATAATGCAATGCCACCTTGGAAAGCCAGAATTTAAAAAAAATTCTTTTTAAAAAATGTCATAAACAATTTAGAACTATTAGAATATTGAAATCTTTGAGTATATCATGAGAAAATAGTTTGAAATCTTTGAGTATATCATGAGAAAATAGTTTGAAATCTTTGAGTATATCATGAGAAAATTTCAGTTTGAAATCTTTGAGTATGTCAAGATAAAATAGTTGAAATCTTTGAGTATGTCATAATAAAATAGCAGTTTGAAATCTTTCTAGTCACTTGAAAATATAGGAAAAATGATGAGGTGAAAAAAATCAATATATAAATATCTGGACAAGCTGGCCAAGAATCATGGAAAGGAAAGAAGGAAAGCGGCCCTGATTAATGACAGATAAAGCTGCACAAACTGGTGATGGAAGAGCTCATATGCATATTTACATAGCATGTCTCTAGTGATCTGCTTCCTTAATTTTTGTTTAAATTAATTTTATATATATATATGTATGTATGTATGTATGTATGTATGTATGTATGTATGTATATATATATATATATATTATATATATATATATATATATATATATATATATATATATATATAATGCTTCCTGCATTGCCCTGTAATTTGTCAGTATTTTTGTAGTGTTTTTTTTTTTCACTTTCAGATGGGTCGTTACAGAATTCTCTACCAGGCGGGAGGTTCGGAGATAAGATATTGTGAGTTTCGATTTCCTTGTTCTTGCTTGGTTTTTCGTTGTTCTCCCATCCTTCTAGAAATACTTTTGTGTATGAATATTGTTAGCATGGTGAACCATTTGGTAAACCTGATGTAAAAGTCATGAGACACCTCATGATGAAAGATGTTGAACATCACCAGGGGCAGGATATAAGGAAGATCTACTCAGTGATTCATGCTAGGCCGGGAGATGTAAATTGGGTGCCTTTTCTGATTTCTTCTCAGTTAGACATGTGGACATGGTTTTTGCTAGAGTGAGGAAGGGTGCTTCATAGACGAGTTGTTAGCGTCTTGCCTTCTCGTGACCAGGTAGTCTCACTCGAGTTCAAAGTTCTGCTGTCAGGTTTTTCTCGTGCTATTTTTTCGTTCTCTCACATCTAAAATGCTTCTTCTGTGCTTTTTTTTTTTTTCAAAGCTGGTCTTTGCTGGTTTTGCTTCTTCATTTCTCTGTGAGTGAAGCTGGCAGTGTTGACAGGACAAACTAGTCAGAATTTAGCTGTCTGTGCTGTTGCAGCTTGTTCGGTGAGGTAGAGATCAATACAGTAGGGAAACTGACAGTAAGATCTAACAGAATGCTGTCTGAAGAATGGCTTCTTTAGTTGCTTTAGAGTTCCAAGGTAATAACAGTAAGCTGCAGGGCAGAAAAGACCAATTAAATCCAAACTGCCAGCTTCATTTATCATCGTCATCAGTTACTAAATTCCACTACTTCAGTTCCAATTAGAATAATTTTTCAGTAATGATTATTATTAATTATTCCTTTCGCTGCTGGCGAGATTCTTCAGCTGCCGTGCATGGAGCAGTACTCCTCCCAGCCAATGAAGAAAGGTGCAAATGGGGTTGCCGCGCGGCATCACTGCGAAAAAGGTGGTAGAAAGGATAAAGCGAAACAAACAGTCAAATCACGGCACCTCTCGTCTGGAGGTCAGCCACGTCCTGAGTGCAGTCATATCGGGTGAAATGCATGAACCAGCTTAACCCAGAGGTTAAGACGCTGCTGGCGAGACTCTTCGAATGCCGTGCATGGAGTGAAGCTCCTCCCGGTCAAGGAAGAAAGTGCGGAAAAGAAATAAAGGTTGCTGTGCAGCACCAATGTGAAAAGGATAAAGTGAAATGTAATCGATATGTCCAGCCAGTAGTATCGCTGCGAGAGCTACACATACCACGGCACCTCTGCTCTAGAGGCCGGCTACGTCCGAAATACACCTACACTTGTGAAATATGCCTAAACCGGCACACACCAGAGGTGAAAATTGATGACCAGGCATGTCACACCACCTCTGCTCTAGAGGTAGGTCATGCCTGATATACACCCATACTGGTGAAATATGCCTAAACCGGCTAATACCAGGGGTGAAACTTGAAGGCTACACATGTCACTGTACCTCTGCTCTAGAGGTCAGTCACGTCCCAAACATGCCCATACTGGGATAATATGCCTAAACCGGCTCAACCCAGGGGTGGAAGTCACTAGTGGCGAGGATTCGTCCTCCTGGACAAAAGCTCCATCCTGGTCACAACTAGGAAGGGTAGCAGCCACGACCACAAAATGCTGAAGTCAGAGACACTGGACCAGGGCAGTCTAGATAGGCAACCACCTCTCACCCGGCGGGGATGTATGCATATCCTAATCGCGCTGAGGTTTTCCAGTGAGAAAGTCCAACACTGGACTGGATGGGCAACCACCTCTCAACCGGCGATGATACATGGGTATCCTAAAACACGTCGAGGTTTTCCGGTGAGAAAGTCCAACTCTGGCCTAGGTGGGCTAACGCCTCTCACCCAGTGGGGATATGTTGATATCTAAAACACGTCGAGGTCTTCCGGTGAGACAGTCCAACTCTAGACTAAACTGCTGTAACAAAAACCACGGTGTCACGCAATCCCGCTTCCGGGACCCACCAAGAATACAGGCTCAAGCCCTGCGATACTCTGAACCCCATATGGTCCTCTCGGGGATCCCGTGTGGTCCTTTCGGGGACCACACGGGGGACCACAGGTGTAAATTCAGTAGGATCGTGGGGCGGTCTTGGTGGTAGAAGCGAATGAAGAAAAGAAGAAGAAGAATTATTCCTTTAAACAGCGAGGTGTTTTACAAGATAAAAATTCTTTGATAGATGAAAGCGTCATTAAAGTTATTGAATATGGTAATTTCAGTTGCAGTGATTTCTTATTATTACAAATTTTAAAAAAATGCTGTTGTCAAAAGGTTAACATTGCTCATTGGACAATCCATAAGCATTCCAGTCTCATCCTGTTCCAGTCTTTGTGGCACATGTGCTCTCTAGCACCGGCAAGAACCCTGATGAATTGGAGGTCCAAGATTGACTGTGAGACCACGTTCCTTATCCATTCATCCACCCTTGCCTTCTATTTTTTTTCCTAATATTCAGGTAGAAGAAGAGCATAGTTACTCATTATTCCAATCTGAAGTATATTCTTATATCAAAACCAGTTTTTTATCAGACCTTTAATGGTTTTCTGTTTTGGTATCATCAGCTGTAGCAGAAGCCAGTAACATGCAGGATATCCAGGGCCACTGGGAGTGGCTGGAGACCAATCTCCTCAGTACATTAGGTAAGCCACACATGTGAGAATATAGATGCTTGTAGCTCAGATTTGAAAAAAAAATATTTTAAATCTGATGATTTTGTTAAAATCTGGCCTAAAAGAAAACACGAGGGTAACACTGAAAGTCATGAGCAAAAATCTTTAAAAAATCAGAACTTATAGATAGAGAAAATATAAATGTATCACCTTAATCTGCATCCTTTGCACTTCATGTAGAGGTCACATGACATCACCATCATGTGTCACGTGACCATGCTGAGCAGAAACAAAATGGTGGGTGCTGATGTTTTGTTTTGTCATTATGCTGTTATTGAGTTCCTCGTTTAAGAGGAAATCCCCGCTGGTGAGATTCACCAAAGACTTCAACTTGCTTATGGAGATGTGTATATGGGTGCTAGCAGTGTTAGGAGGTGAGTGAAACATTTCAAAGATGGAAACATGAGCATCCAAGATATGCCTCGCAGAGGTCGCCCTCGAACTGGCTCCACTGAATGCAGCGTGGAAAGGGTTGACGACATCATTAAAGAGGACAGATGTGTCACAGTATCTGAAATCGCTGTAAATCTTGGAATAGGACACAATGCAGTACAGGAAATGATTGAAACCCAAGGCTATAGAAAAGTTTGTGCCTATTGGGTCCCACAAGAGAGAACGTCCGGAAAGCAGTGCATTTGTGCCGTCAGTAAGCTGGAATGGAATTCTACCGTGAGGGTATTTTCAAACTTGCAGAGCGATGAGAAAAAATGTGTGCAGAGAAATGAAGATTATGTTGAAAAGTGAAGAAAAGTATGCAGTTAAGGTGATACATTTATATTTTCTCTATTTATAAATTCTGATTTAAAAAAAAAATTTTGCTCTCGACTTTTGGTATGACCCTCGTAACCAATAAAAAGATATTAATGTGAGACTGCAAAAAAAAAAATATATATATATATAAATAAATAACTAAATAAATGAATAATAATAAAAATTATTAATCATGCTGAGATTATAGAAATTGCACTTAGAATATATGAAATTCATGTTAATATTTCAGTTTCTAGTACAAAAATGTCACGTTTCACAAATGTACATGTCACTTCTATCTTTCTCTCTCCATGTTTCTTATTCACATAGGTAGACACTTTCACTCACACATTCATGTGTTATGAATTCACACATGTTTAACAGATATTAAAAAAACAAACATAATAGTAAATCTTTTGTGTTATCATAGTAGAATAATTATGTTTCACATGGTGTGTGAACTTCTAAAGCTGGTGTGTGTACTTCTAAAGGTCTTTGTGAACTTTCTTCACTAATAAATGATAATATACTCAAGATTCTTTGTGTTGGTTAGTACTAACATGATGGAGCACATCTTCTGAAAATGGCCTCTAAATTGCTTAGTAACGACTGAGCAAAAGTAGTTTTTAAAAAATATGTAGTAATGTTTCAACTTTTTAAAAAAAAAATTAATAATGTTATAGTTTTATGCTGAAGCAAAAACGGAACTAAACATCAATACAGGACCAATAACAATAAGTGAAGTAAAGGAAGCAATAAAGAAGCTAAAATTAGACAGGGCACCAGGTGAAGATGAGATGACTGCTGAGATGTTGAAAGCAGAAGAAACAGAAACACCAAAACAACTTTGCCGGATCTCTCTCTCTCTCTCTGAACCTTAAGTGCCCAGGGCACATGGGGCTTCCACAAGGGTTTTCCACAAATGCCTGTCCTTCGCCTTTTTTTCTGCTCTTGCCCAGGTGAGCCCTCTATTGCTCAACATCCTTTCTGTTGTTCTTCTCCATGTCCCAAACACGCCCATAAACTTTGCCGGATACTACAACAAATTTGGGATCTAGAAAAAGCTCCAGAGGAGCGGAAAACTGACCTTATAGTAAAACTACCAAAGAAGGGTGACCTCAGAGATTGCAGGAACTGGAGAGGCATTACGCTACTGCTACTCACCAGTAAAGTATTTTGCAGAATAATCATCAACAGAACTGTACCAACACTTGAGGAAAAACTTCGGAAAGAGCAGGCAGGATTTAAGAAAGGAAGATCATGCATGGACCACATATTTGTACTTAGACAAATATTAGAACAGGCAAATGAGTGGCATAGCACAACATATGCATTATTCATAGATTTTGAGAAAGCCTTTGACAGTGTCAACAGAGATGCACTGTGGAAAATCCTAAGATGTCATGGCCTCCCCCATAAGATAGTAAATGTAATCAAAACCCTATATGAGGGTTTTCAGTGCAAAGTTATCTGTGGAGAACATACCTCCAGCAGCTTTAGGGTACAAACAGGAGTGAAGCAGGGATGTGTACTATCACCAACATTATTTATCTTGGCAGTAGACTGGTTAATGAAGGAGGCAACATCAAACAAATGCAGAGGATTACAATGGACCCTTGACACAGTGCTGGAGGACCTTGATTTTGCGGATGACATTTGTCTTTTATCAAGCAGTCACAAAGATATGCAAGATAAAATAAACAAGCTAACTCAGAATGCAAACAACATAGGACTAAAGATCAATGTAAGAAAGAAAGTTAATGAAGCAAAATGTGAACAACAGAAATGTACTCAGAGTAGATAGCAAGTTAGTGGAGGAGGTCAGCGAATTTGTATATCTTGGCAGTAGAGTAGTAGAAAATGGAGACAGCATAGAGGACATCAACAGCAGACTTACTAGAGCAAACCAGGCTTTTTGCAGTGCTGCAGACTATATGGAAATAAAAAAAACTAAGCATAAATATGAAAATCAGGATATTTAAGAGTAATGTTCTAAGTGTACTACTCTATGGAAGTGAATGCTGGAAAATCACAAAAACCATAGAAAACAAGTTGAGTTCTTTCCAGACTAAATGTTTACGAAGAATTAGAAAAATATTTTGGCCAAACACCATAAGAAATAACATCTTATTGGCAGAAACGCAGATGAAGCCACTGACAACAGTTATTGAGGAAAGACGCTGGCGATGGTTGGGACATGTGCTCCGAATGACTGACAACTCACTACCAAAAATAGCACTAAGATGGACACCACAGGGGAACAGAAGTAAGGGTAGACCAAAAGAGACATGGAGAAGAACAACAGAAAGGATGTTGAGCAATAGAGGGCTCACCTGGGCAAGAGCAGAAAAAAAGGCGAAGGACAGGCATTTGTGGAAAACCCCTGTGGAAGCCCCATATGCCCTGGGCACTTAAGGTTCAGAGAGAGAGAGAGAGAGAGTTTTATGCTGGATTTTTTATGTTAAACATTAGATGTTATTATTGATGCTTTAACTAGTGGCTATACAATTTGCTATGATTTGGCTGTTATCTAACATAATTAATTAATTTACTTTTTTTTTTAACAGTTATATTTGAAAACAATGAGGAGGTCTTGGAGTTCATAAAATGCAAAATTGAGAGCTTGGTGGCTAATTCTGAGACTGAAAATGAAGGTTTCTTTCATTTTGTGCATTTTTAAAATCTTTCTAAAATACACTGACACCTATTTAAGTTTTCCAAAATGGATGTAATGTAAACTTCTTACTCGTACAAGCAAAATGGCTTACAAGGGTACATAAGTGTTTAAAGTCAAATGAAATTTAGTCTGGGTGCCTACATCACTTGTAAAAAGAAAACATGTACTGTATTTCCTTGATTAAATGCTGGGTTTGAAATAGTTGCCTCATTCATTCATTTGCATGTCCCTTGTGGAACTTTGCCTCCCTAACAGCGCTCCTGTAGGCCTCTCAATTGAGAGCAAGATGGCCTGCCGCTGATGCATCCATTTGCAGATCATCAATGATGTCTTGCAGTCATCTTCGCCTTGGTCTTCCTCTCTTTCTTTTTCCCATTATGTACCCGACAGTTTTCTCTAGATTATCATGACGTTTAATGTTTAAATAATTGCCTGCCTGAGTTAAATGATGCCAGGAGGTGGGGTGGTGGTACAGAGTCATGTTTCAAATAAATGCATGCCTCATATAAATGCTGGGTCTGAAATAAACACCAGGTCAGTAAATTGTCTTTCTACGGAAAGATGTATGATTTAGGCTAATACCGATGCTGCAGAAGTGTAATTGGCCTTTTGTGAATAAACACCTGTCTTGAATAAACACTGGCCTCTATTAAATGCTGAATCATGGCAACAATTTTGTGAATAAAGGAAATACGATATATTGAATTTCTGTAGTCATAATTTTTCTTTAAATTAGGTTCTTTTTTTGTTTTTGAGTATTATCCATTGTATAGTTAGGTCATGCCTTCTTGACCTTACCACATTCTTCACCTTCTTTGGGATTAATTTACAGCTTTACAACAGAAATCTCATACAATTAAGCAGATTGGTATATCTGTCCAGTGAATTAATATAATTATTTTGTCAAAAATTTAATCAGTCAGTCAGTCTTAAGGAAATTACATCATTTTGATTTCTTTGTTGACAAAATTGGAGGTTTAATCAGTCTTAAATTTTGAATACATATTGGCTTGGATCCTGCTAGTGTGACAGAGCAGTTCTTATCTTATTTCTGATTGTGAAGGTGAGAAGGCTGAAGATCTCAGAAGATCAGCAAGAAAGTTTAGGAAATACTTTAACATGCCAGAGGAAGAGAAGTTTGTCATTCGTAAGTGAGCATTTATTTATTCTTTTTTTTTTTTTTTGTGAGTTAAAGTGTTGTGTCATTTATTTTTCACCTTCTTTGTTTTCTTGTTCACATTAATTTTTACATTTTTTTCCTCTTTTATTAATTTCTTTTATATTATTTTATCATTTAATATTATGATTATGATATTTGATACTATAATATGTCTGACTTTGTGGTTCATGCTATCTGTTCTGTGTCATCGAAGTAGAACAACAGGCTGTTTCATTGAAGTTGTGGATATGTATTACCAGTGTGTGAATTTATTGAGTATCTGGTTTGTGCAGTTACTTGCATGTAGTCTGGTAACATAATAGTAAACTCCATTTTCTTTAAATTGTTAACTTGAGTATTGAGGAGAAAGTTAATAACTCTCTCATAGCTTCAGGTAGGTATCACATCACTGGTTAATACCAAACTTACTCTTTGTCAGGCATTCTGCCTTTTAAGACAGAATAGTATTGTTGCTTCAGCGGAGCCGTGACAGGCGCTCTTGCTGTTCACGTTCCACCACATACCCATTGATTCTACTACTTTACTTAACAAACATTTGGTCATAATTTATAGCAAACTAGGAGCAAAGGTGCTGTCTGATTTGGCAACCAGTAACCCATATTTGACATGCTAGCATCAGGGGTTGGCAAATCATAGGTGACCAAGATCCTGTTACCCCCATTAACAGGAACATTAGCCTGGCTAATGGGACAGGGATTGCCATAGTCCCCATGGTGGTGGAGTCTGCTAAAGAGGAATTGCATACCCGCTGCTTTTTTTTTTTATCTCCACTCAGTGGCTGGAATAATAGCCAAATGGTCAAACTGATTCCTGCCTGTCTCTTGTTTTCATGGTACGCTTGGCCAAACTGATTCCTGCCTGTCTCTCGTTTTCCTGGTATGCTTGGTCAAACTTATTCCTGTCTGTCTCTTGTTTTCCTGGTACGCTTGGTCAAACTGATTCCTGCCTGTCTCTTGTTTTCTTAGTACACTTGGTCAAACTGATTTAGTTTTTCAGTTCAATTTTGTTTTTGATAAATTGCATATCTCTTGATATAGCCAGAAAACTTTCATTGTCTGCTTTTTATGCTTTTCATTATTTATATTTTCAACTTTAGTTTTTCTAGTACTTCTTTATTTTTTAAAATTTCAACCCAAATTTGTTTGCCCCTTTCATATGTGTAGCCACATTTCAGGGGCTCAGTTTTTTTTTTTTTTTTTTGTCATTTAATTGTTTAGCCTGCTCAAATATATCCCTTCTACTGTTGGAAACTTGTTATATTTATCATTGTTTAGATCTTATAATCTATTCCACCTCCCATGTCATGTGCCTAATTTTCAGAACTCCCTATGTAAGCAGGTAGTTGTTCACATAAATATCCTATAGCCACACATTCTTTTTATACTTTATCCCACTATCATACTGTCTGGTCAAGTATTATGCTTCTCTTTCAGGATACTCATGCAGCTACTGGAAGGGCAACATCCCTCGGCAAGGCTGGATGTACTTGAGTGTAAACCATCTGTGTTTTTATTCCTTTCTTATGGACAGAGAAGATAAGCTAATTCTTCAGTGGACAGATATTACTGTAAGATTTCCTTTTATGTTTGTCAGCAGAGTCATGACACATACATTTCTATTATATAGGAACAGTAACTGGGAACTGTTTAGCAAAATGTGTAATAAAAATCCTTAAAGCAGACATAAAACAAGATTTATGATAGCTTTATATATATAAACATACTATATTCTCTCATGAAATGGTGAAATATAGTCTGTTTTCTTTCAGTGCAAAGACTTGAATGAAAATATATTAAATATATTAAATAATACAATAAGAAAATACTGCATAGACAAAAGACTGCCACATAGAATGTTTACATAAAGGCATTTTTGAAGTTATGCTGTAAAATGGCTTTGTAGAACTCACTAGCCATTTTACAGTATAACAAGACCAGCCGTCATGTGTAGATAAGAAACATGGAGTACAACAAAGAAAGATGAACAACAGTTGCAGATCTTTGAGAACAAGTTCCTAAGAAGAATCTTTGGGCCCATAAAGGATACCAACAGTGGAGAATGGAGAGCTAGAAAGAACACGAGGGGTGATTGATAAGTTCTCAGTATAAGGTACAAATACTTGAAACACACTGTTGATATTAGGTGCATTTGTAGATCAGGTTAATGTAAGATTAAACACCAAGTTTCAAGAAATTAACTGCAACCAATTTTTTTTTACAGGCTACTGAAGTGGTAAGGGGTGGCAGAAATTGAGAAAATGGATGAAATTTCTCACCGAGCAGTCATTCGCTGCCTCTGCATCAAGGGCTTATCATCAAAGGAGATCTATGAAGATATGATAGAGACTGTAGGGGAGAGTGCCCCTTCTTACAGCACAGAGAAGAAATGAGCAGCTCAATTCAAACATGGAAGGGAGAATCTGGAAGATGATCCCCGTACAAGAAGACCAAGAATGGTAGCTGCCGATGAAACCACAGGCAAAATCCATGACATGATAATGGAGGATCGATGATTAACTGAGTGGTACATTGCTACTGAGTTGGGCATCTCCCAGGAACATGTTCATGCCATTATTCACTATGATCTTCAAATGACAAAGGTCTCTGCTCCATGGGGCCCAAAACTTCTTGGAGTTGATCACAAATGACACCATCTCAACATGTCAAGAGACAGTCTTGACCATTTTTCTGCAGATTCTGAAAAGCTTCTTCAGCAATTTGTGACTATGGATGAGACTTGGGTTCATCATTTTCAACCAGAAACCAAAGAACAGTCAAAGCAGTGGAAACATCATGGATCCCCACCTCCAAAGAAAGCAAGGGTGGTTCTGTCTGCAGGCAAAGTGATGGCTTCCATCTTTTGGGATTCAGAAGGTGTGCTATTGGAAGACTATCTTCAAAAGGGCAGAACAGTCACTGGTGCCTATTACGCTAATCTTGTGAATCAACTGCGGGTCAAACTGAAGGAAAAGCGTAGAGGGAAATTGACAAGAGAAGTCATCTTTCATCAAGACATTGCTCCAGTTCACAAGTTGGCAGTGACAATGGCTGCCATTCATGAATGCGGCTTCCAGCTTCTTGAACATCCTCCTTATTCCCCAGATTTGGCCCCTTCGGACTATTACTTGTTTACCAAACTCAAAAAGGAGCTGAGTGGTCACAAATTTGCTTCAGATGATGACGTCATTCATGCTGTAGACCACTTTCTACTGGCACAAGATGGTGACTTTTACAAAGAAAGGATCCGTATGCTCCAGGATCGCTGGACTATGTGCATAAACTTGCAAGGGGACTATGTTGAGAAATAACCCAAAAAAGTTGTCCACAAATAATCCGTTGTACCTTATGCTGAGAACTTATCAATCATTCCTCGTATTTAAATCCAAGTGAATTATAAATGCCTTGAAACTGATCAGACTTTGCTGGTTGGGCCATGTAGAAAGAATGGGAGAGAACAGACAAATGAAAATGACGTATGCACAAGAGCTGAGGGAAACAAGACCAAGGGGTAGAGAAAGACAGAGATGGAAAGACAACATATAAGAGGATATAAAAAGAAATTGGTGACACCAACTGGAGAAAGAATATGAGGAATGGAGGTGAACTTTATCTGCAGCAATGAACCTTAATGGCTTGGAAAACTGAAGAAAAAGAACTTGCCAGGCATAATTTTGTTGAATAGTCTCTTTTAACAATTGCATAGGGAAGTTTTTACTGATAATCTGAGACTGACTGTCTGGATAATAAAGAATTATTGTTAAAAAGTGCTCTGAATGCTCAGACGTTTTTTTCCGCAGCATTTAAGAATGAAAGCTGATTGAATGAATTTAAGAATGAAAGCTGAATGAATGAAGTTAAGAATGAAAGTTGAGTGAATGAATTTAAGAATGAAAGCTGAATGAATTAATTTAAGAATTAAAGCTGATTGAATGAATTTAAGAATGAAAGCTGAATGAATGAATTTGAGAATGAAAGCTGATTGAATAAATTTAAGAATGAAAGCTGAATGAATGAATTTGAGAATGAAAGCTGAACGAATGAATTTAAGAATGAAAGCTGAACGAATGAATTTAAGAATGAAAGCTGAACGAATGAATTTAAGAATGAAAGCTGAATGAATGAATTTAAGAATGAAAGCTGAATGAATGAATGAATTTAAGAATGTTAAGGTGGCACAGCATTTACAGAAATGGTAGATCTCCAGACTTTGTGATTGGGATCTGACGTTCTCCAGAAAAATCTAAGAGAATTGATATCATTCTCTTGTGTTAGAATACAAAGTCACTAAAAAACCTTAAGATACAGAACTTGGAACTCAGAGCCCAGAACCACTGCTACAGGTCTACCTCAGGGGTCTCCCTTGTCTCCTGTGCTGTTCAATGTATATTCTACTGGCATTGCACTGTTATTTGGGAACAGCGTGGGTCAAACGCTGACCTACTCTGATGATATATTAACATTTGAGCATGGGAGGTGTAGAGAGGAATTTGTCTCAGAGGTACAGAGCAGGGTGGATCAGATAACAAGCTGGTGTGTGGATAACAATGCAATGATAAACCCTGAAAAAAGCCAGCATCCTGTGGTGCTCATTAAATAACAGAATTGTAGGATATGAAGTTCTGATTGTGAAGTTTCAAGGCCAAGATATTAAGAGAGCACATGTATCTAGGGATCACATTTGATCATTCATTGTCTTTCGCACACCATGTGGACAATGCAATACAAAAAGCTGGGAAAGCGTTGGGAGTGGTTAGGTTAATGGCCACAGTGGATTTTCCATAGCACAGTCTATTCTTGCTGATGCTGTCACCATTTAAGAATGGTCTTGACCTGCTAACCCTGTCCAGTGCACAGCTGAGAAGACTAGATTATGTACAGAACAAGGCAGTGAGAGTTGTCTTGGGTTGCACAGGGACTCTGGTGGCGGCCATGCGCTTTCTGCTTGAAATGCTAAATGTGAGGTCTAAACACAAGTATGCTCAAGTAAAGGCATACTTCAGGGTTGCTGGCATAAAGAACCATCCTCTCCATAAGGACCTGGGGTTGATAAAGGGAAGAAATGTCAAACTAGGCAGACCCTGGATGGCTGAGGCCAGGGATACATTCAAAGTCAATTTGCAATCTGGATGAGGTGCCTAAAGGTGAGGACTGGTTATGGGTACAGGACTGACTTCAGCTAACAAAGGTTATTATACAGAAGGGGCAGTTGAACTTTTAGTTCAAGATCTCATCCAGCATCATTATGGGTCTTCCGACACAGTCTTATACACAGATGGCTCAGCGACTTGGAACAGCAGAAGTGTTTGGGGTTTTGTTGTCTACCAAAATGGAAGAGTAGTGGCACAGGGTTCAGGAGCCTTTGAAGTCACTATATCAACCATGCGAATGGAAATTGAGGCTGTGTCGGCAGCAGTGGAATGGTTAGTTGCTCATGATGTGGTTAATGGTGTCAATGTGACAGATTCACAGAGTATGCTTCACAAGAGTGAGAAGAAATTGCTTCGAAAAGAATGGATTCATTTGTTAAGCCAGTCAACTGTGACAACCCCAACGTGACTTTACTGTCCAGGGCATGTGGGAGTACAATGATGGGGCAGATAGACCAGCTGGACAGGCTAAAATAAATGGCAAACTGACAGTGGACAAGGGGAACATTGCTAAAACTGTATTGGATAGACTGTGGGAAAATGAAGAACAGGAATGGAAGAACAGTGTAGATCTGAAGAGTTTGCTGGAGCTAGGACAGATTAAAGGTGCTTGCAGGAAACCCGAACTGTGTGGCAGATAACAACCAACATTTGACAGGAACTATTAGCAAACATGCTCTTGGATGGATGCTGCGGCATGTGGCGGAGCATATATGGGGTTGTCCTGAATGCAGTGAAGCAGGAGTCTGAATTTTTAACCTTTGAACAAAGTCATAAAGACTGAAAGTGGGTACTTAATCTCTACAAGCTGGATTCGTGAAAAGTGACTATTCTAACGTTTGCAACCTTGGCTTTTCACAAATTAATATTCTAACTTCTAGAAACTAAGCTCATGAAAAGTGAGTGTTGTAACATGTGACTTTTTAAGGTATGGAGTGTGCAACTGAATTATTTTGTCTTTTTCTTTGTGAAAGAAGTAACCAGTTTTATATATTTAATTTAGCTCTAATGCATCCCCTGGGAACAACTGTGTTAAGAACACACTTATATTAACATAGTCTTTGTGAGACAGGGAACATGGATCTGTTTGCTTAAAAACTCTGACCTACTCCTGTAGCCCAGAAACCTGTTGCAATCAACACTAATTGTAATTGTTATTTTTTGTAAAATGTAATGTCAGGTTGGTGGAGGACGGGGACATGGAGATATCTGGCAGGGATGAGGAAAATCTGGTGTGAAACCAATGAATCCAGGACATGACAAGCCCACGGGTCTTTACAACAATGGGTATTAGAATGATGTAAACTAAACAGAGCCAGCAGACTATAGGTGGCAGGGAATGAATATCGTTGAGGCGCTCATAGGGTTCCTCATCTCAAAGTCAAAGTGTCTCTATGGAACTGTCTCAGATCTGGCCAGCCAGCATTGCATGCTGGATCTGATGTGGAGAAGGAGCTTAAGTACAGCCACCAGAGGCTGGAAAACAAAGTTTTGGCCAAGCCAGCCTACACCACCATCTTCATAGCAGTCCGAGCAAGACCACATTCTGCCCTGGCAAGGAAAGGTGCTGAAGTCAGAGGTACCCAGCCAAAAGGAGCATCGCAAAAATCAGGGTACCAGGCACCATTGCCAGTGTGCATACGAAGAAGAAGCTCTAATGCAGTTGCCAGTATTATACATCAGCTTCATGTGTGCATATCTGTGTGGTTTTCTCATATTTCAGACACTAGAGCAAGATAACAACGTGTTGTTCCCAGACAGCATCAAAGTCTCCACAAGAGATGGAAGCGTGAGCATATTCCATATTAGAATATTTTTAATGAGAAGATGAAGTCAAACTTTAGCCCTGAATTGGTAGAGTTCATATAACAGTATTAATTAATTACTAGTCTGTACTTACTCTACTTTATCCTTCCTCTTGTACCATGAGGTGTCGAGGTGACATGCAGTTGGCATTTTTGGGCCATATAAGTGGCCTGAATAAAGTTCGTGTCATAGTTCATGAGCATTTCTATAACTCCATCTGTCAATCTAGTTCCTACTAGTTGTCTTATGTTGTCATTCCTTAGCTCATCCCTCCTAGTAATATTTGCTGCTTGTCTTAGGCATCTCATTTTGCATGTTGATATTTTATTTTGCTGTTTCTTGGTTAGTGTCCATGTTTGGCATTGGTAGCACAACATTGGTATAAAAATGCTATTAATTAGTTGTCTCTTGGTTTCAAGTGGCATGTTAGTGTGAGAAAACAGCAGGGATAGCTGGCATTTAATGGCATATTAGTCTGTGCGGTTAATAAATTATTTGTGTGGCAAGAAATGCTTTTATTTATTGAATCTACTTTCTCATCTTGTAATGTTTAAGTGAAAAATTAGTGTACATGCTGATAACTAATAGTAAGTGTAATCTTTTTGCCAAACCTTTTTATTTATTTATTTAGCTATTGTTAAGCAAATACAGATAATTATTAATATAAATGCTGGAGTTTATATTACGATAGTAATTCATTTACTTGCTAGGGGTTATTTGGTCAAAATATTGGAAATTTTGGGCATAGAGCAGTTACAGCAATTACAGTTTTTAGAATGTCTCTGGAGAATAATACGGTAACAGAAGTTCATAAATATGTAGATAATGATTAATATAATTTCTAACTTTTTAATGTTCAGAAATTAATGACATGTCATTTACATTAAATATAATTTTTCTATATTCAACTAATATAATTTCAAATGTTTATGTAGTAGTAGGTTTTTTCCCCTTGTCATCCACTCCTACTTCAGCTGCAGTCTTACTGTGACCATAAATTATATATATATATATATATGTATTTTTCAAACATTATGTAACCTGCCATCTTGCAGCACTATTTCTCCATGCTGCTGCACAGCAATGAAACCTTCAGTCTTATGCAGCAGTTGGCCAACATGGCAATGAAGCAGTAAGTGAAGTTCTGTTTTCAGCAGTGACAGTTACTGGTTTGCAAATACACAAAAAATATTTTTAATATACGAGGGTCATACCGAAAGTCATGAGCAAAGATTTTTTAAAAGTCAGAATTTATAGATAGAGAAAATATAAATGTATTGCCTTAATCTGAATCCTTTGTGCTTCATGTAGAGGACACATGACATAACCATCATGTGTCACGTGACCATGCTGAGCATAAACAAAATGGTGGGTACTGAAGTTTCATTTCATCAACGTGCTGTTATTGGGTTCCTTGTTAAAGACAAATTTGCCAAAGACTTCAGCTTGCTTATGGAGATGTGTGTATGGGTGCTAGCAGTGTTAGGAGGTGGGTGAAACATTTCAAAGATGGAAACACGAGCATCCAAGATATGCTTCGCAGAGGTCGCTCTCAAACTGCCTCCACTGAACGCAATGTGGAAAGGGTTGATGACATCATTAAAGAAGACAGACATGTCACAGTATCTGAAGTCACTGTAAATCTTGGAATAGGACACAATGCAGTACAGGAAATGATTGAAACCCTAGGCTATAGAAAAGTTTGTGCCTGCTGGGTCCCACAGGAGAGAACATCCGGAAAGTAGTGCGTCTGTGCTGTCGGTCAGCTGGAATGGAATTTACTGGGATACTGGGAGGGTATTTTCAAACTTGCAGAGTGTTGGGAAAAATGTGTGCAGAGAAATAGAGATTATGTTGAAAAGTGAAGAAAAGGATGCAGCTAAGGTGATACATTTATATTTTTTCTATCTATAAATTCTGATTTCAAAAAAAAATTTTTGCTCACGACTTTCAGTATGACCCTTGTATATAGTTGTAATAGTCAGTAAGTGTTAGAGTACTATGATGTTCTTTTGTTTTATTTTTTAATCTGTCATTAAGGTATGGATGATGGATGAAATGAGTGTTAGTGCTTCAGTTATATAGTGAATAACTTAATAAAATCATCGAAAGAGAAAAAAAATAAAAGCTTCCACAATTTTAAAACATTTTACCTTCCATTATTTTCAAAACAGACTTATGCAGGAGCCAGGTTTTCAAGAAGACAAATCATTGACAGATAAACTTGCAAAGTAAGTGCTTGTTAATGGTCAATGCCATCTAAGTCATGGCTTTGTAGAACTTGCCAGTCATAAGTTTGTTGAATAGCTTCTTTTATCAATTACATAGGTAAATTTGACTGGTAATATTCATATTAACTCATGAAGCAGGTTCTGTAGATTAGTGGAAATAAATGTCTGTTTGATATAAACTTTGTGTTTCACATTTAAAATAAAAATTGTACTTTCTTTTTAAGTGTCTAGTTTTTTGTTCTTGTGTGTGCTTGTAGCTAAACACTTGTATTATCTAGTTTTTTTTTTTTTAAGGTATTAAAAACTAATGATTAAATAAGCACTGATTATTGTGATGATGAACATTGATTATTGTCAATATATATGTCAGTTGTTGTACAAAGCATTGATTATAATCTTAATAAACATTGACTGTAATCTTAATAAGCATTGATTAAATAAACACATAATAAGAAGTCAATCAATTTACATACCTTGGCAGCTACATGGATCAGGATGGTGATACCAGAAAGGAAGTTAGAATTAGAATTGCAAAAGCAGCATCGATCTTCAAGAATCTTGAGAACATATGGAATTCAAAAGTTATAAGCACAAAAACCAAGTTAAGACTATTCACTTCAGATGTAATATCCACCCTCATTTATGCATGTGAAAGCTGGAAAACAACTAAAGAAATAGACAAGAAATTAGACTCTTTTGAAAACAAATGCCTAAGGAAAATACTCGGCATCAAGTGGAACGAATTCAAGAACAGTGCAGAAATAAGACAGATGACTGAATAACAACCAGTCTCTTGGGTGATCAGGAAAAGGAGATGGACATATATTGGTCACGTGATGAGAAGAAGCAGCCAGAGAATCCCAAAACAAGCTGTCAAGTGGAATACAACAGGCCAAAGAAAAAGAGGCAGACCACATGAAACTCTAAAGAGGACATTGTTAAGAGAGGCCAAATTAATAGGCATAAAATCCCTGTTGAGGTTGAAAAGCTCGCCGAAGACAGGAAAAATTGGCGAACTACCTTGCAACCCCTATGTGATGTTTAACGGCATGGGAAGGTTATAAGATAAGATTATCATATGAACATTGATTACTGCCATTATACGTGTCAATTATTGCTAAACAAAGCACCGATTATAATCTTAATAAGCATTGATTATCACAGTATTTTATTTTTTATTGTTGTTACAGGAAGAGAAAGAGGATATCAGTCCTGAAGAGGGATCTTGACGCAAAAGCACGCAGTGAAAGGTTCAGGTACAACAAACTTGTGAATCCATGCAATTGTTTACAATAGTTCTGTAAGCTGAGTCCAAGCAGTTATTTACAGTGGTTCTGTAAACTGAGTCCAAGCAGTTATTTAGTTCTGTAAGCTGGGTCCAAACATTTATTTACAGTAGTTCTGTAAGGTGAGTCCAAGCAGTTATTTACAGTAGTTCTGTAAAGTGAGTCCAATGCAGTATGAGGACCATTTCTGCTGCTCACTGGTTCTTTGCACTTGAAAACAAATCTTACAAATGGAAATGATCCTTCAGATCTTGAAGACCTGTTGAAGCCATGATTGAAAGCATCCAGTGGAGGTAAGACAGGGTAACAAAGACTGACTGTAGACCATAGAAAGTAGAGAAACATGGTTACTGAACTGCAAGGTACCACAAGATTTTCTAGACCGTGACCACAGTTTACATCACCATCTCCGCTGTTGGCGAGATTTTTCAGTTGCCGTGCGTGGAGCAGTGCTCCTCTCGGCCAATGAGGAAAGGTGCAAATGGGGTTGCCACGCAGCATCACTGCGGAAAAGGTGGTAGAAAGGATAAAGCGAAACAAACAGTCAAATCACGGCACCTCTGGTCTGGAGGTCGGCCACGTCCTGAGTGCAGTCCTATCGGGTGAAATGCATGAACCGGCTTGTCCCAGAGGTTAAGACACTGCTGGCGAGACTCTTCAAATGCAGCGCGTGGAGTGAAGCTCCTCCTGGTCAAGGAAGAAATGCGGAACAGAAATAAAGGTTGCTGTGCGGTGCCGATGGGAAAGGTGGTGGAAAGGATAAAGTGAAGTTTAATCAGTATGTCCAGTAGTATCGCTGCGAGAGCTACACATACCACGGCACCTCTGCTCTAGAGGCCGGCCACGTCCGAAATACACCTACACTGGTGAAATATGCCTAAACCGACACACACCAGGGGTGGAACTTGATGGCTAGACATGTCATGCCACCTCCGCTCTAGAGGTCGGTCACGCCTGATATACATCCATACTGGTGAATTTTGCCTAAACCGGCTCACACCAGGGGTGAATCTTGAAGGCTATGCATGTCAAAGTACCTCTGCTCTAGAGGTCGGTCACGTCCCAAACACGCCCATACTGGGATAATATGCCTAAACCGGCTCAACCCAGGGGTGGAAGTCACTAGTGGCGAGGATTCATCCTCCTGGACAAAAAGCTCCATCCTGGTCACAACTAGGAAGGGTAGCGGCCACGACCGCAAAATGCTGAAGTCAGAGACACTGGACCAGGGCAGTCTAGATAGGCAACCACCTCTCACCCGGCGGGGATGTTTGCGTATCCTAATCACGTTGAGGTTTTCCGGTGAGAAAGTCCAACTCTGGACTAGATGGGCAACCACCTCTCACCTGGCGGTGATACACGGGTATCTCAAAACACGTCGAGGTTTTCCGGTGAGAAGGTCCAACTCTGGCCTGGGTGGGCTACCACCTCTCACCCAGCGGGGATGTACTGATATCCTAAACACGTCGAGGTCTTCCGGTGAGAAAGTCCAACCCTAGACTAAACTGGTGCAATGAAAACCACGGTGTCACGCAATCCCGCTTCTGAGACCCACCAAGAATACAGGCTAAAGCCCTGTGATACTCTGAACCCCTTGTGGATCTCGTGTGGTCCTTTCGGGGACCACACAGGAGACCACGGGACCTAACGAGGACCACAGGTGTAAATTCATTAGGATCACAGTGCGGTTTTGGTGGTAGAAGCGAACGAAGAAGAAGAAGAAGAACATCACCATCTAAGGACATGAATAAATGGATTCAGAGCTTTGAAATAAATGATTCCTCATGACCCAACCATTTGTAAGAAAAATCTGCTGGATTCTTTTGTTGTTGTAGCAGACAATGAGATTTATATATGAAAGTAAATTTGGAGACATGAGAATACTTTGATTTGTCAAAGTTTTTGAATGAGGGCAAAATGTGTTGGCATGTAAATTTCTCTTAACAGGATAGCATTCCGACTGCCAGTGACAGAGAAGCTCGAGGGAGATGAAGAGTGCACCCTGTGGACACCCTATAACAAGCAGAATGTCTGGGGAAGATTGTTTATCTCTAATAATTTCATGTGTTTCACCAGTCAGGTGAGCAAGTACTTGTGCAGTTGCATCTAAAAGATTAAAAGTAACTGCACGTGGGTTGTCTCAGATTAATTGCAATTTTTTTTCTTAATTAACAGTAAACATTTGTTAAGATTTAATTTTAGTTTTTGTCTTTGATGCTGCTACAGTTTATTTAGGAAGAGGAATGAATTTTAATAATATTTTAATAATATTTTTATTCAAGTTTTCTTTTTCAATCAGTATTTGACACATTACAATTAGGTGTTAATTTTTTTTTCCTTTTTAGTAACAGACCTTTACAACTGGAGAGATGTGACAAAAAATGTTAATGTTTGAAAATTTAGATGAAATACTAGTGATTGTGCAGCAGACTTTTAAAAAAACATTAACTTGAAACCGTTTTTAAAAAACTCATTTTTATAAACTCCACGTAGTTCATAGTCTGGTGTCATCTGGTGTACATGATGAACCCATCTGGGTGAGACTGCTCCATTGGAGTTTCTCTTCACACCGTTGCTCTTATTCATAGATTCCCTTATTCATAGATTCCCTTTGCCTTCCACTCGTTTTCTCTGATAGCCTTTGTCTGAAGAGACTGACTCACAAGAAGTTTCAGAACAGTGTTAAAATGACCAAAAAAAAAAAGACAGTCAAAATTTCTTGGATATGTCATGAAAAGACAAAAGTGGGAGAATCTGATAATGAGTTGAAAATTCAAGGGAAAAATGAAGTGAGAAAACCCAAGAGAAAAATATCTCAATGGACTAAGTGGCATGGAAAAAGAAAAGCATCTGAACTAATGGGAAACACCAAGGACCGCACAAGATGGAGAAGCATGATCACCAACACTATCTGGTATGGCACATAATAATAATATAAAATACAGTTTATGTTTTTGAAATCCTGAGAATTTTACCACTGACTTGATTGTTAGAATGGAACTTTAGAACTGACAATTTCTGAAACACATTGAAACTCCAAAGGCTCTCCAAATAAATGCTAGATCTCTAGATCACCTCCCTTTTTTCAAACATTTTTTAAATATCAGTTTATTCCTTAAGGCAATGAATTTATGTATATTTTGTATACTGACATGCCTTGTCTTACAGGCAGAGTTCTCTGATTTCAGGGGCGGCTTTCATAACACTTGTATGTCAAGTACCCATTTTTGTTACAGCTGGAGTGATTGGAACTTGACAGTAGCAGATCTATAACCCACTTATGAATCCACATAAGAATCTAGTTCCTCCTTTCAAAAGAAAAATATCTGGGCATTTCATATTAGTGGATTATTTTTTTTGACTGTGGTGACCTTAGTGACAGATCAGATTGGCAGAGAATATTTACATTGAGGGATTTTATGTATCTTCATGGCTTTATGTAGCTCATATTGTGCATGCCCATTTAACTGCAGGTGAGAAATCTTGTCACATTAATTATTCCCCTGAGTGATGTTTCTGTGGTGGAAAGAGTTGATAACTCCACGTCCAAGAGCTTCGTCAACAAAGCCATTCTAATAACCACAAAGAGCAAGGTGAGAGAGATGGTGTTATAACACACAGAGTTTCAGAAATATCGGTTTCATATTTTCTTTTTAAAGATCTTCAGTTGTTAATGGAGTTTTATAAATTTTTCTCTATAGTGCATGTGATGTTTTTTGCATTATATTAATCTTTATAGAGTTCATTTTTCATTTTTGATAAATTCCTATCATTGCTCTTAAGTGGATTTTATTGCCAAGCTTAACTACAAATTAATTACAGTTTATATGCTTTATATTTCTGTAAGGTTAACTTCATGTTCTGTGATATTCGTGATCACAATTTTGTGATGGAGAAGATCTCAGATTTTTTAGCCAAGCAGCCCATCATTCAGAAAAGGTATTTGACCAGATTTATGGTATTTATGAAACTTATGTGGGTGATGAGAAAAAGTGCCAGAATGTTTTTTGCTGTGAGTGAAAGCAGGTTGGATTAATTTTGGAGTACCATCCCATTTTACTGCCATATGCCTAGATTTTTATGGTTCATTCAGAACTTTGTGAGCATTTGTTGCTTATTTTATTCTTATTATTTTTTCTTTTTTTGATTTTTTAATATGTCATCAAGACTCTCTATAAGTCTTTGAAAATACTTTTTGTACATAGATATATTAAAGTGGAGAATTTTATTTCTGATTACAAAAATACTGAAGTGTCTGAAAATGTTACATTTTTTCTTCTAATTTTGGTTCTTTGCAAATAAAATCCTGTTTGTTACCTGAATTGTTGATGATCTCTGGAGTAGCAGGTTGGCTCTAAAATACACAATATATTTCAGTTCAGTTATTAATTTCATTCTTTTTTTTACCTGCCCTATGCAGTGATATAAACTAATCTTTAATGTGATAATTTCATTTTCAGAACATTCGATCAAGAAGAAAAGAGGTCAGAATATGGTAAGTACAGGAACTTAACTCTTCCCACAGAAAAAAACACGTCTGTGCCAGACAAAAAGTGTGGGTCTTGATATGTATAGGGGTATATTAGTAAAAGTGAATGTAACAAAGTATTTCCATGTTAAAAGTATATGTCTTATGCATCAAAATAGCTGTAAATGTAAGATTTCATAAATGAAGAGTTTTTTTAGAAAAAAGAAGTAGTGTGATGATTTTAGCTGATAATTGTGTGCTATTTACCATCAGCTAGGTATAGTTGTACAATATTTACCATCGGCGATGTCTAGATCTACTTGTAGATTTCATCCAATCTCGTCGTGTGATAATATGTGGGATTTTCACTAAAATAATGTTTGAAATAACCTTCTAACTACTTCTCCAGTTCATTTAATTGGTCTAGATCTACTAGGGGTACATTCAAGAACAGTGCTCTGGTCATAGAATATATCCGTATGCTTCTGAAACCACAATAAATTTAGAAATTTCTCGATTAAAAACGTCAACATCACTCGGTTGTTAGCCACACTTTGGATTGAACTATTAAGGGTCACAAGACATGTGCAGATAAAACGTGTACAATCAAAAGTTACAGCAGTTTTACACTGAAATGAACCAAAGACCAGTATAATGGCTCCGGCATGAATATAGCAAACTGGATGCAGCCCTTTACTTGGCTATGGCATGGGAAGAGTTTAAGAAAGAGGAGATGACTTATTTCAGTGTTGTTTTGTCTCTGTTGTAAATTTATCTCTGAGAAATGAGTACTCACTGTTTCTTCTTCTTTCATCTTACATCCTTCCTGTGCCATTAAATGTCACATAGAGCTCACATGGTAATTTGCCAGATTTTCCTGTTTTCGGCAAGCTTTTCGACCGCACCAAGGGATTTTATTCCCATGAAACTGGCCTCTCTTAACAATGTCCTCTTTAGAGTTTCACGTGGTCGACCTCTTTTTCTTCAACCTGTTGTTAGCTTGTTTTGGGATTCTCTGACTGTTTCTTCTCATCACATGAACAACACGTGACCATCTTTTTCTGATCACCCATGAGACAGGTTATTGTTTGCTCATCTGTCTTATCTCTGCATTGTTCTTGAATTCGTTCCACTTTATACCGAGTATTTTCCTTAGGCATTTGTTTTCAAAAGAGTCTGTTGTCAATTTCTTTAGTTGTTTTCCAGCTTTCACATGCATAAATGAGGGTGGATATTACATTTGAATTGAATAATCTTAACTTGGTTTTTGTGCTTATAACTTGAATGCCACATGTTCTCAAGATTCTTGAAAGTCATTGCTGCTTTTGCAATTCTAATTTCCTTTCTGGTGTCACCACAAAGTTGCTGTTTCTGTAGGAAGATAATTCATCTCAGAAAAATGAATACCCACTGTTTCTGTTGGAGGGTAATTTATCTCAGAGAAATAAATATCTGATGTTTCTGTTGTGAAGCAGTTCATCTCAGAGAAGTGATGTAATTACTCCTAGCTTGCATGGTGGAATTTGCTGTTTGCACAAGAGACAATCCATTTTCTAATTGTAATATTTTATACACTTCTGAAGCCTTCTTAATATCCAACAATGATTGCAGAAGTAAGCTTTGTAATAATCATAAATCTTGTAGAATGTATTGGTGCTAGCATTCGTATCCATTGGTGATATTAAATTAGTCCTAGCACTTTCTGTTTCTGAGTGCTTAGAGGCTCGGTTTAGTGGTACTGGGTTCAAGTCCTAGCAGTGGGATTTTTTTCTGTTACATACCAGAAAGGCCCCAGGGTCCACTCAGCCTCTGAAAAATGGGTACCAGAGAAATCTGGGAAGATAGTTACGGCCAGATGTGATACTGACCACATCACACTTTCATGTGCTGGTGGTCCTGGAAATTCGGGCCTAGCACAGTATCCCCATTATGCCTTGATGGCTTGAAAATGGGGATTTTAAAAAAAAATATACTTTCTGTTTCATCTAGGGTTTGGTCATTGCAGTGCTTATATATATCCAGAATATCATAAATGTTCTTGTAGGAATGGAGTCCATTTGCAGTGAAAGTGCCCAGCCTATGCATGTTTACATTATCATACCAGGCTGGAGATGCAGGTCTACACAGACAAAAAAAATGTTGGAGAAAAATGCAGACATTGTCTTTTGAGCAGATCTCTAGCTTTTGCTTGACCAAAACCTCACTGAAGACGAAGAAAAAAATGACTAAAGCAGTTTGGCTTGTGGTATATGAAACAAAATGATCAGAGAATCCCAAAACAAGCTATCAAGTGGAACACAACAGGCCGAAGAAAAAGAGACAGACCGTGTGAAACTCTGAAGAGGACATTATTAAGAGAGGCCAAGTTAACAGGCATAAAATCCTTTGATGAGGTTGAAAGACTCGCCGAAGACAGGAAAAATTGGCGAACTACTTTGCGAGCCCTATGTGACGTTTAACGGCACGGGAAGGATATAAGATAAGATATGAAACAAATCACATTTTATGCTACCATCTTAGAAGTTTGCATCATTGTCTGCATCATGATCTTAGAAATTGTTTATCGTTGTTTGTATTACCATCTTAACAGAAGTTATTATCATTGCCTTTATTACATTTCATAATTTGTTGCCATTGTCTATATTGCCATCTTGGAACTTGTTATAATTGTCTGTATTACTTTCTTAGAAGCTGCTACCATTCTCTGCCTTACCATCTTAAAAATTGTTAGTTTTATGTAGCTCAGAAATGAAGTAATTATACTAACAGCACTAACACTTCTATAGCAGTAGAGGCAGACTTTCAGCCAGCTCTGCTAAGCATATTTTCCACATCAAAACATGCACAGCTTTCGCCTGAAGACACAGCTAAAAAAAGAGCTAAAGAGCTTTTGTGGGACAGCCATTTTTCAGAGTTTGGCAGGTGAGACCATATGCAATGTCAACATGGCCATCTGTCTTGTTTATCAGCAGTTAATGAAATCATGGCAGGTGGTATTTAGAAGAAAATACTAAATTTAGATATTTTGATGAATTCGATAATTTTTGTTTCTTTCATTGAACTTTTTTCTTCTTAGTTTGGATAAGAATAGAAAAAACATTTTTTATGTGTATAATTATTCGTGTAGGAAATGTGATAGTTTATAAAATTTCGATTTCAGTTTCCTTTCAATTCAGAATCTTTTTTTTCTCTGAATTTGTTATTCTGCACATGATGTAACTGGAGACATGTTATATTTTAATTGAACACCACCACTTAAAAATAAAAATATCCATAATATTTCTAAGTTTTTTAATGTGGTATGTAATGTAATACTGTCATTTCATTACTCTAAATTTCAAGATATATCTGACTTTTGTTTGTTTTGCAGTTTGAAAGATACCTTAACTGCTGTTTAATAAAGCATTATAAAAGCACTTTAACTGCTGTTTAATAAGAATTATAAAAGCACTTTAACTGCTGTTTAATAAAGAATTATAAAAAATACTTTAGACTGAGCACTTTTACGCATTTTTGTTCAGTAAGCACTAAGAAAGACAGGAGCTGAATACTAGAGAATGCACTTACTTGACTCTTGTATACTGGCTATCATTTATCAGACATTAGGAACTGAAACTGAGCCCTAGCTAACTTGAGGAAAAAACTGACCAAATCAACCTTCCTTCACACTCTCCTGTTCTTCCTAGTTTATGAATAAAAATAAAAATATATAAAACAGTAAAACATGATAATGGAGACAACGTATTTCTTTGAAGACTGTTCTCAAAACACTGATACATAAAGCTGACCAAGATTAGAATGTCATATGTTGGTATAAAGTTGGGTGGATTGATGGTTTATAATACTGACCAGAGACCCTCTCATAAGATTTATCTCCTAGTCATAACCATATATTTGCCAACGTGGCATGACAGTTTGACTCTGCAACCCTGGCCAGCATCTCAGCTTTCAGTGAACATATTTCAGTTTCGTTAAAACGTTTTCTTTTCACCAAAATATATTGTGATTTCTTTACCAGAATAACAGATTTATACAGACTTTTATATCACAGTGTCTGGAATGGTGAAACTTAATATTGATTTTTGTGTCTATGACATATAAATGGAGTGGTTCAGCTTAATCTTGATCTGTATGTCCATGACAGGGGTATGTGTATGTATCGCACACAAGAAACTCATCAGCTTGTTCTTAAGGGTATTCCTGATCAGTATAGAGGAGAAATGTGGATGGTCTTCTCTGGAGCCGTCAATGAAGTAATTCAGAATCATTAGTTTGGCATGCCTCATTTGTGAAAACTCTTTATGCTCAATTCAGAAGGTTTATAGCAAAAAAAATCTTATCAGCAGGAAACATTATGGCATTAGAAGCAGAAAAAGACAATTAAATGGAAGTTAGACACATTGATAGGTATAAATCTACAATAATGTTGACAGGAAACATCACAACTGATTTCTTTAGACAACATGCCATCATCATGTCATTTATTAAATTAACATATACTGATAAATATATACCGGTAGACATGAACTAACAAACGTGCAATGATGGTCAGAATTTTTTTCTAGATGTGTATTCCTTTTTATAGAACGTTATAGTCCGTAATTACTTTTATGATAATTGCAGGTTTGTGGTAATTAATTTGTTTTATGTGTTGCATAAAGAATGTTGTATGATATGTTGTGTATGGCCATATTCTACATTTAATTTTATTTTCCAGATGGCAAACCGCCCTGGTTACTATGCAGATGTTGTGAGACAAAGTAAGGGCTGCTCATCTATAGCTACTGAAGAAATTGAAAGAGATCTTCACAGGTGAGATAGGGACGTACTGCTTCAGCATCATAATGTCTTCGTATATTGTTAGCACAGCTGTTTGTCATTGTGCTCTGTTTAATTTCCTTTCCACAGTGGTAATGGATGTTGGAAATTGTTTAGCAAGATCTTGTAAAAATCTTTCAGAGGATACGTTAGAACAGCAGTCATTTATCACATATATTAGAACAGCAGTCATTTATCACATATATTAGAACAGCAGTCATTTATCACATATATTAGAACAGCAGTCATTTATCACATATATTAGAACAGCAGTCATTTATCACATATTAGAACAGCAGTCATTTATCACATGTATTAGAACAGCAGTCATTTATCACATGTATTAGAACAGCAGTCATTTATCACATGTATTAGAACAGCAGTCATTTATCACATGTATTAGAACAGCAGTCATTTATCACATGTATTAGAACAGCAGTCATTTATCACATGTATTAGAACAGCAGTCATTTATCACATATGTTGCAACAGTAGTTATTTGTTACATATGATAAAATAGTGGTCATGTGAACTGTATATATATTCTTTAAAATGAAATCGAGATAATTGTCTCTGCACTTTTTTTTCCTGTACCTAGCACATTTCTGAGATTCTTCCCAAGTGATAGAAATATTGTTATGTTTTGGTTTTGCTTCTTTGCTGTTATTAGAACTTTTTTTTTGCTCAGTCAGTCATTTGCATGTCCCTTGTGGAACTTTGCCTCCCTAACAACTCCCCTGTAGGCCTCTCGGTTGTAAGCAAGATGCCCTGCTGCTGATGCGTCCATTCGCAAATTATCAACAATGTCTTGCAGCCATCTTCACTTTGGTCTTCCTTTTTTTTTCTGATTATATACCCTTCCAAGACTGTCTTCTCTAAATTATCATGATGTTTAATATGTCCAAAATATTAGTTTTCTTTGTTTAATCTTCCTTACTAGCCAGCCTTCTTCAATATTAAGTTCTTGTTGTATGGATAAATTTTGTTCTTTTTTGTGTCCATGATATTTGAGGAACTTTTCTGTAGCATTTACATTCAAAGGCATTTATGTGTTTCTCAGTTTTGTTAAGTGTCCAGGTCTCACAGGCATATGTTGTGATGGGAAAGATGCATGCCCTTCATTCATTCATTCATTTGCATGTCCCTTGCGGAACTTTGCCTCCCAAACAGCACTCCTGTAGGCCTCTCGGTTGTGAGCAAGATGGCCTGCTGCTGTTGCATCCATTTCTAGATCGTCAACAATGTCTTGCAGCCATCTTCGTCTTGGTCTTCCTCTTTTTCTTTTTCCCATTATGTATCCTTCCAATACGGTCTTCTCTAAATTATCATGACGTTTAATGTGTCCAAAATATTTCAGCATGCCCTTAAAAATCTTATTTTTGTAGTTCTGTCTGTTCCTCTCCACAACTTCTTTAGTTGTTTTACTTTTTAAAGAGCAATAGATGTCCCCCTTTTAATATCCCGCATTGTATCTCCATTATTAGTTAGTAATGATCCAAGATATTCAAAATTCTCCACCTTGTCCAATTTTTCCTCATGCTTACAACCAAGAGGCCTACAGGAGAGCTGTTAGGAGGTAAATTTCCACAAGGGACATGCAAATGGCTGACTGACTGAGACCTTTGTACAGTAAAGTGATAGAGCATGGTGCTGTATTCTGTTCTGTTCTTAACTTCTTTATCCCTGTCTGGGGCATACGTCATCAGCAAGGTCTCTCCATTTATTTCTATCCTGGGCTGTTTCATCTATCCATCTCCAGGTGTAGTTGATTTTTTTTTATCTTGGCTTTCACCACACCATGTAGATCTTTGTGAAGAAGTTCCTTCCTCTCCTAGTTTTAATTTTCCCCTTGCTGAACTCCTGTTGATATTTTCATAGCTCAAGTATTTTTACTGACTTGGGTAGTTGGCCCTGTTCTTTTCTCATCCGGGCTTGGAACTGACCATGGCAGAGTTAAAGTGCTGTATCTTACATCATTCCTGTGCCGTTAAATGTCACATATGGCTCACATGGTATTTCGCCAGATTTTCCTGTTTCCCTTCATCAAGGGATTTTATGCCTACTAATTTGGGCTCTCTTAACAATATCCTCTTTAGAGTTTAACAAGGCTGACCTTTTTCTTTGGCCTGTTGTGTTCCACTCGATAGGTTGTTTTGGGATTTTCTGACTGTTTCATCTCATCATGTGACCGATATATGTCCATCTCTATTTTCTGATCACCCATGAGACAGATTGTTGTTTGCTCATCTGCCTTAACGCCGTGTTGTTCTTAAATTCACTCCACATTATACTGAGTATTTTCCTTAGGCATTTGTTTTCAAAAAGAGTCTAATTTGTTGTCTATATCTTTAGTTGGTTGTCAGCTTTTGCATGCATAAATGAGTGTGGATATTACATTTGAATTGGGTTTGTGCTTTTAACTTTTGAGTGCCATACGTTCTTAAGATTCTTGAAGATCGATGCTGCTTTTGCAATTCTAATTCCAACTTCCCTTCTGATGTCACCATCCTGCTCTTTGTAGCTGCCGAGGTATGCAAATTGTTTAACTTCTTCAACAGCTGTTCTTTCTATGTATATTTTTCCTTCTCGATTAATGGGAGTTTTCATTATTTTCATTATTTTTGTTTTGTCCTTATTCCAGGTTCTGTTTCGCTAGCCAGTGAATACAAGGTATCTGTTTTTTCTTGCATCGAATTCATATTGCCGCTGATAAGAGTTATGTCATCTGCAAAATCAAGATCTTCTAGTTGGGTCCCATGTATCCAGTCAATGCCTGTCTTACCTGTGCAACATTTTTTCATTATGAAGTCTATGGCAATTCCAAAAACAAGGGAGATAGTATACATCCTTGTTTTATGCTCATTTCAGTCTGGAACCATTTGCTTATTCCTTCTTCTGTGTTAACTGCACAAACATATCTGTTGTAGAGATCCTTAATGATGCTGACAATTTTAGGTGATATTCCATATATTCTTGAAATTCTCAGCAATGAATTTCTGTGTATGCTATCAAATGCCTTTTTAAAGTCTATGAAGTTCAGGATTAATGGTTTTTGCTTTTCAATATGTTCTTCAAACATTATTCTTAGAGTAAAGATCTGGTCAAGACAGCTTCTCCCTTTTCAAAATCCTGCTTGTTCTCTCATTGCAGTATCCATTATATCTTTAATTCTATTCAGAATAACTCTGCAAAATACTTTTGACACAACTGATAGTAAGGTTACTTCTCTTTAATTATGCTGTATGGCCAGCATTAAAAAAACAACAGACAAAATACATTAGTCATGACGAAAAAAAAAGACTGGCCATACAAAGTATTGTAAGCTCCATTGCTTTACAGAAGCAAAAGAATGCCATATCTATTCATATATAGTCAGTCACTGAAGCTGAGAATGGCTTTTATCATTTACAATGGATTTTATTCATCACTGACAGTAGATTGTTATGTTAGATGTTATTTAATCACTAACAACAGTCAGTTATGTCAGATTTTTTTTTTTTATTGTTTCTGATAACAACAGATCTCTTCCTGAACACCCAGCTTTCCAGAGTGATCGTGGTATTGGAGCTTTGAGGAGAGTGCTGACTGCGTATGCTTTGAGAAACCCCAACATTGGTAAGCCATTTCTGAGAGGCCATAAGAGAGATTATCTGTGACCACTTCAGTAATAAAATCTGTTTGTTTATCTGAGTTTTGTTTGTTTATCTGAGTTTTGTTTGTTTATCTATCTGAGTTTTGTTTGTTTATCTATCTGAATTTTGTTTGTTTATATAACGGAGTCCTTTTTGTTTATCTATCCGAGTTTTGTTTGTTTATCTATCCGAGTTTTGTTTGTTTATCTATCTGAGTCTTGTTTGTTTATCTGTCTTGAGTTTTATTGTTGATCTGTCTGAGTCTTGTTTGTTTATCTGAGTTTTGATGAATGATAAAGAAGTTTGTTTCATTTGTTTGTTCATCATGGTGTTCGTGATAAACTTTGTAAACACAAGAGAGAAACGTGTGTGTGTGTTCATAAGAAAAATATTCGATGAAAGTGCAAGTCAGAACTGTGAACACCATCATCCTGTGCAGACATTTCCTGACATACATAATTAATATGCTCCACAACCTTTTACATAAGTTAGTTTTTACATATGTCTCCTCTCCTCCCTGTCCCCCCAATTCCACCACCCATCAATGTACCATATATCAAAGCATATAAGCCAAAAAAATACACCTAGCATACAATGTTGTTCTAAAGAACAGCTGTACTATGAAATATCTGCAGTAAGAGCATACTTGTTTTCATCACCTTCCACTGTCTAAAGTTTTGTATTTTGGATCTTTAAACATGACATTTAGTTTCCTCTTACTGCTCATTTCAACACATTCTATCTTGAACTGGGGAACTACAATATTTTATTGTCAGACCTAACTGGATAGTTCATGACAATCTTCAGGTGTCCTCTCTGACCAGATTCTCATAAGATTTATCTCCCAGCTGTAACCAAATCTTTCCCCGCACGTCATTACAGTTTGACCCTACAACCCCGAGCAGTTGTTTTGCTTGGGCATTTTTAATAAACCTTATGCATTTCTCATTTAAGAGTACAGATTTGTCTATATAGGTTCTACATATACTTTCTGTACTCAGCAGGAAGATATAAAATGATTAATTTCTCCACATTTCTTGATTGTTGATAACACAAATGAAAATTTCACCTGAAATCATAGCATCACAGTGTCTTTAATTTAAAACAAGACATTAAAAATTTATGTTTTTACTTTTATTAAAATTGTCTTGTTGCTGTAGGGGCACAGTGTTATCTACACAGTGTCACCTACACAGTGACATCTACACAGTGTTAACTACACAGTGACATCTACCCAGTGACATCTACACAGTGTAACCTACACAGTGACATCTACACAGTGTTATCTACACAGTGACATCTACACAGTGTCATCTACTCAGTGACATCTACCCAGTTTCACCTATGCAGTGACATCTACACAGTGTCACAGACACAGTGACATCTACTCAGTGTCACCTACACAGTGACATCTACACATTGTCACCAACACAGTGACATCTACACAGTGTCACCTACACAGTGACATCTACACAGTGTCAAACTCTGTCTGTTGTTTCAGGTTATTGTCAAGCCATGAATATTGTTACCAGTGTTTTACTTCTGTATGTCAGTGAGGAAGAGGCATTCTGGCTTCTTGCTGCCATTTGTGAGAGCTTGTTACCAGAATATTACAATACAAAGGTAGTAGGAGCTTTGATAGATCAAGGTATGTGGCTTGATTAGAATTGGAATTGTTTTTTTTTAGCAATTGAAGATTCACAAGGATTCACATTTTAAAGCTGCATTTTTTGTACAAAAAAGAACAAATATATCCATACTACAAGAACTTAATATTGAAGAAGGCTGGCTAGTAAAGAGGATTAAACAGAGAAAACTTAAATATTTTGGACACATTAAATGTCATGAAAATTTAGAGAAGACCATCTTGGAAGGGTACATAATGGGAGAAGGAAAACCAAGGGAAAGATGGCTGCAAAACATTGTTGCTAATCTGGAAATGGATGCATCAGCAGCAGGGCATCTTGGTTACAACCAAGAGGCCTACAGGAGAGCTGTTAGGGAGGCAAAGTTCCGCAAGGCACATGCAAATGACTGACTGATGCGTAACTTGTTTGATCAAATGTATTCTTATAGATAGTCACTCCAAGTAAGTGATAAGAAAAGATGAACATTAGAAATGGAGTGAATTATTTTTACTTGACAGCAAGACAGCAGTTACACTTTTGTTTAATGCATAATCATAGTGAGTTTGTAACTTTGCAAAAGTGAATAACTCATGATATGTTAATTCTGCATTGTTTCCTATGGTGTCTGTTCTTTATGCTTTTCTCTTCATTGCTTCTTTTTCTTTTTTTTTTATTGTTTGACAAAGATACAAGCTGAAATATCAGAATGTTGTGTTTACAGGGTAAAGCTTACTCATGATTTTTACTGTAACTGTAATCAGAGACTGGCTTCCCCACACCCTGGACAGTATCATATGTGCTCCACCTTCCATTCCAGCACCTGCTGATTTTTGCTGTTGATTTTCACTCATTTTCCTTTTTTTTTTTTTCAAATACTTTCTTTCATCTGTCTTTGTTTGCTGCAGTGGTTGATGAAAATGGAAGAGAGTGAATATAAAAATCATGCTGATCTAGCCATTATTACCCTCATCATCACAATCATCAAAAGCAGTGGTATACAGGATAGATAATCATATCTCCTCAGATGTTCATTTATGTTGCCCCTGTTACCTCTGTTGATAACTTCCTGTCAGTTCACTTGGCCTGGCTGTCTTGTGTAGTATATTTATGTTCATTAATAGAAAATGGATGGTAATTAGCTACATCTAATGTTATAGAGCCAAGTAATGGGATTATGAACAGTGCAATACAAACATAAGCAAGTTTATTTTTCAGATTTAAAAAAAAACACATCTACAGACCACACTCCACAAAATAAAATTTCTGTTATTACCAAAAGCAACTCTTGAATTATTTCCTTACATCCATTTCTTAGTCTTGCAGGCATTACAGTAACTGAAAAGATCATCTTAGTCATCATCACATGCAATGCCAGACGGTACGAGAAATCATTCAGCCAGCTTGAATCATCTGTGACTAACTAGAGGTGATTTATGTTGCCGTTATATTTAGGATCCTTTCTGTGTTTCTCAGGTGTATTTGAGGATCTAGTGTACGATCGTCTTCCTGGACTTCATAACAAACTGGAAATGCTGGGACTGCTTAATATGATCTCATTGTCTTGGTTTCTGACAATATTTTTGAGGTGGGCCACAGAATTGTGTAGTATTTTGTTAATTATCTGTTCTTTTTTTTTTTTTTTGGTGTTGTTATTAGAAGCTCAAAGCAGGGGAAAAAAAGTCACATTTAGCAAGTCGATTGTTTGTTTATTGTGTTTATTTGCAGCTTTATTTTCAGCGATGTGTGTTAACTTACAAGCTAACTTTTATTTGTGTATAAATTTAATTGTGACTTTCAGTATTTGATGATGCAGCTTTCTTGAACGTATAAATGTGGCATTTTGATCATAAGGCAAATGAGGACATTCACAATAGTTACTTCTCCAGAGCTTTGTGTGTAATTGGTGTCACATCAAGATCCAGCTAGTATAAGCATAGTCTAAAATATGATTATGGTGCGTATGTGAAGATATTACTTAATAATTAATAAACTTAAATTCTACCAAACAACAAAGACACACATATTTTTTTTTTTATAATCAGACAACACAACTGCTATATTTTAGTGGGAGATGACCCATTTCCTATTGGCATTCATATTATTTTTGATGTCATAAGCACCCAGCTGTAAAAGAAAAACAAAAACAAAAAAAAAGAAAAACATGCCTGCATTTATTTTCTTTTTAATTATTGTAAAGCCTTTTATACAGAGTTGACAGTAGAATAAGAGTTAATATAAATCTTTGGAGCAAAAATAACAGAGTTATGGCACTTGTCACCAGGAGCAGCAGACTGTGGCTTGTCCAAGAAATTATCCCACTTCCGGGAGATCTTTCTAGTGACAGTCTGCTTTGATATCATAGCTTGTCAGCCAACAAAGGATCAGTGGTAGATCTGCTCTAAGAAGTAAAGGAAACCACTTTAGCTCCTTTTTTTTTCTTTTCTATGGTATAAAATATTCAGCATCAGCAGCCGGTGGGCACTTACTTAGCAGAGTTGTAAGTGCACTCATCTCTCATGGTGAAGGCTGGTGCTTCACATCCAACCAGAGAAGTCACTCAGATGTTGAAATGGGAACAAGACCTCTTCTGGAGCTGAGGAAGGGAAGGGATTGAGGCTTGATGCTTACCACATAGTACTTTTTGTTTTGAGAGATCAAGGAAAACGTGGTCACATATACCACATTCCTTAGATGCTTCTGTGGCCTGATGAGGCAACCTTTACTTTACATGTTATTAACTGCTAAAGTCTTTAAGTGCAGCTACAAGTAGCTAACTCAATTAAAATGTGAGCCTTCATTGCTATGAGGGTCATACCAAAAGTTGTGAGCAAAAACTTTTTAAACATCAGAATTTATAGATAGAGAAAATATAAATGTATCACCTTAATCTGCATCCTCTGCACTTCATGTAGAGGTCATATGACATCACCATCATGTGTCACGTGACCACACAGAGCATAAACAAAATGGCAGGTGCTGAAGTTTCGATTTGTCAATGTGCTGTTATTGAGTTCCTTGTTAAAGAGGAAATCCCTGCTGCTTAAATTCACCAAAGACTTCAACTTGCTTATGGAGATGTGTGTATGTGTGCTAGCAGTGTTAGGAGGTGGGTGAAACATTTCAAAGATGGAAACATGAGTATCCAAGATATGTCTCGCAGCGGTCGCCCTTGAACTGCCTCCTGAACACAACGTGGAAACGGTTGACGAAATCATTGAAGAAGACAGACGTGTCACAGTATCTGAAATCACCGTAAATCTTGGAATAGGACAAAATGCAGTACAGGAAATGATTGAAACCCTAGGCTATAGAAAAGTTTGTGCCCGCTGGGTTCCACAGGAGAGAACGTCCAGAAAGCAGTGCATCTGTGCTGTCGGTCAACTGGAATGGAATTCTACCAGGAAGGTATTTTCAAACTTGCAGAGCGATGGGAAAAATGTGTGCAGAGAAATGGAGGTTATGTTGAAAAGTGAAGAAAAGGATGCAGCTTAAGGTGATATATTTATATTTTCTCTATCTTTAAATTCTGATTAAAAAAAAAATTTTTGCTCAACACTTTCAGTATGACCCTCATATGTGCTAGTTAGATCAGTGTTTTTCTTTCATGTCAAATCAAAATAGTTTTTAATGGTGCTGCTTTTCTGCTGTAGCATTGATTCTGCCATTGTTGTATCTGTATATTTGGCACTGTGGTAATGCTTTTGCTTTTGACCGTTCTTTCATTGTTATGCCATATCTGTTACTCTTGTGATAATATTTTTCATTATAAATCTGCTACAGTGGTGGTGGTACTTTGCCTTGTTACTATGTGCGTGTGGCATTGTGGTAATGATATGTCATGATGTTTTTCTCTCAGTGTCATGCCATTCAGCTGTGCTGTCAACATCCTTGACTGTTTCTTCTATGATGGAGCAAGAGTGAGTCCTTATATTCATGTAAAACATACAAGAATGAAGTGATAACATATTATTAAACATTTAGATTCTTTTTTTTTTTCTGCATTTGAGTGTTGGTTGGTCATGCTATATCTGCAGCCCCGTTGCACCTATGAAATCTGCCATCTTCTCCAAGCTTGAGTGGGAGCCCCACAGCTTTTCTTTCATTCCTCTCCCTCAGGCCAGATCTGTGCTCAGAGGTTTGAGTAGGTTGGACAGTTCTGCAGGATATGCTCCGGCATCTGAATACCAAAGCCACACGGATGTTCATATGTGTGTGACATTTTAAGATGATAGAGGTGGCTCCATCATCAGACTTCACTATCAGACTTAAGGGCACTCCTAGAAATGTAACAATCATCCAGATATATGCACCTACATCAGCAGCAGAAGAAGAGGAAGTAGAAGAATTTTATAGCACACTGCAAATGACGATAGACCAGGTACGGAAAAATGATATTGCATTAATAATGGGGGATTTTAATGCAAATATTGGTACAGAAAGAGCAGAAGACGAAAGATATGTTGTGGAGAAATTTAGCATAGGACATAGATATGAGGCAGGTGGCAATCTAATGGCGTTTTGCATGGAAAATGAGCTAATGATTGCTAACACACTTTTTAAACAACATCCAAGAAGACTTTACACATGGACATCACCTGATGGGAAAACCAAGAGTCAAGTAGATTACATTTTAGTGCAAAGAAGGTGGAGATCAAGTACAACATCTTATTTTGGCAAAAAAAGCGCTCTTGAGTTCCGTGCGTGGGGAGAAAGGTTTTCGCTCCCTTCCCAGACAGCGAGAGTGAAGGTGGTTCAATGCAGAAGCTAGTGGTTTGTCCGTCGAGCAAAGCCTATAAACGGCTAGCCAGCCAGGTTCATGCTAACGCATTGGTGGTGTACTACGGTGTTGTCAACCAGTGGTCTCGAAATTGGTCCATCTCTCGCAAAGAGTATTGGGTCTGCAGTATATAATGTGCATTGGTTGTCGAAGCCTTCGTTAGAGCAGAGAGAGCCAGCCGCCACCGCTGCCAGTGGTTAAGTGAAATGAAACACCGCCGGGGTTGAAAGGGATCTGCTCTGAGCATCGGTCTGTCAGCAGATATCCAACTAAAGTTTGGTGAAAAAAGCTTTCTGGTTGATCCTGCCAGTAGTCATATGCTTGTCTCAGAGATTAAGCCATGCATGTCTAAGTTCACTGTCTCATGGTGAAACCGCGAATGGCTCATTAAATCAGTCGAGGTTCCTTAGAAGACATGATCATACTTGGATAACTGTGGCAATTCTAGAGCTAATAACATGCTTACCAAGCTCCGACTGTCGTGGAAAGAGCGCTTTTATTAATTCAAAACCAATTGTCGTTGCCCTTCGTGGGACGTGGCATCCCAACTGGTGACTCTGGATAACTTTGTGGTGATCGCATGGCCTTCTATGCCGGTGACGCATCTTTAAAATGTCAGTGGTACATGACATGCCTACCATGTTTGTAATGGGTAGCCATTGCTAGTGAGATTCTTCAGCTGCCGTATGGGGGGTGAAACTCCTCCCGGCCAATGAAGAAAATATGATTAGGGTTGCCACGCAGCGCTGCCATGGAAAGGGTGATGGAAAGGATTAAGTGAAGTTTAATTGGTATAGCCAGTAGTCTTGCTGCCAGAGCTACTCATACCATGGCACCTCTGCTTTAGAGGCCAGCCACGTCCTATATGCACCAATACTGAGGCAGTATGCTTAAACCGACGTAACCCAGGGGTGAAACTTACTAGTGGCAAGGATTCGACTTCCTGGACAAAAGTTCCGTCCTGGTCACCACCAGGAAGGGTAGCAGCCACGACCACAAAATTCTAAGTCGGAGACACTGGACCATTGTAGTCTAGATAGGCAACCACCTCTCACCTGACGAGGATATAATCATATCCAAATCACGTTGAGGTTTTCCGGTGAGAAAGTCTAACTCTGGACTGGATGGGCAACCACCTCACACCCGGCAGGGATATACTGATATCCAAAACATGTTGAGATTTTCTGGTGAGGAAGTCCAACTCCAGGCTGGATGGGCAACCACCTCTCACCCGGCAGGGATATATACATATCCAAACCACGTCGAGGTTTTCTAGTGAGGAAGTCCAACTCTGGACTAAATTGGTGCAACAATAATCACAGTGTCATGTAATGCTGCTTCTGTGACCCACCGAAAATACAGGCCCAAGACCAATGATGCTTTGAGCCTCCATCCTAAATGAGACTATCATGTGAACCACAGGTGTAAACTCATTAGGATCACAGGGCGATTTTGGTGGTAGAAGCGAATGAAGAAGTATAACATCAGCAAAAACTTTACCAGGTGCTGATTGTGACATGAACCATGAGTTATTAATAGCAGATATGAAGATAAAGATAAAACAGACAGTTACGGGATCAAGACCACTCCGCTTTGATCTTATAAAAATACCAGAACAATATGGTATAGAAGTGAAGAACCGTTTCGAAATCCTGATGGCTGTACAAGAGGAGATGACACCAGATGAATTGGATACGCAGGCCAGAGATATCTTAATAACAGCTAAATACGTGGTTCCAGTAAAGAAAACACCAAAGGTACATTGACCTGATAAAACAATGTAGAGAAATGAAGACACAATAGAAAGTGACAAACAACAACAAAGAAGAATATAAATCTTTAACAAAAGAAGTACAGAGAGACATAAGAAAAGAGAAAAAACAATACATACAAGATTGTTGTGAAAGAATAGAAGAACATCAGAAGTGTGGAGGAGATAGTGAAATCTTTAAAGAAATGAACACATTGATGAGAAATGTCACACCTAAGCTAAATGTAACTTATGACAAGATGGGGAGTAACGTGACAGAGACAGAGGAAATTCTAGAAAGATGGATGGAATATTGCAGAGGAATGTATGAAACAACCGACTGTGAAAACAGAAATCAACAGTGTGAATTATTATTGGAGGAGAAAGAATCCTAACTGACAATAGAAGACGTTTTATGGGCAATAAGGAATCTGAAAAATAGTAAATCACCAGGATGTGATGAGATAACAGCTGAATTTATTAAAGCAGGAGGAAAGGAATGTGCTAAAATCTATCATGCACTATGTAAAAAGATATGGCACTCAAGTATTTGGCCAAAAGAATGCAAAAACTATATTCAAACCACTGCCAAAAAAAGGGTAACCTGAAATTATGCACAAACTACAGAACTGTTGCCCTGATTAGTCATGCCAGTAAAATTCTGTTAAAAATCACAATGGGTAGACTTCGAAAGAAAATAGAAGAAGAAGTCAATATGGTCCAAGCTGGTTTCAGGCAAGGAAGAGGATCAAGAGATCATATATTCAATATGATATTAATAATAGAGAAATGCAGAGAGTTTAATGTGAATCTATATTTATCCTTTATAGACTACTCAAAGGCATTTGATTGTGTACAACACCAGAAACTTTGGAAAATAATAGAAAAAATGGGATTTCCAACACATTTGATACAATTAACATCACTGCTGTATCTAGACCAACAAGGAGCAGTAAGAATAAATGGTGAAACAACAACTTGGTTTGACATAAAACAAGGGGTCCGTCAGGTGTACATATTGTCACCTTACTTATTTAACTTGTATACTGAAAATATAATGAAGAATGTTAGAGAAGATGTGGACAAAGAATATTATGATACCATAACAATTGAAGGTTATGAAATACCAGAGATTAGATATGCTGATGACACAGTATTACTGTCCACAACACAAAAAGGAATGGAAAAACTAATTATGTCAGTCCGTAAAAACAGCGAAGAGCAAAACCTCTATCTTAATGCAAAGAAAACTAAATTGATGACAACTGACAAAACAAACAAGGCAGCTGAAATATGTATCAATGGGGAAAAACTGGAAGAAATGGAGAGTTTTGAATATCTTGGATCACCACTAACTAATGGAGATAAATGAGGGAAATTAAAAGGAGGACATGTATCACTCTTCATAAAGTAAAACAACTAAAGAATCTGGAGAGGAACAGACAGAACTACAAAAATAAGATTTTTAAGGGCATACATCTTTCCCATCGCAACATATGCCAGTTAGACCTGGACACTTAACAAAACAGCTGAGAAACACATAAATGCCTTTGAATGTAAATGCTACAGAAGAATTCTTCAAATATCATGGACACAAAAAAGAACAAATATATCCATACTACAAGAACTTAATATTGAAGAAGGCTGGCTAGTAGTTAGGATTAAAAAGAGATAACTTAAATACTTTGGACACGTTAAATGTCATGATAATCTAGAGAAGACCGTCTTGGAAGGGTATATATTGGGAAAAAGAAAGAGAGGAAGACCAAGGCGAAGATGGCTGCAAAACATCATTGATGATCTGCAAATGGATGCATCAGAAGCAGGCCATCTTGCTCACAACCGAGAGACCTACAGGAGTGCTGTTAGGGAGGCAAAGTTCCGCAAGGGACATGCAAATGAATGAGTGAATGTAGGTGGTTCAGGAGTCAGCTATGTCCTGTTCTTAGACAGAAACATATAACTGTTGTCTTTCTCCAGTCCTTCCCAGATGTCAGTTTCACATCTAAATTTTGCTGTTTGTCGTGAAGGATTTGGAGGCATCAGTCTTATTTATCTCAGACATTTGAGGATCATAAAAGTTTCTTAACTTTTAAAAGTTTCTGCAACTTGAAATCTTGTAGAATGCCTTCCACTGTGACACATTCTACAGCTTGTAATCTTGTAGAATGCCTTCCACTGTGACACATTCTACAGCTTGTAATCTTGTAGAATGCCTTCCACTGTGACACATTCTACAGCTTGTAATCTTGTAGAATGCCTTCCACTGTGACATATTGTACAGCTTGTAATCTTGTAGAATGCCTTCCACAGTGACACATTCTACAGCTTGTAATCTTGTAGAATGCCTTCCACTGTGACACAATTCTACAGCTTGTAATCTTGTAGAATGCCTTCCACTGTGACACATTCTACAGCTTGTAATCTTGTAGAATGTGTTCCACTGCGACACAATTCTACAGCTTGTAATCTTGTAGAATGCCTTCCACTGTGACACATTCTACAGCTTGTAATCTTGTAGAATGCCTTCCACTGTGACACATTCTACAGCTTGTAATCTTGTAGAATGCCTTCCACTGTGACACAATTCTACAGCTTGTAATCTTGTAGAATGTGTTCCACTGCGACACAGTTCTACAGCTTGTAATCTTGTAGAATGTGTTCCACTGTGACACATTCTACAGCTTGTAATCTTGTAGAATGCCTTCCACTGTGACACATTCTACAGCTTGTAATCTTGTAGAATGCCTTCCACTGTGACATATTGTACAGCTTGTAATCTTGTAGAATGCCTTCCACAGTGACACATTCTACAGCTTGTAATCTTGTAGAATGCCTTCCACTGTGACACAATTCTACAGCTTGTAATCTTGTAGAATGCCTTCCACTGTGACACATTCTACAGCTTGTAATCTTGTAGAATGTGTTCCACTGCGACACAATTCTACAGCTTGTAATCTTGTAGAATGCCTTCCACTGTGACACATTCTACAGCTTGTAATCTTGTAGAATGCCTTCCACTGTGACACATTCTACAGCTTGTAATCTTGTAGAATGCCTTCCACTGTGACACAATTCTACAGCTTGTAATCTTGAAGAATGTGTTCCACTGCGACACAGTTCTACAGCTTGTAATCTTGTAGAATGCCTTCCACTGTGACACATTCTGGACTCAGCTTAGATTTGCTTTGACGTTGTTAGTAAGTCACATCACAGATCTCATACACAGTTAAATGTTGATACTTCTATAACAGTATTTTCACACTTCCTCTGGGAGTTTACATGTTTGTGCTAAAGCTGAAACACTTGTCAGGGTCCATTACATAAGTGAATGTTGGTCAAGCCACTGTCCTAACTGAGTTCTGTCAGTGCGTCTTATAACAGGCTGCCGTGATATTGCAGCCCGTTTAGCTGGGTAGAGATTGATTTTTCTTTCGTCAGTGATGGTGAAACTAGATGAGAAAGCCTGTTTGATAAGTTTGACCTAAGAATAATAAAAGCTCAGTTTCTAAATTGCAATACACGTTCAGTCTTGGGTATAAATTTTACAGTAAATGATTAAAACTGTTCCTGCCATTTATAAAACAGTCTTGTTACTTTCCAAACTGATCCTTTTGTTCCAAGCCTTCACTTTGATCATCATCAGTTGCCGTGCCGACTGGCATTGGCTATTATACTTCTCCAGAGTACACAATCCTTCATGCAGGCCATCAGCTCAGTTGGTGATCTCCTCTCACACCATCCCGTCAGACTGTCCAGTATCATTTCTCTTGATCTTATTCTTGATCTTGTTCCCTTTATTTTTCCTGTTGTTATAATATTTTCAATGCCCCCTCTTCTCATTGCATGTCCTATGAAAGTACATTGTCTCTCTCTTATCTTTTTGACAAGATTTTTTTGTCTGTCCAACTCTTCTCATACATTCTTCATTAGTTATTTTTGCTGTCCAGGGGATTCACAACATTCTTCTAATAAACCACATTTCTGCTGCTTCCAATAATTTTTGTGCAGACCTACCTATTGTCCATGATTCACTTCCATATAACAAGATAGGTTCAATATAGCATTTTAGGACTCGTTTTCTAACATTCATTGATAAAGATGTGTTGGCTAATATGTTTTTCATTCTCTGAAATGCAGTCTTTGCTTGGCCTATTCTATTCCTAATTTCTGTTCTGCATTTCCCATCTGAAGTTATTACTACTCCAAGGTATTTGAATTTCTGCACCTGCTTTAGAATAGTTCTGTTTAATTTTATACTGCATGTTGGTGGATTCTGTTTCTTAGATATAACCATAGTCTCTGTCTTTTTGATGTTCAAAATAAGGCCTTTCTGTTCACTTTCTTTGGCAACTTTATCCAAGAGATTTTGCAGGTCTTGTTGGTTCTCAGCTATCAGTACTGTGGTGTCAGCTTACTGAAGGTTGTTAATATTGTATCCTCCAATTTTTATGCCTGGTTCTGTGATGATCATTCTTAGAATATTCTCGCTGTACAGAGAAAAAAGGTCTGGAGATAGTACGCATCCTTGTCACACCCCTTGTTTTATAGGTTGATATTTTCCAGTTCTGTTTTCAACTCGAATTGCTGCTTCTTGCTGCCAGTACAGATGTTTTACAATCCTCAGGTCTTTGCCGTCTATATTGATGTCTTCAAGCATTTTAATAATTTCATTATGTTTCACCTTGTCAAATGCCTTGGTGTAATCAATGAAGCATAAGTAGAGATCTTTCTGTACTCTAAAGCTCTTTCTATTAGTGTTCGTAAAGCGTAAATGGCATTGTGTGTTCCCTTTCCTTCAACAAATCCAAACTGTTCATCTGCTATTTCCACTTTTATCTTTTTCGTTGTTCTTCTCATAATAATTCTTAGAAGTAGCTTTGTTATGTGACATGAGAGGCTGATAGTCTGGTGGTCATCACATTCCTTTGCACCTAGTTTCTTTGGTAGTGCTATAAACGTGGATTTAAGCAGGTCACTGGGCATATAACCACTGTTGTAAATGTCATTCAGTAACTTGATTATTATTTATTATTTTTATTCCTGTCTCCTCTAGCACCTCTATTTCTTCTATTGTTACATTATCAGGCCCAGTCACTTTTCCTTTCTTCATGTGTCACTTTGATATCAGCTGCAAACATCACATTTTCAGTTACATGTAGAACCTAATTTAAAACAAAATAACCACTATTGAGGCACTGTAAAGGACATGCATTTGTGGAAAACCCTTGCAGAAGCCCCATGTGCCTTGGACACCTAAGGTTCAGAGAGAGAGAGAGAGAGAGAGAGAGACTGTAATTCAGAGCAGAAAAAAACAGTGCAACTATGGATTCTAACATTTTGAAATGTGATCTGGTGGTTGCATAGTCTTGGAAGAGACTAAGCTAATACAATGGTTACAGAAACATAAAAAAAAAGATTCAGCTGCAGTTAGCCTCCAAAGGACACTCATGATGGATGAACATCACTAAAAATTTCCAGTAAGAATCTAACTTGGATGCTGGTTTGGTTGATCATCTTCCTGTAATTGTTAACTCGAACTCCATCTGCCTGATGCCAGTAGTGAAAATTGTGAAGATAGGCTTGAATCAGATCAGCTGTGACTTTTCTTTTATTTCTGGTTTGGTTTTAAGAAAAGCCACTCAACAAATGTACTGTCATGTGAAACTTATCTAGTCTTGCCACACTTTGGCCTGACACCATGTAAAAGTCTGTTCCTGGGAGTGCTGTAGAGGATGTATGGGAGAACAGATGACTGTCCCAATTCAACAGTACAGTAAGATAAAACTTGTAAAATAATTTGGCCTGTCCCAGCTTTCTGTTGCTGTTCCTAATAATGAGCTCAGCCTGGCTAATGGGACACAGCTCACTGTGATATCATGGTGATGGAGTTTGCCAAGTTTTCTTTTTTGGGTCCACCCCTCTTGTCTTCAAACTAGTCACCATAACCCACTCCCAGTCCAGTGCAGTGCTTGTGCTTCAGTATATTTTCACTGCATCAGCTAATAAGGACATCCTGCTTGCAGTTGCAAAGAAATAAAACAGCAACACAACAACAACAAGGAATGTATAAATACAACATGTCTTCATAGAAATAAGAAGCATTAAATTTCCTTCTGAATGAGATCTTCTTCTTCTTCCTATGCACACTGGAAATGATATGTGGTATCTTGAATTTTGCGATGCACCTTTTGGCTGGGCACCTCCAACTTCAGCACCTTTCCTTGCTAGGGCAGACTGTGGTCTTGCTCGGACTGCCATGAAGACAGTGGTGTAGGCTGGCCTGGCCAAAACTTTGTTTTCTAGCCTCTGGTGGCTGTACTTAAGCCCCTTCTCCATGTCAAATCCAGCATGCAATGTTGGCTGGCCAGACAGCTTTGAGACAGTTCCACAGAGACACTCCGACTTTGGGATGAGGAATTTGATGAGTGCCTCAATGATATCCATTCCCTGCCACCTGTAGTCTGCTGGCTCTGTTTTGTTTACATCATTCTGATAGCCATTGTTGTAAAGACCCATAGGGTTGTCATGTCCTGGATTCATTGGTTTCACACCAGATTTTCCTCATCCCTGCCAGCTATCTCCATGTCCCCATCTGTCCACCAACCTGACATTACATTTTACAAAAATAACAGTTACATTTAGTGTTGATTCCTACAGGTTTCTGGGCTACAGAAGTAGGTCAGAGTTTTTAAGCAAACAGATCAGTGTTCCCTGTCTCACAAAGACTATGTTAAGATAAGTGTGCTCTTAACACAATTGTTCCCAGGGGATCTGACTGAGATGATTCTGTATCCTTTATTTGTACCTCGTATTCTTATTTTCGTAAATTACGCTTTTCAGAGATGAAAGTTGTTTTGCTATCTTAAACCATCTCATTCTGCATCTGATTTTTAAAAGAATATTATTTCTTGTTTCATGTACAAATTGTAAATTGTATATATATGTATATCCTAGCAAAATTAAATATCTAAAGATGTTAAATATGATAAAGAAATAAATGATGTAGTCTTTTTTTAACACATATATATATAATATTAAATAATGTATTTTTTTATTTTAGCTAATTATTAATCTTTGCACTCAAATGCATTATTTTCAGCCAAATCTTAAATCACAAAGTCTAGGATATTAATAGTTTGATGATAATTTTGATGGAGGGATGGGTCTCTGTTTTAAGAGAGTGATGTATTCAAGCTTGCTCATGCTGTATGTCATTCAGATCCTCTTAGTAGTTTTTTTTTCTTAAAAAAAAAAAGTCAAATGGATTAATTTTGCTTTTGTGGAAATTCATTCGCTGGATAAAAAAGAGAATTTAAATTATTTGCAAGAAAATTGTAAATGAATATATCTTTTAAAATAAAGAATGTTTTTATCCATTTTTTTAAAAACACTAGGAGTTTTTTATGACAATAAAAAAGTTTATTTAAAAATGTTTACTGTTATGGCTTTTGTTTTGTAGGTGATATTCCAGGTAGCTTTGGCCATACTGGACTTCAAGAGGGAAGAACTTCTGGCTGCTCGTGAGGAAGGGGAGGCAATGTTTATACTGAGCAGGTTTATGGACAGCATTGCTAACAGCAACTCCACTACACCAGACATTATGGACACGCCACGTGCAGCTAGAGTTAAGTCACTGGAGGTAACTGTCATCAGCAGAGTTTGTGAAAATATTTGTGACTGAAGTTTGCTTTGCTCTGAAAGGTTTTTAGAAAAATATTGTAGATTTTTGCAATGCGCCTTTTGGCTGGATACATCCAGCTTCAGCACCTAGGAGAGTGCAAAGAAATAAAACAGCAACACAACAACAACAGCGAATGTATAAATACAACATGTCTTCATAGAAATAAGAAGCATTGAATTTCCTTCTGAATGAGATCTTCTTCGTACACACATTGGAAATGATGTGTGGTATCCTGATTTTTGCGATGTGCCTTTTGGCTAGGTACCTCCAACTTCAGCACCTTTCCTTGCTAGGGCAAGAAGTGGTCTTGCTTGGACTGCCATGGAGACGGTGGTGTAGGCTGGCCTGGCCAAAACAAGTTTATGGATAAATTAGCCATTAATTTTACATTTATAAAATGGATATGAAGCTGTTAGTCACTGTTACATGAGCTCTTCATGATAAAGTAGTAGAATACCATCTACACATAAACTGGCACATTCATAAGTAAAAAGAACAATGCATAAAATGTGGCATCATCTTTCCATGCCAGATCATTGAAGATGGCGTGAAGAAGAACATTTTGTGCAGTGTTATTCCTCACACAAATTTATAGTTTGTCTTTAGATGCATAACAGTGAATGAGAAAATCATTCATTCATGCATGTTCCTTGTGGAATTTTGCCTCCCTAACAGGACTCCTGTAGGCCTCTCATTTGTGTGCAAGATGGCCTGCTGCTGATGCATCCGTTTGCAGATCATCAATGATGTCTTGCAGCCATCTTCGCTTTGGTCTTCCTCTCTTCCTTTTTCCCATTATTAGAAAGTCATGAAGTCCTTAATTGAAAAGTGGTTTTTGTAACAAGTATTGATTTTTTTTTTTTAATTTCAGAATGTAGTTGACATCAGTGACATCATGCTGGCAAGCTGTCAGAAGTTTGGCAACATCACCAATCAGGACATCCACAAACTGAGGCTTAAGCACAGACTCAAGGTAGTACAGGTATGAAAAAACTGTTGTTTGTTGGTTGTTAATGTTATGGTGGTGCTAGAGAGTTTATTCAGTATTTAAAAGTATAGCTGTAGGAGGTGAAAAATGGAGAATAAATACTTGAACATACATGCTAGTATCTTTAACATGAGGATGTGGAATGTTTTTACTTTCCCTTTGTCACTAAGAACTGTCAACAGAAACAAGGCTCTTTTCAGGTTCTGCAAAGTCAGAACAGGTCAAGAAAGATAGATACAGCTAAACTGATTTGTCTGATAGTCAGACCGGGGACAGCAAAAGGCAGACTTGTTGGTAAGCCAGATGAAATGAGGCTCAGTTGTTATTAAAAAAAAACCAATAAAAAACACATTGATTATGTGTCATACATTTAATTAAAATGTTAAGTATTTACACTGTATCATTATAGAAGATGGAAAGTTTAAATGGAGTGCAACAACAAAAGACCAAGTAGATTATTATTATCTGTGACATTATTTTGTTAGTAAAAGAGACATAAACAGCTGTGTGCTTATCTGGTACATGAACCAAACATAAAGGCACAGAAGTGTCGGAGAACATTTTTTTAAAATTTTAAATTTATAAAATGGATATGAAGCAAAAATGGGGCAGTGTTAAAAAAAATAGTTGAGTAGCACTTTAGAACCTAATCTGATATAGAATATTTCACTTTCAGGTGAATATTTTTATGCCATTTGTGCTGGAATAATTTTAGATGATAGACAGATCATGCATCGAGAAAACATCATAAATGCTATAAAAGATGCTGGTTGGACAAAAAACTTCAGTGACAGCTGTTAATCATCATCCTTATCAAGAGTGAATGAGCCAGGAGGTGAAACATGTGACAGAACATAAATTGCCAGTTGAAAATAGTGGAAGGGCTGTCAGTCAATACAGCATGTGTATTATCTATTGCTGTATGCTGATGGAGATATTGATGAGGAGATGATCTATTATTGTGTCCAGAGTGAAAAGATGATGTTTTTTTCTAACCATCTAACAGGGATTGTACTCATCCGGACCTAATTATCTTCCTACCTTATCAGTTTTAGACAGTTTATGACCAGCACAAATAGTTCCTATGTGAACCACATCATGAGCTCTTCATGATAAAGTAGTAGAATACCATCTACACACAAACTGGCACATTCATAAGTAAAAAGAACAATGCATAAAATGTGACATCATCTTTCCATACCAGATCATTGAAGACAGCGTGAAGAAGAACATTTTGCGCAGTGTTATTCCTCACACAAAGTTTGCGGGCAAAGAACTGGAGGACCTCTATATACTGTTTAAGGTAATGGGCAATGTTTTTAAAGAAAAGGTATAAATTTAGAAGCTCATATGTAACCACAGTACGAGTATAATTGCAAGAGGTCTTGTCTTTTCTCTCATCCTGGAACTACGAGTTGAGGGAATTGAATTACAGGCAATAAGATTGGAGTTGGGGTAACAGCATGGCATATAGTCAGTATATATGTATATGAATATAAACATGTTAAAAAAAAAAAAAAGCAAAGCCAGGTGATGTGTCGCAAGTGGTTGGCCAGACTAAAAGAGTCACAAATCTCCTCCTTAATATGGATTTATTGCCCAGGACATGCCAGTATCAAAGGTAATGAAATGGCAGATCAGCTGGCAAACAGAGCAACAAAACTGGGCGTCCTAGAAATGGACAAAGCAGACATTATAACAGCCACCCTATCAAAATTACAGGGAGATGAACAAAAGTTATAAGCACAAAAACCAAGTTAAGACTGTTCAATTCAAATGTAATATCCACCATCATTTATGCATGTGAAAGCTGGAAAACAACTAAAGAAATAGACAAGAAATTAGACTCTTTTGAAAACAAATGCCTAAGGAAAATACTCTGCATCAAGTGGAATGAATTCAAGAACAATGCAGAGATAAGACAGATGACTGAACAACAGCCAGTCTCATGGGTGATCAGGAAAAAGGAGATGGACATATGTTGGTCACGTGATGAGAAGAAACGATCAGAGAATCCCAAAACAAGCTATAAAATGGAACACAACAGGCCAAAGAAAAAGAGGCAGACCACATGAAACTCTGAAGAGGACATTGTTAAGAGAGGCCAAAGTAATGGGCATAAAATCCATTGATGAGGTTGAAAGACTCACCGAAGACAGGAAAAGTCAGCGAACTACCTTGCGAGCCCTATGTGACGTTTAACGGCACGGGAAGGATATAAGATATAAGATAAGAACAACAAAAAAATGTTGAATGCAGCACCTATCACCAAAGACTATGCAAAAAGGGAATAGTGAAGGGCTGTGGCAGACATTCAGAACTCTGGGTAAAAGATCATCACCCATCATACACTACGAACAACACTAAGGTTAAAGGCCAAACACATGAAAGTGTCCTACATGCATGAAGGCCCATCTCTAGACCAGCAGCAGAGCATGGCTATTCTTTAAGTTCAGGTTGTTTTTTGTTTCAAAAGCAAGAGGTAGTAAAACCTTTGTTAAACATGCAGAAAAAGGAAATGTTCTTACATGACGCTGACTTGACTTTGAACTGTTTAAATATTCTGACTTTAACAGTTTATAGGCATCACTGAATGTGGGTGCCTGAGTGGTGGAGTGGTTAGTGCATAAGTTTCTCATGGCAAAGGTTGGTAGTTCAAATCTGGCTGGAGACACTTTGGTCGCTCAACTGTATAAATCGGTATCTGGCTTCTTCTAGAGCTGAGGAAGGAAAGTCAGCCAGGCGTGACACTGACCACATCATCCTCTAGTCAAAGAAAATAAGGACACTAGCACCACATCCCCTAGGTGCCTCCATGGCATACATTACTTAGTGCTACCTTATCATCTTCTGAATGTAACAATTTATGAGACAGTTCTTGTGATTGGTTTGAAATTTGGGTTGCATATTTTCTCCATACTTTAGCTTCTTATGTATAAAGCTTATAAAATTTTGTAATTCAAAAAAATTGTTGAGAATAAGTTCTAGTTTTAGATGTTTCTTGTATTTAGACTTATTATTTGTCAATATTATAGGGATTTAATGACAAGTAGACAAAATTTAGACTCATTTTTATTTATTTAAATTTTTTTTAAGCAATTTTTTACAGAGACATGAAGATATGATACAAATGATTGAAAAACTAAATATAATAGGGGCGTTCAGAAAATAATGCACCACATCGTTTTTTTTTTCAGCTAATAATGAAGATAGAAGTGCGAAATTTTGCACACTTTAAAGATGGCATGTGCTGATTGTGTGAACTGAATTGCACCACAACTGACTAAAGAATATGACTGCCCTAACCGTTGAAGTGGAGCATATTTGCAATTTTCGGTATAAGCGGCAAATTGTGATCGAATTTCTTGTTACAGAGAAGGAAACTGTTGTGAACATTCACAAGCCTCTATGTGATGTGTATGGAAGTTTTGCAGTCGACAGGAGTACAGTCAGTCGCTGGGTTCAGAGATTCAAAGAATCAGTAAGTGGAGATAAGGAGTTGTATGATCGGCTGCACTGTGAGCGCCCTGCCACAGCCACCAAGGCAGAAATGTTGAAATGTGCTGAGGGCATTATTCTTACTGATAGGCGTATCACTACTCAACAATTGGCCTTAAAGCTGTCAGTCAGCAATGGTAGTGCACATGCAGTTATAAAAGCTCTCAGATTTTCAAAGGTTTGTGTAAGATTGGTTCTTGAAGTCTCACAATTGACCATCAGTTGCAAAGAAAGGCAATTTCTTCTGAATTGTTGGAGCATTTCAATGCTAAGGGAGAGAACTTTTTGGCTAAGATTGTAACAGGTGATGAAACCTGGGCACATCATTTTGAACCTGAGATAAAAAGACTGTTAATGGAGTGGCATCATCTGCAATCACCACAAAGAAAGAAATTCAAGACAGCTCCTTCAGCTGGAAAGGTCATGATCACTGTCTTTTTGGATATTGAAGGTGTGATTCTTGTGGATGTTATGCCAAAAGGAGAGACAATCAATTCGCAAACTTACATTAAGACATTGAAAAAACTCAATCAGCGTTTTCGCAGAGTTCGGCTGCATAAGAATCCAGCAGACCTGCTTCTCCTTCACAACAATTTGCGCCCTCACACAAGTCTGACAACACAGGAAGCAATCACCAAATTTAGTTGGCTCCCACTGATTTCCATCTGTTTGGTCCACTTAAAGATGCCTTCCGGGGGTATGATTTGAAGATGACGAAGGAGTGATTCATGCAGCGAAGAAATGGCTACATAATCAAGAGAAAATCTGGTATGGGCTAGAAATACATGCACTTATTTCACGCTAACGTAAAGGCGTACAAGTTGATTGGGATTATAGTGAATAATACCAATGTTTACACGACATATCCATGTATATTGTATATAAATTTCATGCTTTTTTAATAAACATCTCCGGAGAAAAACGATATGGTGCATTACTTTCCGAACGCCCCTCGTAGATAGTAAGGATATGAGATTTATTAAAAATATGTACTTCCATCAGAGAGTAACGGTGACATTGATGAATTAAAATTAAGTGAATTATGTAATATTTTCTCACAGTGCATTAAAAATTTGAAAGGAAGAAAATAACAGTATAAATATAAAAATATAGTATAAATATTCTTATATGTACAAATGACACAGTGCTGATAGCAGAAAGCTGAAACAATTCACAAAAGCTACTGAGCAAGGAAAGACAGCTACACAGCGTTCAAGACAGAAATGAGAGTAATATTAGAGTCTCACAGCACCACTCAGCAACACTGGAAAACTGATAAGAATGTGTGCATGATATTGTATGTTGATTCGTTTACCTTATAAGGACAATAACACAAGTAACAAATGTGCAGCTGAAATCAAGTTAAGGTTTGGAAAGGTAAAAGCAGATATAAACTCAAAAGAAAATGTAACAAAAAGGAGTTTTGCCTAATCTTGTGAGGCTTAGAAATATAAGCAAAAAAGTGGCCAGTTGAGAGTGAAGAATAGCATTACAAGGATTGGGCAGTATTTCCCATGCATGAGAGGAATCACGAGTCCATGAGACCCAAACTGGCAAATTTAGTCACCGTACACTGAGAGGATGTATTGAGGAGGAGACCAGACCTATGGACATATCTAGGGCGCAGTGATGGTGATCCATTGCAACATAACATAAAAAAGTGAATGAGAAAGATGTAGTTTATGGAGAGTAATGTAAAATAATCTCTGGACAGTAGGAAGAAAATAAATGAAGAAATTCTTAAGGAAGATGCAGAAATTTGCAAATTAATTGTAAAAAATACAAACTTTTCTGAAAATGTAAGACGTTGGATAACGGTTATTCAAGGGGAAAAGTATTGACTGAGACAGAGAAAACATCAGAAGATACTGACAAAGTCAACAAGGACAGCACAAAACGGAGAAGAATGTACCTAATGAATGAATGTTTTTTTTTTTCTTTTTTGTCACTTCAGTGTATGCTTATTAATCTTCTCTTAGGAAGAATACCTAACTTCCTGTTACTGGCGAACAAATCAGCAAGTCGATGCAACTGGAAAATTTGATCCAAGTCGACCTTATTATGACCAGTATAAAATTGACTTTGATCAATTTAGAACACTGTTTCTCTCCCTGTCACCTTGGGCAACTGGGCAGCATGCGTCAACCTTGGCCTTGAGAACATTTCGAGTAAGTGGAATGTATTAGAGATATAATAAAAGATATGGGATTTTTCTTTTGATTAGGAGTCACAAAACTGATTATTCTACTTGTTGACTAAATTTGCCATTGTTCATTGATGGATCAAGATATGCCAGTGTAATGTATCAGTTCTATGAAGAAACTGATCAGTGCAAAATCTAGCGTGAAATTATGTTACAAATGGCAAAGTATACTCTGACCAACACTGTTATTAATGTCTATATTTATGTTAAAAAAAACAAAAACAACACACACGCACATGCATGTATGCATGCACATAAAACGTGATTGGATTTCTTTTGACGGTGATACATCACATAACTTTTTTTTTTTTCATGGTGCACGTTTTGAGTTCTTGTTGCTGAAACTTTGAACAATCTGACCAGTGTGGTCAGTATCAGTGCTCATGAAGAATGTAACTTCATTTATAGTTTGAACTTTTTGACTTAAAAAAAAAAAATTAGTTGAAATGTTTTGACTTTTAACAGACTTTCTGAAGGGTAAATTTGTATGTTAGATTTTCACCCTTTCATTAGTTTAATAGAACCACAAACCAGATTTTCAGCAACATTTTTTAAATGTGCTGTTCTGTAGCATCACAATTCACTTTTCAAATGTATTGTTAAATGTAAACTTATTATTTGTTTATTTCCTAAACCTTTTTTTTTTAAAATTAAAGATCTTGAACAGACATTCAGATTTGTGCTTCATTAAGCTTTTATGTAGTTCATTTTAAAAACAGAATAAATCTTTAGTGACTTTAAAACTTGAAAATTCATTCAAATGTTGACTCAGTTTTTTGGTTGCTGAACCCCAGTTGCGATATCTTATTATATCTTACATCCTTCCCTTGCTGTCACACTTCACTTGCAGTATGTCTTGCCATTAGTCTTTACTCTCAGCGAGCATCTCACTCTCATCAAGGGATTTATTGCCTACCATTATAGCCTCTCTTGTCAGTGTTCTCTTTAGGATCTCTCGAGGATGGCCTCTTTCTCTTTTTTTTTTCCAGTTGTTTCCCATTTCTTGGCTTGCTGTGTGATTTTCTGATTACTTGTTCTCATCACATGGCCCACATATTTCTACCTTCTGAGATGGTTGCAAGCTCATTTCCCTTATCTCTGCATTAGTTTTGAATTCATTTGTTTCATTGTATAGATAGTATTTTTCTTAAACATTTGTTTCAGTTGTGTCCAGTTTACTTCTTGTTTCTTTAGTTGAAAGGGGTCCGGCTAGCAAAGTGGTTAGAGCACTTGTCTAGCAACCAAAAGGTTGAGGGTTCAAATCCCCTCTGAGCGGGATTTTTCTTTTCGGACCAATATGGCCCTCAGGTCGACCCAGCCTCGTAAAATGGGTACCAGAGAAAATCTGGGAATCTTTGGCCACCCTACCTCATACGCTGATGGCCCAGATCATCCCCTACGGCATTTTCTATGGGACTACCTTTACCTTCTTAGTTGATTTTCAGCTTTCACATGCATATGTGAAGATGGATATTAGTGCCCAAGTTCTGCCTTACATCCTTCCCTTGCCTTTAAATGTCACATAGGGCTTGCATGGTAGTTCGCTAAGTTTTTCTGTTTTCGGTGAGTTTTTCAACCTCATCAAGGGATTTTATGCCTGCTAATTTGGCCTAACAATATCCTCTTTAGAGTTCTACGTGGTCTACCTCTTTCACTTCAGCATGTTTTGTTCCACTTGATAGCCTTTTTTTTGTGGGGGGAGGGGGGGGGGAATTCTCTGATTGTTTCTTCTCATCACCTGACCGATATATGCCAAGTGCTATACTGCTTCTTAAATTTACTTTTAAATGTGAACACATTGATTTTTCTTTTAAGCTTTATTATTGGATCAGGATTAATAGTACACTTGGTCCAGAATATGTATCATCATCCTGTTCATGCAGCTATTAGATGAGAACAAGGACAGCCTCATTAACTTCAAGGAATTTGTGAGTGCTTTGGGTATCATGTGCAAGTCAGACATCACATTGAGAATCAGATTTCTCTACCAGCTTCATCTGCCACCTGCACTGTTACCTCCAGACTTGATGGATAATTCTTCTGCTTCATCCAAACCAGAAGGTTGGTTTGGGGAGAGGGGGGGGGGGGGTTGTGTTTTTGTGTGTGTTTTTTGTCTTTTTAAATTGGATTAATATTTACACTTCTGAAAATGTGGAGTTCCTGAAATAAAATGAAATGCAATCAAAGTTTTTGATATAATTTAAATTCATTAAAAAGTTTTTGCCCAGCAACATGGTTAATTACCAGTGTTTCACACTCATGCAGTTAGTTATGTGAGGTCATAGCTAAAATGTGTCTCTTGCCTCCACACAATTGTATGAAGAGAGATACGACATAACGTATCTGTGCTACAACTGTCTGAGTAACAGACTGTTAAACTGAGTGTTATAAATTGTTTTTAGAGCAAAATTAAGGTTACTTTTTTGCCTTGCCCTCATAAATTTAAAAAATGAAAGGTTTATGGACCCATCATGAACAAAATTTCCGTTGCAGTTACAAAATGTGTTTTGGTTGGCAACTCTGTATCAAAAAACAACACTCATTGTGAATGTCAAGATTAGAACTTACAGAGAAAGAATACAGCACTGCTGTCTGCCTCTTGTATATACGAGGGGTGTTTGGTAAGGTCTCAACATAAGGTACAACGGATTATTTGTGGACAACTTTTTTGTATTATTTCTCAACACAGTCCCCTTGAAGTTTATGCACTTAGTCCAGCTATCTTGAAGCATACGGATCCCTTCTTTGTAAAAGTCAGCATTTTGTGCCAGTAGAAATTTGTCTACAGCATGAATGACGTCATCATCTGAAACAAATTTGTGACCACTGAGCTCCTTTTTAAGTTTGGTAAACAGGTAATAGTCCGAAGGGGCAAAATCTGGGGAATAAGGAGGATGTTCAAGAAGCTGGAAGCCGCATTCATGAGTAGCAGCCATTGCTTCCGCCGTCTTGTGAACTGGAGCATTGTCTTGATGAAAGATGACTCCTCTCGTCAATTTCCCTCGACGTTTTTCCTTCAATTTAACCCACAGTTGCTTCACAAGATTAGTGTAATAGGCACCAGTGACCATTCTGCCCTTTTGAAGATAGTCTACCAACAGCATGCCTTCTGAATCCCAAAAGATGGAAGCCATCACATTGCCAGCATACAGAACCACCTTTGCTTTCTTTGGATGTTTCCACTGCTTTGACTGTTCTTTGGTTTCTGGTTGAAAATGATGAACCCATGTCTCATCCATAGTCACAAATTGCTGAAGAAACTTTTCAGAATATGCAGAAAAATGTCCAAGATTGTCTCTTGACATGTTGAGATGGTGTCGTTTGTCATCAGCTCCAAGAAGTTTCAGGACCCATCGAGCAGAGACCTTTGTCATTTGAAGATCATTGTGAATAATGGCATGAACAGTTCCTGGCCGATGCCCAACTCAGTAGCTAGGCTCAGTTAATCGTCGATCCTCCATTATCATGTCGTGGATTCTGCCTGTGGTTTCATCTGTGGTTACCGTTCTTGGTCTTTATGGACAGGGATCATCTTTCAGACTCCCTTCCATGTCTGAATTGAGCTGTCCATTTCTTCACTGTGCTGTAAGAAGGGGCACTCTCCCCTAGAGTCTCTATCATATCCTCATGGATCTGCTTCGATAATAAACCCTTGATGCAGAGGTAGCGAATGACTGCTCGATGAGAAATTGTATCCATTTTCTCAATTTCTGCCACCCCTTACACTTCAGTAACCTGTAAAAAAAAAAAATGGTTGCAGTTAATTTCTTGAAACTTGATGTTTCAACTTACATTAGCCTGCTCTACAAATGCACTTGATGTTTAAACTTACATTAACCTGCTCTACTAATGCACCTAATATCAACTGTGTGTTTCAAGTATTTGTACCTTATGCCAAGAACGTACCAATCACCCCTCGTAGTTGGAGTAATGTAAGACCATCAAACAATAGTTTAGTTAATAAAACAGATGGAATCTAGCTAGCAGAGAGTTTCTCTCTTTGCCTTATGTGCCCAAGGATGTGATGATATGATGACGATGTTCAGAAAACAACAGAACAGGATGTAATCTGAGCAGTAAATATTAATCTAGATGTTTATTTCAAATATATTGTAAAGGAGAACTGAGATAACTGAGTCAGATAATAGTATTGTCATTGACTAACTAACTAAATCTGGTCAGTATGTTTTCTTACTTTCCCACAGAGCTCCTAAACAGACATTTAAAAAAAATACTGCTGTTTGAGCTGTTGTTAAAAAACTTAATATAATCATCTCAGGCTGTATGTAATTAAAAAAAATCTATGTCCCAAACTATTTGCATGCTATAAGGGTGTGAAGTATTAGTGCCTTTACATTTTTAGATCACTACAGCATTTGAGGTAGGGATGTTAGCACCTGTCTTTGCTGCCTTAGGGAAACCCCAGGTACCTGTTTTTGGTTCACCCTGGTACCAGTCTGTCCAGAAAAGTTTATCCGAGTGCAAAATTAAACCTATTGATTGTTAGGTGAGTGCGCTAACCACTACACCACCAAAAAAATTGTTTTTTTTTAACTCTCCCCACCCCCCCCACACCCCCCCCATTCCCCCACCCCCCAGTATAGCCACTGTGGGTTCATAGTTCAGTATTCATAGAATTGACTTTTTTCCCCTCATGTATTAACTGCTGAATGGACAGACACATGTAATTCAGTGTGCTTCATGCATCAGGCAGATATTTTCCACTTCCAAGAAGCAGGTTATTTGAACATTAATATTTGAAACACCCATCTTTACATCTACTTTGATTGACAGGTGTGGGTGGGTCTTCAGACTGATGATTCACTATGAGTTGTGCTCTTTTCGTCCTCACATATCGAGTAATTTTGAAAATTTCTAGAGCTTGAAGTAATGTCGCACATTCTGTAAAAATAACAGTTCTGCAGGGCCATTCTTGAAATCTCGGGTGAAAGTTTTCCAGTGCTGAGATCAACACAGACCAGTCTGGGATTTGTTTTCGTAGTTTTTTTTTTCTTTTGTGGAAAGTCATTCTGTATATTTAAATTTTCACAGAACCTGCTGAGGTAGCTGTTGATACTGCAGATTTCTTTGATGAGGTGGACACTTCATCTGAGAGTGGTATGTACATAAATAAAAAAAAATATGGAATAACGTTTGAAAAAATATGTCTTGTCTTCTATCTCCCTGGTACTGCGAGCTGGTGTTCTTTGCAGATGATGCTCTGAAGGTGTTGAGGCTTAGTGTTGTGTCAGCTAGAGAAAAGGTTATGGCAGATATTTTTTCAGTCCCCGAGTGCTGCCGAAGAGCAGAGGGCATGCAGTACTTCTTTAGCAAACTCCACCACTATGGAAACTATGGCAGTCCCTGCCTCATTAGCCAGGCTAGGCCTGTTACAAAACGGAGTGAAGTATGCTAATCAGTGTTACATTCAAGTTGTTCATGGCAAGCCACACTGCCAAAAAAAAAAGCCATTAGTCAAGTCTGACTTATTACTTCTCATTCTTGGAATCAAGTACAAGTCAAGTCTTCAAATCTATCTCATGTCTGCAGATCAGGTAGTGTATATAACTAGTATTCTTTAAAATAAAATCATGTCATGAGCACAGACAGGAAATGGTGAATATGTAGAAAGCATTACTGAAATGCATCTGCATAGATATCTCTCTAATCTTGTGTTGTGATGGAGCCCGTTCAGCTGGCTGGGTAAATAAAAAAAAAAGACCAATCACAGCTCTTCATCTCTTGAGTTGTTCAAAATGATACCAGTCCAAGTCTGCAGATTCAAGTCTACAACTCTAGTTCTAACTCATGTTAGGTTCTCTGTCAAAATCTTTATGTGATTACAGAATTTTAAAGTAAAACTGCTTTGAAGGAAAACTATAAGCAGTTAATATATCAAAGAGTCATATTTCATTTTTGTAGAGAATGATTATGAAAAATCAGTGCAGTGTTGAATGTTCTATGTTAGGACAGTTGTGAAGGAAGAATTTCTCTTAATGATATTTTTGTACAAGAACTCATGTCTGTACATTGTACTATAACTTTTTAAATTGCTGCTCTTTTGTTGTTTTTTTTTCTTGAAGATATTGAACTCCCAAGACTAGTGTACACTTCTGCACCTGCTGAAGACAAGTCAGATATTCAGCCAGAAGCTGGGAGCAAGAAAGAATTTACTCCATCTGAAGCTTCTCCTGATGATGGAGATGGTTGTAAAGATGTGGAACCACCTTACCATACTGAAGATGGCAGTGACAAGAAGAAAGACACAAATGGAACCCATGCAGTAACAGCTCAGACAAAGAAGTTTGTAGGTGACACTAAAGCTGAAGTAGAAATGAAGTCAAGCTCCGGTGTTCAATGTACAGTCCCTGCCAGCTCTCCAAAGACAGATGTATCAAAGGAAGGTCAGTGACATGCTTGTCAGTTTTAGCCCTCATTGCAGATTATTTCATTCTTCATAAATAGATTAATCATTATCATGTTCAGTTTTAATCCTTTTTTTTATTCATTAACTCTTCCACTCCTGAATTAGTTTCTCTACTCTCCTGGAATAAATTTTGATGAGACATTTTGGTAGAAAGAAACTGAAAAGAAGTTACTTGGTAATTTTAAGATATGGCTGGATTGCAAACGTGCTACTTTTCATTTTGTTTAGACTTTGTCTGCATGTCGCATTGATTGGCATAAGTGTTACATGGTCTACCATCGCTGTAGGTGTTATTTTGAAATGAAAGAGTTAATACAGCTTTTGCTCTCCCATCCTTATCTCTTAATCTGTTACTGTTGTATTATGAAGGTCAGTCAGTCAGTCAATCATCTGCATGTCCCTTGCAGAACTTTGCTTCCCTAACAACTCTCCTGTAGGCTTCTCGGTTGTAACCAAGATGCTCTGCTGCTGATGCATCCATTTGCAGATTATCAGCGATGTCTTGCACCATCTTCACCTTGGTCTTCCTCTCTTTTTCCCATTATATCCAAGATGGTCTTCTCTAAATTATCATGACGTTTAATGTGTCCAAAATATTTAAGTTTTCTCTGTTTAATCCTCTTTACTAGCCAGCCTTCTTCAATATTAAGTTCTTATAGTATGGATATATTTGTTCTTTTCTGTGTCCATGATATTTGAAGAACTCATCTGTAGCATTTACATTCAAAGGCATTTATTAAGATGCTAGCTGAAAAATTACATTATTGTTTTGTTACTAAGTAAAATATCCTTGTATCATTTTTGCCTTTAAGCCGCATACTGTATTTATATTGTTGTACGTATATAATAAGCACATTGTATTGTGCTTGCTGTTGACTATGCATCCAAAGAGTTTTTTTCTTTTCATATGAGTGATCAGTGAGGAGAGAAAATATGAAGAATAATTCAGTTCGTGCATTAACAATATACAATTTTCAGTTGTGATTTTTTTTTTTCAGAAATGAAAAGAAAATTTCATTTACCTACAAAAGCAATCCCTAAATTTACCAGGGGGATACTCCAAAGGGAGGACTCTGCAGATCTTCCAAGGATGAATCAAGTAGGAATTTACTTAACATTTTAAAAACTAATGTATAATGTTAAAGATTTATGTTCCATATTGTGACATCAGCATTTTCTCTATGAAGCACTATCAGAATTTAAGTCCATGTTTTTATGCAATTATGACTGATTATTAGAATATTCTCTTGCAGTATATAAGTAGTGACTACTTATGTAGCATTTTATTTTGCATTCATGATTCACGAAGCATCTGATTGTGTAATTATGTCTCATTATATGGATTTTATCTGTCAGTCATGAGATCATTTCTCTGAAAGTGTATCTGATTTTTGCTTCACTAACTAATCTCTTGTTCTTATTGCTCCTGTGGGTCCTGTAGCACTGTTCATTCATTGTAATCTTTTTTCTAATCATGCTAAGTTATACTCATTCTTTCATCTTTTTTGTAGAGTTTCTTCATACTTTATCCCCTATTCCATGTAGTCTCTGCATGAGAGTCAGGTTGAGTTGTCTTGGGATGCATGAACATGACATGGGATGTGTGAACGTGATATGGTATATTCAATACTTTACTATCTAATCTGTGAATCAGTAGGTGGCTGGTTTTATCCACACATTTTTGTTATAAATTTGTAAGAGTGTGATTACTAGGAAGTACCTGAAGTCATACACTTCTTCTAGTTTTGAAGAGTCAAAAAAATTTTTTTTTCACATTTCCCTCAGGTCCAGTTTATTCAGATGTGGCGGACACTGTATGACATGTTTACAGATTTACCAGAAGAGCAGGCTCTGTACCACAGTATTGCTACTGTTGGTACTCTTCTCTTACAGATTGGAGAAGCTGGAAAGATATCTTCTGGGGGAGAGATGTTCAGTCCAGATGTTGAAAAGAAGATTGTTTCATCATTTGGTTCTGAGGATACAGGAAACAGAAAGGAGTCTGAGAGTGCTCAAGTTACAAAGATTGCAGAACCAAACAACAGAAGAGTGAAAGGGGCTGAGGGAGATTCAGTCCTGAGCAAGTCAGAAGAAAACCAAGGATTTGGAGAAGGAGCAGAGAAAACCACTGGAACAGCGGCCACAGAACCATTGACTCGGCCAACAGAGTTACCTGTGGTTCATGGAGATTCGAAAGGTGGATATTCCAAGAACATCAGCAGGTCTGATGATGACTGGTCAGTTTCTTTCAAGCAGCTTTTGGCTTCAATGCTAACAGAGCCTCCATTAGTGGATTACTTTGAAAGAGTGTATGACACGACTGATGCTGTTGCAGCTCTCAGAAATTGCCGTTTAGCAAGAGTTTCCACTACTCATGATAGTAAATCATAAACGAGGTCAATAAAGTCGTGTTTTTTTTTTTTTGGGCCTTCATGATTTTTAAGTTATTTTACAAACCCGATTGCAGTTAAGTTTAGGTATTTTCTCCTTATTTTGGTACGGTTTGCTTTTAGTGTGAGGAGGTACATAAAGTATTTACTCTACTGTTAGTTAAGACAACACATGGCTGTTTCTTTTTATTTCATGGTGTTCATTATTTAATGTATTATTGTATGTACAAATTTTTGTTCAAAGTGTAAACAGCAGGAAGTAAATGTGAAAGCTGTTAAGAAACGTTTTTACTCCTGTTGAAAGTATTTATTAGGCGATCACTTTTCCATATACTTTGAGGTCCATGGTTTTTCATTTATTTATGTTACAGTTGTTCAGTCTTCCATATACTTTGAGGTCCATGGTTTTTCACTTATTTATGTTACAGTTGTTCAGTCTTCCATATACTTTGATGTCCATGGTTTTTCACTTATTTATGTTACAGTTGTTCAGTCACAGTATCAGTGAGTATGTTGGACAAGTGTTGATTTCTTTATGGTTCCTGGCAGTTGGCATGCTATGCAGTATTTTTTTTGTGGACATTGGCTGTTGGCAAATTGGCAAGAAACATTAGTATTATTTTCATTACTTCATGAATATTCATGCTTCCATTTCATGAAAATTGTATTAATTGTCATGGTGGTCAAAGGCACCAGCAGAATCAGTAAATGTCAGAAACAATTTTTTCACACTTAGAGAATTTTGATGTATCAGTTAACTCGCATAAAGTGAAGTTAAAATTGTTAAATTTAGTTGTGTGTAAATTGAATACATTTTTTTTTTAAAAGAACAAAATGTGTTATTCTAGGAAACAGTACTATCAGATTTATTATGTTGTAGCTTTATCACCTGTAGAGATCACTATAAAACTCAAAAAAGTGTCAGTTACTGCTTCGTATAAAATTTTGGAGAATTTGCTTACAGAGTTACCTTTCTATTCCAGGGATAGCATAATTGGTCACAGCATAAGACTTGGGATGTTAAATAGCCTAACAAAAACAAATCATAGAAGTTATGTATATTGCTGTTGTTTCGAGTAAAATGGCTTTGTTAGAATTACTCAGTGCTCGTGGTTGATGTAGTTCAGATTAAGGAATGTCATGTATTTTTAACACCGTGCATTTGTTTTAAAATAAATTAGCCCAGTGGTGTCATTTGCTGGCTCATAGCCTTCGTTTTTGGTCTAAAAATTAAAAGTAAATTTTGTAAGAGTTCTTGCTAGACATTTTATATCATAAACACAGGACTTAAGGCTTGTTTCATCTGTATGGAAGATTTTCTTTAAAACTGATTTTTTTTTTTTTGAGTTATGAAATTTGATAACAAGTACATTAATAAGCATCCTTAATTTACCAAATGTTTGCAGATTTTGCAGCAGTTGAATTAAAAAAATATATATAACAGTCTAATATCATTTAGTGTTAACATATGGCAGCAGAATATTTATGTTCAGCATGGCAACAATGCATATCTGTTAATGCTAGCATATGGCAGCAGGAGATGTCATAAATGCAGTCTAGTGTTGTTACTGCACCACCAGTTTTCATAAATGTATGAACCACTGCCATATGAACAACATTGGACAACATTGTTGTAAGTTCTATGAGAGTGAAGGTGAAAAAATTAAAAAATAAAATAACTTATATGCAGAAGTAAGATTTCTAAGTGGCATAAATAAAATGAGAAAGGTCTAGACATGATCCAGGAAGAGATGTAGATTCAAAGTTAGTGAGCCAAATGATGCATCAGGAGAGAAATGCAGGCATATTTAGATGATGAGAAGTGCTAGAAAGCTATACTCTGTGACTTTCCAGATTCGTCTGGTTAGTGGTACAAATGTGTCTCAGATACAGATCTTAAAGAAGGTGTTGACAAAATTTACATGGCAGAGAAAAAAAATATATACTGAGCATTGAATTTAAAGGATTAATACTGACCTAGAATCTGAGGGATATTGTATGAAACAGATCGAGATAAAAATGTTGGATCTTTTATATAAATCAGTTAAATTTTTGCAGATTAATGTCATTATTGGTCATACTGGACCATATCACCAACAGCTATTTTTTTTATTCATGCAAATGGCAAATGAATAAAACAGTCTTGTTCTTCTGTGTGGGGGAAAATTACTGTATTTCCCAACATATAAGATGCACTGTTTTTCCAAAAGACTCCTCCAAAATCTACCCTGCATCCTTTACTCAGGTGGTTAGATTTGGCTAAGCCTTGGGATAAAGGTACTGTAGAAACACCTAAACAACCATGTTTGACACACTATTCTCCTGGTGATCCCAGAATGCAATATATCAGACCAGAACTCTCCAGACGAGAGGGTTATAAAGTTCTTTGAAAGTGTGAGGTTATTGGTTTTTCCAAAATATCACTTTGCCAAATTACAACTACATCGTATATGCCAGTGTGTCATATATAGCAGGGAATATGGTACTATTTCTCATGACCATTTGCTTCTTTAAGCAAAAAAGGTAAACTAAGAAGCTTATTGGGCCAAATGTGGTGTGTTAAGAGACCACTGAAGAAGAAGTAAACAAGGATTCTTCCCATTTCCTGTCTTCCTTGTGCAATCTTATCATTTGCCTTCCATCAGACCAGAAAACTATCCTCAGTTCTTAGCTTGTGATTTTGTTATACAAGTCTGGTCCTAGTCTTTCACATTAACAATGATTTCATTGAGATACTGTGTACATGATATATTCAGAATTTTTTCTGTGTGGAATATAGAATATGTCAGTTTACTAGTCATTAAAGTGGGATTATATCTGAAAAATAGATAGCAAGTTAGTGGAGGAGGTCAACGAATTTGTATATCTTGGCAGTAGAGTAGTAGAAAATGGAGACAGCACAGAGAACATCAACAGCATACTTACTAGAGCAAACCAGGCTTTTGCAATGCTGCAGACTATATGGAAATCAAAAAAACTAAGCATGAATATGAAAATCAGGATATTTAAGAGTAATGTTCTAAGTGTACTGCTCTATTTCCATAGAAAATGAATGCTGGAAAATCACCAAAACTGTAGAAAACAAGTTGAATTCTTTCCACACTAAATGTTTATGAAGAATTAGAAAAATATTTTGGCCAAACATCATAAAAAATACCATCTTGTTGGCAGAAATGCATATGAAATTCACTGACAGTTACTGAGGAAAGACGCTGGCGATGGTTGGAACATGTGATCCGAATGACTGACAACTCACTACCAAAAATAGCACTAAGATGGACACCACAGGGGAACAGAAGTAAGTGTAGACCAAAAGAGACATGGAGAAGAACAACAGAGAGGATGCTGAGCAATAGAATGCTCACCTGGGCAAGAGCAAAAAAAAAAAAGACAAAGGACAGGCATTTGTGGAAAACCCTTGTGGAAGCCTCATGTGCCCTGGGCACTTAAGGTTCAGAGAGAGAGAGAGATAGATCTGAAAAATAAATTTAATATTAGAGATTTCTATCTGCTTATAAGATGTGATATACAACATCACAAAGTTAAGCCTTTACCTGGTTATCAGTTTTAGTGATGTATTTAGTATTCAGTATTGTGTTATTGGTTTGTTATGATATGAAACATTCTCAGAATATGGTATTATTGACCGTGAAGATATTTTGATGTTTTTTTGTCAGTCATACATTATTTTTACATGGGTATGCAGCTTATATTATCCTTGACTTTTCAGGTTTATGTTTTTCATATTACATTGAAACATACTTATTATGTTAGTTTTATTATTATTGTTTCCTTTAGATTTCTGGCAAAGGCACCTAAACTTAATGATTTTTTTTGTGTCTGGTTTTTGGTTCATGAAACGGAATGCACCATTTGTAGCATTGTCTTTATTCGTGTTAAAAATAATAAGAATATTTAACAAAAATGTGGGAACAGCTTTATTACTTAATGAGCATACCTATTTTGTTATTACAGGTTTACTGCAGTGGCTTCGTGTATAGTTATATATTCAGTTTTATATACTTATACACTAACTATTCTTTTGTTTTTATTCAAGGGGCATCTTGCATCAAATATGGTATCATACATCTGATAGGACATTGGATGGGATTACATCAAGCATAACCTGATACGATATTCAGCTGTGAATGAGACATTCTTTATTTGAAATCAGATATTTTGGCCTTTTACTAGGCTTGGTCTAAGATACTGTTGTCATAGCCAGATCTTACCAGTATGTCTAGCATTTTACACTGCACATAGCATCTTTGACCTGGTAAGAGCTCATACCCTATTTTACACCCCCCCCCCCCCCCCCAGACATGAGCATTTTATGCCAGGAATCTGATCCAAGATATAATGAGCTGATCTAACACTGGATATACCAGGATCAGATGAAAAGTTTTGCTTCTGTTTAACTTTATAAGTAAAAGGTAACACCATAGTTCCATTGTTTTTTTTTTTTTATTTAAATGTCAACCAGTTTTTTTTTTCTTATATTCTTGAAGTGGAGGCAAGAGTACTCAGCTCTCTCTTGTGCTCTTACTTATTGGAAGGATAAGCCTTCAGAAGTTAGCGTACCATTCATTTTCATTAAAACAAATCTCACTTTTATTTTAAAGGTTGGAGTAGAGGAGCATTGTGATTTTTAGACTGAAGTAGTGCAAGTTCATCTGCTATATTCTCTGGTTTGTTTCATTAATTTTTCCCTTTGATTTCATGTTAACAGTTGCTGATTATGGCAGACCAAGACAGAGATGGAAAGACAACACAGAAGAGGATATAAAAGAAATTGGTGTCACCAACTGGTGAGAGAGAAGATTAAGAACAGAGAGGAATGGAGGCGAACTTTATCTATAGCAGTGAGCCTTAATGGCTCGGAAAGCTAAAGAAGAAGTTGCTGATTATGGGACTGATTGTCTTTATTTCATTCGGTTTTATTATGTCTTTCTATTGTTTGATTTCTTCAGCATTCTAGGTCTTTCAGACTTACAGGTGCATGTGATAATGTCTCTGTTCTTTCTTTTTTTTTTTTAATGCTCTGTCAGCACTGGTCATCTTTTTTTTCTTTGATTTATATGATTTTTTACAAATATTGTAGTGTTTCCAAAACTTACGTACTTTCATTTTTCTATGTATGTACATCATTTTATGTATTTTCAATTAATTCCTCTCTAGGAAACCTCTGTTTACGTGAACTGTGGCTATTATAGTTCAAGTAAACAGAGGTTTCCTGGACATTTTATTATTATTATTATTATTCATGGTGCCTTTGTTTCCAAATTTTCTTGTACATTACTGTCATCCTTTCACTAGTCTATGCTTATATTTTCTGGATATATTGGTAGACAAATTTTTACACAGAAGGCTTGATCAACTCGATTTTTTTTTTTTTCTCTGCAGTGAATCTTTCAAAACTCCAATTTCTCCATGACTGTACCCACATTAAAACCCTTTCGGAAGCCCCATGTAGCTTGAGCACTTAAGGTTCAGAGAGAGAGAGAGAGAGAGTACCCACAGTGAATATTATTTTACCATGTGCTTTGCAAGAGAGTTGATGAAACACTTCAAGGCTGTTTTGGGGATCATTTGTTTTTCTTTCTTTTGTTTTTAAATAGTTGTTATGATGTTGGAAGATTACAATTTTTAGTGAACATTTATTGTTCAGGGTTGTGGAGATTCTGTCACTGGTTATAAATAACCATGTTTTTTATACTAATCTATTTTTTTCATTAGGGACCATGATTTTTTAAAATTGCATTTTTTAATAACCAGTATATCTTTGTTTCTGTTTTAAATCTCACCAGTTATTGACATTTTACCATTGTATCTTTGTTTATTCAGTTTTATTTACACATGCTTCCTTTTTTTGTTTTATGAACCCTTTTTTTAGGTTAAATAATCAGCTAAAGGTAAAGGTAAAATTCTCGTTTCCATGCCATTAAGACATATTGGGGAATACAGTGTTAGGCCCATATTTTCCATGGCCTTCAGCACATGAAAGTGTGATGTGGTCAGTATCACGCCTGGCCAGATTTCTCTGGTATCCATTTTCCAAGGCTGGGTGAACCCTGGAACCTTATTGGTTAGAAAAAAAAAAATCCCGCTCAGCTGGGGATTTGAACCCTCGACCATTCAGTTGCAAGACAGATGAATTCTCTAACCACTATACTAGTTAAATGCTGGAGCTCTTGCCAGCTCATGCTGTGATGAAGATTTTATAATACAGGCATTACACTGGATGAGGAGCCAGCTACAGCGGCTCTCTTGAATTTACTGAGTGAGCTGAGAGGAGACAAGACCCCTACCCTTTCAGGCTTTTAGCATTTACTAGATTCTTTGGTGATGGGGACTGATGATCATGTGTCCCTGTTTTGTGCAAGCTTTGGTATTTCTGATCAGATTTGTTGCCTTCCATTTGATTAGTGTAGTCTTTCAGTCTCTCTCTGAGTTTTTTTTTGTTGATATATAGTAGCTTGTTGACTGTTGTCACCTGGCAGTCTTTTTTTCCTCTATCTCCCTGTAACTACAAGCTGATGGTGGCAGCAGTATTTGCAGATGATGCACTGAAGATGTTGAGGCACAGAATTGTATTGAATTGGGAGCAGGTTACAGCAGCTGTTTTTTTCCAGTCCGCGAGCGCAGCTAAAAAAAAAGCAGAGTGTGTGCAGTACTTCTTTAGCAGATTCCACCGCCATGAGGACTGCGGTGATCCCTGCCCCACTAGCCAGGCTAGGCCTGTTACTGGCACTGCCAGTAACAGAGAAGTGGGTGGGGGGGTCTTGGTCAGTTGTGGTTCACCAACCCTGATACTAGCATGTCAGTTATGGGTCAATGATTGCCAGAATTAGACAGCATTTTCCCCCTCTCACATGGCAGACTGGATAAGGCAGCTCCAAAGGACCATCGCATTGCACCATTTCTGTTATTTATATGCTGGTATATAAAGAATTTATCAAGGAACAAAAGTGCAGAAGTGGCTTTTATTGTGTTACAGCTGTACCAGCAATTATTATTGCCAAAAGTGCCTTATACCATTGGATACATACAGAAGAATGTATTCTTCAGAATTTGCTGGCTTTTCATTGCCCACATAATAATTATGAATAATCATTTAATTATAATTACTATCATATTTGCTATTGGAGAAAAAAAATGAAGTAAGACGTTACTGAAGTCAGAGCTGATTATTCCTAGTCAGTCACTGTATTTATTTATTTGATTTTATTCAGTGGAGGTTGATTACTCCTGGGTGCCCATTTAGATGAGAGTGATCTTTCTTTGATTGTGCTTCATTCATATTAATTCAGCAATAAAATGTGGGTGAACTGAGTTCTTTTGAGTTATATTTTAACAAAACAAACTTTAACAAAAAGAGTGGGAGTTAAATTTTGTGCATTTTTAATGTTATAGACTCCTTTACACAAATATCTGAGAAAAGAGTAGCAAACAATAAAAGATGTGTTTTTCAGTGCAGTCCTTTTCCATTGACAGCTTTTCATGCATGAATTTTCTCTGCTCAGAAAAGTTCTGGACCAGCTGTTTCATTTATTCCAAGTTTCCCACTATTTGTTTTTTTTTTCCTTTTTCTACAGTTTTTATCCAATTTTCCCAGGTCTACCTTTTTTTTTTTTTTTAAAGTCATGTTTAACTGTGTAAAAATCAGTGGTCAGATTTCTGCATTACATTCCTTATCTTATTTTCTTCTTACAAAAGAAGTACTGGTTTACAAGGAATATGTATATCCTGGGTGTCACAGTAGCCTCAGTACAGGTAAGCACATCACATCTTCTAAGCATATGTCAGTTACATATCTCATAATGTAGCCCTGTTATTCCTAGGTGGTATGGTGCTGGTGTTCACATCTTCCTTGAGCACATTAGAGGGTGATGCTGCTAAGTGCTATTTTTACATTATTGGATTTTTTTTTTTAAACACAGCGTTCATGTGAATTTATACTTTATCTCCTCTCTCTATTTCTTTGTCCTGTGTGCTCAATGAAGCAGATATCCTGTTTAAACGACTGAGTATTTTTAGACTTTCTCAAAGGATGTGCCACATGATGATGTGCACGGAGAACAGAGGTTGACTGTAACAATTTAATCACTCTCTACTATGGTATTTGAAATCAAATCTATTACTCTCTCTTTCTCTCTGAACCTTAAGTGCCCAGGGCACATCGGGCTTCCGCAAGCGTTTTCCACAAATGCCTGTCTTTTGCCTTTTTTTTCTGCTCTTGCCCAGGTGAGCCCTCTATTGCTCAACATCCTCTCTGTTGTTCTTCTCCATGTCTCTTTTGGTCTACCCTTACTTCTGTTTCCCAGTGGTGTCCATCTTAGTGTTATTTTTGGTAGTGAGTTGTCAGTCATTCGGATCACATGTCCCAACCATCACCAGCATCTTTCCTCAATAATTACTGTCAGTGGCTTCCTCTGCATTTCTGCCAACAAGATGTTATTTCTTATGGTGTTTGGCCAAAATATTTTTGTAATTCTTCGTAAACATTTGGTCTGGAAAGAATTCAACTTGTTTTCTACGGTTTTGTGATTTTCCAGCATTCACTTCCATAGAGTAGTACACTTAGAACATTCATTCATTCATTCATTTGCATGTCCCTTGCGGAACTTTGCCTCCCAAACAGCACTCCTGTAGGCCTCTCGATTGTGAGCAAGATGGCCTGCTGCTGCTGCATCCATTTGCAGACTGTCAACGATGTCTTGCAGCCATCTTCGTTTTGGTCTTCCTCTCTTTCTTTTTCCCATTATGTATCCTTCGAATACGGTCTTCTCTAAATTATCATGATGTTTAATGTGTCCAAAATATTTAAGTTTTCTCTCTTTAATCCTCTTTACTAGCCAGCCTTCTTCAATATTAAGCTCTTGTAGTATAGATGTATTTGTTCTTTTTTTGTGTCCACAATATTTGGAGAACTCTTCTGTAGCATTTACATTTAAAGGCATTTATGTGTTTCTCAGCTGTTTTGTTAAGTGTCCAGGTCTCACATGCATATGTTGCGATGGGAAAGATGCATGCCCTTAAAAATCTTATTTTTGTGGTTTTGTCTGCTCCTCTCCACAGATTCTTTATTTGTTTTACTTTCTGAAGAGCGATAGATGTCCTCCTTTTAATTTCCCTCATTGTATCTCCATTATTAGTAGTGATCCAAGATATTCAAAACTCTCCACTTCTTCCAGTTTTTCTTCATTGATACATATTTCAGCTGCCTTGTTTGTTGTGTCAGTTGTCATCAATTTAGTTTTCTTTGCATTAAGATAGAGGTTCTGCACTTCACTGTTCTTATGGAATGACATAATTAGTTTTTCCATTCCTTTTTGTGTTGTGGACAGTAACACTGGGTCATCAGCATATCTAATGTCTGGTATTTCATAACCTCCAATTGTTACATTAGTTTTTCCATTCCTTTTTGTGTTGTGGACAGTAACAGTGTCATCAGCATATCTAATCTCTGGTATTTCATAACCTCCAATTGTTATGGCATCATAATATTCTTTGTCTACATCTTCTCTAACATTCCTCATTATATTTTCAGTATACAAGTTAAATAAGTAAGGTGACAATATGCACCCCTGTGAGAGTCCTTGTTTTATGTCAAACCAACTTGTTGTTTCACCATTTATTCTTACTGCTGCTTGTTGGTCTAGATACAGCAGTGATGTTAATTGTATCAAATGTGTTGGAAATCCCATTTGTTCCATTATTTCCCAAAGTTTCTGGTGTTGTACACATTTAGAACATTACTCTTAAATATTCTGATTTTCGTATTCATGCTTAGTTTTTTTTTATTTCCATATAGTCTGTAGCATTGCAAAAGCCTGGTTTGCTCTAGTAAGTATGCTGTTGATGTCCTCTGTGCTGTCTCCATTTTCTACTACTCTACTGCCAAGATATACAAATTCATTGACCTCCTCCACTAACTTGCTATCTACTCTGAGTACATTTCTGTTGTTCACATTTTGCTTCATTAACTTTGTCTTTCTTACATTGATCTTTAGTCCTTTGTTGTTTGCATTCTGAGTTAGGTTATTTATTTTATCTTGCATATCTTTCTGGCTGCTTAATAGCAGACAGATGTCATCTGCAAAGTCAAGGTCCTCCAACACTGTGTCAAGGGTCTATTGTAATCCTCTGTGTTCGTCTGATGTTGGCTCCTTCATTAACCTTCTATTGCCAAAATAAATAATGTTAGTGATAGTACACATCCCTGCTTCACTCCTGTTTGTATCCTAAAGCTGCTGGAGGTATGTTCTCCACAGATCACTTTACACTGAAAACACTCGTATAGGGTTTTGATTACATTCACTATCTTACAAGGGGGGGGGGCCATGCCATCTTAGGATTTTCCACAATGCATCTCTGTTGACACTGTCAAAGGCTTTCTCAAAATCTATATACAGTGCATATGTTGTGCTATGCCACTAATTTGCCTGCTCTAATATTTGTCTAAGTACAAATATGTGGTCTATGCATGATCTTCCTTTCCTAAATCCTGCCTACTCTTTCTGAAGTTTTCCTTCAAGTGCCGGTACAATTTTGTTGATGATTATTCTGGTGAGTGGCAGGAGGGTAATACCTCTCCAGTTCCCACAATCTCTGAAGTCACCCTTCTTTGGTAGTTTTACTATAAGTCCAGTTTTCCACTCCTCTGGAGCTTTTTCTAGATCCCAAATTTGTTATCTGGCAGAGTTTTGGTGTTTTTGTTTCTCCTGCTTTCAACATCTCAACAGTCACTTCATCTTCACCTGATGCCCTGTCTGATTTTAGCTTCTTTATTGCCTCCTTTACTTCACGTATTGTTATTGGTCCTGTATTGATGTTTAGTTCTGTTTTTGCTTCAGGTATGTCTATTGTTTGTGCTGCTTGTGTTCTGTTTAGTAGGGTGTTAAAGTGTTCCCTCCATCTTTCAATTTTTTTCTCTTTCTCCACTTATCAGTTGTCCCTTATGTGTTTTTATTGCACTCTCACTTCTTGTGTTGAAGTTACCTGTCATCTGCTTTGTGATTTTGTATATGGTTTCATGTCATTTGCATATACTGCTGTTTCTGCTAAGTTGTCATAGTATTGATGTTTATCTTGACAACATGATTCCTTCACTTCTTTGTCTTTTTATGCATAATTACTTAAAACTTCTTCTTTTAACCTTTGAGATTTGGTATTCAGTACTTTTTTCTTGATTTCTTTTCTTTGCTCTATCTTTTCCCATGTGGTCTTGCTTATCCATTCCTCTTTTCTCCGTTTCCGATATCCCAGCACCGTTAGCGAGGGAAGAATCACGCTCGCTTATGGTGTTTTATTGAACTCTAGATGGACATTTCTGCTTCGTCTTGTAGGACACTGAAGAGGTTCTTAAGTACTATTGAGAATAATGTGCCTTTCTGTGTTCTCCGATTTTGTCTTTCATTAATTTTAGTTTTATTTTTGCTACTAGAAGGTTGTGATCACTTCCTACATCTGGTCCTTTCCTTGCTCTCACATCTTGTATTGACCGTTTCTACTTGTTATTTATTAGTATGTGATTGATTTGGTTTTCTGTGGTTTTATCTGGGGACCTCCAAGTCACTTTATGGATGTTTTTATGTTGGAAATTTGTCCCTCCAATGGTCATCATGTTTTCTTCATAGAAACTGCAGTCTTTCTCCATTTTCATTTATTTCTCCGATTCCTGCTCTTCCTATGATTCTTCCCTCGCTTACTTTTGCATTGGAGTCACCCAAAATAAGTAGCATATCACGCTTGGGTATTGTTTCTACTGTGGCTTGGAGGCTCTTCAGCTGCTTCTGTTGGTGCATAACAAACTATAGTAGACAGCTTCGCGAATCTTGAGTTGAAGCATGCATATAATAATCTCTCATTTATAGGGGTACATTTCAGCAGTGCTCTTGATGCATCTTTTGTTATAATCAATGCAACTCCTCCTTTATGATATCTTCTTTACCTGACCATATTATTGGTACCTTCTGTGTGCTATGTTGTTAATTTCCTTCTGCCTTGTCCTGTCCATCTTGGCTCTTGTACTCCTAATATGTCTAGTTTGTATCTGTGCATTTCCTTGATGGCTTGTGCTAGTTTTCCAGTCTGGTTAAGTGTTCTTACATTCCAGATGCCTATTTGCATCTTGTGTTTAGGTTCCAGGAGATCTGCAGTCAGGCTGTGGACTTCCAGTGGCTGGCTTTCATCCACAACCTTCATGGGCTCTGTTTCCTGATAAGCATTTCTCCGTCCACATGCATTTGTTTTTTCCCTTGCTTCTATTTCTGTAGCAGTCTGATAGTTTTTTCTTTTTAACCGGATAGGGTTGCTGGCCCTATACCGAACCCTCCTTAATCGCCTTTTACGATCATGCGTGGTAGGGTACAGTAGTCTTATTCTGCCATGTATCGGTCACGTGATGAGAAGAAACAATCAGAGAATCCCAAAACAAGTTATCAAGTGGGTCGCAACAGGCCGAAGAAAAAGAGGTCGACCACGTGAAACTCTAAAGAGGACATTGTTAAGTAGGCATAAAATTCCTTGACGAGGTTGAAAATCTCGCCAAAAACAAGAAAACTTGGCGAACTACCATGTGAGCCCTCCGTGACGTTTAACGGCATGAGAAGAATGTAAGATGATGTAAGATGGTTCCCGAGAGTTTATTATATAAAAGGATTGTAAAAAATAGTTACAGAATTTTAAACATTCTCGCATTTTCCATTCTTTCTCTCTCAGCAGCACATGTTTATAATTACATGGGAAAGTTAGCACTAAATAAAATTTGGATAAGCACATAGCCGAACCAGGTAATCTTAAGCGGCTAATGCGGCGCCAGCGTGACGGAAGGTTGCGGCTACACATGAAACATGGCGGACTACTATTCATCAGAGCTGGATCTACCAACACCACCACCCTCTCCCTTCAGGTAATAAGAACAAATGATTTATTTGCAGCAGCAGCATCGTTAGCGACATTCTGATAGATAACATGAGAAGTCATAATGTTATGAAGTAATAAATCAGTAGGCATGCTGTTTGTAACTGCGTGTGGTGAAGAAAGATAATGGTAGCGAAGCAGTAGGCGGATGGTATATCAAGTAAAGTGATATTAATTTCAAAATATCTGCCATCAAAGACCTCCATTGTTACAGTCAAAGGGAAGTAATTGAACACGGTTACGTAACAACCGCCGCATGCGACACATTTGTTGTAGTTGTGTCCCCTCTAGTGCGACAGTCATTGCATTCTTAATTCAAGATGGCGACGCTTATACCGCAAACGAAACATAAGCAGCTAGTGTATTACTAATTAATACAGCTTTTTGTTAAAATTTGCATTAGACTTGCAGTCATATATCAGAAAGCAGTATTTTAGTAAGTATTCTTCTGGTCACCATAACCCATTGTGTGCTTAAGTAAAAGGATTATGCAAATCTTAAGGTTATATACGGAATAGTGCATCCGCTAGTTAGCTACAGAGCAGGTAACAATGATCATCTTAACCACAGAATGGGGTCATGCATCATTAAACATTATGTTATTATGGTGCATCATCAACAGCCGTACATTGGACATTTTTCATACGTCCTGTCGTACATATTGAAAAATAGAAACCATTAATCCTGAACTTCATAGACTTTAATAAAGCATTTGATAGCATACACAGAGATTCATTGTGGAGAATTTTAAGACTATATGGAATACCATCTAAAATGGTCAGCATCATTAGAGATTTTTACAATGGATACGTTTGTGCAGTCAAGACAGAAAAAGGAATGAGCGAATGGTTTCAGATTGAAACAGGCATGAAACAAGGATGTATATCTCCATTGCTTTTTGGAATTGCCAAAAAAGATGCTGTGCAGGTAAAACTGGCATTGATTGGGTACATAGGACCCAAATAGAAGATCTTGATTTTGCAGATGACATAACTCTTTTCAGTGACCATGTGAAATCGATGCAGAAAAAAAAACCAGATTCCCTGTCTTCCTTGGCTAGCAAAATAGGTCTTGAAATTAACAAAGACAAAACAAAAATAATGAAACTTCTCATTAATCAAGAAGGAAAAATATGTGTAGAAGGAAAAATTGTTGATGAAGTAAACTAATTTGCATACTTTGACAGCTACATAGACCATATGTAGGCCATGTGATGAGAAGAAACAATCAGAGAATACCAAAACAAGCTATCAAGTGGAGCACAACAGGCCGAAGAAAAAGAGATCGACCATGTGAAACTCTAAAGAGGACATTGTTAAGAGAATCCAGTTTAGTGGGCAATACATCCCTTGATGAAGTTGAAAGACTCACCGAGAACAGGAAAACTTGGCAAACAACTATGCGAGCCCTATGTGACGTTTAATGGCACGGGAAGGATGTAAGATGTCCTACATGACTAGATAGTACTGCTCAGGACACTTCTTGACATTTTAAATGTGAAGCACATACGTCTTGAAGCCACAACAGCACACATAACCCTTCATGTCACCATAACACAACAAATGTAAGCCTTCATGTCACCTTGATACACTTTAATACCTCATGTCACCATTACACACTTTAATACCTCATGTCAGCATTACACACATTAAAACCTCATGTCACCATTACACACATTAAAACCTCATGTCACCATTACACACATTAAAACCTCATGTCACCATTACACACTTTAAGACCTCATATCACCATTACACACTTTAATACCTCATGTCACCATTACACACATTAAAACCTTATGTCACCATTACACACTTTAAGACCTCATATCACCATTACACACTTTAATACTTCATGTCACCATTACACACTTTAAGACCTCATATCACCATTACACACATTAAAACCTCATGTCACCATTACACACTTTAAGACCTCATATCACCATTACACACTTTAAGACCTCATGTCACCATTACACACTTTAAGACCTCATGTCACCATTACACACTTTAAGACCTCATATCACCATTACACACTTTAATACTTCATGTCACCATTACACACTTTAAGACCTCATGTCACCATTACACACTTTAAGACCTCATATCACCATTACACACTTTAATACTTCATGTCACCATTACACACTTTAAGACCTCATGTCACCATTACACACTTTAAGACTTCATATCACCATTACACACTTTAAGACCTCATATCACCATTGCACACTTTAATACTTCATGTCACCATTACACACTTTAAGACCTGATGTCACTGTTTCACACTTTAAGACCTCATATCACCATTACACCTTTAATTAATACCTCATATCACCATTAGACCTTTAATTAATACCTCATATCACCATTAGACCTTTAATTAATACCTCATATCACTACACACTTTAAGACCTCATATCACCATTACACCTTTAGTTAAGACCTCATATCACCATTAGACCTTTAATTAATACCTCATGTCACTATTTCACACTTTAAGACCTCATATCACCATTACTCCTTTAACTAATACCTCATGTCACACTTTAATACCTCATGTCACCATTACACACTTTAAGACTGCATATCACCATTACACCTTTAATTAATACCTCATGTCACCATTACACACTTTAAGACAGCATATCACCATTACACCTTTAATTAATACCTCATGTCACCATTACACACTTTAAGACAGCATATCACCATTACACCTTTAATTAATACCTCATGTCACCATTACACACTTTAAGACAGCATATCACCATTACACCTTTAATTAATACCTCATGTCACTGTTTCACACTTTAAGACCTCATATCACCATTAATATTGAAGAAGGCTGGCTAGTGAAGAGGATTAAAGAGAGAAAACTGAAATATTTTGGACACATTAAACGTCATGATAATTTAGAGAAGACCGTATTGGAAGGATACATAATGGGAAAAAGAAAAAGAGGAAGACCAAAACGAAGATGGCTGCAAGACATCGTTGACGATCTGGAAATGGATGCAACAGCAGCAGGCCATCTTGCTCACAACCGAGAGGCTTACAGGAGTGCTGTTTGGGAGGCAAAGTTCCGCAAGGGACATGCAAATGAATGAATGAATGATCACCATTACACCTTTAATTAATACCTCATATCACCATTACACCTTTAATTAATACCTCATATCACCATTACACCTTTAATTAATACCTCACGTCACCATTATACACTATAAGCTCTCAAGTCATCATTTTTCACAAAATATAAGCCATCAAGTCACCATTTTTTACAATGTGATGTGTGATACGTGGGTCATAACTGAGGGTGGTGGGTGGGGAAACCATGGAAGGGAGAGTGAGTGATACAATGGTAATCTTGCCAGAAGAAGGTGATATAGGTGATTATAGTAGAGGGGTTGTAATGTGATACTGTGAGGAGAATCTGAACTATGTGTAACAAGTGAGAAGGGAGTGGAACTTAGTGGGGCAGAGTTATGATTGTGGAAGAGGAGAATGTTAGGTGTAGCTGAATAACGAGTTCAAACCATGTGGTTCCAGAGTCCCATATCCCTGAATGTAGCGGTTCTCAAGCGCTAGCCAGCTTCTGTCATCTGCATTACATTCCCTCTACCCCAACTATAATCACCTATTTCACTTTCTCCCAGCTAGGTTGCCATTGTATCACTCTCTCTCTCCATGGTTTCCCCACCCACCACCCTCAGTTATGACCCACCTATCACACATCACTAGTCTCCATTTAAATATTCTCTACACTCCACCATGAGCATTTCTGAACATGGCATCAGACAAGCCACAGCTTCTTACAAATTGCAACTAAGTGCTCTATTCATTTTAGCATTCATGTGAATTTATACTTTATCTCCTCTCTCTATTTCTTCATCCTGTGTGTTTTTATATGATTAAAGGTTCACGCTGAAACATCACAACTGTGTACTAGTTAAGTAATAAAGCTGTTCCTACTTTTTTCCTACATTATACAATTCGATATCACAGCTTTATTGCAGTAGCTTTGTGTATAGTTATATACTTATACACTAATTAATGTAAATGTTTATGTCATTTCCTTCCTTGAAACCTCACTATCATATTTAATTGATATCTTTCAAAAGCCTCAGCAATTCCCCATTAGCTGTTAAGAACAAACTATATTTTATACACTCTGGGTTGTCTCCATAAAGAGATTGTCAGATGTTTTATCTACAGCTGATGTCACAGTATATGTACAATCAGATAGAAAGAACAGGATAAAACTCTCACAAGGATAAAAATGCAAACATAAACATGTCCTTCTTTTCAAAATCATTTTTTTTTTCTGTTGTATGTAATTTTCTGTTTCTCACAAGCGTTGGAAAGGCCTCATATACCATGCTTTTGTCACTGTTAAGAGCAGTCCTTAATATGTAAAGATCTTATTGTAGTAGAATTCTGGGGTTTTTTTTCCCTTTTATTATCTTGAATTCAGAATTGTGATTGCTGTCTTTAAAATAACAAAAACTATAGTGAAAACCTTCAGATTCTTAAGATGTGTCATGATAAGAAGAGAAGTTGGAGACAATCATCATGAAAGCTTGAAGGAAAAAAGAAAAGAGAAAGGTGGAGAGAAAATATCTTAATGTGCTGACAAAGTGGTGTAAGAAAAGAACAGCGACACATCTATCTGATTGGAAACATGAAGGACCATGTAAAATGGAGAAGTATGATTGTTATCATCTGTAAGCATGACTCATAACTGCTGGATGAATATTATTTCAAGGCAGCTGAATTTATTCACTTGTGTCAGTTTCTTCCCATTAGCATAGATTTCACCATTTTTATTCCACTTTACATAAAATATAAACATTGTATTTTGTACCTGATTGCTGTTTAGTCTAGATCCATTAAAAAAAAATTTTTTTTTTTTTTTGGTGATCTTATTTAAACAGTTTTTGTGGATTTTTTTTTCACATATCCACACTGTATTTCTCAGATTATAGTATGTTTTCCCATTTACTCCCTCTAAAATTGCTTATCAGCCGATCTTTTATCAGTTTCAATTTTATATTTATTATCACATTAATAGTAACAGCTGAACTTAATGTGAAGAGCAAACACATGGTTTTAAATTTATGTTATGTTTTTTAACACACTAATATGTGTATCACAAAACAAAGAGAAGAAAATGTTAATTTATATTTCTAGTAAGTGTTAATGATAAAGACAGTAGTTAGGATGCAGATTTTAAAGTAATCATTACACATCTGTACATTTTGGGGGGGGGGGGGGGTAAAATTGTATAATATAAGTTTTATATTACTTATTCTGAAGAGGGTGAATTATTTTTGGATTTTGAACTTTTGATGAAGGATTGAGAGATTTTGATGGAAAAAAGAAAAAGAATTATTGTAAATTTCTGGAGAACAGTTCTAATAAATAGAAAAAAAAATGACGTTCTGAAATAATAGAAATTCATTTTTTCTAAGTATAGTACTAAAGAGTGTTTAAATATAGTGTAAGTGAAGAAAAAGTAAACCCATCAATACCAGTCAGGCTTCGGTTACCAAATGTTGTTGAATATTTTTGGTGAACAAGGTAATTGAGATAAATGCATTCTAGCTGTTAGTGTTTACTTTTTTTTTTTTTTTAACTCTTTACTTCATTTAGTCTACTTGTACACTGTCCTTTTTTGCATATGTTTATATCTGGTGTTTTATGAACTACATAGGTCAAAATATTGTTTTATTCACCTCTGTATTTGGAAAACTCACTTGTATTTACTGAGAATTTTCCGGTTAGGAAAAGAAAGTAAGTTCCACACGTAAATCAAAAACAAATCAGGATTAATAATGTATTTGAGCGTCCTTAAAATCATTGAGGATGTTGAAAAGAAGTGCTGGACATATTTGGAGAAAGTGCTCACCTTGTATCAATATTGGTCAGATTCTTGTGGGCAGGAAGTTTGTGAAGTGAATTGGTTTGCTCTTGGGCACTGAGCTGTTGTCTCTCATGACAGTATTTGGATCTTCTCAGACTGTTGAACATTTGCTGTGCTGGAAAAGAGAACTCAAGTTGGTGTTGGCACAGAAGTTCTAAAGTTTTCAGAATGTAAAGCTTATTGTGAGGCTACATTTTGCATGTATCTCTTTCTCTCTCATTTTGTGCAAATGTTAAGTGAGTGAGAATGAGTGGATGATTGAGAGTGGATGAGAGAGAGCGATGAGTGGATGAGAGAGTGTTTCTGGTTTTTAGACATAATAAGACTTCAGAGTTTTGTCAAAATTATATGGAGCATTCAGGAAAGCTCTAGATATAAAACTTCAAGTCACCATTATACGCTCAATATAAGCAGGATTTAAAAATCATCTTGAAATGTTTCATGTTAATATCACATTTGAGAAGATAAAGTCAACATAGGCAGCAGTTTTGTTTTTTGTATCAGTTACACATGGCAGTATAATTTTCTTAGCATGTGTGACAGTTATCAGTATTTCTTGTGAGCAGTTTTACCTGATCTTTGATCTCCTTAGATTCTATATTACTCTACTTTATGTAGAATTGTAGAGGAGTTAGCAGCATCAAATTGTTCAACTGTGGTTTGCATATGTAAATTGAAAACATTCTGTATCGTCAGTGTTCCTACTTCATCTTTTTTTTTTCTCCCTAAAACTTTAGTTAAACAATATTTTAGCAAAATTATTAGCCAATATTTCATTGTAATTATTCAGTATTGACTGTTTAATATTCCTTAACCTTGAACTCATCTGAAAAGAATGGGCAACTTTGGACTCATTTGTCTGGTAATGTTGAAATAGAGACCAGACTCTGAAATGATGGGGTGTTTGTTTGCTGTAGAAAGACTACTCAATTGCATTGCGTGCGATCAGAGGCTGTAGTGTTGATGCTTGACAGCAAGGATTTATTGGAAGGGATTCATTTTGTTTTGGTTTTTTTTTCTTTTAATGTTTTTCTTTCCACCACTTTATCTGTAGAAACTTAATTAATTTTGCGGTAACTGAATCAGGTCACATGATTGATTTTCTTTTATATGCAGAGTAATTAGCATTAATGCAGTTTTTTGCTGCTAAAAGTACTTCAGCATTGGTGTTAAACAGCTTTCAGACTACAAACACAGCTAACCACAATTAGGTGGTATTAAATAGCTTTCAGACTACAAGCACAGCTAACCACAATTAGGTGGTATTAAATAGCTTTCAGACTACAAGCACAGCTAACCACAATTAGGTGATGTTAGACAGCTTTCAGACTACAATCACAGCTAACCACAATTAGGTGGTGTTAGACAGCTTTCAGACTACAAGCACAGCTAACCACAATTAGGTGGTATTAAATAGCTTTCAGACTACAAGCACAGCTAACCACAATTAGGTGATGTTAGACAGCTTTCAGACTACAAGCACAGCTAACCACAATTAGGTGATGTTAGACAGCTTTCAGACTACAATCACAGCTAACCACAATTAGGTGATGTTAGACAGCTTTCAGACTACAATCACAGCTAACCACAATTAGGTGGTGTTAGACAGCTTTCAGATTACAAGCACAGCTAACCACAATTAGGTGATGTTAGACAGCTTTCAGACTACAATCACAGCTAACCACAATTAGGTGGTGGTAGACAGCTTTCAGACCACAATCACAGCTAACCACAATTAGGTGGTGTTAGACAGCTTTCAGACTACAATCACAGCTAACCACAATTAGGTGGTGTTAAACAGCTTTCAGACTACAATCACAGCTAACCACAATTAGGTGATGTTAAACAATTAGGTGATGTTAAACAGCTTTCAGACTACAATCACAGCTAACCACAGTTAGGTGATGTTAGCTTTCAGACTACAATCACAGCTAACCACAATTAGGTGATGTTAGACAGCTTTCAGACTACAATCACAGCTAACCACAATTAGGTGGTGTTAAACAGCTTTCAGACTACAATCACAGCTAACCACAATTAGGTGGTGTTAAACAGCTTTCAGACTACAATCACAGCTAACCACAATTAGGTGGTGGTAGACAGCTTTCAGACCACAATCACAGCTAACCACAATTAGGTGATGGTAGACAGCTTTCAGACCACAATCACAGCTAACCACAATTAGGTGATGGTAGACAGCTTTCAGACTACAATCACAGCTAACCACAATTAGGTGATGGTAGACAGCTTTCAGACCACAATCACAGCTAACCACAAATAGGCACAGTTTTTTGTATTTCTGTCTGCTTGCATGGAGGAGAAACTAGCTCATGAGCCATCTGCTTCTAATCTCTCCATGTCTTAAGTTTTCTGTTGTTTATTTTCTTCATATAGACCTAGTGTTCTGAATGTGCCCTTTAATTTTATCTATCTAATCTGTAGATTATTGTGGCCATAAAGATGCTTTTTGTGGGTATGTTTTGTTAATTTTGTCTTCACTGTTCCAGGTTCTCTCCATGTACAGCTGTTTTATGTATGCCTTCTGTAGTTTTCTCTGTTGCTTATTCCATATAGACTGTTTTCTTCATGTTTTCTTAGTTTTATCTTTGCCAGTGCTGATTCTCTTCCCAGAGACCCTGTTTTCTGTATGTGTTATTTTATTTTCTTGCTGTAAATTTTCTCAGTAGTTTTTTTAAATTTATCTCTGCTGTTTGCTAATTCTCTTCATATAGACCACTGTCTCTTTGGATCATTGATCCTAGAGATACCAGAATAAAACCTGCATTGTGATATTAGCAGTGAAATTTGTAATTATGTATCCCATTTTCCTTTATGATTCATGTTATAATCTTCTATTTTGCAAGTATCTGAGAAGTTCATTTAAACTGTTTCATGTTTGTGAACATATTGTACCATATTTATTCCAGTTGAGCTTTTCATAAGCAACAAATTATAAAACTAATGTTTTAATTTTTTTTGTTTTCGTGAACTTCCACTTCATAGTGAAGGCTCAAGCATCTTTGTAGCCAAAAAAAAAAAAAGTAATTATAAAACCAAACAGGCGAGGACACACAAAAAAAAACATAGCCCCAATAAGTGGAGCGTCAGAAGAAGAAGTTATGTCAGCTGTGCAGTTTCACCTTCAATAATTAACATCTTAACAATAAAAGAAAACAAAATTGGTAGCAGGACATACTAAGAGCACACTTTTGAAGTGAGATTTCATGAGAAATAGGCTGAATATAATCATCGGAAGAATTGAGTGCTGAACAAGTTTTAGATTTATTTGGGGAAAAAAAAAATTGAAAAAAGCCTAAAAAAAAATGAAGAAATAAAGAAAAAAAACCTGAAGTTAAGGAACCTGGTATGTAGGAAAGAAACAATTTCTCAGCGGAGTGCAGGTGAAAAAAAACTAAGTAAGCGTTGCTTTTGGGAGCAGAAATAGCTTAATCGATGGCAGTGCAGTTTCTTTGACTGAAAGGTAGAGGGTTTTCCCCATCACCGCCACTTCTGTTCAGTCAAGGTTTTCACTACAGTAACTAGTGTATAGGTATATTTGATAAATATATTTTTGATAAAGGCTTACGCAGAAACATCCCAACTGTGTAATCATTAAATAATAAAGCTGTTCCTACTTTTTTCCCTAGTTTATACATTAAGGTTTTCACTAGTGCTACAGATTTTGTGCACCCTATGCTGATATTCTCCTTCAGATGAGGAGATTGAAACACATATAGGCTTGTACAGCTTGCAAAGATATCTTTTAACATTTATGAAACATGCACTTTGGAGATTTGTTGTTTGTGCTTGATTCTTGCTTATTCTTAACTTTACTTGGGGAATTTTTTTTTGTTTTTGCTTAATAAACATGCTGCCATAGAGGTATAATTTAGAGCATAACTGTTACAGTTCACTTTAACATATTCTATGTTCTCTAAATTTAAAGCAAAAAAGTTTTGTATTACTAGCAGAAGTGATGGATTATGTATCTAATTTACTATGAGAAGCTTCTTTTGGAAAAAAATTTATATTATTATTTCATTTTACTTTGTGAGAATTTTTGTGCTTAATTGCTTAAATATTTGTTTTCAGTTTCCATCTAAGTTGGATGTTATTGTTAGTGACCATTTTTAATGCAGAACATCACAGACTTGTTTAACTGAGTCTTTGTTTCGTTGCTGAAGGAAGTCTAAAATTCTATCCAGCGTAAGAAGTTTTGAAGTGTAACAAAATTATTTGTGAAAAAAGCAGTGTATATAAAATGTAATTGCCTTTGTTCTGTTTTTTACATAGTAGAAACATTTGACGAAATTTGATTAATAATGCTTAGTGTAATATTGGAGACATGTTTAATTCTTTACTATAATTTTGTTCATTGGTACTTTCTAATTACTAGAACTGAAATATTATTTAATATCTGGTTTATAATTCAAACTAATGCAAATGTTCTTTATAGTTGCAGAAATAAAGATAATTAATATTATGGTTTTTTTTTATCTTTATGGTCCAGATCTTATTGATAGAAAATCATTTAGCTGCTGTGCATTTAGCTGCATTTTTTTCCTAATCATATTTCACTTTGGTGAAATGCAAGTAAGTGTTCTCTGCCATACATTCACCGTCTATAATCTCCTCAACATGTTCTCCTTCAGGCAGTCTAGCTCTCCAAAGGAAAGTGAAATGGGCAGAGAAAAGACAAGTTTCTGTGTGGTCAAGTACATCTTTTTTGGTTTTAATATTTTTGTCTGGGTGAGTGCAACATTTTATTTGCAGCTTCTGTCAGCCTTTTTTTTTGTTTGTTTGTTTGTTCAAATGTGTGCACAGTTTAATTGTAAAGAGAATGAAGATTGTTCACTTTGTATTAATTCTTTTTATTGGTTTTTTTTTTTTGTATAGTTAACCGTAAGATTTTTTTTTTTTTGACATTCATTATTTAAAGAATATATTTATGGATAATGAAAGTACAGAGTATTTTTTAATAATGTATTTAATTTATGCTTGCGTAATTTTATTTGTCTGGTTAATTTTTGTTGTTGTTGTTGTTGTTGACCTTTCTTTACGCTGTTTGTGGAGAAAGAACATAGAATTTTAATTATATAACTCACTGTTGTGTTCTGCTCTTTCTGAATGCATCTGATGTTTCTAAGTGCACCAGGAGATTTTTTAGTGGGATTTTTTTTTTAATGGGTGATAATTTTTTTTTTTTGGTGAAGTTTTGAATGATGCAGTTATTTTCTGAGTGGATCTGCTGTTTTGCATGCACAGATTTTTTTTTAAAAACATGTTTATGCCTGTGTGTTATTGAGCAATAGAAGGCTCACCTGCACAAAAGATGGGGAAAAAATGCGAAGGACAGGCCTTCTGTGGAAAACCTTTGCAAAACCCCATATGCCTTAGGCACTTAAGATTCAGAGAGAGAGAGAGAGATGTACCTTAGGCACTTAGGTTCAGAAAGAGAGAGAGAGAGAGAGATGCTGTTGTGTATATATTTTGTGGCTGGATGAAAGCAAAGACTTGTTCATATTTTTAGCCATGCATGAAAAGTCAGGCCTCTTTTCCTTATGTATGGATGATTTACACATATTTTCAGCTTGTGAGTTTCAGTACATGAGATTTTAATTTACCGCTGCTGCTTCTTCTTCTCCTTTCTTCTTTTTTTTTCACCTCTGTTCACTCATGTGCCTATCCACCCATCACATCCAACTTCAGGTCAACACATTTTTAGGACTGAGTTTGTCTTCCCATTGCAATCCCTATTTACTTGGCCAGACTGCTGTCTGTTTCCAGGGGTACCGCTGGTAGGTAGAAGAGGGTCTTGGCTGGCTGTGGTTCACCAACCCTGACACAGTCAGTCAGCTATGGGCTGTGAGTCGCTGACTGCTGTCTCATTCTGCTGGATTGCATCTTTACCCCAATTTCAGTCAGTCAGTCATTCCATGACCCTTGCGGAACTTTGCCCCGTAACAGCTCTCCTGTAGGCCTCTCAGTTGTAAGCAAGATGCCCTGCCGCTGATGCATCCATTTGCAAATTATCATTGTCTTGCAGCCATCTTCACCTTGGTCTTCCTCTCTTTCTTTTCCCCATTATGTACCCTTCCAAGACAGTCTTCTCTAAATTCTCATGACGTTTAATGTGTAAAGAATATTTAAGTTTTCTATGTTTAATCCTCTTTACTACCCAACCAACTTCAATATTAAGTTCTTGCAGTATGGATATATTTGTTCTTTTTTGTGTCCATGATATTTGAAGAACTCTTCTGTAGCATTTACATTCAAAGGCTATGTTTCTCATCTGTTTTGTTAAGTTTTGTTTCACAGGCATATGTTGCGATGGGAAAGATGCATGCCCTTAAAAATCTTATTTTTGTAGTTCAGTCTGTTCCTTTCCACAGCTTCTTTAGTTGTTCTACTTTCTGAAGAGCGATAGATGTCCTTCTTTTAATTTCCCTCATTGTATCTCCATTATTAGTTAGTAGTGATCCAAGATATTCAAAACTCTCCACTTCTTCCAATTTTTCCTCATTGATATATATTTCTGCTGCCTTATTTGTTTTGTCAGTTGTCATCAATTTAGTTTTCTTTGCATTAAGATAAAGGTTTTGCTCTTCACTATTCTTACGGACTGACATAGTTAGTTTTTCCATTTCTTTTTATGTTGTGGACAGTAATACTGTGTCATCAGCATATCTAATCTCTGGTATTTCATAACCTCCAATTGTTATGGCATCGTAATATTCTTTGTCTACATCTTCTCTAACATTCCTCATTATATTTTCAGTATACAAGTTAAATAAGTAAGGCGACAATATGCACCCCTGACGGTCCTCTTGTTTATGTCAAACCAAGTTGTTGTTTCACCATTTATTCTTAGTGCTGCTTGTTGGTCTAGATACAGCAGTGATGTTAATTGTTAACAAATATGTTGGAAATCCCATTTGTTCCATTATTTCCCAAAGTTTCTGGTGTTGTACACAATCAAATGCCTTTGAGTAGTCCATAAAAAATAAATGTAGATTCACGTTAAACTCTCTGCATTTCTCTATTATTAATCTTATATTGATTATGTGATCTCTTGTTCCTCTTCCTTGTCTAAAACCAGCTTTGACCATATTGACCTCCTATGTTCTTACAAAGTCCACCCATTATGATTTTTAACAGAATTTTACTGGTATGACTAATTAGGGCAGGGCAATGGTTTTGTAGTCTGTGCATAATTTCAAGTTGCCCTTTTTTTGGCAGTGGAATGACTATAGTTCTTTTCCATTCTTTTGGCCAAATACCTGAATGCCGTATCTTTTTACATAGTGCATGATAGATTGTTGCACATTCCTTTCCTCCTGTTTTAAATCACATCCTGGTGATTTACCATTTTTCAGATTCTTCATTGCCCATAAAACTTCTTAATTTGTTGTTCAGGTTCCTTCTCCTCCAATAATAATTGACGCTGTTGATTTCTGTTTTCATAATCAGTTGTATCATACATTCCTCTGCAGTATTCCTTCCAATCTTTCTAGACTTTCCTCTGTCTCTATCAAGGTCTTTCCCATCTCGTCACAAATTACATTAGCTTAGATGTGGCATATCTCGCCAGTGTCTTCATTTCTTTAAACATTTCACTGTTTCTTCCACACTTCTGATGTCCTTCTATTCTTTCACAACAAGCTTGTATGTATTGTTTTTATATCTTTCCTTATATTTCTTCTTTTGTTAAAATGTACTTAGTCAAAATATGAAGTCATTTTATTAATTATATAGCAAAAAAGTGGCATTGTCTGCTGCCTGAAGCTAAGTGTATTTTTTTTCTTTGTTCATTCTGTACAGTTGCTGGGATGTGGTGTGCTAGCAGTAGCTATCTGGCTATGGGGCACTCGAGGAGAAAGTGTTTCCATTATACCAACTCACTCATTTCTTAGCGCCTCATCACTGTGTATCATCTCCAGCAGCATCATCCTCATCATTGGTTTTATGGGATGCTGTGGAGCTTTCCTAGAGAATCAGTGTCTGCTAATAGGAGTAAGTCATATCTTAATATTGAAGTTTTTAACATCAGTAAACAAGAGTCTTATTTCGTTTGCTGGGAAACAAGGAAAAATAAGTGATTTAACTGTGTGAGAAAATGAATTTGTTAAGATACCAAGAAAGTTAAGATACCTAGCTAGACAGCTTATTGCAGTAATTTCTCTTTATGCATACTTGACTTTTCCTGATGCAAGAATTTCTCTTTATGTATACTTGGCTTGTCCTGATGCAGGAATGTCTCTTTATACAAACTTGGCATTTCCTGATGCAGGAATGTCTCTTTATACAAACTTGGCATTTCCTGATGCAGAAATGTCTCTTTATACAAACTTGACATTTCCTGATACAGGAATGTCTCTTTATGCACACCTGACTTTTCCTGACACAGGAATTTCTCTTTTATCCTTTCTTATTTAATGGTTCAGTTTGAATTTTCTTGTGAGGACCTCAGTGGCATGCTTCCACAGTATTTGAATACTTAAATCATAATGACCAATTCCCAAGACCAGATTGTGATGAAGCAAAACATCTACCATGTTTTTATTAGGAACTGATACTATGTGTGTATTTTTTTTAGCATTTGTAGTAGTTTAAAAGTACAGACCCCCATCTGGGAGAACAAAACCACATGGTTTAAAATATTTTTTATTAAACTTTTTTTTTAAAATCCATCAATAGCTTTGTTAAGATTCATTATTGACTATTGACAAGTCACTCCAGTCTTATGGCCTGCAGGATTGTTGCTGTTATATGGCATGTATGCATCTGCTGTTGGTTTGTTGTTTTTTTTTTAATAACCTTTCTGCCATCCCATATGACACATTTTAATTGTTTAAATCTTATTTCTGTGCAGTACTTTGTGCTTGTACTGCTGGTGTTTGCACTGGAGATAACAGCTGGTGCTTTAGGCTTTGTCATGAAGGATAAGGTGAGTCTGTTGTTCTTTTTCTTATAGTTGACCCATACATTTCTGATTATACTAGAACATTTGATGTTCTGAGACATGTGGTTGTTATTTCCAACCCTTTTTTAAAAAAATACTTGTGTTCTTTTTTTTTTTTTTCCCTATGAGAAAGTATGAGTTTATTTCATGTTCATTATTGTAGGTGCGAGACGTCATTCACAGTGAGCTAACAGGTGGAATCCGATATGATTACAGAACTGAGGTTCAGATTGAATTTCAGTCTCAGAATCATTCTCTCTATGACCCAGACTCTAAGGGCTGGTCCAGTACTCTGGATTCTCTGCAACAGGATGTAAGTTCCTCTTTAACTCGAGACTTTGTATGCATAGTTTTATACTCATATTCTCCAGAGATTAGTGAGTAGGTTGTGTCAAAGAGCAGAAAAGTTTGAGTACTGCAGACAAAGGAACTTATGGTGTATCATTTGTAGTTCTTGAGTTTCACATTGTAAGCAGATCTTGTCAGTAGATGAACAATAACAAAGTCCTGGCTAAGAAGACTTGAAATATTAAAAACTCACAAAAAATGAATAGGCTAAATGTGAGAGTGTGAGGAATGTTGATAATATTTTCAATAATTTTATCAGTTTATTTTGGCTTGTAGCACAAAAGAAAAGCTCGATTTTGTTTCTGGTATTAGTTATACTAAGAGAGCCTTTTTAAAATTTTTTTGTTCATCATCTATTGGAACTTTTTTAGAACTTGTTAAATTCATTAATTTTGGAGTGTTATATAAGGCATTTGTAATCTTTATTATCTTAAAAATGTCACTTCTGTACACTTATGGTCCATAATGCCTCAGGGTTTCGAGATTTTCAGTATCTGCTGTTTGAATTCAAGTTTTTAAGAGTTCAAGCACAGAAAATATTACTTATCACAGCGGTCTTTCTTATCAGTGCTTTTTTGTTCTTGTTAAAAATGAAAGGACAGTATAGAAACATATGCAGGTCAGATATTAAATGATAAATTGGTATAAAACGTACATATAGTTAGTACAAGATGGTGGACAAAAAAAAAAGCCACCTGCCTCTCTTTGCCACCCTGTACTATGTAGTGAATTCGTTATGAGAGTGGAGAAAGATTAAATTGATATTGACAAAGCTTCTCAGCTTTATGGTCATAGGTTCTGGCCCTGCTCTTGCTGTCACTTTTATTCATCAGGGTTGTTGTTTGTGCTACAGATCCTTCTTCAGTGGAGAAGATGAGTGTGCTTATAGACTTGTTCCATGTATAGTGATGATAATTCTTCAGCATTCTCTCTGAATTAGTTCTGATTTTAATTTTGCATCATTTGCTGTTCATTCTGACAGCTTCAGTGCTGTGGTGTAGACAATCACACTGACTGGTATAATATACAGGCGTGGCCTGATGAGCAGAGGGTTCCAGAGTCTTGCTGCGTCAACCCATCACCAAACTGTGGTTTTGGGGATACCGATCTGTGGTTCAAGAGGGTAGGTATTATATACACATAAGGGCTTGGCACTGTAAGTTTAATATTTAAAAGTGCATACTTGGATTGTTCTACAAGATTGTAAGTTATATAATCCTGAAAGAACAAACTCTTCATTTTCTTCATTTCTAGTTAAAAAAAAAAAACAGTGTTTAGAAAACATTAGTAAAATTTGTATTTGAAGTCACAATTGGTATCTGCTAATAAAAAAAAATGAAAAGAAGAATATAACAGTTAAGACATTGGAATACACTTGCCTGGAGAGAACAGTACTGAAGGATGTAGCTCCTATTATATGAAAAAAAAAAAATTCAGCGGGTCTAAGTAGTACTAAACTTTTTAAACACTATACACACTGAAGTAGACCTGGCTAAACTGTACATTTTCAGATTGACTGTCAAGAGAGATCAATGTTTGGCAAAGAGCAGACCACGTGAATGATGGGATATTTTCTTCTAACTATAAACTATTCAAAAGCATCTTACAAGACAGTCTAGTCTTTTTTTTTTTTCACTTTTTTTTTTTTGCAGTTGTTCACTGATATATGTCATTATATATTATGAGATGTCATTATATATCACTGATTATATATCACTTCAGTTTTAAGAACTTCAATATTCATATTCTTCTTGAGTTTTAACTATCACAAGGGCTTTGGTTGTATTGTGTCACTGTCATGTGGCTTTCAGTTCAACACATCCAGCTTCAATTCAGTGTATTTTTAGGACCAGGTTTCCCTTCCAATTTTGATCCCCATCCACTTGGTCAGACTGCTATTTCCAGGGACATCACTGGGAGGTAGGATAAGATCTTAGTAGACTATAGTTTGCCAAATGTGATGCAAGCAGTCATCTATGAGTTGCTGACCGCTGTCTCAGTTAGCATGAATCCTCCCACTTTAGTCACGTTAATGCAGGTGTATGTAACACCTGGTTTCACAGACAGTATACACTGGCAAGCTTGAGTTAGAGTTGCTGTTCTTGACCAAGGGCTCACTGCAGGTAGTCACAAACTCTTGTAGCATGGACTTCAGTTACACATTAATGGATTAACAGGCCTAGAGATAGCTAACTCGTGCTCGGTAGATGTAATGTATTTTTAAAATAAGAGCTTTTTTTAACTGACCTCAGAAGTGGATAGCCCATTGTGATCTGGGCAAATGCAGCACTATGAGGTTTAAAATTTGTGTATAGAAAACATGAAATGAGATTTAAAACTTGTTTTAGAAAATGCATTTAATAAATTGTATATGAAATGTGACTGAAGCACAGGTATGAAGATATATAAATGTACAAATCAGTGAAATTATTGTGTGCCGTTTTTTTTTTTTTTTCAAATCTATTTTCTTCACTGTTGTGTTATATATTACATGCTATCAAAAAATGTATGTTGTGGCAACTTTCAGCTTAAATATTTAGAAAAAAAAATATAAACAGTGAATTTCAGTTCATTTAAGTATATAGTTATGAAGTGTAAACAGGTGACGTTTTTATTGTATTTTTAGTATTATTAGTTAATTTTTTTTTGGTCATTTTCTTTAAACAGCTTTTGTTATTAATGTTGTTGTTAGGGTTGTATTGAAGAGATGGAGTACTGGTTTACAAGGAATATGTATATCCTGGGTGTCACTGGTGTCACAGTAGCCTCAGTACAGGTAAGCACATCACATCTTCTAAGCATATGTCAGTTATATATCTCATAATGTAGCCCTGTCATTCCTAGGTGGTATGGTGCTGGTGTTCACATCTTCCTTGAGCACATTAGAGGGTGATGTGGCCAGCATCATGACTGCCTTTCCTTCTCCAGTTTCAGAGGAGCTGGGTATCTATTTCTGCAGCTGGTGACTGGTATGCCATCAGTGAGACTTGAATCACTAATTTTGCCATGAGAAATGAGTGCACTAACTGCTAAACCACAGAGGGAATCATAGCTTCATTTTCATGTTGTAACTCTTCTAATTGGAGTTGCTCATCTCACTGCTCCAAAACCATCCAGTTCTTATATATATATTTATATATATATATACACAGGGTTATTCATAGGTGTGTGAAACATTTCAAAACTTCGCAACAAAAAAACTACATAATGGATCATGATAATTCTTATGCCAAGAGAGAGAGAAACTCTTCAAGTTCTTTTTTTTTAAAAATAAAGCCTGCATGCAGAGCTTCTGTAGTTTGCCGCTAGGAGGCAGCAATTGCAAATATGGTGTTAATTAAACATGAGCAGTCATTTTGTGTTTTGGAATATGCAAGAACCTCATCCATTGTAACTGCAGCGGAGTTCCAGAAGGCAGCACCTGTTTTCAGCAGTATCAAGAAGTGGTATGCGAAATTCTGGGATGAAGGCTGTCTGTGCACAGCTCCTCAGCAGAGATGTCCAGGACCAAGCGAAAAAACTGAATCGTGTTAGAGAAGCTTTACCAGTGAATCCCCTGCAAGTCCGCTACACCTGCAAGTTTACAGCTAGGAGTCTCGCAATCAACAGTATAATGAATTCCCCATGTAGTGGACTTGTAGGGGCTTTGCTGGTAAGCTTCTCAATGTGATTCGCTTGGTCCTGGCAGACAGCCTTCATCCCAGAATTTCGCATACCACTTCTTGATACTGTTGAAAACAGGTGCTGCCTTCTGGAATTCCATTCGAAATTGTCGCTGCACAGTCACAATGGTTGAGGTTCTTTCTTATTCCGAAACACAAATTGACTGCTCATATCTACTGAACGCCATATTTGCTACTGCTACCTCCTAGCAGCAAACCACAGGAGGTCTGTGCATGGGCTTTATTTAAAAAGAAAACTTGAAGAGTTTCACTCTCTCTCTTGGCATAAGAATTATCATGATCTTTTAAGCAGTTTCTTTGTTGCAAAGTTTTGAAATGTTTCATGGACTTATGATTAACCCTATATATTTTTCTTTTCTGAAGTTCGCAGTTAACTATACTTCCTCCAACTGGCTTTGTTTTTAAGATATTAACAGCAAAAATATATCTTCTTCTTCTTCATTCTCCATGGAATAATGGTGTTCTTTGCAGCTGATGCAGTGAAGATGTTGAAGCACAGCATCATATCGGCATGGAAGCAGGTTATGGCAGCTATTTTTTCAGTTCCTGAGTCCAACTAAAAGTAGGAGGTGTATAGCACTTCTTTAGCAGACTCTACTACCATGGGGACTATGACAGTCCCTGCCCTGTTATATGGGGGTGCCAATGGAGAGGTGGGACAGGGTCTTGGTCAGCTATGATTTGCTAACCCTGATTCCAGCATGTCATACTTTAATTTATCAGTTTTGCTGTGTTTTAACCTTTGCTGTGTTTCATTTTTCAGATCCTAGCAATGGTGGCAGCAGTAGCTCAGTTCTGTTATATCCGCAGCAAAAGATTCCCACTGTGATTGCTGTGCCATCAAGTTCAGTCTCATATCCGTTGGCGTTCACGCATGTTACTTATTTATGAGAAGTGGAAAGTTCCAGACCAGACTCATACAGAGGTGATTGTAAAATATGAGGTAACCTCAGACTACTTTACCTTGGTTTTCAGGTAACCGTTGTCTGTTAAAAAAAAAAATGTGTACTACAGTTACCATACGCGTGCATTTGTACACTGTTTTTCTAAATAGCTGTATGGCCGTTGTAACCAGTATTTTAATTTTCCTGCACATAAGTACTTTAATACTTTCACATAAAAATATTTTGTAATGGAGAGAGCTCCATATAACTGTACTTTTTTTTTTTTAACCTCCATGTCAAAAATTTGAGTGACTTCATTGTCACCAGTGTCCGCTGTAAGGAACACCCTCCCCGAGTCCATTCGCTGAGTCTGAACTGCCGTATGTACTTAGCAGAAGTAATAACGACAGTGCACTCTTCATGTAAAGCAATATATAAAGTATGTAATTATCAGCATTAAGGAGGAAGGTATATTTTCATCATTCCTTTGTTATTCAATGAAGGATGTGAGAGGGATGCTATGATGATTATTCCAAATAACACTTTTTCTGGATACTATAGATTTACATATGTAATCAAATCATAAAGCCCTTCACTCAATTTGTAACTATTAATGCCAAAGATGGGCAGATACTTTATGAAAAGCGTAGACAGACTTTGATTTTCATGTTGTGGAATATTTAAGAAGTTCAAGAGCAGTTGAAATGAACAAAAAGGGACGATTATTAAGGCATTTAGCCATTGAAAAAAGGGGTATATTTAAACTGAAAAATTTTGAAGGTGAAAATTCATGAGAAAAGGGTAGGATTATGATATTGATAAAGAAAGTGTAAAGAAGTGAACAAGAAGTTGCATGGCTACTACACTGTGAAAGCAGGAGACAGAGAAGGCTTAAGACCCTTTGAAGCCAAAGTGTTCTTCTGAGAAGTCAGTAGAGTATGGTGATGCTGAGAAGTCAGTACAGTATGATTATGCTGAGAAATTAGTACAGTATGATGATGCTGAGACATTAGTACAGTATGATGATGATGCTGAGAAGTCAGTATAGTATGATGATGACGATGCTGAGAAGTCAGTACAGTATGATGATGCTGAGAAGTCAGTACAGTAGATGATGCTGAGAAATCAGTATAGTATGATGTTGCTGAGAAGTCAGTACAGTATGATGTTGCTGAGAAGTCAGTACAGTATGATGTTGCTGAGAAGTTAGTACATTATGATGTTGCTGAGAAGTCAGTACAGTATGATGTTGCTGAGAAGTTAGTACATTATGATGTTGCTGAGAAGTCAGTACAGTATGATGTTGCTGAGAAGTCAGTACATTATGGTGATGCTGAGGAACAGGAAATGTCTCACTTTCTTTTTATTGATTGTTAGGCACAAAAATTTGTGTAATATAAAATGTTATGATTTATTGTAGCAGTCTGCACAGCGTAGCAGAAGCTGAGAAGGTCCTTGTGTCGTGGAAGTTTTCTTCTTCTCATTATCGGTACTGCATTTCTGGCTGTTGTTTTAGTGTACAGTCGGCCAGGGCAATCATATTTTTACATGTATATTTCATGTTTTATATGTCTGTTGGCTGATTGTGAGATATTTTTTACCCCAACAAAGCAAATAGCTGTGATGTTGTCATTTTGTGGTCCGTGATCTTCATTTCTGGTGTTTTTATTTTATATGTGTCCTTTTATGTGTAGAGTTAGCAGTTATTTGACAGGATAAGTTTTGTTGTCCAGACTGGGCAGGGTTTGAGAGCTTTTGTGAAGTTCTTGGAGCACAATTTAGAAGTGAGATTTGTACTGTGTTAACTCACAAACAACGTTAAAGGTGCATCTTCACTGTTAAAAGATGTTGGCATTATCAGAGCCAAAATATTTATGTTTATATTTTGAGTTAGTGTTAACTTTTGCTGTAAAATCTCAACATTAGATTTTCTGTATCTTTTGCATTGTTAGCCATCTGTTATTGCAAGAAATCGGCCATTGTTGTGAACAAAATAATGAAAATGTTTTTGCTATAGTGCCATGCTGACATGTTTGGTGGGCAGTGGTTTTTTCAACAGTTAGCCAGATACCTACAGCTTAGCAGAAGCTAGTTATCTTTACCTCATATGGAGTACAAAGTGGTGACTTTATTTTGTTGATATCGTTCTTAGTACATGTACTGATTCTTTTATAATAGTTACTATTACTGGCATAAGGTCAGATTATTATAAATTGTAGGTAAAATTGTTCTTTTGTGTTTTAACAGTTTTTAGTCTTTGTTAAGTGTTTTTTTCATCTGTATAACTTACTCGAATGATCAAAATTTTTCTCCATCTAGATCTGAGCTTCTGGAAGCCTCATCCTAGAAAAATGAGTGAAACATTTGTATGTCTTTGTTGGTCGTATGTTTTTTTCTTAATTCCCATTTCCATGCCATTAAGGCTTATTGGGGAATACAGTGTTAGACCTGTATTTTCCATGACCTTTGGCACATGAAAGTGTGATGTGGTCAGTTTCACACCTGGCCGCATTTACCTTCCAGATTTCTCTGGTGTCCATTTTTAGAGGCTTTTTCTGTGTGTACCAGAAAAAATCCCACTGCTGGGACTGAACCTGGTACCACCAGATTAGTAAACTGAGTGCCTAACCACTCAGCTAATCAGGCCGCTACAGTTTATTTACCTTTTACATGCTTTTTTTTTCTTATCTAAGAAGTCATATGTTAAAATAACGAAGTGATTCCTTTGTACGTGGAATTTTCCTGTGAAAGATGTCCCAAGAACACAGACGCCGTTTTGTTTCGTAGTGGTTTGGCAGAGATGATTTGACCGAGGCATAAGTGAGAGAGCTGTACGGTGAAGCTGAGTATTGTGATAGAGTTCTACTAGCTCCCAAACTACAGTGAAATTGTTTTGGGTGGAATTGTCTGATAGCTACAAGAGAAATGATGTGGCTGTTTAAGTTGTAAGCCTTGACAAAGATTCTGTGGAGTTTCCAGTTCTTCCTTTACACTTCTCTTACAGCAAAGTTTTGTGTGGGCTTGTTTGCTGTATTGGATCTGCTGTATGCTTCTGTGGTAAAATTCATGTAAACTAGCTAGATGAGGCTAGGTTCCCACATTCACTTTACTTGTATGTGATAGAGCTGTCTGAAGCTCAAGATCTTCTTCATAGACACTTATACAGACAGGCATTATTGGATGCCAGAAAGGAGCATTCTGAGATCAAGACATAACATTCTCATATGGGTTCCCCATATGGCTGGTGATGTTTAACAGTGTTCAGATTATTCATACTCAGCATAAGCAGGTTTATAAAGATCCATATTAAGTTTTAAACTGTAGAAGTGAGATGCAACTATGGTGGCATTTCGTGAATTAGATGTATTTGTTATTGCAGCTGTATATGTAAGTTCATTTGAAGGAGTGGATACCAGTGCCGTGTTTTTGTGTTAGTTATAAAAGAGTGAATCTCTTTCATTGCCAAATTATTCGCATTAAAGTTCTAAAAAAAAAAAGTATTTCATGTATTCAAAATATTAGTCATTTTTATTTAAAATAATGTTTTGCTTCAAGTAATAAGCTCTACATGTTTGTTCCCATTGAGCAGAATTCACTAATCATCATCATCAGGTGCCATGCCGACTGGCATAGGCTGTTATGCTTCTCCAGAGTACACAATCTTTCATGCAGGCCATTAGCTCAGTTGGTGATCTCCTCTCACACCATCCCGTCAGACTGTCCAGTATAGTTTCTCTTGGTCTTCCTCTTGATCTTCTTCCTCTTGATCTTCCTCCTTCTATTTTTCCTGTTGTTACAATATTCTCAATGCCCCCTCTTCTCAGTGCATGTCCTATGAAAGTACATTGTCTCTCTCTTATTTTTTTTTTACAAGATTTTTTTTTTTGTCTCTCCAGCTCTTCTCATACATTCTTCATTAGTTATTTTTGCTGTCCAGGGGATTTGCAACATTCTTCTGATAAACCACATTTCCGCTGCTTCCGCTAATATGTATAAGAAATCTAGAGTTTATTGCCTGTATAAACATACTTCAGGAAGCCTGCCTGGTTTCTATTGAAAGAAAATTTAAATCCCTGCAAACTGTAAAGAATTTATTTAAAAAAAAAAAAAAAAGAGACTTATCATGGCATGCAAAGACATGATAGTCACTTGAAACACACTTGCCTTGTGTATTTAAAGAGAAGAAACAAGATATCTTCCTAGTTTCACACAGCAGAAGCTTTACTAAATATTGCATTTTATTCAAGAGTAACATTTTTTTTTAAATTTTAATTTCTAAATATTACTTTCATCAGGGTGTTTCACTATAACAGGGTGTTTTATTTTCAGAATTTCTCTGTAATTTTATTGTAATCGATTTTTTTTTTTTTTTTGCAGCAATTAATGTGTTCAAACTTTTATGTTATTTTGTACAGTCATTTCTTTTCTTCTTTTTTTTTTATTTTAAATTTTCAGAATCATCTTAAGCAATGACTGGTCAGCATTAATATTACCAGAATAACAGGTCTTCGGTGTACATTATATGTCAGTATATTTTGTCTGTACTTTGTGTTTATTTTTCCTGACCAGGCTTACAGTGAATATTGCCTGAGCTGTTGTATGGGGTGGGGGGGGGGGGGTTGTAACAAAACCAGAACAGAGAGAGAACTGTGGAAATTTAACAACACAGTACTTTTCTTATAACAGCGTGAAAAGTGTTGCAGAGTAAAAGAAACTTAGCGCTTGCCAGACTAAAAGAGTGCCGCAGAGCATGGTCCAGAACACATTTTATAGAAAGAGCAAAGGATAGATGGTTGTTGAAGTCAGTGACAACCAATTCTTGTTTGGCATGGACCAAAGAGAGGGCACTTGTTGACAAAATCATTTAAACTGGTGAAATAATTGTTACACGAAAACCTTCATTACTTATTTGTACGTGAGATGTCATGGTGGTGCAGTAAATGCTAACTTTAGAAGCTGTACAGTTGCTGAAAGTCTAAATGTGGTTTTGAGTCTCTTGGCATATTCATTGCATAAATGACTTGAAAGTTTAAAATGTTAATCACAGCAGCATTAACCACATGTGCAAAATTTCTAATGACTGATAGCTGATAGCAGAGGAGAGGAAGGATTCTGCTTGAATGTATGCATATGCAAGCAGAGTTCATGCACGTCGGAAGTAATTTCAGGATGTGAAAAAAATAACCATGCTGCATATATATGCCAACAGTTTCTCTCTGTCAGTTGTAGTTTCCTGGCAGAGGTCAAGAAGAATTTGTTGATGGTTTGCTCAGAAAAGAACCACAGTGTATTGCAAGTGAAATGATTATCATAGATGAACTGAAGCATCTTGGTGTAACATGTAACTGCTGCTGCAAATGGACAATCAAAAGTATAACATGATATGAAGATATGCTTTTTTTTTTTTTGTATAATTGTGTAACTGTTTGAAGCCCTGGCATGTACAGATGTTTTTTTTTCCTCAGTTATTCTTCCAGTTGTGTTTTTTTTTTTCTGTTTCTTTCTATTATTAATGCCTCATTCACATGGAAGATCTATTTCTGTGCCATCTTGTATTTGCATTTACATATTTTAAAATTAGTTCTTGCTCATTTTCATAATCTAATGCTTGCAAATGTTTTCTTTCTTTCTTTCTTTGTAATCAGTCTGAATATAGATATTTATATTCTCGTGGCTGATTTATACTTGGATGTCTGTTGTTTCCCCAGCCCCCCCCCCCCCTTATTGTATTAACTGCTATGACATGTCATATTCTGATGTAGATACATGCTGGGGTGTGTACACAGCCTCCTCATCTCTTCTCTCTCTCTCTCCCCCCCCCCCCAGGATATTATTAGAGGTAATATTTAGCATCTCAGGTAAAGCATGCCATGATTACATGTTAGTATACGTGGATCAAGGAGATCTTTAGATGGCTCTTGTCTTGAGATTCTGTTCAGGATTAACTCTAAGAGTTCTTCATTTCAGCAAATGTCCTGCATTTCTAAACGTATAGGTCAGGGTTATTCAGGATGTGGCTCACAGATATCAGAAAAAAATGTGAATAACTTCTCTTAAGAAAAAAATGGTTTCATTTTCATGTGTAGCAAGCTTCTTAGATGTTTTAAGTTCTAGGTCATGCTAAATCTGAAGCTGTATGACCACAAGGTCCACATTTTACTTCAGGGTACAGTGACAGGTCTGCATCTTGTGCCCTCATCCAGGCTGTCAGACCAGGTCTGCATTTATAGTAATGGAGTAGATTGGACACTCTTGGAGTATATGGTGTGAAATCAGAGTTGTGCACCTACAAGGTCTGTCACATACACCTACAAAGACATTGTTTGTAGGACACAAAGACCCGCAAGAACCTACAAGGACATTTGTTTGTAGGACACGAAGATCTACATTTGCCCCTGTGGTATTCATCTGAATTTGTTTAGGCACTAGAACTTCAGTATAATTTAGGTTCTTCCCTTGAGCCAAGAGCTCAGTAGATGCTCACTGTTTCTCGCTTTATGGATTCATTTGTTCAGTATCCAATGTGAAAGGGCAGGAAGGACATTCTGTATCATTCTTCTGTTCTCATAGTCAGATATTTCTTTTTAGTTTTACATGCATCTGACTGTTAACTTTTGCTAAATTATGGTTTGTGGTTTGAGCTTGGTAGTTTTATGATATTTGCTGAGCATGTGGCCCTCAGTTTTATGATATTTGCTTAGCATGTGCCCCCCCCCCCCTTCCCCCCCCCCCCCCCTTCTGGTTTTTTGGTCCCAGGTTTTATGGTAGTACTAACCACAAGCTGATGAACCGGTCAGTGTATATATATATATTGGTCCCAGGTTTTATGGTAGTAGTAACCACAAGCTGATGAACCGGTCAGTGTATATATATATATATATTTTAAAATGTGATGTTCATCACTTATGTAGTCATTTCAACATTTACCATAATTGTGTGCTGTATATCCTTCCTACACTTGTATGAACTGATTGATATTCTGTGGTAAAAATTCACATAATTGTATGTTGTGTATGAGGATAAGCAGAAGATACTTTCAACAGGAAAAAAAAAAATATACACAGTTTTAACATTCTTGTAAGGATAAGTCTTCCCAAAATTGTCTATGAAACCTGCATCAGTCACAGAAAAAAAGAAAAGATGTGCTAGTAAGAAAAGTAAAGAGGACAGACCAACTAGTACAAAAATAACAGAAGGTGGAATGAAAGTACAGGCTGGGGAATAAAGCAGCAGTAGATGTACTTTTTAATTGGAGTTGTCAGACTTGAACATTTATAAATTGAATTTTAAACAAACTTGGAAAGTTTTTCCTGTTTTTCTTTTCTTTTTTTTTTTTTTTTTGTAAGAAAACTCCAAACTGTCTTCTGAAATATTTGTTACTTGTCCTTATCGCTGTATTTGTAAGATCTGTTTACATATTTGTGCTGATTTTTTTTGCATTTCCTGTTGAAAGATGAAGATTGTGAGATAGTTTTGGTAATGAAACAGCCAGTGCCAAGCTGTTTTGTGTCCTAAGCCAGAAAATCCGTATTATGAAAATGTTCCTAAAAAAAAAAGGTCAGCGCTGTACCTCAAGCTGCTGCCTCGATGGCTTAGAGGTAATATGAGGAACAAATCTTTTTATAAATAGGAAACAATAAGGCTTTTGTGCGGTAAAGTAAGAGAACTCAGCTTTGTATGATTAGATCTAAAAAAAACTCGTAGACAAAGCACTTTAGTGAGATGTGAGAGAAAGAAAAAGTCAGTGGTTCAAATCTCTTGTAATTTTTCCATCTCTCACATCTCACTAAAGTGCTTTGTTTAAGATTTTTTCGAGGTCTAATCCTAAAAAACTGTGTTCTCTTACTTTAGAGGTAGTACCAGTTCTGGACGTGGTCTTCTTGTTTTTGTGGATACTCTTGTGATATGACAAACGTTTTGGTAATGGTCTTCTTCAGTCTTCCTGCGAGGTGGTGTTCTTAACTGCCAATGCTGTGAAACTACTACTAAAGCACAGCTTTGTGTCATATAAGGAGTGGGTTTTGGTGGCAGTTTTTTTTTTTAGTCTCTGGGTGAAGCTAAAAGTAGGGGGTGTGCAGTCAGGAGGACTATGGCGATCCCTACCTGTCTGGGGAGCTATGGCAATCCCTACCTGTCTGGGGAGGGCTGTGGCGATCCCTACCTGTCTGGGGGCTATGGCGATCCCTACCTGTCTGGGGAGCTATGGCGATCACTACCTGTCTGGGGGGCTATGGTGATCCCTACCTGTCTGGGGAGGGCTATGGCTATCCCTACCTGTCTGGGGGGCTATGGCGATCCCTACCTGTCTGGGGAGCTATGGCGATCCGTCTGGGGAGCTATGGCGATCACTACCTGTCTGGGGGCTATGATGATCATACCTGTCTGGGGGGCTATGGTGATCCCTGCCTGTCTGGGAGGCTATAGTGATCCCTACCTGTCTGGGGGCTATGGTGATCCCTACCTGTCTGGGGGGCTATGGTGATCACTACCTGTCTGGGAGGCTATTGTGATCCCTACCTGTCTGGGGGTCTATGGTGATCACTACCTGTCTGAGGAGGGCTATGATGATCACTACCTATCAGGGGGGCTATGGTGATCACTACCTGTCTGGGGGGCTATGGTGATCCCTACCTGTCTGGGGGGCTATGATGATCACCACCTGTCTGGGGGCTATGGTGATCACTACCTGTCTGGGGGGCTATGATGATCACTACCTGTCTGGGGGGCTATGATGATCACTACCTGTCTGGGGGCTATGATGATCACTACCTGTCTGGGGGGCTATGATGATCACTACCTGTCTGGGGGGCTATGGTGATCACTACCTGTCTGGGGGGCTATGATGATCACTACCTGTCTGGGGGCTATGATGATCACCGCCTGTCTGGGGGGCTATGATGACCACTGCCTGTCTGGGGGGCTATGATGATCACTGCCTGTCTGGGGGGCTATGATGATCACTACCTGTCTGGGGGGCTATGATGATCACCACCTGTCTGGGGGCTATGATGACCACTGCCTGTCTGGGGGGGGCTATGATGATCACTACCTGTCTGGGGGCTATGATGATCACTACCTGTCTGGGGGCTATGGCACTCCCTACCTGTCTGGGGGGCTGTGGTGATCCCTATCTGTCTGAGGTGCTATGGGTGATCTCTATCTGTCTGGAGACTATGGTGATCCCTACCCAGTTAGTCAGGCTGGACCTGTTACCAAGGGTACCGAAGGAGAGGTGGGACAGGATCTTGATCACCTATAGTTTGTCAACCCTGACGCTAGTATGTCAGTTATGGTCCGTCTACCCTGACGCTAATATGTCAGTTATGGTTTGTCTACCCTGACACTAGTATATCAGCTATGGTTTGTCTACCTTGACACTAGTATATCAGCTATGGTTTGTCTACCTTGACACTAGTATAGCAGCTATGGTCCGTCTACCCTGACGCTAGTATATCAGCTATGGTTTGTCTACCCTGACGCTAGTATATCAGCTATGGTTTGTCTACCTTGACACTAGTATAGCAGCTATGGTTTGTCTACCCTGACGCTAGTATATCAGCTATGGTCTGTCTACCCTGCCACTAGTATATCAGCTATGGGTCAGTGAGTGACAAATCGGACAGTCTTCGGTCATTTTTTAACTCATTAAAATGAACCCAGGGTATCACATAGAAAAGATCATCTTTGGCTGTTATATAAACACTTCTAGAAAGGAGAGAAGAATAACTGAGACCTGTCCTCTGAACCAGAAGATTTACGGATTCCTACTGGCCTCCTCTGGTCCATCTTGCTGTAAGGGGCATATCTGCTTGCATGGCGAGGCGCATCAGTTTACACTGCCCATGTGACTGGCAATGTATGAAGGGAAGCCGAAATATCAGGCGAAGATTCAGTACCACGGAGTAGAGAGTCCCAAGTCCACAGCTAGCGATAGAAGAAATAAATTTACACGTTTCCCAAACACTTTAAGAAGTCCGTTGCAAGTCCTGACATACTGCGCAGGACATTTTCCCTTCTAAAGTTATTGATGTAGACCTGCATTGCCCGAGTGTTTCTCTGACATAAGCAACGTCCATTCTCGAGTATTTTGCTCGCCATGCCCACTCGTTCGCGACTGCCAGCACAACTTCTAGTTTGTTGTAGAGATGGCCTGCACGTATTCTCACACACTTGATACCTTCTATAAATAAATATATTTCATCTTTTTTATTTTATTCAAAGTGTTGAAGGCACTATTTTTCTTTGAAGTTATTTTTTTACAGTACCAGCTTCACTGATATGGTGCGGAAATATTAGAATAGATATAATGTGATGGAGAATTAATATATCTTTCTGAACCTGAAGTGCCCAAGGCACATAGGGCTTCCTCAAGGATCCACAAGCGCCTGTCCTATGCCTTTTTTTTTCTTCTTGCCCAAGTGAGGCTTCTATATAAAAGATATGGCTTGATGAAAAACTTAACAAGAAGGATATGATGTTGTAGGGAACTAACAGAAAAGATGATAAGAGCTACGTAATAGAAAAGATAAGGTCTTGTGAAGGAATTAACAGAAAGAAAATGGTGTAGTGGGGAACTAATATAAAAGTTATGTGTGGTGTTGGATTAACGTAACGGGTATGATGTTGTGTGGAGCTAACGTGAAAGACATGGTAATGAGGAAATAGCAGAACATATGGTGTGGGGAAACTAACTGGAAAAATGCAGTGTTATGGGGAACTAATATGAAAGATAAGGTCTGGTTAAGAAATAATAAAAATTATTGTGCGGTGGTTCCCCGTGGTTGGGAACCAACAGATACAGTGTAGCATGGCTGGGAACTAGCTGATAAGTTATGATATGATGAGAAGCTAGCTAGAAGATGGTTATGGCGGGAACTAGCTGATAAGTTATGATATGATGAGAAGCTAGCTAGAAGATGGTTATGGCAATGAGCCACCAGAGAAGACGTAGTGTATATGAGAACTAAAAGACGATGATATGTTGTGGCTGAGAATTAACTCATTTGTTCCCAATACATCACTGACATTGTCAGATCTTGCACGCCAGTGTAAACCAATGCTCAGAGCAATATTTAGGCGAAATCTAACTAAAATGAAAAGTAGCACGTCTAACTCGCCCCGTATTCTTAAAATTCATGGTAATTTCGATCCGGGTTTCTTTCTACTGAAATCTCTCAACAGAAAATTTCTGGCACATCATGCAAAATAATTCATGAGTGAAAGAGTTAACTTAAAAAAAAAAAACAATTCAAAGGGAAAACAAAATTCAGTCTTCTAGAAGGATCCCCAGCAGAAAAAAAGAGAGCTAGATAACCAAACTAGTTCAATAATGTGAAAGCTTACCTTGCACGTGTAAACGATTTTATGTCCCACAATGCTCAATAACATATGGCACTCGCGACAAAATTTATGATGGCGTGTATTGACGAAGTGAAGGAGAATTCAACTGTACAGTATGTAAGTATTGAAACAATAAAAAGAGGGCGTGTCTAGAATTTGGCCGTGTCATCTTCTGGTGGCTGAAGGTGTAAGGCGATAAGAACACACTCCTTCCCCTTCCCCCCCCCCCCCCCAGCAATTTTAAACATGTTCTGCTTTATCGAAAAACGAAGACATTGATCATTTCTGAAGAGCCTGTCAAGCTGTCGACATATTTTCACACAGAAAACGCAAGCCATCGATGAAGTAAGCACGAAAGATATCGATCTTGGAATACCATAGCCGCAAGTGAGAGCCAACAGACAAGTAGAAATGGTCAGATTCTGATTTTGTTCTATATATATATATATACACACACTATTGTTAGTATAATGAGATTCTTCTTCTTCTTCTGCTTTCAATTATTTCCACGAATCCAGCTGTCAACAGGAGGTCTTTGTCGGAGCCCCAGAGTTTCTCCTTCATGCTTTTATATAATGAAAATGAGTAAGGTACTGCATGAATATAAGAATACAAAATCCGACAATTAAATAATGAGACTGATTTTATTATGGCCAAGACAAAAATACCGTCTATGTAGCAAAGCATGGAATCCAAAGAGACAACCTTCATCTATGATCTGGCACCTTTTCATCTCTGCCCAATAAGCAGACGACAAACAATCCGCCATTTTGCTGACATAGTCAGAAGTGCATTGTTACGTAATCAGCATGGAGCAAAAAGCTAACCTTAAATTCTGTTTAAAACTCGGAAACAGTGCTATTGAGACAGTTGAATTGATGCGACAAGTTTATGGGGAAAATTGCTTATCTCGTGCATAGATATTCAGGTGGTATTCACGATTCAGAAGTGGTGTGGAAACGATTACAAATGCAACTAGACATGGACGCCCAAATTCTGTTCATAATGAGGAACTCATTGTAAAAGTCAGAGAACGGATACAAGAAGATCGTTGTTTGACTGTGAGGATGATGGCAGATGAATTTGGTGTTAAGCGAAAGACCATTTATAAAATTTTAGTGGAAGATTTGGGCAATAAAAAAGTTACTTGCCGGTTTGTACCACATTCGTTGTCTGATGACCAAAATCATCAGCGTGATGAGTACGCAAAAGACATCATCAAAAAGTGTCGCAGAAATAAACATTTCTTAAATGTGGTTGTTGCAGAGGGTGAAACATGATCCCACAACTAAACGCCAAAGTGCTCAGTGGAAGTCATCATCACCACCAAAAGGAACAAAAAATTCGTCTTCAAAAGTCGAAAGTGAAGACAATGTTGGTGTGCTTCTACGGCAGCAAAGGAGTTATTCACAAATAATTTATTCCAGAGGGACAGACTGTCATTGCCAAAGTTTATTTAAGTATTTTGAAACGCCTATTGAAAAGGATTCTCCGAGTCCGACCCGAGTATTCAACACCTTGCAGCTTTTTCCTTCTTCATGATAATGCACCGGCACACGGGGCCATAGTTGTACAGGAATTTTTGTCCCAAAAACAACTGTGTGTTCTCAACCATCCACCCTATTCCCCAGATTTGTCTCCCTGCGATTATTTTCTATTCCTAAAATTAAAGTTACCATTGAAAGGATGCTTCTTTGACGATACTGATGACATCCAAAGGGTTGTAACATCGAGTATAAGGGCCATACCAACAGAAGAACTGCAGAGGTCGTTCCAGTGTTTGTTAGATCGTGCCACTCGCTGTATCAAGGCACAAGGAGCTTACTTTTAATAAAATACAGGTTATATCTTCAACTGCTGTTTATTTTATTTTTTAATGGAATTAGTCTCATTACTTAATTGTCGGACCTTGTATGTTGTATAGTTTTAGAGGAGGTCAGCACAGATTTGATAAACAAACACTTAGGCTGTGGGTAGATGAACAGACTGGTAACTGAGTAGATTGATGGATTAACTGAATAGAGGGAGAGATAGACGAAAGACTGAGCCGACTGGATAAAACGAACGGACGAAAAGACAGACGATAGGACGGACATACGGCAAGACAATGAAAATAATATCTATTATGAACAAACCGACAAGGAAACTGACAGCCGTAAAACGTCCAACAAAACACTGCCGTTCTGATGTAAAAATCAATATCAACATTTGTTAAGTGTTCTCGGGAATGTATTATAAAGAAAACGGTGGCTGGGGAAAGTACAGCATTAAAACAGACGGCTAACTTTTCAAATCTACGCACGCAGACCCAGAATAAAAAAAAGATGTTGTAGAATAATTTAGGCAGTAGCGGTCTTACAGTGCCTGTTGGAAAACTAATGATTAAGTAATATGTAGAGTAATGTGTTATATTTTTTACAAATGTTGACATAATATTTATTCTTCACAAGCAGATATCAATCGTTCTGCCGCTAGTTCCTAGCAGGGATAATATACTCAGCACGTGTTTATGATATTTTTAGCCGTTTTTTTTTCTTTTTGTGGTCCTGTTTGTTTAGTGATAAACATATGCAAAATGCGCTATTCATTCATTCATTCCTTTGCATGTCCCTTGCGGAACTTTGCCTCCCAAACAGCACTCCTGTAGGCCTCTCGGTTGTGAGCAAGATGGCCTGCTGCTGCTGCATCCATTTCCAGATCATCAACGATGTCTTGCAGCCATCTTCGTTTCGGTCTTCCTCTTTTCCTTTTTCCCATTATGTATCCTTCCAATACGGTCTTCTCTAAATTATCATGACGTTTAATGTGGCCAAAATATTTAAGTTTTCTCTCTTTAATCCTCTTTACTAGCCAGCCTTCTTCAATATTAAGCTCTTGTAGTATAGAAATGCGCTATATTTATCATAATTTAAAAAAAAATAACACACCCGACTGTTGTTCCATAATCCAACATTTTCACGATTTTTCCGTTTGTAAGAATTAATTAGCAACTGTCCTGCAGTTTCTCGAAAGATAAAACGGAAGCAAGGATGATTTGTGCTGGACTGTCAGGATGGTTAACGTGGTCGAGAAACCAGAGATGGTCAAAACCCTACCCCCCCCCCCCCCCCCCGGGTGCTCCACCACCTGGCAGGTTTTTGTGTTCTTTCGGCAACCTGGCTAAAAGGAAACCGTGTAGTAATATTTTACCATGTAAATGCTGCTTAGATGATTTCTGCTTATCTAAGGGATGTAATGAACAATTATAGTAGAGTCACGTACAATTTAGTCCCTTAAGATCTGAACTAATAATAAAATGTTTCACCTTATAACATTTGGACAGAGTTTCTCGTGAATTTGGTAGTAGCCTGTCTGTTTGTGTCAACAGCAGACAAAGTGTAACCACACAGTGATAGTTTCACGAGATGTTTGAGTAAGGTAGCTTTAGCTCACAGTAAGAAGGATTTCTCAGGACGTCACTGTTCAGGGTAGATTTTGGGGTGAGTAAAGTTCAAGGGAAGATGTAGCCGGGAAAGTTTTTTGGTCAAGTTAGTTCTGTTCTAGATTTTAGGGTGTAGAGTCTATTTTTTGTAGCTAGCTTGTACAGAAGGTTGTAATGTAGTCTACAGTGTAGAATTGTCCTGTTTAGGACAGTTAGTTCTTGTTTGTTAATTAGAAATAGCCTGTGGTGCATTTTTTTTAGGTTGGAATTCGTTAATTTGTGGGAAATTTTCGTCGATCTTGTGAGTATGAAGATGTCTGATTTTTTGTATGTTGCTAGAGGTTTATTCCCAATGGTGTAATCACGCCGGGAATCATGTTTGTATTCTTGTCAAGCCTTGTGGCTTCATCTCATTCTCCGTCCATAACAACACTCATCTTCCTGTACAATAAAGCTTATGTCTTGAATCTGAACCTACGCTCTTGGCTGTTCCTAAAGACTTGCATTGTTGTTAAGTAGTAAGCCTGAGCAGTGAAGTCTAGTTGTCTAGTGGGACTAAAGGAGAGAGCCTGGGTCGTTATCTGTTTCTTAGGGCATATTACAGAAATAACTTGAAGATTCCAAGATCATCTAATAAATTTTGATCCTGAGAGTAAACTACATAAAATTGCTCTCCTACTAAATAATTTACTACACAACAATAATACGTCTTTAGTCGACAAGAAGAGATAAGTCTTTAACAGCCTGATGTTGTCCAAATGCTAGGGGTATCAGACAAGCAACTCGTTCTTTAAGCGCCCCCCCCCCCCAACCTTCCTTTTTTTTCGAGATGTCGGAGCTCTCAAGAATGCGGCGAAATTTATGAATGAAACTGGAATGTGAATATGAGAAAGAATTCATAAAATTAAGAAGAAGGTAATGACAGGCTCGCTGTGTTACTTAACGATATATTGTTCACCAATTAAGCTGCTGTTTTCTTAACAGAATTGATAAGAACTGTGTTGTTATTTTTTAGTATTAAGCTTATCTTTGCTGTATAAGGAGACTACGTTACAGGAATACATTGACCGACTAGAACTATAACAACCCTGCTGTTGCTGCAACTTTAAATGGTCGCTGAAAACGAAATCACGCGAACAATAACAACCGCGTTAGTTTTGTTAGAGAAAGTGATGACCTTTGAACTCAGGCTCGAGTTTTTTTTTTTGTAATTAGTACATAAATGAATAATATAAACTGTCTTTGAGACTGTGGGATTTTACCTTCATGTGAACGCTAGCGTTCAACTCTAATCAGTGTTTTCTAATGTAGGTACGTATTTGTGTGAGATCAAGCAGATGTAAGTAATTGACTCTGTCAGATAAGTAAACATTAACGAGGCACTGTTGATGTAAATTCACATTCTGTTAAATTATTAGGCATTTTGTTAGCCCCCCCCCCCCTCTTTCCCCCGCTTTCTGTTAGAAAAATTTGACGTGACAACTGAAAGCAGCAAGTCAAACGGTTTGGCCACATTACATGACTACCACCAGACAGTATAACACAGAAAGACACTCATATTAAGAGTTGTAGGTAACAGAAGAAGAGGCCAGTGCACGCAAGAGATGGAGGGAGGAAATCACAGAGACCTTAAATATCCTATTATATGAAGTAAAATTGCCAAGCCCAGTCAAGACGCCTATTTGTCAATTCAACACTGAAAGATATATGAGGAAGGAGACAACAAGATTGAAGATTGTTCATTTTATATTCTGTAATTAGCATCGTTTCTTTACTTTATTGTGTCTGTGATAATACATGTAACAATAAGAGACAGAAATCAGTAACTACACAATCAGGACAAGGGTTGGAGTAACCCCAGTACTACGCTATGTAGGTAACCCTGTCATGCCTTAGAGGCACATAGGGATATGGTGTTAGTGCCCATATTTTCCTTGACCTGTCAGCTACACTAGAGGGTGATATGGTCAGTATCACGCCTGGCTGCCTTTCCTTCCCCAACTCCAGAAGAAGTCGGGTACCCATTTCTACAGCTGGGTGACTGGGGTGCCGCCGGCCGGATTACTACGCTATATGTTCAAGTAATATGGCAGATGGTTTGACCAGGTTACACGGTTACTATAGCACAGAAAACAACCATGCTAAGAATTGTAGGAAACAAGAGGAAGAGACACCCACGAAAGAGGTGAAGGGAGGAAAAATACAGAGCCCATAAATGTTACAAAACGTGTTACTTCTCTTATAAATTGTTTCCAAAATTTGAAGTATAAGAACAAGAAATGTTAAATGTTTTGGCAAAATTGTTAAGAATATTAATGCAGTGAAACAATGATTGAGTGAACGTTTGAAGAGAACAAGACACAGGGGAACACAACACAGGGGGTGGAGAATATCAACAAATGCAATGCGAAGAGTGTGCCTGCGTGCGTGCGTGTTTGGGCTATGTGCTGTGTGCATCTGAGCACACATACAGAGAGAGAGAATATCACATATACTGTATGTATAAGTGCTGTGCATAAAATTTTGTACTTGTAATTTGTATATATATATATATATATATATATATATATATATATATATAATTCACTGAATGTCGATAGAAACTGACAGTCATGTTCATCTATTTTTATGTTTGTTTTGTTTTTTGGTCCCTTCCTTTCGTTTCCTGTGTCGTTTAATGGGCCCATTCATTATTTTTGTTTTTGTGGTTGGTCTTAGCATTTGCATTTTTTTTTTTTCTGTGAGTTTTAAGAAAATTGTCAAGTTCTGTACTTTCCAACTTGCCTTCTCACTAAAGTCAAATGTGCCTGTCTTTACTGTGTTACTATTTTTGTTCGTTACTTATATGAAAGTTGGCCATTACTTGAAACCGTGTTTTCTGCCTGTTCTGAATTAGTTATACACTGCCTCCAGTCATCAGTCGCGCTTATAGGCTCATCAAACCTAAAGTTGGCAACACACCGATATGGAAGTCAAGCCAGTCCTGTGTATCACGCAGACATGAGGTTTATTGGTGAACTGAATGGAAATGAAGGTGATGATGACGATATTCTGACCACCAGCAGGTTGCCACTGCCACATGGCGTGTCCATTGATTCTTCCACACTCCAGTAACAGTTATAACATCCATTTGCTCAACAGAGACACCTCAAAAACCATCCTCTGAGGTACACAACCAAACGTAGACTAACACCCTTTCTCCCACAATTCTGACTCACTGGATTCACAAACCACGTGACCTTCTGGAAGGATTTCGACCCTTATCCGGACGTTCAAAATAGAGACTCATAAGGCGAGAAATGTCCTTTCTGTGGAGAAAAACCAGTTATCTCCCGTACTGTTATATCATGACGTGTCCAAGGACTTGTGCTGAGGACAAGAGATTTCACAGCAGCTATTCTTTGCTGCGTACAGATATGGATGGATGGATGGATGGATGGATGATGGATGGATGGATGGATGGATGGATGGATGGATGGATAGATAGATGGATAGATAGATAGATAGTAGATAGATAGATAGATAGATAGATAGATAGATAGATAGATAGATAGATAGATAGATAGATAGATAGATAGATAGATAGATAGATAGATAGATAGATAGATAGATAGATAGATAGATAGATAGATAGATAGATAGATAGATAGATAGATAGATAGATAGATAGATAGATAGAACTGTTAAATTTCTGTTTGATGACAGAAATGTAAGTCATACAAAAACATATGACCATCTTTATCAGATACGAAAGAAAATGTTCTGATACACCACTATTTTTTACATAGGTTAAAACGATCAGTTGTGCCTCTAAGTTCTCAATACTGGCCTCGTCCCTTTGAGACTTAAGACTCAGCTGCTACCTCGGTTTGCTAACGCCCAGTCTCTTATATATGATACGTATAGAAATATTTAGTATGCGACTGTCCGACAGTTATTTTTATGATTGATTTTATTAATTTTGTTGTTGTTGCAAGGAGGTCATGCCACGTATATAGAAATAAAAACAGATTCAGCAATGCACGAATAATATAATGCTCTGTATCTGTGATTATCGAGTGCCTGAGATCAAATCAAATTTCATTTTAAATAATTATTGGCACATTTCCAACCTAATTTGTCTCTTTGAGTGTACCATATAATGTTTGTTCTTCAGATGCTTGTCGAGTTCAAGTGTCCACTTCAAGTCACGATTTGTCACTTACCGTCGTTTATGATTGTATGACTCGTGACGTCAGTACCGTCTCTTTGCTAGAGGCTTTCATTCAGTGATTCCATCTTACTTTCACGGCGGCTATCTATCTATCTATCTATCTATCTATCTATCTATCTATCTATCTATCTATCTATCTATCTATCTATCTGTCTGTCTGTCTGTCTGTCTGTCTGTGTTTATTTTGCCGGTCACAGATGTACATTTTCATGTTCAAAATATAAATACTTACACACATGCTATTATTGTTGTTGTTGTAGATGATATTACTAATACTATTTATTTTACAACGTATAGTTAACAATACAGTTCCAGACGTACGAATTTGAGCACTTAATCTGCTGAATCATGATTTAAGATTAGAATTACTCAGTCAGTTGACCTCAGCTTGTATCTTTAACGAAGTCGCCACTGCATGTTAAATTCATAAATTAACTGTCTTTTTGGGGATTTTGACACGAAGAAAGTAACTTGTCTATGTTGGGCTAATCTCTTCTCGGCTCGGTCAATCATTTCCAGAAGAAGAACAATGTCCATACGTCTGAAAATCTTCCATTTATAGGGCTGTCATAAATTATGTTGGTTGAAAGCTGTGTCAGTGTCCCTCTCTCCGAGATAATGCCTCTTCTTTAAAGCTATGGGTGTGACAGCCGCTGCTAGACATGTTTTTTCTTATAAAGCAACAGGCGAACCTGCCCAGACAAAATCTTGTTTTATAGCCAGACTTCTCAATCATGTTACTATCACACTCTTTCTTGCAGTTAAGCATTTACGCTTTCCAAGTTTCTCGCGCTCCTCTCTCTCTTCTCTCCTCTCTTTCTCCTCTCTCTCCCCTCTCCTCTCTCTCTTCTCTCTCTCCTCTCCTCTCTTCTCTCTCCTCTCTCTTCTCTCTCTTTCTCCTCTCTCTCCTCTCTCTCCTCTCCTCTCTCTCCTCTCCTCTCTCTCTTCTCTCTCTCTCCTCTCTCTCTCTCTCTCCCTCGTGATACAGGCAATGAAAGTGAAGGTGACATGCCAATGTCAGTGCTGGAGAACCACAGCCGACCAAGACCTTGTCCCACCTCTCCGTTGATAACTCCTTCCTCCTCCTCCCCAGAAACAGGCCTAGCCTGATTAACGGGGCAAGAATCGCCATAGCCCCCATGGTGGTGGAGCCTGCTAAAGAAGTATGGCACACCCCTCTGTTTTTTAGCTTCATTCAGGGACTTGGAAAAAAAAACATAGCCGTCGTATCCCGCTCCCCAGTCCATCACGATGTTGTGCCTCAATATCTTCACCACATCGGCTGCAAAGAACACAGCTCGCAGTTCCAAGAAGAACAAGAAGAAGAAGCTATATTTTCATCATGAATTATCACGTGACCTCTTGTTTTTCCTATAGAACTGATCTCCTATTTTCACTGTTCCTTTACCTCCCAAGTTAGAGTTTAAGAAATTATGATAACAAAGACCCTGTCTCACATCTTTGCTAGTGCTGCCAGTAACTGGCTGAGCCTGGCCAACAGGTCTCGTTTCTTCTTCGCTATTTTATTCGGTTTGTTCCCTTTGGGGGAACGAATTTCATAGTGCTAGAGTAACGCCACAGTTATCAGGACCTGTGAATCAGATCTCGTCAAGACCCTGTTTAATCTCTCCCTTTATTCTCCTGGTAGCAGACTCAGCCTGGTCAGTAGAGTAGGGATCTTTATGGCAATCACGGCGCGCAAGTCTGCCTGCTCCCCAAGTTCCAGAATAAGAGAGACAATCGTCATTATGAAGCTTAAATATACATAACGTTGCTCTCACCCTGTTGTAATGACGTTTCTAATTGTTCCTGAATTTGGAACCTCTGTTACCAAAGCTTATGAAATATGTCCAAAAACATTCTTTCGCTGAATTTCTTTCAGAGCATTCTGTATGTGCATTAAAACAAAGAAACAAACAAACAAAAAAAGCTACCATAGTAAAGTTACCAGAGGGACTGACTTCTGTTTGGAATGGCGTCTCAGCAGAAATCTGTCAGCGGCGAAGACAAGAGCACCGAGTCAAGCCAGACTATGATAGACCAGATGAAAGAGATCATGACCCAGAAAGCTAAGGTGAGTACAAATATTTATTCCAGAAAAAGGGAGGCAATCGTCTTTATGTACAGTCTAGGGTATTTGTCGCCCTTATGTGATTGTCTTTTGTGTAGCTTCCGGAGTAGAGGTCGTTTGAAATGATTATAGATCATGCGAGGCAAGAAGGTCGTGAAAAGGCGAATTGTGTTGACGGTTGAAGGATGGACATCCTACGCTTGAGTGTGAACCTGAGCAGATGGATTTTGTCATGTTACTGTCGAGAAGATGGATGTCTTGTAATTGTTATTGGAGTTTTTTGTTTTTTTTTTGGAAGTATGAATGGACTTGCCATGTGGCAGGGTAACATGCCGGCAGTCAACATTTCGTCGTCACCATTTCATTGCCATCAAGTCCATCAAATAAACCTCATATCAGCATGTCAAGCTGGACTGGTTTGGGTTTCCGTATCTGTTTGTGCCAACTAAAGGTTAGAAAGAATCTGGTAGTGAAGCTGGTGTCTGGAGACGGTGTATAGCTAATTCGAAACTACTCAGCATTCAGAAAAACTAGTCCAAGATAATATTCAAACAGTACCAACTAGTGTCCTACCGTACAAAACAGTAACAAGACCGCTTCATATTTATACAGTGCAGTGAAAAAGTACTAATGCTACTACAAGTACAGTTGTAATATTGTGTAAATTACTTGACTCAATCCCACTAGCGCACTGACTTCATCAATGGTTCGAGAAGAGTCTCCGTGGATAATGTCGTTTCTGGGGTCAACCCAGACAACTGGTGGACCTGGAAGACTATCATCATCAACCAGTGTTCATCATCAGCCCTTTAAACCTGGGAGACCACTCGTATGTCTTGGAACGATTCATGGCCTGTTCCCCAAAGAGCCGTCTTCGACATTTTGATAGCATTCTGCAGTGTGGCCGTTTTTCCTAACCTGAAACAGAATTTGATGCAAACGCGCCGCTCGCGAAAATCCGCCATGTTGGAAAACGCCGAGAGCACTTAACACCTGTTAAACTTCCGTTGTAGACTTCCATTTTCATCACAATGATACGAGAGTCATACCGAAAGTCGTGAGCAATTTTTATATAAGAATTTAGAGATTGAGAAAATATAAATGTATCATCTTAATCTGAATCCTTTGCATTTCACGTAGAGGTCACATGACGTGATTGTAATCATCGTGTGTCACATGACTACGCGGAGCAGAAACAAAATGGCGGGTGCTGAAGTTTCGTTTCGGCAACGTGCTGTTATCTAGTTCCTCGTTAAGGAGAGAAAATCTCCGCTGCTGAAATTCACCAAAGACTTCAAATTGCTTATGGAGATGTGTGTATGTATGCTAGCAGTGTTAAGGTGAAACATTTCAAAAATGGAAACACGAGCATCCAAGATATGACTCGCAGCGGTCGCCCTCAAACTACCTCCACTTAACGCAACGTGAAAAGGTTTGACGACATCATTAAACAAGACAGACGGGTCACAGTATCCGAAATCGCTTTAAATCTTGGAATAGGACACAGTGCAGTACAGGAAATTATTGAAATCCTAGGCTATAGAAAAGTTTGTGCCCGCTGGGTCCCATGTTTATTGACTGAAGATCACAAAGCTGTGAGAAAAACCATCACTCAAGTGAGGAAATTCAGAAAATAGGTTAGGAAATTCTTCCACACTCTGCCTATAGCCCCTTTCTGGCAGCCAGTGATTACCATCTTTTCAGTTTTGTGAAAGAACAAATGCGAGGCCATCACTACAACACAGGAGAGAACGTTCAGAAAGCAGTGCGTCTGTGCCTTCGGTCAGCTGGAACAGAATTCTACCGGGAGGCTATTTTCAAACTTGCAGGACGATGGGGAAAATGTGTGCAGAGAAATGGAGATTATATTGAAAAGTGAAGAAAAAGATGCAGTTAAGATGATAATTTATATCTTCTTTATATATAAATTCTGATTTTTTAAAAAATTGCTCACGACTTTTGGTATGAACCTCGCATAGTTTAAATTTAATTTGTGTGTTTTGCGGCCCTTGAGTTTCGTAAAACTGACATTTTGTAAAGTGTGCGGGCCGCATGACGATGGAAAAATATTTTTTGGCCCGCCGAACAAAAAGAGATTGCCAATGCCTGCCCTAGATTTAAGCCTGTCAACATAATGGCTAAACCCGTTCTAATTTGTTCTCTGTGTTTTGACACCTTCATAAATATACCAGATTAATCAATATTATATATGACATTAATTGTCATGTAAAAATCTCCATCCTCATTTCATTCCTTCAGGAACTCTTTCGTGTGTGCGACCAGGAAGAAAAGGGCTACATCATAAAGATAGACATGCAGAGACTGAGGGCGGAGTTACCGGTGTCACCTGACCAACTTGACGTGGTCTTTGATTCGCTAGACACCAACTGCAATGGCTATTTAACCGTACAAGAATTCATCAACGGCTTTGGTTGGTGTTTGCTGCTTTAACCGTATTTTGTGACAGACAGTGTGTTCTATGCTTTTCTCGACCTTTCTACACTAGCGAAATCTTTCATATAATTTTTCAGTCCTTAGTGAATCTCTACACCCCACCCCCCCCCCCTCTCTCTCTCTCTCTCTCTCTGAAACTCTAGGTACCCAATCCACATGGGGGTTTCCGCAAGAGTTTTCCACAGACACCTGTCTTTCGTCCTCCCCACCCCACCCCCTCGCGCTTTTTGGCCATGTGATCCCTCTATTGTTCACCACTCTCTGTTGCTCCTATCCATGACTCCTTTGGTCTTTCCTTACTTCTGTTCCCCTGTGGTGTCCATCTCAATGCTATTTTTGGTAGGGAGTCACCATTCCTCCGGAATGCACGCCCCCCAACCGTCGCCAAAGTCTTTCCTCAATAATCAAAGTCTTTGGCTTCATCTGCATTTCTGCCAGCAAGGTGTTATTTCTGAGAATCCCTGCATAAACGTTGTTATATCTACAACTTGCGCTTTGTTAGGATGAGGGGAGTAGTGGTGGTTGGGGGGGGGGATGGTGGGTGAGATTGGATCTTAAATAGATTTTGTTCTAGAATCTGGCGACAGCGTGACTGAGTCCTTTTGTTCTAGACCCTGGTGACAGTATGACTAAGTCTTAATTATCTTTTCTTGCAGATCCTGGTGACAGTATGACTAAGTCTTAATCATCTTTTCTTGCAGATCCTGGTAACAGTATGACTAAGTCTTAATCATCTTTTCTTGCAGATCCTGGTAACAATATGACTAAGTCTTAATCATCTTTTCTTGCAGATCCTGGTAACAGTATGACTAAGTCTTAATCATCTTTTCTTGCAGATCCTGGTAACAGTATGACTAAGTCTTAATCATCTTTTCTTGCAGATCCTGGTGACAGTATGACTAAGTCTTAATCATCTTTTCTTGTAGACAATGGTAACAGTATGACTGAGTCTTAATCATCTTTTCTTGTAGATACTGGTAACAGTATGACTAAGTCTTAATCATTTTTTCTTGTAGATACTAGTAACAGTATGGCTAAGTCTTAATCATCTTTTCTTGCAGATACTGGTAACAGTATGACTAAGTCTTAATCATCTTTTCTTGTAGACCCTGGTAACAGTACGACTAAGTCTTAATCATCTTTTCTTGTAGACCCTGGTAACAGTACGACTAAGTCTTAATCATCTTTTCTTGCAGATCCTGGTAACAGTATGACTATGTCTTAATCATCTTTTCTTGCAGATCCTGGTATACAGTATGACTAAGTCTTAATCATCTTTTCTTGCAGATCCTGGTAACAGTATGACTAAGTCTTAATCATCTTTTCTTGCAGATCCTGGTGACAGTATGACTAAGTCTTAATCATCTTTTCTTGTAGACAATGGTAACAGTATGACTGAGTCTTAATCATCTTTTCTTGTAGATACTGGTAACAGTATGACTAAGTCTTAATCATTTTTTCTTGTAGATACTAGTAACAGTATGGCTAAGTCTTAATCATCTTTTCTTGCAGATACTGGTAACAGTATGACTAAGTCTTAATCATCTTTTCTTGTAGACCCTGGTAACAGTACGACTAAGTCTTAATCATCTTTTCTTGTAGACCCTGGTAACAGTACGACTAAGTCTTAATCATCTTTTCTTGCAGATCCTGGTAACAGTATGACTATGTCTTAATCATCTTTTCTTGCAGATCCTGGTGACAGTATGACTAAGTCTTAATCATCTTTTCTTGTAGACAATGGTAACAGTATGACTGAGTCTTAATCATCTTTTCTTGTAGATACTGGTAACAGTATGACTAAGTCTTAATCATTTTTTCTTGTAGATACTAGTAACAGTACGACTAAGTCTTAATCATCTTTTCTTGTAGACCCTGGTAACAGTACGACTAAGTCTTAATCATCTTTTCTTGTAGACCCTGGTAACAGTACGACTAAGTCTTAATCATCTTTTCTTGTAGACCCTGGTAACAGTACGACTAAGTCTTAATCATCTTTTCTTGCAGATCCTGGTAACAGTATGACTATGTCTTAATCATCTTTTCTTGCAGATCCTGGTATACAGTATGACTAAGTCTTAATCATCTTTTCTTGCAGATCCTGGTAACAGTATGACTAAGTCTTAATCATCTTTTCTTGCAGATCCTGGTGACAGTATGACTAAGTCTTAATCATCTTTTCTTGTAGACAATGGTAACAGTATGACTGAGTCTTAATCATCTTTTCTTGTAGATACTGGTAACAGTATGACTAAGTCTTAATCATTTTTTCTTGTAGATACTAGTAACAGTATGGCTAAGTCTTAATCATCTTTTCTTGCAGATACTGGTAACAGTATGACTAAGTCTTAATCATCTTTTCTTGTAGACCCTGGTAACAGTACGACTAAGTCTTAATCATCTTTTCTTGTAGACCCTGGTAACAGTACGACTAAGTCTTAATCATCTTTTCTTGCAGATCCTGGTAACAGTATGACTATGTCTTAATCATCTTTTCTTGCAGATCCTGGTAACAGTATGACTAAGTCTTAATCATCTTTTCTTGTAGACAATGGTAACAGTATGACTGAGTCTTAATCATCTTTTCTTGTAGATACTGGTAACAGTATGACTAAGTCTTAATCATTTTTTCTTGTAGATACTAGTAACAGTACGACTAAGTCTTAATCATCTTTTCTTGTAGACCCTGGTAACAGTACGACTAAGTCTTAATCATCTTTTCTTGTAGACCCTGGTAACAGTACGACTAAGTCTTAATCATCTTTTCTTGCAGATCCTGGTAACAGTATGACTATGTCTTAATCATCTTTTTTTGCAGATCCTGGTAACAGTATGACTAAGTCTTAATCATCTTTTCTTGCAGATCCTGGTAACAGTATGACTAAGTCTTAATCATCTTTTCTTGCAGATCCTGGTAACAGTATGACTAAGTCTTAATCATCTTTTCTTGCAGATCCTGGTAACAGTATGACTGAGTCTCAATCATCTTTTCTTGCAGATCCTGGTAACAGTATGACAGAATCTTAATAAGTTTTTGTTCTAGGCTCTGATAACAATGTCCTCTCTACCGAAATCATATTAACTTTCTCTCTCTTAAGCAATACCAAAATATCAGTGAATCTTGGATAATCTAAGACAACAAATAAATTTACAAGTTTTTTTTAAAATTTCTGTCTTGCATGAAGACATTTTTTCTGAATATTACCCATGCCTGTACAGATTATCATCTTTTTACATCTTATATCCTTCCTATGCTGTTAAATGTCACATAGGGCTAGCAAAGTAGTTTGCCAAGTTTTCCTGTTTTCGGCCAATTTTTCAACCTCATCAAAGGATGTTATGACCACTAATTTGGCCTCTCTTATATGAGCAGCATATCTGTAGAATGTCTGGAACAGAGTGAAGTTGTATGATATCGTGCAGAATGTCAGACGGGCCTTTGTGCCGAATTCTTAATCCTTTGGAAATAAAGGTCAGTCAATCAATCTCTTCACAATGTCCTCTTTATAGTTTCACGTGGTCGACCTACTTTTCTTCGGCCTATTGTGTACCACTTGACTGTTGTTTGTTCATCTGCCGTATCTCTGTGTTCTTGAATTCGTTCAACTTTATACCGAGTATTTTTCTTAGGCTCTTTTTTTTCCATTCATTCATTTGCGTGTCCCTTGTGGAACTTTTGCCTCCCTAACAGCATTCCTGTAGGCCTCTCGGTTGTAAGCAAGATGGCCTGCTGCTGATACATCTATTAAATCTTTTTTCCATACGCTCCTTAAAAAAATATTGCTACTGATTTTTAATCGATGGAAAAAAGAATGCACAAGTATCATGTTTTGGGATATCAAAATTAAACAAGGTCCACATTAATTGTGGAATTAATTAGCGCAGAACTGAATGTTAACATCAAAAGTCACAAACCTATTTAAAACTAACTACACCGATCCGCTTCCTTTCTCAGGGAAGTTTTGTTTATTTTCTTCCCCAGGTAATTTTATTGGTTTTCGACCTCCAGTTCCTTCCCATGAATATAATGTTGAAGAAGATCATGTAAGAATTATTTTTAGTGAAATTGTATAATAATAATAATAATAATAATCAGGGGAGAAATAACGAAGGGAGAAGAAAAAAGAAGCGAATGGGAAGAAGGAAGGAAAAATATGCAGATCATACAGAGGATTTGACTTACTCTGCGACAAGGCAAAGAAAATCTCTCTCTCTCTCTCTCTCTCTCTCTCTCTGAACCTTAAGTGCCCAGGGCACATGGGGCTTCCGCAAGGGTTTTCCACAAATGCCTGTCCTTCGCCATTTTTTTCTGCTCTTGCCCAGGTGAGCCCTCTATTGCTCAACATCCTTTCTGTTGTTCTTCTCCATGTCTCTTTTGGTCTACCCTTACTTCTGTTCCCCTGTGGTGTCCATCTTAGTGCTATTTTTGGTAGTGAGTTGTCAGTCATTCGGAACACATGTCCCAACCATCGCCAGCGTCTTTCCTCAGTAATTGTTGTCAGTGGCTTCATTTGCATTTCTACCAATAAGATGTTATTTCTTATGGTGTTTGGCCAAAATATTTGTCTAATTCTTCGTAAACATTTAGTCTGGAAAGAATTCAACTTGTTTTCTATGGTTTTGGTGATTTTCCAGCATTCACTTCCATAGAGTAGTACACTTAGAACACTACTCTTAAATATCCTGATTTTCATATTTATGCTTAGTTTTTTTTTTAATTTCCATATAGTCTGCAGCACTGCAAAAGCCTGGTTTGATCTAGTAAGTCTGCTGTTGATGTCCTCTGTGCTGTCTCCATTTTCTACTACTCTACTGCCAAGATATACAAATTCGTTGACCTCCTCCACTAACTTGCTATCTACTCTGAGTACATTTCTGTTGTTCACATTTTGCTTCATTAACTTTGTCTTTCCTACGTTGATCTTTAGTCCTATGTTGTTTGCATTCTGAGTTAGCTTGTTTATTTTATCTTGCATATCTTTGTGACTGCTTGATAATAGACAAATGTCGTCTGCAAAGTCAAGGTCCTCCAGCACTGTGTCAAGGGTCCATTGTAATCCTCTGCGTTTGTCTGATGTTGCCTCCTTCATTAACCAGTCTACTGCCAAGATAAATAATGTTGGTGATAGTACACATCCCTGTTTCACTCCTGTTTGTACCCTAAAGCTGCTGGAGGTATGTTCTCCACAGATCACTTTACACTGAAAACCCTCATATAGGGCTTTGATTACATTTACTATCTTATGGGGGAGGCCATGCCGTCTTAGGATTTTCCACAGTGCATCTCTGTTGACACTGTCAAAAGCAAAGAAAATACGAGAAAGTAATTAGAGAGGAAATGTTGTATAAGCAAGATATACCGTTGTATTAGCAAGATGAACTGTGCTATTGGCAAGATATACTGCTATATTAGCAATATAAACTGTTGTATTACCAAGATTAACCGTCTCATTAGCAAAATAAACTGTTGTATTAGCACGATATAATGTTGTATTAGCACGATATAATATTGTATTAGTAAAACAAAATGATATATTAGCAAGACAAATGTTGTATTAGCAAGATAAACTGTTATATTGAATAAAGATAACAGAATGAAGATAACAGAATGAAGATAAAATGTTATATTAGCAAGATAAACTGTTATATCAGCAAGATAATTGTTGTATTAACATGACATAATGTTATATTCGCAAGATAAAATGTTGTATTAGCAAGACAAACTGTTATATTTTCAAAATAAAATGCTGTATTAGCTAGACAAAAAGTTATATTAGCAAGATAAAATGTAATATTAGCAAGATAAACTGTTATATAGCAATGTAAAATGTTGTAGTAGCAAGTTAATATTGAATGACGAAAAGACTGTGTTGGTAACCTTACAGCTCTTGGACTCCCGTAATCTCCACGAGAGTGTTACAGAAGCTGATTTGGGAGAGAAGATGTTTGTGGAGATGTTAAGTCAGATTGGAGCCTCCAATATCTTTCAAGAGTAAGTATTTTGTAGTTGTAATGGTTGTTCCACTTACTCGTGCGCGTGCATCTTAGAGGAGAAGGAATGGGGTATTAGGAAGCGAAGATAGAAGTGAGGAAATATAATGATGAGTAAGCTTAGCACGTGGTATCATACTAAAACCTGACGAAAGAACAGAGAGAGAGAGAGAGAGAGCAAGAACAGTTTTCATTAATCTTAGAAACATCTGGAAGCCCCCCCCCCCCCCCATATATGTTATCAAAATGAAAATAACACTGTACCAAAGTTATATATCATCTGTACCCCCATTGGGGCAGAATGTTGGAGAATACCAAAGTTATATATCATCCGTATCCCCATTGGAGCAGAATGTTGGAGAATACCAAAGTTATATATCATCCGTATCCCCATTGGAGCAGAATGTTGGAGAATACCAAAGTTATATATCATCCGTACCCCCATTGGAGCAGAATGCTGGAGAATACCAAAGTTATATATCATCCGTATCCCCATTGGAACAGAATGTTGGAGAATACCAAAGTTATATATCATCCGTATCCCAATTGGAGCAGAATGTTGGAGAATACCAAAGTTATATATCATCCGTATCCCCATTGGAGCAGAATGTTGGAGAATACCAAAGTTATATATCATCCGCACCCCCCATTTGAGCAGAATGCTGGAGAACATCTGAAAAGAGACCATTTTTTGTGTATAAATAGGAAACAACGAGGTTTTCGTACGGTAAAGTAAGAGAACACAGCTTTGTAGGAGTAGACCTGGAAAAAAGTCGTAGGCAAAGCACTTTAGAGAGACGTGAGAGAAAGAAAAATCGCAAGAGAATTACCTGGGATTCGAACCACGGACTCCGAGTGTTAGAACAGCGTACTAACGACTGCTCTAACTCGCACCTCCTAGCGCAGTTCGTTGCTACGCTGTTCTCTCGTGGCTAGACGGCTGCTCGTCCTACCGGAGTCCCGTGGTTCGAATCCCAGGTAATTCTCTTGTGATTTCTCTTTCTCTCAGGTCTCACTAAACTGCTCTCTCTCTCTACGATTTTTTGCGAGGTCTACTCCTACAAAATTGTGTTCTATTCCTTTACCTGAAAAGGGAATGGGCAAATTATCCTCATTCCACAAAACCTGTCTCAAAAATATTTTGAATATTTACTGGCAACAGACGATAAATAACAGTGACCTATTTTTACAAAGTGAACAAGAAGATATGCATGTTATAACAGCAAAACGCTAGAAATAGTTTGGTCATGTGATCAAAAGGGACCCCAGCAACATCGCTAAAACACCCATGCGATGGACACCCGAGGGAAAGCGGACCAAATGCTACTTGGCAGAGACCTGTATAAACAGAAATGAGTGGCATGCAGCATAGCTAGGGGCACAATACAAAGAATGGCTGCAGATCGTGATAAATGGAGAAAATGTGTTGCTGTCTTGCAAGACGCCACAAGTCTTAGCTTAGCCGTTCACCGACCAGCAACATGGATGAATGGAATATCTGACACAGGAATATAATGTCAGTAATAGGAATACTAACAGGCCAAAGAAAAAGAGGCAGACCGCGTGAAACTCCGAAGAGGACATTATTAAGAGAGGCCAAAATAACAGGCATAAAATCCTTTGATGAGGTTGAAAGACTCGCCGAAGACAGGAAAAATTAGCGAACTACTTTGCGAGCCCATGTGACGTTTAACGGCACGGGAAGAATATAAGAAGAAGAATAGGAATACTCCAAAGGCTAGCGGAGAGTCCGTACACAAATCGACAGAAGGCAACGGGAAACCACTGCTGTAGCTGCCAAGAACAGTTATGTTTATTCAGAGTAATAGATTTGTCATGAACGACGTTAATGGATGTTCCTTTGGAACAGCCTCGTCCGGTAGGGCAGCTCACTAGCCACAAGTGAGGCCAGATCGTAATCAAGCTACTGGTGGCAAAACTAACAAGTTCAAAATAGAAACATGGAATGTTAGAACTTTATTCCAGGCTGGAAAATTAGAAAATGTAGAGAGGGAAATGGAAAGGATGAAGATCAACATATTAGGAATGAGTGAAGTTAGATGGACAGGTGCAGGGAAGATAAACTCTGATAAATATACAATAATATATTCAGGAAGTGAGAAACATGAACGAGGAGTAGGAATAATATTTGACGAACAAATAGCAAGGACAGTTGTAGGATATTTAAACATCTCGGACCGAGTCCTGCTAGCCCAACTGAAAGAACGACCAATAAACTTAAATATTATATAAGTATACGCTCCAACATCTGAAAGTTCTGAAGAAGATGTACAGCTATTTTATAATGACATAGAGACAGCCCTAAAACACACAAAGTCACGTGAAGTTACCATAGTCATGGGAGATTTTAATGCCAAAGTTGGTAAAAGAAGAACTGCAGACATCATTGGTGACTATGGACTGGGGTAGAGGAATGACAGAGGTAGTAAATTAATTGAATGGGCAAGAATACATAGCATGGTTGCAGGAAACACCTGGTTTAAACAACATCCTCGAAAACTGGCAACGTGGTGCAGCCCAGACAAAAAGACTTTTAACCAGATAGACTACATATTAATCAACAAACGATTCCGCACTGCATTACTGACAACAAAAACCATGCCAGGAGCTGACTGCAATAGTGACCTTGACCCACTCTGTGGAAAAAAAATAGAATAAAGCTGAAGAAAGCATGCAGAAAAGTGAGAAACATCAAACTGAATACAAAACTCCTTAAAAATGACCAAGTACTGCGAGAATATTACAAAGTTATTATAACAAACAGATACAATGCAATAGCAAAGATAAATAGTATAGATGAACAATGGGCAATGTTAAGAGATTCTATCCACCAAACTGTTAAGGAGATAATACCACAAAAAAAGCCTCTAAAAATAAATGGATGACAGGCGACATCTTAGGACTGATGGACAAGAGGAGGTGGAGTAAAAATAACGAGGAAAAATATAGCAAGATAAATAAAGAAATAAGACGCAAATGCAGAGAAGCAAAAGAAATGTGGTTAAATGAACAATGCAGACAGATAGAGGACTCTCATAATAAAGACGGCAAAAACATCCACAAACGAATTAGTGAACTCACAGGCAGGAAAACAAAATATACCACAGGATGCCTGAAATCGAAAGAAGGTAAAATGTTAAAGGGAAAAGAAGACATTGTGGACAGAGTACATCGGTGAGCTACATGCAGAAGAAAGACCAGAACTCACACCAGATACTGAAAACTGATGGACCACCAATACTTGAAGATGAAATCATAGATGCCATCAAACACATGAAGAAAGGAAAAGCGACTGGGCCTGATAATATAACAATAGAAGAAATAGATGCACTAGAGGAGACAGGCATAAAATAATAACCAAGTTACTGAATGACATTTACAACAATGGTTATATATACTACCAAAGAAACCAGGTGCAAGGGAATGTGACGACCACCAGACTATCAGCCTCTCATGTCACATAATGAAGCTACTTCTGAGAATTATTATGAGAAGAACAAGGAAAAAGATACAAATGGAAATAGCAGATGAACAGTTTGGATTTGTTGAAGGAAAGGGAACACACAATGCCATTTATACTTTACGAACACTAACAGAAAGAGCTTTAGAAGTACAGAAAGATCTCTACTTATGCTTCATTGATTACACTAAAGCATTTGACAAGGTGAAACATAATGAAATTATTAAAATGCCTGAAGACATCAATATAGACGGCAACCTGAGAATTGTAAAACATCTATACTGGCAGCAAGAAGCAGCAATTCGAGTTGAAAATAGAATTGGAAAATATCAACCTATAAAACAAGGGGTGCGACAAGGATGTGTACTATCTCCAGACCTTTTTTCTCTGTACAGCGAGAATATTCTAGATGCAGGAAACTCTCTACCGTAGAGAACGGAACAACAACACAACTCCTTCAGATCATCAGAGGAAGTACCCCCCCCCCCCAGACAAGTGTTTCGGCCCTTTAAACTCCTGACACTCTAAGGGGGGTGGGCCCCTCTGGGTCATGACTCCCAGAGGTCTTGTGAGTTGTTGCTTTTTTTCCCCCGGTCTCGGGATTGAACCCATGATCTTCCAGTTGCCACTGCACTTTTTTTTAAAGTGCGTCTTTAGCGATTTAGCTACGGAGGACTGGTATTGGTTGTGACAAATGAAATTACTTATGTTCCCAATGCTTGTTTCGCATACTCCACAGCCAGCATGAGGCCTTTTCTGCTGTTTCTGAAAGGCTTCTCAATGCCCTTGCTCTTGCGTGTCCCTTTATGCCCAGTTGCTTACATAGGTCATATGCTGATGTTGCTACGAATCCTCTTGCTCCCACTTCTGCAGCTATCACTTTTGCCCTGATTCCTGCCCCCTGCCTCATTTGCTTGACCAGATCATTGTACTTCTCAAATTTGAATAAATGCTGTTCCTCCATTCTAGTTTCGTATGGGACCGTAAGTTCGATCATTATTAATTCCTGTTTTTCTGTGGAGTACACTATAATCATCACAGAACCAGGCATAAAAATTGGAGGATACAATATTAACAACCTTCGACATGCTGACGACACAGTACTGATAGCTGAGAACCAACAAGACCTTCAAAATCTCTTGGATAAAGTGGCCAAAGAAAGTGAACAGAAAGGCCCTAGTTTGAATATCAAAAAGACAGACTATGGTTATATCTAAGAAACAGAATCCATCAGCATGCAGTATAAAATTAAACGGAACTATTCTAAAGCAGGTGCAGAAATTCAAATACCTTGGAGCAGTAATAACATCAGATGGGAAATGCAGAACAGAAATTAGGAACAGAATAGGCCAAGCAAAGACTGCATTTCAGAGAATGAGAAACATATTAGCGAACACATCCTTATCAATGAATGTTAGAAAACGAGTCCTAAAATGCTATATTGAACCTTCCTAAAATGCTATATTGAACCTATCTTGTTATTGGAAGTGAATCATGGACAATAGGCAAGTCTGCACAAAAATCATTGGAAGCAGCAGAAATGTGGTTTATTAGAAGAATGTTGCAAATCCCCTGGACAGCAAAAATAACTAATGAAGAATGTATGAGAAGAGCTGGAGAGACAAAAAATCTTGTAAAAAAAATAATAAGAGAGAGACAATGTACTTTCATAGGACATGCAAAGAGAATAGGTGGCATTGAAAATATTATAACAACAGGAAAAATAGAAGGAAGAAGATCAAGAGAAATACCAAGAGAAATGATACTGGAAAGTCTGACGGAATGGTGTGAGATGATCACCAACTGAGCTGATGGCCTGCATGAAGGATCGTGTACTCTGTAGAAGCATAATATCCAACGCCAGTCGGCACGGCACCTGATGATGATGATGATGATGATGATGATGACCGCAATGGTGATGCCTCTTAAGATTAATCAATCAATTACCCATCTATGGATCAGTGTGAATAAGATCTATGTCTGGTTGTATGTCGTCTGCTTTAGTAAAAGCGAACGCTTCTATTTGTTTTTCCAGCGAGACCGGAGTCACCGGACATCTTACTTTCACATACATTATAAAGTTTGTGTTCTTTGTATAACCAATAATTCAATTCAAGTGCCATGCTGCATGGCGTAGGCGATCATTTCTCTCCACAATTCCCTGTCTTTAGACTTGATTATGAGATCCACCGCTGACTTTCTTCCTAGCCACACTGACAGCCTATCCAGTAACTTCTCTCTCTGTCTTCCTCTGTCTCTTATTCCTTCAATGTTTCCAGTTGCCACAGTGTGTTCCACTTTTCCTCTTCTCAGGAAATGTCCTATAAATCTCGATTGTCTGACTTTGATCTTTGCTATAATTTGCTTTTTAACTCCAACCTCTCTTAAGACTTCTTCGTTGGTTTTCTTGGCTGTCCATGGTACCTTCAATATCCTCCTTATAAACCACATCTCCATGGCCTCCATTTCTCGCTGTACTCTCGTATTCATAGACCATGCTTCACGTCCGTAAAACAAAATTGGCTCGATGTAACATTTAAGTACACCAGTTAAAAATAATTTAAGAACCAATAAGAAGAGTTTTAGGCTGATTTTGAACTAAATACTTCCTAGAGCTCACTCTCAGCGCTAACCAGTGGTACGAGGAACTACTAAATAATGACGTTCACAATGTTCTGTAGCCGCTGTCCGTTGTTTCGTTTCCCTTATACAGTGAAGATGTCATCAAAGCAATGTGGTTGAAACTACACAGAGAAGAGCCAAGCATGACTGACGCTTTCGAAGATTTCATTTCAAGAATTGCTGAAGACATTAAAAGGTCAAAGGTCGACTTTCAGTCTTTAGAAGCTGCCCTAATGAGGTAAGTGTAAATTATAAATATTGAACAACAGGATTTTCTGTGACCTGTGATACCCGGCCTCGTGTCGAGACCCAAAATTAGCCTGGCGAAGGGTGTATGCGTGTGTGGGAGGGGTCGCGAGAAGGTATGAAAAAAAAAAGAAAGAGAAGAGCAAAAAAAAAAAAAGATTCTAAGGGAAGCTTTACTTCTTTACCTTTTCAAACCTAAATACTAAAGCCAGAACCGGCCCTATTGCTGCTCCGTGTAGTAGCCTTATCGCCCCAAAGAGTGGTCAAAATAACAGTTTAAAAACCATTATGTGTGTAAGCTTCAGCGTGTCCGACTATTTTAAACGGTACGAGTATTTGTAACAATTTATTAATTAATGAAGAAGAAAAGCCATGTTACAAAACGAGGGACAATTAAAAGAAATAAATCTAGACATTTTACTTTACATATTCACATTGCTCATCACGTGGTACACACACATGGTATGTATTTATTTTGATTGTTAGTGCGCGACTTCATGCTGTCTGTACAACGCCAAGTTCTTCCAGTTAAGCTTCGGCCATATTAGTGCTTAAGTAATTGTTAGTTCGAAAAACATCGCTCACCACTTGCAGCCGTTATCTGAAGTGACAGTAATATCCCTACAGCTAAAGAACCACTGTGAACAAAAGTCTAAGTCTATATATATATATTTCATACATCTTTGGTATTTTTATCTGCTGTGTTGTTTTTAAATGTGATCCCTGAAAAAGGTCTTTGCCGAAATATTGGATTGTTGTATGTTCTTTATTTGTATGTACTCATCTTGCTTTCTGCCATTCTTGTTTCTGCCCATTTACCTCATTCTTTCCGTCTTTTTGTACAACTGTATCATACACCCATCTATTTTCATTACTAGAACAAGTTTTACCGCAGTTGTCATTTCTTTTATGTGAAAGTTTGTGAACGCTTAACTTTGCTCAAAAAACAGCTTGGACTCTCGTTCAGAAACAACTGAGTTTTCTGCTGACACAGCAAGGTCAAAGTAAGACTTACTGGGGTGAATCGATTTGTTCTATACCAATACATAAATTTCAGATCATTCGCTTTGTAATTGTAGACCGAAAGTGTCCTTTTCACCTGCATTTGAACTGGGTTTCTGCCTTAACGATGCCCTGCGATCATTGCTAGTTTTATTCTTCTCTATTCTGTCCACGAATTTGATTTGATTACCTCTGCGCTCTGCTCCTAGTTTTATACTTCCCTGTTCTGTCCACGAATTTGATTTGATACCTCTGCGCTCTACTGTTGTCTTTTCTGTCTTCTTCTTCTTCTGCGTTCGAGGTTGTTGGTCACTTCAAATCCTGATCCCTGTTGACATGGCAAAGCCTGCAGTTCTCTCCAAGTCCTGATAGGAGCCCCAAAGCTTTTGACCCAAGTTTGTGTCCTCTGGTCATGTCTCACGTCTCATGGTTTGGGCACTCTTGTAGCATATGTTCTGGAGACTGGACTCCACTGCCACATAGACACTCGTCTGTGTGAGACATTTTGAGTCCATACAGGTGGGTCAGTAGTCTGCAGTGGCCTGTCCTTAGACGAAAGAGGATGGTTTGCTGATGTCTTTGTAGTTAGTGTACTGGATCTGGTTCAGTGTTACATTTCAATTTTTTTTTTCCATTCAAATCTGCACTGGTTACGGATTATGGTTTTCGCCTCTTGGTAGTTTACTGGATGCTGTCACCTTTGGATAGGCTGTCAGCTATTTCATTGCCAGCTATTCCACAGTGGGATGGTACCCATTGCAGGGCCACGGTTGTTGACAGTGTAAGGTGCTTCAGTTCTGCTGTGATTTCCTGCATGTTTGCCTGTGAGTTGTTTGTTGTTTTTAGAGATTCTAGAAGTGCCCTGCAGTCTGTGAAGAAGACTATTTTGTGTGATGGGTGCTGGTTTTCTGTTCTGATAGCTTCAAGGAGGGCTGTTGTTTCTGCCCTGTAGTTGAAGGAAATCTTTCCTTTCGTGAAGGCCATTTTTTGTTTGTCTCCCATCTGTGTATCTTATGTAAACGCCCCCACCTCCATTTTTTTTACTGCTTTTTCTGCAGACCCATCATGTGTACACGTGTCCATTCAGCTGGGTTGTATTTGCTGTCAGTCAGCTCCTGGGTCAGTGTCTTCATCAGAAGTGTTGTTAGGTAGTCCTTTTTGTGTATACCTGGTACCTCTGTGAGGACTGTTATCTTTTCACAGTGACTTTGCGTCTACAATAACTACACTCACTGTTATTCATTCAAATAGTTGCGTGGAAGTCAGTATTTTAGACATCTTTTTTCATGGGTCGCAGGTATCACTTGCTTGTTTATGCTCATGCTAAAAAAAAAAAAAAAATTGGGACCCGCTCTGGTAGACATCCGCAGACAAATTTCATGCTCTATTAAACGAAAAAAAATGGCGCATACTTCTGAGTCTCAGCACATTGCAACTTCAGGAAAAAGCAGGGTCGTCTACATCAACTCACGATTAAACCCCACGGAGTTTCATACCAGTTCGAAAGAAAATATAAAGTTCGCTTTGTTGAGTAGCCGCAATATCTGTCATTACCACAACTTGTACGTTTGGGAGAGATCAGGACCGAGATCAGTGAAGAAGCATGCTCGTCAACGCGTACCAGTACGGCACCTAAAGAGGATGAAACATCAGCGATGTAAATTTAATCTTTCTCGTCTTTTCCTATTTCCTCGTCCTGTTTTTTGCAGGCATGAAGCGAAAGATAAAACGTTACAACTGAAAAGTTTCTATGATGAATAAAGCTGTTCATACTGTTTACATGTTTACTGCAGTGGCTTTATGTGCATTTAAACATTTAGTTTCTATTACATTGTACACGAAAACTTTCTCTGCAATATTTTTGCCACCTTGGAATACAACAAAACTCCAACCACACCCCATACATTGATATATTTTGTCTTCCCTAACTACAGAAGCGTCCTTTGTTTTTTTTTTTTTTTGGTGCTTATTCAGCATAATAATGAAAAGGAAGGGAGAAAACACATGAAATAAACCGCCAACATCGGTAAACTTTACAACAGGGGGAAAAAAAAAATTGTGTGAACACGTCGTGTAAACCCACAAACACACTATAACCTTTTTTTTTTTTTCCAGCAGACAGAAACAGCCTTCCCTCGCTATACAGGTCACAAGCTTTCCCTAAATTAAACAAGAACTAGGGACATGTGGTTACATGCACCGTGCGCCACTCGTCCAATATCTGGCTAACCTGAACGTGAGAAAGTGGCACACTTGTGAACTTATTTTGTCAGTGTCAGAGCGTGTGTGTGTGCCGAAACAAGTGTGTTAAGTTCAGGCCGCCTTGGGCCAGGAGTCATAGTACAATACCGGTTTGGAATACTTTCTTTATTTTCATGCCTTATACTGACTGCACTGTTAAGTAGCGTTCTGTCAAAAGTCGTGCGTAGGTATAAATGTTAAAAAAAAATACTTTGATCAAAGTTAGTTATATCTTGAGATAAAATGTAATGATTATAGGATTGAAATATGCTGTATAATTTTATTTACGCCAGGTAAAGCTCTCTTTTGTAACAAACTTAACAGATCTGAATGTAAAGTCCAATAAAGTCCTATCTGAACATTTACGTACACAGTAAATAAAATCACGCATTCAGTAGACACAATACAAACTTTCAAACACTTTTGGAATAAAACATCGCATTTTAGATCAGTTTTTTATAGCTGGTTAACTGCTGCAGACAAAAGTTAGAATGACAACCCGGATTTAAATACTTGTATATAGTTCTGTGAAAACAGTTGAGCCAAAGAGATTTGCGGTGTGTTCGCTACGTGCTGCGGTAGCCGAAACGATTCAACACGTTGTGCATGTTTTCGTTGTGTGAAATCGTTTATACTGAGCATCAAACAGAAATGCTGAAGTTTTGGGGGTGCCGGCGGGACATATGAAGAGATAAACCTCAATCTTTTTTTTTTTTTTAAGTTTGAACCTGAAATAGTAGACGGAGGGAGCACAGATCAGAAATAATTTCCTACCAAGGAGTGGTGACATTTAACTCCATCAAGAATTTGAAGGCAGTAATGTAAGTGCAAAATGTTACCGATGAATCTGTATATTCCGTTGTATTTGTATGCCGTGGGGGAAGGGGGCGTGAAGTGTTAGTGCCCTCACATTTCTAGGACACTACAGCATTTGAGGTAGGGGTACTAGCACCTGTCCTTGCTGCTTTTGTTTTCATAGAGAACCCACAGGTACCCTCTTTTTTTTAAAGGCTGGGTTGACCCCAGTATCGAAATCGAACCAGGGACCTTCTGATTGGCAGGTGAGTGCATTAACCACTACACTACACTGATGAATATAGATATGAGAACTATTAGTCTTCTACGAGATATTTTACTTACTAGACTGGCCTAGAAGAAGAAACTGCAATCTTTGTAAGTGCTATAATTTCTTCATATAGTTTCGAACTTAAAGCTTTTGGTAGATTCTACCACGTTGAAGTGCCTTGCCACAGAGTGAGAGCGAGCAATTTAAGATGATCGAGTTAAATCCAGTAGGCAGGCCTCACAGAAAGTTTTGCCGCTGCGAGAAAGAAACCGATTAAAGATGTCCAGAACAAAGCAACACAGTATTTTATTATTATTATTATTATTATTATTATTATTAAGAACGGATGGAAATAGTTATAGGCCTTGGCATGCTGTGGTTTGTTATCACAGACTGCAGGAAGCAAAAGCTTTTGATAGTTGTAGAGCACAATTCATTCCCCATTGCGCACCACATACATTCCCACGTTTACAGCTGAAAAAGACAAATCCCACAGCTACCAACAGGCTCAGTCACCGATTGCCATATGCTCCTAGTTTTTTTTTAGATGGTGGATTTCGGCTTGGCGGCATACACACCGCGTACATCCTGCATCATTATACTAACGCTGTTTCAATGCGTACCGGAAGCGCTTTAGGGCGAAGTTGAGTACCTCCATAATGACTGTAAAATGAATACCTTTAAGTTTTGTTTTGACCGCTGGCTTTACACTCATTTCGCAGTTATGTTAAGATTGTTTCAAATAAAAGTACGAACAGCTTACCGAACACACGGAGCAACTCCGTCATTTGCATATTCCTTGCGGAACTTTGCCTTCCTAACAGTTCTCCTGTAAGCCTCTCTGTTGTAAGCAAGATGCTCTGCTGCTGATGCATCCATTTGCAGATTATCAATGTCTTGCAGCCATCTTCGTCTTGGTATTCCTCTCTTTTCCCCATTATGTACCCTTCCAAGACTGTCTTCTTTAAATTCTCATGACGTTTAATGTGTCCAAAGTATTTAAGTTTTCTCTGTTTAATCCTCTTTACTAACCAACCTTCTTCCATATTAAGTTCTTGTAGTATGGATATATTTGTTCTTTTTTTTGTATGTCCATGATATTTGAAGAACTCTTCTGTAGCATTTACATTCAAAGGCATTTATGTGTTTCTCAGCTGTTTTGTTAAGTGCCCAGGTCTCACAGGCATATTTTGCGATGGGAAAGATGCATGCCCTTAAAATCTTATTTTTGTAGTTCTGTCTGTTCCTCTCCACAGATTCTTTAGTTGTTTTACTTTCTGAAGAGCGATAGATGTCCTCCTTTTATTTTTCCTCATTTTATCTCCATTATTAGTTAGCAATGATCCAATATATTCAAAACTCTCTGCTTCTTCTAATTTTTCCTCATTGATACATATTTCAGCTGCCTTATTTGTTCTGTCAGTTGTAATCAATTTAGTTTTCTTCGCATTAAGATAGAGGTTTTGCTCTTCGCTGTTTTTACGGACGGACATAATTAGTTTTTTCCATTCCTTTTTGTGTTGTGAACAGTAATACTTTGTCATCAGCATATCTAATCTCTGGTATTTCATAATCTCCAATTGTTGTGGCATAGTAATATTTTTTGTCTACATTTTCTCTAACATTCCTCATTATATTTTCAGTATACAAGTTAAATAAGTAAGGCGACAATATACACCCTGACGGACCCCTTGTTTTATATCAAACCAAGTTGTTTCACCATTTATTCTTACTGCTGCCCGTTCGTCTAGATACAGCAGTGATGTTAATTGTATCAAATTTGTTGGAAATCCCATTTTGTCTATTATTTCCCAAAGTTTCTGGTGTTGTATACAATGCTTTTGAATAGTCTATAAAAGATAAATATAGATTCACATTAAATTATCTGCATTTCTCTATCTTATATTGAATATATGATCTCTTGTTCCTCTTCCTTGTCTAAAACCATCATGGACCATATTGACTTCTTTTTCTATTTTATTATAAATCTGCCTATTACGATTTTTAATCGAATTTTACTGGCATGATTAATCAGGGCAACAGTTCTGTAGTTTGTGCATAATTTCAAGTTACCCTTTTTGTGGCAGTGGTATGAATACAGTTCTTTTCCATTCTTTTGGCCAAATACCTGAATGCCATATCTTTTTACATAGTGCATGATAGATTGTTGCACATTCCTTTCCTCCTGCTTTAATAAGTTCAGCTGTTATCTCATCACATCCCAGTAATTTACCATTTTTCAGATTCTTTATTGCCCATAAAACTTCTTCAATCGTCGGTTCGGGTTCTTTCTCCTCCAATAATAATTCACACTGTTGATTTCTGCTTTCACAGTCAGTTGTTTCATAAATTCCTCTGCAATATTCCTTCCATCTTTCTAGAATTTCCTCTGTCTCTGTCAAGGTATTCTTCCATCTCATCACAAATTACATTTAGCTTAGGTGTGATATTTCTCGTCAATGTCTTCATTTCTTTAAACATTTCACTATCTCTTCCACACTTTTGATATCTTCTATTCTTTCACAACAATCTTGTATGTATCGTTTTTTTTTTAAATTTTCTTATGTTTCTTCGTACTTCTTTTGTTAAAGATTTATATTCCTCTTTGTTGTTGTTTGTCACTTTCCACTGCGTCTTCATTTCTCTACATTGTTTTATCATTTCTAGCGTGCCTGCTGTAATCCATCCATTCTTTTGTGTTTTCTTTACTGGAACCATGTCTTTAGTTGTTGTTATTAAGATAGCCCTGGCCTGCGTAGCCAAATCATCCGGTGTCTCCTCCTGTACAATCAGGATTTCGAAACGGTTTTTCACTTCTATACCGTATTGTTCTGGTATTTTTGTAAGATCAAAGCGGAGTGGTCTTGATCCCCCGTAACTGCCTTTTTTAAATCTTTATCTTCATGTCTGCTACAGTAGTTGGAAAAGAAGGCCGAAGCCCCTAAAGTGTCAGTAAAATGGACGGGGGGAAGACATAAACGCCCTGGGAATTAGGAGTATAAAAAAAGCAAAGAGATAGGGAACAGAAATAGCAAGTCCGAAATAATAATTCCAGGATGGATGTTTCTAAGCGCTTGACATACCGCCTGTGTCTAAAAACCGCTGATGCAGTTACACACAAGAATTATCACCTGAAGTAACATTTTACACTGAGTTAGGAAATTCTTTCAAAAAATAGTGAAGGATTTTTTATTCTTCCAAAACTGCACACGAACCCCATCCTCGAGTTCGTGACTGTCGATGGATTTTTAACTAATACTTGACAGCTGAAACTTCTTTTTCACACTTACAGTCAAGTTCTTTGTTGAAACTTTTGCAGAATCTTTACAAGTCAATCCCCCCCCCCCCCCCCCAAAGTCGTCTTCTTCTTCTAGTTCTTCTTCTTCTTTAAGAAACCCCTGTATTTGGTAATAAGTGCACGAGTGAGCACAATTTTTTTTTTAATTGCGCAAAAATAAACACAGTCACAGCCATATCTCTGTGCAACGTAAGTTAAAAAATGAGAGGAAAAAGCTTTACTGTAGTAATAAAACAAACGATGTGATATCTCGGCTCTAGTCTTTTGTCAAATAACAGCAGTAACGATCGAACAAAGAGAAAGACAGCGGAAAGTGAGTAGCAGACTCCATGAAAAGTAAGGCTGAAGAAATTTCACATCTTTTTAAAACATTTTTTAAAAACAGTTATAGTAAGCTGTAGGTCAATGATTAGCGTTGTCGGACTTCACCTGCTATGTGTGACACTTCGTGGCATTACCAGTCGCTGTCAAAGTCACAGTTTCCTCCATGGGTCGAGAGAGTTAAAGGCTATTGGAGTAACCTCGAAAGAAGATTCCAGAGGCAAGGACTTTAATTAAGGCAGTTGATGGCGAGGTTCTTTAGCCTACCCGCCTTCTGGCATCCCCTGCAACTCTGCCGTATTTCCCGACACTTACCCTCCTTCTGAAGCTGGTTGGCAGAACCGATATGGGAGAAAGTGCAACATGAGCGAGAAATTCTCTCAATACCAGTCGTACTAAGTAAACAGGACACCATATAACACAGTGGAAGTCATACTGAAAGGAAGAGCTCAAAGGAGAGAATCGAAACGGCAACAACAACAACACAGTGGACAACATTAAGAGATAACTATATCAGTTTGGCCAAGTGTAGCGTGAAACGGCAATAATACAGTGGACAACATTAAGAGATAACTATATCAGTATGGTCGAATCCGGCCGGAGGCACCCCAGTCACCCAGCTGTAGAAATGGGTACCTGACTTCTTCTGGAGTTGGGGAAGGAAAGGCAGCCAGGCGTGATACTGACCATATCACCCTCTAGTGTGCTGACAGGTCAAGGAAAATATGGGCACTAACACCATATCCCTATGTGCCTCTAAGGCATGACAGGGTTACCTTTACCTTTTTTACATCAGTATGGTCAAGTGTATCGTGAAAGCAAGGAGACAAAGTAAGCTGCGAATCAGTTTACAGTGATGTAATGGCACAGAATGATGGCAACCAGAAATTAATGGAAACATTGCAAAGCTTTTGGGGTTGCCAGAAAGGCGCCTGCGGGATTTTTATTTCACCTCCACAGGTGAAATAAAAATCCCCTAGGCGCCTTTCTGGCAGGACGCTTTCAAGGCCAGTGAGCGGATGGCCCTTGGCTAGTGGAGAAAAAAAGTGATGTAGGGGATTATGGTGCCTTAACAAGCAACTAATAAAGCTAGTTACATCATAGCTAGCAGTTAGTCCTTGCTAGTCTGCATCATAGCTAGTAACTAATCAAGCAACTACACATAATATCTAGTATGTAATCAAAGTAGCATACATCATACATAGATAATAGCTAATAAAGCTAGCATATATAGCTAACATAGCTAGCATATGTCATACATTAACTAACATTTAATCAAGCTAGCATACATAGCTATTATTGACTATTATTAACTATTATTGATTAGCTAATCAGTCTAGCATACATCATGCATATCTAAGAGCTATTCAAACTAGCATACATCATACATAACTAAGAGTTAATCAAGCAAGCATACATCATACATAGCTAACAGCTAATAAAGCTAGCATACATCATACATAACTAACAGCTAATCAGTCTAGCATACATCATACATAGCTAAGAGCTAATTAATCTAGCATACATCATACATAGCTAACAGCTAATCAATCTAGCATACATCATACATAGCTAACAGCTAATCAATCTAGCATACATCATACATAGCTAAGCAAGCTAGCATATGTTATAACTAGCAGCCAGGACAGTGAAAACTAAACTACCTGGAAATCTATTACAGCCAAACTTCTCTGTGTATGTTGTACAAGACGATGGTTTTTTAAAATTTCATTATTTCTTATAAAACGTTTAGCACACTCAGAGACCATCATACAAAGTATAAAACATGACTAGTCTTAATTCTCTTAAATGTCTTGTTTTAAAAGTAATGCTAAAGGCAATCCTGCTATGCCATGTGGGCACTTAGGAGATATGATGTTAGTACTCATATTTTATTTGGCCTGTTGGTGCACTAGAGAGCGATGTAGTCAGTATCATGCCTGATGCTTGGCCACCTTTCCTTCCACAAATCGAGAAGAAGTCAGGTACCTATTTCTGCAGCAGGGTGACTGGGGCACCTTCAGCTAGATTTGAGCCCCAGCTTTCATCAAGAGAGATTAGTGCACAAACCACTCTGCCACTTTCTAGTCTTAATTGTACAATTGATATACTTTCATAGCAAAAACAACGAACACGAGGAAGAAGTGAGGAAGCTGTATGAGGAAATGGAACTGCAGCTGAAACAAGAACTAGATAAGATAGTAACTGAGGTGAGATGCAAGAAGAGTTCTCTCACATTTATTATTTATATTTTTAATAGAATCCTGCATACATATATAACATACAAGTACATTACATACTTTACACACATTACGTATATACATTACATTACATACATTACATACATACATATGTCAGATGACAAGAAGATAAACATTAAATGTGACCTGTCATATGACCAAAAAAAATACGTTAAATGTGCACTATGATGACAAGAAGGTACCATGGTCAACAAGGTGATCCTTTGGAAAGGCTAAGATTTTAATCTAAAAATCCTCATCACTGCGAAGTGGTAAACTTATCTAGAAGCACCCTTGCGGGTGTATTAAAAAAAAATAATAATATTAAAAATAAATTTTTTTAAATTAAAAAAAATACATTAAATGTGGATGACAAGATAGATATTAAATGTACACTGTCTGATGCCTGACATGCACAATACGGGCATCAGACAGATAAAGCATCTGTACATATTGTAATGAAATACCAACTTATGTACACAAGCTTGTGCATAATATATAGTATAGCAATGTGGTAATATTCCTGAGATCTTCTAGTGCAAGAGACAAGTCGGCATTTTCTTTAACATCAGAATATACTGGCTCAGCAGAGGAGTATCACTGAACAGAATTTTTACACATTCAATGCCAGGCTGTGCACGTATATTGTGTCCATATTGTTTCCTATCAGGAAAAGGTCAAAGGGAAACAAGTGAGAGGAGAAATGGAGACAAAGCTGAAAGAGAAGGAGAAGCAGTTACAAGAGATCAGTGTCAGACATCAAGAGGTAAATATCTGGAACCTGCTAACTGTGATAACATTGTCTGTTATCTCCTGTCAGCTTCTGGCTTTAAGAAAACATAGGAACATGTGTTAGGCTGGCCCATATGGTATTTAAGTATATTAAGATGAGTATGAAAAGGCTGTCTCCTCAAGTTTACTAGTCATCATATAGTTCATGAAAGCTGCAAAAGGACTAACACCAGAAATGGATTACTCAGACTTTGAGACCTCTCATCATCATCTTAACCATGTTCATGAAACTTTTATAGATTTCATAGTGATCCTCAGTTTCTTTATTGATTTCTTAAACAAACTGTGAAAGACCTTTCCCAGCCTTACAGATCACTTCTTCTTCTTCTTTCGCATCTCTGGATCTATGAGCTGATGTTCTCTGCAGCTGATGCAGTGAAGATGTTCAGACACAGCATGTTGGATTGGGATCAGGTTATGCCAGGTATTTTTTTGGTCTTTGAGTGGAGCTAAAAAGCAGAGGGTGCGCAATGCTTCTTTAGTGGACTCCATTGCCACACATGGCAATCCCTGCCCCACTGGCCAGGCTAGGCCTGTTACTGAGATACCAAACAGAGAGGTGGGGCTGAGTCTTGGTCAGCTATGGTTTGCCAACCCTGATGCTAGTATGTCAGCTATGGTTTGCCAACCCTGATGTTAGCATGTCAGCTATGGTTTGCCAACCCTGATGCTAGCATGTCAGCTATGGTTTGCCAACCCTGATGCTAGCACATCAGCTATGCTTTGCCAACCCTGATGCTAGCATGTCAGCTATGGTTTGCCAACCCTGATGCTAGCATGTCAGCTATGGTTTGCCAACCCTGATGCTAGTATGTCAGCTATGGTTTGCCAACCCTGATGCTAGCATGTCAGCTATGGTTTGCCAACCCTGATGCTAGCACATCAGCTATGCTTTGCCAACCCTGATGCTAGCACATCAGCTATGCTTTGCCAACCCTGATGCTAGCACATCAGCTATGCTTTGCCAACCCTGATGCTAGCACATCAGCTATGCTTTGCCAACCCTGATGCTAGTATGTCAGCTATGGTTTGCCAAACCTGATGCTAGCATGTCAGCTATGGTTTGCCAAACCTGATGCTAGCATGTCAGCTATGCTTTGCCAACCCTGATGCTAGCATGTCAGCTATGCTTTGCCAACCCTGATGCCAGCATGTCAGCTATGGTTCACTGACTGCCAAACCCAGCAGCATCTTCACCCCTCCCCCCACCCCCACCACCACCCAAGTTTGTTAATAAAGAGTTAATTTAGCTCCTTTGCTGCTTACAAATGAGAATTATCTGATATATATATATATATAATATGTTGTTTTTGTCAAAAGAATGCCAGGTTTTCTTTCAGGTAAGCAGTTTTTTTGTTATTTTCTAAAAGGTGATCCCATTCAGCACATTTTTTTTCTTCCAAGCACCAATAGTATTTTTATGACTTTTGTAGTTTGAAATTTATGAAGATTGCCCTTCAGTTTGAGTGTAGCTGCATGCCATACCAGTGCTGCTGGTATTTCTCCTTTTTCTTAGAATTTGCATGTAATCACTAAGGATATGTCCATGGAAGTGACTGTACGTGGTTTCCCAAAAAGAATGGTGGTATTTTAAGTCATTTATTGTAATATTCAAAAGCTGACAGGAAAGTGAATTGTTTCATTTTATTTCACAAATTTTATTTTGCTCAGGCGAACTTTATCTGCATCAATGAACCTTAATGGCTCGGAATGCTGAAGAAGAAGAAGACTTCATTATGAGCATTTCACCTAACTCTGTAGTGGACTGATGTCCAGCCATCTGTACTGTTGTACTTTTTTTGGTCATCAGAGATTTTCATTACATTTCCGAAATGTATCAACTGTGTGATTTTAATGTGTTATATTATTTCTTTTTTCAGCATAAGATGTTCAGATATTTATTTATTTATGTTCTCTTCATGACATAATGTTCTAGTTTTCTATACGTCTATATTTCTAAAATCTGTTTTCTTTTCACTTTTGCTGTATAATTTCTTCATCATTATCCTCTATCTCTCTTTCAACATGGGTTTAGTGTATGTTTATTAGCTCTTTGTTTCTTCCAACATATCTTTTTGAAGACTACAGTTTTTACAACTGGGTCATGATGTTTGAATCAGCATGCCTGTTGATGCTATTTCTCTTTATTTTTGTCCCGGAATTGTCACATCTATTTTTTTAACCTCAAAATCTTCACGTACATATATGTCATTCTCCACTTTTTTGGGATCTGTAGTCAGTGATATGGTGCACTAACATTCCTTCTTGACATTGCATCACATCATACTTGGTTTCTGTCACACAGATATTTATGTAGTGCATACTTTGCAATGTATGAAATGTACCATAACATTGTTATATAATAGAAAGTCATACAGCATGCATGAGTTTTTATTGCAGGTAGGTAAAAATTGACCAAATATCAGCGTTCATCTTTACTGGGCAGTCTGACCAGATTTCTTTCTCTCTACAGCTGGAAGAAAAAGTAACCCAACTCAACAAGGTGGAAACAGTTACCAAACAGGAGAATGAAAGATTACAAAAGGTTGGCAATGTGTGCATTTCTTTACGTTCCTGAATATTTGTTGAATACCAGCATAAAAACTAAAGAATCTGTGGAGAGGAACAGACAGAACTACAAAAATAGGATTTTTAAGGGCATGCATCTTTCCCATCGCAACATATGCCTGTGAGACCTGGACACTTAACAAAACAGCTGAGAAACATAAATGCCTTTGAATGTAAATGCTACAGAAGAGTTCTTCAAATATCATGGACACAAAGAAGAACACATATCCATACTACAAGACCTTAATGTTGAAGAAGGCTGGCTAGTAAAGAGGATTAAACAAAGAAAACTTAAATATTTTGGACACATTAAATGTCATGATAATCTAGAGAAGACCATCTTGGAAGGGTACATAATGGAAAAAAGAAAGAGAGGAAAACCAAGGCGAAGATGGCTGCAAGACATCATTGATGATCTGCAAATGGATGCATCAGCAGCAGGCCATCTTGCTCACAACCGAGAGGCCTACAGGAGTGCTGTTAGAGTGGCAAAGTTCTGCAAGGGACATGCAAATGAATGATGAATGACCAGCATAAACCAAGTTAAAATACACTGTTCCTTAGAAGACACACAAGATAATTCACGGTCAAGAGTAGCCATTTCAAATTTGTTTAAAAAATCAATTTAGTACTGGACTCTTAACTGCATATATATATATATACACACACACGCACACGCACACGCACACACACACATATTCATAACCTAATTTTACCATTGGTTTTATGTTTTCTCCTCTGTCAAGTTGACATATGTACTTTTCAACATTACATTTTGTAATTGGACAGTTGTGAAATGCATTGGGACTTGTTTGACTGCAGAAAAAGCAGTTAGTCACTATGTAGTTTCCTTTCAGTTGTAAAAATTGAAATGATAGAATAACTCTTATTGTTTCAAAGATATAATACTACAGAGTATCACAATTTGCTTAGATTTATAGTTGCCAGTTTAAAGAGCTGCATGGAAATGGTACAGGAACTCTGATTTCAAACAAAACAAAAATGATGTTCATTAACAGTTCATCAATCAAGTTAAAAAGTTAAAAAAATTAACTGTTAGATTTATAAAACAGCAGGCTGATAGTAATGGTAACAATCGTGAACTAGAGGTTAATGATATGACAGGAAGGACAGTGAATTGACAGTGATTTGTAGTTTCACAATTTGGTTGGTAAGACAAAATTTACTGTTAAAAAAATGAATGAGATAATTGTAAAAAATTATACAGTACTTTGAAGGATGTGAAGCAGCTATTTTTTATAAACAGAGAGAAAGTCAGAGAGCAAAAAAAAAACCAAAACAATGATTTATTACATTGGTTGAAAATATGAACAGAAAATAAACAGACAAAACTGTTCATAGCAAATTTTATGTGATATATTAAATGATGGATTGATACAATATCAGAATGAAATATAATGTCACATTTAAGCCGGATAAAGTACAGCAGAAACAACAGCTGTGATTGGTATTGTTTTGCTGACTCATTCTAATGGAGAGATAGGTGTGTGTGTTATTGGACTGATAGACAAGAACAGCTGAACAGCAGGCTTAGTGTAGAGTCAGGACACATGGCATGTATGTTTAAAACAAGTGTTTGTAGAGAGGATCTTGTTAATAATGCTACTGCAGACTCAGTGAACAACAGCTGTTGATCATAGTTGCATTTCATTCATGATCTTGCATTTATTTCTTTAGTTTTCTGAATTTTTGATTTTACGATCAGGAAAAAAACCAACTAGAGGAAATGCTTACTCAGTCTCAGGAGAACCTAGAGGCATCTCGTTCCTACATCCAGCTGATGCATCTACAGGATAAAGAAGAGAAAAAGGAAAGAGCTAGGTAGCTTTGTTTTTATTGGTCATTTTTTTTAGCATTTATAAATTTTTTTTTTAATATAAAATTGTTGTAATGGTAAAAAAGTAAAGGCTGCTAAGACCAGTCAAATTTTTATGGGTATTCAGAATAACAAACTGATGTGTGGGGCAATCTTTCCTCTAATCCAGGAGTGGGCAATTCCCCCTTCAGTGAAATTTTAGGGGGTTTTTTTTAGGTGGGAAGGGAGTGGAGAATTAAGACCACCTATTGGCAGGCTCAGACTCTTATAATATTATATGCATATTATTTGATATGCACTTTTTGAGTCAGGCAATCTTAAAATGGAGGGGAATTGAAATTCTGAAGTATTTTGAAGTGCCCACTGAGGTAATAAGAAAAAAAAAATTGTGAAAAAAAAAACTCTAAGCTGACTGCTTTTTTTTTTTTTTTTGCCAGTGCTCATAAATTTTTCATGTTGTTTATTTCATTTGCTGTCATTTACATGACCTTCTAGGTTATTCATTTTCTAAATATCACATAGAAAGTTACAGATATGTACTATACATGAAATTAATTCAGCTTGAAATATTTTAAAAAAAGCAAATTGAAACTTGCTGCTCGTAGACTGTCAGATTATATAACTTACTGCTCACGGAAAAATGTCATAGCCAATCATTCCTTATAGAGAAAACTGATTCAGGACATTCAGAGTGAAATAATGTTTATGTCTTCAAAATATAAGAGAGATGGGCTGAGGTGTTGCACTAAATTATCAGAACTGCCTTGCTAGTGGGGTTTAAAGAGAAGGAGATTGGATGAGAGATTTACAAACACCTAATTCTCACCGTCACCACCAATGAATGTCATTAATTTTTATAATGCGCACAAAATAACACGTAGCTCTGTTTATGACATAGAACTTCTCAAAGAATACACCTACGCCAGAGTTTCAGGAAGTTGAAATGAATAGTTTATGAAAACTGATAATATAGTGAAATCTGTGAAATGGATGTATATGCAGATGATAATAAACTTTGACCAAAAGTAAGGAAACTGTCACAGTTATAACCAGTTAAGATAAAGACATTTTACAAACAATTTAGAGTTCTTAATGGTGCATTATTTGTAGAAACTCTCATAATAAAGGCATTTTTTTATCTTAAAGGTGTTTTTGAGATGGTTAGATGTTATGAGTTTTGCCTATCATCATTTTACTGTATAGCTTTGCTCATATCTGATTCTGTCCATTTTCTGTCTATAAGTTATATATATATATATATATATATATATAATTAGCCACAGTAACAGCAAGGAATGATTGTTTTGCAAGGTCCAGCTCTCTCCTTGTTTTGCAAGAACTTTATATTTGACCTTTGTACCCATCTCAAATGATGCTGCATGATTACAGAGTCACTATCTTCATGTCTGCTTTTTTTACTGTTTTTCTCATACATCACAGAAAAAAAGAACGAAAACTCATAAACCTGGGGATCAGAAAAGTCAAAGTCAAAGTCTCATACATCATAACTGATGAAAAATATTCACCTTGATAACTTACAGATATCTTTTTTTATCTCAGGTTTAATCTACCATGTGCCCACCTTTCTTCCACAAATTCATCATAAGAATTTGTGGACTGTATGCAATTACACCCACCCCCTCCCCAAATGAATCAATTATTATGTTATGTTATGTTATGCTGTGTCATGTTATGTCGTGTTGTGTTGTGTTGTGTTATCAGTTATTATAGTTTGCTCATGACTGACTAGTTTCTAAATTCTTAATATTCTTTTATATTAAAAAATCTGATCTTTGCCCATTAATTTATTATAACAAAAATCAGCTGGAGAAAAATCTTGTGATATTCTAACAATCCAATGTCACCTAGAAAATCAGTATAAATACTACACATAAGGCAGATAGAAATTCTTTGTATTTAGATTGTCAGTTAAACATTTGTTGAATATAAGGGGACAAAATTCATTATTTTTTATTATGATATCCAGAACATAAGATATTCTTAGACATATTTTCTAATTTCATACACTATTTCCATGAGGGGAAAGCAATTTTAAATAATGAGGATATCAAGACAACTATGAAAAAAATGGAAGCATCCTAAGAGATATTTCTAATCAAAAAGTTCATGTTTGCATTAAACATTTACATGGTGAATTCTGGACCTAAAATAGTCTTTTACAGAAAAATCTCATTTTATTTGTATTGGCAGCTTTATGGATTAAAATTATTTTTTAAATAAGCATGACTCTGCTTACTTTGTGAATATTTTTTAATTCCATAGAGAAATGAATATATATATATTTCTTCTTAAAGTGTGCAACCATCAGAATAGGTGGGAATACTGAGACAAGTTCTCTCTCACTCAGTGGTTAAAAGAGTTTTTGTGTGTCTTGTCAGTTATTTATGTAACAATCAGTGTATTAGAAATGAATGTTTTATAGAATAGCATCACACATCATTCAGTTACAAAAAAAATCTTACTTCACTTCCATTTGCTAAATAGATTTGAAATTTTACTGCAGACAGACATTGTCTATAGGAAAAACTTTCAGATGTGGTAACACTGCACTGGGATATAATGTTTCTATAACATTCTGTTGGGGGGGATTTTAATGAGTTTAATAATGTTCTGTTAAGAAAACCTTGGGGGCATTTGTTATACCACATTAGGAAATATTTTTGCCATTAATAATATTTTATTTAGACATTCTGTGATAGTTTCAGTAATACTGTATTTGAATAGAAATCATTGTTTGAATAATTAGAGAGAAAGATGTGTAGTTGTAATTTTCTTAAAACTATTGTACTCACTCTAGATGACCCTATATTGAAGAAAATGTTTGCTTTTAGTCATGAGATCAGCAAAGAAATTAAGATCTAATATCTCTCTCTCTCTCACACATACACACACACACACACACACGCCGCACACATGCACGCACACACTGTGTGTATCTCTCACAGAAATTTAGCAGAAAATTAACATAGTAATTAGTAAGATTTTTGTGAATTAAAGCTTGTTATACAATACTGCATCAAACAACTCATGTCTCAGTAATATAGTACTCTTAGTGAGTCTCTCTCTCTCTCTCTCTCTTTTTGAAATACTTAAAACCGTTCTTCCATCTGTCTGTCAGTGTCATGTAAAGATAAAGGTAAAAGTCCTGCTCCATGCCAGGCATACTGGAGATACAGTGTTAGGCCTGTATTTCCAAGACCTTCAGCACATGAAAGTGTGATGTGGTCAATATCATGTCTGGTCACATTTACCTTCCCAGATTTCTGTTACCCATTTTTAAAGGCCAGCTGAACACTGGGACCTTTTTTGGCTTAAAGATATAGTGGATACCGCAATGAGAGAACAAGAAGCAGGATTTCAAAAAGGGAGAAGCTGTCTCAACCAGATCTTTACTCTAAGAACATACGGAACATGAAGAACATTTTGAAAAGCAGAAACCATTAATACTGAACTTCATAGACTTTAAAAAAGCATTTGATAGCATACACAGAGATTCATTATGGAGAATTTTAAGTTTATATGGAATACCATCTAAAATTGTCAACATCATTAAGGACTTCTGCAATGGATATGTCTGTGCAGTCAAAACAGAAGAAGGGATGAGTGAATGGTTCCAGATTGAAACAGGCGTGAAACATGGATGTATACTGTGTCCTTTACTTTTTTGGATTTACAATAGACTTCATAATGAAAAAATGCTGCACAGGTAACACAGGTATTGACTGGGTACGTGGGACCCAACTAGATCTTGATTTTGCTGATGACGTAACTCTTATCAGTAACAATGTGAATTCCATGCAAGAAAAAATAGATAGCCTGTCTTCACTGGCTAGCAAAATAGGACTTGAAATTAACAAGGACAAAATAAAAATAATGAAACTTCCCATTAATCAAAATGGAAAAATACACGTAGAAGAGACAGATATTGAAGAAGTCAATCAATTTGCTTACCTTGGCAGCTACATAGACCATGATGGTGACACCAGAAAGGATCTTAGAATTAGAATTGCAAAAGCAGCATCGATCTTCAAGAATCTTGAGAATATATGGCATTCAAAAGTTATAAGCACAAAAACCAAGTTAAGACTATTCAATTCAAATGTAATATCCACCCTCATTTATGCATACAAAAGCTGGAAAACAACTAAAGAAATAGACAAGAAATTAAACTCTTTTGAAAACAAATGCATAAGGAAAATACTTGGCATCAAGTGGAATGAATTCAGGAAAAATGCAGAGATAAGACAGATGACTGAACAACAATTAGTCTCATGGGTGATTAGGAAAAGGAGATGGACATATGTCGGTCACGTGATGAGAAGAAACAGTCAGAGAATCCAAAAAAAACTTATCAACAGGCCAAAGAAAAAGAGGCAGACCACGTGAAACTCTGTTAAGAGAGGCCAAATTAATAGGCATAAAATCCCTTGATGAGGTTGAAAGGCTCACCGAAGACAGGAAAAATTGGCAAACTACCTTGCAAGCCCTATGTGACGTTTAACAGCACGGGAAGGATATAAGATAAGATTTCATTTATAAATACTCAAAATATTGAATATTTATTTTTAAAAAATAAAATTGATATTATGAAGTGACCAACTCCATCAGTGCTTAGAACTTACAAAATACATATAATACTTCTATGTTTACTGTTGTAATTACAGAAAACATGAAATCAGTGACTGATTCTGAAACTTGGTATTAACTTCTCTACTAGTCATAATGCTATGTTTGATGGCATGTGAACGCAGGAGAGCATGGTTGCACATTGATTTTAACTGTAAGGTAAAAGGTAAAATTCCTGTTTCCATGCCTTTAAGACATATTGGGGAATACAGTGTTTGGCATGTATTTTCCCATGACCTTTGGCACATGAAAGTATGATTGTGGTCAGTATCATGCCTGGCTGCTTTACCTTCCCAGATTTCTCTGGTACCCATTTTTAGAGACTGGGTGAACCCCAGGGCCTTTCTGGTGTGAACCAGAAAAAAATCCATTTGTGGGACTGAACCCAGTACCACCTGATTAGTAAACCAAGCACCTAACCACTCATGTAACCAGATTGTAACGGTGGTTAAATAATACTGATTTTTTAAAAAAAAATGAAACTGCACTTCAGTTTGTACTATAAATCTGATTTGTCATTAGTTCATGCAGTGTCCATGGAGACAGTAACTTCTTCTAGAACATATTTGTTGCTACATAGATTTAAACACATTTTAATAGTAGTGATAATTTGTAATTAGTAATTTTATTATCAATCTTTTATTATCAATCTTTTATTATCAATCTTCAAGAATCTTGAGAACATATGGAATTCAAAAATTATAAGCACAAAAACCAAGTTAAGACTATTCAATTCAAATGTAATATCCACCCTCATTTATGCATGCGAAAGCTGGAAAACAACTAAAGAAATAGACAAGAAATTAGATTCTTTTGAAAACAAATGCCTAAGGAAAATACTCGGCATCAAGTGGAATGAATTCAAGAACAATGCAGAGATAAGATAAATGACTGAACAACAACCAGTCTCATGGGTGATCAGGAAAAGGAGATGGACATACGTTGGTCACTTGATGAGAAGAAATGATCAGAGAATCCCAAAACAAGCTATCAAGTGGAACACAACAGGCCGAAGAAAAAGAGGCAGACCGCGTGAAACTCTAAAGAGGACATTATTAAGAGAGGCCAAATTAACAGGCATAAAATCCTTTGATGAGGTTGAAAGACTCGCCGAAGACAGGAAAAATTGGCGAACTACTTTGCGAGCCCTATGTGACGTTTAATGGCACGGGAAGGGTATAAGATTAAGATAAGATTTTTATTATACCTTGGATGATAAAAAAATTAGATGTTTGGTAGTCATAACATAATATACTCTGTTCTTGGTCAAAAACATTTGTATCTATTTACCTAGAATTTCAGATTTGTTAACCTTGATAATGATCACCTAAGGGACTGTGGGCTGGCCATTGCATATATGTGTAATTATGGCTAAATATCTGTTTTTGCTTCTTCCTTCCTTACATCCTTTGTCTTTTCATTCTTCACTCATAAAATAAGAGAAATAATTATTGTTACTGTTTTCATTGCATCCAACCTCATTTGCTTGTAAAAAATATCATGCTCTTATTGTTGTTAAATCATTTATTTGTTTCAGTTTTTTTTTCACCAAATTAACTTTACTTGGTATAAATTATACATAATGTTTTAAATTGCCTTTGATGATTATTTTTTAAAGCCAAAGATGTGTCTTTGTATTGTTTTCCTTGATCCATGGAAATTTTAGGAGAGCATTAATCAGTAGGTCATGGATTTGTTGTAAAGCGTGTACTCTGAATAACAGAGATGTTCTGATGACACAGTACTAACATGAATGAAGAATACACATAGAAATGATTAAATATAGCACTGAGTAAAATTGGACAAAAGAACTCAGATAGCGTTTCATCACTTCTGAATCTAGCATCTATATTTCTGGACCAGAATGTTATTTCTGCATCAAGGTCTTAATCCATACCCTCGCAGGCCCATCTGCCTTTTTGGACGACTTGAAAACTGGATTCATCACAGATGTTCTTTTCTGTGCCAAGTTTGATTCTTAATATTCTTACTACTGTGCATCAACCAGATGATTTTCTACGCTAGTCTTCTTTTTTGGCCATTGTGTCAAATCCCTACATTCTTCATTATAATCCTTTAGAGTTGGAGAGAATCCCAAAACAAGCTATCAAGTGGAACACATCAGGCCAAAGAAAAAGAGGCAGACCGTGTGAAACTCTGAAGAGGTCATTGTTAAGAGAGGCCAAATTAACAGGCATAAAATCCCTTGATGAGGATGAAAGACTCGCAGAAGACAGGAAAAATTGGCGAACTACTTTTGCGAGCCCTATGTGATGTTTAACGGCACAGGAAGGATATAAGATATATAAGAGATGGAGTACAGATCTCTGAGATGCTAGCATGATTTTTCATAAAGAGAGAAGATTTGTATATATATATATGTGTTTTTATGTATATATAGACACATTAAAAAGTATAAACATGAGGTCTTTGCAATAAAGCTATAATAACAAATAGATACCTTCTAAACATCATGAAAGAAAGTTGATTAGTGGAATATTAAAAATGAAAATTTATTATTGACCCTGGAAGATTATCTAATGTGTCCAATGTGCTTTTTTTAATTGATTATCTGAATTTATTTTGACACTTCATCAAAGATCATGTGATGACATTCTTGCAAGTGGAGATCATAAAAATAAGAACTTTACAGTGACCTTTTACCATGACCTTCAAGCTAAGAAACCACAGTTGACAAGAGGTCAAAGGTATACAGAGCAAAATGTAGTTGCTTGAGTAATATACAGCTGCATGCCGGCTTAGGTGTATAGCAAGAGTAACTAACAACTGCTGTAAATTTATGCATAATACAGTGTTACTTGATTTTTATTACAAGATTGCTATAAATGAAGTTTAAGTTACAGCTACTCAACAAAAGACTCCTGTGTTGCACTGATTCTCTTTAATATAAGCTTTTTTAAAATTATTATTTGAACTTAATTTAATGAATTTATGTGCAAAAATACAATTCATATATGTCCACTTCCTAAACAGTGTTATCAGGATTTACTATAACCTGTTTGCTGTCACCTGTCACACACAAATAATTAACTGTACTAAACTTTTCAGCCCTAAGGAAAAAAAAAATACTAACTTGCTTCAGTATTATGTCTGCAAACTAATGCAAATTTACTTTTCTTTGAATTTTAGACTATATTTCCAAGTAATATGTGATGGAGATGAAGGAAGAGAAGATAGAAATGTAGGATGGTGGAATACTTGGCTGGGTAATAACTAGAAAGTGTTAGTAATTACTTTCTTTTATAATAACAATGAAAAATCAGCCATTATATATGTGCGTGCGTGGGCACGTTCATCCATGCCTACATGAGAGAACACTGAATTTGAACACTAATCAAAAACATGAACACAAAGCTTTGTGAAATGAATTAGATAACAAGACTAGGAGATAACAAATGAAGAAAAGAAGAGACTATAATCACAACTGAGACAGTACCAGTTCAGGAACATACATGAAGAAATATGATAAAATAGTTCAGATATATTTTGGAAGTCTGCATAGTTTAGCCAGAAACACCAATAAAATGATGAAAAAGAAAGAGAATAAAATGATAGAATGTCTAGATGAAGAAAAAGGCATACAATCTGAGTTTCTCCACAATTAAAAAGATAAAACTCATGAACAATAATGGCATTGTTTCAAATTTTATAAGTTAGTATTGTTAAAAAATATAAATGCTTATTTGTGTATGTTGTAACACAAGGGTGCTTTGGCTTAGCAGTGAAAAGACTTTTATCTCTTAGGGTGAAAGAGGACACCATTGACATTATACTGAAAAATATGCTTCTGTAGATCAGTGGAGGACTGGAATGCTTGGAAAATCTGGTTATAATGCAGAAAGACTAAGCTTTAGCTTGAGCTTTTACTATAAGATGAGGTTTAGGGAGCAAGAAAGCTCAGGACAAGAAGGGCTGCAATTTCAGATAATCAGGAATTGTATCTGGTAACTAAATTTCCCATGCAAATATCTGTGGTAATTATATAACTAATTTTTTTAGGCATTTATTATAAAGAAAAAGTGGTACAATGGTTAGAGTACTCACTTGCCAACCAGAAAGTCTGGGGTTATATTCTCCATTGTGACAGAATTCTTCTCAGACTGACTGGCATCAAAGTATCGAAGTTGTGTATTATCCATACTCCTCTATGGAGCAGAATGCTGTAGAACAACAGAAAAGGAAATGGACAAATTATCCTCATCCTATACAACCTGCCTGAGAAAGATTTTAAATATTTACTGGCCACAGACAATAAATAATAGAGACCTTCTTGCCCAATGTAAACTAGAAGATATGGATGTCATAATAGCTAAGAAAAACTCTAGAAATGGATTGGTCATATGCTCTGAAGAGACCCCAGCAACATTGCTAAAACAGCCATGCGAATGAAACCAAAGGGAAAAAGAAAGAGAATGACTCAAAGCTTACCTGGCAGAAAATTGTAGAAGTGGAAATGGGTAGCATGCAACACAGCTGGGGCACAATACAATGGCTGGTCGTGGAGCGTGACAGGTGGAGTGAGTTTGTTGCTGACCTGCAAGATGCCACAAGGTGTACAGGGTGGTGATTGCTTAGACAATTGCTGACCAAGGACATGGATAGATGGATGACTAGCATCAAGGTTGACCCAACCTTAAGAAATGAGTAGTGAAGTTTTTTCTGGGAAATTAAGACAAAGAAGACAGCTGGTGATCTCACAATGCTGTAACATAGAAATGTGAAGGTGCTAATCCAAACCCGTATAGCATACAAATGTCACTGGACATTATCTTTTGAAATAAGGAAAAGGTGTTTCTTCTATACACATTTTCAGACAACAATTTGTATAAATAAGAAGAGTCATTGATCAGTCAGATGTTGAAAATATTTTTTAAACTTGTTATCGTGAAATGATGGTGGTAGTAGTCACTATTGCCATATACAAGAGTTACTTATATTGATACTGAGTATGTTTCAAGGAGTGTAGGAAAATTCATGTTGTAATGACTCAGCAGAAGAGATTATTTTTATTTTTTAAGCCTCTTTTTCATACATAACCTACTGTTGATAGCCACACATTCATACATAACATACTGTTGATAGCCACATAAATATATACAATATAGTACTTGTGAGTGTACTATGGCACATTCATTTCAGTTTGCATATATATATATATATATATATATATATCTTGTACTTCTACGAACTCCCTGTAACTGCAAGCTGTTGTTCTTTGCAGCCGATGATGTAGAGATGTTGAGCCACAGCATTGTATCGGGGTGGGAGCGGATTATGGCGGCTACTTTTTCAGTCCCAGAGTACAGTTAAAATGCAGGGGGTGTGCAATGCCTCTTTAGCAGACTCCACCACCATGGGGACTATGGCGATCCTTGCCCCGTTAGCCAGGCTATGCTTGTTACTGGGGGTACCATGGAGAGGTGGGACAGGGTCTTGGTCAGCTATGGGTTGCTAACCGTGACACTGGCATATCAGCTATGGGTCACTGATTACCTTATAGGACATCTTCACCCTATATATATGAAAAATATTTACTTTTAATTATTTATATAACTTATTCATGCAACCAGTGTAAACCAACTTTGGTGTACATCAGAGCTGAGAACATTTTTTTTTCAGTCTTAAATCCTGATCTGAAATACTTAATGGCAGTGGCAGGAAATCAATCATTTAATTGTTAATTATATATGAATCATATGTATATGAATAATTTGATTAGGTGTGGTGAAGTGTAGTGTAGTGTGGTGTGGTATCAGTCAGTGAAATGTTTTATTTGAAGCAGAATTTGACATTCATGACCTTTCCTTAAAATTTAGTGTGTTCACTACAATAAAAATATTAATGAGTGTTATCTGTTTACTTTTTAACTTCAATTCATTGACAAGTACAGGGTAGTAAGCTACCCTGCTTAACTAGAGCAATGCAGTTCTTATTTGTTACTAATTAAATGTTATAAATGTATCATTATTTACATTAGTGCTTGTTTTTTTCATGTGACATATACCATAAACTTGTATATACTTAGTCTGTTTAACTCTGCACATAAATTTTCTGCTGTTAAAGGCAAGCTTGTATGCAAAAATATCTACCTGTTGCTTATTATATAAGTAATTATACCAACCATATACCACAACATATATGCTGTATCATAATAATATGAGGGATAAAGAGGAGGACATCTTTCACTCTTCAAGAAGGAAAACAACTAAAGAATCTGTGGAGAGGAACAGACAGAAGTACAAAAATAAGATTTTTAAGGATATGCATCTTTCCCATCGCTACATGTGCCTGTGAGATCTGGACACTTAACAAAACAGCTGAGAAACACATAAATGCTTTTGAATGTAAATGCTACAGAAGATTTCTTCAGATATCATGGACAAAAAAAGGACAAATATATCCATAATGTCAGTCAGTCAGTCATTTGCATGTCTTTTACGGAACTTTGCCTCCCTAACAGCACTCCTGTAGGCCTCTCGGTTGTAAGCAAGATGCTCTGCTGCTGTTACATCCATTTGCAGATTATCAATGATGTCTTGCAACCATCTTTGCCTTGGTCTTCCTCTCTCTCTTTTTCCCATTATGTACCCTTCCAGTCTTCTCTAGATTATCATGACGTTTAATGTGTCAAAAATATTTAAGTTTTCTCTGTTTAATACTCTTTATTAGCCAGCCTTCTTCAGTATTAAGTTCTTGTAGTATGGATACATTTGTTATTTTTTGTGTCCATGATATTTGAAGAACTTTTCTGTAGCAATTACATTCAAAGACATTTATGTTTCTCAGCTGTTTTGTTAAGTGTCCAGGTCTCACAGGCACATGTTGCAATGTGAAAGATGCATGCCCTTAAAAATCTTATTTTTGTAGTTCTGTCTGTTCCTCTCCACAGATTCTTTAGTTGTTTTACTTTTTGAAGAGTGATAGATGTCCTCCTTTTAATTTCCCTCATTGTAAATGATAGGTGTCCTCCTTTTAATTTCCCTCATTGTATCTCCATTATTAGTTAGTAGTGATCCAAGATATTAAAAACTCTCCACTTCTTTCAATTTTCCCTCATTGATACATATTTCAGCTGCTGCTTCGTTAGTTGTTATCAATTCAGTTTTCTTCGCATTAAGATAGAGGTTTTGCTCCTTGCTGTTCTTACAGACTGACATAATTAGTTTTTCCATTCTTTTTTGTGTTATGGCAGATATCAGCATATCTAATCTCTGGTATTTCATAACATCCAGTTATTATGGTATTGTAATATTCTTTGTCTACATCTTCTCTAACATTCCTCATTATATTTTCAGTATTTTGGGTTTCTTAGTATATTTACAGAATATAGTTTACCATTGCTTTCCTTCCAGGCAGTTACTAATAGTCAGTGATCATAGCCATTGTCCATACATTGAGATTATGAGATTATCTGCCTACCATCATGGAATGGTGACCATAACCAACATTATCTGTCGGTTGCTTTCCCATTCCACCTACCACCTGCTTCCATGGCTTCATACTACAAAAACTTAATATTGAAGAAGACTGGCTAGTAAAGAGAATTAAACAGAGAAAACTTAAATATTTTGGACATATTAAATGTCATGTCATGATAATCTAGAGAAGACCTTGGAAGAGTACATAATGGGAAAAAGAGAGGAAGACCAAGGCAAAGATGGCTGCAAGACATTGTTTATAATCTGCAAATGGATGCATCAGCAGCAGGCCATCTTGCTTACAACCAAAAGGCCTACAGATGAGCTGTTAGGGAGGCAAAGTTCCCCAAGGGACCTGCAAATGACTGACTGACATAATAATAATCAAGTGTCTACAAATTGTCGATACCTAGTCATGAAAACAATCAGATCAAAGGTGGATTGTGGATACTTAGTCACACAAAAAAAAAAAAACCAGTCAGATAGCTTGTGGTGGGTATTCTCTTCAGATATTCCTATTAATGTTGAATTCTCCTTATCTACAAAAGAATCATCTATATTGACAATTCATACTCTTATTACCGAGACAGCAGCTAACAGCTGCTAGTAATTTCTGTTGCACACTCCTTATATATAGGTCCTATCTTGGCTTGATTTAAATTTATGCCATGGCTAGTGTTCTGTTTTCACAGGCAGTAGACCTTTCATTCAGAAAAGTTAATGAACACTATAGAATAATCTCTAAGACAGTGTCTGCCAGCTGGAAACACTCTGTTCAACCTAAACGATGTTTTTTTTGGTTATGTTAGAACACATTTAACAAAATTTTAATGGTTCTAGCAAAAAATCATGTTATAATGCACATGGTTTATGAGCATCAGTATAATTTTTCCAGCACCTGGATTTTGGAAAAAAAAAATTTTTTTTCAGAAAATTTATAGACCACAGTTAATTAAATATTTCCATTATTTTAAATCTTTGTACTGCAATTTTTCATAAATCTTCATTTAATCTAAACTTTGCAGTCATACTTCTCTTACTTTTTTTTTGTCAGCACACATTGCCTGAACACTCATTTTTCATTTTCTGTTACTTTCTCATTGTTGCTCTATGTAAATGTGTATTATGGCCACAAGAATATTTTTGTATCATTGACAGGGCAGTTGTGATGCTGTCTGAAGGAATTGCTATAGAAAGAGAGAGCCTAATGAAACAGCTGGATATCCTAAAGTATGTTTCTTTTCTTTTTCTTTCTTAATGTATATGAACTACTTCCATGGGGGTGAAGGCGCTGTGCAATTAAGCAATCAGCGACCCGTAGTTGATACGCTAGTATCACGGTTAGCAAACCATAGGTGACCATGACCCTGTCCCACCTCTCCATTGGTACCCCCAGCCTGGCTAACGGAGCAGGGATCGCTATAGTCCCCATGGTGGTAGAGTCAGCTAAAGAAGTACTGCACACCCCCTGCTTTTTAGCTGCACTCCAGGACTGAAAAAAATCCCTGCCATAACCTGCTCCCACGCTGATATATGTGCCTCTACAGCATCAGCTGCAAAGAACACCAGCTCGCAGTTACAGGGAGATAGCACAAGACAGGAACTATTTTCATACATACTTTGCTGTCTTGTTTTTTTCTATCAAGCCCGTGTGAGCCTGTCTCCATTTTGTTTCCATTTAGATATTATTCTATATGTGGGTTAGTTAGCTGTTTCATTATCTTGCTGGTGTTTAATGCTTTTCACATTTTTAAAAAAAAATTATTATATCTGATATCAGTATGTAAACTACATTAATATCAGTGTAGCATCATGTAATTTTGTTCATTTTGTTTACATAAAAGTAGTCTTTCACATGTACAGCAGTCACATAATTCATTGTCAAGAAAGGCACATCCAAGAATACTTGCTCACTATCCATCTTTCATGTACTAATTTGAATATCTGAAATATAGATCATTTAGACTGTTTAGACATTATGGATATATTTTCATTAAGGACTTATACAATGGATATGGTTGTGCAGTCAAGACAGAAGAAGGGATGAGTGAATGGTTTCAGATTGAAACAGGCGTGAAACAAGGATGTATACTGTCTCCTTTACTTTTTGGGATTACAATAGACTTCATAATGAAAAAATGCTGCTCAGGTAACACAGGTATTGACTGGGTACATGGGACCCAACTAGAAGATCTTGATTTTGCTGATGACATAACACTTATCAGTAACAATGTGAATTCCATGCAAGAAAAAACAGATAGCCTGTCTTCATTGGCTAGCAAAATAGGACTTGAAATTAACAAGGACAAAACAAAAATAATGAAAATTCCCATCAATCAAAATGGAAAAATACACATAGAAGGGACAGATATTGAAGAAGTCAATCAATTTGCATACCTTGGCAGCTACATGGACCAGGGTGGTGACACTAGACAGGAAGTTAGGATCAGAATTGCAAAAGCAGCATCAATCTTCAAGAATCTTGAGAACATATGGAATTCAAAAGTTATAAGCACAAAAACCAAGTTAAGACTATTCAATTCAAATGTAATATCCACCCTCATTTATGCATGCGAAAGCTGGAAAACAACTAAAGAAATAGAAAAGAAATTAGACTCTTTTGAAAACAAATGCCTAAGGAAAATACTCGGCATCAAGTGGAATGAATTCAAGAACAATGCAGAGATAAGACAGATGACTGAACAACAACCAGTCTCACGGGTGATCAGGAAAAGGAGATGGACATATGTTGGCCACTTGATGAGAAGAAATGAGCAGAGAATCCCAAAACAAGCTATCAAGTGGAACATAACAGGCCGAAGAAAAAGGGGCAGACCGCGTGAAACTCTGAAGAGAACATTATTAAGAGAGGCCAAGTTAACAGGCATAACATCCTTTGTTGAGGTTGAAAGACTCGCCGAAGACAGGAAATATTGGCAAACTACTTTGCGAGCCCTATGTGACGTCTAACGGCACGGGAAGGATATACGATATAAGATATAAGAAGACTGTTTAAAGTTATTTTTTAATACCAAAACTTTATTCTTTGATGGCCACAGAGATATCAACAAAAGACTTCGTGATGACAAAGATGAAGCTGAAGCCAAAGAAGCAAGGTGGGTATTTCTTTAGAATTCGCTGATCTGGAGGTGTTGGGGCAGATCACTTTGTCTGTTATTGTTTTAGTAGTTTCCTCTTGTGAACTAACTTAGTTTCCCCTTGTGAACTAACTCTGAATATTAATTGTCTATGGTTAAGAAATTTATAGCAAAGGTATTATATTATACAGTTAGTGTACTATCATCTTACATCCTTCCCATGCTGTTAAACATCACATAGGGTAGCATAGTAGTTCACCAAGTTTTCATTTTTGGCGAGATTTTCAACTTCATCAAGAGATTTTATGACTAGTAATTCGGCCTCTCTTAACAATGTTCTCTTTAGAGTTTCATGTGGTTGACCTTTTTTCCTTTGGCCTGTTATGTTCTACTTGATAGCATGTTTTGGGATCTTTGATTGTTTTTTCTCATCACATAACCGATATATATCCATCTCCTTTTTCTGATCACTCATGATCAGTTGTTCACTCATATGCCTTATCTCTGTGTTGTTCTTGAATTTGTTCCACTTTATACAAAGTATTTTTCTTAGGCATTTGTTTTTAAAAGAGTCTAATTTCTTATCTATTTCTTTAGTTGTTTTCCAGCTTTCACATGCGTAAATGAAGGTGGATATTACATTTGAATTGAATAATCTTAACTTTGTTTTTGTGCTTATAACTTTAGAGTGGCATATGTTCTCAAGATTCTTGCTTTTGCAATTCTAACTTCTTTTCTAGTGTTACTATCCTGGCATGTGTAGCTGCCGAGGTATGCAGATTTATTTACTTCTTCAATAGCTGTTCCTTCTAAATATATTTTTCCTTCTTGACTAGTGGGAAGGTTTATTATTTCTGTTTTTTTCTTTGTTAATTTCAAGTCCTATTTTACTAGCCAGTGAAGACAGGGTGTCTTTTTTTTCTTGCATCAGATTCACACTGTCACTGATAAAGAGTTATGTCATCTGCAGAATCAAGATCTTCTAGTAGATCTTCAAGTATCTAATCAATGCCTGTTTTATCTGCACAACATTTTTTCATTATGAAGTCTATGGCAAGTCCTGAAAACAGTGATACCGCTTTAACAATCACAACTGTTCCCAGTTTCTTGAGTGATCTTTTCATTAACATTCATCTATTTCCATAGCTTAGCTTGGCCCTAAGTACTCATTTTCAAATATTCATTGACAGAAACATATTTAATGGCATATTTTTTTCTCCACTTTCTGTAGTACAGTTTTGTCTTGCCATATCCAGTTACAGATATATGTGCTGCCTGACCCGCATGAAATTTTTACTGTTATTTCACATATTTAATTTTAAGCACAAACTATTAATGAACTAATTTGGTTGTTTCTATTACCCCCCCCCCCCTTTTTCCTTTTTCAAAAAAAAAAAAAAAAAGAAAAAGAAAAAATTCAAGTGTTTCTTTATAATTTTTTTTCCTTTTTTTTTTTTTGCTTTTGTTTTCTCACTGAATGGCTTATAAATTTGTCAAGTTGTTCTTTTACTATACTCGTACAATTTGTTTTGTGTGTTTTTCCGCTTCTGTTTAGGATGGCTCTTCATCATTAGATGCAGAGGTATATTTAGACATTAGACATAAAACTTTAACATTTCTGTAGTGTCTTGGTCTCTTTTGCTTCATCCCAAGCACATTTTTTTAAAGATGATTATCAAAGTATGTCCCCTATTAGTTCTGCCATTTCATGGCATGCAGTCTTCAGAATGGGAAGAAGTGTATTTGTTTCTTTCTGAAATCTCTACAAACAAATGTACATGAAAATACATTATAAATCTGCCATCTTTATTTGATATTCATGATGCATGGAAATAGTCATATTTGAAAAAAAAGAAAAACTTTTACATGCAGTAAATTCATGTTTGAAAGTCATATTCAAACATTAAAATTTATTACTGTGAAAATTATGAATTATGTTCTGCTTTTGTCAAAAGTGAGCTTTGTTCCCCCTTCTTTTGAGCAATGGAAGATAGTGTAGTTATTAGGGTGTTAGAAGATAGTGTAGCTATTAGGGTGTTAGAAGATAGTGTAGCTATTTGGGTGTTAAAGATAGTGTAGCTATTAGGGTGTTAGAAGATAGTGTAGCTATTAGGGTGTTAGAAGATAATGTAGCCATTAGGGTGTTAGAAGATAGTGTAGCTATTAGGCTGTTAGAAGACAGTGTAGCTATTAGAGTGTTAGAAGATAGTGTAGCTATTAGAGTGTTAGAAGATAGTGTAGCTATTAGGGTATTAGAAGATAGACTTAAGTAGAAGATGACAAATAATGAAAGGGTCTTTTTTGTTTTACTTTCTTTGGAAGTTATTTTTTTGTTGAAAGCAGTGCTTTTGTTTATTATAGGTACTGGTTAGTTGCCTATTTGGATTAAATATATTTGTCATTTAATTAATTGACATTTTTATCAAGTGTTATGATGTATAATGATAAAAAAGGTGGCCTATTTTTACATTCATGGGCATTCTGTTGTGACACTAACAAGGAGTTAGACACTGATGTGAGATTTTGCAAAATACATTCATGGTGTTTGAGAAAGCAGTATGGAAACTATGAGGAAACAAGAAACAAATGGGAGCCTCCAGAATCATTAACTTACTGTTTGTTTAACAGTTCAGAGAGCCAAGAACAATAAATATTTGCCAAAACCAGTTAGAAAAAAAAGAAAGGATTTCAAATTATATAGGAAAAGACTGTCAGCATTAATTGAACATACAATGAGAAAAGTAGGGTTTGAAACAGTTTTAACAATGGAAAAGACAATTAGGAAGAGAGGTATAGAAAGGCCAAGAAGGAATATAACTGTCTAATGTGATGGAATGATAGAAAAAGTCACACAAGTTGACAGAAATAAATCAAGAATCAATTTCTGTCATAGAGCATGATTGCTTATCTGCACAGCATCCATAATGTTAATCTCTCTCTTAAAGCATCACTAGTTTTTTTTATATGCCCCTTTGTTGTAGTATATGTTAGCAGCAGCATTCCATATTTTGATAGATCTAGTAGTAGCTTTTCATTTTAAGAGGTTTTATACTGAACATTTTACACTAAAGTTCTGGAGTAACTTGGTTAGTAAAATGGTTTCTCAAGCCACATGGAGTAGATTCTCACCAAACATACAAGGGGTGATTGATAAGTTCTCAGCATAAGGTACAACTTTTAAACATTATTTCTCAACATAGTCCCCTTGCAAGTTTATGCACTTAGTCCAGCAATCATGGAGCATACGGATCCCTTCTTTGTAAAAGTCAGCATCTTGTGCCAGTAGAAAGTGGTCTACAGCATGAATGACATCATCTGAAGCAAATTTGCGACCACTGAGCTCCTTTTTGAGTTTGGTAAACAGGTAATAGTCCAAAGGGGCCAAATCTGAGGAATAAGGAGGATGTTTAAGAAGCTGGAGGCCGCATTCATGAATGGCAGCCATTGTCACTGCTGACTTGTGAACTGGAGCATTGTCTTGATGAAAGATGACTCCTCTCATCAATTTCCCTCGATGCTTTTCCTTCAGTTTGATCTGCATTTGCTTCATAAGATTAGCGTAATAGGCACCGTTGACCATTCTGCCATTTTGAAGATAGTCTACCAACAGCACACCTTCTGAATCCCAAAAGATGGAAGCCGTCACTTTGCCTGCAGACAGAACTACCCTTGTTTTCTTTGGAGGTGCGGATCCATGATGTTTCAACTGCTTTGACAGTTCTTTGGTTTCTGGTTGAAAATGATGAACCCAAGTCTCATCTATAGTCACAAATTGCTGAAGAAACTTTTCAGGATATGCAGAAAAATGTCCAAGATTGTCTCTTGACATGTTGAGATGCTGTCGCTTGTGATCAGCTCCAAGAAGTTTTGGGACCCATCGAGCAGAGACCTTTGTCATTTGAAGATCATTGTGAATAATGGCATGAACACATTCCTGGGAGATGCCCAACTCTTCAGCAATGTACCACTCAATTAGTCGTCGATCCTCAATTATCATGTCATGGATTCTGCCAGTGGTTTCATCAGTGGTTACTGTTCTTGGTCTTCCTGGACAGGGATTATCTTCCAGACTCTCCTTCCATGTTTCTTCTTCTTCTTCGTTCACTTCTACCACCAAGACTGCCCTGTGATCCTACTGAATTTACGCCTGTGGTCTGCGTTAAGTCCTGTGGTTCCCCCATGTGGTCCCCGAAAGGACCACACAAGATCCCCGAGGGGACCACAAGAGGTTCAGAGGATCATAGGGCTTGAGCCTGTATTCTTGGTGGGTCTCAGAAGCAGGATTGTGTGACACCATGGTTTTCGTTGCACCAGTTTAGTCTAGAGTTGGACTTTCTCACCGGAAAAGCTTGACATGTTTTGGATATCAGTATATCCCCGCTGGGTGAGAGGTGGTAGCCCACCCAGGCCAGAGTTGGACTTTCTCACCTAGAAAACCTCAACGTGATTAGGATACGCATACATCCCTGCTGGGTGAGAGGTGGTTGCCTGTCTAGACTGCCCTGGTCCAGTGTCTCCGACTTCAGCATTTTGTGGTCATGGCTGCTACCCTTCCTAGTTGTGACTAGGATGGAGCTTTTATCCAGGAGGACGAATCCTTGCCACTAGTGATTTCCACCCCTGGGTTGAGCTGGTTTAGGCATATTATCCCAGTATGGGCGTGTTTGGGATGTGACCGACCTCTAGAGCAGAGGTACCGTGACATGTGTAGCCTTCAAGTTTCACCCCTGGTGTGAGCCGGTTTAGGCATATTTCACCAGTATGGGTGTATATCAGGCATGATAGAGCGGAGGTGGCATAACATGCCTAGCCATTAAGTTTCACCTCTGATGTATGCTGGTTTAGGCATATTTCACCAATATAGGTGTATTTCAAACGTGGCTGGCCTCTAGAGCAGAGGCGCCGTGGTATGCGTAGCTCTCGCAGTGATACTACTGGACATACCAATTAAACTTCACTTTATCCTTTCCTTCACTTTTTTCACATTGGCACCGCACAGCAACCCTTATTTCTTTTCTGCAGTTTCTTCCTTGACCAGGAGGAGCTTCACTCCATGCGCTGCATCCGAAGAGTCTCGCTAGCACTGTCTTAACCTCTGGGTTAAGCCAGTTCAGGCATTTCACCTGATATGAGTGCACTTAGGACGTGGCCGACCTCCAGACCAGAGGTGCCGTGATTTGACTGTTTGCTTCGCTTTATCCTTTCTACCACCTTTTCCACAGTGGTGCCGCGTGGCAACCCCATTTGCACCTTTCTTCACTGGCCGGGAGGAGCACCGCTCCACACACGGCAGCTGAAGAATCTCGCCAGCAGTGGTAGATGAGCTACCAAACGTGCCTCTCATCTACCCTAAGTGTCTGGTTTTCAGGTGCCAGATATTCACCTTTGCCCCCTCTCCAGTCAGTTTAAACAGTTCTGCCATGGGAAGGCCAGGAGCTGGACTTGACTGACAGAGGCTAATTGAGATGCATGCCGTTGGAGCGGAGAGTGACTTCTCCACCCCACCTCTGGCAATAACAGTCCTTAGAGCCCTTCCATGTTTGAACTGAGCTTCCCATTTCTTCACTGTGCTATAAGAAGGGGCACTCTCCCCTAGTCTCTATCATATCCTCATAGGTCTCCTTCGATGATAAGCCCTTGATGCAGAGGTAGCGAATGATTGCTTGATGATAAATTTTATCCATTTTCTCAATTTCTGCCGCTCTTACCACTTCAGTAGCCTGTAAAAAAAAATTGAGTTAATTTCTTGAAACTTGGTGTTTAATCTTACATTAACCTGATCTACAAATGCACCTAATATCAACTGTGTGTTTCAAGTATTTGTACCTTATGCCGATTATCTATCAATCACCCCTCATATTTCAGTCAATGCAACTGAAAAATTAGCACTGGATATTTGTGTTATAAAACTGCCTTAGAAAATGGAGAATATCTGCTTTCAAGGCAAGGCTCACTAGAGCGCAGTGATTCTGTAGGATATTCACAGTATGAGGGGCAGTGCTAGACTTTAGACTTTAACACCAAAATATTAACATCATTTCAGTAAAGATTCTACATTCTTTTGGCACTCGTACTTTTCATTGCTAGAACTTTTTTTCCCACTCAAACAGCCAGTTTTGCTTTCATAAATGACTACAGTGAGTTTATCTAGAATTTTAAAAAATTTCTTGCCACAGATTTGGCAGACCAAGAGAAATGAGTCGCAGCAATTCTACACCAGTTCAAGGAAGAAGCTACATAAGTAAATTCCAGTATTATCCAGCTCACTTCCCTGGAGGTGGTAAGTAACAGAATCATAGTTGAAGATGATGATGAGTTATTTCAATGAAAATGTTGACTGAAAACAATATTATGGAACAGTACAAACTAAAATTTGCAACAGTCATTTATATTTTATTGTAATTTGTATGTAGTGGCTACATTTCACTTTCAGAAATGAGAAACTTTTTAGCCCTACTTTGTTGTTATTTGTAATATTAACTTATGGAGAATTTTTATAACATCTTTTAAACAGTGTATCATTTCATATATGATATCTGTTATTTTAAATAGTGCATAATTTTTCACTTTCATAACTGATATTTTGATTTTAAATATTATGTGGTATTTTGATTTTAAGAAGATGTAACTTTCAATACTTGAAAAAATTCTATTATCCAAGTCAAAAATTGACTGACTGTAACTCTCAAATGTAACATTTTATATTTTAAATTCTGGTTAATGATAATTTTCAGGTCAGGTTAATTTTAGATTGAAATAGTACTTACTTACAAAGAGTGATTTTCTCTTTGATGTAAACCTGAAGGGAAAGGTCAGCAGAGCTGATCTCAGTCGACTTAGCTGCTGATGGATATGGTGGTGTTGCTGTGGATGAGAATTTTGATGAGATTTCAACACTAGGATGCAGCTTGCTGATCTCCAATGAAGACCAGGATGGCATTAGAGCAGTAGAAGACGAGATTATCACCAAGCCTCAGCCTATAAATGTTCATCGAAACTTTTGTCGACAGCATCACCTAAGTTCAAGTGGAGAGGAGGGAGAGCTAGGAGAAAGCAGTGTTAGTGGGAGGGGCAGGAAAAGTCGAAAAGTCAGGTTAGTGAATTTTATTATTTAATGACATTTTTTTAAAAAAATGTGTGCTGCGATGAAATTTTAAAGTATGTTACAGTTATAACTATACAAGATAACAATGCTTCGACCAGTTTAGCACATGTTCCTGACAAGAGCATATGAAATGAAGATAAATGTTTGTTTAGTTAAGTGGATTATTAAACTGTGAAATGAAAATGTTAGATTTTGTAGAACATTTAATAATAATAATAATAGGTTTTCAAAGTGACCTGATGAGCTTATTTTAAAAAATGCAGGATGTTCTAAATGAATCAGACAAGAAGTTTGTGAGTGATTCTGAAGCTTGCTACCAGCTCATGCACTCAAGATAACATTGCTCAGTTTTTTTGATGATTAATCTGTCAGATGGCATTAGTGCAGTAGAGATTATGACTGAGCTTGGTTGTATAAGCTTGGTTGTATAGCTTGGTTGTATAAGCTTGGTTGTATAAGCTTGGTTGTATAGCTTGGTTGTATAGCTTGGTTGTATAGCTTGGTTGTACAGCTTGGTTGGATAGCTTGGTTGTATAAGCTTGGTTGTACAGCTTGGTTGTATAAGCTTGGTTGTATAGCTTGGTTGTACAGCTTGGTTGTATAAGCTTGGTTGTATAGCTTGGTTGTACAGCTTGGTTGTATAAGCTTGGTTGTATAAGCTTGGTTGTATAGCTTGGTTGTATAGCTTGGTTGTATAGCTTGGTTGTACAGCTTGGTTGGATAGCTTGGTTGTATAAGCTTGGTTGTACAGCTTGGTTGTATAAGCTTGGTTGTATAGCTTGGTTGTACAGCTTGGTTGTATAAGCTTGGTTGTATAGCTTGGTTGTACAGCTTGGCTGTATAAGCTTGGTTGTATAGCTCGGTTGTACAGCTTGGTTGTATAGCTTGGTTGTATAAGCTTGGTTGTATAGCTTGGTTGTATAAGCTTGGTTGTATAGCTTGGTTGTATAGCTCGGTTGTACAGCTTGGTTGTATAGCTTGGTTGTATAAGCTTGGTTGTATAGCTTGGTTGTACAGCTTGGTTGTATAAGCTTGGTTGTAGCTTGGTTGTATAGCTTGGTTGTATAGCTGGTTGTATAGCTTGGTTGTATAGCTTGGTTGTATAGCTTGGTTGTACAGCTTGGTTGTATAAGCTTGGTTGTATAGCTTGGTTGTATAGCTTGATTGTACAGCTTGGTTGTATAGCTTGGTTGTATAGCTTGGTTGTATAGCTTGGTTGTACAGCTTGGTTGTATAGCTTGGTTGTATAGTTTGGTTGTACAGCTTGGTTGTATAGCTTGGTTGTATAGCTTGGTTGTACAGCTTGGTTGTATAGCTTGGTTGTATAGCTTGGTTGTATAGCTTGGTTGTACAGCTTGGTTGTATAGCTTGGTTGTATAAGCTTGGTTGTATAGCTTGGTTGTACAGCTTGGTTGTATAAGCTTGGTTGTACAGCTTGGTTGTATAGCTTGGTTGTATAGCTCGGTTGTATAGCTTGGTTGTATAAGCTTGGTTGTATAGCTTGGTTGTACAGCTTGGTTGTATAAGCTTGGTTGTATAGCTTGGTTGTACAGCTTGGTTGTACAGCTTGGTTGTATAGCTTGGTTGTATAGCTTGGTTGTATAGCTTGGTTGTACAGCTTGGTTGTATAGCTTGGTTGTATAGTTTGGTTGTACAGCTTGGTTGTATAGCTTGGTTGTACAGCTTGGTTGTACAGCTTGGTTGTATAGCTTGGTTGTATAGCTTGGTTGTATAGCTTGGTTGTACAGCTTGGTTGTACAGCTTGGTTGTATAGCTTGGTTGTACAGCTTGGTTGTATAGCTTGGTTGTATAGCTTGGTTGTACAGCTTGGTTGTATAGCTTGGTTGTATAGCTCGGTTGTACAGCTCGGTTGTACAGCTTGGTTGTATAAGCTTGGTTGTATAGCTTGGTTGTATAGCTTGGTTGTATAGCTTGGTTGTATAGCTTGGTTGTATAAGCTTGGTTGTATAGCTTGGTTGTATAGCTTGGTTGTATAGCTTGGTTGTATAGCTTGGTTGTATAGCTTGGTTGTATAGCTTGGTTGTACATTGACTGAAACTGTGACTGAACAATGTTGAATTTTTTTTTTAGTTTTTAGAAAACTGCATTTTATTTTGTACTGTAAATCTGATTTAATCATCAGTCCATGCAGTATTCATGACTGATAACAATTTCTTCCATCATTCAGTTTTCTCGATACTAAAATGTCTTAGACTGCAAGAGTTGAAATGTTTTAAATAAATGTAGTGGTTTATCATATGTCAGCCTCCCCACAAGAACTTTCATTCAAGTCACACAATGAAATATTTATCTAATTAATGTTTAGAATTCATTGTAACATCCATAAAACTGATTACTTCTTGCTACTGTTGTTACAGGGGCAAAACTTCTTAGACACAGGAGATCACAGTCAGTTGTAACAAACTCACAGGTGACAATTTAGCTGGAGTCAGTGATCACTCACACCCATGTTTGTTTCATCTGTACATGCTACTGTCCTTCTATATGCCTTTCTCCATGTCTCTTTCTAGACTACCTGACTTGTCTATATGCCCTTCTTCATCTCTTTCTAGACTACCTGACTTGTCTATATGCCTTTCTCCATGTCTCTTTCTAGACTACCTAACTTGTTCATAGATAAATTTTCCTTTCTCTAAGAATTAACATTTATCCTCTCTCTGTATTTGAATGCCCATATTTTCCCTGATATACATTTACCATTTTTTAAAAATCTGCTTATCTTTATTAGGATATCACTGTGCTTGCACACCTTTGTGGCATTTACCTGTCTTCCTCAGTTATATTTCCTATATTTGTCTACATGTAGTTCATATTTAAAATTGTTTTAATCCTCCACAGTATAACCAAACACTGAAGTCAGAGAGAATTTTAAAAAGTTGTTTTTTGTGGTTGACCCAGTGGTTGGAAACGGTACATTCACTCACAGATCCGTTAACAGGAGTTCAAAGTCAACTTCAGCACAACAAATTGGTACAGTAGCGTCTCTTCTCTTCCTTCATGTGTTCTATGTTCTTCAGAATGTGAAAATTACTCAAAAGAGATTAAATGTAAGGACCTCATAGAGTCAGAACTGAAGTAATCAGAAGCAAATGACACCACAGAATAATAAAGACTGACACCACAGAATAATGAAGACTGACACCACAGAATAATGAAGATTGACACCACAGAATAATGAAGATTGATATCCACAGAATAATGAAGACTGACACCACAGAATAATGAAGACTGACACCACAGAATAGTGAAGACTGACACCAAAGAATAATGAAGACTGACACCAAAGAATAATGAAGATTGACACCCACAGAATAATGAAGACTGACACCACAGAATAATGAAGACTGACACCACAGAATAATGAAGACTGACACCACAGAATAATGAAGACTGACACCACAGAATAATGAAGACTGACACCACAGAATAATGAAGACTGACACACCACAGAATAATGAAGACTGACACCACAGAATAATGAAGATTGACACCCACAGAATAATGAAGACTGACACCACAGAATAATGAAGAGATAGGTTTAAAAAAAACAGATTAAGAAGATCAAATAAAATGATGTGCTCGGCAACATATCCTGCATGACTGGTCACTATTCATCACAAACTGCAATCACTTTCAAGGCAACAAAATTTATTATTAGAATGCACATTAAGTTTGATTAAATTAGATTTTAATACTTAAAAAACAATTATGTTCAATAATCACTTCTTAAAATGACAGCAGAGAGTAATAATAGAGACTTTGTTGCATAGTTCTCTATAATAGGAAAACAGAGTGAAGTTTGTTTTTTGTTTTTTATTTTCTACATTTGTATAGAAAAACGGGCTCACCTGGGCAAGAGCAGAAAAAAAGGCGAAGGACAGGCATTTGTGGAAAACCCTTGCGGAAGCCCCATGTGCCCTGGGCACTTAAGGTTGAGAGAGAGAGAAAAATAAAATATTCAAATCTGAATGAAAAAAAAGCGCAGATTTAAAAAGGCAAGTCAGTCACTTAATATGAACAAATACAACCCCAAAAAAAATGAATATACATAAAAACTATTTCATTCCAAAAACTTAGCAAGATTACTTTTAAAAAAAAGCACACAGAGAAAATTGATAGACAAAGATAAAAGTAATGAAATAAAAAAAAAAAAAAGATTTAGGAAAGTAATAAATACCAAGTAATGAATAACTGCAGGTATTATCTCAGGAGAGTTCTTACTTTGTACACCTATATCACTGAATGAGAAACAGAAAGATAATCAGAATGGAAATGAACAACGAAGACTGAATATGATGCACAGTGAAGACAGGCAATCTCAAATAGAATTTCTTTATGCATGTGTGAACTGCACCGACGTGGAATCCTCAAGGAAATAGAAAACGAGTAAGACCCCCAGACTTACTTAGAGAAGAGAAATTATGACAGTGCTCAGAGACAAGGGATGCACATGGAAGGAAGCAGAGAATAATTCCAATAACAGAGATGACTGGGAGAGCCTTTATCCGTGGCCTATGCTCTCAAGGGAGTGAAAGGCGATGATGATGTGTGAACTAATTTGCATAGAGGAAGGGAGAATTATATATATATATATAATTACTATGCAACTTTAACTGCTTGAATGTCCAGTAGTTAGCAAAACATTCTGTCTCTGACTCACATACTTAGACACAGACATTCAGATAATTATCAGAGATGCATTCAAGTCCTTTGTGGCAGGTCTCAAATCAAATCTCAAGTCACCACCTTCTAGTCTCAAGTCTTTGCAGGTCAAGTCTCAAGTCACCACCTTCTAGTCTCAAGTCCTTGCAGGTCAAGTCTCAATTCACTACCTTCTAGTCTCAGCTCCTTGCAAGTCAAGTCTCAAGTCGTCTGAAGTGTATAAATCAAACTAATGATTTAACCACATGTTGTGGCAGGATATTTACATATTACTACATAAACGGGTGCACATGCAGAAATTTAAATCATAATTTTATATCATGTATCATAAAATCTTGCAAGAGTTATGCAGCTAACATTGCCCACTTAACAGTAATACTAATTTCCTCATTTAAAAGGGTAAAATCCTGACAGAAAGATCTGTGGTTTGAACAAACAGAGAGAGAGAAAAGGAGGACAATGCATCCTAAAACTAATCAGCAAGTACATAAGGATCAAAGATTCTCTACTTACCCATATACAACTTATCCAGTATGGAAAAATGTTCTAATCAATGGCAACTTCTAGATAGTGGACCACATACTGAATTAACTCTTCGGTAGTGTAAGGCCTCTACACTATTTTGAAAATTGTTGCACAAATTCAATTATTTCTCTAAACTTCAGACTATCTTTCACACCCCACAAGACATATGATAATAAGAGCATGGCAGCGATATGTTAATGACTAGTGATACAAATCCTTCACTTTTACGCCACCTGATTGCTTCACATGATGTAGAAGTTTTTCTTGTTCTACATCACTATTTTACCTACAGCAAGTGAATTATTGAAAATATTGAAAGTCCCATACATGAAGGAAAAATGTATATTAGAAGGAACAGCTGCTGAAGAAGTAAACCAATCTGTATACCTCGGCAGCTACATAGACCATGATGGTAACACCAAAAAGGAAGTTAGAATTCGAATTGCAAAAGCAGCAATGACTTTCAAGAATCTTGAGAACATATGGAATTCAAAAGTTATAAGCACAAAAACCAGGTTAAAAATTATTCAATTCAAATATAATATCCACCCTCATTTATGCATGTAAAAGCTGGAAAACAACTAAAGAAATAGATAAGACATTAGACTCTTTTGAAAACAAATGCCTCAGGAAAATACTTTGTATAAAGTGGAACAAATTCAAGAACAACGCAGAGATAAGGCAGATAAGCAAACAACAACCTGTCTTATGGGTGATCAGAAAAAGAAGATGGACATATGTTGGTCATGTGCTGAGATGAAACGACCAGAGAATCCTAAAACAAGCTATAAAGTGGAATACAACAGGCCGAAGAAAAAGAGGTTGACCACGTGAAACTCTAAAGAGGACGTTAAGGGAGGCTGGTTTAATAGGCATAACATCCCTTGATGAGGTTGAAAAGCTCGCTGAAAACAGGAAATCTTGGCAGGCTACCATGTGAGCCCTATGTGACGTTTTAGTGGCACGGGAAGGATGTAAGATGTTAATTATCACAAAATGTCTAGTCATACACTGGGTAGAATTAAACAGACTATAGATTCAAATTTGATATGACTGACAGCACACAATAATAATAATAATTTTAAAAATAATAATAATAATAATAAACAGGAAAACTTGGCAAACTACCATGCGAACCCTATGTGATGTGTAATGGCACGGGAAGGATGCAAGAACAGCACACAGGGGAATGATATTATTGAAGCATGCATGATCTTAATAATAAAGAGCTGTAATAAAATCAAGTCGATCAACTAAAAATGTCATTGTCCGAGTCACTGCTCTACATCTTCAAATGGAGTCCTAGTTGAGTCTTTAAAGCAACCTGTGTCTGAATCAAATGCATCTCTGACAATTAGCTACATACCTTTTGCCGTCTTAATTGTCTTTACTTAAAATTTATTTTATTATTATGTGCCATGCCTGATAGCATTGGTTATTATGCTTCTCCATCTTATGTGGTCCTTGGTGTTTCCAGTTAATTCAAATCCTTTTCTTTTTCCATGCCACTTTGATATTTTTCTCTTAGCCTTCCTCTCTTCCCTTTTCTCTTGAATTTTCATCACTACTAGGTTCCAGCTTCTGTCTTCATATGACATGTCCAAGAAATTTGGATTGCTTTTTTTCTTATTATTTAACTAGTTTTTGTTCTGAGACTTCTTTGAGAACCTCTTCATTTGTTTTTCTGTCTGTCCAGGATACTTTCCGCATCTTTCTCCAAAACCACATCCATGTTGCTTTCAGTTTCTTTGTCATCTTTTTGTTGACCGTCCAAGTTTCACAACCACACAGCAATATTGGCTCTATGTAGCACTGTGGTACTCTTTTCCTCACATTTAGAGAAATTTTCTTATTTGTAGGCATCTTCATGTCACAAAATGCTGCCTTTGCCATTAATGATTTTAATTCATTTGGGCACTTGCCATCAGCTGTTATTGTTCTAAGGTAATTTTGAATTTATTTACTTGTCACTTCTTTGTTTTCTACGGGTGATGAAGAGATCCACTGCTGACTTGCTGAGCCAGTCACTGTTTGAGGGCAGAATTTAACCCAGGGGAGCTCATCCTCCCGAGATTGAGAACAGATGCAATACAGCGAATCAGGTCATTGGACAAATGACACCTTTACTGAAAAATAAATACATCACAACTAATACAAAAAGAGCACTTTACAACATGATTTTCATCCAAACTCTGTGCTGTCAATGTCACATGGGCACTAGCAGCCAAAGACAAGAAGAAAAATAAGCATGGCAGAAATGAGATGTTTAAGGAGAATACTAAATGTGACAAAAAGAGACCAAATAAGAAATGACACCATTAGGGCAAAGGTTGGAGTAACACCAGTATTACGTTACATTCAGAAACAAGAAGCCAAATGGTGTGGGCACGTTGCACGATTACCACCAGACAGTATACCACAAAAAAAGTCCACACTAAGATTTGTAGATAACAGAGGAAGGGCCACCCACACAAGAGATGGAGGGAGGAAATTACATAAGCCTTAAATATAAAGCACACCACTTAGCCCTATCAAGACATCTATTTGTCCCCTCAACATCTAGAGGTATATGAGGAAGGAGACAAGACAATGTTTTCCAGTTTGAAAGGGTGTTGCAAGTCTGGTGTTTTTAATTCTTTTCAGTGCTGCCTTGCAGGTCAGTCTCTTTAGACAAAGGATATTGGAGTAAACCATCTACAAGCCATGTGGAATGCAAAGCAAAAAAAAAAACCACCAACATAGCATCATTTCCTTGTCAAATCATGCTTCTTTACTCTGAACTAGTTTCCACCTTCTATAATTTGTTTCTTTTACATTAGGTGTTGACAAGTCAAGACACTGGAGATGAAAAACATCATCATCATCACACAAGTCTCCAGCTAGGTAGGAACGTTTTTGTTCAATAACTAAAGCATACTTCTGAAAAGCTGCTGGTGGTGTTATGTATGATGTCATAGTTGAGTCCTCATTTACCAGCACTGGAAATTGGATGAGCAATGTACAGGTACAAATTTACTATATACCGAAGCTGAGTAGTTAGTGTGCTGTCCTCTCATGACTGTAAATTGTACATCAAACTGGAGTTAAGATTTCCATTCTCAGTTTATTCTTTTACTATTTTTAATTCCCTGATGTATGAAGTGCTTTGTCCAGAACTTTTTGGACTAATCCTGCCAACTTTGTTGTGTACTAGCCTCGTGGCTTCCAACTATTCCATTACTCTTCAGCAAGCACTGCTGGCCAACTTAGCAAAAGTTATGAAACGTTGAAATGTCTTAGTGCATCCCAAGAAATATCCAACCATGCCGCTGACATCTTTTATAAATAACCTCATTACAATAAATTTAATCATAATCACCACAACCTCCATTATCCACCTATTATTTTCACCATTCCCATCATCATCATCACCACTAATATTACCACAGCAGATAACAGAAATAGCATATTGTTGGCAGAAATGCAGATGAAGCCACTGACAGCAATTATTGAGGAAAGATGGTAGCGATGGTTGGGACGCGCTCCAAATGACTGACTACCAAAAATAGCACTAAGATGGACACCACAGGGGGACAGAAGTAAAGGTAGACCAAAACAGACATGGAGAAGAACAACAGAAAGGATGTTGAGCAATAGAGGGCTCACCTGGGCAAAAGCAGAAAAAAAGGCAAAGGACAGGCATTTGTGGAAAACCCTTGCAGAAGCCCCATGTGCCCTGGGCACTTAAGGCTCAGAGAGAGAGAGATAACAGATCACCTGTAGTACTGACACAATGTATGAAATGCTTGACATGGACATCAACAGATACATTAAATACATGTTTGCATGTAAACATTTGTGCACAAACATAAGCAGTAAACATAACCATTGCATTTTTTTCCCTTCTTTATTTCTGTTTAAAAAAAATAAAACAAATAAATAAAGGAACAAGTTGAGCCTGGAACCTGATTGTTACTTGGGAACAAACTTGACATGTCTGACGATGGTGCCAAAAGACCTGCGAAAGAGAAGGATAGAATGGATTTGGCAGCGGTAAGTTAGTGCAGCGCTAAAAATTGTCACTTCCAATTTGTGTCTATAGTGCCATGTGACTGTATTTTGCTACATGCTTTGCTTCATTAAAAATTCGGTGTAACGTTTAGATTGTAAACTTTTAATGCGCATGCCCCATGACCTTTTTCAAAATGGCTCAAGAGTGCTTAGTTACTATGAGGGAGAAAATTGAAGTTTTCTGTGAGAAATTTCAATTTTTGGTGATTTTTGGATATGGACATACCCTGTTACTAGACCACTGTTCTTGAATGTATCACAAGTAGATCTAGACATATTAGACGACTGGAGAAGTAGTTAGAAGGTTATTTCAGACATTATTTTAGGGAGAAAGGCACATACAATCATGTCGACAGATAGTTCTAGGCATCTCAGATGGTATGTACTGTTACCCTAGACCCAGCCGATGGTAAGGAGGTCACAATTATTGTCTAAAAATATCACATTACTTCTGTTTTTCCTAAAAAAAACTCTGCATTTATGAAATCTCATACATTTTTGGTTATTTTGAAACATAGTTAAGTACACATAACATGGAAATACTGTATTTCATTCACTTTTCCAACTTACCCCCAATACATATCAAGACCTGCACTTTTACTCTGGCACCAAACGGAACATCCATGTTTCTTCCTACGGCACGGGAAGAGTTGAATGCCTAATTACCAGCAGCACTGACTGAAGGTAAACCAGGGTCTTGACCAGTCATAGCTCACTGACTCTAATGACATTAACTTTGATGTTTCAGGTGATGGTTCCTTACTTTTGGTCACCTTTTCCCCTTTAAAAAAGTAACCTCTATAGAAGCTATATGGCAATATTTACACTGTCATGGTTCACACACTCTTGACATTATTTTTGACATTTCAGGCGTAGGCGATCATTTCTCTCCACAATTTCCTGTCTTTAGACTTGATCATGAGATCCACCGGGTACTTTCTTCCTAGCCACGCTGACAGCCCATCCAGTAACTTCTCTCTCTCTTCTTCCCTCAGTTTTTCCAGTTGCCACAATGTTAATAAAAGTAGAGGTGTATGGTGTAGTTTTACAAGGTGGCAGAGGGAGTGAGTAAAGTGAGAAAAAAAAAACGAATAGAAAGTATGAGAATGTTTAAATGATGTTATCTTAATGATATTTCTAAGAGGGCCTGGATATCTGTGGCTAAACATTTTTGCCTTAGCAGCCACAGGGGAAAACAGGACATTTCTGTTAGTGTGATTCACTCGTTCTGCTGATGTATGATCTCGGGGGGGGGGGGTCGTCCCTAGAACAGCACCTTATTTTCCAGACTGGCTGTCTCCACCAAGCCGGAATTAACAATGTCTTCAGCATCCTTTAACTTCTTTAGTTTTCCACCTTTTTTTTTTCTGTGATTTGCACTCTGTTTCTTTCTCCTAGCTCCCCCCCCCCATTGCCACCTTCTCTCTTCTCTAATGGCTGTCATGTGTCTATTGCCCTTCCACCCTTTCCCTACCTCTCTCTGCCTCTTCTTTACGACTGGCTTTATCGGCTTATCCTTTGTGTGGCCCCACGTGGTCTCCATGTGGACATGCATTTCTGTGTTACCTACTGTTAGAGGATGCCACATTAAGATAAGTTTCCTGTTTAGTTCTTCATTTTTTGTCTCGTTTGTTATGTAATCCTCAAAAAAGGCTCACGCTGTATTATAGGATGTTTTTCATTTATACATTCTCATACTTTCTATTTGTTTTGTTTTTTTCTCACTTTACTCACTCCCTCTGCCACCTTGTAAACTACACCATACACCTCTATCTACCTTTATTATTTGAACCAGTTTTACTGCAGTCACCATCCTCTTTATCTGCACAATGTGTTCCAATTTTCCTCTTCTCAGAAAATGTCCTACAAATCTCGGTTGTCTACCTCTGATCTTTGCTGTAATTTGCCTTTTAACTCCAGCCTCTCTTAAGACTTCTTTGTTGGGTTTTCTTAGCTGTTCATGGTACCTTCAACATCCTTCTTATGAACCACATTTCAATGACCTCCATTTCTCAGTTCTCTCTTATTCATGGACCATGCTTCACATCCATAAAACAAAACTGGCTTGATGTAACAATACTTGGAGTCTTGTTTCCATTGATATGGATCTGTTGCACAAGATGTTTCTCATTTTCTGGAATGCTGACTTGGCCTGATAATGTCTGCTTTTTATTTTGTTGTGACATTTCCCATCAGCTGTTATAATTGTTCCTAAGTACTTGAATCTATCAACTTGTTTCAGTTCTATGCCACTGATGGCAATGCTACATTTTGGTATAGCAAAAAGTAGCAAATGTAGCACAAAACAGAAGCTTTATGGTAATACAAGGTGTGTCCGGTAAGTAATGAGACTTAGTTTGTTCAGCCAATCAGCGGGGACGGATTCTCTGGGCCTGAAGGTTAGTGGGGGATGTTAGGTAAAGGGTCGATATCTCATCATCTGGGTTTGAACTTTTACAGAGTGCGGATTCCTTGCAAAGTGGACAGCTGTTTAAGCATCGTGTAACAGTCAAAATGTAGGAGTGTCGAGCAGCAATAAAGTTTTGTGTTAAACTTGAAAAATCCATGACTGATATGCCTGCTATGATACAGAAAGCCTACGGGAAGGATACTTTATCGAAAGCACAAGTGTTTTGGCAGCACAAGATGTCCAATAAAGGAAGAGAGAACGTCAAGGACAACACAAAGGGCGCCCATTAAATGTGCAAATCAAAAATGAAATCGATGCTCGTCTTTTTTTACTCTAAAGGTGTTGTCCATAAGGAGTTCCTGGACAAATGGTCAATGCAGCATTTTACATGGAAGTGCTTAAAAGGCTGATGAACAGAATCACGTGCGTCGCCTGGAGAATGGCAACACCTAGGCTCTTCACCACGACAATGCGCCAAGCCATGCATCGCTGCTAGTGAGAGAGTTTCTGCCGAAACAAACAATGGCAATGCTGTGCCAACATCCCTACAGCCCAGACTTGGCCCGGGCAGACTTCTTTATGTTTCTCTGGCTCAAATCATGCTTGAAAGGCCACCATTTTGGGACTGTTAATAACATGCAATCTGCCACGAGTGCTTTGAAGGAGATCCCTGTTAAAAACTTCCAAGCAAACTACGACGCGTGGCAGGACCACTGGCAATGGCATACTGATGCTCAAGGATATTATTTCGAGGAATTTTAAGTATATGTAAGCTTATCTTGAACAAATCAAATTTTATGGAATCAGTCTATTTACTGGACACACTTTGTATTTACCTTCACAGAACCACTGAATTTTCTTCATGACGGGAATTTGAGATGCTGTTCTATGAAACCGGTGCCAAGATTGGCACAAATGTACCAGAAGCTATGACAGCTTTTGTAAAGTTTGAATTTGTTGTTATTTATCAATCCTTCAACATACGAGTAGCAGACTGGTTAGTGTAAAGTGAAGGTTCATAGTTTGAATCCAGCCAGAGGTGCCCCAGTCACGTGTGATGCCGACCATAACATCCTCTAGTGTGCTGACAGGTCAAGGAAAATATGGGCACTAACACCGTATCTCCTCTGGTTATCCCTTCTCTGTTACCACCCATCACATGTGCTTTATTACTAAAAGGCGGCTGATGAAATAAAACTAGGTGGCTACCTAACACTTGACTATTTTTCTAATGCTCTGTACACTACATCAAACTGATGGATTCCGACTTATGTTTGTTCACTGGAACGCTGCTCCGTAGCTCATGTCACTAAACAGCTGAGTTCTGTTTAAGTAATTACAATGATCTGCATTTCTGTGCCTTTTGATAATATTATCAGAATGTGTGGTGATCCATATCTTCCTAAATAACAAAAAAAAACCAAAAAAACAAAAACAAAAAAAAAGTAGAATTCTTGACACAATAATAGGAAGCTTGAGAGACCTTGAGGGTCCATTATAAGACCAAGAAATTCACAAAACTTTCAACCTAGAACTAAAATAGGATGAGTAACTATGCAAACATTTGTTACTGTTAGCTGTGTAGTATTTTTTTAAAAAATCTTTATCTTTTTTTTATTTTAGAAAGTTGTCGAGCTGTATAATGCAAGGACTGGCTGACACTTACTGACAGATCCATCAAAGCATATGAAAGCCAAGTAATATCAAGTTAGCCCTCACACATTTTTCCCCTACCTTCATCGTTTTCTACAGGAAAAAGAAGACAACAAGTTGGAAGAAGATGGACTGAAACTGACAGAGGGAAAGGTCAAGAAAAGGTGCTGTTGTTGGTGAATTTTTCTCCAATTAGGATATTTATCACAAAATTAAATAAATTCATATTTGGTTATGAATGTTTATAAATATTCAGATTATGAAATATATATATATATATAATTTCACAAGAGAAAACAAAAATAGAGAATTTTCATAAAAGTTAAGTATCTTGATGACAGCAGAAAAAAAAAAAATGTCTATAATGGAGGACAAACTTCATCAGATGACCTTGTCTGTGTTTCTCCATCTCCAGTTGATCACATATTGTGGATATGGACCACTTCATGTTCTACATAGGCACTGGTAGACTACACAGTACTAAACTTGTTCACTACAGACTATTTGGTCACCTCTAGTGGTTTTAAGACATCCCACACAAATCAATGCCCTAGATGGAGCAGAGAACAGATTTCCTGTCCTCCAGGAATGTCCAGTGTCTGTAGACCTAAACAACCAAATCTGTGCCACCAGATCAGGCCAAGGGCTTTACATCTCAAGCAGAAACTATGGAGCTGTCTGAAAACATAGACAAAACTATGACTTTCATACTGGTGACGGGCTCCAAAGTTAGCATGACCTGAGTCCTAAGAAGATGGATATGAACAAAAGATAGTTATTATAGAAAGAAGAGGGGACAAAGCAGTAAGGAAAACTGGAATTTTTTTTCAAAGTTTCTCTGCACTACATAGCAAATATCTGGTGTAATGACAATCTCCACATTTTTCAGACATCTATTAATCAGATAAAATAATCTCCACATTATTCTCCTGAATGTGAACAGAAATGATACTAAACTGCAGTAGAAACAATTCTATACTTTTGGTCAAGCATTTAAATGGTGCCTGTGATTTGAGTGTAATCATTTTTTTTTTTTTTGACTACCTGACTGTTTTTGATCTCCTTGTATTGGTAGTTTTTGTCTTTTTTAATTTTTGCTTTTTTGGGAAATTTTATAAGCAACCTACAAATATTTTACTGATTTTTTTTATTGCAATAATTGTTCAAACACATGCAATGTTTGAAATAAATTTCTGATCAAGATTGTTCCCTGGACTTTATTGATGGACCAAAAATTCATAACGGCTGTGGTGATTTCTGACTAAAAAAGATACTGAAAAGATTTTAAGAAACATTTTTAAGAGCAGTGGACTGCATTTAGCATTTTTTTTTTTTAAATGCAGATAAATTTATACCATGCTTCCCGATATTACTGTACACTAGCTGCTTTGTACATAATGTTTCTGGAATTAAGAAAACATTTTAAAAATATGTTACATATCTTTTTCCTAATTATATTTTTTTTTACTTTTACAGTAATTATTTCATTTTTATTTTGGTTCCAGTAATCACATATATTTCTTGTTTTGAAATTTGTTGAATACATGATTTCAATTCTAGAATGTTAATTTGTAAATGTGGTACATATCTGATGATTTGTACAAATGGCATTGCAAAAACCATCTAGCATTTGGGTCTTAATAATATGAAAACACAATGATGTTTCATATTAGTTATTTCATGTCTTCCACGTGGTTACCACACATTTCTTTTGTAAGAATTTTTTATTTCTTGTCTTGTGACAAGCTTCAATATTTTTCGTCAAATGAATATTTCTATAATGTCTTCCAAGTAACTGATTTAACAACCTCGATCATTAGACTAATTTGATAATTACCTCTGTCATTACAAGTCTAAATGATCTTGAAGTGTTAAAATTATAATGACACACACATCTGCCAAAACTCTGCAGAAATAAGTTCAGTGAGATACTCTTACCATAAGAAGTAGTGAGAATATGAATCCTGACCCTTACTATAAGAAGTAGTGAGAATATGAATCTTGACTCTTACTATAAGAAGTAGTGAGAATATGAATCTTGACTCTTACTATAAGAAGTAGTGAGAATATGAATCCTGACCCTTACTATAAGAAGTAGTGAGCATATGAATCTTGACTCTTACCATAAGAAGTATTGAGAATATGAATCTTGACTCTTACTGTAAGAATTACTGAGACTGTGAATCTTGATCTGATCATAAATCAACTGGAAACTGCGAGCATCCTTTGCTAAATCTGGATAGGAATCAATGTTCATACATCTTTTGTGGAAATGCATTCACACACAGAGTTGAACATTACCATCTCTGAACAATAAAGCAAATGTTCTAAAGGATGAATTTATGCAGGAAACTCTACTGTTGAGAGCGGAACAACAACACAACTCCTTCAGATCATCATAAGTAGTACCCCCCAGACAAGTGTTTCGGCCCTATTAAACTCCTGACACTGGATATACAGATCAGCATACAAATAATAAAATGGCAAGAGCTGGCCCTTTGTACATGGGTGGCACACATAGTACTCTTACACAATGTGAACTAGAATAGTGCTTTCTCTGAAACTACCATCTCCTGCATTTTGAGAACATGAATGAAATAGTAGCAGCACATAATACTGACATGACAGAATATCCCTGCAGTCAGATTAAATGAATCTACACTCACTCACACAATGCTCTAAATTAATATTCCCACTATGGAATAAACCAGTTTGTTGTTGCAAAGAGGTTTATGTGTGTTCATAATATTACATAAGAAAGAGGACTCCAACAACATGAAACATCTTGTGCAGAGATATTTGTTTCTTACATTAGAGCTTTTCTTACATTTTTCTGCAAACAAAAACTTTGTTTTCATATGTAGTTTTTTTTTGTTTTTTCCATGCAACTTTGTCTAAAGTTAGCCCTGCCATGCCAAGAAAGCCTTTGGGGGAATATGATGTTAGTGTGCATATTTTCCTTGACCTGACAGCACACTAAAAAGTCACACCTGACTTCCTTTCCATCCTAAGCCCTACAAGAAGTCACGTACCAATTTCTGTTGCTAGGCAGCTGAGGAACATCTGGCCAGACTGGAACCATCAGCTTTTGCCATGACATGCAAGCATACTAACCACTTCACTATGCAGGTGCCCAATATCTTTACATGCGCAGCCACACTTATTATAACAGAATTGTAAAAATGTAATCTCTGTTGGGAACGATTAAATCATTCATAATCTTTGTGCAAATGATGAGCGAGATGTAAATTTTTGGCCGTTCAGTATAATTAAGCATGACAGCGACCAAAATGTTACCATATTATGACTGAATGACCTGGTATTTTTTGTTCTCTTACTGAAAATGACAAGCAGAAAATCATGCAGAACTTTAATATCTGAAAGTACTGTTGGATGGAGACACAGTGAAATTAAACAAAACCTTCACAGAAGCATGATCTCTAGTAAACAGCCTATCAAAGTTAAGATAAGAGCTGACTGTGTGAAACTGATGGAGATGGATGGGTGGGTGAATGACTTTTTCTTTAGTTCATTAACGAAACATGCACAATTTTATTACAACTTATTCTTTACTCAATGTGCAGTCTGGATATGAGTTCCAGTGTCATATAAAGACACTATTAATGTGGCACTGTAATAAAAATCTGAAACTCCTTTTTTTGGCTACCTCTGTTCCCTGTGTTTGTATGTGTATCAGACAGGACCACTGGGAAGTTCCTCCCTGTGTTTGTATGTGTATCAGACAGGACTACTGGGAAGTTCCTCTTATCCCTGTGTTTGTATGTGTATCAGACAGGACTACTGGGAAGTTCCTCTTATCCCTGTGTTTGTATGTGTATCAGACAGGACTACTGGGAAGTTCCTCTTATCCCTGTGTTTGTATGTGTATCAGACAGGACTACTGGGAAGTTCCTCTTATCCCTGTGTTTGTATGTGTATCAGAGGACTACTGGGAAGTTCCTCTTAATCTTCTTTATCACACAAGACAAATGAACCATGTAGAGAGAGCAATTATAGATATTAAAAAAATAAGAGTTCTTGATAAAACGTGCATGTAATCTGTGAGCTCACATTTTGAGGACATTTAAAACTGTGTTATACTGTGTTATTGTAATCTTCATTAAAAAAAAATGTGTACGCTAAAATTACTACAAATGCTGAATCCACTATGTCCTCATTTTGGAAGCAGCTGATGACATGTTAGAAGAGTGAGAAGGTCCTTGACACGATGCCTACATATCTCTGAGTAAATCTCTGAGGGCACCGGATTTGTTTAAACTCTGCAGATCACTATTGCCACCAACACAATGGCCATCAATGAAGATTCTTGGCACCTGAAACAGGAAGCAATATAAACAAGTAACATAGTCCTGTAATGTCACTGATATGATGTTAGTGGCACTATTTTCCTTAACCTTAGTGTGATCAGCAGTGTACACCCTTGACCTTAGGGCACGCCAGCAAGTGATGTGATCAGCAGTGTACACCTGCCTGCCTTTGGTTTCTAAACTCGGGTACCTACTTCTACAGCCGAGTGAATGGGGTGACTCTGGCTGATTTTAGTACCATCAACCTCGATAAATGAGCACACATATCCTGAGGGTATTAACCATTACATCACCTGGGTGTCCTACACAATATAAATATGCTTCATAAACACCAAATATCTTTCACATAAATAACACTGAAATACAAAGTTTCAATGTTCATTCTGGCTTGTCAAAGAGAAGATGAAGGAAATAAATCTTTTCTAAATATAACATAAGATGAAAATCATCTTCCATTACAATGTATGTATCTCATGTCTCTATGTCTGCATTTCCTCTAATATATACCAATTTTCCTTGTCTAGCTCACTTAGTTCCATGCAGATTTCTATAAAAATTCAAGCAGCAAGCATTATGTAAGAACTGTATCTTGTCTTCTGTCTCCTTGGAACTGTGAGCTGGTGTTCTTTACAGCTGATGCTATGAAGGTGTTGAGGCAAGCACTGTATCAGCATGGGAGTGGGTTAAAGCCTCTGTTTTTTTTTAGTCCTGGAGTGCTAAAAAAGCAAGGGGATGTGCAATAGTTTTTCAGCAGACTCTACCACCATGGGGACTATGACGATCCCTGCCCCATTAGCCAGGCTAGGCCTGTTACCGGGAATACCAACAGAGAGGTGAGACAGGGTCTTGGTCAGCTGTGGTTCACAAACTCTGGTGCCAGCATGGCAGCTACGAGTCGCTGACTGCCAAAATGAACAGCGTCTTTGCCCCCAGTGAAATCTCAATAAAAAAGCAGCACAAAATTTATTAAGTACAAAACATACAGTTGCAATGTCTTGACTTTCATTACAGACTCTTGTTTGAAAATTTTTATAACTTTGTAGTCATTCATTATCTTGAATTCCTCTTCCTCTGGATTTCAAGTGCATGTTAAATGAGGTCCAATATCATTGGAAGGACGCTGGAGAGAGAGAGAAGGAAGAAACTGAAATGGAATGGTTGGTAGATGGTAGGATACAGAATGGAAATTCAGAAAGACTAAGGTAGGAAAATGAATAAGGATGTGGCAGAGAGGGAGAAAAGTGGTTCAAATACAAAACGCCAGAAAATTTTTAATGATTTACTGGATGTGAAAAGTCTTGAGAAAACAAAGATTTTACCAAGTTCTGAGTGGGATAATCTGTATCTGCTGCTAATAATGGGATTTTTTTTACAGTAAGAACAAATTGGGTAACACAGCATTAAAAAAAAAATTAAAGCAAACACAATGTTTCAAATTTAGATCATTTCTGATACTTCTCATATAAACTGTTTGCTAGCACAGAAGTCTGAACTTTAAAAAAAAAACTTTAAAAGCTGAATTTAATGCTATCTTTATCTTTTTTTTTTCATCCTTTTTGCTTTTCTGGAAAAAAGCTGGAGAATAGCTCCTTACAAGCGTTTTATCTTAAAATTCATAATTCAAAAGTATTTTTATGACAGAAAAACAAGGAAGACTCTATTATTAAAACATAATGCAATGAACTGAATTAGCCATTTTAAAAAAACAGGGATTCACACTTACTGAACCCCTGAATGTATACATAAAGATTCACACTTACTGAATCCCTGAATGTATACATAAAGATTCACACTTACTGAACCCCTGAATGTATACATAAAGATTCACACTTACTGAAACCCTGAATGTATACATAAAGATTCACACTTACTGAATCCCTGAATGTATACATAAAGATTCACACTTACTGAAACCCTGAATGTATACATAAAGATTCACACTTACTGAAACCCTGAATGTATACATAAAGATTCACACTTACTGAAACCCTGAATGTATACATAAAGATTCACACTTAACACTTCCCAGGCCAAAGACGAGAAAATCCGTTTTCCGGTTTCCATGCGTAATTGAAAGGTGGATCTGCTGTTTTCAACGGTCATCTTATTCAAACTGTTTCAAGCTTGTTATTTAAAGTAATTTTTGGTTGTCTGTATTTTTACTGTAAAGTTAATATAATAAAATACTGTTTTCAATCTTCACAATTTAAAAAAAAAAAATCTCACGTCTTTAGCTGTTGGGAACACATGTTTACAAGATCTCGCCAAGTCGACATTTTGTGGAAATGGCAAAGCATGCTTCTCTCGATGACATGGGCTGTCACTGAATTATGCTCTGATTTTTTTTGTTAGACTGCCTCCATTGATGACTAAAAATCATTGTTTAATGATTTTAGTAATGAAACTGATGTGACGGCGATTGGATTAAAAATACGATAACTAGGCACAGGGTTGCTGCATCAGAAGTGAAAATTCGAGTGACAGTATGATTGTTATTCAATGTCAGGATATAATGCTCCAACAGTAAGTATTTCACATTTTTCATGTGATATAGTTAGCAGTGACATAGGTGTGTTGAGTAACATTGATTCTAATTCTACACCAGTTCTTGAAAAATTTCTAGGAAATCCTGGTGTTTCAGTGAATGTAAACAAACCAGACAACATAGAGGAAATTTTCAGTACAATGTTTGTCAGTATTTTTTTTAACTGTTAGCTCATCGTGAAAATTTATACTGTGCACAGACCCAACATATGCACAAACCTACTGCCTTTTTTGTCTGAAAATATAACACATTCAGACATGAACAAATTCTTTGGACTGATCATTTTGATGGACCAGACTAGGCAGCCACACTGGAATTAGTACTGGACAACAGACCCTCTTCTTGAAACATCAATATTTTAAAAAACAATTAGCAGAGCTAAATTTGATCATCTTCTGACATTTCTGCATTTCTCTGACAACTCTGACACTTCTAGAAACAGGTAGAATTAGCAAAATAAAACCTCTGCTGGATTATTTTTTGCCTAAATTTCAAGAGTTGTATAAACCAAAACTTTTGACTGATGAAGGAAAGACAAAAGACTTGTCCGCATGATATCAACAATGCACAACTCAAAAATAGTTGCTACTGGGAAGACTGATAGATAAACTGGACAGCCAGTAATGAAACCAATTTGCATTGTTGATTACAACAAGCACATGAAGGGAGTAGACAGGGCTGATCAAAATTTATTTGTAAAAGTTGTCAAATCCCATTGCGTCCAGATAACTGTTTCACAAGATATCACACACTCAAGAAGTACTAGAGGGTCTTGGGAGTCAGTCTACCAACCTGGATTAATTTATCTCAATGGTGAGTAGAGATATGCATGTTTTTCTAAGTCCACTCAAAAAAGTTTATTTTTCAGAAAAACGGCTGGGAACTGGGGGTTTTTCACAGGTTAAATAACTGTAGTCCACAAAGTGTTAACTAAAAAGAAAACTCTCTACAACTTTTCACATGGATTCAGAGCCACTGTCTGGACCTGCTAGCCAGTGCTGATCAAGAATTTATCCTGCTTTCATCAATGTGACTGGTAACATGTTGTGTCCCACAGCCCGGCCAACAAGACAGGATTCCTTCTTTTTCTTCGTTCGCATAGCAATAATGCGTGTTACCCTGATTTTTGCGATGCGCCTTTTGGCTGGGTAACTCCGACTTCAGCACCTTTCCTTGCTAGGGCAGACTGTGGTCTTGCTCGGACTGCCATGAAGACAGTGTGGCTGGCCTGGCCAAAACTTTGTTTTCCAGCCTCTGGTGGCTGTATGTAAGTCCCTTCTCCATGTCAGATGGTTTGGAGACAGTTCCACAAAGACACTCTGACTCTGAGATGAGGAACCTGATGAGTGCTTCAACGATATCCATTCCCCACCACCTATAGCCTGCTGGCTCTGTTTTGTTTACATCATTCTGATAGCCATTGTTGTAAAGACCTATAGGCTTGTCACGTCCTGGATTCATTGGTTTCACACCAGGCTTCCCTCATCCCCGCCAGAGATCTCCATGTCCCCATCCATCCACCAACCTGACATTACATTTTACAAAAATAACAATTACAATTAGTGTTGACTGCTACAAGTTTCTGGGCTACAGAAGTAAGTCAGAGTTTTTAAGCAAACAGATCTATGTTCCCTGTCTCACAAACACTATGTTAAGATAAGTGTGCTCTTAACACAGTTGTTCCCAGGGGGGACAGGATTCCAAACAGTTATGGACTCGCTATATACTTGTACAAGACTTCTATTTTTTGGTTATATGAAAAATCATGGCTTTTCAGGAACAATCAATTAAAAATAAGCCTTTATTTCAATTCTGTCATCATGACATTAACTGGCAAAAGCTTGCCAAGTCACATCTACACTGAGATCCTGAAACAGCACTAACACTCATAAATAAAAAAAAGAACACAAAGAAAATTTAGAAACAAGATAAAAATGAATTTCAACATTAAAGTCAATACTGGCACTTACAGTTCTAGCATCTGTAATGTGACCAAGAACATTCTGCACCTGGTTCCCTTCTTTCATCTTGTCCAGCTCAACGGCCATGTAGTTTACACCCATGTTCTTCAGCAGCATTTTCGAGTCATCACAGTGTGGGCACTGAGACTTGCTAAAGATCACAATGCGATTTTTGCTCACCAGATCCTGTATGAAGTCATGCTCCTGAGATTCTGAAGCTGCCCCCTCCAAATGGTGGTCCCCTGTGGCCTTGTACTCTTCTGGGGACATGTCCACACTGCTGTCCATTGTGACTGGATTTTGTGGTGTCACTACTGGAATATCAAACAATAAAGTAACTCAAAATTTTATTGGTCACATAAATTAACCAGGAATCATTTATAACAAATAATTTAAGAATTTAAACTGGGTTAAATCTTGATAAAACTTGACTTATAAAGTGGAAAATAACAATCTTATCTTATCTTATATCCTTCCCGTGCCGTTAGACGTCACATAGGGCTCGCAAAGTAGTTCGCCAATTTTTCCTGTCTTCGGCGAGTCTTTCAACCTCAACAAAGGATTTTATGCCTGTTAACTTGGCCTCTCTTAATAATGTTCTCTTCAGAGTTTCACGCGGTCTGCCCCTTTTTCTTCGGCCTGTTGTGTTCCACTTGATAGCTTGTTTTGGGATTCTCTGCTCATTTCTTCTCATCAAGTGGCCAATATATGTCCATCTCCTTTTCCTGATCACCCGTGAGACTGGTTGTTGTTCAGTCATCTGTCTTATCTCTGCATTGTTCTTGAATTCATTCCACTTGATGCCGAGTATTTTCCTTAGGCATTTGTTTTCAAAAGAGTCTAATTTCTTGTCTATTTCTTTAGTTGTTTTCCAGCTTTCGCATGCATAAATGAGGGTGGATATTACATTTGAATTGAATAGTCTTAACTTGGTTTTTGTGCTTATAACTTTTGAATTCCATATGTTCTCAAGATTCTTGAAGATTGATGCTGCTTTTGCAATTCTGATCCTAACTTCCTTTCTAGTGTCACCATCCTGGTCTATGGATATGGTTGTGCAGTCAAGACAGAAGAAGGGATGAGTGAATGGTGCAAATTGATTGACTTCTTCAATATCTGTCCCTTCTATGTGTATTTTTCCATTTTGATTGATGGGAATTTTCATTATTTTTGTTTTGTCCTTGTTAATTTCAAGTCCTATTTTGCTAGCCAGTGAAGATAGGCTATCTGTTTTTTCTTGCATGGAATTCACATTATTACTGATAAGAGTTATGTCATCAGCAAAATCAAGATCTTCTAGTTGGGTCCCATGTACCCAGTCAATACCTGTGTTACCTGTGCAGCATTTTTTCATTATGAAGTCTATTGTAATCCCAAAAAGTAAAGGAGACAGTATACATCCTTGTTTCACGCCTGTTTCAATCTGGAACCATTCACTCATCCCTTCTTCTGTCTTGACTGCACAACCATATCCATTGTATAAGTCCTTAATGATGTTGACAATTTTAGATGGTATTCCATATAGACATAAAATTCTCCATAATGAATCTCTGTGTATGCTATCAAATGCCTTCTTAAAATCTATGAAAATAACAATGCAGGCAGATAAATGAAACAAGACTACATTATAAACAATACAGAATTTAAAACATATCTATATTTTTATATATTTTACAACTGAAGTTCTAACGTCAAAACACTTTCAATTTCTGTGCTCCTAGAATCTCACCCACATTCTATGTTTCTGTTCAAAATACAAATCTGCAAAAAAAATGCATAAAATGATAAACAAAAATAACCCCTTGCTTTACAATTCGTCGCTGCTTGGCTTTGAGATTATACCTACAGAAATAAAGACATCAGACTGGGGAAACTACTGAGGCAAATAAGAAAAAAAAAAAATCAACTTTCAAGCAAGCACCTTCACAATAAAATGTGTCAGGATAAGAAAAGTCATAATGTTGCAGGATCAACACATACTAAGTAGATGTCATATTGTCTCTCTTGTATTGTTGAAATTAAGATAAATTTTGCGCATGATAGCACCGTCCCCTTCTAAACATAAAATTCATCTTGGTGAGCATTTACGCAGAAAACACGCTGAAAAAAAAAAAAACAACAACAACACTGCCTGAAATAAAATTAACCCAGTCTGGCTACTTAGAAACACAGACAGCACAGCTGCTGAAAAAAAACTGGCTATATGTAGAGTACTCTTGTCATTGTAATAAATGCATCTCTGACCATGACAAATAATAACTTGGAGTGAATATCTCTCTCTCTCTCTGAACCTTAAGTGCCCAGGGCACATGGGGCTTCTGCAAGGGTTTTCCACAAATGCCTGTCCTTCGCCTTTTTTTCTGCTCTTGCCCAGGTGAGCCCTCTATTGCTCAAGAAAAGCCAGAATCAGAGAACACAGAAAGATACATTTTGATACAAGAAAACTGATAGACCAGCAAACAAGAAATGAATTCTCAATAGTACTTAAGAACCGCTTCAGCGAATATCTGAAACAGCTTAAAACATTGAAACAAAGTTAATTCTGAACACTCATGAATATTTTTAATGAGCAAATATTTAGCAAACTGTTAAACCCGTACATGTAAAGTTCCATCCCTCTCCCTTCTTTACAGCCTTGTTCATTACATAACATGAATGAAGAAAAGTGGCACACACGCAAGAATAACCACACCATCTTGCTGCTTTTCTAAGCATCTTAACTGTTGTTGGCAGATGTCTATAACTATAAAAGAAATATAGAAATATTTACATTTAAATAACTATCTACAGGGAAAATGAAGCTGTGATCTTACACACAGTTTCTATACTCTTGCCATAAATGAATCACGTACTCTTGGATGAAAATATAAGTATAGTATTTTAGAGTAGAATACTGCAGGATCTTTGCTAATATCCAATAATTAGTGCTGAACTTCATGGACTTTAAAATGGTATTTGAACGCATACACAGAGATTCATTGTGGAGAATTTTAAGACTGTATGGAATATCATCTAAAACTGTCAACATCACTAGGGATCTCTACAACAGATAAATCTGTGCAGTCAACACAGAACAAGGAACGAGTGAATGGTTCCAGATTGAAACAGGCATGAAACAAAGATGTATACTATCTCCTTTGATTTTTTAAATTGCCATAGACTTCATAATGAAAAAATGCTGCACAAGTAACAAAGGTATTGATTGGGTGCATGGGACCCAAACAGAAGATCTTGATTTTGATGATGACCTAACTCTTATCAGTGACAATGTGAACTTGATGCAAGAAAAAACAGATACCGTCTTCACTGGCAAGCAAAACAGGACTTGAAATTAACAAGGACAAAACAAAAATAATGAAACTTAATCAAGAAAGAAAAATATATGTAGAAGGGACAGCTATTAAAGAGGTCAACCAATCTGAATACCTTGGCAGCTACATAGACCAAGATGGCAACACCAAAAATGAGGTCAGAATTAGAATTGCAAAAGCAGCATTAACCTTTAAGAATTTTGAGAACATATGGCACTCAAAAGTTATCATCACAAAAGCCAAGTTAAGACTACTCAATTTAAATGTAATATCCACCCTCATTTCTGCATGTGAAAGCTGGAAAACAACTAAAGAAATGGACAGCAAATTAAACTCTTTTGAAAACAAATGCCTAAGGAAAATACTCGACATAAAGTGGAAAGAATTCAAGAACAACGCAGAGATAAGGCAAATGAGCAAACAACAACCAGTCTTATGGGTGATCAGGAAAAGGAGATTATGTTGGTCATGTGATTAGAAGAAATAGAGAATCCCAAAACAAGCTATCAAGTGGAGCACAACAGGTTGAAGAAAAAGAAACTCTAAAGAGGACATTGTTAAGAGAGGCCAGTTTAGTGGGATGAGGTTGAAAAGTTTGCCGAAGACAGCAAAACTTGGCAAACTACCATGTGACCCCTATGTAATGTTTAACGGCATGGGAAGGATGTAAGATGTAACTATACATGAAGCCACGGCAGTAAAGCTGTGATACTAAAATATATAAACTAGGAAAAAAGCAGGAACAGCTTTATTACTTAACGAGTACACAGTTGTGACATTTTGGCATGAGTCTTAATCATATAAAAACACACAGGATGATGAACTAGAGAGAGGAGATAAAGTAAAAAATTTACATGAATTCTATGTTTAAAAAAAAAAAAAGAAAACAGAACACTTAGCTGTAAAGTTACAGCTAAGTGCTCTATTAATTTTACTTCATTTTTTTGTTTCTTTTTTTTTCAGCCACTTCTGACTACAGGATGATACACCAGTTAAGAAAGACCAAACACTCATGTTTTTCCAGGATTATTTTTTAGCTTCAGAAACAAATTTTTTATAAAATAGGAAACAACAAACAAAACTTTTGTACAGTAAACTAACAAAACAGTTTTGTAGGATTAGACCTATAAAAAAAATCATGGACAAAGCACTTTTAGACATAAGAAAAAGAAAAATTACAAATCTGTGGCAAGTCCCCCAGGCCAGATAGATCTAATTTTAACACTGGGGAAGAGTGTGAGACAGAGGTCAGTACTAGTAATTGTGATGATGAACAAAATCCTGACGGTGTTACCAAGGAAAACCCCTGTATCAAACTAAAAAATACGAGTAGAGTAGGAATATGGAATGTGAGAAGTATGTATGAGGGAAAGTATCAAATAATAAGTGACGAGATGAAAAGAATGGGAATACGCATTTTGGAAATCTGCGAACATCGATGGAAAGGATCAGGACACTTCAAGAGCAAGAATGATAATATCTTTATATACCCTGGTGAGAATTAGGAGGAAAGAATGGAGTGGCTCTTTACTTGGACAAATCAACATCAAAAGCATTACTAGGTTACAATCCAATAAGTGATAGAATCCTCACTATTAGACTTAAGGGCACTCCTAGAAATGTAACAATCATCCAGATATATGCACCTACATCAGCAGCAGCAGAAGAGGAAGTAGAAGACTTTTATAACACATTGCAGACGACGACAGACCAGGTACGGAAACATGATATTGTATTAATAATGGGGGATTTTAATGCAAAGATTGGTACAGAAAAGAGCAGAAGGTGAAGGATATGTTGTGGGGAAATTTAGACATTGGTCTTCAGAAAGTAAAACAACTAAAGAATCTGTGGAGAGGAACAGACAGAACTACAAAAATAAGATTTTTAAGGGCATGCATCTTTCCCATCACAAGATATGCTTGTGAGACCTGGACACTTAACAAAACAGCTGAGAAACACAAAAATGCTTTTGGATGTAAATGCTACAGAAGAGTTCTTCAAATATCATGGACACAAAAAAGAACAATACTACAAGAACTTAATACTGAAGAAGGCTGACTATTAAGAGGATTAAACAAAGAAAACTTGAATATTTTGGACACATTAAACATCATGATAATCTAGAGAAGACTGGAAGGGTACATAATGGGAAAGAGAAAGAGAGGAAGACTAGGGCGAAGATGGCTGCAAGTCATTGTTGATGATCTACAAATGGATGCATCAGCAGCAGGCCATCTTGCTTACAAATGAGAGACCTACAGGATGCAAAGGTCCGGACATACAAATGAATGAAATGAATGAATGAGGAAGCGGAAGCAAATTTGGAATGTTTATGGTTTGTGCAACTATTAGCAAACTGGACAACTGCATAAAGCATATACACATTAGACCCATAAATCCTAAAATGTTTTAGCAAATTAATAATCTCTTCTCTTCTGCCAAATGTTCCATTCTACATTACATTTCATCCTACATCCTTTCTACATTAGGCATTTTGTTTATCATCTCTGCTGTCCACCGGACATTCAGCACAATTTTTCTAAGAAATCACATTTCTGTTGTTTCTAGTGGACTCTGTATTGATCTCCTGAATGCCCATGACTCACTTCCATAGAGTAGGATAGGCTCAATGTAGCATTTCAGAACTCTTTTTCTGATGTTCACTATCAGAGATGCAGTGCACAAGATGTTTCTCGTTTGGCTGAGGGCTGTTTTGGCTTGGCTTATTCTATTCTTCACTTAAGATGTGCATTTCCCATCTGATGTTACATGCGTGTCCAAATATTTAAATGTATACCCTGTTTGTTCCCTGTACTTTAACACTGCTTTTAGGTGGGTCCTTCTTTCATTATATAACCTTTCTGTTTTCTTGGTGTTAAGGGTGAGACCTTTCTTATCACTTTCTTTTACTATTATATCTAATAATTTCAATGGGCTCTTTTCATTTTTTTGGCTGTTAGTACTGTATCATCTGCATATCACAGGCTGTTCACACTGTAGGCTCCAACTCAAATTCATGGCTTTTTTTTTCTTCCCATTACACTTTCAGTGCACACTGAGAACAAATATGCTGAGAGGACTTGCCTAATTTCTTGTTTTATCTGTTGACATTTTCTACCCTGATGGCTGCTTCTTGATTTTGGCATGTCTTTTGCTATTCTTGGATCTTTCCCATCAATATTTACATCTTCTAACAGTTTCATGATTTTATGTTTTACTTTATCAAAAATGCTTTGGAATAGTCAATGAAGCATACAAATACATTTTTCTGTACTTTTAAAATTCTCTTTAACAGAGTCCTTAATGCATATATGGCATTATGTGTTTCTTTTACTTCTACAAATCCTAACTGCTCATATCCTATTTCCATCTTTATTCTGTGTCTAGTTCTCTTCATAATAATACTCAATAGTAGTCCTCTGATATGATATCCAAAGCTTACTCTTTTAAAGTCTTCATACTCTTTGGCCCCTAGCTTCTTTGATAAAGCTATGAAAGTGGATTTTAACAGTTCATTAAGTTATGAACTTGCTTTTTCCAGTTTTTTTTTTCCTCATACTCCTCTGTAGCCCTTTCCTCCTTCTTTCCCATGGTCTTCCATTTCTAGAGGGTACATCTTGGTGAGGTGATCATCTCAGCTGTCCACCGGACATTCAGTACAATTTTTTCTAAGAAATCACATTTCTGCTGTTTCTAGTGATCTCTGCATTGATCTGCTGAATATCCATGACTCACTTCCACAGAGCAGGACAGGCTCAATGTAACATCTCAGAACTCTCTTTCTGATGTTCACTGACAGAGATGTCACAGCGGGATAGTGGTGGTTTTGGCATGGTCTCGAAGAAAAGGATATCCACACAAATACAAGTTCCACACAATTAGGACTATGGGTTCTAACAAAGTCGGTGAATATGGAAAAAAAAAATCACACACATGCACACAAATAAATTAAAATGTATGACCTTGAGTATTAAACAGATGGTAGAAAAGGTGACCTTGCTCAAATAGTGCCATATTTATTGGCTCCAGCAAACATGAGTTGGCCAAGAACCTATTCTACCTCTGTATGATAACAGCCTGTTGTAGTCCTTTGTCTGACTAACAAGGTAGGACCTAGTGTAGTCCTCTGTCTGACTAACAAGGTAGGACCTAGTGTAGTCCTCTGTCTGACTAACAAGGCAGGACCTAGTGTGGTACTCAGTCTGACAAGATAGGACCTAGTGTAGTCCTCTGTCTGACTAACAAGGTAGGACCTAGTGTGGTCCTCAATCTGATTAACAAGGTAGGACCTAGTGTGGTCCTCAGTCTGACTAACATGGTAGGACCTAGTGTGGTCCTCATGTGATTGATTTAACTTCTTGAATTCCAAAGAACTTGAGTGTAGCTGCAGGAAGACCGAAATGACAAAATACAATTATACAAGCTATAGACTATATACAAGCTGCTTGCTTTCTGCCATGCCATTGGGTGGGACACTATGTGACAACCCTGTGCCTCTTTTCCTAAATGTTGCTTCCTGGGATGTAAAAAAAGCAGTATTCTTGAACGATAACTGCAGACCAGTAAACAATATAAAAACAACGTAGTTACTTTTACGCGTGTAAGACAACTGATAAAAACTGAAATATGACGACATCCGTGTTGTTGTTATTTTTTTAAAAATATCTTTGTCACACACAAAGCAACCGTTTTCCATTATCTTCTTACATAACATTAACTTTAGAAATGTTTGATCTACTGAAGTATCCTGGTGAAACTCTGACCATACTAACAAACTGTGCACAGCCAATGACTAAAAATCTTCTACACGGTCTGGAGATGCGGGCAAAACGTGAAGGACATCCGACAGGCGCACACAGTAGACTTTAGATCAACATATATTGCAATGATTATAAGCAAGCATTCTGTCAAACTACTATGTAAGCCGAATAAAAATTTTTAAAAAAAGATAACAACTCCATTCCTAACATGATGATAACCAACAGACAAAGCAAATGCAAACCGGACAAAGCTGTAAGGCTGGCAGACGATGGTCTTCCCTACAGTTTCTAAACTTGGACGCCGGTTGTCGTTAGTGACGTCGACCACCAAAATATCGTAATCTCAAGTCTTATTTCACATTATTTTCTCATTTATTATCGGTTACATAATTTATTGTTAGCATTTGAGATGAGACTTTATGGGCTCTGCCGTAAACATGCCAACGCATATTAAGTATTTGTCTTGCTTGTATCATGCTACAAATTATCAGCAGTGATGCTTATCTCAAGAGAGTATCTTTACGTTGACATAGTGATGGTTGCTAATGCGAATCCGGGTAGAAACTTTACAATTTCAGTGCCTCATGTGGAATTATAGGTATTGGGGGTGGAATGAGGAAGAATAAGATTAAACTGTGATATACCAGTTAAAATCCAGTAGGAAAAAGAACAATACATATGTTATTGTGCTTGGAGTGGCATCTTTACATACACGCTGTGGTTTAACGAAAAATGTACTCCATGGGAACGAAGGGGAATGAGAAAAAGTGAGGGAAAAGGAGGAGAAGAAGAAGGAGGATGAAGAGAACAATAACACCGAAAGGCGAACAACAACAACGCCGAAAGGCTAACACCACACAATGCAAAAGAACGGATTAATTATATAAAGATATATAAACATATAAAGTTATTGATATTTGTCCATATCACATGTAAGAGTGTTTGTTGTTGTACTGAGTTTCGAATGGCAGAAAAGGCCAGACTCGATGTGTATATTTGTACTTTAAACTGTCCCTACCCCTTTTTCCCCTCTCCCACCCCACCATGGTCACAGTAAACGATCGGACCCTATGAAGCTCATTTCTAGAACTGTAAAATGCCACAAGCTAACAAATGAAATACAACAAGCCGAAGAAAAAGAGGTCGACCACGTGAAACTCTAAAGAGGACATTGTTAAGAGAGGCCAAATTAGTAGGCTTAAAATCCCTTGATGATGTTGAAAAGCTCACGTAAAACAGGAAAACTTAGCGAGCTACCATGCGAGCCCCATATGACGTTAACAGGATGGGAAGGATGTAAGAAAATGTTACACGTTTCGAAACTTGAAAACTGTGGGGTTTTTTGTTTCGTAATCTTTTTACTACTAATATATGTATAGTTTGGGAAATTATCCTTCCATCATCACGTGTTCTGTTTGAAATTTTATTTTTAGCTATGACCAGTTTAGGGGAAAACCATCATCCCTGGCAGTATCTATCCTCGAGTTTGCATACATTATCTCTTTTGTCCAACCCACCAAAAAAAAAAACTGAAACTAGAGTGCGTTTATTAGTACCTCGCAAACTGATGTATTTATAAATAAACATGTGCAATATATCTTAATTTTTAACATACAGCTTTAAAGTAAACTAACACAAACTAACATATGCGTATGTGTTCGTTTTATAAACTTCTTAAAATACACGAAACGAAATACGTGTGATCTGTTTCCGTCGTGGTTGATGAATGTTGCAGTTTCAGCAGCAAAGAAATAAATCAACCGTCTGCTATAATTCTTCTTATCTTGACTTACGATCACTTTGTTGTTTTACTAGTCTTATCCTTAAATAGCTACGCTTCCTCTACATGAAGGCACTCCTTCTGCCTAGTCGACCGAAGTAATTAACATTCCCTGATCATTAGCCAGAAAGAGAGGAAGACCAAGGCGAAAATGGCTGCAAGACATCGTTGATGATCTGCAAATGGATGCATCAGCAGCAGGCCATCTTGCTCACAACCGAGAGGCCTACAGGAGTGCTGTTAGGGAGGCAAAGTTCCGCAAGGGACATGCAAATGAATGAATGATCACTAGCCTTTGACCATGGGGAAAGTTGATTCTGTCTTCAAAAGAGATGACACTTCGACGCAAGCTCCCATGTCGGTCAGCGGCGTTTTTTTTTTTTGTGATGAAGGTGTGAAAATCTATCATACCAAACATTAATGACTTTTCCCCATTTCTTTCTCACAGACTTTTCCTGTGTGGTCTTTTCTAGCATCAGTATTTGGCTGACTGAATCTAGCTGTAGTGAGACAAGATGGAGTCTATGGAATTATTTTTTTAGTGCTTTCCCTGCTCCCAGTGGGCAAATTGATGTAATAAAAAAATCCATTACTTTTACATAGTCATGCAAACACATCTAAAGCAGTGTGTCTCAATCCGGATTCCAGGGCTCTCCGCGGTCCTTTTTGTGTAAATGTAAATGGCCCCAATGGTACTACGGTACAATGAATTATTTTAACGAAAATTTTCCACAACCATTACGTGTCTTCAGCGAATTTCCCGATTAACGTAATCTTCCACTCTTATCATATGTATGTCTTACTAAATCTATAATGTCATTGTATCACGTGTGAGTTTGTACAAGTAATAATATTAAGAGCTTTTCGTTAGATAAGCTAAAATATGTTTCCCCAATATTAAATAAATTTGTAATCTTGCAGCCTTGTGTTTTGTTTTTTTTTTATTTGACTATTTGATTTTAGATGCATTTCATGCAGTAATGAAATACGGCTTACCTGCGATAAAAAGTTTTTTTAAAAAAAGATCCTCATACTTTTCACCTGTGATACTTAAGGCATATCTTGAAATGTCGCGAAAAGACAAGAGATACTGCCACGTCTTAACCTTCAAAGACATACGACAATCTGTTTAGGACCGTGCAGGCTTGGTTTGATGAAGCTCATCGAATGATTGCACAGATGGCCAAAGGTGTAATCAGGTTCAGATAGATTTTAATTAGAGAATTTTTAAAATGTCAGAATATCTGATGCGGGGGGGGGGGGGGGGGGGGTGGGGGGAAAGATAGCTCCCTGCTCTGAACGGGTTTTCAAGCCATGTTCGACGTCACTTTGTATTCTGACCCTTCGATTGACGGCTAATTTTTCAAAGATGGAACACTTCGAAGACCATCCCTGATGCATTAAATACAACAGATGACCTGTTTACATACAAATATAAACGTAGTGAAGACTGTGGTAAAACTGTTACTAGTTGAGCAGAAGAAGACTGAGAAGGTTCCTCTCCCCTCTCCAATTTTATAATAGAATAAAGAATAAAAGGAAAGATATCTGAAATGGTAGTAGTAGATAATGAAAAACGAAAAAAAAAAAACAGTAACAACATCTTTATCGAAGACAACAGAAATATATGCAAAACGGTTACGCCTTGCTAGTCAGAGATGATCCTAGTATGAAAGCCAGGCATAAAAATCCGAAGCATTGCTAGATGGACACATCTCTTGCATTTCAGATGTGTCATCGTACACTGGCTTTCAAGGCCGAGAAAGAATACGAAAGCAGAAAGATATTTTTCGTCATCATCATGTTCTCTCTCACCATGGAAAGTTTTCTGCAAATAGTCTTGCAGCTTGCGCTGTCCTTCGTTTTCACAGCGCACACAATCAAGCTGAATCCAGTCTTTTTTTATGTTCTCCACCGATCTCTCATTCTTTTTCCTTAATGTATAAACTAGGGGGGAAAGTAGGAAGAGCTTTATTACTTAACGCGAGTATTCGAAGCAATAAGCTGTTCCTATTTTATACATTTTGGTATAACAGTTTTAGTGCAGTGGCTCCGTGTATAATTATTGTGTGTTGCTCTTTTTAACCTGTACTCCCCCCCCCCCCAGTTTGGGTTGTATTATTGTATTATGCGTCTTGATATGACCGAAAAAAAATAACTGTTTAGTTCTAATGTTTTTCGTTATTTCTCTTTTCAGTTACAGATGATTTAGTGCTTCTTATATTGTTTCCTATTACATTTTGCCATTGCAGCGGCGCGTATTAGTTTCTGCCCTTCTGTATGAAATAAAAATTTTTTATGGAACTGCTGATGTATTTTCCTCTCACAACCATGACTTTCTGCACTCGATAAGCCGCTCATTTGAATCATTGATAACATGGAGAAGAACTTTAGAAACGGCCATGCTCTGCTGCTGGCCTAGAGATGGGCCTCCTTGCACACAGGACACTCCCATATGTGCTCAGCCTTTAACCTCAGTGTTGTTCGTAGTGTGTGTTGAGTGATGGTGCCAGTAGTACATTGACTGTACACAGCTTGATCTTTTCCGCATAGTTCTGTCTGCCGCTGCCCTTCGTTATACCTCTTTCGCATAGTCTTTCATGATAAGTGCTGTATTAAAACATTTTTTTTTGGTCATCTCCCTGTAATTTTGATAGGGTGGCTGTTATGAGGTCTACTTTGTTCATTTGTAGGTTTCCCAGGGTTGCTGCTTTGCTTGCCAGTTGATCCATCATTGCCTTTGATGTCGGCATGTCCTGGGCAATAAAACATGCCAGGGAGAACATCAGCAGTTCTTTTAATTTGGCCAGCCACTCGTGATGCGTCAGTTGGTTTTCAATTTTTATTTTTGAGCACGTTCTATGAATCTGTTAAGATTATGGCTTACGATGGCTGCTGATTTGCTAGCCAATTCGTGGCTTGAGTGGTTGCGATTTCCATCCTCGTGCTGGATGTAGTGGTGGAGAAGGCTCCAGACTCGCTAACGATGGAGCGTCCATTGCGATAGACCACGAATCCCTATCCACTTCTTTGTCCGCTTGTGACCGACCTATCTGTATATATTAGAGAGTCATCCAGATTGATGAAAAGGTGTTGAATGATTTGCTCTTTGATTTCTGATTCTGCTCCTCCTGCTGCCCAACTTAGGCAATAAAAACCTCAGTGCCATGGGGGAGAGAAGACGTGAAATTGTCATGCTAACGTTAAACTATCCTCATATCCTTCACATAACACACATCACCGTTGTGTCAATACTTTGTCATTCGTGATAATGAAAAATATCGCAGAAACTTTGGCCATTCACATATTTTTTTACCCTTCTACATTTTCTTATTTCTTGTAACATTTGAGAGTGTATATTGACACCCAAAGTACCAAGAGCCTCAGTCTCATCCAAACACTTGCCCAAATGAACACGAATATTTACTTACCTCTTATGTGAATATGAATATCTGGAGACATTTTCATTAATCCATAAATTGTATTAATCAAGAAATGAGACTCAATATGACCAACTCTCAGCAAGATGCCACCGATCTTCGAGTTGCTTTGATGCATATTACAGTATATCACGGCTTTAGCAGCCTGGGAGAATCGTTAGCGCTTGCTCAGTGAGACCCCATATCATTAGATCTAAAGCCTTAAAGAGGCTTTGTTTATATATTTAGTCTTACAGTTACTTACAGCCAAAAACTACTCGTATGTTACCAAAGAGATAGTGCGCTGGTCAGAAAATAAGCACTAAAACGTAGGTATAGTTCCACAGAAAATAATCTTCAGTACTTCAGATTGGTTCATATATATACACACATACAATAATTAAAATTTTTATAAATAGCGTCCTTAAATAATGTAAGATCTGGGAATGTTCATTATTTTAAGTGATTTCGAATTTCCGTTTTTTTTTTTTTTACATCATTGCTATTCTTGGATAATGCGCTACTGCAGAATATTCTGGGCGCTCCCACGTCACCACATATCCTAGGTATAAATAAGAAACCTACTTAATCAGCTTGCCAAAGCCTCTTGTGGTCAGCAACTTACCGTGATTTGCAAGTGAAATAATTTTTCAAGTGTTTGCTCCATAAAGGTAAGAGCTTTCATATTTTATTTAATATCTGAGACTATTGGCAGAGTGGGATGTGAACCCACTGCAAGTAATCTGACATTTTATTCCACCAAATATGAGCGCTTGAAGATAAAGGGCTAAACGTAATTTCTGATGCTTGAATTAATTTTTAAAAAATCGTTATATATACTTTGTATGTCCACATCACATACTCATGGCAATGGTAATAGGTGGTGATGATGATTGTGAGGCCACCCAGAACAACCCACTGTTATGAAAGTAAAAAAAAAAATGTTGGAGTAGTATATAGAAAATACAAAGACAGTTAAACAAGTTATCTGAGAAGAAACAAGAAGGCATAAATAAGCTTGGGGGAAAAACAAGCCAGCAGTCCTGAGAATAATAAGCTGCGTTTGGAACTAATAAAAACCTTTAAGGATTACTTCGGGTATATCAGCAAGGTTGTAGACAACTAAGGACTGTGAATATTATGCATTAACAAAGTATATAACCACACTTTCATTATCATGTCTTCACAACAATGGTGGACAATACATTATTTAACTTAGATCAGATACAAAAATTACACAGTTTGGAAACACAAAGAATGAGTATAATCACTTGAAGAAGCAAGAGATAAGAGATTCTGAAAATAACTTTTATTGCACCAAGAAAAAAAAGTTGAAAATACTTCGACAAAAAAAAAAAAGATTTCATAATTTATCAAAAACATTGTTTTTGCAGAAAATAGCATCACACATCAGGGTAACAGTATCATAAAAATAATTCTGAATCTACAAGTGTAACATCCCCGATTCAAATTGCCATGAAAGAGAAAACAAATACTTAAATAAAACTCGAGTCAAAACAACAAATGAAGTAAACATCAGTGGGCAGAAGTAGGACCTTCTTGTGCTAAATAAAGTGATTTTACACAATATTATTCAACAAAGTATGAAATGACAGGTTCTTTCTTTGTGAGATAAAATAATTTGATCATTCGTTCATTACCATGTCCCATGGGGAACTTTGCCTCCCTAACAGCTGTCTTGTAGGCCTCTCGGTTATAAGCAAGATGCCCTGCTGCTGATGCATCCATTTGCAAATCATCAGCAGTGTCTTGTTGCTGTATTTCCTTGGTCTTCCCCTCTTTTTTTCCCCCATTATGTACCCTTCCAAGTCTCTCTTCTCCAAACTCTCATGACTAGTTTCATACTAGTTTTATCTTCTTTATTAACCAATCTTCTTCAATATTAAATTCTTGTAGTATGGATATTTGTTATTTTTTTGTGTCAATGATATTTGAAGTTGCGATGGAAAAAAATGCATGTCCTTAAAAATCTAACTTCTGTAGTTCTGTCTGACCCTCTCCACAGCTTCTTTAGTTGGTTTAACTTCTGAAGAGCAGTAGCTGCCCTTTTAATCTCCCTTGCTGTATTCTCCATTATTAGTTAGTAATGATTTGATCATGTCTTCAACTTCAAATGACCATTTCAAGAGTCTTAAATATGTATGCGGATTCAGTTCAGTTGAGAAACACATAAATGCCTTTGAATGTAAATGCTACAGAAGAGTTCTTCAAATATCATGGACACAAAAAAGAACAAATATATCCATACTACAAGAACTTAATATTGTAGATGGCTGGCTAGTAAAGAGAATTAAAGAGGGAAAACTTAAATATTTTGGACATATTAAACATCATGATAATCTAGAGAAGACCATCTTGGAAAGGTACATAATGGGAAAAAAAAGAGAGGAAGACCAAGGTGAAGTTGGCTGCAAGACATCGTTGAGGATCTGTAAATAGATGCATCAGCAGCAGGCCATCTTGCTCACAACCGAAAGGCTTACAAGAGTGCTGTTAGGGAGGCAAAGTTCCGCAAGGGACATGCAAATGAATGAATGAGTTCAGACCATAGAGAAGTATGCCAACTCATCAGAATGTAACAACATGGGGAATCAGTCTTTTCTTATAGATACTATTTTGAATAACACAATAAATACTGCATTTGCATTTGTTGGTACAATCAAAGAAATTCTGTCCTTCAGGGTAAAGGGTATACCAACACAATATAGTTAAATCATTGTTTTTAATGCAAGTGCTTATGATTCAACTAAGCGAACACCATATTTGCCAGGGCCTTTTTTTTTTATTTATGCTGCAATAAAAGATAAAATAATACAAATGGTAAACTAGTCATATTTTACAGGCAGTATTTAAAAAAATTAAAACTTGGTGAACTACCAAGCAAGGCCTATGTGTCATTTAATGGCACAGGAAAGATGTAAGATTAAAAAAAAAAAATATGTATTTAAGAATTCAGTTTTAAGCATTTTGATCTGTACCGTTCTTCTAAGAATAAATATTCATATTTTATTATTGAACTGCATATGAAACAGAATTGGAAAATATTGTGGTTTGAAAAGAATGTAAGAAATGACAAAAATGCTTATACATTTAAATGAAAATGTGATTGCTCAAATGATAATTTGTTTTCCCACAGGTAAAATGGATGTGGATAAAATGTGCAGTGAATACTTTTTGAAGAATGTGGACAAAAACATGGACTTCATTGACAGTCAGAATAAAGGTAGTGTCCCTGCTTCTAACTTCTGATATGCAAGAGAATGTGTCCAGCTTGTGATGCTTTCACTTTAAAAAGTATATACAGGAAGCTCTTGCCAGTAGTTAATCCTATTACATAATTACACTGATCTAAGTTATATGTCAGATAAGTAGCTGGTTCAAGTCTAGTGGAAATTTGCAAAGAAACCTTGAAACAAAAGCTTTTTCTGATCTTTAATCAACATATTATGAGGAAAAAAAAGGATAAGAAAATAATATCCTAGCACTTATTTTCTTCATCCAATCTGCTAAGAGAATTTTGAACAAAATTAACATAAATGTTTTTTGACAGGACAGTATGGCAGGCAGCAAAACATCCATATATATATATAGTAGTGTGTACAGCTCTGGCTGGCAAACATGACTATGTTTTGTCATTTCTGCATGCTCTCTGCACTCATTTTTAAATTCAGATTACATAAGTCTCCAATATCCAAGGTTACATACATCAAGATATATCTGTATATCACTGAATATATAGATCGAGTCATCTATACAAGTATTCTTGCTAATGTCTTACTACCTTACTAGTATAGATTTTCAACAAACTTAAATTCTCATGTATAGGCACACAGACAATACAACAATTTGAAGACCACTGACACCCAAATTTTATGGAATCAAATAAACTATGTCTTCTTCTTCTTCTTCTTCTTCGTTCGCACTGTCTGTCTATATCTGCAGTCCTGTCTCTTGGATAAATTTCACTGTTTTTTGTAACTCATGTATGGAACCGTAGAGCTTATCTTCTTTAGTGGTTTCACTGGGCCAGTAATTATTTCTCAGTGTCTCGTAGTTGATGCAGTTCTGGAGGATATGTTCCACGGTTTGGGGCACCTGTACATAGATTAGTAGTACCAACCTTAAACTTTGTATACATATGACTTCGGAGTCGGCTGTGTCCTGTTCGGAGACGGAAGATGGTGACTTGTTCCTTTCTGTTTAAAATAAACTATGTATTTATTGTGAAAAGAATGGGTGGTGATCAATAAGGTTGAAGAATACTGATTGTAATAAATGAACAAACCACTCTTAACCTTTACAAGAGCCCGTTCACCATATAAGGAAGGAGTGGGCTACACTACACTCACACTCAGACCAAGTGCCAGACATACAGCACTACACTCACACTCAGACCAAGTGCCAGACATACAGCACTACACTCACACTCAGACCAAGTGCCAGACATACAGCACTACACTCACACTCAGACCAAGTGCCAGACATACAGCACTATACTCACACTCAGACCAAGTGCCAGACATACAGCACTACACTCACACTCAGACCAAGTGCCAGACATACAGCACTACACTCACACTCAGACCAACTGCCAGACATACAGCACTACACTCACACTCAGACCAGCTGCCAGACATACAGCACTATACTCACACTCAGACCAAGTGCCAGACATACAGCACTACACTCACACTCAGACCAACTGCCAGACATACAGCACTACACTCACACTCAGACCAACTGCCAGACATACAGCACTACACTCACACTCAGACCAACTGCCAGACATACAGCACTACACTCACACTCAGACCAACTGCCAGACATACAGCACTATACTCACACTCAGACCAAGTGCCAGACATACAGCACTACACTCACACTCAGACCAGCTGCCAGACATACAGCACTACACTCACACTCAGACCAACTGCCAGACATACAGCACTACACTCACACTCAGACCAACTGCCAGACATACAGCACTACACTCACACTCAGACCAACTGCCAGACATACAGCACTATACTCACACTCAGACCAAGTGCCAGACATACAGCACTATACTCACACTCAGACCAAGTGCCAGACATACAGCATGAATGGACATAAATGCCAACTTACATTCTCACAAGAAGCCTTTCCATGGATCCGTAAGAAAATAACACAAGTATCAGACCATATAGTCCTACAATGCTTCAAAAGAACTATTGTTACATTCTTCAGTTACAAGTAAACATACCTGGATCCTTGGAAGGATAACTCAACTCACATTCCATCACAAATTACTACACAATTTCCTAGAACACGTTCTAACCCATATTGATATCAAATCTCTCAACTATCTATAAAAAAAATCTCACTCAATATAATCACATAGCTCAATCACTAATCACAAGCCTGTCACTGTAATTCTCACACTTCTATCCTAATCCCACATTCTAATCTCTGTCTAAACAATAATCCTACATAAAAGTTCAGCGCTTAAATATCATCAATTTCTACTTCCCTTTTTTCATGAACATTCATCCACGAGAAAGTCTAAACTTCATGAAAATCACCTGTTTAAAACCTTGGACTAGTCTCTGAAAAACAACCTAATTTTAGCTAGCTATAAAAACAAGTCTAGAGAAAGTTTAATCAAAATCCTGGGATTTCAATGTCCAAAATGTGAAAAACGAACTGGAGATTCCAAATTTAACTTTTAATAAAAACATGTCAGGATAAAGTTCGCTGCCCCCTGAGATTTTCCAAGGTCTTAACTAAGCTTAAGTACAAAAAAAAAAACATGTCAAGGTAAAGTTCATCAAACATGACCATAAATCTTGAGATTTTAAAATGTCAAGATTGACCCTTCCTTTACACCAACAATCTACATCATAATTAAATATGGGCTTTAATCAGTTAGTCAAAATACCAAATTTACCTTGGATTATATCCCTTAGATAGAATAAAGAACAGAATTAGAAAATTCTTTGGATATTTTCAATATGTGCTGGAGCACAGGTAAGTTACCTCAAATCTGGAAGGAAGCAAGCATGGTACCACTGCTAAAACCAGGGAAAAACAGTGATACTGCCTCCAGCTACAGGCCAATCAGTCTCACTAGCTGCCTATGCAAAACGATGGAACGCATCATTGACCTGAGGCTAAAATGGTACCTAGAAAGTGAAAACCACCTCGTTCCACAACAAGCAGGATTTAGGCAGTACTACAGTACGGAAGATCAAGTGACCTATCTCTCTCAAGAGACTGAGGATGCATTCCAAGAGAAAAACCTTGTACTAGCAGCGTGGATAGACCTGAAGAAAGCCTTTGATAAAGTATGGAAAAAAGGTCTGCTGTGGAAAAAAGAAACTGCAATGTGAATGGAAGACTGTACAACTGGATAAAGTCCTATTTACACAATAGAAGAGCTAGAGTAGTAATGGATGGACACAAAAGCCAGAAAGTACTTCTGCGACACGGTGTACCACAAGTAGTAGTCCTTTCGCCTACACTATTCCTTGTATTCATTAATGACCTGGTCAAGGAACTTCCCTACGCTGCATAATCTAGACAAGGTTCAAAATCAGTCACTACGGATTATCACAGGTGCCATGAAGTCCACACCAATAGTAGAAATGCAGAAAATAGTTGGTGTTCAACCGCTAAAGGAACATAGACACAAAGGTCATGACCATGGGAGAAAAATTCCTTAGCTCTGTAAGCCATCCCCTAAGGAGAGATTCAATAACTTGGCATTAGGATGGCTTAAAAGAAGCAGCTTCATTCATCAGGCCAAGCGTATGTGTAAGCTGATACCTGACCTTCCAACTGTAGTCGCTCCATTATCATCTGTACCAGAGCATACACCATGGAAAGAAGCAGATTATACACAAATAACTATTCAGACTGAAGTGAAAGGTGTGCAGAATGGTGAGATGCAGAGCAGTCTTGTAAGATCAACAGCCACACTTAGTGTTCTAGATGACAAATATCCATGTGACACCTGGATACGTGTGTATACAGATGGATCTGCACATAATGCCATAAAGAATGGAGGGGCAGGAGCATATATTGAATATCCAAACAACACCATTGACAAGATTTCCATACCCACTGGTAAATACTGCAACAACTTTGATGCAGAAGTTAGAGCAATTATTGCTGCAGTTGAAAAACTATCAGACTCCAGAATTGATACATGTCCTGTAGTAATTCTCACAGATGCGAGATCAGTACTGGAAGCTCTTCAGTGCAACAAACTACCAGACCTTAAAGATGCCTTGTCAAAAATTGGCTTACAACATGGACTCACTTTGCAGTGGATTCCCTCCCACTGTGGGATACCAGGCAATGAGAAAGCTGACCATCTGGCCAAAGAGGGCACTGAAATGGAGCAACCAGACATACCAATCACCTATAATCAGAAGAAAAGCATGATAACCTACAGGAAGCCACAAACACCACCACATGATGACTATCACATGCTAAACAGAAGGAACAAGTCACCATCTTCCGTCTCCGAACAGGACACAGTCGACTCCGAAGTCATATGTATACAAAGTTTAAGGTTGGTACTACTAATCTATGTACAAGTGCCCAGGTGCCCCAAACTGTGGAACATATCCTCCAGAACTGCATCAACTATGAGACACTGAGAAATAATTACTGGCCCAGTGAAACCACTAAAGAAGATAAGCTCTACGGTTCCATACATGAGTTACAAAAAAACAATGAAATTTATCCAAGAGACAGACAATGCGAACGAAGAAGAAGAAGAAGAAAATTCTGTTACACATCATAGAAGACGTACAATAACCACAAGTTAGTGGTTTTACATTAGTAATAAAATGCACTATTGAATAAAAGGCAATTCAAAATTTTTCTTAACAAGAAAGAAGAGAATATGTTGTCTAAGTGTTAAAGAAGAACAAAAAAGTGAAAATGAAAATTAAAAAAAAAAAAATGAAAATAATCTGTCTTCTAGCTGGTCTAGTTTTGTGAACAGAATGAGAAAATATGAGAAGTAATTGATACCAATCTGATCACATGGCTGCTATAACCTGTAGTGGTTAGGTGCTCGGTTTACTAATCAGGTGGTACCGGCTTCAGTCCCAGCAGTGGGTTTTTTTTTTTTTTTGGCGCACACCAAAAAGGTCCTGGGGTTCACCCAGCCTCTAAAAATGGGTACCAGAGAAATCTGTGAAGGTAAAGTGGCCAGGTGTGATAGTTACCACATCACACTTTTATGTGCCAAAGGTCATGGAAAATGGGCCTAACACTGTATCCCCAATATACCTTCATGGCATGGAAATGGAAGTTTTACCTTAATGCTAGCAGACACCATGGACCAAAAAAACAAAAAGATGTGAGGGGATGTGGATCAGAAAAGAAGATTGCTAGAGTTTTCTATAAAGTTATGTAGAACTGTTAGCATCAGTCTGTATACATCCTCACACACTGTGTGTTTGTGTATTTAAATATTTTAGGGTTAACTATGAAGAATCTAGAGCTCAAAGTGAAGGACATTATATGGACTAACACAACACCACCAGATATTCACACTGGACTTGCAAGGAAGGTAAATCCAATTTTGTGTTAACACTATGAACAAGAGATAGACTGTAAATGATACAGTAAGGGCAACTTAACAGGTAGAGAGGCTTGTAGGTAGAGACTGAAACATTAAGGTGCTGAATTGTGTCAGCTGTCCCAAGGCCAGACAGCTGCTGTTTCAGCAGAAGCGTGTTTGATTCTCAGTCGTTTACTCAAAGCTTTCTTCCACAAATCTCATCTTGTTTCCATTATTCTCATATTTTACACAAAGGTCTTGAAATTTCACCCATTTGTTACTATACAGAACACAAATAAGTACACATATATGTGAAAGATTTGGGACTTTAAAAAATTTTAAGTGCTTCATAACGAAGTGCTGTTGTTTTAAATTTTTGTTAAACCATTTTCAGTCATTTTAACAAGTTTCCACAAATCTGAGATTTATCATGTGCCAGCTTACTGCGGCATTTGGGGCTGGTCAGACTGGCTGTAAGCTAATTTGATCATACGCATATGTCGGTCATTATAGGGGGAAGTCAGACACTACATACCAGAAATGCATCCAAGGCATTCATGGGGCAAGACTCAAGTCATAACTTTCAAGTTTGAAGTCCAGAGTAAAAATATAATGACTGCTGTTTCTGCTATACTATAGCATGTATATAGGGAGCTATAAATTGTGAAACATTAAGGTATATATATTATTCTTAACTTTATCAAGTATCTCAGCTGTAATTTACTTTTTATATTAAACCATAAAAAATCTATTTGGAATGCAATATTAATCTTTGGTATACAATCAGCATGAACTAGACTCAATTTTAGTTTCTGAATTTCTCTGCTGTAAGTTTCTTTGACTCAGTGAAGTAGAGGAGATAGATACAGATGAATTATGGACTTCTTACAGCACAGCCATAATCACAGCAGCAAAAGCAAGCACTGGACTGAGAAAACCAAATAGAAAACCATGGATATCAGAAAACACATGGAAGTACATACATGAAAGACAAGCAGCCAAATTAGACATGTTGAATGTAAAGACAGATCTTGGAAAAGATCTGACGAAAGCAACATACAAGGGGAAGTCACTAAGTAACTTGCAAATTGAAATATTTTATCAGTGGCAGTTATCAGGTAGTATTTAAATATATCCTTAGATAGTACCATCATCCAACTTTATAACAGTTGTATGTAGAGGGCGCTGGGAGTTACATGTGCATGCGCAAAGCAATAACAAAATGGCTACCCAACTGTTAGTGTGTACCAAAGAAAAGCAGAAAAGTGTAGTGTGATTTTTGTGGGCTAAAGGGCACTCATAAAGAAATGATTACAGTTTATGCTGAAAAGTGTTTATCACGTAAAGCGGTCTATAACTGGGTAAAAGAATTTTCTTAGGAATACACCAAAATTGTTGACAAAGTCAAACTTGGCCATCCTGTTCAGACTGTAATAGAAGCGACTGTGCAGCGTGTGATTATCAAGAAGTGTTGTTAACCAAGTTCCAGAAGCATGGTGACAGTGTGAATTCTGTATCGTACTGCGAAGTTCTGTCGATGTTATGGGATGCAATTCAAAGAAAACGTCTTGGTCTGTTGACTAGAGGTGTGCTTCTCCTTCATGACAATGCCAGACCACATACTGCTTGGTTAACCTGAAAGAAAATTAGCCAGTTGGGTTGGGAAGTTATTGAACATCCACTTTACAGTCCTGACTTAGCTCCAAGTGATTTTCACCTGTTTGGTCCACTAAAAAACCACCTTGGCGGGAGAAGATTCTCGAGTGACGAAGAGGTGGAAACAGAAGTAAAAAAGTGGTTCAGAAATTGGACTCCCAATTTTTACGCCATGGGTATTGCATCACTGATTACACGATGGGACAAATGTATCAATGCTGGTGGCGATTATGTTGAGAAATAAGGGAGTAATGTAGGTTAGAAAATTTAAAGTTTTCAAATTACTGTCGCATTGTTTTTTAGTAACAGGCATTTGCGAGTTACTTAGTGATTTCTCCTCGTACAAAGAAATAGATAGGAAAGTAAAAAGTTCACTAGAAGGGATAAAAGAGAATATATAGACAATATGGCGAAAGAGGCAAAGAAAGCAGCAAAAACAGGAGACAGCAAAACTTTATAAAACATACAAAAGAGGCTAACGGGTACTATTACATCTAAAGAAAGACCAATCCTTAGCAAAACTAGAACCCTATTAACATCAAGTAAAGACCAAAAGCAAAGATGGGCTGAACACTTCCAAGAAATACTAAATTGACCACACCCAAAAGAAGTGATAAACCCTTGAAAATGACTTACCAGCTCCACAACTTAATGTCAACCTAGATGAAATTACATTGCATGAAACTGAAACAGCAGTGAATTTAATGGCTAATAACAAAGCTGCAGGTTAAGATGAAATAACACCTGAAATGTTAAAAGCTATCAATAGTGACAACATGAGACAACTACAGAGAATGTTTAATAAGATTTGGAAATTTCTAAATGGAAAAAAGGAATCACTGTTAAAATTCCCCCCCCCCCCCAAAAAAAAGGCAACCTTAGTGACTGTAACAATTGGAGAGGAGTAACCTTAATATCAGTTGTCAAAAGTATTTTGCAAGGTCATTTTGAACAGACTTAAAGATATAGTGGATACTGCAATGAGAGAAGAACAAGCAGGATTTCAAAAGGGGAGAAGCTGTCTCGACCAAATCTTTACTACAAGAATATATAGAACTTGAAGAACATATTGAAAAGCAAAAACCATTAATACTGAACTTCATAGACTTTAAAAAGGCATTTGACAGCATACACATAGATTCACTGTGGAGAATTTTAGGTCTATATGGAATACCATCTAAAACTGTCAACATCATTAAGGACTTCTACAATGGATAAGTTTGTGCAGTCAAAACAGAAGAAGGGATGAGTGAATGGTTCCAGATTGAAACAGGCATAAAACAAGAATGTATACTGTCTCCTTTGCTTTTTGGAATTGCTATAGACTTCATAATGAAAAAAAAATGCTGCACAGGTAACAGAGGTATTGACTGGGTACATAGGACCCAAACAGAACGTCTTGATTTTGCTGATGACATAACTCTTATTAGTAACAATGTGAAATCCATGCAAGAAAAAACAGATATCCTGTCTTCACTGGCTAGCAAAACAGGTCTTGAAATTAACAAGGACAAAACAAAAATAATGAAACTTCCCATTAAATCAAAATGGAAAAATACATGTAGATGGGACAGCTATTGAAGAAGTCAATTAATTTGCATACCTTGGCAGCTACATAGACCAGGATGGTGACACCAGAAAGGAAGTTAGAATTAGAATTGCAAAAGCAGCATTAATCTTCAAGAATCTTGAGAACATACGGCATTCAAAAGTTATAAGCACAAAAACCAAGTTAAGACTATTCAATTCAAATGTAATATCCACCGTCATTTATGCATGCCAAAGCTGGAAAACAACTAAAGAAATAGACAAGAAATTAGACTCTTTTGAAAACAAATGCTTAAGGAAAATACGCGGCATCAATGGAACGAATTCAAGAACAATGTAGAGATAAGACACATGACTGAACAACAGCCAGTCTCATGGGTGATCAGGAAAAGGAGATGGGCATATGTTGGTCACATGATGAGAAGAAACGATCAGAGAATCCCAAAATAAGCTATCAAATGGAACACAATAGGCCAAAGAAAAAGAGGCAGACTGTGTGAAACTCTAAAGAGGACATTGTTATGAGAGGCCAAATTAATAGGCATAAAATCCCTTGATGAGGTTGAAAAGCTCGCCGAAGACAGGAAAAATTGGCGAACTACCTTGTGACATTTAACGGCAAGGGAAGGATGTAAGAAGTTTCTTAAACTTGTAATAATAAAAGTATGTGGGCATCCCTCTGATGCTTTGAAAGCTGTTACAGAAGTCTTTCTTTCTCACTGTATGAGATGCATGTAATAATATAGGTATGTTATTGATGTGTCATTGGCTAATCTTACAAATGCTTCAGTTTACTGTCACCTTTGCACCATGTCCCATCTCTCTATTGGTAACCCTACTAACAGGTCGGTCTAGCTATCAGGGCAGGGTCACCACAGTCTCCATGGCAGTGGACTGAAAAATAGCTGCCATAATCTGCTCCCATTCCAACATGATGCTGTGTATGAACATCTTCACTGCGTTGGGTGCAAAGAACATCAGCACATAGTTCCAGGGGGAACAGAAGAATAAGAAGAAAAGAGCTGCAGTAAAATTACTGAGTTGTTTGACTGAAAATGTAGAGTTGCAAGTTGTGTCTGAGTTGCTGTTCTACATCTTCAAGTCCAAGCTGAGTCTTTAAATCCTATGTGAAACTGGCCATATTGTATTTATACCACTTTCTGTGCTCTTTAATCTATAACATTTCCTACAATTATCCAGGTCAACGTACAGAATAAAACCAAAGGATGTGACATTTTTGGGAATGTAAACACATCTAAAGACAGTGAACTGTCAGCAAAGGTCACCCTGACAAAAGGCTTAGTAAAAGGTTTGTTTCTGCAAACTTTCTTTTTCATAACCATATAATATATAAGGAACTTGAGCAAGACTGAAATGTACAGAACATGATTTTATATAGAAAACTGTTGCCTGATGAATACATATGAATCTAAAGTATGTGGTAGTGACCACCATTATGTAGTAAAGTTTAAATTAACAATTCTAGTCACATGAACACTATATAGTTCTGAGTATTTGTCAAAAGATCTTATATCTTATATCCTTCCTGTGCCGTTAAATGTCACATAGGGCTCGCAAAGTAGTTCACCAATTTTTCCTGTCTTCAGCAAGTCTTTCAATCTCATCAGGGGATTTTATGCCTGTTAATTTGGCCTCTCTTAACAATGACCTCTTCAGAGTTTCATGCGGTCTGCCTCTTTTTCTTTGGCCAGTTGTGTTCCACTTGATAGCTTGTTTTGGGATTCTCTGATCATTTCTTCTCATCAAGTGACCAACATATGTCCATCTCCTTTTCCTGATCACCCATGAGACTGGTTGTTGTTCAATCATCTGTTTTATCTCTGCATTATTCTTAAATTCGTTCCACTTGATGCCGAGTATTTTCCTTAGGCATTTGTTTTCAAAAGAGTCTAATTTCTGTCAAAAGATACTTTGATATAAATTTCAAAGAAAGGCACATGAATATATAATATAGGCAAACTAGCTGATTACCTGGCACTGCCCGGTGATTTATTTATCCCAATCTTCCATTAGGTAGGAAAAGGAATGAATTCTATTTATAGTGTAAATTCGAAGTAATTTTATTTACAAGTATTTAAGTATAAATATAGTATACAAATTATAAAGTAAAGTCTTTGAGTGAAGAAGCATCCTAAGGAAATAGCATTCTGTGTTATTGGAGTAAAATGGGTACATTTGACCCAAGACGTCACTCGTGATTGCATCATATCCAGGGACTGGCTGGCCAACTTTTCTTCTATAGAAAACTTTCCATGATGCATTCCATGTGTAATATCAAGGTATCTCAGGATACAACAAAGTCCTTGTGAAAGGATCTTGCTGACACAGTTGAGAGAATGCTATTAAGGTCGTGTTTGGTGGCTGATAAACCACTGTAGGGGTGGTCTCTGTTGTGAAATAAACTCTCTGATCATTTTCTAAATGGATGTTGAGATGAACAACAGTAGGGTGTCTTTTGTGAATCGGAAATCCTAGGATTCGCCACACTGTCTTGCTGCTGCTAATGTACCATCCCAACTGATACCACATCACTTCATCGTTTGTTCTGTCATTGATTATGCCGAAAACGGCCATGTCACTACCTTTGTTAACATCTTACATCCTTCCCATGCTGTTGAACGTCACATAGGGCTCGTATAGTTGCTTGCCAAGTTTTCCTGTTTTCTGCAAGTTTTTCAACTTCATCAAGAGATGTTATGCCCACTAAACTGGCTTCTCTCAACAATGTCCTCTTTAGAGTTTCACGTGGCCAACCTCTTTTTCTTCGGCCTGTTGCGCTCCACTTCATAGCTTGTTTTGGTAATCTCTGATTGCTTCTTCTCATCACATGGCCTACATATGTCCATCTTCTTTTTCTTATCACCCATGAGACAGGCTGCTGTTTGCTCATTTATCTTATCTCTGTATTGTTCTTAAATTCATTCCACTTTACTGCCTAACAAAAGTGCAAAACACTGGCCTGCAGCTGATCACAGGAAAAATGAAGAGCACTCCCATCATGGAAATGGAGAAATACACACAAATTCAACCTCTTGAGGTCAAGCGCAAAGAAAAACTAATGATCCACAAACAAAGTTAATACACCTGACAACCCACCCTATGAACAAAAGAATTCAGGAGTCCACAAAAAACAGACTGAAAAGAACCAGCTTCAACCACCTGACAACACAACTGCAACAACACTATAAAGACATCCTTCCCACCTCTCATGAAGAAATTGAACCACTCTAAATTGTGGAGGAGCACAGTTACTGTGAAAAGATAAAGAGTCCTCACAGAGGTACCAGGTATACACAAAAAGGACTACCTAACAAAACTTCAGATGAAGACACTGACCCAGGAGCTGATTGACAGCAAATACAACCCAACTGAATGGACACGCGTGTACACGGATGGGTCTGCAGAAAAAGCAGTAAAAAATGGAGGTGGGGGCATCTATATAAGATACACAGATGGGAGACAAACCAAAAAGGCCTTCACGAAAGGAAAGATTTCCTCCAACTACAGGGCAGAAACAACAACCCTCCTTGAAGCTATCAGAACAGAAAACCAGCACCCACCACACAAAACAGCCTTCTTCACAGACTGCAGGGCACTTCTAGAATCTCTAAAAACAACAAAGAACCCACAGGCAAACATATAGGAATTACAACAGAACTGAAACACCTTACACTGTCAACAACTGTGCCCCTACAATGGGTACCATACCATTGTGGAATAGCTGGCAATGAAATAGCAGACAGCCTATCCAAAGCTGGCAGCAATCAAGATCAAACAAATTATCCAGTAAACTACCAAGAAGCTAAAACTATAATTCGTAACCAGTGCAGATCTGAATGGAAAAATCAACTGAAATGTAACAACAAACTAGATCCAATACATCAACTACAAAGACATCAGCAAACAGCCACCTCCATCAACTTAAAATGTCTCACACAGATGAGTGTTCATGTGGCAGTGGAGTCCTGACTCCAGAACATATCCTTCAAGATTGCCCAAACCATGCAGACCTGAAGCGTGAGACATGGCCAGAAGACACAAGTTTGGCACAAAAGCTCTGTGGGCTTTGCCATGTCGACAGGGATCAAGATCTGATGTGACCAACAACCTCGAACACAGAAGACTACGAAGATTCCACTTTAGACCAAGTATTTTCCTTAGGCACTTGTTTTCAAAAGAGTCTAATTTCTTAAGTTGATTTCCAGCTTTTGTGTGCATAAATGAGGGTGGATATCACATCTGAATTGAATAATCTTAACTTGGTTTTTGTGCTTATAACTTTTGAATTCCATATGTTCTCAAGATTTTTGAAGGACAATGCTGCATTTGCAATTCTAATTCCCTTCCTGGTGTCATCATCCTGGTCTATGTAGCTGCAAAGGTATGCATATTGGTTTACTTCATCAACAGCTGTTCTGTCTACATATTTTTTTCCTTCTTGATTAATGAGAAATTTCATAACTTTTGTTTTGTCTTTGTTAACTTCAAGACCTATTTTGCTAGCCAAAGAAGACAGGGAATCTGTTTTTTCCTGCATCAATTTCACATTGTCACTGATAAAAGTTATGTCATCAGCAAAATCAAGATTTTCTATTTGGGTCCCATGTCAGGATCTTATGCTGGGTCAAGCAACTCAGCAGATATGTCATCGATTTGTGTGGGATGAATTTTATCCAACAACCAGATTAAATTGTGTGAGTGTGGCAGTCCTCACTTTTGCTATTCAATTGTGTACATCCAGCATCTTGGCACTCCAAAGACATGGCCCTTTGTTATAATGTCAATTAGTTTCAACTGCTTCTATTTAAATACTCTCGCAATCAAGTCATGGCGCTCACTAGGTAACTGACCATTGGTAAGCATCTCCTTGATCTCCATCCAAGTCAGACTGCAGGTGAAGATGATAAATAAGTCTGGTTTCCCATATGTCCTAATATATGTCATAGCATCCTGTGTGTATTCATGAATGTGTCTAGGACTGCTTGTAAACGTAGCTGGTAGTATGACAAAGGCACTGAGGTTTTCAACGTTACCGTCATTTGCTACCGCATCTCTTAGGTGAATATATTCTTCAATTCTCAATTTATGTCGATTTAAACGAATGTAAAGAAGATGCTCACTCTCGATTTTTGCATATATACTGATGAAATGATGAAACAATTGTCTGCAGTTTATTATGTGGTACTGTTCAGTATCTCCAACCATTAGTCTTTATGAATAGAAATTCATCACTGAAACTTTCTTGCTGGTTGTTTTACCTGTTGTTGGGTTGACCTGCCTCAGATTAAAATGATATCCATCTTCACCATGGGGGAATATCACTGAGTACTGTAGACCATCATAAGATTGATGCGTTTCTGAAATGCTTGCAATGATTCGCCTTGTCATTGATTTAAGATATCCTTTTGATCAAACTCATCGCCTGATATAACCACTGCGACTTCATCTACCTGAGGAGCATTGCAGTGCCACCTGTGTTCACCTGCTGGTCTTCGGTCTGCTCTTATGACTACTTTATACTCATCCATTGGCATGTTTGAATGCTGTTTTAAACGTTTTAATAAGATCATTGTGCTCATACAGAGTTCTATTCATTTCAACACTATCCTGCATGGCACACAACCTGAGGCAGGCAGTGCATAAATATCACATGAGTTACTTCCCTTAATTCACTGGGCTATTTTTAGTATTGTTCGTTTTCAATTATTTTTATATGTCACTCATATCCCACACCTAGGGGTGCTAAGAGTGTCTTACCCAACCATATTTTTTCCAGATTGTAAGTCACATGTGTACCAAGTTTGGTTGAAATTGCTCCAGGCATTCCAGAGTTATGCTGGAACATTTATATATATATATATATAGAGAGAGAGATATTCAGAAGAACAGTTAATCTCACAGACAGTATTAAAATAACCAATGAGGATTTGATTCAGATCAGATCTTGGTTAAAGGGCAGAGAATAAATCCAGAACACTTATATTTTCCTTTTTTTTTTTTTTTTAACTAGGACTGAATCAGAAACTAAGTCTTCCATTACCAGATGAAGTTAAGCACTTCCTGGGAGAAACAATAGCAATTGATCCAAGCAAACAACACTATGAGTTCTCAGACAAAATGACAGTTGGGACAACAAGCGGACAGGATATTTTTGCTGGGGCTTCTGCTGCTACAGCAACAGTTAGCAGCACAGAAGGGAAATATGAAGGTATGTGTATAAAATAGATTTTTCATGGATTCAGCATGCTGTAGTCAGTATGACTGATTAGATACAACTCTGTAGTTAGAAATTTATGAAATAAATTTAAATCCTTGTGAATTAGAAAATTCTATGAATTTTTTTTAATGGTGACACCCATACTATTCTAAGTAGAATTATAGACAATATCAAGGATGAAAATGTGGCACATGTGGTTAACAGAGAGTTTTAAAAATAGATAATCTATTACTGGTGTCTACTATAGGTTAAAGAATGCTGTCTGGTAAGTCAGAAATGTGTACAGTAGGCAATATGGTCCAAGCTGGTTTTAGACAAGGAAGAGGAACAAGAGATTGTATATTCAATATAAGAATAATAATAGAGAAATGCAGAGAATTTAATGTGAATCTATATTTATCTTTTATAGACTACTAGCTGATTACATAGCATTGCCCGGTGATTTATTTATCCCAGTCTTCCATCAGACAGGATAAGGAATGAATTCTATCTATAGTGTAAATTCGAAGTAATATTATTTACATGTATTTAAGTATAGGTACAGTATACAAATTATAAAGTAAAGTCTTTGAATGAAGAAGCATCCTAAGGAAATAGCATTCTGTGTTATTGGGGTGAACTGTGTACACTCGCAACTGCAAGTCGAGGGACATGCTGGCCATCTTTTCTTCTACAGAAAACTTTCCACGATGCATTTCATGTGCATGTCGAGGTATCTCAAGATACAACAAAGTCCTTGTGAAAGGATCCTGCTGAAACAGTTGAAAGAATGCTGTTAAGGTCATGTTTGGTGGCCGATCAACCATTGTAGGGGCACTCTCTGTTGTGAAATAAACACTCTGATCATTTTCTAAATGGACAATGAGGTGAACAACAGTAGGGTGTCTGTAGTGAATCGGAAATCCTAGGGTTTGCCAAACTGCCTCGTTGTTGCTAATGTACCGTCCCAACTGATACCGCATCACTTCGTTTGTTCTGTCTTTGGTTATGCCGAAAACAGCCATAGCACTACCTTTGTTAACATACCTGCACATATATTTCTATTTCTGTGTTGCTGCATATCTTTAGTTTTGCCTTGAACCCTCCATCTTCTGCAGCTTGCTGTCTACACAGAGGATAACCATCATTTCCGGTTTGTATCTCTTTAATCAATTTTCTTGGGTAATTCTTGGTACACTTTCTGTCCTTCATACACAGAGAATTGGGATTGAGATTTCCATATGGTTCGTGGATCATGTTTTTTGTTACCACTGCAAAAAAAGTTCAGGATCTTGTGATGGGTCAGGCAACTCAGCAGATGTAACGTCATCAATTTGTGTGGGATGAATTTTGTATGCCAACCAGATTAAATTGTGTGAGTGTGGCAGTTCTCTCTTTTGCCATTCAGTTGTGTACATCCAGCATCTTGACACTCCAAAGACATGGCCCTTTGTTATAATGTCAATTAGTTTCAACTGCTTCTATTTAAATACTCTCGCAATCAAGTCATGGCGCTCACTATGTAACTGACCATTGGTAAGCATCTCCTTGATCTCCATCCAAGTCAGACTGCAGGTGAAGATGATAAATAAGTCTGGTTTCCCATATGTCCTAATATATGTCATAGCATCCTGTGTGTATTCATGAATGTGTCTAGGACTGCTTGTAAACGTAGCTGGTAGTATGACAAAGGCACTGAGGTTTTCAACGTTACCGTCATTTGCTACTGCATCTCTTAGGTGAATATATTCTTCAATTCTCAATTTATGTCGATTTAAACGAATGTAAAGAAGATGCTCACTCTCGATTTTTGCATATATACTGATGAAAAAGTTTATTATGTGGTACTGTTCAGTATCTCCAACCATTAGTCTTTATGAATAGAAATTCATCACTGAAACTTTCTTGCTGGTTGTTTTACCTGTTGTTGGGTTGACCTGCCTCAGATTAAAATGATATCCATCTTCACCATGGGGGAATATCACTGAGTACTGTAGACCATCATAAGATTGATGCGTTTCTGAAATGCTTGCAATGATTCGCCTTGTCATTGATTTAAGATATCCTTTTGATCAAACTCATCGCCTGATATAACCACTGCGACTTCATCTACCTGAGGAGCATTGCAGTGCCACCTGTGTTCACCTGCTGGTCTTCGGTCTGCTCTTATGACTACTTTATACTCATCCATTGGCATGTTTGAATGCTGTTTTAAACGTTTTAATAAGATCATTGTGCTCATACAGAGTTCTATTCATTTCAACACTATCCTGCATGGCACACAACCTGAGGCAGGCATTGTGCATAAATATCACAGGAGTTACATCCCTTTCTTCACTGGGCTATTTTTAGTATCGTTTGTTTTTGATCTATCTATCTTTGAGGACATCTATCGCTCTTCATAAAGTAAAACAACTAAAGAATCTGTTGAGAGGAACAGACAGAACAACAAAAATAAGATTTGTAAGGGCATGCATCTTCCCATCGCAACATATGCCTGTGAGACCTGGACACTTAACAAAATAGCTGAGAAACATATAAATAAATGCCTTTGAATGTAAATGCTACAGAAGAGTTCTTCAAATACCATGGACGCAAAAAAGAACAAATATATCCATACTACGAATACATAAAATAGGAAAAAGTAGGAGCAGCTTTATTACTTAATGATTACAAAGTTGTGACGTTTCGGCATGAGCCTTAATCATACAAAAACATACAGGACGAAGAAATAGAGAGAGGAGATAAAGTATAGATTCACATGAATACTATTTTTAAAAAAAATATTTTTTAAAAAAGAGTACTTAGCTGTAAATTGTAAGGTATGACTTGTTCGGCTGTGTGTGTCAGGAATGGACTTAGTAGAACGTGGAGACTGTTTAAATAGAGACCTGTGATATGTGGTCGGTGGGTTGTAACTGGGGATGGTGGATGGGGAACCGGGGAGGGGAGAGAGAGTGATACAATATTGACCTAGCTTTGAGAAGTTGAAACAGATGATTGGGGAAGAGGGGTTGCAGAGTGATGCTGTGAGGAAGTTTGAAAAGTAAGAAGGGGTGGATTTAGTGGAGAGGTACTATAATGATTGAAGAGAATGTTAAGTGTAGCTAAACAGCAAGTTTAACCCATGTGGCTCCAGTGTCCCATAATTTTGAATGCAACGGTTCTCAAGCGCCAGGTGGCTTGTGTCATCTGTGTGACATTGTTTGATGAAATATATCCATACTACAAGAACTTAATATTGAAGAAGGCTGGCTAGTAAAGAGGATTAAACAGAGAAAACTTAAATATTTTGGACACTTAAATATCATGATAATCTAGAGAAAACTACCTTGGAAGGGTACATGATGGGAAAAAGAAGAGAGGAAGACCAAGGCGAAGATGGCTGCAAGACATCGTTGATGATCTGCAAATAGATGCATCAGCAGCAGGCCATCTTGCTCACAACCGAGAGGCTAACAGGAGTGCTGTTAGGGAGGCAAAGTTCCACAAAGGACATGCAAATGAATGAATGAACTGTTTTTGATTATTTTTACATGCCATTCCCATCCCACCTCCAGGGGCGTCTTACCCAACAGTATTTTTTTCCAGATTGTAAGTCATATGCGTACCATGTTTGGTTAAAATGTATGTTTGGTGAAACATATATACACACACACAAACACATCCATTTTTATATATATAAAGAGATTCAAAGGCATTTGATTGTGTACAACACCAGAAATTTTGGGAAATAATGGAAAAAATGGGATTTCCACCATATTTGATACACTTAACATCACTGCAATATCTAGACCAACAAGCAGCAGTAAGAATAAATGGTGAAACAACAATTTGGTTTGATATAAAACAAGGGGTCCATCAGGGGTGCATATTGTCACCTTACTTATTTAACTTGTATACTGAAAATATAATGAGGAATGTCAGATAAAATGTAGACAAAGAATATCACAAAGCCATAACAATTGGAGGTTATGAAATACCAGAGATTAGATATGCTGATGACACAGTATTACTGTCCACAACACAAAAAGGAATGGATAAACTAATTAAGTCACTCCGTAAGAACAGTGAAGAGCAAAACCTCTATATTAATGCAAAGAAAACTAAATCGATGACAACTGACAAAACAAATAAGGCAGCAGAAATATATATCAATGAGGAAAAATTGGAAGAGGTGTAGAGTTTAGAATATCTTGGATCACTACTAACTAATAATGGAGATACAATGAGGGAAATTAAGAGGAGGACATCTATCCCTCTTCAAAAAGTAAAACAACTAAAGAAGCTGTGGAGAGGAACAGACAGAACTACAAAATTAAGATTTTTAAGGGCATGCATTTTTCCCATTGCAACATATGGAAAAATTCAAACTATCTATCAGTCATTCTGTTGATATAAAACTGATGATTGCTCAAACAATTATCACCCTCAAACTTTTCCACTAACTCTGCAATTGATTAGTCACGAGGAAGATAACTATCTGATTGGTTCAACGTTTCTATAAAAAGTGAAGATCACTTTCTGATACAACCAGTTAATGTGTACCACAAATTTCTATCAAGTTAAAAATAGAATATGTTTGATAAATTAGGTTATGCGCGCGACTTCACAATTTTTTTTTTGTTTATAAATTTTATTAAACTTTAAATTTAGCAGGCTCAAAGTGGGATATTTGTGCATCCCGCCAAGACTTTCAGTGAAGGCAAGACATCAATCTAAAAAGCGTGACTGTCATGGTTAACATGATTTGGTCACCTTATTACTAACTAATAAGGAGATACAATGAGGGAAATTAAAAGGAGGACAACTAAAGAAGCTGTGGAGAAGAACAGACAGAAGTACAAAAATAAGATTTTTAAAGGCATGCATCTTTCCCATTGCAACTTATGCCTGTGAGACCTGGACACTTAGGAAAACAGCTGAGAAACATATAAATGCCTTTGAATGTAAATGCTACAGAAGAGTCCTTCAAATATCATGGACACAAAATAGAAAAATTATATCCATACTACAAGAACTTAATATTGAAGAAAGTTGACTAGTAAAGAGGATTAAACAGAGAAATTTATTTTGGACACATTAAACGTCATAAGGATTTAGAGAAGACCATCTTAGAAGAGTACATAATGGGAAAAAGAAAGGAAGACCAAGGTAAAGATGGCTGCAAGACATCACTGATAATCTGCAAATGGATGCATCAGCATTAGGGCATCTTGCTTACAACAGAGAAGCCTATAGGAGAGCTATTAGGGGGGCAAATTTCTGCAAGGGACATGCAAATGACTGATTGACTGACTGAGGCAAGTAAAGTGAACTAAGTCATCAAACAGAGCAGTAAAAGTGGATTCAATTAAATAGTAACAAAATAGAAATGATGATAATATTAAACAGAATAAAAAGTACCAGAATGCATTTTCTATGCAATTGAAGAAGCCCTGACAAGTTTATAGATTTAGCTACAATAATTGCAGTTACAAATGCAGCACTGAAATCAAATCAAGAAAAAATAAGCAAAAGCTCTTCAGAAAAGAAGAAAAAAAAAGGAATAAATCATCCATAATAATGAGAAGAAGAACATGGTGCTGCTATTTAAATCCAGTATTTATGTGTTTTTGAGACCTTAATAATAAATAGAATTTGAAACAGAAACTTGGAACAACTCACATACAGTTTTGAAGAAAGATGCATCACGCACCTTAAATGGTCAGAAAAGTAAATGAATAAGTTCTCAGAGGTGTTGCAAGATACTGAAAATCTAGTTCAAAATACAATAACCCCCCCCCCCAAACAACTAAAGTATGATAAAGCAGAAGTTTGAGATTATTATTCTTCTTCTTCCACTGGGTTCTCCCAGGTTCTTTATGTTATACACAGAACTTCACACTGACATTATACAATCCAATAAAAGCTCGGGCTTCAGTATTAACCTAGGAACTTTACTGAATGGAAATGTCCAACGATGACTGATGAATTAAGGAAAATGAATCGGCAAGATCTAATAAATAAGATATACAACATTGTCCTTGGCTAATTCTGTCTATGAACTTCAGTAAGCACAATTATTCATAATTCATTGCATATTGTTAACAGAGAGTTGTACCTGTTGTGCTATTCTACTCGAGTTATTATAACTAATGGTGAATCTTATGAATATGTATGTATTCCCATCTGCGCTACACACTTCAAATTATTATGGATATTAGTGATAAATTCTTCTCTGCTACAACCAGCACAGCTGCATGCTGCCGTGGTCTTCTCAAGACAGTACACCTTTTGTTTAGCTTTCTGTCTCTGTCAGTCCCTGTAAGTTTTAGTCGCATTCTCCCATCTTGAAATCTATCAGTCTGTCTCACACATCAGTTCTCCATGCTAATTCATACCCCTGGTAAGGTGATTCCAATAGGAACTAACCAATGCTACTGAGAGCATCTGCTTTATCCCATTAAGTTATATCCCTTCTTATATCTATACTGTTACAGACTGGAGGTTTTGCTTTATTACTTCATACATTTTCTTTGTGCAGTTATTCCCCCCATTTTTTTCTTAGTTACATGCCATGCCTGTGTAAGAGTTATGAATTTGCTGTTACCTTCTATGCTAATTATAAATAAAATTTTAGTTACACTTGTATTTCATAACGTCTTATGAATTTTATGGCAGGTCATTTTCAATGTAAAGTGGCTCTCACTGGAATTGTCCAGGTAATGGAGAACTCTCAAAGTGTTGTAGGTGCAGACATATCTGAAATTGTCAAAAATTATACTCAGTCTGGAGCAGAATGGGACATGGAGGGTCACTGTGAGATTAAAGGGAACTTTGAGCAAACTATTGTCTGGCAGTAAACACTGTTCAGCCACACTTAGTTTTAAGAGTATCAGATTTTCAAAATATGTTCACTTTTTTACATAAATTTTGTTTCAAATTATTTTGCTAAAACAGTAATTAATACATGAAATGTAAGTGCTACTGGTGCATGTAACTCCCATACATATTTCCCATACCATAGTTAAGCTTTTTTTCTCCCCTCCAGCTATTTTTCATTTGCTTGTTTTAAATTTATCATTCTTTTTTACATCTTTCTGAGGTGTGTTACGCAGCACCCATCTCTGTTGCCTGAACCAAAGAGTTATTAGCATCACTGATCAAAGAGCACTACTCCAACTTACATTTTTTCAAATAAAAATTTTCTGTTCTTAGTTCTTTTTTTTTTCTTTTTAAATGCTAGGTCTCAAATGTTTTTTCTTTCACACAAAGGATGCTTTTTTTTTCTTTACAAACTGCTTTACAATAAAAAAAAAAGAAGCTGTTTCTGTATCTTTACCTTTTACATATATCCTGTTCTGCATTGTTAAAAGTATGATTAAACATCTTTAGACAGTGATGATTCCCAACATGTTAAGTCCACCTTAAAAAATATTTTGTTACCAACACATTACTAGTTATTTTCAGTAGATAATACTGTTAACTGGTTGTTTTGTTTATTTCCTGTATACAAGCTAGAAGATATTTTCTGCTAATGATGTGGCCACTGAAACATCTAACATACAGTTTGATTTGTTTGTCAGCATATGTTATACTTGTGTATACAGTTGCACAGCTTAAAGGAAGTAAAAATACACATTTGGGAAACCTGAAAGCAGAATGGACAAAGATTTTGTTAAGTTTGATGTAAATGGCATCTTGTAATAATAAAAAGCATGTGTAATGTTCAGTTGAGATTTTTTTTGTTAATATCGTTGTGACAGTACAAATCACAACGGAAAAATTTTTTTTAAAGAAATTTTTCACAAACACTGCTAAATATTGGCAAAAAATACAGATGAAAGCACTGGCTTTTGATTATTGAGGAAAGACTGGTGACAGCTGGGACATGTACTCTGGATTAGTAGTAATACATTACTAAAACATACTACTGAAATGGACACCTCAGTGAAATAAGAATAAGGGCAGACCAAAGAAGACATGCAGAAGAACAGAAAAGATGTTGAGTAATGGAGTAAACCTGGGCAAGAGTGGAAGAAAAGGTGAAGGACATGTATGTATGGAAAACCCTCATGAAGCCCCAAGGAGTGTTAGTTAAATATTATGTTTTATTTAATTATAAATTCTATAATTCTGCTTTTTCAGATAAATACTGTTTAGAATTGTGCTTGCGTTCAATGGGGGAAACCCAGTTTGTATACTTACCTTGGTGGCTGCTAATGCAACACAATTTTTGTTATGCTAATTATTACTGTTGAGACTGTAACAGCTTTATACACTTTACTGTAATTTGCAAAATCCTGACCATAACTAAACTGGTAATGATGTTGTAGTAATTATGTTGTAATTATTATTTGTCAGTTATGCATTAAACATCAGTATGTGTTGAAGAATTCCTTTTGTTCATTTGATTTACTGGATATTGTCCACATCTAGCTATTCATTGGTTCACACGGTTTCTTGAATTTGTGGTCATTGCAGTTCATTTTCATACTACTATTATTATATATTATTCATGCCACTGCCAAAAAAGAGTAACTTGAAATTATGCACAAACTACAAAACTGTTGTTTGAACATTTTCTCAAGAAGGTGGATGTCTCAAAGCCACCCGACTGAAGTCACTCAAATACTGAAATTGGCTCACTCTTTCACGTAGATATTCAACACAATTGTCACAGAAATTGGTGATAATATTCATCACATCTGTTTTTCTGACAAGCCTCTCATTTTCTAGACAACAAATCTGGATTTTCACCTCGTCTGGAACAAAGTTGGTTCTGCTCCTATCCTTGCATTTTTGCAGGAGATCATCAACTGCAGATACACTTCCAGTGCTGAAATTGTTTGTTCCTCAATTTTTAGGACAGCAGCATGTAAAATGGCAGAAATATTGTGAACACAGAAGAGCCACAGCTCAGCACATGGATTTTCAAAGAAAGTTCGCATTACCGTAGTGCACATCTGCTGAGACAAAAAAAAAAAAAGATTTCAATACAAGAAAGAGCTTATTGATTCTCTCTACTGTTGGCATTAGTGAAAGCCATCTGGTTTTTCTGTATCCTAGAATCCGCTGGTACTCAACCATTGCAAAGTCACAGAATTCCTTCAATTCTTCCACACAAACAGTGTAAATATACAATTAGGAATATATTTTCACAACAAGTTTTAACATCAATAGGACGGCAATTGGCTGCCATTTGCACAATCAGCTGCATTATGGACAATGTGAGCTTATCTCCAATCAAAGATTTTAATTTTGCAAATACATTGTTCTGTTCTTTTCTTTGTTCTGTTCTTTTCTTTGAACACCATCAAAGTTTGTGTTGGCACTGTCAGCACAGAATCCCACAAATTTTGTGAGATCATTCTGCTTCAACATGTTAAGTAGAAACTCACAAATTATGTCTGATGTTTCACCAGAGATTGACTGCAGATCTAATAACTTAACTTCGGCACCCAATGACGGCACAAAATATCTCACAAGCAGTAGGAACACCTTTATATCTTTGTGATCTCAGGCATCTGTCATCATTGTCACAAATTTTGCATTCTTCAATTTTTCTTGCAGTTAGTTGATGACAAATGGAAAAAAAGGATGTTAGTTATTATGGCCTCACGTTTTATGCGCCCACACAAAAACTTCAGCTCAAACGAATGTTGAATCAATTTGTTGGTGCAAGTCATTGAGCAAAAACTGTGATTGTAACTTAAGGTGTGATATGCAAATGTGCCTTCTGAAGCTGCTACCTTGGGTTCCATGTTCCCAAACGTTGCTTGTCGGATATAGTTTGTCACGGGATGGGCAGATAGTGCTGCTGACACAGCTATCTTATGTTGATCACTCTTGAGATGTTTTGTGATATTCGATCTGTGACTGTGCAAAACTGAAAATTCAGATTTGCATGTGTCAGATCTAACATGGGAGTCACTGTCGGTTCTCACCTTCTTTATGAAGGGAAAATCACTCTCTAATTGTTGATTCAGTTTACACGTTCGCTTAGACATCATCAGGTAAAAACAAGAGGTGAAATTTTCATTAGCCTGCCACGTAATGTTCAGTTGGTAAGTCAGTAAAAGAAATAAAATGAAACACACAATAATACTGACAAATTGCGCCTTACTTAATAACTAAATGAGTAAAGTACTACTAATTACTAAAATACTATCTCCAGACCTTTTATCTCTGTACAGCAAGAATATTCTAAGAATGATCATTATAGAACCAGGTATAAAAGTAGGAGGGTACAATATTAACAACCTTTGGTATGCTGATGACACAGTACTGATAGCTGAGAAATGACAAGACCTGCAAAATCTCTTGGATAAAGTTGCCAAAGATAGTGAACAGAAAGGCCTTACTTTGAACATCAAAAAGGCGGAGACTATGGTTATATCTAAGAAACAGAATCCACCAAAATGCAGTATAAAATTAAATGAAACTATTTTAAAGCAGGTGCAGAAATTCAAATACCTTGGAGCAATAATAACTTCATATGGGAAATACAAAACAGAAATTAAGGACAGAATAGGCCAAGCAAAGACTGCATTTAAGAGAATGAGAAACATGTTACGCAACACATCTTTATCAATGAATGTTAGAAAACGAATCCTAAAATGCTATATTGAACCTATCTTGTTATATGGAGAATAGGCAGGTCTATACAAAAGTCATTGAAAGCAGCAGAGATGCTATTAGAAAAATGTTGCGAATCCCCTGGACAGCAAAAATAACTAATGGAGAATGTATGAGAAGAGCTGGGGATACAAAAAATCTTGTCAAAAAAATAAGAGAGAGACAATGTACTTTCATAGGACATGCAATGAGAAGAGGGGGCATTGAAAATATTATAATAACAAGAAAAATAGAGGGAAGAAGATCAAGAGGAAGACCACGAGAAATGATACTGGACAGTCTGACGAGATGGTGTGATAGGAGATCACCAACTGAGCTGATGGCCTGCATGAAGGATCATGTACTCTGGAGAAGAATAATAGCCAACACCAGTCAGCACGGCACCTGATGATGATGATGACTTCTAATTAATGTGACAAAAATTCAAATCACCTATCACTCATTCTGTCAATATGAAGATAACTATCTGATTGGTTCAACGTTTCTAGAACAAGTGAAGATCACTTTCTGATGCAACCAATTCATGCATACCACAAATTTCTATCAAGTTAAAAATAGAATAATATGTCTGATAAATTAGGTCATAAAGCGCCATTTCAAAATTGGTTTTTTTTTTTTTGTTTATAGATTTTATTAACTTTAAATTTAGCAGGCTCAAAGTTGGACATTTATGCTTCCCGTCAAGACTTTCGATGAAGGCAAGACATCAATCTAAAAAGCAGGACTGTCATGGTTAGCACGACTGTGGTCACCTTATTACTAACTAATAACAGAGATACAATGAGGGAAATTAAAAGCAGGACAACTAAAGAAGCTGTGGACAGGAACAGACAGAAGTACACAAATAAGATCTTTAAGGGCATGCATCTTTCTCATTGCAACATATGCCTGTGATACCTGGACACTTAACAAAAATGCTGAGAAACACATAAATGCCTTTGAATGTAAATGCTACAGAAATGTTCTTCAAATATCATGGACACAAAAAAAAAACCAAATACATCCATACTACAAGAACTTAATACTGAAGAAGGTTGGCTATTAAAGAGGATTAAACAGAGAAAACTTAAATATTTTGGACACATTAAACGTCATGAGAATTTAGAGAAGACCATCTTGGAAGGGTACATAATGGGAAAAAGAAAGATGGCTGCAAGACATCACTGATAATTAGCAAATGGATGCATCAGCAGCAGGGCATCTTGCTTACAACCGAGAGGCCTACAGGAGAGCTGTTAGGAAGGCACAGTTCTGCAAGGGACATGCGAATGACTGACCGACTATATTTATCTTTTATAGATTATTCAAAAGCATGTGATTATGTACAACACCAGAAACTTTGGGAAATAATGGAAAAAAATGGGATTTCCAACACATCTGATACAATTAACATCACTGCTATATCTAGGCCAACAAGCAGCAGTAAGAATAAATGGTGAAACAACACCTTGGTTTGACATAAATCAAAGGGTCCATCAAGAGTGCATACTGTCACCTTACTTATTTAACTTGTATACTGAAAATATAATGAGGAATGTTAGAGAAGATGTAGACAAAGAATATTATGATGCCATAACAATTGGAGGTTATCAATACCAGAGATTAGATATGCTGATGACACAGTATTGCTGTCCATAACAGAAAATGAAATGGAAAAACTAATTAGGTCAGTCCGTAAGAACAGCGAAGAGCAAAACCTTTTTCTTAATGTGAAGAAAACTAAATTGATGACAACTGACAAAACAGCTAAGGCAGGTGAAATATATATCAATGAGGAAAAATTGGAAGAGATGGAGAGTTTTGAATATCTTGGATCATTACTAATAATGGAGATACAATGAGGGAAATTAAAAGGAGACCATCTATTGCTCTTCAAAAAGTAAAACAACTAAAGAATCTGTGGAGAGGAACAGACAGAACTATAAAAATAAGATTTTTAAGGGCAAGCATCTTTCCCACCGCAACATATGCCTGTGAGACCTGAACACTTAACAAAACAGCTGAGAAACACAAAAATGCCTTTGAAAGTAAATGCTACAGAAGAATTCTTCAAATATCATGGACTCAAAAAAGAACAAATATATCCACACTTCTAATATCTTATATCCTTCCCATGCCGTTAAACGTCACACACGGCTCGCAAGGTAGTTCGCCAATTTTTCCTGTTTTCAGCGAGCTTTTCAACCTCATCAAGGGATTTTACGCCTATTAATTTGGCATCTCTTAACAATGTCCTCTTTAGAGTTTCTATACTACAAGAACTTAATATTGAAGAAGGCTGGCTAGTGAGGAAGATTAAACAGAGAAAACTTGAATGCTTTGGACATATTAAACATCATAATAATTTAGAGAAGACAATCTTGGAAGGGTATGCAGGAAACTCTCTACTCTAGAGAGCGGAACAACAACACAACTCCTTCAGATCATCAGAGGAAGTATTTCCCCCCCCCCCAGACAAGTGTTTCAGCCCTATTAAACTCCTGACACTCTAAGGGGGGTGGGTCCCTCTGGGTCATGACTCTCAGAGGTCTTGTGAGTTGTTGCTTTTTTTTTTTTTTTTTTCATCCAGGGACCAAACCTGTGATCTTCTAGTTGGCACTGCACTTTGAAGTGCGTCTGGTACTGGTTGTGACAAACGAAATTATTTATGTTCTCAATGCTTGTTTCGCATACTCCACAGCCAGCATGTAGCTTTTCTGTTGTTTCTGAAAGGCTTTTCAATGCCCTTGCTCTTGCGTGTCCCTTTATGCCCAGTTGCTTACACAGGTTGTATGCTGATGTTGCTACAAATCCTCTCGCTCCCACTTCTACAGCTATAACTTTCCCCTGACTCCTGCCTCAGTTAACTGACCAGGTCATTAAAAGGAGAACATCTATGCTTGTTAAAAGGGTACATAATGGGAAAAAGAAAGAGAGGAAGACCAAGGCGAAGATGACTACAAGACATCGCTGATGATCTGCGAATGGACTCATCAGCAGCAGGCATTTTGCTTATGACTGAGAGGCATACAGAAGAGCTGTTAGGGAGGTGAAGTTCTGCAAAGGACATGCAAATGACTGACTTACTGCAGTCTATTTATATGCTGTTATAGTTCCTACATTGTCAAGTGCCATTACAGTACTTCATTAATAGTGTTGTCCTACATGACTATATATGCAGTCACACACACCTTATGTTAGAAAAGTGGTGTCCTGAATGTATGTGGAAAAATTAATGGAGGCAGGTGAATGCTGAAAAACTAAAGCAGACACAAATGACTGAGAATCAAACCTCACACTTCAGCAGGATGCTTCAAGACTATTGACTAAATGCCTGTGAGGTACTTATTTATTCTTTTTCTTCCGTCTCCCTGTAACTGTGAGATGTGTTCTTTGCAGTTGATGTGGTGACAATGTTGAGGCACAGCACTGAGTCAGCCAGGGAGCAGGTTATGGCAGTTATTTTTTCAGTCTCTGAGCACCTAAAAAAGCCGAGGATGCAGGAGACTCCACCATCATGAGGAGTATGGCATTCCCTGCCCCAATAGCCAGGCCTTACCTGTTACTGGGGGTACCAATGGAGAGGTGGGACAGGGTCTCGGTTAGCTATGATTCATCAATCCTGATGCTAGCATGTCAGCTATGGCTCAATGACTGCAAATCAGACAGCACCTATAATGAGAGCAAACAGCAACTGCTAGATCTGACATGAACTATTCAACTCCTATAAAAGAAGCGTGTGTAATTTCCTTATTTAACTCTATACAAGGGGGGAACTTCAAATACAGAGCAAACAGTCCCTGGACTTTAATTTAAATAACTGATTCCATGAAAACAGTGAACTAAAACCTATTGAAAATAGTATTAAACTGAAAGTCATTCCATTGTATAATAAAATTAACTTTACAGAGGATGCTGAAAATGTCTAACGTTCTTCTGGATACACAAATTCACCTAACAATACATGCTGATGAGCACTCTTTTCAATGTGTTGGGCACGATGTTTCTCTCAGCTCTTATAAAGTTGTTGATTAGCTCTTGCAGGGTATGAAGGCTGTTATGATACACTGTCTCTTTCAGTCAGCCCCACATATGTCTCAGTATAAACTAGGAAAAAAAAAGTAGGAACAGCTTTATTACTTAACGAGTACACAGTTGTGATGTTTTGGTGTGAGCCTTAATTATACAAAAACATATGGAAGGAAGAAATAGAGAGAAGAGATAAAATATAAACGCACATGAATGCTATGTTTAAAAAAAAATAATAAATAAATAAAACTTAGCTGTAACTTGTAAGAAGCTGTGGCTTGTCCAATACTACATGTCAGAAATGTGCATGGTGGAGTGTAGAGAGTATTTAAATGGAGACTTGGGATGTGTGATAGGTGGGTCACAACTGAGGGTGGTGGGTGGGGAAACAGTGGAGGGGAGAGAGTAATACAACTATAATCTAGCTGGGAGAAGGTGAAATATGTGACTATAGTAGGGGTAGAGGGGTTGTAATGTGATGCTGTGAAGAGGTTCTAAGCTATGTGTAACAAGTGAGAAGGGAGTGGAACTTAGTGGGGAGGGATTATGATTGTGGATGAGAATGTTTGGTGTAGCTGAATAATGAGTTCAAACCGTGTGGTTCCAGAGTCCCATATTCCTGAATGTAGTGGTTCTCAAGTGTTACGTGGCTTGTGTTATCTGCATAACACTGTTTGATGGCTGTTACCAGAAAGTCAGATTTGCCTCTGTGGTTAGGGCCATTGAAATGATTTGGGACTGGTTTCGAAGCATGCTGGGTGATATCATACAGATTATTTTGCATGCGGTCTCCTAATCTGAGGCTAGTTTTACCAATGTAAGTTATTCTGCAACCATATCTGATTAAAAAAAAAACCCATCAGACTGCTACAGAAACAGAAGCAAGGGAAAAAACAAATGCAGATGGAAGGAGAAATGCTTATCAGGAAACTGAGCCCATGAAGGTTGTGGATAAAAGCCAGCCACAGGAAGTCCACAGCCCGACTGCAGACCTCCTGGAACCTAAACACAAGACGCAAATAGGCAGCTGGAATGTAAGAACACTTAATCATACTGGAAAACTAGCATAAACCATCAAGGAAAGGCACAGATATAAACTAGACATATTAGGAATATAAGAGGCAAGATGGACAGGACAAGGCAGAAGGAAATTAACAACACAGCACACAGAAGATACAATAATATGGTCAGGTAAAGATCATCATGAAGGAGAAGTATAATTGATTATAACAAAAGAAGCATCAAGAGCATTGCTTCTTCTTCTTCTTCGTTCGCTTCTACCACCAAGGCCGCCCTGTGATCCTACCGAATTTACGCCTGTGGCCCTCATTAAGTCCCGTGGTCCCCGAAAGGACCACATGAGATCCCCGAGAGGATCCACAAGAGGTTCAGCGTATCACAGGGCTTGGGCCTGTATTCTTGGTGGGTCTCAGAAGCGGGACTGCGTGACACTGTGGTTTTTGTTGCACCAGTTTAGTCTAGAGTTGGACTTTCTAACTGGAAGACCTTGACGTGTTTATTATATCAGTATATCCCCGCTGGGTGAGAGGTGGTAGCCCACCCAGGCCAGAGTTCGACTTTCTCACCAGAAAACCTCGACATGTTTTGAGATACCTGTGTATCACCGCTGGGTGAGAGGTGGTTGCCCATCCAGTCCAGTGTTGAACTTTCTTACCGGAAATCCTCAGCGTGATTAGGATACACATACATCCCCGCCAGATGAGAGGTGTTTGCCTATCTAGACTGCCCTGGTCCAATGTCTCCGACTTCAGCATTTTGTGGTCGTGGCTGCTACCCTTCCCAGTTGTGACTAGGATGGAGCATTTGCCCAAGAGGACGAATCCTCGCCACTAGTGACTTCCACCCCTGGGTTAAGCCGGTTCAGGCATTTCACCCGATATGAGTGCACTTAGGACGTGGCTGACCTCAATACCAGAGGTGCCATGATTTGACTGTTTGCTTTATCCTTCCTACCACCTTTTCTACAGTGGTGCAGCGCGGCAACCCCATTTGCACCTTTCTTCATTGGCTGGGAGGAGCACCACTCCACGCACGGCAGCTGAAGAATCTCGCCAGCAGCAGTAGATGAGCTACCAAACATGTCTCTCATCTACCCTAAGTGTCTGGTTTTCAGGCACCAGATATTCACCTTCGCCCCTTCTCCTGTCAGTTTAAACAGTTCTGCCACGAGAAGGCCAGGAGCTGGACTTGACTGCCAGAGGCTATCTGAGACGCACGCCGTTGGAGTGGAGAGCGAATTCTCCACCCAACCTCTGGCAATAACAGTCCTTAGAACCAAGAGCATTGCTAAAATGGACCCCTATAAATAAGAGATTATTATATGTACGCTTCAACTCAAGATTCATGAAGCTGTCTATTATAGTTTGTTATGCACCAACAGAAGCAGCTGAAGAGGAATTAAAAAAAGATTTTTACAACAGCCTCCAAGCCACAGTAGAAACAATACCCAAGCATGATATGCTACTCATCTGTGCAAAAGTAGGTGAGGGGAATGAAGATAGAAGAAGAATCATGGGAGGAGCAGGAATTGGAGAAATAAATGAAAATGGAGAAAGACTGCAGTTTCTGTTAAGAGAACATGATGACCATTGAAGGGACAATTTTCCAACATAAAAACATCCATAAAGAGACTTGGAGGACACCAGATAAAACCACAGAAAACCAAATTGATCACATACTAACAAACAACAAGTGGAAACGATACTACAAGTTGGAAGAGCAAGGAAAGGAGCAGATGTAGGAAGTGGAAAACTGACCTTATAGTAAAACTACCAAAGAAGGGTGACCTCAGAGATTGTGGGAACTGGAGAGGCATAACCCTTCTGCCACTCACCAGTAAAGTATTTTGCATCAACAGAATTGTACCAGCACTTGAAGGAAAACTTTGAAAAGAGCAGGCAGGACTTAGTAAAGGAAGATCATGCATAGACCACATATGTGTACTTAGACAAATATTAGAGCAGCCAATGAGTGGCATAGCACAACATATGCACTGTTTATAGATTTTAAGAAAGCCTTTGACAGTGTCAACAGAGATGCATTGTGGAAAATCCTAAGATGGCATGGCCTCCCCCATAACATAGTGAATGTAATCAAAGCCCTATATGAGGGTTTTCAGTGCAAAGTGATCTGTGGAAAACATACCTCCAGCAGCTTTAGGGTACAAACAGGAGTGAAGCAGGGATGTGTAATATCGCCAACATTATTTATCTTGGCAGTAGACTGGTTGATGAAGGAGGCAACATCAGACAAATGCAGAGGATTACAATAGACCCTTGACACAATGCTGGAGGACTTTGACTTTGCGGACGACATCTGTCTACTATCAAGCAGCCACAAAGATATGCAAGATATAAACAAGCTAACTCACAATGCAAACAACATAGGACTAAAGATAACATAGGAAAGACAAAGTTAATGAAGCAAAATGTGAACAACAGAAATGTACTCAGAGTAGATAGCAAGTTAGTGGAGGAGGTCAACAAATTTATATATCTTTGCAGCAGAGTAGTAGAAAATGAGACACCATAGAGGACATCAACAGCATACTTACTAGAGCAAACCAGACTTTTGCAATGCTACAGACTATATGGAAATAAAAAAAACTAAGCATGAATATGAAAATCAGGATATTTAAGAGTAATGTTCTAAGTGTACTACTCTATGAAAGTGAATGCTGGAAAATCACCAAAACCATAGAAAACAAGTTGAATTCTTTCCAGACTAAATGTTTACACAGAAAAATATTTTGGCCAAACACCATAAGAAATAACATCTTGTTGGCAGAAATGCAGATGAAGCCACTGACAGCAATTATTAAGGAAAGATGCTGGCGATGGTTGGGACATGTGCTCTGAATGACTGACAACTCACTACCAGAAATAGCAGTAAGATGGACACCACAGGGGAACAGAAGTAAGTGTAGACCACAAGAGACATGGAGAACAACAGAGAGGATGTTGAGCAATAGAGGGCTCACCTGGGCAAGAGCAGAAAAAAAGGCAAAGGACAGGCATTTGTGGAAAACCCTTGCGGAAGCCCCATGTGCCCTGGGTACTTAGGGTTCAGAGAGAGAGGTTATTCTGCATATTTTGCATAAAATGACATATATCACACTGCAGGACTTGTATGTGAATCCCTCAAGAGAGAGAGAAATTATTCTGCATCTTTTGCATACCATGACATATATCACATTGCGGGACTCGCATGTGAATCCCTCAAGGCTCGGTGTATTACTCGTACACTAATTATTGTGTGTTTATAAAAGTCTCGGGGACTTACGTAAGTGAGGAGGCCACAAGTTTTCAATATTAGTCGATCCTGGGGCATCTCCATAGTCTCATTTGAAGTATGGCATGTTGCATCGTCTTGCTGAAACCAATAACGTTCATCGCTTTCAAGCACTGTCACACACAAAAACAAAAAAACTGACAAATGACGTCCAGATGTGTCATAAAACATTGGTCCCACAGTTCGTGGCCTAGACATGGCACACCACACTCCAACTTTCTGACTATGAAGTGGAACCTCATGCAATACGAGCGGATTTGTAACAGCCCAGATGTGAGTGTTCTAGTTATATATCCGCTCAAATGGAACCACGCCTCGTTACTGTAAAAAGTGTTGTGAAGTGTCTTGCTTACACTGTTGTGCGTGAATGTCTTATGCTCATTGTTAAGAAAGGCCAAATTAGTTGGCATCATATCCCTTGGTGAGGTTGAAAATCTCACCGAAAACAGGAAAAAAAATGGCGAACTATCATGCGAGCCCTACGTCACGTCTAACGGCACGGGAAGGATGTAAGCTTACATTGCTGTGTGTGTGAATGTCTTACACCCGGCGGTAGTTGGCAACGCGTTCGTCAAAATCCGAAGGTCTCAGCTCTTGAACTATTCGAACTCTCTATGACCGCAGCTTCCGACGTCTTGTAGCCATCTGGCACGATGAATAGGATGCTCCTACCTCATGCAATAACCGTCGCAAGAAGGGTAACCTGAATTCCCTCAAGAAAATATGGCGTCATAATGGACGGTCGGCCGCTTCCATTCATATCGTAAACGCTGCAGGTTTCACGAAAACGACTCACGATATAATAAAGTGTCGATTTTCCTGGTACCAGAAGATCGGGGAACTGTGCATGAAGAATCAGCATGCAATGTTCAAACGATCTTTTTCGTAAAATAAGCTTCTAGCAAAGTCACTTTTTGATCTGGCGTTAAAACTCACGACTACACCAACCACCAGTTTCTGTCCACATCTGCACATGCGCGTTTCCACGTGGTCAGTGGTCACTAGTCACGAACCAGCAAATTCCCCAAAATGACACCCACGCATTCCATGGACAAAATTACCAGAAGATATTTAGCAGTTAACAAAAAAAAAAAAAGGTGGCCTTGGACTTTAGACGCGCACTGTATATTATTGAAATATCCAATGATGGGAGAATAATTTCAGATATGCAGATGGCATAGTACAGATGACAGAACATACAGAAGTCTGGCAGAATTTTGTGACAAAACAGTCAGTCAGTCATTTGCATGTCCCTTGCGGAACTTTGCCTCCCAAACAGCTCTCCTATGGGCCTCTCGGTTGTGACAAAACACCAGTCAAAATAAAAATAAATATAAAACAGTAAAAAAAAAAACAAAAACAAAAAAAAAAAGAAAGGTCTTGACAATCAGCAGAGAAGAATGCTTAACGATCTGTAAAAATAAAATGAGAAACTGAAAAACAAAAGAAAAATTTCAAACATCTGGAACACATGGTAACAGATATGATACCTTCAGCAGAAGGAAACTGACCCTTATCTTCAAACAAATAACACAGCAGCTGAAAATGGAGAGTTGTCAAATGATGTCCATACCATACACCGCTGTATTCCTAGAAGCATGGGCTTTTATAAAACAAGAAAATAGAAAAAGAAGCCTGCAAAACATTGGGCATACAGAAGAACAGGGTGTATTTTGTAACTGAAAGAAATAATAAAGACATTCAAAGAAGATAAAACATGTTGGCTATACCAAGAAGGATAATACTAAAATGAAAATCCTGCTGGGAAAAGTTGAAGGAAAAAGAGCAAATACAAAGGTATTGTTGGGTGACAAGACTAAGAGATAAACCGGAATCTGCTTGACCAGGTGCACAATGACAGCACGGGAAAACAGCAAAGCTAGAGACCCGCTGTAGTCAACCTTCCCTGTGGAGACAACACATGATGAAGATATGCATAAATCCAGTTATTTAAAGTGAAGCCATAAATTCTGTAAGGAGTTTCCTACTGACTGAAGAACAGAAAGAAAGAAAGGCTGGCAATTATACAAATATTTGCATGCAGTCACTTTGTACAAGCTTTTCTTGGACCAAAAAAGTGGTTTGCAGGCCGTACTGAGTTAGGAAATTGTGTTGACAGATATATTATGTTGACAGATATATGATCCCTCTCAGACGTGAAGATGATAAAAAACAAAAAACAAAAAAACACCTAAAACATTTTCAACACATTGTGAAGGACTAAATAAATGAATCCTCAGACACAGAACTCTTTTTTTTTTTTTTGGCACCTTTTTTTTAATTGCAATTCATATTGTTTAATACATACACTGTTAACACCCTGTTTCCTATATATATATATGCAAGTAAGCACGTCTGTTATCAGTAAGCAAGTATGCCATTTTCAAGACATATTGCTTTTGTGCATTTGTGAAGGATAACTTTTTTCTTTAGTGAAAATTTTGTGAACTTAGAGCTAACCTAAAACTTTAGAAATAAAACATACCTGCAGATATCACTACATGGCACTGGGCCACGGGCACCTGGATCTTAATAATGCTGAGAGAATTTTCCACTTAAAAAAAAAAAAAAATCGCAAAACTTATAGTTAAATTAAGTGGCTAATAAAGTTGCATGACAACTGTTCTGAGCAAAAAAGAACTCGTTAATATTAATCAGATAAAATCTGTTGCACTCTCAAAGAGTGAAACAACTATACAGTTCCTCAGATCATCAGAGATAATAATCCCACCCCTAGGCAGATCTGCATCATTCAATGGTTGATGGATGCTCCACTCTCCTGGAGCTACACTCCCAGAGATCTATCAGTTATTAGTTGTAATCACTTCCTGAAACTGGATTCACTATTTGAAAACTTGTATTGCTTCCTTCTGTCACTCCCTCTTGTTAGCTACGAACTAGGATAATAACTGGATCCACCATTTGAAACCTTGTATTGCATCCTTCTGTCACTTCTTCCTGCTAGCTAAGAATTAGGATAATAACTGGATCCACCATTTGAAACCTTGTATTGCTTCTTTCTGTCACTTCTTCCTGCTAGCTAAAAACTAGGATAATAACTGGATCCACCATCTGAAACCTTGTACTGTATCCTTCTGTCACTTCTTCCTGTTAGCTAGGAGTGAGGATAATAACTGGATCCACCATTTGAAACCTTGTACTGCTTCTTTCTGTCACTTCTTCCTGCTAGTTAAAAACTAGGATAATAACTGGATCCACCATTTGAAACCTTGTACTGTATCCTTCTGTCACTTCTTCCTGTTAGCTAGGAGTGAGGATAATATACAATGATAAAAACTAAAGGCTGATAATGAGCCAGATGTTCTTTTCACCTCAAAGCTTATGTGGTCTTTACCTGCAGCACAGCAAATGAAGATCATAACATGAGAAATATGTACCTGAGATACTTTTGAAGGATGAATGGGATATGAAGACTTCAGAAAATAAAAGCTGGGTTTTCTTTATACTCCACTGTCCATGTTAATGACTTCTCAAATGTAGTATTTTTGTTCATTACAGTATTTCTAACATATGAATATTACAGTTTACAACAAAATTTTATCATTTACAGAATTCAGAATATTTTAAGTTAAAAAATGTCACCTCATCGTTACATTTATGCCTGCAAGCTAAGAACAAATGACATAATCGTTCCTTAAATATATTTTTTGGCGCTTCACAATGAAAATGAAAAACAATAAAGCATTTAACACTGCACATATCAAGAACACAGAGAGTGTAACAGTACTACAGATAATTGTAAAATATTTTTTCTAAAAGTGAGGGGTGTAGACTTGTAGACCAGATCCACCGAACTCCACTCTATCCATATATAATGATGAATGCTGATGCTTGTTCTAAGTAAACTGCTCTGAAAACAGATAATGCTCACAAAGCAAGGCACACTGTGCTGTGTATTAAGAGGAATGTAATACCTTCACACGAAAATCAGTCCCAATGTATATAGGTGTATACCTAAGTCAAAAATGGTGAAACAGAAACAAAATTTCGTAAAAAAATTTTCAGTCATTTTAAAATTAATTTATTCTAAACTCAGAAAAGAATGAGAGTAGATTATTTTATTTTATCGCACTTTTAAAGTTTTATTTTTAGTTATATTACACTTCAGTGTGAGTACCTCAAGTAATTACATGCACTGAACCTACTGTCCATCTGTTCATGCTGTAGCATATTTTTAGTACTGTGGCATATTTCAAGTACTACTTTCAACTACAGCACTTTGCTTCAACTTTTATACTGTGTTTACTTTCTAAATTTTAAAATAATCTTTCAAAGAAATCTTTTCAAACAAAAAAACTACAAGTCTTTCACACAGTAAAAATGAGAGAGCACAGAGTTTTTTTGTTTTTTTTTTTCAGCCTTAAATAGCAGACAAAGCACTTTTAGACATGAGTGAAAGAAGAATGGAAGAGAATGGCTATGACTCAAGCCACAGACACCAGCAGAATGAGCAGCCACCTGGCCACAAGAAGACAATGCACTACCCACACTGTCATCTAACAAGGAGATAATGAAGTCTGGTTCAAGTCTAAAGTGCTTTGTCTGCAATTTTTTTAAGGTTAACCATATAACACTGTTCTCTGTCATTTCTCTAGGAAAGATAAATTATTTTCCACCCTGATAAATGAAACCTGAAAATGTACTCATAGAACTTTCTTTGAGATTGTTGGAAATCCTGTATTTAAATGTTAAAAACTGGTTCAGACAATAGTCTTAATTGGACTTTTAAACACTGAATGTGGAGATTTGTAGATATTGAGGGATGTTTGGTGGGGGGTGAAAGGAAACATGGCTTGGAATGCAAGATGTTTATAAAAGATGTGTGAAAGACAACAATAAAATAAAGTTCACACCCAGTTTATGAATACTTGAGCAAGTGCATGCAGACTTCAATGCTGCAGTACTGTAACTGTACAAGTGCAACACTGAGGGACTACTGTAACAATGGAGTCATCCGGTTGACTGCACTCCTGAACACAATCTCTCATCATGTTGTTGTGCAGTGAGTTAACATCAAATTTCAACATCATTTGTTATAACTATAAAAATCATCATTTTCATTCCAACCACTATTTGATTCAAAATCGAGACAGTGTAACAACAAAATATAACAAGGTAACAACAAAGTAATAACAATAAAATGTAACAGTGTAACACCAAAAGATCTATTATTGTTAAAAACAGGTATGACCCTCAAAGGCAAATTTACCACTGTCTTTTTACAGCCATTTATTGATTTCAATGAAACTTCCAACAGAAAACAATTCAGTCTTTATGTCATTCTACAAAGAGAGTGGTCACAAGTATTAATAAACATGCTAAATAAAGAAAAGTTGTATGATTAGAATTCTCAAAATATGTTAAAATAAAAAGAAAAAACTGAGTATAAATACCGAAATAAGAGCCAATGTTCCAAAAAAGATTATTTAATCATAAAGCAGACCCTTCTGCAGTATAAGAATAAAGAAATAAGCCTACTTCATTAAGCCGCTTGGGAGAAACTAGTGTGGTTGCTATTACTGAAGAAAAAAAAAAATCTTGTAACTTGTGATAAACCATTACAGTCTGTCAAAAAAAAAAAAAGAAAAATTACCTTTCATGTCAATAAACTAGTTACATTCTAACACTGTCAATCAGTTAAATAAAAATATACAATGTTAAAAAGCCATTAACATGTTTCTCTAGTCTATCAATGAAAAAAAAAAAGACTAAGCTTCTTACATTAGAAAACCAGTGAAATACTACAATTATTAACATCAACGTTAGGTGTTTTATACATTACAAAGATGTATACTTCAGTAAGAGAGAAATGGTTAGACACCAGTTGTATAATACATAATCTTTAACCAACTCTTACAGATTTCCACCAAAGTGTCACATAAATTACTTAATGCTAATGATATTATTCACAGTATATCTGACATGAACAACATGATTACATACACAACATACATTTCGTTGTGATACAAGTAAAGTAACAACATGAAAAAAAATGTTATTTTATGCTGATCAAATAATCTCAGCGGACATCAATTTCAATTTAACTTCAGTGATACACAAATCTGAGATACGATTATGATGTTTTTTTTTTTTTTTACTGCCATCCGTCACCAACATTAAAAAATGACCAGCATTCTTCAAGAAGCACATAAATTTAACAGAACAAACCAAGTGATATGTCACACCCACAAGGTGACATACATTCATACAGATATAATTAATTTGTTTGGAACTCCACCACTTTACAAGCAGCTGTAAGTTATTCTCAAGATTTATGTTAAGTTAAATGCATTTAAAAGGTTACAATTTGGGAGAAATGCGGACTGTGCTCAAGAAACTATACATCTGGACTGGGCTGGCAAGTCGAAACTGGACCATATCCTATCTGCCCACAAGTGACGTTCTCAGTAAACAAGCTGCCAAGTTACCATGTCCTGGCCAATAGGGTGAGTATCAGGATGGTGGAGCACGTAAGCTTGCAGAGAAGCCTGCTTCTTAGGCAGGCTCTGGTAACTAAACAACGCATAACTCACTCTTCATGAAAGATGATGCTGGCAGGATCTTCACCATGCCATCAGATGCCAAAGAGCTTCAAGCTCATAGCAATGGGGGAGGCAAACAACCAAGAATGATTCACATAAACAACAAAGAAAATTAATATCTAAATTTTCAGGCTATTTTATCTTGTAGAGATTAATGATGTCATTTTAAGCTATATCTTTCAGATCACAAACAGATGATGATGATGCTATCACAATCACCACTCTTCATCTCATCTAGGATCAGGCAAGCAAAATCTCTTTAATCAGTTAAAAAATAGTAAAACTGCACACTTAAATACATTCTGTGAACGCAAATGCAAAGGTGATGCATGCTGTCTGTCATTAGTTCCATCTGCAACTGTGTTTTGCGCACATATGTCATTACTAACATCAACAAATATGCTATATACATATGTGTGTCTTTAATTACATCCATAGCTGTACAGCTGTGCTTTGTATGTACATGTGTCATTACTTATGAAATGGTATATACTTGTGTGTGTCATTACTTGCATCTGCACCATAAAGAGTATTTATGTGTTATTACCTACATATGCAACTGTATTATGTACATAAATATGCCATTACACATATCTGCAACTCAGTTTTGTACATCCACTACTGAATTTCATACCAATACATGTCATTTAACTGCACATGCCACTGAATTCTGTACCCACGTCACTGAATTACATCCACTACTGAATTTTGTACCAATACATGTCATTTAACTATACCTGCTAGTGAAATTTTACCAATGCGTGTCATACATGCTACTGAAGTTTTTAACCAATACTGAATTTTTTTTTTATCCACAAGTGTCATTTAACTATATCTGCTACTGTATCATTTTATAGTAAAATCCCATTATAATGGACCCCTGGTTTATAACGGAGCTTTGCAGATCAGGTCTGCAGGTCTCAACTGCACTCATATATATAAATAATTCTGGATATAGCACACTTTGGATATAACAAAATAGTTTGGCAATCCCTTTTGAAGTCCATTATAATGAAATTTTACTGAATCTGTTTTATGTCTAAAAAGTCGTAATACATCTCACAGGAAATTGACATATTTATGTAGCCAGCAGCAGGATAAAACAATACTCAAGCATTCCCAACTACAGTTATCCATTGTACAATTAGCCGACCTGAATCATTTTACTGAATTTGTAAAATGTTTTGCACTCATCCAATATGGACTCCAGCCAAGTCTCTTAGCTTACATTCAAGTGATATTTTATTTTCTCTTCAATCACTGACAACTGAGTGTGCCTTGCTCAGCTAGCAAGTATCCATTTTATTACAGACTGTGGTATACTCAGATAAAGGAGCAAACATTTAAAAAAAAAAAAACTGCATTATCACTAGTAGTGTCTATTAATAGTTACAAAATCACTAGCCTTCCTCATCTATTAATATGTACAAGATCATTAGTCTTCTAAGTCTATTAATACCTACGAAATCCCTAGTCTTCTATGTCTATTGATACTGCACAATCACTAGTATTTCCTGCCTATTAAAATGTGCAAGAACATTAGCCTTCCATGTCTATTAATACTACAAGATCACTAGTCTTCCCTGTTTTTTAAAACGTACAAGATCATTTCTTTTCGACGTTTATTAGTATCTACAAGATCATTAGTCTTCCCTGTCTTTTAAAACGTACAGGATCATTTGTTTTCAACGTTTATTAGTATCTACAAGATCATTAGTCTTCCCTGTCTTTTAAAACGTATAAGATCATTTGTTTTCAACGTTTATTATTATCTACAAGATCATTAGTCTTCCAAAACGTATAAGATCATTTGTTTTCAACATCTATTAGTACTTACAAAATCACTAGTCTTCCATGTCTATTAATACATACACAATCGTTAGTCTTCCTTGACTATTAATATATGCAAGCACCATCACCAGTCTTCCATGTCTTTAATGTTTTACGTCTATTAATATGTACAATCTCAAAGGCTTATTTAAAAGTGTGAGGATTTGACAAACAGAAAAAAAAAAAATTATTAAAGCCTACAGGAGAAACTGTATGATGTAAATTTTTATTTATATTTCATCAAGAGTGCTGAAATTTAGTTTTAAGTGCTTTCCCAAGGTTCTTGACCTTTGCCCCCAATCCTCTGTGTCTGGCTGATTCTGCCCTGGTCTCTTTAAATTCTGCAAGACGTTGCAAAAACACATCTGGGGAAATGGCAAAGAGAGAAGTTTTTATATGTGAGAAATGTTATAAACACCATACACAAAATTAATAGAAATTATCATACAATGAATTATGTAATTTAAATGTGAAGCTCATATTTTGAACTTAACTGGTAAAAGTATTCTTTCCTAGTCAGTACAATGTACACTCACTAGAATAAAAAAATCATGCCCAAACTGTAAACTATTCACACCATTCTTTTATATTCTGCTAGTAAGAACATCATGATTATGGACAATAGGCAAGTCTGCACAAAAATCATTGGAAGCAGCAGAAATGTGGTTTATTAGAAGAATGTTACGAATCCCCTGGACAGCAAAAATAACTAATGAAGAATGTATGAGAAGAGCTGGAGAGACAAAAAAACCTTGTCAAAAAAATAAGAGAGACAATGTACTTTCATAGGACATGCAATGAGAAGAGGGGGCATTGAAAATATTATAACAGGAAAAATAGAAGGAAGAAGATCAAGAGGAAGACCAAGAAAAATGATACTGGACAGTCTGACCGGATGGTGTGAGAGGAGATCACCAACTGAGCTGATGGCCTGCATGAAGGATCGTGTACTCTGGAGAAGCATAATAGCCAACGCCAGTGGGCACGGCACATGATGATGATAGTAAGAAGAAGCTGGAGGGTTTAGACTCGAGTTCACAAAATGGAAAAGAAAATTTACAACCCTACCAAACACTGCAAACAGCATGAATATCTTACTCTGTGACTTTCTGTTCAAAATTTAGTGAACTACAACTAATTTAATTTTTAAAACAATATAAAGTAACAGAATGTTGTGGACAGAGCACATAAAAACCCATACTGAACTAATGCAAGTGGAAGCAAGACAGGTGTGGTTTTTGAGAAAGATGCAACATATGCTTTAGACAGTCAGGAAAAGACAAATGAAGTTCTCAGAAAAGTTGCAGGACACTGAAAAATAAAAGAAAAAAATGAAGACCATCAAAATTCCATGGATATACCATGAGACAACAGTAGCAGAAAAATCAAAGAATGCTATAAAATTCAAGCCAAATTTAAAAAAAAAAAAAAAAAGCATGGAGAATGCAAGAAAAGTGCCTTCTTCTTCTTCTTCTTCTTCGTTCACTTCTACCACCAAAAACCGCACTGTGGACCTACTGAATTCACGCCTGTGGTCCTCGTTAGGTCCCGTGGTCCCCTGTGTGATCCAAAATAGACCACACGAGATCCACGAAAGGACCACAAGAGATTCAGAGTATCACAGTGCTTTAGCCTGTATTCTTGGTGGGTCTCGGAAGCGGGATTGCGTGACACCGTGGTTTTCATTGCACCAGTTTAGTCTAGGGTTGGACTTTCTCACCGGAAGACCTCGACGTGTTTAGGATATCAGTGCATCCCCGCTGGGTGAGAGGCGGTAGCCCACCCAGGCCAGAGTTGGACTTTCTCACCGGAAAACCTCGACGTGTTTTGAGATACCCGTGTATCACCGCCGGGTGAGAGGTGTTTGCCCATCCAGTCCAGGGTTGGACTTTCTCACCGGAAAACCTCAGCGTGATTAGGATACGCAAACATCCCTGCCGGGTGAGAGGTGGTTGCCTATCTAGACTTCCCTGGTCCAGTGTCTCCGACTTCAGCATTTTGCGGTCGTGGCCGCTACCCTTCCTAGTTGTGACCAGGATGGAGCTTTTGTCCAGGAGGACAAATCCTCGCCACTAGTGACTTCTACCCCTGGGTTGAGCCGGTTTAGGCATTATCCCAGTATGGGCGTGTTTGGGACGGGACCGACCTCTAGAGCAGAGGTACTGTGACATGCATAGCCTTCAAGATTCACCCCTGGTATGAGCCGGTTTAGGCAAAATTCACCAGTATGGGTGTTTATCAGGCGTTACCGACCTCTAGAGCGGAGGTGGCATGACATGTCTAGCCATCAAGTTCCACCCCTGGTGTGTGCCGGTTTAGGCATATTTCACCAGTGTAGGTGTATTTCGGACGTGGGCGGCCTCTAGAGCAGAGGTGTCGTGGTATAGCTCTCGTAGCGATACTACTGGACATACCGATTAAACTTCACTTTCCACCACCTTTTCCCATCGGCTCCGCACAGCAACCTTTATTTCTTTTCCGCATTTACTTCCTTAACCGGGAGGAGCTTCACTCCACGCACAGCATTTGAAGAGTCTCGCCAGCAGTGAGACAAGCCGGTTCATGCATTTCACCCGACATGACTGCACTCAGGACGTGGCCGACCTCCAGACCAGAGGTGCCATTGATTTGAGTGTTTGCTTTGCTTTATTCTTTCAACCACCTTTTCCGCAGTGATGCTGCACGGCAACCTCATTTGCACATTTCTTCATTGGCCGGGAAGAGCACTGCTGCACGCACGGCAGCTGAAGATCTCGCCAACAGCGAGGTTTTGAACTAATAAAAGCGCTCTTTCCACGAGGGTCGGAGCTTGGTAAGCATGTATTAGCTCTAGAATTGCCACAGTTATCCAAGTAGGATCGTGTCATCTAAGGAACCTCGACTGATTTAATGAGCCATTCGCGGTTTCACCGTGAGACAGTGTGAACTTAGACATGCATGGCTTAATCTTTGAGACAAGCATATGACTACTGGCAGGATCAACCAGATAGCTTTCTTCACCGAACCTTTGTCGGATATCTGCCGACAGACCGACGCGGGGCAAGGGAGACAGCGCTCTGCTCAGAGCGGATCCCTTTCGACCCCGGCGGCGTTTCATTTCCTTTAACCGGCGGGGGCGGCTCTCTCTGCTCTAACGAGCGGAAAAGAAAGCCTGGCCACCCACAAACAACACACGTTACATACTGCAGACCCGATACTCTTTGCGAGAGATGGGCCAATTTCGAGACCATCGGTCGACAAAACCGTACTACATCGTTATCACGAACCTGGCTGGCTAGCCGTTTACATGCTTCGCTCGACGGACAAACCACTTGCTTCTGCATCGAAACACCTTAACTCTCGCCGTCCGGGAAGGGAGCGAAAGCCTGTCTCCCCACGCACGGAACTCGAGAGCGCTTTTTCGCCAAAAGAACAAGAAAAGTGCCCAAATGGGCCTATTAAATGGCAAAAGAGTGAAAAACAACTGATCTGATTAAAAATACAAAGAACAGCACAACACGAGGACACAAACATAAAACACCGAATGGCAATGTGCCTAATGCATAAACGAATGAACAAAGTTAAACAGACTCATTCACTCACCACTTGTTCCAACATCCAACTCCTTCAAGTGGTTCATAATAAACACCTCAAACATCTGAGTCTCTGTGAACCATTCCAAGAAAGCCCGAACATCTTTTGCCATTATCTCAAGGATGAAGCCTTCCTTCTGCAAACAGGAGTGAACAGAAACATTTACTGTCATGTTGTAATTCTAAAAAAAAAACAAAACAAACCAGTCATTTTCAAAATGTTCAATGAGAGTTAAAAATAACAGACTGGAATCTCATGGATAAGTTTCTTCTGCTGTGGAAGTTTTCCTGTATTAACAACATTAAGTTCTGTTAGAAGATGCAAGTACAAGAAATGTGACGCATGAAGTACATAATATTTCAGCTTTCCTATGTCCAGTTATCACGCACAGATTATTTTGAAACTGGTAAAACTGTATCTGTCTTTCATCATACATGAAGTACTTACTGGTTTTTTCCATACAGCATTCAGTACATTAAAATAAGATTTTTAAGGGCATGCATCTTTCCCATTGCAACATATGCCTGTGAGACCTGGACACTTAACAAAACAGCTGAGAAACACATAAATGCCTTTGAATGTAAATGCTACAGAAGAGTTCTTCAAATATCATGGACACAAAAAAGAACAAATATATCCATACTACAAGAACTTAATATAGAAGAAGGCTGGCTAGTAAAGAGGATTAAACAGAGAAAACTTAAATATTTTGGACACATTAAACGCCATGATAATCTAGAGAAAACCGTCTTGGAATGGTACATAATGGGAAAAAGAAAGCGAAGATGGCTGCAAGACATCGTTGATGATCTGCAAATGGATGCATCAGCAGCAGACCATCTTGCTCACAACCGAGAGGTGCTGTTAGGCAGGCAAAGTTCCGCCAGGGATGTGCAAATAAATGAATGAATGAATGCAGTACGTTATAATTTTATTTTTTAATGTAAAATTAAGCACACTTTACAAACATCGGTGGGAATTAAATGTTCATGTGAACTTTTTTTTTTTTTTTAACCTTATTTGCAGTGAGATTTACTCTTTACAAAATGATCATATGCTGAACCAAAGTCTGGCTGATTCTCCTCCATGCAAACTAAGCACCATCAGTCTACTTGTCTGGTTACCCTCCTACCAATTTCACTGGTACTTTTTTTTAAACTAGGTTTTCAATAACATAAACCGGTTATGGTAAATGATGACCTCCAAAAAGTTACAATTTTTCTCTCTTTTTTTTTTTTATCATCAGTAATTTACCAGTAAATGGCAGTTAACACTATCAGTGTATTTCTCTGCTCATCATCACATCTGAAATGTGAAACTTGTTTCACTTCTGTAATAACAGTATGAGATTTTATCAGTTATTTTTGAGGGGGTGAAGATGCTGTCTGATTAGGCAATCAGCGACCCACAGCTGATATGCTAGTGTCGGTTAGCGAACCATAACTGACCAAGACCCTGTCCCACCTCTCCGTGGTACCCCCAGTAATAGGCCTAGCCTGGCTAATGGGGCAGGGATTGCCATAGTCCCCATGGTGGTGGAGTCTGCTAAAGAAGCACTGCACACCCCCTGCTTTTTAGCTCCAACACTGACATGATGTCGTGCCTCAACACCTTCATAGCATCGGCTGCAAAGAACACCAGCTCGCAGTTACAGGGAGATTGTACAAGTACAATCAGTTATTTTCTGCACTCAGTAAAATTACAGAGGCTATGTTCTGTTTTGACAAGGATCATGTATTCTTCATATAAATATTTTACCTGAAATATTTTATTACCATCCTGCTGTGTGCGAACATGGCCGTTGAAATGGCCAACCGTCTCTATAAACATTCGTAAAAATGCCTCGACAACAATCAACCACTGAGCATTTCGTGCCTCTGAAAGATTAAATAAATACGCAGTAACTAATTAGATCAATGTGCAACAAAAAGAAAACACTTCACAAAAAGAGATCCCATGGGCTTATAGTTGTACTATCTCCAGGAAGTGCTTCGCTAACATGATATTCATTTTGTGGAGTTACTCAGTTTTCTGAACCTTCTCACTCCTTTTGGTCATTTTTATGCACACACTCTCATCTTCATATTCACTTTTTTTGTTTGTTCTTAACCTCACTGCTGTGGGGGGGGGGGGTTTGGGAGCGGAGGAGGAGAAGGAGAAGAAAGAGAAGAGGAAGAGAAAGAAGAAGGAGAGGAAGAAGAATGGTGTACAAAAATGTGGTACTCAAGCTGAATGAGAGACCAGTCAGTGACCAAGTGGACTGCCTACAACAGGGTTGATGAAGCATATCTGATGAAGACCCAGTTCTACCTCCAAACTATGTCCACAGTAACAGATTATAGTCTGGATAAGTGAAAATGGATCAAATAAGAAGACAAACCTGGTACTAAAAATAAACCATACTAAAGGCATATATGCCAAGCCAAAAAGTGTCAATACATGAGGCTAGCTACAAACCATGACACAAAACCAACAACTGTCTTTTTTCAAGGCCAACAAAATAGAAGTAAAAAAGGAGGAGCGAAAAAGATAAACATGGAGAAAAATAGGAAATGGAAAGGAGGTGAAGAATTTCATTTTACATTTAACTGCTGAAAGCGTCTGAGTGGTGAAGTGGTTAGTCTCTCATGGTGAAGGTCGGGGGTTCGAATCTACCAGCTGTAGAAATGGGTACCTGACATCTTCTGAGTTGGGGAAGGAAAAGCAGCCATGCATGATGCTGATCACATCATCCTCTAGCATGCTGACAGGTCAAGGAAAATATGGGCACTAACACCATTTCCCTATGTGCTTCTAAAGGCATGATGAAGTTACCTTTATCTTCTTCTTTTTTTTTTTTTTCACTTTAATTGCTGAGGTTTTGGTGATTTGTCTCTCAAATATTTTCTGATTTTGTTCTCTTATACCAGAACTGCATATAATTCTTTTCACTTCTTTCTTTAGCAAAGTTACCTGCATCAATTTTGCACATGTTGATGGCCGTTTTCAGAGCCTTCTGCACCCTCTTTGGCAAAATGGTTGACTCATCTCCTTGGCTTTTGATAATGTTCTTCTTATCCAAGTCTACAATCAAGACCTAACCAAAAACAGAAATAGTTCCAGTCTATAAATAAATCTAGCTGGTTGCTCCCTCTCTCTCTTGCACACACACATGAAGAATATTTAACTAACTTGGAAATGAGAACTTGAAATTTAATAAATTAAAATGAAGAAATAATTTATACATCATCACCACAACTGCTTGGTAAACAAACACACTTCACTGAAGAGGATTTCACAAACTTTGACTTCAGCAAAAAATGATAACATTTGAAGTTCTAAATTCTAAAAGTTTCAAAAACCTGACAGCCATAGATCACACAACAGATGTCTCTCTCCCCATCATGTAATTATATGCCTCCATAGAATAACCAGCACTCTCTCAACCCATGACATAGTTCGAAAAGTAACTTGTTAGATATTGTTAGAAATTATTTTAATGTTTGTTAAAAAACATATGTTAGAAGATCTGTAATTACAATGTATTTTTGTTTATGTATATGTCTGTGTGTGTATGTGTGCGTGAGAGCTATTTTATTAGGTTAATTAATTCTTCTCTTTTACTTTGAATGTAATAGTTAAATCTTACACTCTTTTGATATGCTTTTTCCTCATGTAATTTGTATACTTGTATTAAATCGAGTGTGTGGGAAGAATGAAAGATGGAGTGATGAAGGTCAGAATGTAAGACGGGCCTGTGTGCCTAATTCTTTTACCCTTTAAAAATAAAGATTATTCATTCATTCATTCTCTCTCTCACTCAGACACACAAAGATGGATTACTTATCATAAACATAAATCATAAACTGGCTGAGAATGTGAATAAAGAAAACAAAAATCTATTTTATGATAGTTACTTTCTGAACACAATGACTGTCCTGCCAGTATCTTGCACATAGACAAAATGGATGGAAGTGTGAGTGGTAATACTCCGAAATCAAACTCTCTGTGACCCTGACCTTTTTTTTTTTTTTTAAACTGAAGACTGCTATTTTAAACAGAAAGTAATAGTTCACTGATAAATTCTGACATAGCTGTGAGATGTGACTCATTTTGTAGATACAACAGTTCAAAAATCTTGCTGCAGATGGATTATATTTGTAGGAAACTGATAAACCTGTTATTTTACTTTTGTTGGAATTCTGGTAAGAATTTGATTAAAATATTATGCAAGGATTTGCACCCCTCAGTTACATGATGACTTCAGTTATTTGTAATTATTTTTGTCTGATAAACAAAGGATGGTGGAAGAAAGAAATGAGTGTGACATAAAGCACACAATAGAAGAAAGAAATGAGCATGACATAAAGCGTACAACAGAAGAAGGAAATGACTGTGACATAAAGCATACAACAGCAGAAAGAGCTGAGTGTGACATAAAGCATACAATAGAAGAAAGAACTGAGTGTGACATAAAGCATACAATAGAAGAAAGAACTGAGTGTGACATAAAACATACAACAAACACAAAATAGATATGTATATACACAGATTAGGAAAACTAAACAAATGAACTTTTAAGTAAAGAATTGCTGAAAAAAAAAAGATACACTGGTTAAACATGTATTTATATTTGGGGGGACAAACAGTGTCATGACATGCACTGTCAGTACACATGTCTTGGGGGGACAAACAGTGTTACGACATGCACTGTCAGTACACATGTCTTGGGGGGGGGGGGGAACGACAAACAGTGTCATGACATGCACTGTCAGTACATGTCTGGGGGGGGGACAAACAGTGTCATGACATGCACTGTCAGTACACATGTCTTGGGGGGACAAACAGTGTCATGACATGCACTGTCAGTACACACGTCTTGGGGGGACAAACAGTGTCATGACATGCACTGTCAGTACACACGTCTTAGGGGGACAAAAAGTGTCATGACATGCACTGTCTGTACACACGTCTTAGGGGGACAAAAAGTGTCATGACATGCACTGTCAGTACACATGTCTTAGGGGGACAAAAAGTGTCATGACATGCACTGTCAGTACACATGTCTTAGGGGGACAAAAAGTGTCATGACATGCACTGTCAGTACACATGTCTTAGGGGGACAAAAAGTGTCATGACATGCACTGTCAGTACACATGTCTTAGGGGGACAAAAAGTGTCATGACATGCACTGTCTGTACACATGTCTTAGGGGGACAAAAAGTGTCATGACATGCACTGTCAGTACACATGTCTTAGGGGGACAAAAAGTGTCATGACATGCACTGTCAGTACACGTCTTAGGGGGACAAAAAGTGTCATGACATACACTATCACACGACACACACAGATCTAAAGATGTAAAATAAATTTAAAAAAAAAAAAAGACAAGAATTTCTCTACAACTCTACCTCCTCCAGATCCATTTCCAGCACCTTTGGCAGAAAAGATGACAGCATGCCAACAATGAATGGCATGGGGGCACAAACGGCATCCAGCATCTCAGCCGGCAGAAGAGGTATATACACATGCTGCCAGTGGAACGGGTACAGCAGTGCAGCCAGTGCCTGTATAGTCTGTGTTAGTACACTTGTCAAAGAAAGAGAGAGAGAGATACACAACACTTTATAATATTCTGATGAAGTCTTATCTCCTTTCATTAAAGTGCTGATATCATTACATGAATTTTATCCCATCTCATCCCTCCCTCACTCAATTATATAATAAATGTTCATGATCCAGGTGCCACATCATATCAGATTCTCAATGTGTCATTATTTCATCTTATCAGATTTTCTGTATCTTTAAACTATCTCATTTATATTTCTGACACTTTCTTTTAAAAAAAAATAGACAGATAAGAATTTTCATGGGAAAAGCTATGACATTTTCTGCAAGATGAAATATCAAAAAATGTATACAGCACATCCTAAAATTTAAAAAAAAAAAAAAAAGGCTACAGAAAGATATAAGACGAACTAACTCATTTTGCTTTTAAATTCTCAACTCATTTCTTAAAGCCCAATACTATCCATGCCTACTTGGAACAACCAGCTGTCTGTTCCTACCTGAGGCTGTTAGAACAGAGTATTATCCTCCGCTCCATCAGCATGGATGAGAATACCTTCACGAGCTTATCTGTTCCTAGGTAATGCAAGGGACTTTCGTAATTCACCTTTTGAAAATTAAAGACACATTTTGACATCAGTACTGCGAAGGATAAGTTACATAGCTTCTTGTATCATATAATTCAGCATTTACATACTTGTATGATGTTTTTAAACAACGGAAATTATAAAATTCTGATAATTTAAAAAAAAAACAAAAACCAAAGACTAGTATAAGTAAAGTGTTCAGCGATTTAAACAAAAAAAGTAAGGGGACTGAGTCACAGAAAATAAAACAAGAGAAAAAAATGTGAAGCGGAGAAAGTTCACACTGACAGCAGAACTTGAAATTCTGCTTGCTTTGAATCTTGTAATTAGTTGGGAATTTCCTCTCGTCATAAATTTAAAGATGACATAACATCATTTATTCATGGATTTAATATTTCTTACTGTATTAAATTATGAAATTGTCATAACTTAAATGTGGTGCTTTTCAATAACACAAATCATACACTTTCTTATTTTTTTTTTTTAATCTATGCACCAAGAACTTACACAGTCTTGTTAGTGTAAGACTAACTTTCATATAAATTTCAATACATCCACTAGTGAGTTGACGGCAGTGTATACAGTGTATTTTAGCATTGCCTTTCCATGCTGACAGACACTTTCTAAGGGAAGTTTCTCTAGCTGGGTTTCTTAAGCCTTTCCTATTCTTTGTCAAAGATTTATTATACAAGCCTCCGACGTCTGGTACAAATTTTATCATGGTCAAATAAGAAAAGTATAATTTATTAAAATTAACTGACATGTTCATCAACAAACTTTTTTCGTAAATTTAACTTCTGTGTCAGAACAGTGGGAAGTTTTACAGTCAAGTAAAAAATAACGGGGAAACAAAACTGTAAATAAGCTACAGGAATAACATAGGAAATGGTTAAATTAACCATGACCAGAAAACAAAAACAATATTTTTCTACAGTATCCAGAATAAAGGAGCCTTAAATTCTAATGTGAAAAGAGAGCATGAACAGAAAAAAAAAGGTTTAGAAACTCAACTCTTCCAAAGAATCATGTGCAAATTTTTACTACCAGCTTGACTGTATCTACAACCTGCTGTTTTTTTCATGAGATGCCACTTTGCTGTGTCTGTACTACTCTTGCACTTATCACACATTTTAACTGCGTTTTTAATTGCTTTCTGGTTCTAATCGAGGCTGACAGATATACTTACGTTTTCTAGCCGACTGTCAAGTGAGCGATTCAAAAATATTGTCTCCAGGTCACCCCCGGCATCCTAAAATAATGCAAATGACAGAACATGTACAAAGCATGCTGGTATTGCTAAATAAACAATGCCACTCTTAAAGAAATTTAAGAAACTGATGCCACTTTTTCCCAAATACCTCTTTGTTTTTCTTTTTTTTTTTGTTTGTTTTTGTTTTACAAAAAAAACAGTCATCAAATAAAATTTAATTGTTCCATCAGATTTTTCTTGTCTAATTTATTAGGATGAGTTGTCATAAAATTTCATTAGGTTATAGATGTTTCAAAGAATAATTACTTCTTGTGTTTCAGAAAATAATGAATATTTTATAGAATTTTAAAATGTATGAAAGCTTAATTAGTGACCATATTTTACGAAATTCAAAATGTCTAAGCATGCTGAGAAGAAAACATTTTTGAAAACCATGAATGTTTCAATATTTAATTATTCATAAAATTTCAAATAAAATAAGGAAAATTTCAAGTTTATGAAAAGCACTGCTACACTTTTTAAAAAAAACCAAATTCTTAAATTTGAACTTCAAGAAAGCCAAGTGTGTCATAATCTACATAACTGTTTTCAGCACTGACGGAGTTCATTGAACAGTGAGGAGAATAGTTTATTAATACATCAGTGCCATTATACGTTTCTACTGCTAAATATGCTGCGTTGTGAAACAAGGATCTAGCTTGGAAACATACTGAGTAAATTACATATGAATAATATATTAGCACTCTCTAACAACTAGCCTGAAATATGAGTAGAATGGATTTAATACATAATAAAATTTGATTAAAAACTATTCCACACCACTTATAAGATGCTTTAATACTGACAAGAAAACCAACTATTCACTAATGAGCATCAATATTCACCACGCACGACTCTACTGCTATCCAACATTCACATTCATATAGTTGCTGAATAATCATTTCAAAGATGTTAAAATATGAATGCATCAGCCATTTGTGAAAACGTAATTCAAAATTTCATATAAAAATCTTACTGAGCAATCCTCTACAGGTTCAACATGCCAGTCTTACATCCTTCCTGTGCCATTAAACATTACATTGGGCTCGCATGGTAATTCACCAAGTTTTCCTGTTTTCGGCAAGCTTTTCAACCTCAGGATTTTATGCCTACTAATTTGGCCTCTCTTAACAATGTCCTCTTTAGAGCTTCATGTAGTCGACCTCTTTTTCTTTGGGCTGTTGTGTTCCACTTGACAGCTTGTTTTTAGATTCTTTGATTGTTTCTGTTCATCATGTGACTATGCCCATCTCCTTTTCCTGGTCATCCATGAGACATGTTGTTGTTCACTCATCTGCCTTATCTCTGCGTTGTTCTTAAATTCATTCCACTTTATACTGAGTATTTTCCTTAGACATTTGTTTTCAAAAGAGTCTAATTTGTTGTTTCTTTAGTTGTTTTTCAGCTTTTGTATGCGTAAATGAGGGTGGATATTACATCTGAATTGAATAATCTTAGCCTGGTTTTTGTGCTTACAACTTTTGAGTTATAAATATATGCCAGCACTAAAGTTTAAATGCCATGACTAGCACAATGGTTATTGCATTCACTTACCAACATTCTTATGTGACACACTTTGCCAGGTTTTGGCAAGGGTCGGCCAAAGGAGGCCGCTATCATTTCAGAAGCCAGGTCAAATGATGTATGTCTTCTTGTTTCAATTTCATTCAGAAGCTGATGAAAATGATAACAGCAAAGAAATAATATAACACTTATATTTTTCATTTACTGCAGAACATTCAGCATAATCCATGTACTGGAAATGATGACAGTTTTAGACGGCTATCTTCCTGAGTACATGCCAGTGTGTGTGGATTAAGCTGTCACTAGTGCTTTAGTAACAGACCATCATCACTCCCTTGGGAGCATAGGCCATGCAGAAAGTTTCTCTAGTCATTCCTGTTATTGGACTTGCTCTCTACTTCCCTCCGTGTGTATCTCTTGTCTCTGAGCACTTTCGTAGTGTTCTTTTGGCTCTGAATCTATACCTTCTTGCGCCCTTTTATCACAGCCTCTTCCTTTTCCAAGTCAAACTTTTCTAGTTTTCTTCTCCATATTTCTGTAAAGCTACAATTTTTTCCAGGTGAACCGTCTATCAGCCTATCCTCCAACCCCCTTGGTTGCTTCTTACGACATGCGTGGAAGAAGGCAGCCATCTTATTCTCTTTTCCCCCAGACGGATCTGGGCTCTGGTAACCACACAGATGTTAGAAGCAGAAATCAAAGTGAAAATCTTGAAAACGGGCACCAAGCCAGATGACAAATTGTCTGCAGTAAGTTTCCTAATATATAGGCAGACTTAGAATCAGTGTTGTCATCATAGCAGTCAGATTACTCCCTGCTCCACTGATCAGATCATGGCTTAGAGCTATAACAGGAACACAGTGTGGAGGTGGGATACAGTTTTAGCCAGCAGTAGAGTATACTCAGACAACTGACTGAAGAGTTAAGAAACACACCTCTCCCATTTTAACTATAAAAAAAGAAAAGAACTTAGTAAGAATACATATGTCAACAATGAAAAACAGTATAACAATGAAATAAAAAAGAAAGCTAAGCAAGTATTAACATCTGCAGACTAAAATGTTATAGCTAATATAAATCAAATCCCACCGAGTCATGTCTCAAAGTAACAGAAATTACATATATGGAAAATGCAATGACAAGAGAACCAGAAGATATTGTACTATTAAAACAATGATGAAAAATTTACTTCACAAAAAAATTCCATAATATTCTCAAATGCCCATAAATGATGCCAATGGTAAATAATCCTTCTTTCACCTACAACAGCGAGTCATTCATTGTTAAACATTCCTATGAATACCAGGTGCTGTTCAACTGACTTTGTTTAAAAAAAAAACAAAACAAAACAACAACAACAAAAACTGTTAAATAACTGCAGCCATATGATTTCATACTGTAGCATAAAATTCATAATTTTAAGAGGCCACACAAGCTAAAAAGTTAGTTTGCATACCCTGACCACCCCCCAGGGCTATACCAGTGAGAGTTTTACTCCTGGCAGGTTCAATCAAGCTGGGAAGGTCTGAACTGGTAGGGGTCAGACCTTGCACCCTGCTCCTCCAGGCTGGGAGTTGGAGCATGGGGCCAACGACCCCATCTCCGTAAAAAAGATCAGTGTTACAGAACAGATAAAGAAGCCTTGAAACTGGATGGATAAAAATGGATTACAACCTTGGAACATCAAAAATATTACGAAATTTGGAACATGGAATATAAGAAGCTTGTTCAGACAAGGGGCAGCTAAAAAATTTGCAGATAAACTACAAGAGATGAGGGAAACAAGACCAAGGGGTAGACAAAGACTGAGATGGAAAGACAACATCTTACATCCTTCCCGTGCCATTAAATGTCACATACGGCTTGCATGGTAGTTCACCAAGTCTTCCTGTTTTTAGTGAGCTATTCAACCTCACCAAGGAATTTTATGCCTATTAATTTGACTTCTCTAACAATGTCCTCTTTAGAGTTTCACATGGTCAACCTCTTTTTCTCCAGCCTACTCTTGATAAAAGGCAAAAGAGGAGGAAGAGGATATGAAAGAAATTGGTATCACTGACTGGAGAAAGAAGATTAGGAACAGAGAGGAATGTAGGCAAACTTTATCTGCAGCAGTGAGTCTTAGTGACTCAGAAAGCTGAATAAGAAGAATACATGCTAAAACTTTGCACTGGTAAAAATGGCATCCATAATGAATGACAACAAAAACTGTTCGTGTGTCACGGGGCGCTGTTCAACAATCTATGAGTTATTATAGTTCTTTTCCCTGCATCTTTAGTTGCTTTTCCTCATATTTTTTTTTCTAAATCCAGCAAAAGATGAGCTTTGACAATATTTTCACATAATCAGTGATCATCTTCTGAAATGTCACCATCATTGTCTTCTGTCTCTAATATCTTCCATTCTTTTCCCTTAGTCAAAGCATCTCACCACATATGCTCTTGAGACTTTGATATTCACTTTTATGAGTGGAGCTGGATATGCTGCCCATATGCTCTCGAGACTTTGATATTCACTTTTATGAGTGGAGCTGGATAAGCTGCCCATATGATCTTGTGACTTTGATATTCACTTTTACGAGTGGAGCTGGATAAGCTGCCCATATGCTCTTGAGACTTTGATATCCACTTTTACGAGTGGAGCTGGATAAGCTGCCCATATGCTCTTGAGACTTTGATATCCACTTTTACGAGTGGAGCTGGATAAGCTGCCCATATGCTCTTGAGATTTTGATATCCATTTTAATTAGCAGAGCTGGATTAAGGGGAAAAAAAGAACTGTACATTTCTTGCCTCCCATTTTCCATCAGTTAATATACTTTCTAAGCACGATATAATTTTCTAGTATTCAAAGAATAAGAAAGGATTAATAAAGTATATTCCAGGAGGGTCTGGACCCATGGATCAAAAGATTTCAGGTATTCACTCCATCTAATGCTTATCATGCATTTTTAACACTTTTTTTAATTTCAAAAGTTCATTATTTCACTTCAAGGGTTATAATATAAAAGAAAATAGAGTTAATTTTCTATGAGTTTAAACAAAAAAAAAAAAAAAAAGTTATACTTCAAAAGAATAGCCAGATGTCCACAACTGCTTTTCAAGATGTGAGTGAAGAAAGATATGAATGGCTTGGGGATACTGTCACACTATTATCATCTAAAGTGAAAATTAGCTGTTATTAGCTTAGAAAATGTGAGGAGAAAAAAAAAGATGAGCAAGAAGATGAACCCCTCCCCAGCCAAAAAAATACACGAAAGATTTAATTCAATGGTACATAATTCCATGGTCAAGTACAAGGAGGTCTAACATTACAATTTACAATAACATGTGGCCAAAAGTGTACATCTCTACTCACTGTATTGTACATGTTGAAAGCATCAACTGGACTGATAATGCATACAACTTCTGGGAGGCTTGCATCTGGAGGCTATTGATAAAATGAATAAAAATATGTAATGACAATGTGCCTGGACAACACATTTACTTAAATATTAACAAAAGAATACCTTGTGAGGTCACAAGTTCAGCCTTCTCAGACAACTACAAAGGCCAGGGGGCTTTCTGGTCTCCACATATATTTTTAAAGACTATGCTGGATAAATTGGTTATGGTCACCATTCTATGATAGTAGGCAGATGATCTCAATGTAGGGACAATGGCTACGATCACTGACTGGTACAGTCACTGCCCAGAAGGAAAGCAATGGTAAACTATATTTTGGAAATATACCAAGAAACCCAAAGAGCAACATGGAAGGTCAGATAGGAAAAAGATCTGGTGGCAAGTCCCCCAGGCCAGATAGATCTAATTTTAACACTGGGGAAGAGTGTGAGACAGAGGTCAGTACTAGTAATTGTGATGACGGACAAAATCCTGACGGTGTTACTAAGGAAAACCCCTGTATCAAACTAAAAAGAAAAATAAGAGTAGGAACATGGAATGTGAGAAGCATGTATGAGGGAAAGTATCAAAGTGACGAGATGAAAAGAATGGGGATACACATTTTGGAAATCTGCGAACACCGATGGAAAGGATCAGGACACTTCAAGAGTGAGAATGATAATATCTTTATATACCCTGGTGGAGAAGTAGGAGGAAAGAATGGAGTGGCTTTTTACTTGGACAAATCAACATCAAAAGCATTACTAGGTTACAATCCAGTAAGTGATAGAATCCTCACTATACGACTTAAGGGTACTCCTAGAAATGTAACAATCATCCAGATATATGCACCTACATCAGCAGCAGCAGCAGAAGAAGAGGAAGTAGAAGACTTTTATAACACACTGCAAATGACGATAAACCAGGTACGGAAAAATGATACTGTATTAATAATGGGGGATTTTAATGCAAAGATTGGTACAGAAAGAGCAGAAGATGAAGGATATGTTGTGGGGAAATTTAGCATAGGACATAGAAATGAGGCAGGTGACAATCTAACGGTGTTTTGCATGGAAAATGAGCTAATGATCACTAATACACTTTTTAAACAATATCCAAGAAGATTTTACACATGGACATTACCTGATGGGAAAATCAAGAATCAAATAGATTACATTTTAATGCAAAGAAGGTGGAGATCAAGTATAACATCAGCAAAAACTTTACCAGGTGCTGATTGTGACACAGACCATGAGTTATTAATAGCAGACATGAAGATAAAGATAAAAAAGACAGTTATGGGATCAAGACCACTCCGCTTTGATCTTACAAAAATACCAGAACAATAGGATACAGAAGTGAAGAACTGTTTTGAAATCCTGATGGCTGTACAGGAGGAGATGACACCAGATGAATTGGATATGCAGGCCAGAGATATCTTAATAACAACAGCTAAAGACATGGTTCCAATAAAGAAAACACAAAAGAATGGATGGATTACAACAAGCACACTAGAACTGATAAAACAACATAGAGAAATGAAGACGCAATGGAAAGTGACAAACAACAACAAAGAGCAATATAAATCTTTAACAAAAGAAGTATGAAGAAACACAAGAAAAGACAAAAAACAATACATACAAGATTGTTGTGAAAGAATTGAAGGACATAAGAATAGTGAAAAGTTTAAAGAAATGAAGACATTGACAAGAAATGTCACACCTAAGCTAAATGTAATTTGTGATGAGATGGGGAAGACACTGACAGAGACAGAGGAAATTCTAGAAAGATGGAAGGAATATTGCAGAGGAATGTATGAATCAACCAACTGTGAAAGCAGAAATCAGCAGTGTGAATTATTATTGGAGGAGAAAGAATCCGAACCGAAAACAAAAGAAGTTTTATGGGCAATAAAGAATCTGAAAAATGGTAAATCACCAGGATGTGATGAGATAACAGCTGAACATATTAAAGCAGGAGGAAAGGAATGTGCAACAATCTATCATGCACTATATAAAAGATATGGCATTCAGTTATTTGGCTAAAAGAATGGAAAAGAACTGTATTCATACCACTGCCAAAAAAAAAAAGGTAACCTGAAATTATGTGCAAACTACAGAACTGTTGCCCTGATTAGTCATGCCAGTAAAATTCTGTTAAAAATCATAATGGGTAGACTTTGTAAGAAAATAGAAGAAGACGTCAATATGGTCCAAGCTGGTTTCAGGCAAGGAAGAGGATCAAGAGATCATATATATTCAATATAAAATTAATAACAGAGAAATACAGAGAGTTTAATGTGAATCTATCTTTATCTTTTATAGATTACTCAAAGGCATTTGATTGTGTACAACACCAGAAACTTTGAAAAATAATTTTTAAAAATTGGATTTCCAACACATTTAATACAATTAACATCACTGCTGTATCTAGACCAAAAGGCAGAAGTAAGAATAAATGGTGAAGCAACAACTTGGTTTGACATAAAACAAGGGGTCCGTCAGGGGTGCATATTGTTGCCTTACTTACTTAACTTGTATCTTATCTTATATCTTATATCCTTCCCGTGCCGTTAAACGTCACATAGGGCTCGCAAAGTAGTTCGCCAATTTTTCCTGTCTTCGGCGAGTCTTTCAACCTCATCAAAGGATTTTATGCCTGTTAACTTGGCCTCTCTTAATAATGTCCTCTTCAGAGTTTCACGCGGTCTGCCCCTTTTTCTTCGGCCTGTTGTGTTCCACTTGATAGCTTGTTTTGGGATTCTCTGATCATTTCTTCTCATCAAGTGACCAACATATGTCCATCTCCTTTTCCTGATCACCCATGAGACTGGTTGTTGTTCAGTCATCTGTCTTATCTCTGCATTGTTCTTGAATTCAATCCACTTGATGCCGAGTATTTTCCTTAGGCATTTGTTTTCAAAAGAGTCTAATTTCTTTTCTATTTCTTTAGTTGTTTTCCAGCTTTCACATGCATAAATGAGGGTGGATATTACATTTGAATTGAATAGTCTTAACTTGGTTTTTGTGCTTATAACTTTTGAATTCCATATGTTCTCAAGATTCTTGAAGATTGATGCTGCTTTTGCAATTCTGATCCTAACTTCCTTTCTAGTGTCACCATCCTGGTCTATGTAGCTGCCAAGGTATGCAAATTGATTGACTTCTTCAATATCTGTCCCTTCTATGTGTATTTTTCCATTTTGATTGATGGGAATTTTCATTATTTTTGTTTTGTCCTTGTTAATTTCAAGTCCTATTTTGCTAGCCAGTGAAGACAGGCTATCTGTTTTTTCTTGCATGGAATTCACATTATTACTGATAAGAGTTATGTCATCAGCAAAATCAAGATCTTCTAGTTGGGTCCCATGTACCCAGTCAATACCTGTGTTACCTGTGCAGCATTTTTTCATTATGAAGTCTATTGTAATCCCAAAAAGTAAAGGAGACAGTATACATCCTTGTTTCACGCCTGTTTCAATCTGGAACCATTCACTCATCCCTTCTTCTGTCTTGACTGCACAACCATATCCATTGTATAAGTCCTTAATGATGTTGACAATTTTAGATGGTATTCCATATAGACATAAAATTCTCCATAATGAATCTCTGTGTATGCTATCAAATGCCTTTTTAAAATCTATGAAGTTCAGTATTAATGGTTTCTGCTTTTCAATATGTTCTTCAAGTATTATTCTGAGAGTAAAGATCTGGTGGAGACAGCTTCTCCCTTTTCGAAATCCTGCTTGCTCTTCTCTCATTGCAGTATCCACTATATCTTTGAGTCTATTCAAAATGACCTTGCAAAATACTTTTGACACAACTGATATTAAGGTTACTCCTCTCCAGTTGTTACAGTCACTAAGGTTGCCCTTTTTTGGTATTTTAACAATGATTCCTTTCTTCCAATTAGAAGGGACCTTTTCTTCTTTCCAAATCTTGTTAAACATTCTCTGTAGTTGTCTCATGTTGTCACTATTGATAGCTTTTAGCATCTCTGCTGTTATTTCATCTTCACCTGCAGCTTTGTTGTTAGCCATTAAATTCACTGCTGTTTCAATTTCATGCAATTTAATTTCATCTAGGTTGACATTTAGCTGTGAGGCTGGTAAGTCAGTTTCAAGGTTTAACAATTCTTTTGGGTGTGGTCGATTGAGTATTTCTTGGAAGTGTTCAGCCCATCTTTGCTTTTGGTCTTTATTTGATGTTAATAGTGTTCCAGTTTTGCTAAGGATTGGTCTTTCTTTAGATGTAATAGTACCTGTTAGCCTCTTTTGTATGTTATATAAAGTTTTGCTGTCTCCTGTTTTTGCTGCTTTTTCTGCCTCTTATGCCATATTGTCTATGTATTCTCTTTTATCCCTTCTAGCTGAACTTTTTACTTTCTTGTCTATGTCTTTGTATTTTGCTTTTGACAAATCTCTCTCATGATCTGCTTTTGCATTCAACATGTCTAATTTGACTGCTTGTCTTTCATGTATATACTTCCATGTTTTATCTGATATCCATGCTTTTCTTTAACTTGTATACTGAAAATATAATGAGGAATGTTAGAGAAGATGCAGACAAAGAATATTACAATGTCATAACAATTGGAGGTTATGAAATACCAGAGATCAGATATGCTGTTGACACAGTATTACTGTCCACAACACAAAATGGAATGGAAAAACTAATTATGTCAGTCCGTAAGAACAGTGAAGAGCTAAACCTCTACCTTAATGCGAAGAAAATTAAATTGATGACAACTGACAAAACAAACAAGGCAGCTGAAATATGTATCAATGAAAAATTGGAAGAAGTGGAGAGTTTTGAATATCTTGGATCACTACTAACTAATATTGGAGATACAATGAGGGGAAATTATAAGGAGGACATCTATCGCTCTTCAGAAAGTAAAACAACTAAAGAAGCTGTTTAGAGGAACAGCCTTAACTACAAAAACAAGATTTTTAAGGGCATGTATCTTTACCATCACAACCTATGCCTGTGAGACCTGAACACTTAACAAAACAGCTGAGAAACACATAAATACCTTTGAATGTAAATGCTACAGAAGAGTTCTTCAAATATCATGGACACAAAAAAGAACAAATATATCCATACTACAAGAACTTAATGTGGAAGAAGGCTGGCTAGTAAAGAGGATTAAACAAAGAAAACTTAAATATTTTGGACACACTAAATGTTAGTTATTGAGGAAAGACGCTGGCGATGGTTGTGACATGTGCTCCGAATGACTGACAACTCACTACCAAAAATAGCACTAAGATGGACACCACAGGGGAACAGGGTAGACCAAAAGAGACATGGAGAAGAACAACAGAAAGGATGTTGAGCATAAGAGCAGAAAAAAAGGTGAAGGACAGGCATTTGTGGAAAACCCTTGCGGAAGCCCCATGTGCCCTGGGCACTTATGGTTCAGAGAGAGAGAGAGAGAAATGTTATGATAATCTAGAGAAGACCATCTTGGAAGGGTACATAATGGGAAAAAGAAAGAGAGGAAGACCAAGGCGAAGTTGGCTGCAAGACATCACTGATGATCTGCAAATGGATGCATCAGCAGCAGGCCATCTTGCTCACAACGAGAGGCCTACGGGAGTGCTGTTAGGGAGGCAAAGTTCCGCAAAGGACATGCAAATGAATGAATGCTAGATAATACTAGGAGTCCCTCTAAGAACCTCACTTCACTTCTTAGATATGTCAATCCAACTATTCCGTACTGTATGTCAATAAATTCAGGGCGAGCGGCTTTCTCTTGGGACACATGTGAAGTCTCTACCTACACATCAGCTAAGAAAAAAATGAACACCTATCTCTCAATTGTATGGATTTCATGTCCACAAATTGCTGGATGAAGAACCATGGCTCCATGAACAGACCACAAGCCCAAAAATGTGCAGTGAAAGATGACCTCTGCTGTTTCTTTGTTTTAATACATTAACACACATAAATAACATAATCATCATTTCCAGCCTCTCAACTGCAATACACTGGAATGGGGGGAAGGGGGAAGAGATAGAGAAAGAGAGAGACAGAGAGAGAGAGAAAGAGAGAGACAGATAGAGATAGAGAGACAGAGAGAAAGAGACACAGAGAGAGAGACAGAGAGAGAGACACAGAGAGAGACAGACAGAGAGAAAGAGACAGAGAGAGAGACAGAGAAAGAGAGACACAGAGAGAAAGAGACGGAGACAGAGCGAGCAGAAGGGGAGGCCTGTAATTTCTTACAAATACTGGATACTGCCAACCTAACTGTCAACCACAATAAAGTTTTCTGTTACCACCAGATGTTACCTGTATTCTCCTGCAGTATCCATACACATGTGAGCCATCAGAGTAGGTCATCACAAATGAATATGGCTCACTGAAAAAAAAACAAAAACATACGAATAAGGCAATCAGATGAAACGATTTATATCAGGGTTTCTCAGTTGTTCCTCTCCTCCTATTTCAGGGGGCAACACCTAATTTCTGAAAGCCATGACTAAATGATGTAAATAATGTTATTACAGGGAGCTATAGAGAAAACTGTAATGCAAAAAAAAAAAAAAAGTGCTATAAGCAGAGAAAATGTTAGGAATCCCTAGTTTATATTTTGGATCGTCATGAACTAATTAATTAATTCTTTACATTACAAGGAGAAATAATGGATCAGAAAAAAAATATCATCAAATGGATGCGAGAATGTCTTGTAATGAAACACATCCAAAATGGATAAATGGATAACTCATTCACTTACGGTCTCATGCAAAAAAAAAAAAAAAACTGGCTAAAGAAATGGATTCAGGAACTAAAGATGGATGAATATAATGACCAATTCACAAATGCATAAATGAATAAATCGCTAACTAAATAAAAGAAAGAACAATACACAATCTGCCAGTAGAGAAATCATGGAGATGTATGCTAGAAGCAAACAAAATTTATGGCAGTTTGCAAAAACATATTAATGGCAAATGAAGGTGTGTGCAACATGAGCAGAATTATATATGTAAAGTAACCATAATTCAGAGATTAAGCAAAAAATATTACAGGCAAAATGATACTTCAGTAAACTGATGCATAAATTTCAAATACACACAAAGGGTGATTAAGTGCTGAAATGGTGAATAAAGAAATGCTGTTAAAGTTGTATGTGAATGACGATTTTTTTTTTTCTCAAGAAAACTGAAGCCCAGTAATTAGAAAAGATAGTGGAAGGTAGAGTTTGAATATGAATGGTAAAGTGAGATGCTCAAGATGTCATGTAGCAAGAGGGAACACAGAAGAATAAGAGCGCACTTAAAAGCTTTGTAAAACAGACATACAGGACATCAGTAATTCTGATATCTTGCTCTGAGTATAAAACTCCACTGTTTTTCTGACAAATGTCATCGTTTTTTTCTGGATAAGCAAATAAACCTCACTGTTCTTCTAACTAAGCAAATACACAAACTGCATTGTTTTTCTAACTAAGCAAATACACAAACTTCACTGTTTTTCTAACTAAGAAAATACACAAACTTCACTGTTTAAGTAGATGCATAAACCTCACTGTTTTTCTAACTAAGCAAATACACAACTTCACTGTTTTTCTAACTAAGCAAATACACAACTTCACTGTTTTTCTAACTAAGAAAATACACAAACTTCACTGTTTAAGTAGATACATAAACTTCACTGTTTTTTTACCTATGAAAAATAACAATTTATATGATCAAATAAAAAATGTCTAATTGTCCATCTCAAAGATAACCTAAAAAAAATATAGAAAAATTGAAAAAACAAAAAACAAAAGATAAACTAAAAAAATAAAAGTTGCAACACATGTTGGAAATGATGAATACTCTTTTCTCTTTGAACACACTCAGACATCAAATTAGATATCCTTGAAGAATGCAGCACTCCACCTTAGGTTGTTGGCAATGCCATACAGCTCTGTCTGGACTGATATCAACGATGGCTATGTGTGCATGCTGAAAATTTTAAGATAATTGACTTAACTATATTTGAAATTAACATTCAGAACAAATACAAGCTTCACAATGAGAAGATCTTGATGATTTTTACCTTAATGATGTAGCACTTCCTGGCCTGAATATCTTGGCATCAGGAAAGCAAAAATTTGGAACAGACAAGTTGGCAGACGCCTGCGATGATAAAATGAGTACAACATGAACAAAAAGCCACAGGTCAAAATGATGGACGAAGCTACTAAAAATAGAACATTCCATTAGCCAAGCTGATTAACTCAATGACTGCTATAGAGAGGTCTTCCAGTTAGTCTAGTGACTGGTATTATCGCTATAGTGAGGTTTGTTTTGTTGCAGCATAAAACCAGTGTAACTTTTAGTTGTACATGATTTATCTGTGCGCGTCTGGTGATCTTTCATAGTCCAATCCCGCTGGTTAACAACGGAGTGAAATCGATGTTTTTAATCGAGAAATGTCAATATTTATTGTGATTTCGGAGGCATAAGGAAATGTCCTGTGACCAGAACAGTGTTCCTGAATGTACCCCAAGTACATCTAGACCTATTAAATGGACTGGAGAAGTAGTTAGAAGGTTATTTCAGACATTGTTTCAGTGAGAATGCCACCACACAAGATCGGATGAAAATTTAAATAGATCTGGACATTGCCGATAGTAAACATTGTACATCTAGGCATTGGCGATGGTAAGCAGTACAAAATTATCGTCTAAAATCATCACACTATTTATTTTTTCCTAAAAAAACTCTTCATTTATGAAATCTTCTTACATTTATAGCTATTTTCATGTATAATATGTATACTTTTAAAGTGGAACTACTTCGTACATTCACTTTTACAACTATACCCCCTATACATATCAAGACCAGCGCTTTTTGTGTTGTGCAACAGGAAGGTCCGCAGTTTTTTTCTGTGGCATGGGAAGAGTTGAAATGAATTTAACCTGTCTTTAGCTAAGCAGTTATGTCCTGTGTCTTATCTTTGTACAAGACTATCTTACATTGATAAGTTATTCTGTGCATGAATAGGAAAATGTAGAATGTTATATATAAACATATATAAACTCATGTATATAGGAATTTTTCGGACACCTTTTATGACACCGCCAATAAACCTTTTCTTACTACTCTTTTTTTTCTGGAGATAAAATAATGTTCTGCATCAATTGTAAAACCCATCTTTCAAAGTATGAAAAATAATTTAAATACATTATCACAATAACATATAAATGAAAAAAGACACCATATTCTCTACTTTCAGATTATTATTATTATTATGTGGTGTGCCAATAGCACTGCCAATCATGCTCCTCTATCTTGTGTGGTTCTTGGTTGTTTTCAGTTTGTTCAGACGCTTTTCTTTTTCGATGCCACTTGGTCAGTCTAATGAGATACTTTTCTTTGGCCTTCCTCTCTTCCTTTTTTCCCTTGAATTTTTCAGTTGTTAAGAGGATCTTTAACTTCTGTCCTCTTATGACATGTCCAAGAAATTTTGACAGTCTTTGTCTTATAATTTAACAAGTGTTCTTCTGAAACATCTTTGAGAACTTCTTCATTTGTTTTTCTGTCTGTCCAGAGTATTTATTGCATTGTTCTCCAAAACCATATATCTGTTGCTTCAAGTTTTTTTGTCATTTTTTTTTTGACTGCCCAAGTTTCACAGTCATATAGCAATACTGGCTCTATATAATGATGCAATAATCTTTTCCACACTTTTTTTTTGACATTTTCTTATTTGTAAGTATCATCTTCATGCCATAGAAAAGCTGCCTTTGCATTACCTATTCATGATTTTATTTCATTTGAGCGCTTGCCATCAACTGTTACTGTTGTTCCAAGGTAACTGGAACTTTCTTCCAGAAATTACTTTCACTTTGATCAAGAAATATTCTTTCTTCAAATTTTTGCAAGTCTTTTCCCATATGATTTATATATGATGATTGTAATCAGTTATACATTGCAAAAACTGATGGTTAGTTAACATTATACTAGCTATCAGTGTTAGATAAAATAGAAAACATAAATAAGGAGGAAACCTCAAGAATTTGGACAAAGCACTTGGAAGAGAAGTGGAAAAATTGCAAGTGAAAGATTACATTCTGAAACTGTAGTGCTGTCTGTACTTCTAATTATTGTTGTTCATATCAAAATTCATAAAGTTTCCATCTCTTTATTATTACAGTAAGAAAAATATATTATTTAATAATAATATATTAATACAGGAAATAATCAATCCTGTCATATCAATGCAGATGCAGCTTCTGAAACTAGTACTTGTTGTATCTTTATGCCAAGATCACTTCCTATGAAAATTTGACTTTTAATGATAGAATTTCTGAGTTTTACATAGCCTTACTTCAAAGCCTTGCTTCTGTCCTTACTTCATATCCTTACTTCAAAGCTTTGCTTCTGTCCTTACCTCATATCCTTACTTCAAAGCTATGCTTCATAGGCTTACTTCTATCTTTACTTCATGGTCTTACTTCATAGCCCTACTTCACGGTCTTACTTCATAGCCTTACTTCAGTCTCATGTACCATTTGACAGTTTATATGGGGTAATCTGATCCAACAAGCATGTTATTTTTTCATAATGGACACTTCATAATGAGTAGTAAATGGGCTATTCCTCTAAAGCCCAGTAGCTGGAGGTACTACTGTCCGTCATTCTCTTTTTACTTTTTCCTAACATGATTATGTGTTTAGTCTGAATTCTTGCGGTTTGTCTTTAGAGAAACATTTACTTTCACACACTGCTACTGTTATTACTACTTCAACTATCACTATGACTGCAATTACTAGTACAGCTGCAACTACTAATAACACTTCAGCAGTGTCTTAGTTCTTCAAAAGACAATCTTAGTTAACACTGAGAAGAAAAATTAGCCAAATGTTAACAAGTAACCAGGTTAACCTTCCCAAATGAGATGTTTAAGAAGAATACTAAATGTGAAAAGAAGAGACAAAATAAGAAATGATACCATCAGGGTAAAGGTCGGAAAAACACCAGTATTACACTATATTGAGAAACAGTAAGTCAAATGTGGTTTGGCCGCATTACATGACTACCGCCAGACAGTATATCACAAAAAAACATTCACACTTAAGATTTGTAGGTAAAAGAGGAAGAGGCCGCCCAAAAAAGAGATGGAGGGAGGAAATTACAGAAACCTTAAATATCCCATTAGATGATGTAAACTGCTGAACCCTATCAAGATGTCTGTTTGTCCCCTCAACACTGAAAGGAACATGAGGAAGGAAACAAGACAAGTTAAACTCACATAAAAGTGACACATTACTTTATAATGACAATAACCATTATTTCCCTGCTTGAAAAAGTCCCCCAAATATTATTAAAATAACTATGTTCTATTTATTTGTTCATGATTTATGAAAAAAAAACCCACTTGATCTATTTAATATGTGGGTTGAATATGTAGAACTACAGAAAATGTGCTACTATATGACACATGTGATATAATCTTACATCTTACATCCTTCCCATGCTGCTAAACATCACATAGGGCCCACATGGTCGTTCACCAAGATTTCCTATTTTCAGAAAGTCTTTCAATCTCATTAAGGGATGTTATGCCCACTGAACTGGCCTCTCTTAACAATGTCCTCTTTAGAGTTCACGTGGTCAACCTCTTTTTCTTCAGCCTGTTGTGTTCCACTTGATAGCTTGTTTGGGGATTCTCCGATTGTTTCTTCTCATCACACGACAGACATATGTTGATCTTCTTTTTTCTGATCACCCATGAGGCAGGTTGTTGTTTGCTCATCTGTCTTATCTCTGTGTTGTTCTGGAATTCATTCCACTTTATACCGAGTATTTTCCTTAGGCATTTGCTTTTGAAAGAGTTTAATTTGTTGTCTATTTCTTTAGATGTTTTCCAGCTTTCACATGCATAAACAAGGGTGGATATTACATTTGAATTGAATAATCTCAACTTGGTTTTTGTGCTTATAACTTTTGAATGCTATATATTCTCAAGATTCTTGAAGGTCAATGCTGCCTTTGCAATTTGAATTCTAACTTCCTTTCTGGTGTCACCATCCTGGTCTATGTAACTGCCGAGATATGCAAATTGGTTTACTTCTTCAACAGCTGTTCCTTCTATGTATATTTTTCCTTTGTGTAAATATAATAAGGTAATAAAAACCATAAAGTGTTGGTGTGTATAAATGGTTGCATTCTTCCCCCCCCCTCTCCAATACACACATTTTGAAAGGGAAACCAGAATGTAATATGATATACTAAGAGCTAAGCAGCAGCATATAAATAAAAGTAATACAAACAGGAAGAAATATATGAATAACAATCTATGCAGTGTTATTGTTAAACAGTAATAGCGTAATTTAGACTAAAGTGGCTAAATATACAAATAAAAGGAACATGGAAAGAGATAGTGAGAAATAACAGAAACATGAAACTAGTCATGATCTATAAAAACTTGGGAGTTTGTAATATGTTTCAACAGAAGCAAAGAAAATATTCAAGCCATTTCTTTGAATTGTACTACAGCAAAAAAAGAAAATATTCTAGCCATTTCTTTGAACTGAACTATAGTAAAAACTATCTACTAAAAACCATGTCAAATACTAGCAAAAAGTTTCTTGAGGTTCATAAAAATGAAACAAAACAAACTAAGTATAGAATATATAGATAGGCACCATACCCCAGCGAACTGAAGATACTAAAACAAGAATAAAAAATAAATTATTGACAGAAATTTACAACAATACAAATATGAAATCATTTTGTCTTCTCTGAAAATAGTATAGTCTTCACGTATTAGAAAGAATAAATTTGATTTTTTTTTTTTAAAGTGAAACAATGAAGAAAAAGCCAATTTAAATCATTGTTTTCTTAGTACTCTTAAACTTTCTATGTTACTTAATTAATTCAAGCATGGAGTATAAATAATTTTACATTAAATTCTCTTACTACATGCTAGTTTGACAGATATTCATTAACGTGCAAGACTGTAAGAGTTACTTTCTTGCATGTGGCTATTTCCTGTACTGAGCGCATGAGTAAGAACATAACAGTTTTTTTTTTATTTCACTTTTGATTACATCTGTTATTATTATCCTTATATGCCATGCAGGATACCACTGGCAATTGTGGTTCTCCATCTTGTGCAATCTTTGGTGTTTCCAATTAATTCAAATGCTTTCTTTCTCAATGCCACCTGGTCAGTCCACTGAGATATTTTTCTCTTGGTCTTCATCTCTTCCTTTTTCCACTTGAATATCTGTTATACACATAATATACATGCTTACAAATGTAGGCTATTTGGAACAGAATGAAAGTTGTATGATACAGGGCAGAACGTCAGATGGTCCTTTGTGCCCCAAATTCCTCACCCTTTGCAATTGAAGTTTTTTTCATTTGTGTTCAGGTAATGAAAGAAGAGAATGTTCCAGTTTAACAAAGAAAGAGAGAATGATCCATGGCTACCTGGCGAAGAACTGTAGAAGCGGAAATGAGTAGCATGTAGCACAGCTCGGGCACAGCACAAAGTCCGGCCATAGACTGCGAGAGGTGAAGAGAATTTGTTGTTGCCCTGCAAGATGCCATAGGGCATATTGTGCGGTGATTGCTTAGCCTATCGCCAACCAAGGACTTCAATGGATGGATTTAGACAATGCGTTCATTCATGATATGAGAAAAAATATTCTCCATGAGTCTGGCTGTGCACATAAAAAGTGCTTAAAGCATTTTAACAATACAGATAATTAGTAATAATAATAATAATATACTTGTTAGAATACCTGAGGAGAGAACCATGATTAATTATTACCATTCTTCTAAGTTAAGATGTTATTTGTTATTTAGATCAATTTTATATTGTTCTTTCTCTACTCCTTCTTCTGCTTCTGTCTCCCTGTGAGTGTGGTGTTCTATGCAGCCAATGCAGTGAAGGTGCTCAAGCACAACACCATGTTGGATCGTGAGTGGGTTATAGTGGCTATTTTTTCAGCCTCTGCAAAAAAGCAGGGAGTGTGCACTGCTTCTTAATCAGATTCCATCAACATGGGACTATGGCAATCCTTGCCGCATTAGTTGGGCTAATCTGCCACTGGGGAGTACCAATGAAGAGGAGGGACAGTGTCTTGGTCAGCTATGTTTTGCCAACCCTGATGCTATCATGTCAGCTACGTTTTGCCAACCCTGATGCTATCATGTCAGTTATGGGTTGCTGACTGCCAAATCAGACAGTGTCTACACCCCGCTCTTTCTTCACTCTGTTTTTCTTCCTTTCTTTTCACTTGTTTGTGCTGTTGTTTTATGATGGCAGGAGAGAGCAATGATGGCAGGAGAGAGCAATGAGGCAGGAGAGAGCAATGAGGCAGGAAATAGTAATGATGACAGTGATGGTGTGGTAGTGGAGGTATCAGAGGGCCAGTGAACAGGAGCTGACCAAGACAATGTCTACATAGGTGCTTCCAGTAACTGGCTCAGTTCGGCTAACGAGGCAGAGCTCATCATAGTCTCCATGAATGCCATGTGGAGTCCTCCGAGAAGTGTAAATTTATAAGGTCCATTCTGAGTCTTCCAATTAGCTACTATAACAGTCTCCCAGTCTGTTATGCTTAAATAACTTCACTGTTCTGCCTGCTTTAAACATCATGATAATTTAGAGAAGACCATCTTGGAAGGGTACAAAATGGGAAAAAGAAACAGAGGAAGACCAAGGTGAAGATGGCTGCAAGACATTGATAATCTGCAAATGGATGCATCAGCAGCAGGGCATCTTGCTTACAACCGAGAGGCCTACAGGAGAGCTGTTAGGGAGGCAAAGTTCCCTGAGGACAAACTAATGACTGACTGACTGGTTGCTAAGATGGAACAAGAACAACAATAAGCATGAAGGCGGGAGACAAACTATCATACTGTCTTGTAACCTGGTACAATCTGCTCCCAGTTTTAACAATTTATGTATTCCCCCCACACTGACACTGTGTGTACATGAAAACAAAAATGTCTGTGACAGACTGACCCTACAGTTGTCAGTGCCAAGAAAAACAGAACTCGCCAAGATTCCATCTCACTTTTCCACAGTATTCCCTTCAGCCTAGACTAGTGGTTCTTAACCTGGTGTCCAGGAGCCCCTCAGGGATCCACAGAAGGATTTCTTGGGTCCATGAATAAGCAAATGGACTGTCTCAAGTGGAAACAAAAACCTTTGCATCATCTGAGCCCACAGCTGTTCTTAGGCTGGAAATGGGGTCCACAGTAAAGGAGAATATAAGAACTAGTGACATAAAGCTGACCACAGTTCCCCCCAGGTCTTCAAAGCAAGCAACCATAACCGACCCCTGATCTGACACAAGCTTGCATTTCAACACCTTCGCTACATCAGCAGCAAAGACCAACAGCTCACATTTCCAGGGAGACCATAAGGAATAAGTAAACATACACAATACCAAGGGTTTCTAAACTGCCTACTCTGTCCTGGCAGGGACCATGAGTCCAGATTTAGCATGTCTCACAACTTTGAAGAGGCAATAAACAGTAACTAACACCTGAAACCATGTATAAAGTTTTCAAATTTCTTATTTTATATCTTATATCCTTTCCTTGCCGTTAAACATCACAAAGGGCTCGTGAAGTAGTTCCCCAATTTTTCCTGTCTTCGGCGAGTCTTTCAACCTCATCAAAGGATTTTATGCCTGTTAATTTGGCCTCTCTTAACAATGTCCTCTTCAAAGTTTCATGCGGTCTGCCTCTTTTTCTTTGGCCTGTTGTGTTCCACTTGATAGCTTGTTCTGGGATTCTCTGATCGTTTCTTCTCATCAAGTGACTAACATATGTCCATCTCCTTTTCCTGATCACCCATGAGACTGGTTGTTGTTCAGTCATCTGTCTTATCTCTGCATTGTTCTTGAATTCGTTCCATTTGATGCCAAGTATTTTCCTTAGGCATTTGTTTTCAAAAGAGTCTAATTTCTTGTCTATTTCTTTAGTTGTTTTCCACTAAATGAAAAAAAAAAAAAAAGATGTATCAAAACAGATCAAGGTAGAAGCTTTCAGCTGTGTAAGTATACCAAAATACTGTATGAATGTTACAGAAAGATATAAAAAAAATAACCACAATAAACAATACACTTACATTTTCAGGAAATTTATGCATCACATAAGGCTCATATCCATCTGTTCCTACTAGCTGGCGTAAACCCACAACCAAACAATAATCAAACAATTGGGGGTAGATGGCATCGTGGAAATCTTTGCTACGTCTTAAACCTTTGGCCTGTTCAGGAAAAAGAAAAATGCATTTCAATTTCTATAAACAGTTTTAACCTGAAAGAAATAAACTCATAAAATAAGAAACTTTCTTCAAAGCTTAAAAATCTGAAGGAAAAAAAAAACCTTCTTTCATTGTTTCAGTTAAAATCTTACAGTGTTATGTTATTTTCCATTACAGTTTGTGCAAGCCTTTAAAATTACAAATAGTTATGAAATAAAATCAGAGCATAATGTACTTTCACCCGTTTTAAAACACTGGCACATTTCTTCTTCTTCTTCTTCGTTCACAGTGGCACATTTATTGATACTGTTACTATCATCTTTAAAATACAATATGCATACACATTGTTATAAGTGTCATACTTATAACTTGTTAACACAATATGCATACACATTGTTATAAGTGTTATACTCATAACTTGTTAACTCTATGCACCTGCAGACTGAGTGAAACACCTGACAACCTGTAAATGTATGATGCCAGAATGCAACTGACCTATGGTGGAAGGCTTTCTCTTAAGTCTTAGGGCAAATTAGGAAACATGCTGCTTAAAAAACTCCATCACCACAGAAATATGTAATTCTCAGTCCCACTGGTCAGGTTGCAGTAATATCAGCCTTTACTGGGAACCGTGACTGAAGACAGAACAGGGTCTTGACCATCTACAGTTTCTGACCAAATCGTGTCTCTAACACAGCTTCCTCAAATCTCAACAATAACTCTGTATATTTCGTATTTTGAAACATTACACTTTATCAAACTATATTACTGTACTATATACACTACTTTGCTATCAGTTGTGTCAAAAGTATATTGCGAAGTCATTCTGAATAAAATTAAAGATAATAATGAGAGAAGAACAAGCAGGATTTTAAAAAGGGAGAAACTGTCTCAACCAGATCTTTACTCTAAGAATAAATACTTGAAGAGCATACTGAAAAGCAAAAACCATTAATCCTGAGCTTCAAAGACTTGAAGAAGGTATCTGATTGCATACACAGAGAATTTCAAGATTATATGGAATACCATCTAAAACTGTCAACATCATTAAGGACCTCTACAATGGATATGTCTGTGCAGTCAACACAGAAGAAGGAATGAGTGAATGGTTCCAGACTGAAACAGACCTGAAACGAGGATGTATATTATCTCCCTTGCATGAAACAAGGATGTGTATTATCTCCCTTGCTGTTTGGAATTTTTCCAGATTTCATAATGAAAAAATGGTGCACAGGTAAAACGGGTATTGACTGGGTATATGGGACCCAACTAGAAGATCTTGATTTTGCACACGACATAGCTCTTATCAGTGACAATGTGAATCTGATGCAAGAAAAAAGCAGATACCCTGTCTTCACTGGCTAGCAAAATAGGACTAACTAGGAAAAATAAAAAAAATAATAAAACTTTCCATTAATAAAGAAGGGAAAATATTGTAGAAGGAACACCTGTTGAAGAAGTAAACCAATCTGTATACCTCAACTGCTACATAGACCATGATGGTTACATCAGAAAGAAAGTGTTAGAATTAGAATTGCAAAAGCAGCATTGACCTTCAAGAATCTTGAGAACACATGGCACTCAAAGTTATAAGCACAAAAAACAAGTTAAGATTATTCAACTCAAATGTAATATCCATCCTTATTTATGCATGCGAAAGCTGGAAAACAACTAAAGAAACAGACAACAAATTAGACTCTTTTGAAAACAAATGCCTAAGGAAAATACTCAGTATAAAGTGGAACGAATTCAAGAACAACGCAGAGACAAGGCAGATGAGCAAACAACCTGTCTCATGAGTGATCAGAAAAAGTTAACAATAAGAGAATCCCAAAACAAGCTATCAACTGGAACACAACAGGCTGAGAAAAAAGAAACTAAAAAGAAAGGCCAGATTCTTTCATCTTACATCTTCTTCCCCTTTGATGAGGATGAAAAGCTTGCTGGAAAAGGGTAAAACAGAGCGAACTACCATGCGAGTCCTGTATGACATCTGACGGCATGGGAAGGATGTAAGATGTACAGTATGCTTACAGTATTACACGTATACAGTTTTGAGCATTACATTTAAGATTTTCTTATTCTCTATAAACCACTGCTTTTACAATTACCTCATTTACAAAGCACTGGAGTTAAACTACCTACAGACTGGTGGTTTTATAATTTACCTTCCCTACAAATGACTGGTTTTATGACATTCCCTGTAAATCAATGGATTATAATTAACTTCCCTACAGGCCACTGGTTTTATAATTACCTTCCCCACAAACCATTGGATTTATAATTATGTTCACAGACTGCTACCTAATTTATATTTATATAAATCCTGTTCTTCTGATGTACGATCTCAGAAGGCTCTAGAACAGTCCACCCAGCTGGAATTAACAATATATTTAGCTTCCTTTAAGCTTCTTTTGATTTCCACCTATTTTCTGCTATTTATACTCTACTTTCTTGTCTTGGCCCCGTGCATTTCACTGCAGTTCTTCATTCATCAGTTTCACTTTATCTCCCAGCTTCCCTTCTCCCCCCACCCATCATCATCACCTTCTTCTCTAGTGGCCTAGAGGTATTTATTGCCTCCTAATCTCTTTCCTGTGGCTCCCCCCCCCTCCCAAACTGTATCGTTCTCTCCCTTTCACTACCACTAATATCCGATTGGTTCACATTGTTTTTCTTTGTGGTCTCTCAGCCTTGTCTTTAGGGCGCATTCTGTTGTGTTGTGTACTAGGAAGGATGCTATAAAGCTAAGTTTTTCATTTTCATATTTCTTCTTTTATTATAGTTGTGTTTGTATGTTATCCTTGGAAAAAGGCTCATGACGAAATATTGGATGTATGTTTTTCATTATTTGTGTTTTTTCTCACTATTTTCACTCCCTCTATCGCTTTGTGAAACCGTACCATACACCTCTATCTACCTGTATTACTAGAACCAGTTTTACTGTAGGTGTTAACTCTTTTGCCTAATGTATACACTTACTGTCAGTAACACAAATTTTCATGCACACGTAACTGCTGCTTTCAGTAGGTGACACAAAGTGGTTATACAGAAAACCAGCCACGAATTAGCATGTTAAAAAAAAACAAGCACACAAACTTGCATGTCTCTTACAGATCTCCGGCGAACCGATGCACAGTATTCTATTCTCTTCTTCTGCACCGCTGGTTCCACCACAAATTCACCGGTGTCTGGATTGTCACATTGAAAAATTGCAACACAAAAGGTTTTAAAAAGTCATATGCATGTTTTTCTAATAAAATTAAATCAAATGTAATATGGTTAATTAATGAAAAACATACAGAAAAGAACATCAGAACAACTCAAACTGAAAAATGGGAAACATAGTCATGCCCCGACTTTATGGCTGTTCATTACTCACACGTGACAAACTGCAAATGTTTAATGAGCTGTAATCCATTCTTTGTTTAATTTACAAACATTTGCTGCTCTACATACAACTTTAAACTCATCACAAGGCAAGAAGCGATGAATAAGCATACTGCCTTGGCTTTTGGTGGGCACAGAATGTGTGCACATGGGTGTTTGTACATTTTTGTATTTTACTGAATTTTGATTATTTAATTATGATTCGTATTTTATGATTAATTCTGCGCAGTTACTGTGCTAATTTGCAGTCTGCTGCTTTTTTAAAGTGATGGGAAATGTGTCTATTCATCTTATAACATGTTATAGTAATGTAAATGTACATAAAGAATCACTTGTCTGACAACCCCAGTCTCGCATGCAGCCATAAGCCGGCACAAGACTGTAATTAAAAAAACACTGAACCATGCGGCTAAAGTTACCCTGAACTTGTTAGAAGATGAAATAAATACTGAAAATCTTATCAGAAGGAAAAGCCCAGATCACAAAATAAAAAAGGTAAACGGTGATCCAGGTACGTTTGACAGAATGAAGAGAAAGAAAGCAATTTCTCCAGGTGCTTTATCAGGCAACAGAAAGCTGGAGATCTTCTGCCATCAAACTGCCCAGGAAAGATGGCACAGGATGATGATGAATGAAAGACAAATGCAACATTACACTAATGCTTTATTTTTTTTAAAAATGCTCTCTTACGAACAATGTATGCTCTTCTCTTCTTATAATATCCTACAGTACACAGGTGTGCATACTAAAAATAGTTCAGATTATTTTTTCTCCCTATACTGGTTGCCTGTGGGAAGCAATGAATTCAATGGGAATGATTCAATGCATGAGAGGTAGCAACACAGTCATGCAGGCTTTACATACATATCCGACTTCACTGCTAAAACACAATGTGATCGCTTAATGCCGCACTGACTGGTCTGAATGTCTGCTCCACTTTCACTGCAGAAAATTTACAAATATGGTGTGAAAGTTAACATTTTCGAACTGTTAATTTCTCCCCATTGCTGGCAGAATACCCCACATGCAACTTTACAACTCTTTTCATTCATCTTTAACATCTACACGGACAGTTTCAATGAAAGCTTTGATTCTCTAGATATCTTCTTTGTCCTCTTTATGCAGCCTGTCCCACAAAAGTATCTGAGCTGGCCATACAAGTTCTCATTTACTGTAGTATGCATTCATGATGCAGCAATGCTGTTTCACCAAGGCTACAGAATTTGTACCTGGCTGTTCTAATTTCAAGTATATCATTTATATGACCCAGACACAACCTGAACAAGTTTAATTTGGTGTCTTCTATTGAGCTCACAACATGTGCCACTTTTCTGTTGACTGGATGCTCTTTTTCCGCTGGCCTGGGTGACCTATTTCCCTACTTGTCTGGGGGCTCATCTTCTCACTTGTTCCTTTCAGTTGTTTTACTGTAATCTCTTCATTTGGGATTTTGTGCTTGGCATGGCTTTCTTTGTGCGCAAGGCCATGCTGCTTAGAGGGAACACAGATTGCAAATGCCAGCTTAAATCTGCGCCAGTACTAAGGACCTTAAGGCACAAGCACCAAGAGGAGAGGAAAGTGAGCTACAGTAGATTACTTTCACTGCCTGAGCTAGCCCTGTAACTATTCTCCATCAGCATTAAAAAAAAAAAGGAGGGCGGGGGGGGGGGGGGGGTGTCGATCCTTGATCTGTTGGAAAGGCTAATGTAATGCAACAACCTGTATCCAAGATCACAGCTGGGAGGTAAGTAAGATCTTGACTGGATCATGTGTGCTGGTCCTAACAAATATATTGCACATCAGACGCAGACATCTGTTCTCTTATGCTGACTGATGTGGGATGTGGGCGATTATGTTTCACTGCACTTGGTGTTCTCTGTCAGCTCTGATGTTGGCTCTCACACGTGCTGCATTGCTTCTTGTTCATTACATTCTCCAACCTTTGACCTCCAGCTAAGCAAGTATGCTCTATGCATTTTTTTTCCTTTCTATTATCTGCTACATGAAGCAGAGATATATATTTCTTATAATTCCACAATCAGAAGTTTTCCATGTAAGGAGAATCTGGCTGGTCTGGACTGAAGTCTCTGCATAGTGCAGGTTTGCAGGATATGCTCTGGAGTCCAAAGACCATTTTATTCATGTGCAAACAGAGGTTCAGGCATCCTTCATTTAAAGAGCTTATGGTCAGTAATGATCTATTCTGAGCAGGAAGACTCTAAACTTCTTGTGTTCTGTTCGGCTTATATTAACTTTGGAGTAAATGCCTTTTGTTATTCATCTCCATATATTTTTTGAATTTTTCGTTAATCAGCATTCTTTTGTCCACTTTAGTGATACTATGTGTCAGAATGGGTACCTGCTACATTTTAAAGTTCACATTATGTGTCTAATGTCTTTAAAAAAGTTATTAAACCTCTCAGTTCCACTTTTTTTTATTTTAAAACTCTACAGACAGCATTAACATCTGCACCCAAACACCAATAAGCAACAACCACCACCATCAGATCTAATTTTCATGCATCTCACCATGTCCATGCTCCACAAATTCCCAGTCACATTCATCTGTGCTTGTGTTGTCCTTGGGAGCAATGTTCAGATTAGCAAAGGCTTGGTTAATCTTTTGCTTCACCTGCAAACAAGAATTGAGCAATGTTCACATTAGCAAAGGCTTGGTTAATCTTTTGCTTCACCTGCAAACAAGAATTGAGCAATGTTCACATTAGCAAAGGCTTGGTTAATCTTTTGCTTCACCCGCAAACAAGAATTGAGCAATGTTCACATTAGCAAAGGCTTGGTTAATCTTTTGCTTCACTCGCAAACAAGAATTGCCACTTAATAAAATTCTTCCTCTTTATTCTTGGTGCCAAAACTATTTTTCTTTCATTCTTTCTGTAACTGAGGTAATATTTTGGAAACATGGAATACAAACACATAAAGTAACTAAATGGATTTGAGCAACAATAATTATGAATGATTCTTTAAACTCAAAGAAGATGCGGGTAACAAACCTAAAAACAACATACACACAGAAACAATTAAATTATAAAACAGAGATGAAACAAACTGGACATACACTAAAAGTGGACAAGAATAAACCGGACATACACCAAAAGTAGAGAAGAACATGTACTTCAACACAAAATCTTCCAGGTTAAAGACAGAAAGAAAGACCTTGCCAAAATATTGTAAGAAAGGAAATAAAATGAAGGTTGCAACAACAACAACAACAAAAACTGGAATCACTGCATAGATAGCTGGCTCAGGACAAGTTTAAATGGAAAAAAAAACAAACTGTTTGTGAAATATGCTCCATAAGGAGCTGTGGAGATGATAAACACGCTAGATTCAGAGGTGTTTACTGCTCACATTCAATTTCCACACAATCAATTTTTACACCACAATCTGAAATGAAGCCTTCTGATGCTGGTAAATATTTCAAGTATGGCTTGAGTGATTCCGTTTCTGGCCAAAACTGATTATAATTATTCATTCATTCATTCATTCATTTGCATGTCCCTTGCGGAACTTTGCCTCCCAAACAGCACTCCTGTAGGCCTCTCGGTTGTGAGCAAGATGGCCTGCTGCTGTTGCATCCGTTTCCACATCGTCAACGATGTCTTGCAGCCATCTTCGTCTTGGTCTTCCTCTTTTTCTTTTTCCCATTATATATCCTTCCAATACGGTCTTCTCTAAATTATCATGACGTTTAATGTGTCCAAAATATTTCAGTTTTCTCTCTTTAATTATTCAACAAATGGAAAATGGCTATAGTTACTGTTATATAACATTCACCTTACAAATGAAATTTTACTGTTATATAACATTCACCTTACAAATGAAATTCTAGGGAAACAAAAAAATTTATGCCTGAATTTTAAAGTGCCAAGAGAAGTCTCTAGGACATAGATTTCACAGTGCTGTCTGCCTAACACATGTACAATTACTCTTTGATTTATTAATTCATTAAATGCCAAAAGACGCTGACCATACTTCCCCACTGTGTGCTGCCATTGTGTACTGTAATCAGATCTGATCATAAACTGGTGGAGACACTAAAAAATGTGCAGCAGTGGTTTCCCTTTATTATTATGGAATTTTTTAAAAAAACAGTTAAATGACTCTGAACAGATTTAAGTGTTCATAAGGACCATTCCCACGGAAATAACTGTAATGAAAAATGTATGAAGTCAGGCGAAAATCAAATCAGTTCAAGAGAGTATAACAACAAGAAATAACAAGTTAACACTGCAACACTTTACCAGTCCCCTATGTTCACGAGAATGAATTTTTTCTATAAGAATGAATTTTTTTTCCCCTCTCTCTCTCTTCTCTTGCTCCAAGTAACAATTTGCACAGATACTTTTCAATTCATTCCCTGTCTCTGAATGGTATGTTTTTGATGGAGAAGACTGGTGTCAAACAGATGTTACCAGATTTTTTTTCCAGTTCAGATAAGTCCAACACATGGTGTTGCATAGTTTAACATAGTAAGTAAAAAAAAAAAAAAGCACTGGGCTTGACTGTGCAAGTTTACCTCAGAGTGCTTACAATAATGGAAATACAGACTCAATGATCAACCCTTGAAAAGAAGAAGCTACAAAAATTATACGCCACCTAAGGCAGAAATGTCTGTAACAAAAACTGACCCACCATAATCAACATGTGCATGCACCAAGGGACACCATTATCATTGCTTTTATACAACAAGTAAGAATCTATTCATCTACTCACCATACTCATTGTCTTTTTATTTACTTTGGTCAGGTTTTGATTAAGAACAGGTGTTACTCCATCAGGCTGGACATTTCTGTTACTATAATCAATGGTCTCACTGCTGGATCCTTTGTTCCTTGTCAAAATCCTTCTAGGAGACAGACCCTGCAGAAAGATTGATCAATGTGTTTCACAAATCACTAATAATCAGAGATGTCTATATATTTAAGTAGCAAGTACTTCATAACTACCACTGTAATTTAATGGGTATCTTTCTTTCCATGATCTTGCTGAAGACTGATCTTAGAGAGACTGGGCAATGGCTACTAAAACACTCCTTTGGATTTACTCCTCTTTATGATAGAAATAACTGTTGTTCTCCATGTATTTAGCAATGAAGATTATTTCTAGATTAAGATTACCAACTGACTGACAACTCACTACCAAAAATAGCACTAAGATGGACACCACAGGGGAAAAGAAGTAAGGGTAGACCAAAAGAGACATGGAGAAGAACAAAAGAAAGGATGTTGAGCAATAGAAGGGCTCACCTGGGCAAGAGCAGAAAAAAAGGCGAAGGACAGGCATTTGTGGAGGACACTTGCGGAAGCCCCATGTGCCCTGGGCACTTAAGGTTCAGAGAGAGAGAGAAGATTACCAACATTTTTAATCACCTCACTGGCAATCTAAGATGGAACTATTGGGGTTTTTTTCCCCTTTTCTGCATCTTTTAATACATGTTCTGGCAGATTTATAGTGTCAAGTGCTTCGAACACTTCATTACTAGCAGATTTATAGTGCCAAGAGCTTTGAACATTTCATTACTAGCAAATTTATAGTGTTAAGTGCTTCGAACATTTCATTACTGGCAGATTTATAGTGCCAAGAGCTTTGAACATTTCATTACTAGCAAATTTATAGTGTTAAGTGCTTCGAACATTTCATTACTGGCAGATTTATAGTGTCAAGTGCTTTGAACATTTCATTACTAGGAGATTTATAGTGTCAAGTGCTTCGAAGTGCTTCCCCCACCTCTACCAAGAAGCCCGAACTCAGTTCTGGCTACAGGCAGCTGCACTGGGAGACAAAATTTGGGGCCAAAACATGACCTACAAAAGAAGACTGCACAATTTATCCGGACCATAAATACAGGCGTCTGGGGTTGGAACCGTGGAATACAGAAGAAGAAGCTGCATAGTGTAGTGCTCCAGCTGTCGGTGTACAGTGATTGTGTTATCTAACTTAGCCACTGATAGCCTTTTTAAAAAAAAATATGTTTGCTTGTTCGTTTCAAAGCCACAGTTCCAGCTACTTTTCTGAACATGTACACACAATTTTCTAAAATCCCTGCAGACTTGACGTGCTCTGAACTTCTTTCTCTGTATTTCCAATACACTTTTAACATGTCACTTAATTAAACGATGTTAAATGGAATTGTGCATAAACATACGTGCATGGTTAAAAAGGGTATACGAACTAAACATATGAACTTGTAGTGAGAATGGGATGTATGCTAATGAGTTACAATTTTGATGGGACCGTATGTTAAAAAAAACTCAAATTATATCATTGTTTCGAATATTTGATCAGATTTATGCGATACTGTGAAGGTCAGTATGCCCGATGGCTATCGCAGGTCCTTTTGGGAGGCGGGCATCGCCTGGCGGGAAATAGGATGAAAGAGGTCTAAAAATGAGGTACTTAGAGGATGTGAGGGTTTATTAAAAGAAACAAGGGAGATAATGTTCTTCTATTTTGTACGAACAAGTAAAGAAAAACATACGGCGAGTCGGAGCGAAGGATTTGTCAGAGAATGGCACAAAGGATTTTTATCTGAAACAGACACGTGGCGTGATAAAGACCCGTGTCATGCCATAGTTTTGTTGTAGTTGTGCGGCAATGAATCATTTATCTAGGGAGGGACGTTGGGATACAATTGAACTTCTTCCTCATCATGTAAAGCCTTAAAAAAAATGTCCTGCGGGGATTGGCAACCCTCGTACTTCCTCTCAGTGGCAAAATAGCAGCACAGAAACTACCTTAAAAGTTATAATGATTTTTAATGGTACACCGGATGACGATGAGACGATGTGACAGTGCACGAACCATTCCAATGACACACATTCAGGACGTAAACCTCAAGGCAACCACCCAGAACAAGAACCCAGCGTCTATTAATGTCCTAAGACTTCAACGCCAATAGATCTCCTGCTATATTCTAGACTAATGAGGTATTACAAACTAGTTACACGTTTAACTAACTACAACTTTCTAACCCAAATGCAAGTTTTAATTCTAGTATCTGGATCCTAAGCCCTAAATGTCATTTTCCTTCCATCTTGTAGACTGCTAATCCCTTTCTCTTTTCTGTGTGTTCAAGTGCCGTGCGGTGCCTATTTTTTTCTAGCCGAGCGACAAGAGGATCGGATTTTTCCGATCACTCTGTCCTTAGTTTCTCCCTTTCAAACAAAAATTACGCTAACTGTCCACTTCTAAAGTACTGCTACAAGATCACAGTTAGTGATAGGTAAAACCTATCAAATGAATCCACAAGCGCGTAATTGCGCTAACACCAATCTACAATTTGTGTGGTATGTGTGTGTGTGTGTGTGTTCTTTTTTTTCTTCTTTTTCAGCTCGCAGCTGTTCGTGGGAATGGTTTTCAGGAGAACATCTTCGCTCCGTGTACAAGCAGCCACTTACTCTCCTAAATCTTCCATCTGTGTAATGTTTTTTCAGTTCGTGAATCTGACTAAGAGATAGCGGGGTTTTTTTTTCAGAAAAAAATATTCACATGAATGGTCTTTTATAAAACGAGGGAGAAATGACCACGAAGCAGAATGTGTGTTACATTGATGTTTGCGCATAGCGGAAGAGTAGATATCCACGTAGCAAATGAAAAGAATAAATCAAACATTATTCTGCAAGCACTTCTAAAGGACTTAACAATTATTCTGTACCCAAATCTTCTGAATAGGAAAAATCAGTACAAACGGCGGAAATGACAATGTGCTGTTACACAATTAAACATCACGTGTGTCCGCCAAGTTAGGGGACTCTCACTGCCATGCTAAGCTCTAAAATTGTTCATGATTCCTAAACAGCAAAAAATTGGCATTGGGGAGAACTAAAGCAACATCAATAGTAACATCTATTTTAGCTCCTGACACTACCAAACAGTCAGGTAATGATTTAGCCAATGCCCACTACTGTGGCACTGCGACAGACGGAAGCAGCCATGTTGTTGAGAAAATCTTCCCACTAATTGTACAGCACTTTAGTCCTAAAAATGATATGACCATAAAAGTGCTTAAACTGGATTCCTTAAAAAGTTAAACTGCTTCTTTCTGAAAGAAGCAATTACTGTATTAATGTATTATAAGAAAATAATATTGACAAACTAAAATGGATTGAGTTTTGTAGCTACAAAGCAAATACGACTTTTGGTGGAATACGGCGAACTGATGTGAACAGTGTTTTCACAAAACTGAACAGTGAACTAAATGAAAACCTCGTTGTCGGATGCCCCGCGCACATACTTCATAATGCGGTAAAGGCAGCAGCTGGTGTTCTAACTGTATATGTGGAAACTATAATAATGAAACTGTTCAATTATTTCTCAATATAGAACTTACGCACGGAGCGCCTGAACGAGTTTTGAGAATATGTGGACGCAGAACATCTCAGCTTACTTCCTTGGATATGCTATTTGAAAAGAAAATTCCTAGATCTTAGGACATGTCTGCTATTCTTTATTAGGTAATCAGTGATGATACTTGAACAGCTTTTCTCCTTTTCAGGCCGGGGGGGGGGGGGGGGAATCTCCCCGGGTTTGTCATTTACAGAATCTGGCAACCTTAGTTTATCGGAGCTTGTCGCAACACATCTTCACAACTACACTCCGTCTTAGGCGGACAGCAGCGCAAGAAGAACTCACTAAAATTCCCTGTTAACACCACTTTATATGTCGTCCTTTTCAATTCCTTTCTCGTTTCCAATAAGCAAGCACGCGTGCTTCGATGAGCGAGTCAGCCAAAGTGACAAAACCGTGTCGACTTTTCCCGAACGCTGGTACTTTTTTTGTGCTATACACAGACACAAACCCACCCATACACATACACATGTGCAGTAAATCAAAGAAAAAGTAGCACCTGAGAACAACTATAGTACACAGCTCCACTCAACTTCTCCCTATATCCAATACAACTTATAAACAAACGTTCATTAAAATCAACCGTGGATGAATAAGGGGAGGTAAATGCAGGAGACAACATAATATCTTATTTTTCTTCACGCATCTCAAAAGTTATCTATACAGACATCTCGAGTGTGGGAGAAGAACAGATAGTAGTTCACAGCGTTAAAAAAAAAAAAACCGAGATATGAAGGCCCAGTGTGTAGACGAACATCATGAGATAAAAGATAAACACTGTCGACATCTTGAATCACGACCGCTGGGAAGAGTGAACACACACACACACTGTCATGTATGTTGGAGAAGAAAAAAATTGCTGAAACGTTCGAGGACGTTCAGGAAAGACTGTTTTCATTCAGTGGTGCATCTTTTTTTTTGGTCAAAAAAGGACAGAATGAGGGCGGTATAATTTTTGTTGTTGTTGTCTCTTACAGGTGCAGTTTTAAGGGGGAAAAAATGCCCTCCTTCTGACAAAACACAGAAAACGCGTCCCACCAAAATAAGGAACAATATAAGGTCCTCCTTTCTTTTGAGCTTTTTCTACCCGCAATGAACACATTCTTGCAAATCACTTAATCCCGGCATGCATCTCGTATAAATATTAATCCCGGCATGCATCTCGTACAAATATTAATCCCGGTATGCATCTCGTTTCTACCAGATCAGTGGTTCTCAGACTCATTTTGGGATTCTCCTCACCCCCACATCCCTAGCGTCCCCATACACACACAAATGCTAACACACACACAAACACACCTTGACTGTTTCTGATGCATCTTCCTTCTTTCACAGCTTGCCTTGATCTTCCCACCACCTGTCTGGGCTCACTTGGAACCACGATACCAGACCGACAATCAAACGCCGCCTACAATAAATAGTTCAGTCAAAACAATCCCTGGCCTTTGCCAGAAATAACACTCTCATGAAAATATACACTTCTAAGTGGCCACCACGTGAGTTTGTGTCATATATTGATTTGTGGAGTGGCGCTCCAAGGCCGTTCTGATGGTAGAAGTTCTATTTCTAAAGCTCCAATGTCAACTGCTGGAGGGAGGGAGAAGAGGGATTTGGGGTAGGGCGGGGAAGAGATGTCGAAGAAAACGACAGAGTTAAATTTAAAGAAAGAAAGATGTGTTACTTTGCACAAAGTCATGAACATGTACTGTAAACAGCCCTGTTAAATCGACCTGTTCACAAATATCACATCCTTCCCAGGACACACGTGACCGTGACTCCAGCTGAAAGTATCTTAACAGATAACAGTCGTAATAGAGCTATAGTCATGTAGGAGGAACAATAATATTACGACACAGAACATTTTTTTGGAACGAAGGCCGACAGCTGTCGAGAGTATCATTCATTCATTCATTTGCATGTCCCTTGTGGAACTTTGCTTCCCTAACAGCACTCCTGTAGGTCTCTCGGTTGTGAGCACGATGGCCTGCTGCTGATGCATCCATTTGCAGATCATCAACGATGTCTTGCAGCCATCTTCTTCTTGGCCTTCCTCTCTTTCTTTTTCCTATTATGTACCCTTCCAAGATGGTTTTCTCTAGATTATCATGACGTTTAATGTGTCCAAAATATTTCAGTTTTCTCTGTTTAATACTCTTTACTAGCCAGCCTTCTTCAATATTAAGTTCTTGTAGTATGGATATATTTGTTCTTTTTTGTGTCCATGATATCTGAAGAACTCTTCTGTAGCATTTACATTCAAAGGCATTTATGTGTTTCTCAGCTGTTTTGTTAAGTGTCCAGGTCTCACAGGCATATGTTGCGATGGGAAAAATGCATGCCCTTAAACATATTGTTTTTGTACTTCTGTCTGTTCCTCTCCGCAGATTCTTTAATTGTTTTACTTTCCGAAGAGGGATAGATGTCCTCCTTTTAATTTCCCTCATTGTATCTCCATTATTAGTTAGCAGTGATCCAAGATATTAAAAACTCTACACTTCTTCCAGTTTTTCCTCATTGATACATATTTCAGCTGCCTTGTTTGTTTTGTCAGTTGTCATCAATTTAGTTTTATTCGCATAGAAGTTTTGCTCTTCACTATTCTTACGGAGTGACATAATTAGTTTTTCCATTCCATTTTGTGTTGTGGACAGTAATACTGTGTCATCAGCATATCTAATCTCTGGTATTTCATGACCTCCAATTGTTATGATATTGTAATATTCTTTGTCTGCATCTTCTCTAACATTCCTCATTATATTTTCAGTATACAAGTTAAATAAGTAAGGCGACAATATGCACCCGTGACGGACCCCTTGTGGAGAGCATAGCCGTCAGTTTTATCTTCTCCTGCCGTCGACTGAGCGCGCGGTTACCAAAACTCATAAACAATCGCTGAATGTCTCTGTTTGCTTGTCTCTCTAACAGCTTTAATAGTTCCATTTCAGCATAACCTTCAGGAGGTAAACAAGAAGAAGTCATGTGCCGTACCTCGGTAAAGTAGTGATAAAGATGCATGAAAGGGATGGTATCAGTGCAAAATAACAAAACGCTACAATCTATACAGACAGATACTTGTAGACAGCTATGATCTTCCATAGGGAGCTATAAATACTGATATGCGACGTAAGGAAAGATTAAAATACAAAATATACGCATATAAATGAACGAAATAACAAGCGAGTGTGTATGTATATGGAACGACAGGATGGTATTTAAAAATAATACTTCATCAAGAAAAATCTACAGGCAGTTTGGCAGGCTGGGAGTGGAAAGAAACACTTTTTCATTGGTTGGACAGGATGGTGAACGGATGTGCAGATAATAAGACAAAATGGACCATTAAAAAATATAACCAAAAAAAAATCTCATAAATGAATTCACGCACAGCTATATTAGTCTTGGAGGACAGGCTAGCGTAGTGGTTAGAGCAACCGAATGGTCGAGGGTTCGAATCCCCAGATGAGGGGAATTTTTTTCCGATCCAGCCTCGTAAAATGGGTACCAGATAAAATATGGGGAGAAAAGGAACTGGCCATCCTACCTCATACGCTGATGGCCCAGCATAATGCGGTCTCTAACACTTCATCCCCTACGGCATTTGCTATGGGGCTCTACCTACCTATATTAGTCTTACAGGAGGAATATGACATGTTGCATCAAAACCATGCATAGTGCACTGTACTACATCTTATACGAGTACATTTACATATCTGCCTGCAATCTGATGTGCTCCGTCATTCAGATTAAACACTGCTTTTAGAGGTTCGGCATCCAGTCTCATAAGATACACAGATGGGAGACAAACTAAAAAGGGCTTCGCGACAGGAAAGATTTCCTCCAACTATAGGAAGGGTACATAATGGGATAAAGAGAGAAAGACCAAGCAAAGATGGGTGCAAGACATCGCTGATAATCTGCAAATGGATGCATCAGCAGCATGCCATCTTGCTTACAACCTAGAGGCCTACAGGAGAGCTATTAGGAAGGCAAAGTTCCGCAAGGGACATGAAAATGACTGACTGGCTGACGGCAGAAACAACAGCCCTCCTCGAAGCCCTCAAAATACTTAAAACAGAAAACCATCAGCCACCATCCAAAACAGCCTTCTTCACAGACTGCAGGCCACTTCTGGAATCATTAAAAACAACACAGAGATGCATAGGCAAACATACAGGAAATCACAACAGAACTGAAGCACCCTACAATGTCAACAATTGTGGCTCAACAATGGGTACCATCCCACTGTGGAATAGCTAGCAATGAAATAGCTGACACCCTATCCAAAACTGCCAGCAATGAAGATCAAACAAATCATCTAGTAAACTACAATAAGGCGAAAACTATTATCCGTAACCAGTGCAGATCTGAATGGAAGAAACAACTGAAATGCAACAACGAACCATATGCAATACACCAGCTACAAAGACATCAGCAAAACCATCCTCTTTCGGCTACTGACAGACCACTGCAGACTACTGAGATCTGAGAGACTACATCGACTCAAAATGTTTCACACATAGAGCGTCCATGTGGCAGTGGAGTCCAGACCTCACAACATATCCTTCAAGAGTGCCAAAACCTGAGGCGTGAGACATGGGCAGAGGACACAAGCTTGGGGCAAAAGCTTTGGGGCTCCTATCAGGACCTGTATAGGACTGCGAGGTTTGCCATGTCAACAGGGATCAGGATCTGATGTGACCACCAACCTCGAACGCAGAAGAATAAGAACTACCCAAGAGATTGGAGAAATCATGGCACAAACTAATAAGACTAGCATGAAGAGACAGATGAGAGCATGGCGCTATCGGTTCATAGAGACAAAGTTCTCAGATGCCGAAGGTTGAAGCTAAGGTTCTTATTCTCTATAGTAGGTTAGGTAAAGGCAGCCCCTGTGATGCCACAGAGGCACCTAGAGGACACAGTGTTAGTGCTCGTAACTTTCCCTTGATCTGTCGGCGCACTGGAAGGTCACGTCAGGATGACGCCTGGCTGCCTTCTCTTCGCCGGCTCCAGAAGGAACAAGACATCCATTTCTACGGCCTGTGGCCGGGTTCAAATCGCGAATCTTCGCCTTTAGAGACAAGTAGGCGGAGACGCTGAATACATCAACCTTCACCATCAGAGACAAGTAGTCGGAGACGTTGAATACATCAACCTTCACCATCAGGGACAAGTAGGCAGAGACGCTGAATATACCAACCTTCACCATCAGAGACAAGTAGGGGGAGACGCTGAATACATCAACCTTCACCATCAGGGACAAGTAGGCAGAGACGCTGAATATACCAACCTTCACCATCAGAGACAAGTAGGCGGAGACGCTGAATACATCAACCTTCACCATCAGAGACAAGTAGGCGGAGACGCTGAATACATCAACCTTCACCATCAGGGACAAGTAGGCGGAGACGCTGAATATACCAACCTTCACCATCAGAGACAAGTAGGCGGAGACGCTGAATACATCAACCTTCACCATCAGAGACAAGTAGGCGGAGACGCTGAATACATCAACCTTCACCATCAGAGACAAGTAGGCGGAGACGCTGAATATACCAACCTTCACCATCAGAGACAAATAGGCGGAGACGCTGAATACATCAACCTTCACCAATCAGAGACAAATAGGCGGAGACGCTGAATACATCAACCTTCACCAACAGAGACAAATAGGCAGAGACGCTGAATACATCAACCTTCACCATCAGAGACAAATAGGCAGAGACGCTGAATACATCAACCTTCACCATCAGAGAGAAATAGGCAGAGACGCTGAATACATCAACCTTCACCAACAGAGACAAGTAGGCGGAGACGCTGAATACATCAACCTTCACCATCAGGGACAAGTAGGCAGAGACGCTGAATATACCAACCTTCACCATCAGAGACAAGTAGGCGGAGACGCTGAATACATCAACCTTCACCATCAGGGACAAGTAGGCAGAGACGATGAATACACCAACCTTCACCATCAGAGACAAATAGGCGGAGACGCTGAATACATCAACCTTCACCATCATGAACAAGTAGGCGGAGACGCTGAATACATCAACCTTCACCATCAGAGACAAGTAGGCGGAGATGCTGAATACATCAACCTTCACCATCAGAGACAAGTAGGCGGAGACGCTGAATACATCAACCTTCACCATCAGAGACAAGTAGGCGGAGACGCTGAATACATCATTACTAAATAATAAAAATCCGACTATGTAACAGCATATGTTGTTAAACAAGCTGGAACATTACAAACTGGTATATTTTAACAAAACAAACAAACAAACAAACACACAAACAAAACCGCGTTTTGGACTGCTATATGGTATAATCATTTTCCAAATGCACATACATCAATACTAATTAGTCGGAAGTTATTAATATCACAATGAGGAGGAAAAAACAGTATGACTTCTGATCTGACAGTTCTCTTGGCCCATAAGAGAAACGTGTGAATCAAATGAGTAATGAAAACAATTAAACTAAGTGTAACTGGACCATTCTTCTTCGTGTTTCTGTAACATTCCAGTTTTTTTTTTTTTACAGGGACAAGAACCTATGAGCCCACAAATCATGTCTAGGAAATGGAGGTAAATTGGTCACACTCTGAGGAAACCCGACACCAGCATAGCGAAGACAGGCACTGACATGGAATCCTCAAGGAAATAGAAAACGAGGAAGACCTAGACTTACTTGGAGAAGAGAAATTATGACAGTGCTCGGAGACAGGGGATACACATGGAAGAAAGCAGAGAATAATTCCAAGAACAGGGATGATGGAGAGCCTTTACCCCTCGTCTATGCTCTCAAGGGAGTGAAAAGCGATGATGATGATGATGATGAACTGGACCATTTCTATAACTTTACACTTCACTGCACAACGAAAACATCCCCTCGGGAATCTTCAACGTATATTGCTTTTTTTTTAAATGGGGGGGGGCGGGGCGGGGAGAGAGAAATAGAGAGAATGAAAGATGTACAGAACAATCAACTTTTTCTTAAAAAAAATTACGAACTACAATACTTAAACAGTGAACACCGGTATCCATTCCTAAATAAATGTTACGGTTATAATATCGTTACACAGCGGCCTTCATTAAGATTATCTAGAGAAATGTTACGACTTTGATATTGTTAAAAAAAAAAAAAAAGAGCGGCCTGCGTTAAGATTATCTACAGAAATGCAACAACTTCACGCAATCGCACGTGTCTCCCCCCGCGAGGACTTCTGGGTAATGAAAGTTGACGAAGCTATTCTGGCTTCACTGGTACTAGGCCCCCCCCCCGCCTCACTGGAGTGTTAACGATTTTAAAACTGCCACGACACGAGATCGCAGAAAAGCAGAAGATGACTAAAATATCCATTTTATAAGGTCGTAAGAACGATCCCATAAACGTCATTACCAAAATGTCCATTTTATAACGTCATAAGAACGACACCATAAAGGTCATTACCAAAATGTCCCTTTTATAACGTCATAAGAACCACAACATAAACGTCATTACCAAAATGTCCCTTTTATAATGTCGTAAGAATGATTCCATAAACGTTATCAACCTGTGCCGTCTCCCCAAGTCAAGACTGGTTGCGATAAATCATTATCATCATTAGGTGCCGTGCCGACTGGCGTTGGCTATTATGCTTCTCCAGAGTACCCGATCCTTCATGCAGGCCATCAGTTCAGTTGGTGATCTCCTCTCACACCATCCCGTCAGACTGTCCAGTATCATTTCTCTTGGTCTTCCTCTTGATCTTCTTCCCTTTATTTTTCCTGTTGTTATAATATTTTCAATGCCCCCTCTTCTCATTGCATGTCCTATGAAAGTACATTGTCTCTCTCTTATTTTTTTTTGTCTCTCCAGTTCTTCTCATACATTCTTCATTAGTTATTTTTGCTGTCCATGGAGATTCGCAACATTCCTCTAAAAAAACACACACACATTTCTGCTGCTTCCAATGACTTTTGTGCAGAACTGCCTATTGTCCATGATTCACTTCCATATAACAAGATAGGTTCAATATAGCATTTTAGGACTCGTTTTCTAACATTCATTGATAAGGATGTGTTGGCTAATATGTTTCTCATTCTCGGAAATGCAGTCTTTGCTTGGCCTATTCTATTCTTAATTTCTGTTCTGCATTTCCCATCTGAAGTTATTATTGCTCTAAGGTATTTGAATTTCTGCACCTGCTTTAGAATAGTTCCGTTCAATTTAATACTGCATGCTGGTGGATTCTGTTTCTTAGATATAACCATACTTTCTGTCTTTTTGATGTTTAAAGTAAGGCCTTTCTGTTCACTTCCTTTAGCGACTTTATCCAAGAGATTTTGCAGGTCTTGTTGGTTCTCAGCTAATCAGTACTGTGTCGCCAGCACACCGAATTTTGTTAATATTGTATCCTCCAATTTTTATGCCTGGCTCTGTGACGATCGTTCTTAGAATATTCTCACTGCTGTAAATACATTATTTATAATCGTATAATCTGCTTACAAAAGCTGGCCTTCCGTGTGTGTTTTTTTCGCTTCCTGGAAATTACATGTTTTCGTATATCAAAGAATGGAACAGCTTACATCAAAAACACTTTTAGTCTCATACTCACAAATCTGACCACGCTCGAACTTTTCTTCTAATCCTTTCAGTGGCAAAAATTCCTTTTATCGACGATATCCAACAGATATATACAGAGGGGTTCACTGTGCAGCATGAAAGATAACAAAAGTGTACTTGGTCACACTATTATTACTCACAGCTTCAAAACGCTGGTCATCTTTCCCCCTACTTATATCTGTCATGGCATGTGAGTGACATTTTATGGCTAAATCTACAAAAAGTGGTGTACTTTCCATCGGTGTTATTTATAAACTAACAAACTGCCATGAAGGAATCAAGAGGGCACTTATCTCATTCGGGGGAAAAAAAAATTGTTTTGCTCGCTCGAACTATCAAGTGATTTCTCTAAATAAACGCGGACATGACGATGTTCATAAAGTTTAAAAAGAAAAAAGTTTCACTTTTTTGTTTGACAGAGAGAGAGAGAGAGAGACAGAGAGAGAGAGACAGACAGAGAGAGAGACAGAGAGAGACAGACAGAGAGAGAGACAGAGACAGAGAGAGAGAGAGGCGGGTACTAACGCAAACATGAGTTTAAAAACTGCAAACAGAAATTACAATGAAACACGCTGCCAACTCCCAGTTCTCTACAGCACTATAAAACCACGACGTAATCTCAAATATTTCAACATCGTTCACTACTTTTCTTCAACGTTTAACGATATTCCAGGCGAACTAAAATCTAACTACAAGAACACGAAATAACGCGTACATAATCAGCCGCCAACACTCACGTCAGACACAATATGCAGGACATTACGATCTGGTCGTTCTTGAAACTTTACACAGATGTTCCGCGGTGTCTGCCCCGCCGACTGTAATGCGATAAGCTCGCCTTGCCTCCATTCACCTCTTTTCATATGCTAGGCCTAACATCCTACAAGCTGGCAAATACGCTACATCTTAAAGGCAACCTGATAGAAACAATCGAGACGGCGTTTGCAACACTCCAGGAAGGAAAATACAACTCCCTAGTACTGTAAACAGAGCCCGTGCTACCATTAGAAGAGCCAGGATGGCGCATTGAAAACAGTTTCATACAGATTAGTTTACCCTGCCCTGGGCACCAAACACACTGGCTGTAAAGTTCAGCTGAAAACTCCATTCCCTTGCGAATGGATTAGACATGATAAAATACATATGTCACAAACTATCTGTAAATATATGTACAAATGGAGATACACTAGAATAAGTGACAAAACATATTTCTGGCACACATAACAGCAGATGATAAAAAAGTACGAAACAAAATAAACAGAAAAGGAATGACCAAATGTACATTCAACAAAATAAGAAAAGAAAAAAAAAAACTAGTTCTTACACAGAAACATGTATAACGCAACGACTCAAGCTGAGAATCATCAAATGTTACATACACATCCAAACTTTTCTATGATGTAAGGACGGGTCCCTAACTTTTTCAGTGCGAAGGCCACTTCGTTGCGGGCCAAACCAAACATCGGTTTTACAAATGAATGAAAACAAGTTTTCTTTCTCTCTCTCGTGTGTGGTGGGTTTTTTTTTTTGGGGGGGGGGGGGGGGGGGGGGGAAAGGGGGTGGGGTGTGAGAATGAGCATGATATGATTCAGGGAAAAAAAACTGATAATTAAAAAAGATAATATATTTAAACTACAGAATCACATGTAATAAGTATATGCGGTATATGCTCTGACGATATAATCACGGACCTAACTATGGACGAGAGCAAACAGGTTACTTGTGAACTGATTTTATTTATTGAAATTCTACAAATCCCGACATGGTAGGAATGGAAAGAACACTATACCGCCTTGACTTGGGCGCCTCGTGGGAAAAGAAAGAGGGGCAGGACACTGAGGACATGGAGGCGCACAATGCGGGAAGAACTAAAGGAAGCAGGAAAGACATGGTCTGAGGTATCCCGACTTGCTCAAGATAGGACTGGCTGGAGAACCTTTACCGAAGCCTTATGCTACATTGGGGAGTACAGGGGACCGATGATGATGCTACCTCGAAATGATAATGTCTCCAAGTCTGTGGCAAATAAGGAAAAAAAAAACAAGCGAGTCTGACGAAAGAACTCAGGTAAAACAAATCAAAGAAAATAAAAATAAACCGGCAGCCATCAACGAAGTTCAAACATAAATAAACGCAAACTGACCCTTTCTTCTTCTTCCTACCCGCCTGCTTCTGCCACTAGCGTATCAAGGAATTTCAGAAAGCTGTCCAGAGCAAGGTGAGAAGCCTGGCTAGCTGTTATGTTTACGTGTCCTCGGTGTGGTGTTTCATCTCATCTATCCACTTTTTCCTTGCTTGTCCTCGCGCCATATATCCAAATGTTTCAGACTTGTATGCACGTGCAGGCTGCTTGTTCTGGAGTCATGCGTATCAAACGCCCAAACCACCGACTTTCAGTCCTGGACTGGTTTCCCCCCCACCATTTGCCGAATTACGTTATTCCGCACTTGATCCCTTCTTGTCCTGTTTACCAAGACAACACGCGAGATGAAATGTTTAAGAAAAACTTTAAAAATGTCACCTCGCATGTTGCTATCTTTCTGTCGTGGTATTTAGTGAGTACCCAAGTTGGCACTGACAGCACAGACTCGGAATGAATATTGTTTGAAAGAGTTGGGTGTGTGTGCGTGCGTGTGTGTGTTTTGGTGTCCATCCAGATATTTGGATGTTTTAAGGCTGGTGCAAGTTGACAAGTAACACTGTTTGCTTTATGAATTCTGCATTCAATATCTCTGCTTAATTTTTCCATCCTGTGTAAATGTGCTTCCCAGATATTTGAATTCAGTAACCTGTTTGAGTTCGGTTTTATTTATATAAGTGTTGCATTCCCTTGGGGGTTCTTCTTATACCAATGTTTCTGTCTTCTCGATATTTATTTTCATACTGAATTCTTTGAAACTGCTGAATGTGTTCTTCGTCACTGTGGTCGTCTGCGAACATCAGTTCATTTAATTTCTCCGGTTCCGCATTTGCTTTGTGTGTGTGTGTGTGTGTGTGTGTGTGTGATCTGGCTTATGATAAAAAGCGGGGGGGTGGGGGGGGGTGGGAGAGTGTGAGGTAGTCTGAGCTTGGTGCTTTGAAATTTGCCGTTCGGAGTATCAAGGGTCAACCTACCTCGTGGTTTTCTGGACTACCTGGTCACATGATGTTTTGGTCAGGTAGAGGGTAATGTGTCAGTTAAGTCAGTCCTTTCCGGAGCCTTTGACGGAGCAGAATATGTTTATCTGGGGGAGCCGCTGTGGTGGTATATCTGGATGTGTTTACTGCAGTTTTCATATGCTGATGTTGCATACATGGATTGTTTAGCTATGAACCCAGGTGCTTGCTCGGGGCCGCCTCATGCTGTGCAAGTCGATAAATGTTAAGTTTTCGGATGTCAGTCGTGCAAGTGTGAACAGTGTTACATGATATGTTCAGTATGATATGATTTGAAAGGCATAATTTTCATCACATTAAGATGAATTCACATGTTTCACCTTGTGATTATAGACACTGAAATACTTTCCTAGGTGTTTGTGTCTGCGCATGCGTTTATTCTACTCAGTGTCGATGTTACCCATGATTTTCAATGCCATTCTGTTTTCATCTTGCATCATCATAATGAGTCATACTGTAAGGGACACGTGTCGTGTGACGATGAAAAACTGGCGGAGTAAGACGTCATGGATGAGAGACAGAGGCGAAGTGTGTTTGTTTGTTTGGTTTGTTTGTTTGTTTTACATGACGGCCACCAGAAATATGTGCCGTTTGCAAAGCTGTTGCGATTCGTGAATAAATCTGGCTGAACTAAGAGGCCTACACCATAACTTTGAGTGAGGTGACAGTAGAAATTATAAGTGACAATTGTGTTGGGTAAACAAGAGTGAAATAAACTGACCTGACTCACATACGCATAATCTAGTTCTTCCGTGGCAACTACGTGTGTTGTTTTCAGTCTAAACCTGTCCGCTTACAACACAGGTTGTTGCTGTGTCACTGACTATTTCATATTTGCACTTATGTGTTAATGATGACGCAGGCAGAGTAGTGCGCATATGTGTTGTAAGTGTGAGTCAGCAAGAAACTCCTATATGTCTAAGACAGTGTGGCTAACTCTTGATTAGTAATGAATATGCACTTATATGTTGTTAAAGAGAAGACTAGGGACTGTAAGAGATGTTGAACTTGCAGCAACGTCTTTATATTCCTGCATGCTAATGTTCATGGCATGCTGATGTTTTCCGTGTTGCTGTTAATCGTTGTTGAAATGCATGTTGTCTGTGCTTATATGGTATCTGGTGTAAAACGTCTAGTGTTGTCAGTAAACCTAACTTTTATATTGCCTTGATCAATGTACACTTTCTGAGTAGTTATTTATTGTCGGTGGAACGAGAGGCAAATGAGATGCTAACTTATTTTTCCAACCAACCAAAGGTCATTTAGGGGAGCTTATAGACATCAACTAGGAGGGAAAGATCCTGGGTTTATGGGTCGCCAGGGGCGGTGCCGCTACTGAGAGTGCTCCAGGCACAGATGTACTTCACTGGGCGCTAAACTCAGTAAAATAAGGCTAGCGACTGAAGCCAGTAGCACCAGGAAAATCTCCACTGACGATGAAAAAGTTAAGAGATAAAGAAGCAAGACGGTAGAGAATAACTGAAAAGTTAGATAAAAATAAGCACCAAAAGTAAATAAGTAATCGATGATCATAAATTTTACAAGAGCATGCATCCTTGCCGAACTCCTGGTGTCACCTTGAACCAGTCAGTCAAACCACTTTCAACTCAAGTCCATAATAAACATCGGGAGAGAATTCTAAAACGTATGTATTGTTTCTTGCAGATGCCTGGCAAACAACAGATTCATCACACAATAAAGAGCAAACTGGGCGCTAGTGTATTCATCAAAACAGAAGATTCTATTTACTTTGGACCGGCAGTTTGAAAATTTCAGTCGTAACCAACAACCTGTGAAGTTTTACCTGACAAAATTAATGAGGAAGATGAACGTATGTTTTATTATTCTCCCTCCCCCCCCCCCAAAAAAAAAAGAAGCTAATCTGAGGTTTCCAGCTTGGGCTTTGGCACTAGGATGGACTTCAAAAGATCATCAGACAAATCTGGTTCTCTGTCACTGACACAGAGTAGAACCTGCTTAACTGTTTTCTTAATATTGTATTCTAAGCTTTTTTTCTCTGTTAACGTCCACCTTGTGCAAACTGTGACCCGCTGTGCTTACACATTTCCGTATTTCGGGCGTGTTTGTGTGTGAAGTTGTAGTGGGCTCGAGAACAATCCCCTGGCGCCCCGCATGTGGCCCGCAGTCTGGAGACTCTTGGAGCTGAAGCACAGATGTTAAACAAAAATTCGAAGTGCTTGTGGCCATACAGTAGAACAGTAAGAATTCTGCAGTAGAACAGGAAGAATTCCGCAGTAGAACAGGGAGAATTCCACAGTAGAACAGGAAGAATTATGCAGTAGGACAGGAAGAATTATGCAGTAGAACAGGAAGAATTCTATGGACAGAAAAGAAATTAAAAAAAAAAAGTGGTAAATCAACTTGAAAAGAGAAACAGTTTCTTTCCCTAGTGTTGGGGGATTGGGGGGGGGGGGGGGGGGGAAGAGACTGAACCAGACAGTTAAAATATTTAAGTCACATCAGGAGGTTCAAAGCGATAATGAAAACCAGAGTGGGGGGAAACAGTATAAGAAAAAAAAAGAACAGCAAGAGGTCGACAACGATACAGATTGATGGATAACATTACAAAAATAAATATGAACCAGATCTGACCTATGGCCGAGTGCACTGTGAATGAATGAATGAATGAATGAATGAATGAATGAGTGCATGAACACATGAATGATCTTTATTTTTAAAGGGTAAAGAATTGGGCACGCGGGCCCGTCTTACATTGTGCCCTTCATCATTCCATCTTTCATTCTTCCCACACACTCGATTTAATACAAGTATACATATTAAATTAGGAACAAAAAAAAACATCAAAAGAGTGTAAGATTACACTATTACATTCAAAGTAAAAGAGAAGAAGTAATTAACCCAATAAAATAGCTCTCACGCACACACAGATATATACATAAACAAAAAATACATTGTCAGTACAGATCTTCTAACATATGTTTTTAAACAAACATTACAATAATTTCTAACAATATCTAACAAGTTACTTTTCGAACTATGTCATTTTAGTACTTAACGGCTGGCGAGTCATGGGTTGAGAGATTATTCTATGGATGCATATAATTAACTATAAGCAAGTAAATAATGAAACAGGTTTGAGTTAAAGGATGAAGTATTACTAATGGATTTTAAATGGTAGGGGAGGGTGTTCCAGAGCTGTACTGCAGAGTATGCAAGGCTTTTCTTGTACAGATCAATCCTGGGTTTAGGAAGAAGACAGTTTTTTTTAAAATGCTGGCTGTGTTTAGTGTTACACGTAAACAGTGACCACAAGTAAGGCGGAGCATTATGCGACAGAATTCTGTGAACAAACCTAACTTTGTTAATGACTCTATATTTGAGGGGTAGAATTTTGAGTTGTTTGTGCTGATCTACAGTCTGTACTGGGTGTTTGTCATAAATCAGATTTAATGCTCGTTTGTGAAGTGAGTGGAGCCTTTTTGTGTTTGAGACTGAGCATCCATCCCAGATTGTGGAAAAGTAATCTAAGTGTGCTTGTATGTGTGATATGTAGTATATCTTTCTTGTGTCTTTATCAATAAAGTGTTTAATTTTGACTAGATGGTAAACTTTCTGTGCATTCAAGTTTGTTAGGTTATGTACGTGAGAATTCCAAGTTAAATGCTGATCAATGATGAGTCCTAGAGTGTTATGCTCATGAACATAAACCCAGCTTTATTTTTTTATAGGTTATGACAATTTTTTTTTCCCCGGGTATCTCACACCAAACCAAAAATTGTAACCAGGATATCAGGTCCATGATTTAGGGTGAATTATGCTATTCTCGTGTATACTCAGAACACAGTAGCTGCCCTTGATAATCTCGCTTTTTTTTTAAACCACAACTCACGTTGCGTTTATGGAAAAGTGATTTTTGTGGTGAGCACAACTCACTTCCCACGCAAATGAAACCCTATAAAAGGATGAGGTTATACAAATTCAGTTAATTTTCAAGCAGGCAATTATGGCGCGTCTATCGCAAAATTTACGAAACATTGCTATTGGTCGCCTGCAAGTAGGCTGGTTGCCAGGCATTTAAACGTGCAGCAGAGTATCATCAGTCGACTTTGGCACCGTTTCCAAGCCACTGGCTCAGCTGAAGACCGGCACCGCAGTGGACAACCCATGGTGACAACAGCAGCTGATGATCGCTTTATTCTGGTTCATAACCTCAGACATGCAATGAGAAGAGGGGGCATTGAAAATATTATAACAGGAAAAATAGAAGGAAGAAGATCAAGAGGAAGACCAAGAGAAATGATACTGGACAGTCTGACGGGATGGTGTGAGAGGAGATCACCAACTGAACTGATGGCCTGCATGAAGGATCGGGTACTCTGGAGAAGCATAAGAGCCAACGCCAGTCGGCACGGCACCTGATGATGATGATGATGAACCTCAGAAACAGGTTTACAACAGCTTCCTCATGTGCCCAGTCATTGCTTACAGGACGTCGTGTGTCTGATCAAACTGTGTCAGACTGCATGAAGCTGGACTGGTGGCATGACGACCTCACCGAGGTCCTGTCTTAATGAGACGCCATCGCCAACATCGACTTGTTTGGGCCAACCAGCATCGGCCCTGGAAACAATGGAGACGTGTCTAGTTTATTGAAGAATCTTCCTTTTTGTTGCACGGCCATGACATGCAGAGAAAGGTCTACCCTAGGCCAAATGAACGTTTTGCCCAAAATTGCGTTGATGAAACTCCGCCGTACGGTGGTGGAAGTATAATGGAATGGGGAATGATCAATTTCAACGGAAGGAGTCCATTGGTGCAGATTGAAGGAGGCTTGGATGCGCAACGATACGTCAATGAAATTCTTCGATCCAATGTCCTTCCATTTTTTGGCTACGCAAAGGTCTGTGTTTCAACAGGACAACGCCAGACCCCGTTTTGCACAGTTCACCACACAGTTCCTGACTGCCAACAACATTCTCACCCTTCCTTGGCTACCCCTGTCTCCAGACATGAATCCAATCGAGCACCTATGGGATGAGCTGCAAAGACGTGTTAGTCGCCGAAACGTTTCTCCAGCCAATCGTCGTGATCTGTGTCAGGCACTCCAGGAAGAGAGGGCAGCCATCCCACAGGCGCACATCAGACATCTGATCGCATCTATGCCCAGGAGATGCCAGTCGCTGATCGATGCAAGCGGAGGCCACATACCACACTAAGTTGAGAACCCCTATGACTAACAAATTCTCGTCACACAGATGCAAGAAACTGTCAAGTGAGTGTTTAAACCGTTAGGTATTATTGTGTGCAATTTGAAAGTTTTATTCAATGCAGTCATTTTTTTTTTTTTACAGGCTACTGAAGTGGTAAGGGGTGGCAGAAATTAAGAAAATGGATAACATTTCTCATCGAGCAGTCATTCGCTACCTCTGCATCAAGGGCTTATCATCGAAGGAGATCCATGAGGATATGGTAGAGACTCTAGGGAAGAGTGCCCCTTTTTACAGCACAGTGAAGAAATGGGAAGCTCAATTCAAACACGGAAGGGAGAATCAGGAAGATTATCCCCGTCCACGAAGAACAAGAACGGTAACCTCCGATGAAACCACCGGCAGAATCCATGACATCATAATGGAAGATTGACGACTAACTGAGCGGTACATTGCTACTGAACTGGGCATCTCACAAAATGAGTTCATGTCATTATTCACAATGATCTTCAAATGACAAAGGTCTCTGCTCGATGGGTCCAGAAACTTCTTGGAGCTGATCACAGACAACAGCGTCTCAACATGCTAATAGACTATCTTGGCCATTTTTCTGCAGATCCTGAAAAGTTTCTTCAGCAAATTTGTGAATATGGATGAGACTTAGGTTCATCATTTTCAACCAGAAACCAAAGAACAGTCAAAGCAGTGAAACATCATGGATCCCCACCTCCAAAGAAAGCAAGGGTGGTTCTGTATGCAGGAAGAGTGATGGCTTCCATCTTTGGGATTCAGAAGGTGTCCTATTGGTAGACTATCTTCAAAATGGTAGAACAGTCACCGGGGCCTATTACACTAATTTTGTGAAGCAACTGCGGGTTAAACTGAAGGAAAAGCATAGAGGGAAACTGATGAGAGGACTCATTTTTCATCAAGACAATCTCCAGTTCACAAGCTGGCGGTGGCAATGGCTGCCACTCATGAATGTGGCTTCCAGCTTCTTGAACGTCCTCTTTATTCTCCAGATTTGGCCCTTCGGACTATTACCTGTTTACCAAACTCAAAAATGAGCTCAGTGGTCGCAAATTTGCTTCAGATGATGACGTCATTCATGCTGTAGACCACTTTCTACTGGCACAAGATGCTGACTTTTACAAAGAAGGGGGTGCTAAGGACTGTTATCGCCGGAGGTAGGGTGGAAAATTTGCTCTCCGCTCCAACGACGTGCGTCTCAAATAGCCTTTGGCAGTCAAGTCCAGCTCCTGGCCTTCTCGTGGTAGAACTGTTTAAACTGACAGGAGAAGGGATGAAGGCGAATATATGGTGCCTGAAAACCAGACACTTAGGGGTAGATGAGAGGCACGTTTGGTGGCTCATCTACCGCTGCTGTCGAGATTCTTCAGCTGCCGTGCGTGGAGTGGTGCTCCTCCGGCCAATGAAGAAAGGTGTAAATGGGGTTGCGGTGCGGCACCACTGCGGAAAAGGTGGTAGAAAGGATAAAGCGAAGCAAACAGTCAAATCACGGCACCTCTGGCCTTGAGGTCGGTCATGTCCTAAGTGCACTCATCGGGTGAAATGCCTGAACCGGCTTAACCCAGAGGTTAAGACACTGCTGGCGAGACTCTTCCGATGCCGCGCGTAGAATGAAGCTTCTCCCAGTCAAGGAAGAAACTGCGGAAAAGAAGTAAGGGTTGCTGTGCGGCGCCGATGTGAAAAGGTGAAGGAAAAGATAAAGTGAAGTTTAATCGGTATGTCCAGTAGTATCGCTGCGCGAGCTACACATACCACGGCGCCTCTGCTCTAGAGGCCGGCCACGTCCGAAATACACTTACACTGGTGAAATATGCCTAAACCGGCACACACCAGGGGTTGAAACTTGATGGCTAGGCATGTCACGCCACCTCCGCTCTAGAGGTCGGTCACGCCCGATATACACCCATACTGGTGAAATATGCCTAAACCGACCCACACCAGGGGTGAAACATGAAGGCTATGCATGTGACGGTACCTCCGCTCTAGAGGTTGGTCACGTCCCAAACACGTCCATACAGGGATAATATGCCTAAACCGGCTCAACCCAGGGGTGGAAGTCACTAGTGGCGACGATTCTTCCTCCTGGACAAAAGCTCCATCCTGGTCACAACTAGGAAGGGTAGCAGTCACGACCACAAAATTCTGAAGTCGGAGACACTGGACCAGGGCAGTCTAGATAGGCAAACACCTCTCACCCGGCGGGGATGTATGCGTATCCTAATCACGCTGAGGTTTTCCGGTGAGAAAGTCCAACACTAGACTGGATGGGCAACCACCTCTCACCTGGCTGTGATACACGGGTATCTCAAAACACATCGAGGTTTTCCGATGAGAAAGTCCAATTCTGGCCTGGGTGGGCTACCGCCTCTCACCCAGTGGGGATATGCTGATATCCAAAACGCGCCGAGGTCTTCCGGTGAGAAAGTCCAACTCCTAAACTGGTGCAACGAAAACCACGGTGTCACGCAATCCCGCTTCTGAGACCCACCAAGAATATAGGCACAAGCCCTGCGATACTCTCAACCTCTTGTCGTCCTCTCGGGGATCTCGTGTGGTCCTTTCGGGGAACACAAGGGGGACCACGGGACTTAACGAGGACCACAGGCGTAAATTCAGTAGGATCACAGGGCGGTCTTGGTGGTAGAAGCGAACGAAGAAGAAGAAGAAGAAGAAGGGATCCGTATGCTCCAGGATCGCTGGACTAGGTGTATAAACTTGCAAGCTGACTATGTTGAGAAATAACCCAAAAAAGTTGTCCACAAATAATCCATTGTACCTTATGCCGAGAACTTACCAATTACCCCTCGTGTGTGTGTGTGTGTATATATATATATATATATATATAGTTAGTTACAGTATCGTATTAACCTACTTAAGCAATAAATTGCCTTGCCGCCAGATACATTAGTTCAAATACAGTACTGAACGTGTACGGTATCTTTGCTACATCTAATCAATACAGGTACACTACATTATTCCATAAAGGTTTGCTAAGTATATAATGCGGTGTTCGCACAACATCCTACTTCACTAGCAGTATCTTGGACGCTGTGCGGGGGATACAGGTAAATGAAATCTAGACTTCATCTAGCATGAACATTCGTTCTGGCATTTTGTGTCATATCTTACATCTTACATCCTTTCTGTGCCGTTAAACGCCACACAGGGTGGCTAGCCAAGATTTCCTGTTTTCGGTGAGCTTTTCAACCTCACCAAGGGATGTTATTCATACTAAAACGGCCTCTCTCAACAATGTCCTCTTCAGAGTTTCACGTGGTCGACCTCTTTTTCTTTGGCCTTTGTGTTCCACTTGATGGCTTGTTTTGAGATTCTCTGATTGTTTCTTCTCATCACATGACCGACATATGCCCATCTTCTTTTTCTGATCACCCATGAGACAGGTTGTTGTTTGCTCATCTGTCTTATCTCTGCGTTGTTCTTGAATTTGCTCCACTTTATACCGAGTATTTTCCTGAGGCATTTGTTTTCAAAAGAGTCTTGTCTATTTCTTTAGCTGTTTTCCAGCTTTCGCAAGCATAAATGAGGGTTGATATTACATTTGAATTGAATAATTTTTAACTTGGTTTTAGTGTTTATAGCTTTGAATGCCTTATGTTTTCAAGGTTTTTGAAGGTCAATCTTGCTTTTGCAATTCGAATTCTAACTTCCTTTTTTTTGTGTTACCATACTGATCTATGTAGCTGCCGAGATATGCAGATTGGTTTTCTTCTTCAACAGCTGTTCTGTGTCCATATATGAACCAGTAATTTATGGTTCATACTAAGGCCAGAGTAAATGGGGGTGTATGGTTCAGTTTTACAGAATAAATAAATAAATAATAATAATAATAAAGAAAGAGTGAAGAAAGTGAACATAAACAACAATGCCAGAAAGTAAGACGAGCTTTTAAATGAAGAACATGGGACAATCCAATATTTCAGCAAAAGCCCTTTTCAAGGATCACATATAAAAACAACACAAGAGATGAAAACACGAAAAACAGAACCCCCCCCCCCCCCCAAAAAAAAAAAAAAAAATTAAACACTTTGATGGCATCCTTGTATCTTACAAGACTGGCTTCCAGAAGAGGATACAAAAAAAGCTAAATAGTTTTGAATGTGATCCTTGAATTGGATTGTTGTATGTTCTCCATATATACTTGCTCGTCTTACTTTATGTCACTCTTGTTTCTGTTCACTTTCCTCACTCTTTCTATTTTTTTGTTTGTTTGTGGTACCACACACCTCCATCTTACTAGAACCTGTTTTACCGCAGTCGCCATTTTTCTTTGAGTTCACAGATCAATGGCCGATTTCTCCTTCCAGCCCATTTTGTGTTTGTTGTATGTCAGCATGTTCTTATTTGATTTCCTGTTACTTCCTCATTTTGTTCGTATATTCATTTTCTCAGGAAGCACACACTACACATTCAGCGCGCTGTTAATCTCAAGTACTCTTGAAAATAACCCGAAAAGATGCGATGAATCATTCTAAACCCGCGCGCTCCAATCATAGCAGGGGTAGAAGGTGGGAGTGCTCGAATCAAGGGAGATAGGGATTCTCCGCTGGTTGCCCGACGGTTCTTTCCCTCTAGTCTACTTCGCTGTACAAAAAAAAAATGTGTGCTCAGCACGTTGTGCTCTGGAAAGTAAGCTACCTTACTGCATAGTGGGGCATCTTATTTCTTATATCCTACCCGTGCCGTTAAACGTCACACAGGGCTCGCAAGGTGGAGCATACTGGATAGAAAAAGATACAACAACGACTCAGTCGCCGTGATACAGGACTTTGCCTGAGCCCACAAAGGATGGCTATGGAAAGAAAGTCATAAAAAGGCTTCGAAATGAAGTTTGTAAAGCCGATGCAAAACTTTTTTATTCTCTCCCTACCCATTCCCCCCCCCCTCCTCAATTTACCATCTTGATTTGCCATTCTGCTTTCATTTACTACACCCCCCCCCCCCCCCCGCTGAAAACGGGAAGCCACCAGCAGCCCACAGCAACACGCCTGCAGGGACGCCATCTTGTTCATACTCTTCTCATTCGGCCACTGGTGATGGTGATAAGATATACTGAGATCTGTAGCGTAAAGATAGCCACGTAAATAGAATGAATGACTATCATGTTCCTACATAACCGAACGTTTTTGAAATAACCAACAACAATAACATATATATCAGAAGCTATAATCACTGCCAGTCACACGTATTATTGAAACTGATACGAGGGGTGATTGGTAAGTTCTTGGCCTAAGGTACAAATACTTGAAACACACAGTTGACATTAGGTGCATTTGTATATTAGGTCCAAGTTTCAAGAAAGTAACTGCAGCCAATTTTTTTTTTTTAACAGGCTACTGAAGAGGTAAGGGGTGGCAGAAATTGAGAAAATGGATAACATTTCTCATCGAGCAGTCATTCGCTACCTCTGCATCAAGGGCTTATCATCGAAGGAGATCCATGAGGATATGGTAGAGACTCTAGGGAAGAGTGCCCCTTTTTACAGCACAGTGAAGAAATGGGAAGCTCAATTCAGACATGGAAGGGAGAGTCTGGAAAATGATCCCCGTCCAGGAAGACCAGAATGACAACCTCCGATGAAACCACCGGCAGAATCCATGACATCATAATGGAGGATCGACGACTAATTGAGCGGTACATTGCTACTGAGTTGGGTATCTCACAAGAACGTATTCATACCATTATTCACAATGATCTTCAAATGACAAAGGTCTCTGCTCGATGGGTCCAGAAACTTCTTGGAGCTGATCACAAACGACAGCGTCTCAACATGTCAAGAGATAATCTTGGCCATTTTTCTGCAGATCCTGAAAAGTTTCTTCAGCAATTTGTGACTATGGATAAGACTTAGGTTCATCATTTTCAACCAGAAACCAAAGAACAGTCAAAGCAGTGAAACATCATGGATCCCCACCTCCAAAGAAAGCAAAGGTTGTTCTGTCTGCAGGCAAAGTGATGGCATCCATCTTTTGGGATTCAGAAGGTGTGCTATTGGTAGACTATCTTCAAAAGGGCAGAACACTCACCGGGGCCTATTACGCTAATCTTGTGAAGCAGCTGCGGGTCAAACTGAAGGAACAGCGTTGAGGAAAATTGACGAGAGGAGTCATCTTTCTGCAAGACAATCTCCAGTTCACAAGTCGGTAGTGACAATGGCTGCCAATCATTAATGCTGCTTCCAGCTTCTTGAACATCCTCCTTATTCCCCAGATTTGGCACCTTCGGACTATTACTTGTTTACCAAACTGAACTTCATAGACTTTAAAAAGGCGTTTGATAGCATACACAGAGGTTCATTATGGAGAATTTTAAGTCTATATGGAATACCATCTAAAATTGTCAACATCATTAAGGACTTCTACAATGGATATATTTGTGCAATCAAAACAGAATGAGTGAATGGTTCCAGATTGAAACAGGTGTGAAACAAGGATGTGACACTATCTCCTTTGCTTTTTGGAATTACAATAGACTTCATAATGAAAAAATGCTACACAGGTAACACAGGTATTGACTGGGTACATGGGACCCAACTAGAAGATCTTGATTTTGCTGATGACATAACTCTTATCAGTAACAATGTGAATTCCATGCAAGAAAAAACAGATAGCCTGTCTTCACTGGTTAGAAAAATAGAACTTGAAATTAACAAGGACAAAACAAAAATAATAAAGATTACCATTAATCAAAATGGAAAAATACATGTAGAAGGGACAGATATTGAAGAAGTCAATCAATTTGCATACCTTGGCAGCTACATAGACCAGGGTAGTGACACCAGAAAGGAAGTTAGAATTAGAATTGCAAAAGCAGCATCAATCTTCAAGAATCTTGAGAACGTATGGAATTCAAAAGTTATAAGAACAAAAACCAAGTTAAGACTATTCAATTCAAATGTAATATCCATCCTCATTTATGCATGCGAAAGCTGGAAAACAACTAAAGAAATAGACAAGAAATTACTCTTTTGAAAACAAAAGCCTAAGGAAAATACTTGGCATCAAGTGGAACGAATTCAAGAACAATGCAGAGATAAGACAGATGACTGAACAACAACCAGTCTCTTGGGTGATCAGGAAAAGGAGATGGACATATGTTGGTCATGTGATGAGAAGAAACGATCAGAGAATCCCCAAAAAAAAGCTACCAAGTGGAACACAACAGGCCAAAGAAAAAGAGGCAGACCGCATGAAACTCTGAAAGGGACATTGTTAAGAGAGGCCAAATTAACAGGCATAAAATCCTTTGATGAGGTTGAAAGACTTGCAGAAGACAGGAAAAATTGGCGAACTATCTTGCGAGCCTTATGGTTTAACGGCACGGGAAGGATATAAGATATAAGATAAGAAACTAAAAAAGAACTCAGTGGTCGCAAATTAGCTTCAGATGATGACATCATTCATGCTGTAGACTACGTTCTACTGGCACAAGATACTGACTTTTACAAAGAAGGGATCTGTATGCTTCATGATCACTGGACTAAGTGCATAAACTTACAAGGAGACTGTTGAGAAATAACCTCAAAAAAGTTGTCCACATATAATCTGTTGTACCTTATGTTGAGAACTTATCAATCATCCCTCTTATATGCAAGATTCCAGCATGACAGACAACTGCCACTCATTCAAAACTACAAGTTGTAAATCTGTTTAAAAAAATCGATGACAGGAGACAAAATAATTTTAGGCTTGTAGAAAACTGCTGGAAGTAAATGTCCTAATTTTTAGGAATGTTAAAACTGTTTAAAAAAAAATAGAAACAGTTTTATTTAAATAATGAGCACATAATTGTGACATTTCGCTTTGTACTTTAATTGTACAAAAACGTACAGGTCAAAGAAATAAGGAAAGAAGATAAAATATAAATTCACATGAATGCTATACAACAACTAGGGATGGAAGAAACAAAATACATGGGGCTTAGCTGTGACCTGTAAGAAGCTGCATCCTGGAGTGTGCATGAGTGTTGAGAATGCTTAAATGGAGACACTTGCAATGTTTGATAGATAGGTAGTCTTCTGTTTCTTCTTCTTCTTCATACGCATTGTCTGTCTATATCTGCAGTCCTGTCTCTTGGATAAATTTCACTGTTTTTTTGTAATTCATGAATGGAACCATAGAGGTTATCTTCTTTAGTGGTTTCACTGAGCCAGTAATCACTTCTCAGTGTCTTGTAGTTGGTACAGTTTTGGAGGATATGTTCCACAGTTTGGGGCACCTGGGCACATGTACATAGATTAGTAGTACCAACCTTAAACTTTGTATACACATGACTTCGGAGTCGGCTGTGTCCTGTTTGGAGAGGGAAAATGGTGACTTGTTCCTTTCTGTTTAGCATGTGACAGTCATCAAGTGGTGGTGTTTGTGGCTTCCTGCAGATTTTTATCATGCTTTTCTTCTGATTATAGGTGACTGGTATGTCTGGTTGCTCCGTTTCAGTGCCCTCTTTGGCCAGACGGTCAGCTTTCTCATTGCCTGGTATCCCACAGTGGGAGGGAATCCACTGCAAGATGACGCCGTGTTGTAAGCTAATTTTTGACACAGCATCCTTAAGATCTGGTAGTTTGTTGCACTGAAGAGCTTCCAGTACTGATATTGCATCTGTGAGAATTACTACGGGGCATATATCAATTCTGGAGGCTGACAGTTTTTCAACCGCAGCAATAATTGCCCTAACTTCTGCGTCATAGTTGTTGCAGTATTTTCCAGTGGGTATGGAAATCTTGTCAGTGGTGTTGTTTGGATATTCAATATATGCTCCTGCCCTCATTTTTTATGGCACTGTGTGCAGATACATCTGTATACACATGTATCCAGGTGTCACATGGATATTTGTCATTATCTAGCACACTAAGTGTGGCTGTTGATCTTACAAGACTGCTTTGCGTCTCACCATTTTGCACACCTTTCACTTCAGTCTGAACAGTTATTTGTGTACAATCTGCTTCTTTCCATGGTGTATGCTCTGATACAAATGATAATGGAAGGACTACAGTTGGAATGGCAGGTATCAGCTTACGCATATGCTTGGCCTGATGAATGAAGCTGCTTCTTTTAAGCAGTCTTAGTGCCAAGTTATTGAATCTCTCCTTCAGGGGATGGCTTACAGAGCGAGGAATTTCTCTCCCAAGGTCATGACCTTTGTGTCTCTACATTCTTTTAGCAGTTGAACACCAACTATTTTCTGCATTTCTACTACTGATGTGGACCTCATGGCACCTGTGATAATCCGTAGTGACTGATTTTGTACCTTGTCTAGAATATGCAGTGCAGTGTTTGATGCTGTGCACCAAGATGTTGAGCCATATTCTAAATGTGGTAAAATACTTTGCTGATATACATTCTTGAGGATTCTTTCACTAGCTACCCATGTGGTTCAACTCAATTTTCTTAATATGGCTAGTTTTCTTCTGGCTTTTGCTTCTGCACTGCTAATGTGTTGCCTCCAGGTCAGTTTTGAGTCAAGAGTCACTCCTAAGTAAGTGGGCTGGTTGTCCATCCTTAAGTATATTTCATTTACAAAGATCTTACCTGCTTTCTGTTTAAATGAGAGAGTGAACAGAGTGGTACTTGATTTCTCTGTGTTGATACTTACACACCATTTGTTTGTCCATGATGTCAAGATATCTGCTGCTCTTTAGAGTCTCTGTGTAGCAACTGTCACGTATTCATCTGTACACCACATGACCAGATCATCTGCATACAGTGCCGTTTTGATTCTATAGGGAAGATCCTTGACCAGGTCATTAATGAATACAAGGAATAGTGTAGGTGAAAGGACTCCTCCTTGTGGTACACCGTGTCGCAGAAGTACTTTCTGGCTTTCGCGTCCATCCATTACTACTCTAGCTTTTCTATTGTGTAAATAGGACTTTATCCAGTTGTACAGTCTTCCATTCACATTGCAGTTTCTTAGTTTCTACAGCAGACCTTTTTTCCATACTTTATCAAAGGCTTTTTTCAGGTCTATCCATGCTGCTAGTACAAGGTTTTTCTCTTGGAATACATCCTCAATCTCTTGAGAGATATGTCACTTGATCTTCTGTACTGTAGTACTTCCTAAATCCTGCTTGTTGTGGAATGAGAAGGTTTTCATTTTCTAGGTACCATTTTAGCTCCAGGTCAATGATGCATTCCATCGTTCTGCAGAGGCAGTTAGTGAGGCTGATTGGTCTGTAGTTGGAGGCCATATCACTGTTTTTCCCTGACTTTAGCAGTGGTACCATGCTTGCTTCCTTCCAGATCTGAGGTAACTTACCTGTGCTCCAGCACATATTGAAAATATCCAACAGCTTTCCCATTGCTGTCATTCCAAGGTTCTTGATCATTTCACTGGACACTTCATCTGGTCCTGGTGATTTCTTTCTGTGGGTCAATGCACACTGTACACTCTTTCTCTGGATGGATATCAGTGTTGCAGCCTTGTGCAAATGTGCGAGCAAAGTGATCTGCTATCTGCTTACCTGTAAGAGTTTTCCCATCCTCTATTAGTGTAATCTTTGTAGTTTTTCCAGTGCTCTCATCGTTTGATTAGTTTCCACAGTTTTTTTCCATCTCTTTCAAAGTTTAGGGACTCTGTTTTCTCTCTCCAACTTTCCTGTCTGGCTTGCAGCTTGGCTCTCAGAAATTTGGCCTTAGCATGTTGGTAAATATTGTAGTAGATAGGTAGTAAAGAGGGGAGTGAGGATCATGGAAAGAAGAGACTGACTGATCTTTATTTCAAAAGGGTTAAGAATTGGGCATGCAGGCCCGTCTGACATTCTGCCCTTTATCATACATCTTCACTCTATTCCAGACATTCTACAAATATGCTACTCATGTAACAAACATAATTAACACTGAAACTGACAGACAAAAACATTTACGTTTTGCTCTTATCCATTCACTCAGTATAGAAGTAACTACATATATATATAAATGACAGCCTACTAAACAAAAATTTCGGGACTATTCAGAATAAACAACAATAATGTAATGAGAGAGTGATACAGTGGTAATCTAGCCAAGATAATGGTTGGTGGTATAGGTGAATGTGGTTGGGGTTGAGGGTTTAGTCTAATGTTTAGTGAGGAGTCTCTAAAATATGTGTTGCAAGTGAGGAAGGAGTAGAACTTAGTACAGAGGAAAAATGATTGTGGAGAAAGGGAATGTTAAGTATTGTTGAATTTCAAGTTCAAATCATGTGGTTCCAGCATCCCACATTCCTTAAAATAGTGGTTTTCACATGCCAGGCAGCTTCTATCACCAGAGTGACATGTTTAATGGCCGTTACCAAAAAATTAAATCTGAGACTGGTTGGGTCTGTTAAAATGATTAGGGACTGGCTTAGAAGCATGCTGGGAGATATCATACAGATGTTTCTGCATACAGTCACCTAATCTGAAACCAGTGTCACCAGTATATGTTATCATACACCTTTTGCATTACAGGACTCACATGTGAATACCTCTTGGAGAGTGAGCATAGTTTTTGGAAAGGTAATCATCTTCATTCTCCCAGACAACCACACAGGTGACACAGAGAGGGTGGCTGCATTTTCTGGTTTAAAATATAATCTATTGTTGGAGCTGAATGAGCTGACAACATTGAAAATGGCCTTTGCCTGAGTGAGATGAGTTGCCAGCAACTCTGGAGGATGTGATGTGGTGTCTGTTGTTCTCTGCCACAGGCACACTGGACCTATTTTCAACTCCTAGTATAGATGGTATCTCAACCTGCAATGTCATGTTCTCAGTTGGATAATGAGTGCTGCTACTTTTAGCTGGCTGTTTCAATCATATGATGGAATTTGCAAGCTTTGTATTGTCATTTCCACAGATTAATTTTGAATCCACTACAGGAAATAAAATCTTTCTAGTTATAGAAAACAAAAGTACAGTTCTGCACTAGTCTTTTAACAAAGGCCATCTGAGTTTAGGCTGACAGTTTGCAAACTTAAAATATTTCTGTGATGTTGAAACATACAGGCCACAAACTTCACATAGGAAATTGTACAGCAGGAGCCAATAATAACTCTCTTTCTCTCTCTATCTGAACCTTTGGGTGGCCAAGGCACTCCACAAGAGTTTTCCACAGACACCTGTCTCCTGCCTCCCCCCCCCCCACTCTTGCCCAGGTGAGCCCTCTACTGTTCTTTGTCATTCTTCTTCATGCCTCCTTTGGTCTACCCGTCCTCCTGTTCCCACGAGGTGTCCATCTCAGTGTTATTTTTGGTAACGAGTCACCAGTCATCTGAAGCACAAGTCCCAACCACTGCCAGTGTCTTTCCTCATTAATCAAAGCCAGCGGCTTCATCTGCATTTCTGCCAGCAAGGTGTTGTTTCTTAAGTACTCAACAATAACCATAAGTAAATTATTGCAGTTAAATCTGTGTAAAAAAAAAACCAACCACGTCAAATAGTAATGCCTGTCCTTTTCCTTTTTTTTTTTCTGCTCTTGCTCAGGTAAGCCTCTTTGGAGCTCAGATGAAAAGAACTCGTGACAACAATCAACTCTTTTGATATCACTGGAAATGTAGACACCTCTACAACTGGTCTCTTATTCACCACTAGAAGTAACCTATCAAAATAATGACTGGACATTTCACCCCACCCCCCCACGAAAAGAAAAACCTGTGTATCTCATTCTCTCACCACCACCAACACAAAAAAAAAGACCACTAGCACCACCACCCCAACCCCCCCCCCAAAAAAAAAACTAATATCAGTTTAACCTCATGTTCTACCACAGAGAAAAAAACCTCATCAGCACCGTCCCCACCCCCACCCCCCAAACTATAATATCAGTTCTACATGTTCTACTATAAAGAAAAAAAAACCTCATCAGCACCTTCCCCACCCCCACACCCCCCAAACTATAATATCAGTTTAACCTCATGTTCTACCATAGAGAAAAAAAAAACCTCATCAGCACCTTCCCCACCCCCACACTATAATATCAGTTTAACCTCATGTTCTACCTTAGAGAAAAAAAAAAACCTCATCAGCACCTTCCCCATCCCACACCCCCCAAACTATAATATCAGTTTAACCTCATGTTCTACCATAGAGAAAAAAAAAAAACTTCATCAGCACCTTCCCCATCCTCACACCCCCCAAACTATAATATCAGTTTAACCTCATGTTCTGGGCCGGCTAGCGTAGTGGTTAGAGCACTCGTCTAGCAACCAAATGGTCGAGGGTTCGAATCCCCAGCTGAGCGGGATTTTTTTTCCGACCAATACGGCCCCGAGGTCGACCCAGCCTCGTAAAATGGGTACCAGAGAAAATCTGGGAAGTAAAGGCAGCGAGGAAAGGAACTGGTCACCCTACCTCATACGCTGATGACCCAGCATAATGAGGTCTCTAACGCTTCATGATTAGTCATGCCAGTAAAATTCTGTTAAAAATCATAATGGGTAGACTTCGAAAGAAAATAGAAGAAGAAGTCAATATGGTCCAAGCTGGCTTCAGGCAAGGAAGAGGATCAAGAGATCATATATTCAATCTAAGATTAATAATAGAGAAATGCAGGGAGTTTAATGTGAATCTATATTTATCCTTTATAGACTACTCAAAGGCATTTGATTGTGTACAACACCAGAAACTTTGGGAAACAATGGAAAAAATGGGATTTCCAACACATTTGATACAATTAACATCACTGCTGTATTTAGACCAACAAGCAGCAGTAAGAATAAATGGTGAAACACAGTTGGTTTGACATAAAACAAGGGGTCCGTCAGGGGTGCATATTGTCACCCTACTTATTTAACTTGTATACTGAAAATATAATGAGGAATGTTAGAGAAGATGTAGACAAAGAATATTACGATGCCATAACAGTTGGAGGTTATGAAATACCAGAGATTAGATATGCTGATGACACAGTATTGCTGTCCACAACACAAGAAGGAATGGAAAAACTAATTATGTCAGTCCGCAAGAACAGCGAAGAGCAGAACCTCTATCTTAATGCAAAGAAAACTAAAGTGATGACAACTGACAAAACAAACAAGGCAACTGAAATATGTATCAATGAGGAAAAACTGGAAGAAGTGGAGAGTTTTGAATATCTTGGATCACTACTAACTAATAATGGAGATACAATGAGGGAAATTAAAAGGAGGACATCTATTGCTCTTCAGAAAGTAAAACAAATAAAGAATCTGTGGAGAGGAGCAGACAGAACCACAAAAATAAGATTTTTAAGGGCATGCATCTTTCCCATCGCAACATATGCCTGTGAGACCTGGACACTTAACAAAACAGCTGAGAAACACATAAATGCCTTTGAATGTAAATGCTATAGAAGAGTTCTCCAAATATCGTGGACACAAAAAAGAACAAATATATCTATACTGCAAGAGCTTAATATTGAAGAAGGCTGGCTAGTAAAGAGGATTAAAGAGAGAAAACTTAAATATTTTGGCCACATTAAACGTCATGATAATTTAGAGAAGACCATATTGGAAGGATACATAATGGGAAAAAGAAAGAGAGGAAGACCGAAACGAAGATGGCTGCAAGACATCGTTGATGATCTGGAAATGGATGCAGCAGCAGCAGGCCATCTTGCTCACAACCGAGAGGCCTACAGGAGTGCTGTTTGGGAGGCAAAGTTCCGCAAGGGACATGCAAAGGAATGAATGAATGAAACGCTTCACCCCCTACGGCATTTGCTATGGGACTATCTTTACTTTTTTACTCATGTTCTACCTTAGAGAAAAAAAAAAAAACCTCATCAGCACCTTCCCCACCCCCACACACCCCCGCCCCAAAGAAAAAAAAACATGGGTTAAAAAATGTCATTCCTTCCTCCTTCAGGATTAAAAAAGCCCCAGACTGCTCTCTCCATTCACCATCATCACTCACTACTCACTCACTCACACACAACACACTCTTACTTACTTTCAATATCTCGCTCTCTCACACACAACACACTCTTCTTACTCTTAATATCTCTCCCTCTCTCTCTCTCACACAACACACTCTTCTTACTCTCAATATATCTCTTTCTCTCACACAACACACTCTTATTTACTCTCCATCTCTCTCACACAACACACTCTTACTTACTCTCAATATCTCTCTGTCTCTCTCACATACACACACAACACACTCTTATTTACTCTCAATAGCTCTCTCTCTCTCTCACAACACACTCTTCTTACTCTCAATATCTCTCTCTCACAACACACTCTTACTTACTCTCAATATCTCTCTCTCTCTCTCTCACATAAAACACACTCTTATTTACTCTCAATATCTCTCTCTCTCTAACACACAACATACTATTACTTACTCGAAATATACATCTCTCTCTCTCACACACACAACGCACTCTTACTCTCAATATCTCACTCACACAAAAATAATTATTTGAAAAAAAAAACCAAAAACTGGCTCTTGTTGGTCTTGAACCCACTACCTTGGGCTGCAGAGTCTAGTGCCACAGACTCCAGTGCATGTTAACACATATTTTATTCATCCATCCATAAAAAAAACAAAACAAAACAAAACAAATAAAAAAAAACTATAACACTTACAGCTGACCATTTTGTATATGAACTATAAGTTGAAATTTAAATCACAAACTTCCAAATTGAGCTGCAGTAAACCTATCACCATCTGTGGCTAATACTGTCACCAGATACTGTCATGACAGCATCACTCACTGACCTTTTTTGGCACATACTATGAAACCTTTGGCACTATGTAAGCAATACAAGTCTGTCTATACTAAAATATGAACTTAGCAAGCAACAAACAATTCCATCTTCTGAAGAAATGGTAGGTTCAGCACTATGTAAACTATGTAAGGGCAGCCACCCTTGATTTATAACTACAATGGCCAACAGGATGTTAGGGCAGGTGATTGCATTTTGTCCATGCCCTATGACTGTGCGAGTATTATGTGGCAACTATACCTGAGATTTTACAGTAAGTGAATATAACTCCTTAAATTTTCACAAAGCGTGTATATACTTTGTAAATCTAAAACTTGAAGGATATAACGCAACACAACAACTGCTCTGTATCACAAATTAGACAGACTTTATATGTGACATACAATGGGGATATAAATATGTGCATGTATTACATTTCAGATGTGTATATGCTGTGGTAAATATGTTGAAGAGATTCATCACATTCTAGAGACGTAATCTTCTTCTTCAGCTTTCCTGCAGATAAAGTTTGCCTCCATTCCTCTCTATTCCTAATCTTCTCTCTCCAGTTGGTGACACCAATTTCTTTTATATCCTCTTCTATGTTGTCTTTCCAAATCTATCTAGGTCTACCCTTTTATCTTGGTTCCCTCATTTCTTGTGCATACATAATTTTCATTTGTATGTTCTCTTCCATTCTTTCTACATGGCCCAACCATCAGTCTGTTCATTTTCAAGACATTTATAATTCATTGGGATTTAAATAAGCTAAGTTCAGTGTTTCTTCTAGCTCTCCATTCTCCACTGTTGATATCCTGTATGGGCCCAAAGATTATTCTTAGGATATTGTTCTTAAAGATCTGCAATTGTTGTTCATCTTTCTTTGTTGTACTCCACATTTATGATCCATACATGACAGCTAGTCTTATTATAATTTTGTTATTTTGGTGTTTTGGGACAGGATTTTGGATTTTAACAGGTGCTGTAAAGCGAAGTAAATTTTATTCCCTATCTGTACTCTGCTTTTAATTCCTCGCTTACTATGTTGCTTCTGTTGAAGGTTGTGTCTAGATATTTGTATTTTTCTGCTTTCCTAATGATATCTCCAATATTTATATAATCTGGATCATTCTGCTTCTGGTCTCTTGATATTCATATGCTCTGTCTTCTCTTGGTTAATGGTCAAGCCCACTTTTAGTGCCACATCTCTCAGGTGTATGCAGGTATTGATGACTTTTTGCATAGTTTCCCCCACCAGGTTGATGTCATCAGCATATCCTAGTATTTTAGCTTGTTCTTCTGTACTGCTTTCTTCTTTCACTTTTCTGATTACCTTTTCTAGTACTAGGCTGAATAGTAATGGAGATAATGTATCACTTGTTTTAAACCAGTTCTTATACAGAAGGGTTCTGACTTTTTTCCTTTATATATTACAATATTTTGTGCATCCACCACACATATTCTGGTCAAATTGATTATTAGGTATCTCAGTTTTTTTCATAATTTTCCATAAGCTGTTCCTATCTATGCTGTCAATTTGAAGTAAATGAATAAAAGTACTTCTTTTCCATATTCCCAGTACTTTTCTGCTCTTTGATGCAGATAAAATATTTGGTATGTGGTTGATCTATTCTTCTTAAAACCTGCTTGACAGTCTCCCAGCATGTTCTCACTGTATGGTTTTAATCTATTTAAAATAAATAATATTTTGTAGCTCGTTTGTAGTAATGATATTCTCTGTAGTTTTCAAACTTGCTCTTATCGCCTTTTTTTTTGAATACTGGGATCAGTAATGATTCTCTCCATTCACTAGGGAGTTTTTCTTCTCTCCATATTTGTTGTATTAGTGCACATATCTGTTCATGTAAATTTAAACCTCCTTCCTTAATCAGTTCTGCAGTAATTCCATCTGAACCAGTGGCTTTATTGTTTCGTAGAAACATGATGCTGTAGATGACTTCTTCTAAGTCTGGTTCCTCTATTCTGGGTTCACAAGTCTGTATTTATTCGTGTGGTAATGTGTTTATATGTTTTTCACAGTTTAGTAGTTCTTCAAAATATTCTTTCCATCTGGTACAGACTTTCTCTTCATTATTTACCATCTTTCCATTACTGCCCTTCGCTCTGTAGAGGTTTATACCCTTGCTTTACTGTTCGCAGTTCTTCACAGAATTCTCTGCTTTTCTTATTTTGATGGCATGTCTGCATCTCGCTTACCATGTCTTTCATATATTGTTGTTTTGTTGGCAAATAACTTTTTGAGTTTCTTTACACTATGTGTAGTACTTCTCCTCATTCGTTTTATTGTTCATGTCATTCAGCCACATCTGTCTTGCTGTTCTTTTCTTTATGACTGCCTCTCTGCAGACTTCATCAAACCATTTCTTTCTTTTACTTATGGTCTTGACTCCCATGCATTCTTCTGCCGTATTCTTTATAATGGTTTTTATATATTCCCATCTGTCATCAATGCATTTATTTTCTTCATTCCCTCTTGTGTTTATCTTATGGTTTAGCTCTTTTCTGAATTTTTCTTTAGTTTCTTCTCTTTTCAAAGCATCTCTATTTATTACTGATTTGCTTTTATTTAATTTAATATAAAAATTTCTTCAGTCTGAATTTTAGTTTATCTCCCACAAGATAATGTCTGTGCTGCATTCAGCCCCTCTGTAACTTCTGATCTGAAGTATGTTTTGTATGCTTGGTATCAATTAAAACATGGTCTATCTGGTTGCATGTTAGTTTATTGGGTGATTTCCATGTTTGTTTATGGATGTTATTATGAAATCTGTGCTGCTTATTCTCAATCTATAAGCTTCTGCCATATTTATTAGTCTCCATCCATTATCATTAGATGTTTCATGCAGACTTTCATTTTCCTGTGGTGTGTCTGTGTGACTTCTCCATTCCTATCTTTGCATTGAAATCTCCTAGTATTATCAGTATATCGTGTTTCTGGATCTTCTCTATTACTCTCCCTAACATGTTGTAAAATTCTTCTTTGACTTCATCCTCTGTATCTTCTGTTGGCGCATGCACATTAATCATTGTTATATTTTTCTTTGTTCCCTTGATGTGGATCTTGCTGACTCTTTCATTGGTGGCACTGAAGTCCATCACTAAGCCCCATACTTTTCTCTTGATAGTAAAACTTGTTCCATGTTCATGTCTTCCATTGGTAATACCTCCATATAATAGTACCATTTCCCCTGTGACTGTTATATCTTCTCTAAGTCATCTGATTTCCTGTAATGCTGTAACGTCCATGTCATACCTACTTAGTTCATCTGCTAGTTCTTTAGCTGCCCCTTGTCTGTATAAGCTTCTTATATTCCATGTTCCAAGTCTCATAATATTTTTGACGTTCCAACCTAGAGATGTAATCAGAGAAAAATATACCAATATATCCTACTTTGGATATGCCGCATATGGCAGGTTATAAGCTTGTGTATGATAACACATTGAGACAGTACATTTACCATACATGATGATTTATGTTTCACATATAAAAACAAGATATTTTACTCACAGCATCCTCGCTCTGGGTTGAATTAAACTCTTTTCCTGGCAAACGTACAAAAGCATTTGGCACTGCATACCCATCAGGATCTATTACTGCCTCCTTCTGATCGGCGGTAACGACTTGTGGTGGTGTACTCATATCACTGCCAAGTGTGCTACCTCGACAGACGTGAAGACATTCCGAACTTAGGCTTCGAGAATGTGAAAATTTTTGTGAAAACTCATTAAAATCAGGTGGTGGTGGAAGCCTGTCGCTGGCACGCCTGGTGTGCGCATTTAATGTCTTCATTCCCAGATACATGTGACTGTGGGGTAAAACTGGCTCAGGCTGGTTAGATTTAAAATTTTCAAAAAGATTGATGGACGAGACTGACAGTGTAACTGAGGGATCAACTGAGTTAGGCCGTCTCCTTGGCGGTGGTGGTCTCAAAGGTGGACGTTGGCATAAGGTGACACCATCTTTCGGAGGAAGCGGTGGTGGCACAGAAGAAGAGATACTGGCTGGTTGCTGTATTCTGGGTACAACAATAGGAGCTGTAGTTTCTTCTACAGCTTCTCCTCTGTTTGAGTTTATATCAGAAATACTTGGCTTCTTTCTGCTGACAAATATATTCTGAGATTCTGATTCAGTGTTCTGTGAAACAACAACTTTAACTCTGAGATAATCATCATGAGCATGAGTTCTTGGTGGCTTTGCTGGTGGCACTGTTTCTGGCTGTGGTGGTAAATGTAAGATGACCTCTTGTGGATTCAGTGCTTTTGTCTCAGGGACCATCTGAAAGTCTTGGTTTACTGATCTCTGATGAGTAATATCTGTCTTTTTTGCAGGAATATTGGGCACTACAAGCTTAGGAGGTACTGCTGACTTTGTTACATTGCTTGAAGAAGCATTATTGTTTGCTGCAACTGTTGTATATGACCAGTTTGCTTCCAATTTCTGATGTACAGCATTTTGGGTCAAATTGTAGGGTGGATTGTCTAAACTGTGGAACTTTCTCCCACCACCATGCTCAGTCTTAAACTGCTTTTCAACTTCATTTGATGTTCTCATACTTGAATGCCTTTTCACCAGGTCCGGTTTCTGAGGCAAGGCAGGTTTACATCTCTTTGGCACATCAGGAGACCCTAATTCCTGTGACGTTTTTCCATGATCTTTCTCAAAATGAGCAGCAATGTCTGCTTTGTTCCTTCCTAGAGCTGGTGCACTGGCCTTCCTTTTCTCTTCTGTTTTGAGTGGGCTGTCAACACTTTTAAAAGGACTGCTCAGTTTGGCACTTGAGCCACAAACATCTGAGTTGCTTCTCTGTCTGTTCTGGACATCATCAAGCTTTTCACCAGAAACATTCTCTGATGCTTTGATGCTGCCACGTGAAAGTCTTGGTGCAGGTTTGGGCGGCACAGCAGCAGAACAAGAAGCAGAACTTTTCTCTGGCTCTTTATTCTCTGTCTGTGAAGACAAAGCACTGGCCTTTAAAGACAGGACCCTTTTAGCGACCGTGGGGCTGCACTTCCCGGCCTCTTTAACCTGCTCATGAAGTGCTTCTGAAGTAGATGATGGAGTCAAACCAAGTGAACAGGAGAAGACTGGGGTCTGCAGTTTCTGTGGTTCAGGTCCTTTTGAGAGAAACATGTGATGTGATGGTGACTGGGACACCTGATGTGATGGTGACTGGGACACCTGATGTGATGGTGACTGGGACACCTGATGTGATGGCAAATGGGACACCTGATGTGATGGCAAATGGGACACCTGATGTGATGGAAACTGGGACACCTGATGCGATGGTGACTGGGACACCTGATGCAATGGCGACTGAGGCATCTGATGTAATGGTGACTGGGATATCTGGTGAAAAGGTGACTGGGTCATCTGATGACATGGTGACATCACCCGACTAGGAGGTGGTGGTCTGACAGGGCGTGCTTTATCTGATCTGATGACACTGCCATCTTGACCTAAAAAAAAAAAAGCAAGAAAAATAAATGCTTGCACAATGTGCATCAAACATCAATGTGCACGCACACACAAGCATCAAACATCAATGTGCACACACACACAAGCATCAAACATCAATGTGCGCACACACACACAAGCATCAAACATCAGGAAAAAAAATAACTGACTAATAAAAAATGACAACACATGGAAAAAAAAAAAAAGTGAAAATGAAACTTGGTTAAATACTCACATCTGGTCTTTAAACATTTCAATTTAATAATTTGCATAATATACTCATTCTGATTACTCCATAACCAATATACTGAAAATGTTCATAATTTTCATTTGAAATCTTAATAAATGTCACTTGTTCATACAGGATTTTGAATCTGAGATTTTAAAATAAATACCATCTCATTAATTTAGCCAACAGAAGAATAAATAAAACTGCCTTCTCCACCTCCAACCAGTGATCATGTTAACCGGCAATTATCGGTAAATTACAAATAAAAAGCAAGAAAAACCGAAAGTTTTGGAGGTTGTCGGTTAATGTAACCAGTTTATATTATCAAAAACCTTGTAAAAATCAACAAGCTAAATCAGCTGGAAGATAACTGTTGCCAGCAGGATGATGATGCTTTCATGGAGGTGAACAGTCACTTTGACTTTGGTTCAGAATGTGAGCATTTTGTAAATAGTAAATGTTGTAGCACATAAGGTGAGAAAAATTTCACACAAACACTGAATTCTCATTGATGTTTGTAAAGTGCGTTTAATTGTACATTTAAAAAAAAAAAAAAAGATACTAAAAGTTGTGTTGACAACATTGGTATTTCAGAGAGCACTTCATGCAAAGTGAAAGACAGGCACATCTGTACTGGTTTTGAAAAATCCTAGTGCCATCACTGCATCTGTCTCAAAATTTTAATATGACTTTTTAAGAAAGAGTTTATGAAAAGCTTTATACAAAGCAATTTAAGGTCTCTGTGTGTTGTAGCATTTGCATGCCATAGGTGTGTGAAGTGTTAGTGCCTTCACATTTCAAGGCCACCACTACAGCATTTTAGGTAGGGGTGAATTTAAAGTATTACTCAAAATATGTCACTGGTATCATGGGGTTTTCAATGTGTTTTATTTTTCAGTCATAAATTTGTGGTTCTACTTTTAAAGACTTCTCTATCTTTAAAAGTAGAAGACTGTCTTGGAAGGGTACATAATGGGAAAAAGAAAGAGAGGAAGACCAAGGCGAAGATGGCTGCAAGACATCGTTGATAATCTGCAAATGGATGCATCGGCAGCAGGGCATCTTGCTTACAACCAAGAGGCCTTCAGGAGAGCTGTAAGGTAGGCAAAGTTCTGCATGGGACATGCAAATGACTGACTGACTTTTAAAGCTTACCAGTTTCTATGATTCTTCTTTCATCATCTGATTCTCCAGATGGAAGGCGTCTCACCACTCCTTCCTTAGTGGGGCAGGACATTTTCTGTGTTTGATTCGTTTCTTGTACACAATGCTTTTTTCAGATACATTTAGCTTCTTCTGTGAGCAGAATCCTTTTGGGCTTCTCCATCTGATAAAAAAAAAAATGTCACAGCACTTCATTAAATTTCTGAATCTGAAAAATGTGAACATATATGCATAATGAAAAAGCATCTTCAATTTTATGGGGAATTTATACATTTCTCTAACATTTATGGCTTCTTAAATTTAACTGGTAGATGAGAACCAATTCCTCTAGCATCCTCACTTGCTTGACCTAATTCCTATGTAGGTTCTCTTCTGGAGTTGGGTATAAGATTAAATCTATAGCAGGCATGTAAACACACAGTAAAAACTGGAGAGCAAAGCATTTGTGATATAGCTGAAAGTGTTATTAGCTTTATGGTCTGAATCATCATCATCATTGCACTCTGGACATGTCCATAGGAGCTCAGAACAACCACACCCCCCCCCCCCCACATTCATCGGCGTCCTGCAGTTGATGGTGCCTGTCCTGTGTTGGTTGTCAAGTCCTCTCATGCATGCAGTATGCCTTTCATTCCAGGCTGTGCCAGTTTGTACTCCCAGCTCTCTCAAAGTCCTCCACTCTGTCTGTCTCTCTGAACACGTTAGCAATATCAGTTTGATCCAGTGGTTATCCATCTGCGATGATGGCAGAGCCAGCCAACCTATCAGCTTGTTATCAGCAGGTTAAGACTGTGAAATGGGACAAATTCTACAAAAAAAGTGTTCTCTGAAAGGCCCCTGGCACCTTCACCAGAGCATGACCAGCACCACATGATGCAGAGGAATCCCAGACCTTCAGAGCACAGACTAGATATCGCATAAAATCTGATGAGAGCAAAGAAAGTGCCCTCCTTGCACGCTACACAGAGCAGGCCTAAAGAAAGGGCCCTCCCTGCACACAGCACAGAGCAGGCCTAAAGAAAGGGCCCTCCCTGCACACAGCACAGAGCAGGCCTAAAGAAAGTGCCCTCCCTGCACACTACACAGAGCAGGCCTAAAGAAAGGGCCCTCCCTGCACACAGCACAGAGCAGGCCTAAAGAAAGGGCCCTCCCTGCACACAGCACAGAGCAGGCCTAAAGAAAGTGCCCTCCCTGCACACTACACAGAGCAGGCCTAAAGAAAGGGCCCTCCCTGCACACTACACAGAGCAGGCCTAAAGAAAGGGCCCTCCCTGCACACAGCACAGAGCAGGCCTAAAGAAAGGGCCCTCCTTGCATGCAATACAGAGCAGACTTACCAGAATGATGAAACTGCAAGATTGAGGATTAAGATGATAATCTCAGAGCTGTGAGAGGAGCTGGTGCTGAATAAGGAATATACCATCACAACTGAGGCCATTTATGCAATGGACCAGATATGACGTTATTAGTCATATGCTAAAGCATGCCTGACATGAGATTTACTGCAAGTTTGATGTACTCTGAGATACATGAGATGTTCATACTGAAGTGTTGTAAAATAAAAACTAAAAACTTGAAGATGGCACATGAAGCTTTGAATGAAGCTTTTTTTAATCTTTTTTTTTTTTTTTGGTTTCAAAATAAATAACTTTAAAAATACTAGCATTTTTTTCTGGTGTCCAGATTGACTGGGCAGTTGTACCACTAATCTGGTGGTACCAAGTCCGAGCAGTGGGTTTTTTTTTTTCTGGTATCAGCAAACCAAAAGGCTCTGGGGTCCACCCAGCCTAAAAAAAAATGGGTACCTGTGAAAACTGGGAAGGTAAATGCAGTTAGGTGTGATAATGACAGCATCATATTTTCATGTGTAGGTCTTCGAAATACGGGCCTAACACCATATTCCCAAATATAATGACATGGAAATGGGGATTTCACCATTTTTTAAAACATTCTTTTCTGGCAAACTCTATATATTGATGTCCGTTAACGTCTAATACAAAAAAATGTGATTTTCAGCAGTCTGGCTCTAGAAAAGTTACCATTTTGATTCCTTCACTGTGTCTTTGCAAATTTTCAGTTTGAGTCTTATTTTCTGCTTATTTGCTATCAAATTCGGGTCCTCCACTGTATAGATTATTATTGCATTAATTGGAAAGCATCTGTCTAACACTATATGAAAATGACTAGTCGTTTTTACATGTCAAAAAAGATGTTAACAACATACACAAGGTCGCATGCACTGTGGCAAACGACAAGGATATTTCTTTTCAAAATGATTGTTTGTCATGAAAATGAACACGTATGCGAATAAAATATAGGAATATGATTATATATTGACAGATGCGTTTATAGATGTGTCATTTTTAAGAAATCCATCGTCAAAGACATTAGTCGTTATAAAGGAGAACGAAAAATGGCATCGATTTTAGTTTTCATTGTGAGATACCTTGTTGTGCACTTAATAGAAGAAAATCTGCCATCTAAACTTCATCCTCGGACACAAATTCCCGACACATTTTCTGTAATTCACTTGTTTTGTCATTTTCTGAAAGGCTCAGCCTTAATCCTTTGTTATATTCGATTTTTAAAAATCAATAAAATTAAATTTCTGATGTCATTGAACACAGGGTGTAGTCTCCAAAACAAGTTCTGTTACTCTCATCTCTTTTGTTTGAAATTTTAGAGTTACTTTTCTTTAGGAACATATAGTATTTCCTTTTCCTGTTAAGAAAGCATCAAAATGGTAAGATTGATATTGCTTGTGTGATAAATCGTGAAATATCCACCATTTTATATAAGTAATAAGAATGGAAGTCGTAATTTTCGTTGTCTCTTAAAACATAGCTAGTGGTCGAACACACAATTTGGATGTCGCCGTCTTTGTTACAGATTAAAAACATGATATGAGGACGCCGTATTCAGTGGTCGTCTTGTGTCGTGTTATCAGAATTGCACTCGATAGTTTGAAATGTATTCGTCCCTTCCTCTTTAAATTATTGTTGAATAAAGGGTACATACGAATTTCCGTTCATACGTATAGCACTTAGTTATAACTGCTCTATCCAGACTTTTTCCCCCTCCTCCAACTGCTGTTTATGTCCCTTGCAACATTGACTGTTTATGTAAATATTTAAAAGTCTTAATTTTTGTTGAGAATATTTACACTGTCAGGATGTTCCATAAGGCTAAATTCCCTTATCTTATATCTTTCCTGTGCCGTTAAATGTCACATAGGGCTCGCAAAGTAGTTCGCCAATTTTTCCTGTCTTCGGCGAGTCTTTCAACCTCATCAAAGGATTTTATGCCTGTTAATTTGACCTCTCTTAATAATGTCCTTTTCAGTTTCAAACAGTCTGCCTCTTTTTCTTCGGCCTATTGTGTTCCACTTGATAGCTTGTTTTGGGATTCTCTGATCATTTCTTCTCATCAAGTGACCAACATATGTCCATCTCCTTTTCCTGATCACCCATGAGACTGGTTGTTGTTCAGTCATCTGTCTTATCTCTGCATTGTTCTTGAATTCATTCCACTTGATGCCAAGTATTTTCCTTAGGCATTCCCTTGCACAGTGTAAAAGACTAGGTTTCCTTTTACAGTGTAAGACATTCTCAGCATGGATGGTATGGGGTTGAGTTCCAGTCTAATCAGTGATTATTTACCGTCATTTGAAAACGAATTTTCACATCCAATTTGTACCAAAGGTCAAGGATGTAGGATCAGTACTTCAGACATTCAGCCCCGACTCTTTCTCTTCTGCCTTGCTCCCTTTGGATTATATTAGATTACATTACTGCTGACAGATACTCCACTCTTTCCTTCTCTGAAAGAAACTAAAACAGACATCATATGCTGAGGTTAAGCCACACCTCTGTCTTGTGTAGAAACATGGACATTAAATAGGAAAGTGGAAGCAAAAATTAAGGCCCTTAATCTGAATTCTCAGACAAACAGGACAAATTCAGTGGACAGTGAAGAAAACGGTTAAAATATTCTGTTCTTTTGAAGAGACAATGCAGTAATGAAAAACCATACTTGAGGGAAAAGTTGATGAGAAAAGGTGCATGAGGGCACCAATGTAGATGATTGACAACATAAAGAGATAGATTCAGCTTGGCCGAGTGCACCGTTTAGACAAGGGAAAGAGTTGGATGGCAATTGCAATCAGTGTTCCGAGGGGAGGTGGCACATGATTATGTTCTGTTGTACCAAATTTTGCTAATGTGTGCTAGTTTCACATACGCAGTTGACAATTTTTTTTTAAAATTGCACACAGCCAACATTTTTTTTTTTCACCATATTTTGTGGAACTAATCTTCTGTAATTCATTCATTCAGCTTTCTGAGCCATTGTTGCAATCAAGACTTGTCTCCTTTCCTCTCTGCTCTTAGTCTTCTCCTGCCAGTTGTCCATCTTGAGGGCTAACTCTTTCCATGCCGGAGGAAGAAACACGGACGTGTTGTGGAGTGCCAGAGTAAAAATGCGGGTCTTGATATGTTAGGGGGTATAGTTTGAAAATGGAATGGAAAACAGTATTTCCATGTACTTCTGTATACTTAATATGTTTCAAAGTATAGCTAAATGAATGAAAATTTCATAAATGCAGAGTTTTTTAGGAAAAAAGAAGTAATGTGATGTTTTTAGACACTGATTGTGGCCAGCTCACCATCGGCGAGGTCTAGATATGCACTACTTACCATCTGAGATGTGTAGATCTACTTGTATTGTGATTCTGTGTTGCATTCTCGCTGAATGAATGTCTGAACTAACCTCCTAACTTCTCCTCCAGTTGTCTAAATATGTTTAGATCTACTTGGAATACATTCAAGAGCAGCGGGGTGGCCATAGGCTATGTCCATACCCCTGTCTACATCGTCAAAAATTGAAAAATTTCCATGCTTCTTGTCCCTTTTCTCGCTCGGCAACGCTCGTAACTAGGCACTTTTTCACCATTTTGAAAAGTGTCACAGGAATCGCAGACGAAATATGTACAATCTAAATGTTACACCGGTTTTATTGAAACAAACAATGATCATTATAATGACCATTGGCACGCATCGGGTATACCAGAAGCATCATTAAAGTGACCAAAGGCACCGAAAGAGCTAATAGATCTTCCATATTGTCATGCCATTGTTGTCTTTGTCTGCCACCTTTTACCACTTCTGTACAAACCCTTATTGCCCGTCTATTCTCGTCCACCTTCTGAAAGTATTTGAGCCATCTGTCTGTTTTTATAATGGTAGTTATAGGTGGAGCTTGGAATAGCATGTGAATTTGTTATTTCTAATTTTCCATTCTTGTGATTTAGGATCATCACTTACTAATACCAGAATACTAAGAAAATGGCAAATGATAATGCCTATGTATGAAAGGATAACTGGTTGTAATGTTTTTCTGAAACTGCAGTGAAGAGAATTGACAGTGGCATTGATATGGAATGTAGTGAATGGAAAGTTAAATAGAGATAGCGGTTGTCCATATTTCTCAACTTCCTGTTTGTGATCCACCAGAAAAATGTTATTTATATCTTTTAATCGTGGCTCCAAAAAGTTTGACTTGCTCTCATGATGTAGAAGAAAAGCGTAAAGAATGAATGCAGAGTAAATAAGGGACGGGGGGATAAACCAAGATTGTGGAAGTAGAATCATGATATAATGGAGGTTTATGGCCGGAAACATTAGTATGTGAAACATGGATGATGCATTATTTTTATTTAGTTTTTTTTTTTTCATGTTGATCATTGTAAAAGATCCATGCAGATCTCGTTGAGCTTTGTTTTTTTTTTTTCTCTCTCAAGACCACCAAGTTGAAGAAGACGAGAAAACTTCGAGGCCATGTAAGCCATGGACATGGCCGTGTTGGTAAGTGAAGCATAAGTCATCTCTTGTTTCCATCATTGGTATGAAATTTTGTTGAGTGAATGTCCTTATCAGCGAGAAAAAAAGCATTACAGTGCTACACAGTCAGTATTACTCTATGCTTGTGAATCTTTGACAACAGGCAGATAAAGCAGAAATTACAAGCAACAGAATGGTGTAATTTTGGTGAAAGATACTGCATATACTCTGGTTAGAAGTACTTAGAGAAACTGGTGAACAGCAAAAATTAGACAATGAAAATTCTGTGGACTTAACAAGAGAAAACAAAAGTTAGAGAACTGGATAGGCACTGGAAAACTTGAGGGAATGGGAGGTACAGAGAGTGATATCTTGCAGGTTGGCCAAGTGGCACAAGAAAGGAAAGGCACCTGAACTGATGGGAACACATTCTGCACTCTCCAGTGGTCTACGCTTAAGCCGGGTACCAGGAAAAGATAACAGATGGAAAACTGGAGCACATATGAACTGCTGATGGGATTCATGAATTTGACCCCATCTCCTTGTCTAGATAGGTGAGCATATGAAGGAGTGGGAAATAGCAAAGACTTGCAGAATGGAGAAACATGAAACCATTGCCTACTGACATGGTGTACATGAGTAACAAGAAAAGGTTGATTAAGAAACATTTTGCATTTTGGTATTCTGGGGCACATTCTTTGACATGTTTTTTTTTTCTCTTCCTATCTTGATAGTCACTTCAGATCTGTTTATGCAGTCTAAATCAGTCCTTAATTTAATATTGAAAAAAGAAAGTTCGTTTCAGATAATGAAATTTTCAGCAGTATATGGTACTTGTATGAACTCCCTATAACTGCGAGCTGTTCTTTGCAGCCGATGCTGTAGAGATGTTGAGGCAGAGCATGGTATCGGCAGTATATGGTAAGGCAAATTATTTTATTCACTCTTGAATACTTCACAGAGCAATAAGTCATAGGCTTTGCTTGCTCTTATTTCAACAGGCAAACACAGAAAGCATCCCGGAGGACGTGGTAATGCTGGTGGACAGCATCATCACAGAATCAACTTTGACAAATAGTAAGTACTATTATTTGCTTATGCGTCTTTTTATTTTTTATTTTCATTGGTCCTTCCTTACTTTGCATTATTCTTATTGGTTTCATTTTTTTTTTTCTTTTCAACTCAAGCTTTTGATCATGACTGTTCCCCCTCCCCTTTTTTTTCTGGTGTCTAGTTCTCTCATAAAAGGTACATTTTTATCAGCTTTTGCCCAAAAGTGCTTCCAACTCTGCCTTTTGACCATCATAAATGATACATTTCTGTTGACCACTTTTTTTTCTATTCTCCCAACTCTGTACATTCATATTGTGTGATCATTTTTAAGCAGAAAGTTATTTTATACAAAACATTGAAGTAACAATGAGAATTGTTGTAAATTACAAGTATATAATGTTTCCTAATAGTCCACAGACTGTCCTACATTAATTAAATTTTTTTTCACTTCGTTGAATTCTCCCAAATTTTCATCTTGCATTACATAATTCCACCATAGAGCATCTTTATATTTTTCCTCCTAAAATATTACAACATTGCTCACTTCGTCTTCCCCACCCACTTTTTTTTTCTTTTTTTTTTAAGTATAAATTCACACAAGATCAATGTTTCCCACATATTTTGTGGAAATGTTTGTGCTCAGTTATTGGGATTCCCGGGTATACTGCAGGTGAGGAAACAACTTGTCGTCTCCTGGGTGACCAGGAAAATATGTCAGTCATGTGATGAGAAGAAACAATCAGAGAATCCCAAAACAGGTTATCAAGTGGAAAGCGACAGGCCAAAGAAAAAGCGGTTGACCATGTGAAACTCTAAAGAGGACATTGTTAGAGAGGCCAATTTAGTGGGCATAACATCCCTTGATGAGGTTGAAAAGTTAGCCAAAAACAGAAAAACTTGGTGAACTACCATGTAAGCTCTGTGCGACATGTAACAGCACAGGAAGGATGTCAGAAGATATTCCCAGGCTGAACAAAAGATAGCCAAGTTCTTCGCTGTTACATCAGCTGTCAAGAGCTTTTAGCTGGCAGCAACAGGGAGATCCACCACCATTAGCCCAAAATCATAAATGAAATACTTTACTACACGCTTTTATGAAGAGGTGGGTCATGTAAGGTTTTCATTGTTAATAGAAAATTAAGAGTTTTATCATCATTGCCCAGTAACACTGATTTAGCTTGTCATGAACATAAATCCATTACTTCTAGATTCTTTCCATTTTTGACACTTGTATGAAGCTGATTGTGACGTAAGGTTTATAAAGTCAGGTGCACATGATTTTTTTTTTTACAGAATTTTTAGCCAGCGGTTAAAGTTCAGCTGGAGGCACCAGTCACCCAGCTGTAGAAATGGGTAGCTGGCTGTTCTTGGGGCAGGAAAGGAAAGACTTCCACGCATGATGTTGACCACATCATTTTGGTGTGATGACAAGTTCAAAGAAAATATGGGCACAAATACCATATTCCCTAGTTGCCTTTATGGCATAGTATGGATCCATTTACCTTGCTTCACTTTGCTCATATTCAATAAAATAACTTCTGCATTTACATTGAATCATATTTCTTACTCAGTGTACATTCGTGACACACCTCCACCGTAACTGTCCCCAAATCAGGGAGTTAACTTCACAGATTCTCTCATATACAATGTAAAAAGGGAAAAAGGCAGGATTTTCACATGTTTGTTAAGCTCAGAGAGTGATAGTAAAGTACAAGAATGTTGCACAAAACAAAAATGATCACGTCATAGTTATTTGTTATAGTCTGTATGGCAAAAAAACAACGAACGTAGATTTGCGTTCATAATGTAATATCTGGCATGAATCGGTGGTTTTTATTATTGTACCTCATTGCAGAAATAAGAGCATTAGCGACATGGAGGCTGATTTGCTTCATGAATAAAATCAGTTATTGTTCTTGATGTGTCAGATTGCTTAGTTTCTTTTCATTATGTCCAGTCATCCAGGTTACTTTGGGAAAGTGGGTATGCGCTACTTCCACAAGACCAATAACAAGTTCTACTGCCCGTCAATCAACGTTGACAAACTGTGGTCCCTGCTGAGTGAGCAGTCCAGAGCAAGATACCTTGACAAACCCTCTGACAAGGCTCCAGTCATTGACGTTGTTCAGGCTGTAAGTTGTCAAATAATCTATCATTTTTTTGTCTGTATCTTCAGTGTTTTTATAACCCCCCACCTCTTAGTAACAATTAGTTATTGGGGGGGGGGGGGGGGGGGAGAAAGAAAAAATCTGCTGTCATGCATTGCCACATGGATCATATTACTTTCTTCAGTCATTTATCCTTTGTGTATGAGCCTTTGACTTCATGAACAGACCTAAGAACATTTGCTTATGTGCCTGTGAGTTGAAAAGTAGGTTGATAATATCTGTTCTAAATTAGATGGTTTCCTCAGATTATTTTAGATGATTCATAACTTTCATTTGATGCAAATATATCTCGCAATCTTTCCTTCCAGGGTTATTACAAGGTTTTGGGTAAAGGCCATTTACCTAATAGACCTGTCATTGTCAAGGCCAAATTCTTCAGCAAAGTTGCTGAAAGGAGGATCAAGGATGTTGGAGGTGCATGTGTGCTGACTTCCTAAGAGTGGAAATAAATGTTTTAACACTGCTCTTTGACTTGTTCTCTTTATTGATTTGAAAGGGGAATGCTTTTATCATGTTAGACAGCCCAACATCTTGTACATGTGAGCGGTATGACAGGAAATCTAAGATGCTCCCACAAGAGGTTGCATCAGTAGAAACATTACCTCATATGTTGCGAGGCAATAAGTCATTACATGAACAATATGGAGCTATGCATTTTCAAAAACCCTACAAATCAACAATGCTTTAAGACAGATTGTTAATATGCTAATCACTCAAGAAACTAGTTTAATGACAAATAACATTCCACGTGTGTGTGTGTATGAAATAATTGACAATCAACATAAGTATTCATATTGTGTACAGATTTATTGTACAAAAGAAAAGCCCAAGCATATTCCTGTATATTTATATACTGGAACTTTTGTTTCATGAATCCACTAAAGTCAGCACATGTCTTGATTTTTATTACTGCTTCTGTGATAGAAAATGTCTTCGCTACACATTTTATATTTAACTTATAAAATCATAAATGACCTTAATGTTGTGAGTCTTTTCCATATTTCTCAATAGGGTGAAATCTGGGAGGCTTAGTATTTAGCTGTCCACAGAGGCCTAAGTGTTGTAGATCAGTTTTTCATACTTCTGTATTGCCTTCACATACCATCTTTTACATATGTGAAGGTACTAATATTTCACACCTCTACAGAATGCAGGTAAACATGGGACACTGTAAGAGTTGTTAATGAAAACATACTTGAACTGAAACAAGCAAATGTAAAATGTCCAGTTGTATTATGAAAAATATTATCTGGTGGGGTGGTCCCATGTTTTAAGGACTAGTTCCAGTAATCATATTACTTCACTCAGGGTGCCTAAATGTTCCCTAGTTTAAAATATGCATCCCATATTGTCCTGTATTCTCATCTTTATCGCTGGATGTTGAGAAACACCCACTTTTATTTCAAAATAATGTTTGCAGGAGGAATATTCACCCTGTAAAGATATACAAACAGGCCAGACTCTTAATTTTGAGTTTATGGTTTGCATCATCATCATCATCACTGCCACTCTGGACATGTCCACAGGTGCTCACACACACCCCCTCCCATATCCATCAGCATCCTGCTGCTGATAGTGCCCATTCTGTGTTGGCTTACAAGTCCTCTCATGTGCCCCACGTGCCTTTCATTCTTGGCTGTGTCAATCTAATCCCAGCTCTGTCTAAGTGGTCATGTAAATTCTCTTCTCTTGAAGTCCTCTACTCTGCCTGTTTCTCTAGGTGTATTGATAATACTGGGTGGTGGTCCATTTCTGATGATGGTAGTGCCAGCCAGCCTATCAGTTTTTTCATTGTCCTGGACGCCTGTATGCCCAGGGACATAGATGAAGGCGACTGAATCGTTGATCTCTGCAATGACTCAACAAACTGCCTTGACCTTCCAGATCATACTCGCTGAATCACTTAGAATGCAGACACAGGCATAGTCTTCTGACTCGGCCACATGAATTCTTTCGTTACTGTTATCACCATATTGCTTGTAGTCACAGTGAAGACACTGCAAAAATTGAGTTTAATATTGTAGCACATCCAAAAATTTACCATCCCATATTTGAATATAATAAATATTAATAGTAAATGGGAAAACTGAAATACAGTTACCAAGTTGGAGGTCACTATATGTTATATTAATTTTATTCTATCATAAGACATTTCAGAGTTCAAAATGGAATAAGAGGAATATTTTACATTTAAATGAAGAAAGACACTGCACCAGTTCAATTCCTGTGTATGTCACTGAAATAATGTCGTGACCCTTGGATGAAGCAGCAGCAGTTACATGAGATGGTTAGAATCCTCACTCTGTCACGCTTGTTAAATAAATAATTTGAATAAGGAGCTAATATGGCTTTAAAAAACGATTTCATCATTTATTGTAAAACATCCTCAGCAGCCATTAGACGAATATTTCAACCTCATAATCAGTTCTTTGTCTCTCATAATGTCTAATTAAAAAACCTAGACTTAAAATTAACTTGGACTTTGCTGTGTCAATGAACCTCTTGCATCTGTCGCTGGAATAAATCAAGTCTTTTTGTGTCTTATGCTTCTTCGCAGACCAGCTCTCGATGTTGTATAAGCTTTTCTGGAAGGTGTGTCTCCACTGCTGGCGTTCACTTCTGGCGCTGACCTTTTGGCTGCCTGAAACGCAGACATTTAAATCAAAATGTGATGAATAGCTTAATAAGGTGTACATATTTACAGGTGTGGTCAGGTCATTTGGAGGGGAAGTATCGTCAAAGAAAAGTCCTTTCAATGGTAGATTTAATTTTGGGAATAGAAAATAATCGCAGGGAGACAAATCTGGGGATTAGGGTGGATGGTTGAGAACACACACTTGTTTTTGGGCCAAAAATTCCTGTACAACTACCACCCGGTGAGCCAGTGCATCATCATCAAGAAGATAAAAACTGCCAGGCGATGAATGCTCAGGTCAGATTCGGAGAATCCTTTTCAATATGTGTTTCAAAATACTTAAACTTTGGCAGTGACAGTCTTTCCCTTTGGAATAAATTCTTTGTGAATTACTTCTTTGCTGTCATAGAAGCACACCAACATTGTCTTCACTTTTGACTTTTGAAGAGGAAATGTTTTGCCTTTTGGTTATGATGATGACTTCCACTGAGCACTTTGGTGTTTAGTTGTGGTATCGTAGCTCATAGTGGAAAATCCATGTTTCATCCTCTGCAACAATCAAATTTAAGAAATGTTTACTTCTGCAACATGTTTTTATTATGTCTTTTGCATACTCAACACACTGTTTTTTGGTTATCAGACAACAAATGTAAAAGCTGGCAAGCAACTTTTTCTTGCCCAAATCTTCCACTAAAATTCTACGAATGGTCTCTCGGTTAACACTAAATTCATCTGCCGTCATCCTCACAGTAAAACATCATCTTGTAGTATCCGTTCTCTGACTTTTGCAATGAGTTCCTCATTAAGAACAGAAATTGGGCATCCATGTCTAATTGCATTTGTAATTGTTTCCACACTTTTGAATTATACCACTTGAATATCTGTGCATGAGATAAACAATTATCCCCATAAACTTGTCACATCAATTCCACTGTCTCAATGGCACTTTTTCTGAGTTTTAAATATAATTTAATGTTAGCTTTGTGCTCCATGTTGATTACGTAACAATGCACCTCTGACTAGGTCAACAAAATGGCGGATTGTTTGTCGTCTGCTTATCTGGCAGCAGTGGAAAGTTGCCATATCATAAATGGAGGTTGCCTCTTTGGATTCCATGCTTTGCTTCATAGATGGCATTTTTGTCTTGGCCATAATAAAAATCAGTCTCATTACTTAATTGTCAGACCTTGTATAACACTGAAAACTCATCATAATTATATGTTAAACACACCAATAACACGATTTTGCGCAACACTGAAAATTGATCATAATTATACATTAAACACACCAGTCTATGACCTGTCCATTTATCATTCAGACAGTACACTCATCCACGTCTTCGATCACTTGTCTAATAATGGCCAAACCCAGCAACATCAGTATGCATTACACTTATCAACTGTGGTGGTGCTACCAGCCATACAGTGCTACAATGTACATATCCAAATTATGATGCTGTAGACACAAATGAGATCAAACAGCCATTCTTCTTTTGGGCTTAATCTTCCAGCTGACAAAATACTTAAACTTTGCTACATAATAAACATTTACATGACAATGTATATGAGCATTAATGCATTTGAATGTAAATGCTACAGAAGAGTTCTTCAAATATATCCATAATACAAGAACTTAATATTGAAGAAGGTTGGCCACTCTCTCTGAACCTTTAGTGCCCAGGGCACGTGGGCCTTCCGCAAAGGTTTTCCACAAATGCCTGTCTTTGCCTTTTTTTTCCAATCTACTAAAAAGTATTAAATAGAGAAAACCTAAATGTTCTGGACATGTTAAAAAAAATTGTCATGAGAATTTAGAGAAGACAGTCTTGGAAGGGTGCATAATGGGAAAAAGAGGAAGACTAAGGCGAAGATGGTTGCAAGACATTGTTGATGATCTGCAAATAGATGCAGCAGGGCATCTTGCTTACAATCGAGAGGCCTACAGAAGAGCTGTTAGGGGAGGCAAAGTTCTGCATGGGACATGCAAATGACTGACAATGTAACAGTATGCTATCATACTTACTGGTGACTTAATGTTCCATTTCCTTGGTTCAGATTCTCTGTAGATGTGCAAAGAACAAGAAAATTGTGACATTAATTTTACTACCATGAAATACAGTTAGTGGCAAGACATTTTAAAAATATTGGCTGCTTTGATATTCCTGCTTTTTTTCTTTTTTTTTTTGTAGGAACAGATTCACAATAGGATTCAATGCAACAATACACTGTACCAAAATCTAAGTACACATTAGGAAAAAAAAAAAGGTTCAACGAGGTAGAAAAGGAGGAAGAGTTAGCATTAAGAGATAAGAACAGCGAAATTTTATGAAAAACAACAAACCAATATTTCAGCAAAAATGCCTTTACAGCATTGCATTTTCCCACATCCATGCTATCTTATTCACAATGCTGTACTTGTGTATCCCACAATATCATATAAGCGATAACATGCAAGTGCTGTAACAGATATGCTGAGAGACTGGCTTACAGTTAAAAGATTAACTCCACTAACACCTTAGTGACATCTCCTTTATCACAGCATCATAACCAAAAAAAGCACAAGAGCAAAGAGGGACACACCAGTCTCCACCATCTGCTCTTGTTCTTCCTGTGAGCATGTTTGTAAAGCCATCCTCTAGGTCTGATGTCTACATTCAGTCTGAAGTTTCAGTTCAGCTTTCCCTTTTCTTTGATTAGAATTGTTTCTATTTCCTTTTTTCTGTTTGTTTTCTCATGTCTTTTTCCACTTGTTCTACTTGACTTTCTCATCTGTTCTATGGGATAGCAATGGTTAATACTACAATTATCTTGCTCTCCTCAGCTGGTTGTAAGACTCATTTCAGATTTATCCGTATAATTCTTTCTTTCTATCTACACTATTCTATACCCTTTTCACCCTAGCCATTAGCTGTTTTGTCTTTTCTGTTATCCTTGATAAAGGCATTTCAGCTGAAATACTGGGTTGTTTTTCATAACCATTTCAGTCTCAGCTCTTATTGCTAAGTTTCACAGAATGTGAGAATCGATTGAAAATTTAAACAGAACATGAACAACTAGATTATTTAGACAAGCTGATCAAGTGCTAAACAAAAGCAGCAGAAATATATCAGAGTACATTTGGTGCCACATGAGGTTCAAGCCAAAGAAGTCTAGAAGCCTGTCACTCATAAAGGGGAAAGTGATAGAAAGAACATACACAGTGGCAAATTAAATAACCCCAACTGTAGGGGAAGAGCCTTGGCAGAGTATATGATGCTTCTATGAAAGACTCAAACGCGGTGAAACAGGTCATAGAAATGGCACAGAATGGACTGAACATCACAGACAAAAGCAAGCTACCGGGGAAGTTCAAAATATGGTGCCTCCAGTTCATGCCGATTCCAAAATTGATGCGGCCGCTACTCATTTACAAAGTAAGTACCAGCACGGTAGAGGCGGTTGAAAGAAAGATAAAATCCATAAGAAAGTGGCTGGGTGTACAACCAGGATTAACTGATGTAGCACTGTACTGCAAGAAGAGCAAACTGCAGCTACCATTCAAATCTGTGGTCGAAGAATACAAGGTAGGAAAGACGGCTTGCAATGATGCTACAAGAATCTACAGATCTGTTGGTACGAGAAGTGCAGCCAACACTTAAAACTGGATGAAAATGGAGAGGAAGTGACCGCTGCCAGGGAAACACAGGAGCTGAAAGAAGTAACAGGATATACCCGACCAACAGAAGGGGACATGATCATCAGCGAAGTAAGGAATTCAGAGGATGACAAGCGGGTCCAGAAGGCAGTCCCAACAGCCACAGCAAGGTCAATGGACAACATGGGAGGAAGTCCTGCAGAGATCACTAACATGGAATGACATCTGAAAACTGCACCCTTGAGACTTAGCTTCATCATCAGAGCTGCTTATGACCTTCTGTTTACAGGGTCCAACCTATACAAATGGGGTGTATTAGAAGACATAAAGTGACCTCTCTTCAATGAAAGGCAAACATCGGAACATGTGCTGTCAGCATGCAGAGTATCATTATCCCAAGGATGCTACACCTGGCGGCACAATAGAGTGCTGCAGGAACTAGTAGCCATTGTAGACAGGGCAAAAGATAAAGCAAATAAAAGCAAAAGAGTTGAGGTCCCACCTAAATACTTCATAGGCGCTGGTACGACATCAAAAATTGAAATCAGGGACATTCCCATCACTGCTAGATGGTGGAAATGACTGGGATGTGATAGTGGACCTACCAGGAAGAAGAGAATACCCGACTGCCATCAAGAACACAGGAATGCAACCAGACATTGTAGTGTACTCCACAGAAAAACATGGATTAATAATGATCGAGTTATGGTTCCGAATGAAACAAGAATAGTGGAGCAGCATCTATTCAAATGTGAGAAGTACAATGATCTGATCAAACAACTGAGGCAGGGCGACACTTCCTCTGATGATCTGAAGGAGTTGTGTTGTTGTTCTGCTCTCTACAGTAGAGTTTCCTGCATGTAATGAAGTAGCACTACCACCACTGCAAAACAGACTGACTTTTGATGATGGGGAAAAATGCACTACCAACATGGCTGTGAAATGAGAAAAGGAAAAGGAATGAGACAACTCCTTATCTTGCAGCAAAATGAGGAAATATGAAGAAAAAAAAACCATTTTGTTTAAATAAACAAGCTCAAGATGCTGGTGTGAAGGCTTCTGGGTAATGGCTAAAAGAAAACTAGCACAGGCATAGGTTAGTGATATTACATTTTGTGGATGGATCCAGATGGACAAGTCAGAATGTGTCTATGGCAAATGGAGAAGAGCATAGAACAACTGAAGTAAACTTGGAAAATCAGCATCAAAGCGTATACAAGAACACATATAATAATGTAAAGAGGCTGTACAGAACAGAATAATAGAGATTGGTTACAGAAAATTCCCCTCCGGAAATTATTATTTAACAGAACTAATTTTCTACCACTGATGTCTTTCTTTCTTTCTTTTTTTTTATACAAGGTCAAACTGGACCATTTCATGCGCCCCCCCTCCCCAAACCACAACATGTACAGTTAGTTCCAATTTGTGGAGATTCAAATTTTATAAAATTTGTATAAGCTATATATAGGAAAGCATATGGAAGGAAGCAGAGAATAATTCCAATAACAGAGATGACTGGAGAGCCTTTATCCGTGGCCTATGCTCTCAAGGGAATGAAAGGTGATGATAATGATATATAGGGATTATGTCAGTTCTCAGTTACAAGATATGGCTAGTTCTTGTGGTCTTGGGATATTTAAACAGTCAAATTTGTAATCATTTTCTATTACCACTTGGAACATCAATGAGACAAATTTAATTAATAAAATCAAAGAAACTAACAACACAAAATGAGAATGTAGACAGACCATGCTGTACACAACCTAAACATCACAAGACTTACTTTGCTTCAGGATGTGGCATGTGTATGACAGACTTGTCTCCTTTCCTCTGCACGCTTAACATCGGGGACAGGCATAACTTGCCTTTAAAATTATGACACAATATTACAAAATGGTCGTTACTACCTATAATTTTTGGTGCAAATACTCACTTAAATAAACAAAAGAACAAAAATACTGCACACTTGTTGGAACACTTTGTAGAAAATATATGAAGTGTTTAGAAAAGAATGCTAACTCTGTGCCACAAGAAGAAATGTGGACGTTCAGTTGGGTACCAGAGTAAAAGTGTAGGTCTTGATATGTATAGGGGTATATTAGTAAAAGTGAATGAAACACAGCATTTCCACGTTAAAAGTTAACTTATTATGCATCAAAATAGCTGTAAATCTCAGAAGATTTCATAAATGCAAAGTTTTTTGTTTAGGAAAAAGAAGTGACATGTGATGTTTTTAGACAATAATTGTGTCCTACTTACCATCGGCTAGGTCTATGTACAGTACAGTTCTCACCATCTGAGATGTTTAGATCTACCCTGTCGATCTCGTCTTGTCATGATATGTGCCATCTTCGTTAAAATATCTGAAATAACCTTCAAACTACTTCTCCAGTCATCTAATATGTCTAGATCTACTTGGGATACATTAAAGAACAGTGGTATGGTCACAGGGCATGTCCACATCCCTATATACATCACCAAAAATTAAACTGAAATTTATTGATTAAAAACTTTGATTTTCATGCTCGACATCGTTCGTTACTAACCATGCTACCGCCAGGATGAAAGGGGTCACTGGACATGCGTAAATAAAACGTGTACAATTAAAAAGTTACACTGTTTTTGTAGAAACAAAACATGTATAAAAATATGGTCCCAGGGCACTGGAGACAAACCAGAAGTGACCAATTTTAGTCCTTTGGCATGTGAAGAGTTAAAAAAATCACTGTCAGTTCAGACAAATCATTAGTGATCCAGTCTTCTCTTATGAAGAAGGTTCTCATGGTTGATTGTAATCCTCAGGTCAATGGAAGTAGTGGGAGAAACTGTAAACCCTCAGTATCAGATGCGACACTGTGGTCAGTTGTTACAACAACTGAGTTTGTTACAGTGGATGGATTCCAAACATCAGGTACAAATAGTTAAGTAGAATAAAATTGTTCTCATAATGTGGTCAGTCTCGTTTTGCAGTTATAACCATCTTACAGACTTCTGGAAGCCATATACAGACGTCAGAAGTTTAAAAGTCCTGTTTATTCCCTTAACTCTTCGACCGCTATAGTTGATATAATGATAACTTCCTGTTAATCTAGTGACTGCCATGGTCGTTATACCCATTTTGTTTCGTTGCAACGTAAAACTATTGTAAAACATTTTATTGTACACAATTTATCTGCACTTGTCTGGTGACCTTTCATAGTTCAGATCAAAACGTGGCTAATAACCAAGCGAAATCGATGTGTTAATGAAGAAATTTTACTATTTATTGTGATTTCAGAGGCATAAGGACATGTCCTATGACCCGACCACTGTTCCTGAATGTACCCCAAGTACATCTAGACCTATTAAATGGACTGGAGAAGTAGTTAGATGGTTATTTTAGTGAGAATGCCACCACATGACGAGATCGGATGAAAATTTAAGTAGATCTGGAAATCGCCGATGGTAGACATTGTGCATCTAGGCATCGCCGATGGTAAGCACTACACAATTGTCAGCTAAAATCATCACACTACTTCTTTTTTCCTAAAAAACTCTTCATTTATGAAATCTTCTTACATTTACAACTATTTTCATGAATAATATGTATATTTTTAAAGTGGAAATACTTTGTACATTCACTTTTACAACTATACCCCCTATACAAATCAAGACCCGCGCTTTTTGTATGGCACTGACGGGAATGTCTGCGTTTTTTTTCTGGGCCTGGGAAGAGTTAAGGTTTAGGCATTATTGCTGGCTTACGTAAATATCCCTGACTGCAATTTGTTTTCCCCACTCCAAAAGAAATATATACGTGAAAATTTGAAGTATGAACACTCACAATTTTTTTTTCAAATACCAATATTTGAATTCTATTGAACTGAATATAAATATGAATATTTGGTACATCTTTACACATTAGATATACATTTTATCTCACTGTTGGTCGCTTACCATTATTTATTACACTTGCAACAGAAGGTATGGGGGATGGAGGTACCATGGTCACATTTGCATCTCCTCCAAATGTAATGTTGTATAAGCCATCTGGAACAAAAGGACTCTTATATATATATATATATATATATATATATATATATATAAATGACTCATTTAGCTACCTTAGGTCTCCAAAATAAAATAAACAATAAATGCTGCCACATTTTTGGCCTCAATATGCCCACAACTGAAACAATTTGCTGGCGCTTATCTAGTTTCCTTGAGTGTGCCCATCCAAACATTTGCATGAACCCATTTGTTGTCAAAGAGAAAAAAAAACAAAAAACCACACAATTTTATTTTCAAGTTTTAGAACCATAGTAAGCTTCCTTAATAATAAAACAGGTTCTGTGATTTCCTATTAAAGATTTGCCTTTTTTTTTCTCTTTGACTTTGCGCTCTATGAGGTCAGCTTGCACGTGCTGCACAAAAGTACATATGCACACCAACTTAATAACACGTCATGTGGAATTTTTGATTGTACTTTACATATTGGGTGGCCTGGTTAGCTGAGTGGTTAGGTGCTCAGTTTACTAATCTGGTGGTACCCAGGTTCAGTCCCAGCAGTGGGATTTTTTTCTGGCACACACAAAATCTGGGAAGGTAAATGCAGCCAGGCATGATACTGACCACATCACATGTGCCGAAGGTCACGGAAAATACAGGCCTAACACCGTATTCCCCAAATATGCTTTAATGGCATGGAAAGGGGAATTTTATCTTTTTACCTTTAATTTACATATTTGGAAAATCATTCTGAGATTTTAAAAAAAAAGGGGGACTGTCTACAAAAAAAAGCAATAAAAAATTTTTATAGTTCAATAAAACCAGCATAGTGTTAAATACGAAACAGATTCACTTCTTCTCTCATTTGTCCATCCATCCATATCCTAGATTGGCAATTAGCCGAGTAATCACTACCCTTTACACTTTGTGAACAAAAGCTAGCTGCATCTAATCATTATAAACATGTCACAAAAACATAAGATAAAAAATACAGAATTAATGTAAAAGTATAAATGAATAGGAAATATAATCGAATTTCTATATGTTAATTAGATGTCCTTGTTAAAAAAAAATGTTTAAATTCTAGTAATTTAAGCTTTTGGAGATTTGAACTTCTAAGTTACAGAACTAAATATGGACCTTGTGTCACTTTCCAGTAAAAGATATGGCTTTATCTGTTTATTAAATGTTTATGTGATCTGGGATTTTATGTCTGGTAGAACAAGAACTTAAGATCTATATTACACCAACCTGTAGGTGTACTGATGGCTCTCGCTTGCTGGTTTTGGCGTGATGGCGTCATTGATGAATTGTCCACATTTTCAGAATCCTGTTTTGATTCAGAAAACCTTTTATCAACTATTTACAGCTACTGAAACAAAACTAACTAACAGCAACAGTTCGGAGCATATATAAGACTGCAGTGTAAACTAAAAAGACAAAGCCTTAGAGGAAAATGTAAAAGATTTTACTGACCTAAAAAATAAATGAAATGTGTACACACACTATTTACAAATGCAGGAAATACACACTAGCAACAAAATTATCTTTTTTTTTTAATTCAGAAAGTTAAAAATTAAAATGAACTTCCTTCACAAGAAGGAAAGAATCAAATTTTTATTGATACTAAACTAAACTGAAGATAATCAAAAATTTTCATTTCAAAAGTCCATCTTTGATCCAAAATTTCTTAGATACCTTATAAAAGTGCATTTTATAAATTCATATAAATAACTATACCTGTGCTGCTAATGATTTCAGATGTTTCGAAAGGCTGCTCTTTGGAATAACAGATCGCCTGCCTTGATTTGCTCTAATGTCCTGCATAAATTCATCAGCTTTATAAGATTTAAAGACTCACATATGACTTGCATAAACAAATATAGAACTTTTTAATATTTTCAAGAAATTTGATATGGATTACCAGTAAATTCTTAATCAGAAATAAACACCATCATCTTTTCCATTTCACTTGTTTTGTATTGTCTTGTCTTGTCTGCTATCTCCCTGCAACTGCAAGCTGGTGTTCTTTGCAGCCAATGCTGTGAAAGTGTTGAGGCACAGCATCGCATCAGCATGGAAGAGGGTTATGAGAGCTATATTTTTCAGTCCCAGAGTGCAGCTAAAAACCAGTGGGTGTGCAGTGCTACGGGGACCACGGCGATCCCTGCCCCATTAGCCAGACTAGGCTTGTTATTGGAGGTACCAACGAAGAGGTGGGACAGGGTCTTGGTCAGTTATGGTTCATTAATTAATTTATTCATTGCCTGACAAGAAATACACATTTAAAAGGAAAATAAAATTATGTGATATTTTTGTGAAAAGATTACTCCAACCTAGTAATCTTCCCAGGAAGCAGGACAATGACATTTTTGTGAAAAGATGACCCCAACCTAGTAATCATCCTAGGAAGTCTGACAATGACATTTTTGTGAAAAGATGACCCCAACCTAGTAATCATCCTAGGAAGCCTGACAATGACATTTTTGTGAAAAGATGACCCCAACCTAGTAATCTTCCTAGGAAGCCTGACAATGACATTTTTGTGAAAAGATGACTCAAGCCTAGTAATCTTCCTAGGAAGCCTGACAATGACATTCTTAGGCTGACGAGATAGCCAACATCCAGGAACGGCTGCAAGAAAAGACTGCAGGGTCTTCATCTCTTGTCTCAGAGATTGATCAAGGACACATTTGCTACCTTTACTCAAAGACTAAAAGTCAGTTTCTCAAAACAACTATAGATGATGATGTAAAATCTCATGAACACCATAGACCCCCCCCCCCCAAGAAATTCTAAATTACTCCAAAGACCTTAAGCAGTGATTTTCAAACTTTCTGAGCTCCTGGAACACAGGTATAAAAAAAAATATTAACTGCATACATGTCCAACCAGCAGCTTAAAAGAAACAGATTTCTAATAATTACTAACTGGGCCGACGTCAACAACACACTCGCAGAATCTTCATGGTACACTGACTGAAAACTGCTGATCTGCACAGGGCATTCCGTTTTCACCTGATGCAGAAAAATCTTACTGAACACACCAAAGTTAATTAGTTGGCAGGAAAAAAATCTCTTAAAAAAACCTCATCAAAATTAGCTCCACAACATAATCTGCAAACACAGACTGCTATCCCTGCACTCCGGGCATTTCCATATGTTCCAACACTCACTGAACCATGCACTTGCTGATGGAACCAGCCAACACTGGTTGTGGGTAACATGTATTTCAGTCAAATTATTTCACGAAGACATTAAACAGCACATTAGTTTAACTACATCACAAAATCCTTCAAAGGTAAGGAATAGAATCAAAATTCTTAATACCTGTACATCATGTGAAATATTTCTCATTGTTCTTTGAAGAATTCACTTGCATCATCAATAGATCCTCAAGACGGACATTGAAAGAAAGCACAGCAAAACATCAATCCATGTGCTTATTTCTAGTTTCAAAATATTTAATCTGCTAATTCTTGGAGTTCTTTGATGATCTGTATGAGATTATGGACAATTTTTAATTATTTTTTTTTTAAGTCAAGCAGGACAACCTACCTTTGTAAGTGGAGAGAATGGACTTCCATTGTGTCTCAGCAACTCAACACGAGTCATAGCTTTCTTGGCAGCATCAAATATGGCTGTTGATGCACGCCTGTTTTTGCAGGAAATGTCGCATAATTTAAAAACATCTCAAATTCAAAGGCACAACTTTGCATAATCAAGGGACACATGCTGATATTCCACAATATGTTTATCTTGTCTTAAAATCTGAAAAATTTATGTTTTCCAATTTTGCAAATAAGTAGCTTCTTAATACTTCCTGGGCCAAAGATGAGAATATCCGTTTTCCGGTTTCCACGCATTATTGACCAAAAGGCAGATTTGCTGTTTTCAATAGTCGCCTTATTCAAACTGTTTTTAGCTTGTATTTAAAGTAATTTTTGTTTGTATTTTTACTGCAAAATTATTATAATAAAATATTGTTTTTAATCTTCATAACTTAAAAAAAAATAGAAATCTCACGGTTTTAGTTGTCGGGAACACGTGTTTACGAGATCTCGCAAAGTCAACATTTTGTGGAAATGGCGAAGCATGCTTCTCTCAATGACACATGGATTGACACTGAATTATGCTCTGATTTTTTGTCAGACTGCCCCAGTGATGATTAAAGATCAATGTTTAACGATTCTAGTAATGAAATTGATGTGTCTGAAAGTGATTTCTGTGACAGCGATCCGATTAAAAATACGATAACCAGGCACAGAGTTGCTGTGTCAGAAGTGAAAATTTGAATGACAGTGTGACTGTGATTCAATGTCAGGATATGATGCTCCAACAGTTAGTATTTCACATTTTTTATGTGATATAGTTAGCTATCAAGTGGAACACAACAGGCCAAAGAAAAAGAGGCAGACCGCGTGAAACTCTGAAGAGGACATTGTTAAGAGAGGCCAGATTAACAGGCATAAAATCCTTTGATGAGGCTGAGGGACTCGCCGAGGACAGGAAGGATTGGCGAGTTGCTCTGCGAGCCCTATGTGACGTTTAGCGGCACGGGAAGGATATAAGATAGTGATATAGGTGTGTGGAGTAACATTGATTCTACACCAGTTCTTGACAAATTTTTAGGAAACCTTAGTGTTTCAGTGAATGTAAACAAACCAGACAGCATAGAGGAAATTTTCAGTACAATGTTTGGCAATGATTTTTTTAAACTGTTAGCTCATCATGAAAATTTATACTGTGCACAGACCCAACATATGAACAAACCTACTGCCTTTTTGTCTGAAAATATAACACATTCAGAATATGAACAAATTCTTTGGACTGATCATTTTGATGAGCCAGACTAAGAAGCCACACTGGAAAGAGTACTGGACAACAGACCCTCATCTGGAAACACCAATATTTTCAAAAACAATGAGCAGAGCTAAATTTGATCATCTTCTGACACTTCTGCATTTCTCTGACAACTCTCACACGCTTCTAGAAACAGGTAGAATTAGCAAAATAAAACCTCTGCTGGATTATTTTTTGCCTAAATTCTAAGAGTTGTATAAACTGAAACAGCAGCTTTTTACGAATGAAGGAAATACAAAAGACTTGTCCGCATGGTATCAACAATGCACAACAATGATTATCTGGAATAGTAACGGATCATGTCCTGGTGAAGCCTGAGGATGAGGGCACTAAAAAAGCATCATCTAGGAAGTGTGCTTGGTCAATGAGAGAAAAAGAGTGAAACAAAATTTATCTGTAAAAGTTGTCAAGTCCCATTGCATCCAGATAATTGTTTCACAAGATATCACACACTCACGAAGTACTAGAGGGTCTTGGGAGTCTGTCTACCAACCTGGATTTTATTTTATCTCAATGGTGAGTAAAGATATGCATATTTTTCTAAGTCCACTCAAAAACGTTCATTTTTCAGAAAAATGGCGGTTTTTCCGGATAACTAACTGGTCCACAAAGCGTTAACCAAATGAAATCTTTTATGAGATTTAATTAACTACTACTCCATGTTTTTGGATACTGATAAATATCACAGTCATCATCCTGTAGTGTCTGGCAGAACAGCAACCAATTCTTTCCATTTCTCAGTCTGTTGCTAGCTTGTGTATGCATGCTGCCCACACTAGCTTCAACTGTTCTTTACCTAGTCAGACTTCTTTCCTTCCAACACACCCTGGCTATATTTCTATCCTTTTTTTAAAGTGAATATTCACAATCCATACTTATCTAACATGAAATAAAATCCTCACCTTGAAGATGGCACTGCAAGCACCGGACTTGATTTCCCTGCCACCAACTCATGTCTGTTATGAACATCAGTATTAACTACACTAGTGGCTTCCCTTAGAACTGGATTGAGATTAACAACTGGACTTCCAGCCCTACTAGGTTGTCTGCTTGACTGACGACTCACAGGTGGTGTCCCAGGACTGTGAACGGTTGGCGTTTTGGCCTGACAATGCAACGAGTGAAAAACAGAAACAATATATCTTTTCTGAACCTCCACTGCCTGTAACACAAGCCTTTGTCACATCTCTTTAGGTCAGCTTTTCTCAATCTTTTTGAATTAAAGAAGCTCCCGAAGTAACTAACTGGTCTCAGGGAACCCCAGTCTAAAAATTATTTTAATTGGGGAACCCCAGTCTAAAAATTATTTTAATCAGGGAACCCTGGTCTACAAATTATTTTTAATTGGGGAACCCTGGTCTAAAATTATTTTAATCATGGAACCCCAGTCTAAAAAATTATTTTAATCAGGGAAATCCTGTCCAAAAATTATTTTAATCAGGGAACCCCAGTCTATAAATTATTTTAATCAGGTAACCCCATTCTACAAATTATTTTAATCAGGAAACCCCAGTCTACAAATTATTTTAATCAGGGAATCTTTGTCTAAAAATTATTTTAAACTTATTTTATCCACAGCTCACAGTGCACTAGTGTGATCAGTAAACTGTAAATGTAATACTTCAATAATAACTATCAATACCCATGTGAGGATAGAATGACACTTCTCTGCTGATCTATTATTTATAAATGATGTTCATTTTATTTTGTATCACAACCTCTCACGGAATCTCAGCTGGGAAACTGCACTAGTGGGTGACCCTTACGATGTTCAGCTGTTTCACGCTAGGAAACTGCATTTGTTTCCATGTTGAAAACATGAAGTGACCTGCTTCAAGATAATATAAACTTCAGCACCTCCCCATCCTCATCTTCCTGTATACTACAAACTGGCTGCAACAAAGCTCAGCATGTACTGCTCTTCTTCTTTATATGATGCTGCCTGATAATCTTATCTTATATCCTTCCCGTGCCGTTAAACGTCACATAGGACTCGCAAAGTAGTTCGCCAATTTTTCCTGTCTTCGGCGAGTCTTTCAACCTCATCAAGGGATTTTGTGCCTGACATGCTGTCTTCTATTCACATCCATCATTGCTCTTACTCGTAAACTCTCCACAATGGCTTTGTATGAGTATTACGCTGTTCACAAACTCCTGTATTAGTGTTTCAAGTTCTGTGGGACATCAGCGTTTGCTCTTTAGCTGAATGAAAATGATAGTGATAACAAGACAACAATAAAGCTTACCACTGTAATCTTTATCATGTGCCCCCAGATGCTTGCTTTAATATGGGATAATGCCCTCCCATATAGCTATAATATCAAGCTTTTTAGTAGGACTCACTTCTATTCCTATCTTTTTTTTTTTTTTTTAAAGCTACTGTGAAAATCACAGTAATGATTGCTATGAGAAGTGAAGAAGGGCCAAGATTCGCTATGGTGTATTACAGCACACTCCCCTGCTTCTCAATCTATCTTTGTGATCGGCAACAACTCTAGCATGTTTCTTACCATCTGTCTATTTGCTGCCACAGCATTTTCAGATTCTTGGTTTTCAAAGTTTCTGAGATCAAATTCAATCTCCTGGGCAAGCTGTCTGTCAGCAGCTAGTATGTCTACAACAATAAAGAGAATAGATGACTTCAACATGACAGTTATACCACAATACTAATACAACAACTCATTAACAAAGTTCCTAAACACAACATCTTAGTTGTCATGGGAGATTTTAACGCCAAGGCAGGAAAAGATAACACCGACATCGAAAAAGTTATAGGGAAAGAAGGGATTAATACAGTAAATCAGAATGGAGAAAGATTAATTAAATTATGTCTAACAGAAGGCATGGTCATTGGAGTACCAGATTTCCACACAAAGAGATACTTAAAACAACATGGATATCTCCAGATGATAGAACCAGAAATCAGACAGATCATTTTTGTATTAGAAAGCAATTCAGAACATCTGTGATAGATGTAAGAGCATATAGGGGCTATATATTGGCTAACAGGTCAGAAATATCTTAATAACAGCAGCTAAAAATATAGTTCTAACAATGAAAACAGAAAAGAGTGAATGGATTACATCAGGCACATTAGAACTAATAAAACAAAGATCAAGATGAAATGGAAAGTGACAAATAACAACATGGAAGAATATAAATCTTTAACAAAAGAAATAAGAAGAAACATAAGAAAAGACAAAAAAACAATACATACAAGATTGTTGTGAGAGAATAAGGAAATCAGAAGTGTGAAAGAGATAATGAAATGTTTAAAGAAATGAAGACACTGACGAGAAATGTCACACCTAAGCTAAATGTAATTTGTGACAAGACAGGGAAGATCTTGACAGAGACAGAGAAAGATGGAAGGAATATTGCAGAAAAATGTATTATACAACTGAAGGCAGAAATGAAGAGTGTGAATTATTATTGGAGGAGAAAAAACTAAAACTGACAATGCAGAAGTTTTGTGGAATCTGAAAAATGGTAAATCACCAGGATGTGATGAAATAACAGCTGAATTTATTAAGACAGGAGGAAAGGAGTGTGCAACAATCTATCATGCACTGTGCAAAAAGATATGGCACTCAGGTATTTGGCCAAAAGAATGGAAAAATCTATATTCATACCACTACTGAAGAAAGGTAACTTGAAAATTATGCACAAACTACAGAAATGTTGCCCTGATCCGTCATGCAAGTAAAATTCTATTAAAAATCATTAGACTTCTTCAGAAAATAGGAGAAATCAATATGGTCCAAGCTGGTTTTAGACAAAGAAAAGGAACAATAGATCATATATTGATAAGATTATTAACAGAGAAATGCAGAAAATTTAATATTTATTTTTTATAGACTTTTCAAATGTGTTTCTTAGCTGTTTTGTTAAGTGTCCAGGTCTTACAGGCATATGTTGCGATGGGAAAGATGCATGCCCTTGAAAATCTTATTTTTGTAGTTCTGTCTGCTCCTCTCCACAGATTCTTTCTTTGTTTTACTTTCTGAAGTGCAATAGATGTCCTCCTTTTAATTTCCCTCATTGTATCTCCATATTAGTTAGCAGTGATCCAAGATATTCAAAACTCTCCACTTCTTCCAATTTTTCCTCATTGATATATATTTCAGCTGCCTTGTTTGTTTTGTCAGTTGTCATCAATTTAGTTTTCTTTGCATTAAGATAGAGGTTCTGCTCTTCGCTGTTCTTACAGACTGACATAATTAGTTTTTCCATTCCATTTTTGTGTTGTGGACAGTAACACTGTGTCATCAGCATATCTAATCTCTGGTATTTCATAACCTCCAATTGTTATGGCATCGTAATATTCTTTGTCTACATCTTCTATAACATTCCTCATTATATTTTCAGTATACAAGTTAAATAAGAAGGGTGACAATATGCACCCCTGACAGACCCCTTGTTTTATGTCAAACCAACTTGTTGTTTCACCATTTATTCTTACTGCCGCTTGTTGGTCTAGATACAGCAATGATGTTAATTGTATCAAATGTGTTGGAAATCCCATTTTTTCCATTATTTCCCAAAGTTTCTGGTGTTGTACACAATCAAATGCCTTTGAAAATAAAGGATAAATATAGATTCACATTAAACTCTATGCATTTCTCTATTAATATCAACCTTAATAATATTAACCTTAATATCAGTTGTGTCAAAAGTATTTTGCAAGGTCATTTTGAATAGACTCAAAGATATAGTGGATACTGCAATGAGAGAAGAACAAGCAGGATTTCGAAAAGGGAGAAGCTGTCTCGACCAGATCTTTACTCTCAGAATAATACTTGAAGAACATATTGAAAAGCAAAAACCATTAATACTGAATTTCATAGATTTTAAGAAGGCATTTGATAGCATACACAGAGATTCATTATGGAGAATTTTATGTCTATATGGAATACCATCTAAAATTGTCAACATCATTAAGGACTTATACAATGGATATGGTTGTGCAGTCAAGACAGAAGAAGGGATGAGTGAATGGTTCCAGATTGAAACAGGCGTGAAACAAGGATGTATACTGTCTCCTTTACTTTTTGGGATTACAATAGACTTCATAATGACAAAATGCTGCACAGGTAACACAGGTATTGACTGGGTACATGGGACCCAACTAGAAGATCTTGATTTTGCTGATGACATAACTCTTATCAGTAATAATGTGAATTCCATGCAAGAAAAAACAGATAGCCTATCTTCACTGGCTAGCAAAATAGGACTTGAAATTAACAAGGACAAAACAAAGATAATGAAAATTCCCATCAATCAAAATGGAAAAATACACATAGAAGGGACAGATATTGAAGAAGTCAATCAATTTGCATACCTTGGCAGCTACATAGACAAGGATGGTGACACTAGAAAGGAAGTTAGGATCAGAATTGCAAAAGCAGCATCAATCTTCAAGAATCTTGAGAACATATGGAATTCAAAAGTTATAAGCACAAAAACCAAGTTAAGACTATTCAATTCAAATGTAATATCCACCCTCATTTATGCATGCGAAAGCTGGAAAACAACTAAAGAAATAGAAAAGAAATTAGACTCTTTTGAAAACAAATGCCTAAGGAAAATACTCGGCATCAAGTGGAATGAATTCAAGAACAATGCAGAGATAAGACAGATGACTGAACAACAACCAGTCTCACGGGTGATCAGGAAAAGGAGATGGACATATGTTGGTCACTTGATGAGAAGAAATGATCAGAGAATCCCAAAACAAGCTATCAAGTGGAACACAACAGGCCGAAGAAAAAGGGGCAGACCGCGTGAAACTCTAAAGAGGACATTATTAAGAGAGGCCAAGTTAACAGGCATAACATCCTTTGATGAGGTTGAAAGACTCGCCGAAGACAGGAAAAATTGGCGAACTACTTTGCGAGCCCTATGTGACGTCTAACGGCACGGGAAGGATATAAGATATAAGATATAAGATAAGATAAGATTTCTCTATTATTAATCTTAGATTGAATATATGATCTCTTGATCCTCTTCCTTGCCTGAAACCAGGTTGGACCATATTCACTTCTTCTTCTATTTTCTTACGAAGTCTACCCATTATGATTTTTAACAGAATTTTACTGGCATGACTAATTAGGGCAACAGTTCTGTAGTTTGTGCATAATTTCAGGTTACCCTTTTTTGGCAGTGGTATGAATACAGTTCTTTTCCATTCTTTTGGCAAAATACCTGAATGCCATATCTTTTTGCACAGTGCATGATAGATTGTTGCACACTCCTTTCCTCCTGCTTTAATAAATTCAGCTGTTATCTCATCACATCCTGGTGATTTACCATTTTTCAGATTCTTTATTGCCCATAAAACTTCTATTGTCGGTTCGGGTTCTTTCTCCTCCAATAATAATTCCCACTGCTGATTTCTGTTTCCACAGTCGGTTGTTTCATACATTCCTTTGCAATATTCCTTCCATCTTTCTAGAATTTCCTCTGTCTCTGTCAAGGTATTCCCCATCTCATCACAAATTACATTTAGCTTAGGTGTGACATTTCTCGTCAATGTCTTCATTTCTTTAAACACTTCACTATCTCTTCCACACTTCTGATGTTCTTCTATTCTTTCACAACAATCTTGTATGTATTGCTTTTTGTCTTTTATGTTTCTTTGTACTTCTTTTTTTGAAGTTTTATATTTCTCTTTGTTGTTTGTCACTTTCCATTGCGTCTTCATTTCTCTACGTTGTTTTATCAGTTCTAGCGTACCTGCTGTAATCCATCCATTCTTTTGTGTTTTCTTTACTTGAACCATGTCTTTAGCTGTTGTTACTAAGATATCTCTGGCCTGCATAGCCAATTCATCTGGTGTCAACTCCTCCTGTACAGCCATCAGGATTTCAAAATGGTTCTTCACTTCTATACCGTATTGTTCTGGTATTTTTGTAAGATCAAAGCAGAGTGGTCTTGATCCCATAACTGTCTTTTTTTATCTTTATCTTCATGTCTGCTATTAATAACTCATGGTCCATGTCACAATCAGCACCTGGTAAAGTTTTTGCTGATGTTATACTTGACCTCCACTTTCTTTGCACTAAAATGTAATCTATTTGATTCCTGGTTTTACCATCAGGTGATGTCCATGTGTAAAGTCTTCTTGGATGTTGTTTAAAAAGTGTGTTAGCAATCATTAGCTCATTTTCCATGCAAAACACCATTAGATTGTCACCTGCCTCATTTCTATGCCCTATGCTAAATTTCCCTACAACATGTCCTTCGCCTTCTGCTCTTTCTGTACCAATTTTTGCATTAAAATCACCCATTATTAATACAATATCATTTTTCCGTACCTGGTCTATTGTCGTTTGCAGTGTGTTATAAAAGTTTTCTACTTCCTCTTCTTCTGCTGCTGATGTAGGTGCATATATCTGAATGATTGTTACATTTATAGGAATGCCCTTAAGTCTGATTGTTAGGATTCTATCACTTACTGGATTGTAGCCTAGTATTGCTTTTGATGTTGATCTGTCCAAATAAAAAGCCACTCCATTCTTACCTCCTACTTCTCCACCAGAGTATATAAAGATATTATCATTCTCGCTCTTAAAGTGTCCTGATCCTTTCCATCGATATTTGCAGATTCCCAAAATGTGTATCCCCGTTCTTTTCATCTCGTCACTTATTACTTGATATTTTCCCTCATACATACTTCTCACATTCCATGTTCCTACTCTTATTTTTCTTTTTAGTTTGATGCAGGAGTTTTTCTTAGTAACACCGTCAGGATTTTGTCCGTCATCACAATTACTAGTACTGACCTCTGCCTCACACTCTTCCCCAGTGTTAAAATTAGATCTATCTGGCCTGGGGGACTCACCACCAGATCTTTTTCCTATTTGACTTTCCATGATTGCTGTTTGGGTTTCTTGGTATATTTCCAGAAGATAGTTTACCATTGCTTTCCTTCCGGGCAGTGACTGTACTAGTCATTGATCGTAGCCATTGTCCCTACATTGAGATCATCTGCCTACCATCACAGAATGGTGACCATAACCAACATTATCTGTCAGCTGCTCCCCCATTCCATCCACCACCTGCTCCCATGGGTTCACGTCACCCTGATCAGGGTACTCCACCTTGCACAAGGGTGTCCCGTAGACTGATGGAGGTAAGGAGGCGTCTTACTTCTCCTTTGATAGGGGATACCCCTACCCCGCTAACCTGTGCCACAGATTAGTCATTCAATTACAGATGAATATGCGACAGTTGCTACACAGAGACTCCAAAGAGCAGCAGACATCTTGACATCATGGACAAACAAATGGTGTGTAAGTATCAACACAGAGAAATCAAGTACCACTCTGTTCACCCTCTCATCTAAACAGAAAGCAGGTAAGATCTTTGTAAATGAAATACCCTTAAGGATGGACAACCAACCCACTTACTTAGGAGTGACTCTTGACTCAAAACTGACTTGGAAGCAACACATCAACAGTGCAGAAGCAAAAGCCAGAAGAAAACTAGCCATATTAAGAAAATTGAGTGGGACTACATGGGGAGCTAGTGAAAGAATCCTCAAGAACGTATATCAGCAAAGTATTCTACCACATTTAGAATATGGCTCAACATCTTGGTGCACAGCATCAAACACTACGCTGCATAATCTAGACAAGGTTCAAAATCAGTCACTACGGATTATCACAGGTGCCATGAGGTCCACACCAATAGTAGAAATGCAGAAAATAGTTGGTGTTCAACCGCTAAAGGAACGTAGAGACACAAAGGTCATGACCATGGGAGAAAAATTCCTTAGCTCTGTAAGCCATCCCCTGAAGGAGAGATTCAATAACTTGGCATTAGGACGGCTTAAAAGAAGCAGCTTCATTCATCAGGCCAAGCGTATGTGTAAGCTGATACCTGACCTTCCAACTGTAGTCACTCCATTATCATCTGTACCAGAGCATACACCATGGAAAGAAGCAGATTATACACAAATAACTATTCAGACTGAAGTGAAAGATGTGCAGAATGGTGAGATGCAGAGCAGTCTTGTAAGATCAATAGCCACACTTAGTGTTCTAGATGACAAATATCCATGTGACACCTGGATACGTGTGTATACAGATGGATCTGCACATAATGCCATAAAAAATGGTGGGGCAGGAGCATATATTGAATATCCAAACAACACCATTGACAAGATTTCCATACCCACTGGTAAATACTGCAACAACTTTGATGCAGAAGTTAGGGCAATTATTGCTGCAGTTGAAAAACTATCAGACTCCAGAATTGATACATGTCCTGTAGTAATTCTCACAGATGCAAGATCAGTACTGGAGGCTCTTCAGTGCAACAAACTACCAGACCTTAAGGATGCCTTGTCAAAAATTGGCTTACAACATGGAGTCACTTTGCAGTGGATTCCCTCCCACTGTGGGATACCAGGCAATGAGAAAGCTGACCATCTGGCCAAAGAGGGCACTGAAATGGAGCAACCAGACATACCAGTCACCTATAATCAGAAGAAAAGCATGATAAAAACCTACAGGAAGCCACAAACACCACCACATGATGACTATCACATGCTAAACAGAAAGGAACAAGTCACCATCTTCCGTCTCCGAACAGGACACAGCAGACTCCGAAGTCATATGTATACAAAGTTTAAGGTTGGTACTACTAATCTATGTACATGTGCCCAGGTGCCCCAAACCGTGGAACATATCCTCCAGAACTGCATCAACTACGAGACACTGAGAAATAATTACTGGCCCAGTGAAACCACTAAAGAAGATAAGCTCTACGGTTCCATACATGAGTTACAAAAAACAGTGAAATTTATCCAAGAGACAGGACTGCAGATATAGACAGACAGTGCGAACGAAGAAGAAGAAGTCATTCAATTATGGACACAAAAAAACAACAAATATATCCATAGTACAAGAACTTAATATTGAAGAAGGTTGGCTAGTAAAGGAGATTTAACAGAGAAAACTTAAAATATTTTGGACATACTAAACGTCATGAGAATTTAGAGAAGACTGTCTTGGAAGGGTACATAATAGGAAAAAGGAAGAGAAAGATCGAGGTGAAGATGGCTGCAAGACATTGTCGATGATCTGCAAATGGATGCACCAGCAGCAGGGCATCTTGCTTACAACTGAGAGGCATACAGGAGAGCTATTAGGGAGGAATAGTTCTGCAAGGGACATACAAATAACTGAATGAAGTTGACAACACTAAAGAAGAAGGCAGTCATTAAAGCAGCTAATGTGGTAACAGGGGTAAAATATCTCCTGCAGTGGAAGATGTAGAAACATTTTTGATGGTGTGGATAAATGTAAGGTACTGGATAAATGTAAGGTACTGTACTCTCGTAACAATTTCATAGTGTTAATGTAAGATTTAATGTGTATTAGCTTTATTATACAGGTTTAAATAACCATTATTTGTGCTTAAAATGTTTTATAATGTCTAAGTTTTGGGGGTCTGGAAAGGATTCATTCAATTTACATTATTTCCTATGGGGAATTTAAACTTGAAAGTCGAATAATATGAAAGTCAAACGACCTCCCAGAACGGATTGTGTTCGACTTCTAAGGGTCCACTGTATCCAAATGTGAATTTATACATTTGTATTTCCATTTCTGATTTTGCACTTTCATAAATTTTAGACTGACAAGATTAAGTCTTTCTTTTCAGTAACAAGTCTCAATGGAACCATGTTCTCCCTTGTCTTCAAAGTTCTCTCTCACCTTTAACTTCATTCTTGTAATCTTTCAAAAGCTCTCTCAAATATCCCATCAAGTCTTTCAGAAGTGGGGATCGCTTTTTTTCTAGCTGGACAAAGAAGAACAGGAAAAGGTCATCAATTATGTGTATGCTTTGCTTACACATCCAGGTCACATAAGCTGTGATTTTTCTGTAAGAGTTTAAGATCTAAGATTGCTATAACTGATCTTTATATAACTGAACTCCCCATACTTTGAAAAATAATAAAAAAGGAACATTTCTTTGATCAGTAAGGATTATACACATCATAAAAATTGTTAATTTTCATTACAGCAAAAAAAAAAAAAAAAGTTCTTAAAATTCCACGACTCTCTCTGTATTTTTATGAATTCTTGATGTTAATCTGTTTTTCTAAATAAAGTTGTATTTTTTCAGTAAAGAAGTTTTGATACCAAAACATTTTGTATCTTATTCATTAGTGCTCCATGCCACAAAGGCTGTCCGCTGCAAACAGGATAATGCTGTCTTGTTTTTTTAATCTCTGATATTTCAACTAAAAAACTTAAGGGGAAAAAAAAAAAACCAAAGAGAAGGATAAAGAAAAAGTATCCTCACAAAGTAGTACAGGAAAAGGAAAGGCAGCCAAAGTGACTGGCAATGCCAAAGATCACATAAAACGGAGAAGACCGACTGCCAGCGACTACTGGCACTGCCTATAATGAATGAATACTTCATTATAATTAAAGAACTCCCAAGCCTATTTTTAATGCATAATCAAGCCAACAGCACCAACAAACGACACTTACCATATGCTTGAGTGAAATGACGACTGGCACAACATTCTCAATGACATTGCGTTTGACAACCTGACTGATAAGAACTTTTTTCGCTGTGGCTGTTACAATCTGAGCCACATCTGCTCCCTCTTCACCCACATCCTCCACACTCTTGCTCCTCAAGGTGGACAACTTGATCTCCTGAAATATATACTCACAATTAAATGTTTATTACACGGCTATAAAGTATCAAGCTTTTCACTCCAACTACTTCATAAATGGTGTATTTCTATTAACTCTTTACTCACAGCTGCTTCTGATTCAGACGACATGGTCATGATATAGTACAGGATTCAGTTGCCAACAGTCACTAAGAGTGATCAGCTATTTTTTTAAAATCTATTAAAAATGTGACAGAAATAGTGAGGCATACTGAGTGAGTAAAGTATGGAGATTAAAAAAGGTTTGAGTACTGAAGTTTATACTGGATAAAATGTAGGGATTAAAGAGTTGAAATGATTAATGTTGAAATTTATACTGGGTATAGTGTGGAGATTATCAGATCAGATAAGATAATGTCATGCCAATAGGCTTAGGTGGTCATCTCTGTCATCCTCTGTCTCGAATCAGGTTGACTGCTGTTTTCCTGCCAAACCAAGCAGATAGGCATCCAGGTATTTCTGTCTTTTGCCATTTATCTTTCCACTCATGACAAATTTTTTGAGACATTCACATCTGCTGACGTGTCCGAGAAACTTTGGTTGTCTTTTTTCTTATGTATGGCACCAGTATGAGATAGTGTGGAGATTAAAGAGGTTTGAATGTTTAAGTCTGGAGAAAGTACCTGTGCAACTCAATGGGTTCAGTGAAACAAAAAAATTATTTTGTTTCTAATCAAGAATGTTGTGACACTGTGAATGGTCTGGAAGTGATGCTCTCTTGTGGGTAGTCATTGCTTGTTATCAAAATATGGATAAAACTGGGCACCTGAATTATATTTTTATCATGCTCTAAATGCTAAAACAATTTCAGGGGAAATGAATGCCTCAGTGGAACTAACTTCAATGCCACAGTTGTCTGCTTGCGATTTTTCTTCTTTTGTATCAATATGCTTCAGTTTCAATACTGCTCACACTTCATGAACAATCAGCGAGGAAAAAAAAACACAGAAAAACTCATAAAACCTGGGTATGAGAAAAAAATAACAGTACTAAAAAGTCTGAAAGGCAAAAAATTATGCGGACAACTGTCCGAATGACACTTACTTTGCTGCTAAGAATAGACAGAGCATCTTGCAATATCTCAGCCCCTTCAACATCTAGTGGTATAACTTGATCAACTATAGCAGATAAAATCTGTGGAAAGCCACACCCAATAACTTGTCAATTTTCCAGGTCACATAGTATATCACACGAAATATTTTTTCCAGGTTATGTAGTACATCATATAAAATACTCCATAAACTATTAAATTCACAGAAAAAATAATAGCCTCTGTTTAGACCTGGTCAATGACAGGCAATCCTGTTCCTATTTTTTTCCTAGTTTATACATTTTGTTATCACAGCTTTACTACAGCGGCTTCATGTATAGTTATATACTTGATTTTATATATTTATACATTAATTATTTATGCAATACTTTGTAGACCGCTATCAGTTATCCAAAAACAAAAACAGAAATCACAGATCAGTCAATAATTCTGTCTGTTTTTCTCCGATACTTCTGATCTGATATTCCTCCTGGCTGATGTCCGGTTATTTCTCTTTCCTCATATTTCATCTCGAGACAACTTATTCTGCAACAAATTTTTTTCTCTCTCTTTTTTTTCTTTTAAAAATAACTCCCACAGTGCTACTCTCAAAGGTATGTAAGGCCGAGATTGAAAACTCTCCAGCCAACACTGTCCTGTGCCTCTTCTCCACCCCAACCCCTACAAACCAGCTCCGCTTTATATATGAGTTCTGTTTGAAAGATATGCCTGTGGATCACCTTTTATGCTTTCTGGACTTTCCTGGTTTTAGTCAGACTTGACCTTGCTTGGTTAAGTGTACTTTTTTTAAGGACTGATCTTTCACTAACTTATTTTTTTATTTATGTTTAAATTTTTAAAGAGTGGAGCTTTTAAAGCAGTACATCACAATGATTTTAAGCCCAACATTATCAATTTTGTTATGTTTACCTCTTTATTAATTTTGTCTGTTGTCTTGAACCGTTGCTCATCAGTCATGTGTTCCAACATGAACAAATAAAGCCGCATTCTTCTTCTGTGAAAGAAGCAACCAAGCAGTGGCTACATGAAACCTGATATATGGCCAAACTTGAAGCAAATATCTGAATATGTCTAACCATGCCAGCCAGACAACAACAAAAAATGGCGTAATCTCTAACCGTGTAGGTGATATTGCAGATTAAACTGACATTATATAACAAATTCAGTGAAAAATAACTAACAATTTGTAGCTTTACTAATTCAAGCAATCATGGCAGAATGTTTTATGAAACACTGAATTCCCCATTACAAAGTTTTATTTTTATAACAAATCTTATCTTATATCCTTCCCGTGCCGTTAAACATCACATAGGGCTCGCAAAGTAGTTCGCCATTTTTTCCTGCCTTCAGCGAGTCTTTCAACCTCATCAAGGGATTTTATGCCTGTTAATTTGGCCTCTCTTAACAATGTCCTCTTCAGAGTTTCACGCAGTCTCTCTCTTTTGCTTTGGCCTGTTATGTTCCACTTGATAGCTTGTTTTGGGATTCTCTGATCATTTCTTCTCATCAAGTGACCAATATATGTCCATCTCCTTTTCCTGATCACTCATGAGACTGGTTGTTGTTCAGTCATCTGTCTTATTTCTGTATTGTTCTTGAATTCGTTCCACTTGATGCCAAGTATTTTCCTTAGGCATTTGTTTTCAAAAGAGTAATTTCTTGTCTATTTTTTTAGTTGTTTTCCAGCTTTCGCAATGCATAAATGAGGGTGGATATTACATTTGAACTGAACAGTCTTAACTTCGTTTTCGAGGTTATAACTTTTGAATTCCATATGTTCTCAAGATTCTTGAAGATCGATGCTGCTTTTGCAATTCTGATTCTAACTTCCTTTCTGGTGTCACCATCCTGGTCTATGTAGCTGCCAAGGTATGCAAATTGATTGACTTCTTCAATATCTGTCCCTTCTATGTGTATTTTTCCATTTTGATTAAGGGGAATTTTCATTATTTTTGTTTTGTCCTTGTTAATTTAAAGTCCTAGTTTGCTAGCCAGTGAAGACAGGCTATCTTTTTTTTTTCTTGCATGAAATTCACATTGTTACTGATAAGAGTTATGTCATCAGCAAAATCAAGATCTTCTAGCTGGGTCCCACGTATCTAGTCAATACCTATGTTACCTGTGCAGCATTTTTTCATTATGAAATCTATTGTAATTCCAAAAAGTAAAGGAGACAGTATATATCCTTGTTTCACATATGTTTCGATCTGGAACCATTCATTCATCCCCTCTTCTGTCTTGACTGCACAAACATATCCATTGTAGAAGTCCTTAATGATGTTGACAATTATAGATGGTATTCCATATAGACTTAAAATTCTCCATAATGAATCTCTGAGTATGCTATCAAATGCCTTTTTAAAGTCTATGAAGTTCAGTATTAATGGTTTCTGCTTTTAAACATGTTATTCAAGTATTATTCTTAGAGTAAAGATCTGGTCGAGACAGCTTCTCCCTTTTCAAAATCCTGCTTGTTCTTCTCTCATTGCAGTATCCACTATATCTTTAAGTCTATTCAAAATGACCTTGCAAAATACTTTTGACACAACTGATATTAAGGTTACTCCTCCAATTGTTACAGTCACTAAGGTTGCCTTTTTTTGGTATTTTAACAATGATTCCTTTTTTCCAATTAGAAGGGACCTTCTCTTCTTTCCAAATCTTGTTAAACATTCTCTGTAGTTGTCTCATGTTGTCACTACTGATAGCTTTTAACATTTCGGGTGTTATTTCATCTTCACCTGCAGCTTTTGTGTTAGCCATTAAATTCACTGCTGTTTCAATTTCATGCAATTTAATTTCATCTAGGTTGACATTTAGTTGTGGGGCTGGTAAGTCGGTTTCAAGATTTAACAATTCTTTTGGGTGTGGTCGATTGAATATTTCTTGGAAGTGTTCAGCCCATCTTAGATTTTGGTCTTTACTATGTTAGTAGGGTTCCAGTTTTGCTAAGGATTGGTCTTTCTTTAGATGTAATAGTACCTATTAGCGTATTTTGTATGTTACATAAAGTTTTGCTGTCTCCTGTTTTTGCTGCTTTTTCTGCCTCTTTCGCCATATTGTCTATGTATTCTCTTTTATCCCTTCTAGCTGAACTTTTTACTTTCTTGTCTAGTTCTTTATATGTTGCTTTCACAAGATCTTTTCCAAGATCTGTTTTTACATTCAACATGTCTAATTTGACTGCTCGTCTTTCATGTATATACTTCCATGTGCTATCTGATATCCATGCTTTTCTGTTTGGTTTTTTTCAGTCCAGCACTTGCTTTTGCTGCTGTGATTATGGTTGTGCTGTAAGAATTCCATAATTCATCTATACCTATCTCCTCAACTTCACTTATAACAAATATCTGACAAAAATTTATTTCAGGGAAAACATCCTTAAATCCATGCATTCTTCACATCTTACATCCTTCCCGTGCAGTTAAACGTCACATAGACGCATAGTTGTTTGCCAAGATTTCCTGTTCTCGGCGAGTCTTTCACTTTCACCAAGGGATGTTATGCCCACTAAACCCACAATGTCCTCTTTAGAGTTTTACATGGTCGATCTCTTTTTCTTCGGCCTGTTGTGTTCCACTTGATAGCTTGTTTTGGGATTCTCTGATTGTTTCTTCTCATCACATGGCCTACATATATCCATCTTCTTTTTGTGATCACCCATGAGACAGGTTGTCGTTTGCTCATCTGCCTTATCTCTATGTTGTTCTTGAATTCGTTCCACTTTATACCAAGTACTTTCTTTAGGCATTTGTTTTCAAAAGAGTCTAATTTCATCTTTATTGTATTCTTCACATACATAACACATAAACCAAGTACCAATACCTGTGGTAATTTTGTGCAGCATTTGCCATTTGAAAACAACAATGGATCATTTTTTTTTTAAACAGACAAAAGTACCATGATTAATGTACGGTGTCATAAGCTATGAAACAGCAATAAAAACTCACTAAAACATGAACAACACTGTTGTAATGGTACCTGGTATTTTCTTTCCCAGCAAGTGAGAACTTTTGTTTCTCCCTGTCCATTTGTTTAAATTTATTGTATACTGAAGAAGAAGAAATGCAAATGCCTGAAGTCTAGGAAAAGTCCTTATAAAATCCTTATATGACAATGTGAAACGAAAGTTTTTTTCTTCAAAATTGTTAACTTTACAAAGGATTTGTGTTATCAAAATGAAAACTAAACATTCACTATGTAATTACTTATAATCTCTGAAATGATAACGCTCTCTTGAAGTTTGTATTTTTCAAGGTAAACTAAAATAAAATGTCAAGAGTCAGACAAAGATTATGATCAAGGAGATGGACTGAGGGAGTGACATGAAAAGAGGCAGTGGGACAACTTGTTATATCCGGTACTTATAGATCAGATTCGTAAGGTCATAAGGTACCTGCAACACATAACAGCATACAGCAAAGAAAAAAAGGAAAAGAACTAGGACAAAAATATGACAAAGATTAAAAGGCCAGAATCATACTATCACAATGTCAGAAGTTCATGCAGATTTTTGTACTGGCAACAAAACAAACAGGCATATCACTTCTGCACTGCATTAAAATCTCCTCGCTGCTAGAAACTTCGTACTGTATGCAGTATTAACACTAAAAACAACAAAAGCAAAATCTTCAAGACTTACTGCTGGCTCAAACATAATCCTTTTACTTAAACTCCATGTAAGTATCTAGCGCTACAACACATATTACTACAACACACTGACCTGCATGTGTTTGGTAGTTGTTGAAGTGAAAAATGCACTCAAGGAATGGATGGAAGAACATGGTCGGCTGTTTCTGCAGCAGCAAGTGTTCCAGGCAGAACTCCGCTGAGGGGAGAAGAAAAAGAAAAGAAGAAAAATGTAAACTTAGAACAAGTATTCATCTTGTTCTCAACAGAACACTAATATTTTATGTAACACAAAGAAAAACAAAAAACTGAAATAACAGAATTTATCACTGCTCCATAATAAAATCAGGACAAGGGACCCACGTTAGCGCAGCTGACTTGGTTTCATTACCAATCGTGGCTCACAGGAATTCCCGTGGGTTCCCCCAGCCTCAAGAAAAAAAAAAGGGTGCCAGGGTTAATGCTCTGTGAAGGAAGAGGAATGATGGCGTTAGCTAAAGAGTTCGTGCTGATGGCGACACTAGTCAGCAGTTTCTGGTCAACTGCTGACATGGCAGCAGAACACTTCTAATCTGTGTGCAATACTGCTGCTTCACAACTCACACCTTTATCTTCAAAATCATGACAAATGAAACTATTATTTAAAAGTTCTAGTGAAAATTAAAAGGAGGACATCTATTGCTCTTCAGAAAGTAAAACAACTACAGAATCTGTGGAGAGGATCAGACAGAACTACAAAAATAAGATTTTTAAGGGCATACATCTTTCCCATCACAACATATGCCTGTGAGACCTGGAAACTTAACAAAACAGCTGAGAAGCACATAAATGCCTTTGAATGTAAATGCTACAGAAGAGTTCTTCAAATATCATGGACACAAAAAAGGACAAATATATCCATACTACAAGAACTTAATACTGAAGAAGGCTGGGAGAGAAAACTTAAATATTTTGGACACATTAAACGTCATGATAATCTAGAGAAGACTGCCTTGAAAGAGTACATAATAGGAAAAAGAGAGGAAGACCAAGGCGAAGATGGCTGCAAGACATCGTTGATGATCTGCAAATGGATGCATCAGCAGCAGGCCATCCTGCTCACAATCGAGAGGTTTACAGGAATGCTGTTAGGGAGTCAAATTTCCACAAGGGACATGCAAATGAATGAAAGTGAAAATGTAACTAAAAGCTAACATAAACAAAAATATGTAAGCATTATTTTAAGTCAAAACAAAAAAAAAGTTACTGATAACAAAGGAGCAGTATGACATGTTTCTTCTTCATTCACCCTCAGAAGGATGTGCTGTGTTGCAATTATGCACCTTTTGGCGCCACACATGTATTTTTTAGGACTGGGTTCATCTTTCAACAGTAATCCTCTGTTCACTTGGCCAGACTTGTTTTCAGGGGCACCTCTGAGAGGTAGAATAGGGTCTTGGCCAACTATGGTTCAGCAACCCTGATGCAAGCAGTCAGCTATGGGTCACTGACCATATCTCTGTCTGCCCAAGTTGTGCATCTCTGCCCATGACATGTTTCAACAGCAATGATTAATAGAGAAGAAAGCATAAACTAGACACTTAAGACAGTTTTTAGATGTTTCCTAAAGCACAGAGAAAAGAAACTTCCAGGTGGATATCTCACACAAAAGTCATTAACATTTGAAAATACGAGGGTTGATTGATAAGTTTGCAGCCTAAGGTACAAATACTTGAAACACACAGTTGATATTAGGTGCATTTGTAGATCAGGTTAATGTAAAACACCAAATTTCAAGAAAATAACTGTTATCCAATTTTTTTTAACAGTCTACTGAAGTGGTAAGGGGTGGCAGAAATTGAGAAAATGGATAAAATTTCTCATCAAGCAGTCACTCACTACCTCTGCGTCAAGGGCTTATCATCGAAGGAGATCCATGAGGATATGGTAGAGACTCTAGAGGAGAGTGCCCTTTCTTACAGAACAGTGAAGAAATGGGCAGCTCAATTCAAACATGGAAGGGAGAGTCTGGAAGATGATCCCCATCCAAGAAGACCAAGAACAGTAACTACCGATGAAACCACCGGCAGAATCCATGACATGATAATGGAGGATCGACAACTAACTGAGCAGTACATTGCTAATGAGTTGGGCATCTCCCAGGAATGTGTTCATGCCATTATTCACAATGATCTTCAAATGACAAAGGTCTTTGCTCAATGGGTCCCGAAACTTCTTGGAGCTGATCACAAACAACAGCATCTCAACATGTCAAGAGACAATTTTGGCCATTTTTCTGCAGATCCTGAAAAGTTTCTTCAGCAATTTGTGACTATGGATGAGACTTGAGTTCATCACTTTCAACCAGAAACCAAAGAACAGTCAAAGCAGTGGAAACATCATGGATCCCCCCCACCTCCAAAGAAATCAAGGGTGGTTCTGTTGGCAGGCAAAGTAACGGCTTCCATCTTCTGGGATTCAGAAGGTATGCTATTGGTAGACTATCTTCAAAAGGGCAGAATGGTCACCGGGGCCTATTTAGCTAATCATGTGAAGCAACTGGCGGTCAAACTGAAGGAAAAGTGTAGAGGGAAATTGACGAGGACTCATCTTTCATCAAGACAATGCTCCAGTTCACAAGCCGGCGGTGGCATTGACTGCCATTCATGAATGCGGCTTCCAGCTTCTTGAACATCCTCCTTATTCCCCAGATTTGGTCTCTTTGGACTAATACCTGTTTAATAAACTCAAAAAGGAGCTCAGTGGTCACAAATTTGCTTCAGATGATGACGTCATTCATGCTGTAGATCACTTTCTAGTGGCACAAGATACTGACTTTTACAAAGAAGGGATCCATATGCTCCAGGATCACTGGGCTAAGTGCATAAACTTGCAAGGAGAATATGTTGAGAAATAACCCAAAAAAGTTGTCCACAAATAATCCGTTGTACCGTAGGCCGCAAACTTATCAATCGCCCCTTGTATATTTGAAATGTTTGGATATTTCTGCACAGCAGTAATTTGCTTCTCTAAATATGCTATTGATGATTAAACAATTTAAAACTACAGTAAGTTGTTAATGATTTTTACTTTCAATAAATTCTGCTGTCACCATATTTTCTATACTTAATCCTGAATCTTCTTGTTCAACGGTACAAGACTACACTGATCCTCTGACTACAGGGCAGAAACAACAGCCCTTCTTGAAGCCCTCCAAAACACTTAAAACATAAAATCAGCAGCCACCACCCAAAATAGCCTTCTTCAAAGACTGCAGGGCACTTCTAGAATCACTAAAAACAACAAACAACCCACAGGCAAAAATGTACAGGAAATCACAACAGAACTGAAGCACCTTACACTATCAACAACTGTGGCCATTTAATGGCTACCATCCCATTGTGGAATATCTGGCAATGAAATAGCTGACAGCCTATCCAAAGCTGGCAGCAATCAAGATCAAACAAATCATCCAGTAGACTACCAAGAGGCGAAAACCATAATCCGTAACCAGTGCAGATCTGAATGGAAGAAACAACTGAAATGCAACAATGAACCAGATGCAATACACCAACTACAAAGACATCAGCAAACCATCCTCTTTCACCTACAGACAGGCCACTGAAGACTACTGAGCCACCTACACTGACTCAAAATGTTTCACACAGAAGAGTGTCCATGTGGCAGTGGAGTCCAGACTCCAGGACATATCCTTCAAGAGCACCCAAACCTGAGACAAGAGACATGGCCCGAGGACACAAGCTTGGGGCAAAAGCTTTGGGGCTCCTATCAGGACCTGGAGAGGACTGCGAGGTTTGCCATGTCAACAGGGATCAGGATCAGATGTAACCAACAACCTCTAACGCAGAAGAATAAGAAGTACAATGACAATCACAGTAAACTTTCAACTGATTTTACTGCACATATTATCCTGTTTTTACCAATGTCAATATTTTTCTTAGGCAACAAATAAAACAAGTGGTTGTCACATGTTAATGCCAGCTGCTGAGCATCTTCAACCATGGCTATAAACACACATTCGACTGACAGAATCTATCTTCCAGTTTGGCTCTCACTTCCTCTCTCAATGAGACAAAACCCTAGCGGCTGCTGCCTGTGTGGTGCTAAAGCACATAGAGAATATACAGAGAAGGAATGGACTCCCTGACAATATATATATATATATATCTTCATGAGGAATAACAGACAGTTAAAACTCACCCAGGTTTTTAATTTCCAAAGTTTCGTCCAAGATGGTTGTAATATATCGGAAAAAGAGGATGCCTTTCCATTTCACATATTCTTCCTGCCGTCATATACCAGAGCCAAAAAGAATAAATAATAAATAACCAAAAAATTGCTAACTCGTGAATTAAACTTAGCTACTCCAATAAGCTGAGTATCCAAACTTTTACAGCTGTTATCTCCGCTACTGTAAATTTATTTCTTTACAATCTTGAGGGGTGGTCTGGTAGACTGCGTGGTTAGACCTTGGTTTACTAATCCAATGGTACCGAGTTCAAGTCCCAGCAGCGGAATTTTTTTCTGGTACGCACCAAAAAGGCCCTGGGGTTCATCCAGCCTCTAAAAATATCTACCACAGAAATCTGTGAAGGTAAATGCGGTCAGACGTGATACTGACCACATCACACTCTCATGTGCTGAAGGTCTAGGAAATTAGGCCTGATGGAAACTGGTATTTTACCTCTTTTTACAATCATGAAGACTCTGAAATACTAGCAGCAAGTTTTGCTACAGGTGATTACTATAGCAAGGTTTTAATGCTATGATTAGATCCAACAACAGAACTCTTGGTAGACCACAATGATGGGACATATGACATATGTCAGTCTCTACACAATTAAATGTTAAAGGGCTCTCAACCTTGCACTTCTGACAAATCCACAAGTGCTCTCTATTCTATGAGGGAGGATTTCAGCTTGGTGTATGTACTCTGTAGGAGCACTGAGAGCAGATATGTATGGAACCTTCAGCCAAAGAAGCCATGTCAACAATGATTCAGCTACTCCCATTCTCTCCTTACCCGATTAGCCAGACTGAAAGTTCTTAACATTCTGCTTCCACGATTACCAAATGAAGTTAGAATTAAGTCTTATAAGCCATGGTTCGCTGGTCATGGAAACTGCAATTTCTCTCATTTTTCCTCCTATCTGAACCTTTCACTTGAATTATGGTACTCATTCTTTCACAAACAACAGGCAGTTCTGTTTAATCTCATAAAATCTATCTATGTATGAAAAAAATTTTTTATAAAACAAAAAGTCAAAAACATTAAATATTAAACAACACATTCTGACTTGATCTATATTTACTGCTGAAATCTAGACATTTTCACGATGAACTATTTCTAAAAGTCATCAGCAAGGAAAGAAAATGCATATATAAGTGCTTATGGCACACAATGTGACAAACTTTTAACTTACTTGGTTCATGTGACCATACGGAAAGTGATGAAATATATTAGTAATATTAATAATAATACTATTATTTTTAAAATATATGATAAATGTCAATTTTAAAGACAGACCTGTAAGAGCCGCGTCAAAATTGTCAGCGTGTTTTTTCGCACCAACGGTGATGAGTCTTTCAGACAGGCTGCAATATTGGTAATGTAGCGATCAACAAGTGTGGTGTATCTAAGGGTGAAAAAAAAAAAAAAAGGGAAATGAATCCACAAAGTCTTTGATTAAAAAAAAATTACAGAACATAAAAGTTGACAAAAAATCATAACCAAGGAATTGAAGGGCAGAGAAATGGAACCCAGGGGGCACAAGAAAGAAACAGTTCAAATTTTGCCATCCCCTTTTACATAAAAGTATCACTAGAAATTTGCCACCAATCTTTCTCTGTACTCCTGTATCACCAATCTTTCCATCGCGTTTAAAAATCAGTACCATGCATAAAGAGTTATGCCCTCATATGAAAACAGGCAGTTGGAAAAGGAAACAAAACACAACAAAACTGCTGTACAGAAAAGTCTCTGGAACAAAAAAAATTTAGAGGTAAAAGTAGAGAAAAAAATGCCCACAGAACATAACAGTGTTCAAGGTAGTAAAGTTTTATGCAATGTAACAGCCACAGTCTAACCTGATTGTGAGGTCTCCCATGATAATGACCACATTATTTCTGACTGCTGGACTGTCAGATTCCTCAAGCTCTCTTGCAAGAGCTGCTATAGACTTCTTTGCCAAGGACTCATCCACAAGACATAATTTACCTGAAAGTTGAATTAATTCATTTTGAATAAATCTAATAATTTCATTTTCATTCTTTACTCTTTTTTTTTTTCATTTCACTTGTTCTACCAGATTCAACATTCCAAGTTAAACACTTGAAAGAAAAGAAAAAGAATCTGTTATATTTACGTCAGCTTGATTCATCTTTATCTGGAAGTTTACAAGAGCTTTATATCTACTCTGGAAGTTTGCAAGAGCTTTAAATATACTCTGGAAGTTTACAAGAGCTTTACATCTACTCTGGAAGTTTGCAAGAGCTTTATATCTACTCTGGAAGTTTGCAAGAGCTTTACATCTACTCTGGAAGTTTGCAAGAGCTTTACATCTACTCTGGAAGTTTGCAAGAGCTTTACATCTACTCTGGAAGTTTACAAGAACCTTATATCTCAGATGCCAACAGATGATCTTCACAAGCACCTCTTTATTCTTTTATGTGGCAAAATATGACTATGCCTGTCTTAACATGCATAACAAATATTTAGTATAAAACTTAACAAAATAAACAGAACTTACCCAAAGTAATGAAAGCATGAGCACGTAACTTGCTGGACATGGTAGATCCTCTGAACTGAGAAAGAGGCTGAGATGACTTGGAGGCCTGGGATTGGCTGGATTGTGAGTTAGCCTGAGAATCGCTTTCTTGTGAATCTTGTGATCCTTTATTTCTGTACATCTGATTTTCCCCGGAATCATGTAATACATCTACAGGACCATTTCTGCCACTTTCCTTGGTTTGTGTTCCTTGATCTCCATCACCACCTGTTTAGATTTCACGTTTTGTAAATTATAAACATTTCAATAACACCAAACTTCACAAAAACTAAGCCAGAATCACTTTCTCTTGTCCTTTCACAGTTTTGAAGTATTCTGCTTAAAAAATACCAATGCACTGTTTAAACGAAAAATGCCTTAAGGAAAATACTCTGTATAAAGTGGAATGAAATCAAGAACAACACAGAGATAAGGCAGATGAGTGAACAACAACTTGTCTCATGAAGTACTAAAATCAGAAAAAGGAGATGGACATATGTTGGTCACGTGATGAGAAGAAACAGTCAGAGAATCCCAAAACAAGCTATCAAGTGGAACACAACAGGCCAAAGAAAGAGATCAAACACATGAAAGAGAGACCAAATTAGTAGGCATAAAATCCCCTGGTGAGGTTGAAAAGCTCACCAAAAACAGGAAAACTTGGCGAACTACCATGCGAGCCCTACGTGATGTTTAACTCATGCCGTGCCTCGTGTTATCACGGTAACACTTCCGGTTTCTGAGTCGAGTGCCTTGTGTTACTACAGTTGTACATGTTTCGTTTCTACAAAAACAGTGTAACTTTTTACTTGTACACATTTTATTTGCACGTCTGGTGACCCTTTTCATCATGACCGATGCATGGTTAGTAACGAGCGCGAACATGGAAGTTTTTGATCAAGAATTTCCAATTTTTGGTGATGTAGTTAGGGATATGGACATGCCCTCTGACTAGACCTGTTCTTGAATGTATCCCAAGTAGATCTAGACATATTAGACAGATTGGAGAAGTAGTTAGAAGGTTATTTCAGACATTATTTTAGTGAGAATGCAACATATCACAAGACGAGTTCGACAAGTAGATCTAGACATCTCAGATGACAAGTAGTGTACATCTACCTACCCGATGGAAAGTAGGACACAATTATTGTCTAAAAACATCACATTACTTCTTTTTTTTCCTAAAAACTCTGCATTTATGAAATCTTCATAGTTTACAGCTATTTTTATGCATAATACTATATTTTTAACATGGAAATAATTTGTAACATTCACTTTTCCAACTAAACATATCAAGACCCGTGCTTTTTGTATGGCTCAAATGCAACATTCGTGTTTTTTCCCCGCGGCGCGGGAAGAGTTAATGGCACAGGAAGGATGTAAGACTGTTTAAATGAAGGTAGGTAGAAAACTTTGTCCTCCATTTCAATCAGACATGTAGTTTTATCTTTTACTTAAAAGACAACATATACACTTTTTTTTCTGATATTCACAGCTGTCAGCCCCTACTTATCTGTAGTTTTATCAAATCTGCTTTCCCTACCTCTTTTCCAAACTTCATTACCCAAACTCACACTGCTCTCAACATACTGGACTTCATAAAAGAAGATGAATATCAACAGAAGTAACCTGTTTCAGCAGTGAGAAACTGAGCAACACAACAAGTATCTGAATCACACATTCTGACAGTCACCAGACATCAGTCAGTTTTGATCTACACAGAAGAGGCAGAGCTGTGAAGTTTCTGGATGGTCCTTCTTTCCAAATGGTGGAGGGTAGTTCCGTGCACCTGCCCACTATCTGGGCGTATTCATTCTTAGTCAAAAGATTCCGGAGAAGGCAACACTTCAGGCCCTAAAATCTCAAAGAATCAGGCTTTTTTTTTATTTTAAATTAGTGAAGTGAATTCCCCACTTCCATACTAGAGTTCAATAAAACACTACAGGAAGCAGCAAAAGAGGTGCTGGGATATCGGAAACGGAGAAAAGGGAATGGATAAGCAAGACCACATGGGAAAAGATAGAGCAAAAAAAAGAAATCAAGAAAAAATTACTGAACACCAAATCACAACGGCTTAAAGAACAAGTTTTAAGTAATTGTGCACAAAAAGACAAAGAAGTGAAGGAATCATGCCGTCAAGATAAACGTCAATACTATGACAACTTAGCAGAAACAGCAGAGAAAGCAGCATATACAAATGACATGAAAACCATATATAAAATCACAAAGCAGATGACAGGTAACTTCAACACAAGATGTGAAAGTGCAGTAAGAACACAAAATGGACAACTGGTCAGTGGAGAAAGAGAAAAAATTGAAAGATGGAGGGAACACTTTAACACCCTGCTAAACAGAACACAAGCAGCACAAACAATAGACATACCTGAAGCAAAAACGGAACTAAACATCAATACAGGACCAATAACAATAAGTGAAGTAAAGGAGGCGATAAAGAAGCTAAAATCAGACAGGGCACCAGGTGAAGATGAAGTGACTGCTGAGATGTTGAAAGCAGAAGAAACAGAAACACCAAAACAACTCTGCTGGATACTACAACAAATTTGGGAGCTAGAAAAAGCTCCAGAGGAGTGGAAAACTGGCCTTATAGTAAAACTACCAAAGAAGGGTGACCTCAGAGATTATGGGAACTGGAGAGGCATTACCCTACTGCCACTCACCAGTAAAGTATTTTGCAGAATAATCATCAACAGAATTGTACCAGCACTTGAGGGAAAACTTCGGAAAGAGCAGGCAGGATTTAGGAAAGGAAGATCATGCATAGACCACATATTTGTACTTAGACAAATATTAGAACCCCCCGTGTGGTACCCGGGATCTGCAAAGAATAGGACTACTGTACCCTACCATGCATGATCGTAAAAGGCGACTAAGGAGGGTTCAGCATAGGGCCAGCAACCCTATCTGGTAAAAAACTATCAGACTGCTACAGAAACAGAAGCAAGGGAAAAAGCAAATGCAGGTGGAAGGAGAAATGCGTATCAGGAAACTGAGCCCATGAAGGTTGTGGATGAAAGCCAGCCACTGGAAGTCCCCAGCCCGACTGCAGACCTCCTGGAACCTAAACAAAAGATGCAAATAGGCAGCTGGAATGTAAGAACACTAAACCAGACTGGAAAACTAGCACAAACCATCAAGGAAATGCACAGATACAAACTAGACATACTAGGAATATAAGAAGCAAGATGGACAGGACAAGGCAGAAGGAAATTAACAACATAGCACACAGAAGATACAATAATATGGTCAGGTAAAGAAGATCTTCATGAAGGAGGAGTAGCATTGATTATAACAAAAGAAGCATCAGGAGCATTGCTGAAATGGACCCCAATAAATGAGAGATTATTATATGCACGGTTCAACTCAAGATTCACGAAGCTGTCTATTATAGTTTGTTATGCACCAACAGAAGCAGCTGAAGAGGAATTAAAAGATTTTTACAAAAGCCTCCAAGCCACAGTAGAAACAATACCCAAGCATGATATGCTACTCATCTTGGGCGACTTCAATGCAAAAGTAGGTGAAGGAAATGAAGATAGAAGAAGAATCATGGGAAGAGAAGGAATCGGAGAAATAAATGAAAATGGAGAAAGACTGTGCAGTTTCTGTGAAGAAAACATGATGACCATCGGAGGGACAATTTTCCAACACAAAAACATCCATAAGGTGACTTGGAGGTCACCAGATAAAACCACAGAAAACCAAATCGATCACATACTAATAAACAACAAGTGGAAACGGTCACTACAAGATGTGCGAGCAAGGAAAGGAGCAGATATAGGAAGTGATCACAACCTTCTGGTAGCAAAAATAAAACTAAAATTAAGGAAAGCCAGAATCGGAGAACACAGAAGATACATTTTGATACAAGAAAACTGATAGACCAGCAAACAAGAAATGAATTCTCAATAATACTTAAGAACCGCTTCAGTGTCCTACAAGACGAAGCAGAAATGTCCATATTAGAGTTCAATAAAACACTACAGGAAACAGCAAAAGAGGTGCTGGGATATCGGAAAAGGAGAAAAGAGGAATGGATAAGTGAGACCACATGGGAAAAGATAGAGCAAAAAAAGAAATCAAGAAAAAATTACTGAACACCAAATCACAACGGCTTAAAGAACGAGTTTTAAGTAATTATGCACAAAAAGACAAAGAAGTGAAGGAATCATGCCGTCAAGATAAACGTCAATATTATGACAACTTAGCAGAAACAGCAGAGAAAGCAGCATATACAAATGACATGAAAACCATATATAAAATCACAAAGCAGATGACAGGTAACTTCAATACAAGATGTGAAAGTGCAGTAAGAACACAAAATGGACAACTGGTCAGTGGAGAAAGAGAAAAAATTGAAAGATGGAGGGAACACTTTAACACCCTACTAAACAGAACACAAGCAGCACAAGCAATAGATATACCTGAAGCAAAAGCGGAACTAAACATCAATACAGGACCAATAACAATAAATGAAGTAAAAGAGGCGATAAAGATGCTAAAATCAGACAGGGCACCAGGTGAAGATGAAGTGACTGCTGAGATGTTGAAAGCAGAAGAAACAGAAACACCAAAACAACTTTGCTGGATATTACAACAAATTTGGGATTTAGAAAAAGCCCCAGAGGAGTGGAAAACTGGTCTTATAGTAAAACTACCAAAGAAGGGTGACCTCAGAGATTGCGGGAACTGGAGAGGCATTACCCTACTGCCACTCACTAGTAAAGTATTTTGCAGAATAATCATCAACAGAATTGTACCAACACTTGAGGAAAAACTTCGGAAAGAGCAGGCAGGATTTAGGAAAGGAAGATCATGCATAGACCATATATTTGTACTTAGACAAATATTAGAACAGGCAAATGAGTGGCATAGCACAACATATGCATTATTCATAGATTTTGAGAAAGCCTTTGACAGTCTCAACAGAGATGCACTGTGGAAAATCCTAAGATGGCATGGCCTCCCCCATAAAATAGTTAATGTAATCAAAGCCCTATACGAGGGTTTTCAGTGCAAAGTTATCTGTGGAGAACATACCTCCAGCAGCTTTAGGGTACAAACAGGAGTGAAACAGGGATGTGTACTATCACCAACATTATTTATCTTGGCAGTAGACTGGTTAATGAAGGAGGCAACATCAGACAAACGCAGAGGATTACAATGGACCCTTGACACAGTGCTGGAGGACCTTGACTTTGCGGACGACATTTGTCACAAAGATATGCAAGATAAAATAAACAAGTTAACCCAGAATGCAAACAACATAGGACTAAAGATCAACGTAGGAAAGACAAAGTTAATGAAGCAAAATGTGAACAACAGAAATGTACTCAGAGTAGATAACAAGTTAGTGGAGGAGGTCAACGAATTTGTATACCTTGGCAGCAGAGTAGTATAAAATGGAGACAGCACAGAGGACATCAACAGCCGACGATATTTGTTTATTATCAAGCAGTCACAAAGATATGCAAGATAAAATAAACAAGCTAATTCAGAATGCAAACAACATAGAACTAAAGATCAACGTAAGAAAGACAAAGTTAATGAAGCAAAATGTGAACAACAGAAATGTACTCAGAGTAGATAGCAAGTTAGTGGAGGAGGTCAACGAATTTGTATACCTTGGCAGTAAAGTAGTAGAAAATGGAGACAGCATGAGGATATTAACAGCAGATTTACTAGAGCAAACCAGGCTTTTGCAGTGCTGCAGACTATATGGAAATAAAAAAAAACTAAGCATAAATATGAAAATCAGGATATTTAAGAGTAATGTTCTAAGTGTACTACTCTATGAAAGTGAATGCTGGAAAATCACCAAAACCATAGAAAACAAGTTGAATTCTTTCCAGACTAAATGTTTATGAAGAATTAGAAAAATATTTTGGCCAAACACCATAAGAAATAACATCTTACTGGCAGAAATGCAGATGAAGCCACTGACAACAAATATTGAGGAAAGACACTGGCGATGGTAAGGGTAGACCAAAAGAGACATGGAGAAGAACAGAAAGGATGTTGAGCAATAGAGGGCTCACCTAGGCAAGAGCAGAAAAAAAGGCGAAGGACAGGCATTTGTTGAAAACCCTTGCAGAAGCCCCATGTGCCCTGGGCACTTAAGGTTCAGAGAGAGAGAGAGAATTCCCCACTTATAATTTTTGTTGTCTCATTGAAATGTTCTAAAACAGAAATATTTGTTCTTTCTTATAAATGACTTTACTTTAAATCACAGTACTCTGAAACAAAAGATATCAGATAATTAAATGCATATAAATATATACAAGCATAATTCATGATACAACTGAAATTTGATATGGCATAGACTCAGAAACCCAAGGATCATGAAAGTCAAAACAAGCATGGAAAAAAACAATACTTAATACTCTAAAAGGAAGTTGTATGTAAAAAAAAAAAAAAAATTCTCCGCAAAGACCTACTATTTCCAATACACGGTGCAGCAACAATGGACTGAATGAGAAGTGCTGCACGTTTAGGCATCCTAGTGGGGCATCTCTGGCACACTTCTCCTAGTGTAAACATGTAGCGAATCAAATCCTCCTCGTCTACACTTTCTGGTAAATAAACGCAAAACACCCCAGCATAAACTGTCTAGGTTTATAATAGGTGAAAAGTAATATTAGCAGTTCTAAAATGAACTCACAATAGCAAATAAACTTTAAAAGGGAAACATAATAATGGATTAATTCCTTTTCATATTACTTTACTGAAATTAATAAAATTAGTATGATTTTTTAAAAACATTATAGGACTGTTCAAGCATTCTATCTCAAAAAAAGTCCATAAATACTCTTATCTCAGCATGGTACACAAACTCCATAGCACCAGTGAGAATGAATGGAAACAACTGTTTGGTTGAGTAGGAACCCACTTCCTTCAGTCTGAGAAACTACGTAGATATCGATTCAGCCATTCCCAAAAATCAGTGAACACAAAGCGCACATTTGACGTGTCAGAAAAAAATGATGATGCTCCAGAAAATGGAAATCAATCTCAAAGTTTTAGTTTAAGATTTTAGTCACTCACCGCTCTGAGCATTGAGAACAACATGGGAAATGTATTTATCACAATCTGCCATCACTTCCTCACCCCAAGCTTGCAGATGCCTCTGTGATGAATCAATCTCCAAACAGCCATGGAGCTGAAATAAAGACAATGTTTCCTCATATCAAATATCACATGAGATCAGAGCCTTGGAGGGAGTGAAGACTCTTTCCAATGCCATGGTCAGCAAGTCATAGGAGACCAAGATCCTGCCCTACCTTTTCACTAGCACCTGCAGTAATAGGCTCAGCTACTAGTTTTGTCTGTAACTGCGAGCTGGTGTTCTTTGCAGCCAATGCTGTGGAGTCGTTGGGCTACAGCATCGTATAAGAATGAGAGAGGGTTATGGCAGCAATTTTTTCTGTCCCAGAGTACAGGTAAAAACCAGGGGGTGTGCAAAGCTTCTTCAGCAAACTCCACCACCATGGGGACTATGGAGATCCCTGCCCTGTTAGCCAGGCTAAGCCTGTTACTAGGGGTACCAACGGAGAGGTGGGACAGGGTCTTGGTCAGCTATGGTTCAATAAACCTGACGCTAGCACATCAGCTATGGGTTGCTGACTGCCTAATTGGACAGCGTCTTCACTCCTAGGCTCAGCTACAGCAACTACTAGTCATCACGATGGTGGATCTGCTGTAGCAATGCATCTCCCTTTTTTAGCTACATTCTGTGTCTTCAAAGATATCTGCCACAACCTACTCCCCATTCAACATAATACATATGTCTCAACACCTTCATCACATCAACTGGAAAAAAAAAAACTGCTTGCAGTTTCAGGAAGATAAAACACTGATCATCACAATGAAAAACTGCCTTATGCTGTTACTTTTTTTTTTTTTTAATGGTACCAAATGCTACATCAATCATCTTCTCTCACAACATTCTGACTCCATAAATCTGGTTACTTCATTCATTGTGTGATGTCATTATTAGCTGGCCTCGAGTTCATCACCTGACCTTGCACTCACTGTATGACTTTACTACTGGCGTACCAAGTTTCATATTCACAGAGGTTCCAACCGTTTATCATTTGTTCCGAGTAGCTTATGAGGGCTTACTCTTAGCCGTCTCCACCACCTTACCTCTTCTTATAATCTCCACTGAAAACAAAATATGCCTTTTCTGCTTATCATTTTCACTTTTTCAGATTTTATACTCCAATTATCTGATTCGTACCCAAGTGCAGAGATTCAAAGTGTCTGTTACTATAGTCACATCTCTAGCTACATTACCTTGGAGATACAGTTCACCATACCAGCAATGAGAGGTGTAGGATATGAAAACTGACGAAGCCTACATTTCATGTCATCTGTGGATGTAAAAATTCTTTACAGACTTTGAAAGAAGCAATATGGACACTATTTTGCTATACTTTAAAAAAAAAGAAAAAAAAAGTAAAAGTGAAGCACTAAGAAATACTCTTGTGGCTCATATTACTCTATTAAGTGGAAAATAAAGTAAAGCATCTAATTATATTCTTTCATTCAGTCAGTCATTTGAATGTCCCTTGAGGAACTTTGCCTCCCTAACAGCTCTCCTGGAGGCCTCTCAGTTGTAAGCAACATGCCCTGCTGCTGATGCATACATTTCCAGATTATCAACAATGTCTTGAAGCCATCTTCACCTTGGTCTTCCTCTCTTTCTTTTTCCCATTATGTACACTTCCAAGACGGTTTTCTCTAAATTTAATGATGTTTAATGTGTCCAAAATATATAAGTTTTCTTTGTTTAATCCTATTTACTAGCCAGCCTTCTTCAATATTAAGTTCTTGTAGCATGGATATATTTGTTCTTTTTTGTGTCCATGATATCTGAAGAGCTCTTCTGTAGTTTTCATTAGGAATTCTTACATTAGGATTCCCAAAATGCTAAAGCTACATAGAAGACCAATGAAAAAAGATCTCAATAGCAGACTATTATGTTTTTTTTTTCTTTCTTGTTTTATTTAATTTACTTTTCTGATCCCAATGTTTAAGAGCTTTCATTCTTTTTCTCCCTTGTTCTGGGTAATGAAAATGCTGTGAATATGTTGAGTATGTTGTGATGAAAAGGTTTGGTGACAACCAAACATACACTGTTTAGTGACAGCGAAATTTATTAACCATCTTCCAATGCAATGAAGTACAGTATATGATACTACAAATTCTCATGTTCCAGTCCTTTGTAGAGTGACAGAATGGTATGCAGACTGTAACAATTCTGTGAAAGTGTCTGTTGAAGGTATCATTTGAAGCTTACACACTAGCTTTGTGGCTCAATTCAATTACAAACTAGGTTTTGTCATCTTCAACATAAAACCTGGCAGTTTTTAAATATCTAATTCAATTGTATATCTTCAATCCTTGTGCCATTAAATGTCACATGGGGCTCCCATGGTAATCCATCAAGTTTTCCTGTTTTCTGCAAGTTTTTCAACTTCGCTAAGGGATTTTATGCCTACTAATTTGGCCTATCTTAACAATGTCTTCAGTTTCATGAGGTCAACCTCTTTTTCTCTGGCCTGTTGTGTTCCACTTGATAGCTTATTTTGGGATTATCTGTTTCTTCTCATGTGACCGATATATGTAATCTCCATTTTCTAATCACCCATGAGACAGGTTGTTGTTTGCTCATCTGCCTTATTTCTGTGTTGTTTTTGAATTCGTTCCATTTTATACCGAGTATTTTCCTTATACATTTGTTTTTAAAAGAGTCTAATTTGTTGTTTATTTCTTTAGTTATTTTCCAGTTTTCGCAATGCATAAATGAGGGTGGATATTACATTTTAACTGAATAATTTTAGCTTGGTTTTTGTGCTTATAACTTTAGAATACCATATGTTCTCAAGATTCTTGAAGTTCAGTGTTGCTTTTGCAATTCTAACTTCCTTTCTGGTGTCACCATCCTGGTCTACATAACTGCTGAGGTATATAGTAAATATATGCATTATTAATTGACCTCAGTGTGATCATTTACAAAATTTAAACACTGAAGACAGTGAGAAACATTCCTGATGATCTCCATGCATCAAGATTCCAGAAAATAAAGTTCAAGAATACTGCTGAACTGCAAGAATCATGATAAGTATGCTTGAAACACAAATGTCTAAAAAGACAACTGTAAAAATATGTAAAGATCAGCAACTGTTCTACTTACAAACTACCTACAAACCAACCATTCTCTCTATATAAAATAACTAACTACAAACAAACAAACATGAGACAAACCAAGCAAGTCACCGACTGCCTCAGGAGAAACTGACTTCGCAATGGCCCCTAAAACTGTCAGAACATTGCTCCATTTACTGCAAGCAGCATCATCTGAAAAAAAAAAAAGAAAGAAAGAAGAAAAAGCCATCTGTAAGCTCATTCACTGTGTGCAATACAACAGACAGCTTAGAGTGAAACATGCTATACTATGTTCCCAGTGTTAGGAGTGTCATCTATTTCTCGTTCTGGGTGACTGATTTTGTCCACTGTTTATGGTTCACTTTGAACTTATTTTATTTTACAGTTTCAGTTACCAAATTTATCATCACTTGTAATAAGGTGTTGTATCAAAACCACTTGCTTCGTCAATTTATGCTGTCCTAGGTGTATCTGTTCAGATTTTTAACTGCATTTTTTTGGGGGGTCATTGCTGAAGATGGTTTTGAAGCAGGCAGATGTTAACTGTGTACATAATCTGCTGGGCAATTTGGCCTTGCCCATGTAGCACATTCCCCCTCTTTACTCTGTCAGTCAAGTCCAGCGGAACAAGGTCCACATATTCCAAAACCTAGCAAGATTTGCCAGGATGCTAGAAGGTGAGCAGATTAAAACAGAGTTTTTCAAACTGTGCTCCAATGAGTCCTTTGGCTCTGCCACAGCTATTGCAAGCTCTGTGAGGCAAATTTAAAACATTCTCTTTTACAAGACATAAAATTTAACTGTCTTTACTGAATGTTTATAATAATGCAAAATGTTTTAAGAGGGTTCCAGCATGTTTTTTGTTTCTGGTTTAAATGCTCCTTTCATCTAATAAGTGTGAGAACCTCTGGGCTAAAGAACCTTGCACTAACAACCTTAACTCAATCCGCGCTATTGATCGCTACAGCGATATTTCCGGTATCCCGAAGCTACCGTATGATCGTTATAGTTTGTTTCAATAAAACAACCGGTGTAACATTTAGATTGTATATATTTCGTCCACGATTCCGGTGACACTTTTCAAAATGGTGAAAGAGTGCCTAGTTACGAGCGATGTCGAGCGAAAAAAAGGAAGAGAAAGACCGAAATTTTTCAATTTTTGATGATGTAGATAGGGGTATGGACATGGCCTGTGACCACCCCACTGCTCTTGAATGTATCCCAAGTAGATCTAAACATATTAGATGATGGGAGAAGTAGTTAGAAGGTTATTACAGACATTAATTTAGCGAGAATGCAACACAGAATCACAATACAAGATCGACAAGTAGATCTAGACATCTCATATGGTAAGTAGTGCAGATCTAGACCTAGCCGATGGTAAGCTGGCCACAATCAGTGTCTAAAAACATCACATTACTTCTTTTTTTCCTAAAAACTCTGCATTTATGAAATTTTCATTCATTTAGCTATACTTTGAAACATATTAAGTATACGGAAGTACATGGAAATACTGTTTTCCATTCCATTTTACAACTAGACCCCCTTACAGACCAAGATCCGCGTTTTTAGTCCCGTTTGCTACCATACGTCTGCGTTTCTTCCTCCAGCATGGGAAGAGTTAGGATCCCTTCATTTGGAATTTTCTTTTGAAGTTTACTCCCCACTGCCTTTGACTCTCCTAATCTCAAGAGCCACTACCCACAAGGCGGTGGGTTTTACAAAGACTTGCGGTACTGCTTACCGACATGTAGTAGCTGGTGACCCCAATCAAACACAAGAACAAGCGCATCAATGCCACCATGTCTCCATACTTATTCCTCGCTTTTCGGTTGTTTTCTTTCTTTTTTTTTTTTTTCTCAAACTGAATTATTTAGTTCTCACTAGAATAACTCATGCATGTAAAACCACCACAGTTTATAAGAAAAGTATTATATTAAAACATTTACCTGGAATGCTCTGGGTTACTGTCTTCCAGTGACTGATGACTAAATCATGTTTAATTTTTGTTGGAGTTTTTGAAATTTCAGCCAGGAACATCCAAGCAGCCTTTATGGGGAAAAAAACAACAACAACAACACTAATTTAAATAGTATGGTAGGAGATGCATGAAATAAATTTATGAAACCATACCCAAAAATCTGCTGGTGTTTTAAATACAATTTCTCAAACCCGCTTTGGAGACAGCAAATCCACAGTGCTGAAACTGTAAATCCCATTTGTTCCAGACTTTTCACATACCCTGTTGTTTCCACTAAAGGCAAAATAATTGCTTTGGCAGTTCTTTATAGAATGTCTTATTCCATTCACATATGACAAGCTTCAGATCCTTCACACAAATTCAGTAAAACTAGGATTCCAGATAAACATCAACAAAACAAAGATAAAGAAAATTAAACTGCACAGGAGAGTCTGATAAATACTGAAGGTCACCAGATTGAAGGTAGCATTACTGAGAATGAAGGAGGAACATAGGCCATAACACAATATGGGCAGCAAAAATAAAAAGGACCAGAACAAAATTAAGACTTTTCAACATAAACTGTAAATCTATGGATCATAGACGTGCAAAAAAGACAAAGACAGCATTGTAAACAACTATCTGAGGATCCTTAATACTAAACAGCAGAGCAAGAACCAATCAATCCTACCTAGAAAAATGGAGATGAATTGGACGCACATTCAGAAACCAGCAAGACAGGCTTCAGCATGGAATCTTCTAGGGAAGTGAAAACAGGGAAGACCACAGAATACACACAGAAGGGATATAATGAAGGTTCTAAATGCTACAGTATTCATATTAGAGAATAAAGTCAAAGACTGAATGACAGGAAAGCTTTTGTCTGTGGTTTATGCTTCACAGTAGGTGCCACGGCCACTGACAAAAAAAAAATAATTTTGTTTTGCTATAAAGTGACGTGCAAGATGGCGGTCGTTTTTAAAACGCTCTCGCCGGCATGCAGAAATCAGCGGAATTCCGCTTGATCTGTTACATATCATGTACCGGGAGTTGGGCATAAGGCTAACAACCTTATCCTGAGACCTATCTAGAGGCAACTCCAGATGGGAAAAAAAGATATCGTTATGGAAACTCGCAGAGAAACCAACCGAGCATCAGGGATGCCAACTCCGAAGAGCTCATTCGTCGGCCCCAAACATGTGACAAGGGTCGGATTCTGGAATGTGAGAACGATGGCAGCACCAACAAAAACTACCCAGGTCATCAAAGAAATGGAGAGATACCATCTAGACATACTGGGCATCAGCGAAATGCGATGGCCAGAAGCAGGTAAAAGATCGGCGGAAAACGGTAAGTTAATTATACATTCAGGTAGAAATGACAATAAATTCCGAGACGGAGTGGGCGTTATTATGTCAAATGTAGCTGCAAAGAGCCTTGTAGAATGGGAACCAGTGAACAGTCGTATAATAAGAGCACGATACAACCTACGACACGGAAGAATGACAATAATACAGTGTTATGCACCCACGAATGATGCAGATGATGATGTGAAAGACGACTTCTATCACCAACTACAACAAATCATCAACAAAGTCCCTAAACACGACATCCTAATTGCTATGGGGGACCTCAATGCTAAGGTAGGGAAGGATAATACCGACGTTGAAAAAGTGATGGGGAAAGAAGGAATTGACATGGTTAATCAGAATGGAGAAAGATTAATTGAAATATGTCTAACAGAGGGCATGGTCATTGGAGGCACAATATTCCCACACAAAGAGATACATAAACAACGTGGATATCTCCAGATGATAGAACTAGAAACCAGATAGACCATTTTTGTATTAGAAAGCAATACAGAACATCTCTCATGGATGTAAGGGCTTATAGGGGTGCAGATGTCAACAGTGATCACAACCTGTGCATAGGGAAAATAAAACTAAAATTGAAAAGTCAACACAAGAAATCAGTACACAGAAAGATAAACATCCACAGCCTACAAGAAGAAAATACTAACATTAATTTCAATCAGGAACTTGCCAATCATTCCAAAACACCCAGTGAAGTTGAGGAGATAGGTATAGATGAGTTATGGAATTCTTACAGCACAGCCATAATCACAGCAGCAAAAGTAAGTGCTGGATTGGAAAAACCAAATAGAAAAGCATGGATATCAGATAAAACATGGAAGTATATACATGAAAGACGAGCAGTCAAATTAAACATGTTGAATGCAAAAGCAGATGATGAAAGAGATTCGGCAAAAGCAAAATACAAAGACATAGACAAGAAAGTAAAAAGTTCAGCTAGAAGGGATAAAAGAGAATACATAGACAATATGGCGAAAGAGGCAGAAAAAGCAGCAAAAACAGGAGACAGCAAAACTTTATATAACATACAAAAGAGGCTAACAGGTACTATTACATCTAAAGAAAGACCAATCCTTAGCAAAACTGGAACACTATTAACATCAAATAAAGACCAAAAGCAAAGATGGGCTGAACACTTCCAAGAAATACTCAATCGACCACACCCAAAACAATTGTTAAACCTTGAAACTGACTTACCAGCCCCACAACTAAATGTCAATCTAGATGAAATTAAATTGCATGAAATTGAAACAGCAGTGAATTTAATGGCTAACAACAAAGCTGCAGGTGAAGATGAAATAACAGCCGAGATGCTAAAAGCTATCAATAGTGACAACATGAGACAACTACAGAGAATGTTTAACAAGATTTGGAAAGAAGAAAAGGTCCCTTCTAATTGGAAGAAGGGAATCATTGTTAAAATACCAAAAAAGGGCAACCTTAGTGACTGTAACAACTGGAGAGGAGTAACCTTAATATCAGTTGTGTCAAAAGTATTTTGCAAGGTCATTTTGAATAGACTCAAAGATATAGTGGATACTGCAATGAGAGAAGAACAAGCAGGATTTCGAAAAGGGAGAAACTGTCTCGACCAGATCTTTACTCTCAGAATAATACTTGAAGAACATATTGAAAAGCAGAAACCATTAATACTGAATTTCATAGATTTTAAGAAGGCATTTGATAGCATACACAGAGATTCATTATGGAGAATTTTATGTCTATATGGAATACCATCTAAAATTGTCAACATCATTAAGGACTTATACAATGGATATGGTTGTGCAGTCAAGACAGAAGAAGGGATGAGTGAATGGTTCCAGATTGAAACAGGCGTGAAACAAGGATGTATACTGTCTCCTTTACTTTTTGGGATTACAATAGACTTCATAATGACAAAATGCTGCACAGGTAACACAGGTATTGACTGGGTACATGGGACCCAACTAGAAGATCTTGATTTTGCTGATGACATAACTCTTATCAGTAATAATGTGAATTCCATGCAAGAAAAAACAGATAGCCTATCTTCACTGGCTAGCAAAATAGGACTTGAAATTAACAAGGACAAAACAAAAATAATGAAAATTCCATCAATCAAAATGGAAAAATACACATAGAAGGGACAGATATTGAAGAAGTCAATCAATTTGCATACCTTGGCAGCTACATAGACCAGGATGGTGACACTAGAAAGGAAGTTAGGATCAGAATTGCAAAAGCAGCATCAATCTTCAAGAATCTTGAGAACATATGGAATTCAAAAGTTATAAGCACAAAAACCAAGTTAAGACTATTCAATTCAAATGTAATATCCACCCTCATTTATGCATGCGAAAGCTGGAAAACAACTAAAGAAATAGAAAAGAAATTAGACTCTTTTGAAAACAAATGCCTAAGGAAAATACTTGGCATCAAGTGGAATGAATTCAAGAACAATGCAGAGATAAGACAGATGACTGAACAACAACCAGTCTCACGGGTGATCAGGAAAAGGAGATGGACATATGTTGGTCACTTGATGAGAAGAAATGATCAGAGAATCCGAAAACAAGCTATCAAGTGGAACACAACAGGCCGAAGAAAAAGAGGCAGACCGCGTGAAACTCTGAAGAGGACATTATTAAGAGAGGCCAAGTTAACAGGCATAAAATCCTTTGTTGAGGTTGAAAGACTCGCCGAAGACAGGAAAAATTGGCGAACTACTTTGCGAGCCCTATGTGACGTCTAACGGCACGGGAAGGATATAAGATAAGATAAAGTCAGAGTTAAACTTTCATATCACCAATATCCCCCTGGGAACAACTGTGTTAAGAACACACTTATCTTAATATAGTCTTTGTGAGACAGGGAACATTGATCTGTCTGCTTAAAAACTCTGACCTACTTCTGTAGTCCAGAAACCTGTAGCAGTCAACACTAGTTGTAATTGTTATTTTTGTCAAATGTAATATCAGGTTGGTGGACAGATGGGGCCACAGAGATCGCCGGCGGGGATGAGGAAAATCTGGGTACCACGCATCATCGCCAGTGTGTGTATGAAGGAGAAGAAGATATCACTATGAACATTTTTTCCTCATAATCCTCCCTTCGATGATCCAAGCATCTAAAAATCTGATCATGCTTAACTCTTTCCATGCTGGAGGAAGAAAAGCGGACGTATGGTTGCGTACTAGACTAAAAACGCGGGTCTTGGTCTGTAAGGGGGTCTAGTTGTAAAATGGAATGGAAAACAGTATTTCCATGTACTTCCGTATACTTAATATGTTTCAAAGTATAGCTAAATGAATGAAAATTTCATAAATGCAGAGTTTTTTTAGGAAAAAAGAAGTAATGTGATGCTTTTAGACACTGATTGTGGCCAGCTCACCATCGGCGAGGTCTAGATCTGCACTACTTACCAGATCTACTTGTCGATATTGTATTGTGATTCTGTGTTGCATTCTCGCTAAATGAATGTCTAAACTAACCTCCTAACTACTTCTCCAGTTGTCTAAATATGTTTAGATCTACTTAGAAAACATTCAAGAGCAGCGGGGTGGCCATAGGCTATGTCCATACCCCTATCTACATCGTCAAAAATTGAAAAATTTCCATGCTTCTCGTCCTTTTTTCTCGCTCGGCATCGCTCGTAACTAGGCACTCTTTCGCCATTTTGAAAAGTGTCACAGGAATCGCGGACGAAATATGTACAATCTAAATGTTACACCGGTTGTTTTATTGAAACAAACAATGATCATTATAATGACCATTAGTACGCAACGGGAAACCAGAAGCGTCATTATAATGACCAAAGGCATGGAAAGAGTTAATATGTGACAAATGTGGGAATGTGACACAGCTCAACCTTAATTCTGTGATATCTTTTGTGGGTATCATAAAGCAAAAAACCCTACTGCTGTCTGGGATACTGAAGATCTGCTAACTTATTTCTGCCTCCATCAAACCTTCTGGTCTACACTGAGACATTTTCCCTCCTTCACTGAAACTTTATATCCACTCTTTCATAAATTTTCCACCATTAACATCCTCAGCACTTCAACCAAAAAAAAAAAAAATTTATTGCAGAATATGTTGCTTCATTTAACCTCTCACATTCATTCCCCCCCCCCCTCCCGCCATCTAAATTTCTACAATCTCAAGTGACTTCTAATTAAAAGATGGTATAGAGTTCACTCCATGCACCCTTTCCACCACTACCAACAATACTGTTTTATTTATTTGTTTTTCTCCAGTAGCATTTTCTCACTTTGCATTCTTCCGAGAATATTCTTTCCTGTTTAAAAAGAAAAAAAAAAAAATCAGATGACAGTCAACTATGCAAAACTCCAATATTGTTTTTATTACAGTAATATCTCATTACAATAGAGACTTCAAGGTGATTGGCCAACTAGTCCGTTATATCCAAAGTCTGCTATAGCCATAATAAAATATATACACAGCAGAAGTGTAGTCTTCAGACCTGTTCCGTTATTGCTGAGGTTCCACTATAAATGGGGGTCTGTTATAATGGGATTTTACTAAATTACAAATGAAATAAATTTACATATCTTTCAAGTATTCTCACCTGATCATTAGGTCCACTGACATGACTTTGTAAAGCTTCAATCATGGAACTTTTGAACTTTTTCACTCTGGACCAGTGCTGACATGCCTTCTGTAGATATCGTCTGAGAATAAAGCAAGAACCCACATCTACAATATACATATATTAACACAGAAAAGGCAAGGTATACCCATGGTGTATGCTGTGTTGTAACTAACCTGGCTTATGTTTCTTACCTCTAAACATACAAAACAAACACTACAGCACAATAACAGCAACTATTTTTTTTTTTTTACTGGAAAATGATGCAATGCCTGTTTTATGTGTTTACAACATTTAAAATTACAAATTCTCGATAATGGAAACAAAATAATGTGGCTGCAGTTAATTTTTTTCAAAGAACCTTTTAATATAGCTAATGATAAGTATTAAAATCCACCGTTTTACCTCAATCCTTAACTGAGAAAAATGTAAAGAACTTACAGCTTTCATACTAAACACCAAAAGGAAGGAATGATGGTACACTGACTAATTAATCAACATCTGATGATGCAATGAGTACATGTGAATAGTTAGGCATAATGTAGTGTGTAATAAACCAATTCAAATGAAGAGAACACTGATCTCTACAGAGAGGTCACTTGAAAGTTCTGTGCAGGTTTCTGATCTCACAACTTTTAACAGTCCTCTGTAATCTGCTTTTAGCTAGGATGATTCAATGAGATGGCTTTATTATACTAACATAAAGGTTGCCATGACAAGAAGTCCTGATAGATCCTCTTCAGTATCTCACACCAAGTAAAAACATATACATCAGACACCGAAAGATCTACCAAGGCTGCTGGTTTAGTTGACATCAACAGATTTAATGGACGGCACATGATAATGATGATGAGATGATGTGGGATAAATACATCAAGCCGCCCATCAAAATGATTGGGACAATGCCTCGAGTACATCAAGCCGCCCATCAAAATGATTCCCCCTTCATTCACCACCACAGCCTGTCACAAACAACTCCCAACTCAGGGGTTCTCAATATTCTTATGCCATTTGCACGGATTACCTCAGGTTTCATGACTTAAAGGCCATAAAGCAACCAAAAATATAAACAGCTGCCAGGACATTGTTCTGACAACAGTGCTTGGTTCAGCACACTCTGTTACACACTTACCTAAGCTTCTCACAACCATCATCCACTATAATGTTAAGCAGTTCCCACTCTATGCTAGAGCTCTGAGTTCTGAAATTAAACAAGAGATTTAACAAACAAAAAATTTATATTCTACATCAAAAAATTCAGGAGTCAAAAGGACTAGCATATGGTAGAAAAAACAAACAAACTATTATGACAGTGATTGTGTTAACCTGCATTCATACATTCATTTGCATGTCCCTTGTGGAACTTTGCCTCCCTAAAAGCTCTCCCGAAGACCTCTCAGATGTAAGCAAGATACCCTGCTGCTGATGCATCCATTCATAGATCATCAATGATGTCTTGCAGCCATCTTAGTCTTGGTTTTCCTGTCTTTATTTTTCCCATTATGTACCCTTCCAAGGCGGTCTTCTCCAAATTATCATGACGTTTAAAATGTCCAGAATACTTAAGTTTTCTCTGTTTAATCTTCCTTGCTAGCCAACCTTCTTCAATATTAAGTTCTTGTAGTACGGATATATTTGTTCTTTTTTTGTGTCCATAATATTTGAAGGACTCTTCTATAGCATTTACATTCAAAGGCATTTATGTGTTTCTCAGCTGGTCCATGTCTCACAGGCATAAGTTGTGATGGGAAAGATGCATGCCCTTAAAAATCTTATTTTTGCAGTTCTGTCTGTTCCTCTCCACAGCTTATTTAGTTGTTTTACTTTCTGAAGAGCGATAGATATCCTCCTTTTAATTTCCCTCACTGTATCTCCATTATTAGTTAGTAATGATCCAAGATATTCAAAACTCTCCACCTCTTCCAATTTTTCCTCATTGATACATATTTCAACTGCCTTATTTGTTTTGTCAGTTATTATCAATTTTGTTTTATTTAACCTGCAAATACAGGTAAATTACCATTTTAAAAAAAAAAAACTTGATTCTTTTGTAGGTCATCACTTACTGTGACCAGTTTATATTATCAAAATCCTAGTAAAAATCAACCAGCGAAATCTTTCAGATAATCAGGCCAGAATTTTGATGATGCTCAATGTGCACAGAGAAGAATCAACTGGTTTTGGCTTTGGTTCAGCATGTGAGCATTTTGTAAAGATTGAATCTTGCCTTAAATAAGGTAGTAAAAAAATTTCACATGAATATTCAATCCCTGCTGATGTTTGTAAAGTGAGTTTAATTTCAAATTAAAAATAAGTATAAAGTACCAAATGTTATATTGACAAAACTGGTATTTCAGAATGTATTTTACCCAAGGTAACAGACAAGTACAATTGTACTGATTTTAAAAAGAATTCCTAGCATGAAATGTAAAATTTAACTGTCACTGCAACTTGCACCTGCCAGCCCTTTACTTAATTATTCAGATCTGAACAGAATAAAACAATTAACTCATATATTCTGGAAACATTTAGTTCAGTAATGCAAGGAGTACTGTTTTTACTTTAACTTTTGCTTTGTAATCTGACGATACTGTGATTATATGACCATCTGAGTCTCTAGAAAATCTCAAAACTTTGTTATTTTCAGTCCCTACTGCTGCATGAAGTATCTGCCAATTACTCATCAAGTCTTTTTACGATTCATTTTTCCACATGCTTTGTTTTTGCTCAATTAAGTTTTGAATTTAAAAACGAATAAACAATGGAATTTTAGTCATCTCATTGCTGCAATTTATGTAATATATTAACTGAACTCCTCATCAATTTTTTTTTAGCATAATGAAATTGAAACCTCAGTAATTGAAACAGAAAGGTTATATCCAAACTGAAAGGGAAAACTAGAACTGAGTACAATTTGAACATACTTTCCTATAGGCTTTAAGTTCTGAAGAATCATTTCCTCCAGGAGTTCAAAGCATTTCTCTTGAACAGATGTTTCCCTGTCCATTACCTGAGGCAACATGCCATAAATCCATGCCCTGGAAAATAAGAAGAATGTCAAGATATAACGACAGAAAATAACAAGGAAACAAACGGAAGACTGTCCGTAGCTAAATCTGAGGCACCAGACTTTCATTTTCTCAACTCTGTGAGCATCCAGGCACTTCATGTTGCAGATCCAACTATGTTTAACTTTGTGAAACATGATATGTTTTTTTTTTAAAGTCTTGTTTTTATTGAATTACATTTCCTTCCCTCTAATTTCTATTCATTCCACTTTTATGAGATTCAAAGAGTTTAAATATTTTGTTACATTTCCAAGACTGATAATGTGATTGCATACCTGAAACTAGCAGAGACAAAATAAGAAGAAAGCGAGATGCAGCATTAAGGCACAAAATACAAAAAGAAATCTGAGAGAGCGGCAAACAATGCAGGAGTAGTTAGATCAACAATACTCTGATCTTAACTTTAAAACAAATCTGCTGACAATTGCACATTATGACTAGCGTTTATTGAGCCTTTAGGTTACTTACTTCTGAATCTGTTTGTCTCTGGGAAAAGCTTGGAGTAGCTCAAACAGTGACTGCACTGCTTGCTTTCTCACAGAAAGTGCTGGATCTGCACATCGCTCTTGTAATGCAGCAAGATCCTGTAATAACAAGAAGACATAATCCCTTGTTGTTCAGCCCAAATGTGTTCACATTGTTCTTCGTCTTGAATATTCTGCTTTTCTCTCTTTAGCTCCTTTAAGTTTCATAATGGATTCCAAGTATTCATGCCATTAAAAGGCAGGTGCAGATGCTCAGAAAATAGCAGCCAATGCCGTAAAGACAAAATGGTCACACAATTTATAACTGAAATACCAGTAGTTTTAAAGGTTTTCGGGAAACTACACCAATAATACTACAAACTCATGCTAAGATAAAAAGATCTTCAATCTTAACAAATTTCACATACTTCATTTACACCTTTTCAAATCGACTGACTTTTTTTTTCAATCCTTGAGTTTACGAGCTGTCTCCCCACCCTTCTTGTGCCAGATAGTGCAGGTCAACACCACCAAAATATTCTACATTTTGTGTCTTCTTCTTCGTTCACTTCTACCACCAAAAACCGCACTGTGAACCTACTGAATTCATGCCTGTGGTCCTCGTTAAGTCCCGTGGTCCCCTGTGTGGTCCAAAATAGACCACACGAGATCCACGAAAGGACCACAAGGGGTTCAGAGTATCACAGTGCTTTAGCCTGTATTCTTGGTGGGTCTCGGAAGCGGGATTGCGTGACACCGTGGTTTTCATTGCACCAGTTTAGTCTAGGGTTGGACTTTCTCACCGGAAGACCTCGACGTGTTTAGGATATCAGTGCGTCCCCACTGGGTGAGAGGCGGTAGCCCACCCAGGCCAGAGTTGGACTTTCTCACCGGAAAACCTCGACGTGTTTTGAGATACCCGTGTATCACCGCCGGGTGAGAGGTGGTTGCCCATCCAGTCCAGGGTTGGACTTTCTCACCGGAAAACCTCAGCGTGATTAGGATACGCAAACATCCCCGCCGGGTGAGAGGTGGTTGCCTATCTAGACTTCCCTGGTCCAGTGTCTCCGACTTCAGCATTTTGCGGTCGTGGCCGCTACCCTTCCTAGTTGTGACCAGGATGGAGCTTTTGTCCAGGAGGACGAATCCTCGCCACTAGTGACTTCTACCCCTGGGTTGAGCCGGTTTAGGCATTATCCCAGTATGGGCGTGTTTGGGACGGGACCGACCTCTAGAGCAGAGGTACTGTGACATGCACAGCCTTCAAGATTCACCCCTGGTATGAGCCGGTTTAGGCAAAATTCACCAGTATGGGTGTTTATCAGGCGTTACCGACCTCTAGAGCGGAGGTGGCATGACATGTCTAGCCATCAAGTTCCACCCCTGGTGTGTGCCGGTTTAGGCATATTTCACCAGTGTAGGTGTATTTCGGACGTGGGCGGCCTCTAGAGCAGAGGTGCCGTGGTATAGCTCTCGTAGCGATACTACTGGACATACCAGTTAAACTTCACTTTCCACCACCTTTTCCCATCGGCTCCGCACAGCAACCTTTATTTCTTTTCCGCATTTACTTCCTTAACCGGGAGGAGCTTCACTCCACGCGCGGCATTTGAAGAGTCTCGCCAGCAGTGTCTTAACCTCTGGGACAAGCCGGTTCATGCATTCCACCCGACATGACTGCACTCAGGACGTGGCCGACCTCCAGACCAGAGGTGCTGTGATTTGACTGTTTGCTTCGCTTTATCCTTTCTACCACCCTTTCCGCAGTGATGCTGCGCGGCAACATTTGCAAATTTCTTCATTGGCCGGGAGGAGCACTGCTCCACGCACGGCAGTTGAAGATCTCGCCAACAGCGGCAGATGAACTACCAAACGTGCCACTCATCTACCCTAAGTAACTGGTTTTCAGGCTCCAGATATTCGCCCTCGCCCCTTCTCCTGTCAGTTTAAACAGTTCTGCCACGGGAAGGCCAGGAGCTGGACTTGACTGCTAGAGGCTGTTCGTGGCGCATTTGCAGTCCTTAGAACCTACATTTTGTGAAATCCCTGAACTTTCAAAAATTTTTTTAAAATTAAATTTTACTACCAATATTTTACAAACAATATTGTCGTTCTCACAATTTTATACTAATGGAAAATCTAATGACATCATTTTTAATTCTTCTTATTACAACTCACAAGCCTGTGAAATCACAAGCCTGGACAATGAAGCAAATCAATACAAAAAAAAGGGAAAACAAAGTTAACATTCTATTGCACTGGCTTCTTTAAAATTATAAACCACAAGCTTTTAACAGGATTTTTTTTTTTTCACTTTTTTTGCTGTTTACATAAAAGTTGGAACAGAATAAAATGCCACAAAAACCTAAAAAAAAAAAAAAACCAATTATGTAGATCCTTTGTTTTTGTCCCCAGCCGGTAAAATCTACACAGACATGGTTTCATATTATCTGAGTCTAACAAACTATACTGCATTACAGGCCAGGTAATTTCTCTTTGAATTTTTTTTGTGTGCATTTCTTCAGTCCTATTCATTTTTTTGCTCATCTTCTGTTGAATAGAAGCCCTTGATAGCCAATGGTGACATTCCTGAAGATCTTGTAATATCTGCATTATCTTTTATGTGGAGTAATATGATCTTACATTCTTTCCGTGCTGTTAAACGTCACATAGGGCTCGCAGTTGTTTGCCAAGTTTTCCTGTTTTCTGTGAGTTTTTCAACTTCATCAAGGGATGTCATGCCCACTAAACTGGCTTCTCTTAACAATGTCTTCTTTAGAGTTTCACGTGGTCGACCTCTTTTTCTTCAGCCTGTTGTGCTCCACTTGATAGCTTGTTCTGGTATTCTCTGATTGTTTCTTCTCATCATATGGCCTACATGTGTCCATCTTCTTTTTCTGATCACCCATGAGAGTAAGACGCAGTATCTTTAATTCTTTAGCAAGCTTCTAGCAAGCTGTACCAACATGGAGAGCATATCAATCATTATCCTACAGAAATCACAAGAGCTTATTTACTAGGAGCATCAGCTGCAGCAAAGACTAGGTCTTGATATGCTGTGGTTTGCTAACGCGCTGATCACACTAGGATTTTTTTAGACTTGTAAACTATGTACCAGTCTTTCACCTTGCAAGTACCACCTTCTGAAATACCAATTTTGTCAATGCAACTATTGGGTACTTTTTTTTTTAATAAAAAAAAAACACACACATTGCAAACAGCAAATTTTTAAAATATGAACTTGATATCAATTTTTTCTTACTTTAATAATATTTGTAATATAAAATTCTCACATACTGAACAAAAATCAAAAGTGACCAGTTTTCCTCCATGAAAATTAAGCATCAAGTCTGCTGCTCCAATTATTCTTCAACTGATTTTATTGGTTGCTTTTAATTAAGTCTTTGATAGTATAAACTGGCTACGGCAACTGACAATGTCCAAACATTTCAGTTTTTCGAATTTTTAAATGATTATTTATTAGTAATTGTCAGTGAACGCAATCACTGTAGTACATAAAACAATGTCATGTTTCCAATATAATCAACTTCATTTTTTCCTTTTCGAAAGATTAATAAATTCTAATAACAGCATTAAATTATTTTTTAAAAAGACGAAAACAAACCCAATGTGTCACATTTCTAGACATATCATAAAACTTTTTGGCCCACAGATTCTCTAATTATCTTCCCAGATTTGATTTCATTAGATACCTGTTCCTGGTAGAGGGGGGCTGTGAAATATATCACATTCTGCAGAGCTTGCATGGCCGATTTCCTAACAGCAACTTTTGTGTCTAAAGCTCGCCGATGAAACATGGAAACAACTCCTTCTGTGTCTGGAAGATCTAAAACAGCACAAAATATTTCATGAGTTCACCTGAAGTTAAATGCTCAGTCACTGAAAGTATTTTCCTGTGTTAAGAACTCAAATCTTTCAAAATATTTCAAGAAAGAATATATCACACAAAATGCCCATCCATGTCTTTGGTTAGCAAGTAGCTAAGCAATCATCACCCAGTATGCCCTGTGTCGTCTTGCAGGGCAACAACAAATTCTCTCCACCTCTCATGGTCCGCAGCCAGGTTCTGTACTGTGCCTCAAGCTACTCATTTCTGCTTCTATGTGTTCTCTGCCAAGAAGCCTTTAGCTGACCTCTTTTCCCTTGGGTGTCCATCATATGGTTGTTTTAGTGATGTTGCTGGGGTCTCTTTGGAGCACAGGACCAGTCCATTTTCAGCAATTTTTGCTATTATGACATGTATATCTTTTATTTATTGGACAAGTAGGTCTCTATTATCTACTGTCTGAGGCCATTAAATATTTAAAATCTTTCTGAGGAAAATTGTGTGAATATGTTCACATATTTATTATATATATTTATTATTATATACAAAATTGGTATAAAATGCTATGAGAGTAGGTATTCAGCAAAATAATGCTTAGCATAACCCACAAATAACATACGTCTTGGCTGCTTGCCAAGTTGAAAATTTTTTTAAAAACCCCAATCATTTATAAATAAAATTCCTACATCTGAAACTAAGATCATAAAGGCAAATGAATGTTACTGCTGTAGCTATAAAGCAAGCCAACATTGCAAAGATTATGAAAGACAGACATCAAGTAGGTTACAATGGTTTACCTTAAATCTCACAACGAACTACAGAAACAAGTGGAGTCCAAATGCAGTCCACACTAAAGTGTTTTCCGATTAAAACTTCTGGCATCAGGTGCAAAATTTTTTTTTTTCAAATTTCAACCTTGTCTTTCCTTGTGAGGCAGCCTGGTTAGCTGACTGGTTAGGTGCTTGGTTTACTAATCCGGTGATACCGGCTTCAGTCCCAGCAGTGGGATATTTTTTCTGGCACACACCACAAAGGCCCCGGGGTTCACCCAGTCTCTAAAAATTGGTACCAGAGAAATCTGGGGAGGTAAAGCAGCCAGGCGTGATACTGACTACATCACACTTTCATGTGCCGAAGGTAACGGAAAATATGGGCCTAACACCGCATTGCCCAATATGCGTTAATGGCATGGAAACGGGAATTTTACTTTTGCCTTATCTTTCCTTGTGAGCTAATCAACAGAGATCGTGAGTCAGCACACTAGACCAAGCACTTTTTTATTACTTGCTCAGGCAGAGAACCAAGTACATTCACTTGTTTCAAAAATACATTCACTTGTCTCAAAAATACATTCACTTGTTTCAAAAATACATTCACTTGTTTCAAAAATACATTCACTTGTCTCAAAAATACATTCACTTGTTTCAACAGCCATATGAAAAAAAGACATAAATATAAACATATGAATGAGCATGACTTACATGGGTGAAAACCTGGAGTGAGTTCAATACTTCCAAAAGACTTATTCTGATCCACCTTTGGAGTTTTGCTGTGCTGTTTATGTGGAATCACTCCTGCATCATTTCTGCTTTCTGCCACATTTTCAAAAGGGTGTTCCTTATCTTTCTGTTGGTTAAGAACCATACAAACTTCTTGCTGCTTTCTTGTAACTTTTTCTGTGCTGTCTTCATCTTCACCTGACACAGAATGTAAAGTTCTCATTAATGAATGTCTCTTGAAAGCAAAATAGATTAATCAGTATGATGGCAGCACTTACAGTCAAGCACAAAAGTTTATTTGAAATATACAGGGTGAGCATAAAGTCTTCTCTTGATGTCCAACATTTATTTTATGCAAATTCTACCCCCCCCCCCCTCTTATTATATGCTCTTCAACATGGGCTCTGTTGCCCACAGAACGTCTAAGTGATACTCAACTTCTTGCCATAAGTTCTCCAACATCTCTTTAGTCACCGTTGCTAAAGATTAAATTATCTATGTATACTCGAGATACTACTCTTGACCCATTTTTTTTTGGGGTGGGGTATAGAAGCATATTAATGACAAAGTGTTCAGTTCACCAGTTCCTGATACTGCAACTCTGAAGGCACTGTTTATTCAATTATTCATATAACTCCAAGGGGCTATTAAATTCACTTGAATAATTCAATATACATACACAAGGTCTGACAATTAAGTAAAGAGTCTAATCACATAAAAAATAAAATAAACATCAGTTGAAGATATAACCTGTATCTTATTCAAAGATGCCCCTTGTGCACTGATACGGCGAGTGGCACAATCTAACAAACACTGGAATAACCTCTGCAGTTCTTCTGTTGGTATGGCCCTTAAACTCGATATTATGGCCCTCTGGATGTCATCAGTATCGTCAAAGAAGCATTGTTCAATGGTAACTTTAATGTGGGAATAGAAAATAATCATAGGGAGACAAATCTGGGGAATAGGGTGGATGGTTGAGAACACACACTTGTTTTTGGGCCAAAAATTCCTGTACAACTACCACCTGGTGAGCCGGTGCATTATCATGAAGAAGGAAAAAATTGCTAGGTGTTGAATACTCAGGTTGGACTCGGAGAATCCTTTTCAATAGGTGTTTCAAAATACTTAAATAAACTTTGGCAGTGACAGTCTTTCCCTCTGGAATAAATTCTTTGTGAATAGCTCCTTTGCTGTCGTAGAAGCACACCAACATTGTCTTCCTTTTTGACTTTTGAAGGTGAATTTTTTTGCCTTTTGGTGATGATGATGACTTCTACTGAGCACTTTGGCATTTAGCTGTGGGATCATAGTGGAAAATCCATGTTTCATCCTCTACAACAATCAAATTTAAGAAATGTTTATTTCTACGACACGTTTTGATTATGTCTTTTGCGTACTCAACATGCTGATGATTTGGTCATCAGACAATGCATGTGGTACAAACTGGCAAACAACTTTTTCTTGCCCAAATCTTTCACTAAAATTTTACGAATGGTCTCTCGGTTAACACCAAATTCATCTGCCATCATCCTCACAGTTAAGCAATGATCTTCTTGTATCAGTTCTCTGACTTTTGCAGTGAGTTCCTCATTACAAACAGAAACTGGGCGTCCATGTCTAGTTGCATTTGTAACTGTCTCCACACCACTTTTGAATCATGAATATCACCTGATAAACAATTATCCCCATAAACTTGTAGCATCAATTCAACTGTCTCAATGGCACTTTTTCCAAGTTTTAAACAGAATTTAATGTTAGCTTTTTGCTCCATGCTGATTACATAACAATGCACCTCTGACTAGGTCAACAAAATAGTGGCTTGTTTGTCATCTGCTCATCAGGCGGTGATGAAAAGTTGCCAGATCATAGATGAAGGTTGCCTCTTTTGATTCCATGCTTTGCTTCACAGATGGCACTCTTGTCTTGACCATAATAAAATCAGTCTCATTACCTAATTGTCAGACCCTGTACAAGCGGTTATTAAAATAGTACTAAATTAGAAAGTATAATTGAGCTATTTATGCTTTATAGAACAATATCAGTATGCTTGAAGAAAAAACATAAAATTTTGATTTGTTTGCAGTTAACTTTGATTAAAAATTTTAATCATGTGATTAATTAATTGAGATTAAATTTTTTATTGAACAAAGCCCTCACATACAAGATCAAGTCACAAATCAAGGAACACAATCAGTGAAAAACACATGAAAAGACTTCTTGACTTGCCTCAGGTCTTTTCATATTTTTTTTTGTGGTTACAGCCTATGATTTGTCATACAACACATGAAAATGGAATGAATCTGTAAGTCTGATGATTTATATAACATGCTTAATAAGGGGCAAATGATTCAAAACACCATATCAGTAAAAAACAGCAATTTATTCTTCACATAATGCCTCTAACAGCCAGTTACTCTGTTACTGTGTAGGAGACATGTCTCTATACAACATGTCCTCAGGTCCCATTTTTTTTTTCAGTATAGCCATATAAGACACATATTATTCTTAATGATGTATTTGTAAGAGCCAAAATTTCTACACATCACACCTGCAAAAAAAAAAAAAAAACATATCCTAGTACATACCTAACTCAGCCATAATGGCCAGTTTGGGTGTAGGCATAAAATGTTTAGCATTAGGGCGAGCTTTGGTGGCTACTGGGGTGATGATCTCTTTGAGGGTGTTTATGATGTCCAAGTGCTTTGAGCTGGTGCAGGATGAAAACCCAACCAGGGCCCGAGATCTGACGCTGCGGTAATGAGTAAAAGCAAACAATCAATGCTGGGTGAAAGCAGATCTTTGTCCTGAAAACTATGCCAACTTTATGAGACGAGTATCAGAATAGTTCTCTATTGAGTTGAAACATGAAAATGAAAGCATGTTCATAAGGTTTTGGGAGAGAAGAACTGAAAAGGCAGTGGGAATAAGTCAGAAAGACAAGGAAATGGACACTGTATCAGAAGAAATCACATTTACCTGGAGAGAAGACAAAGAAGATGGAGACTGGATAGTCATGTGATATATATAAACAAGAAAATGTGACCAAGATATGCGATGAACTAAATTCTGTAAAATAAAAACATGGATTAGATCCAGACAATCAGAGAAAAACCTGTCAAACAGAACTCCACAATGCTCACGCAAAGTAGAAAAAAACGAGTATATAGACACAAGATCAGGACAGATAGAGAGCTGCTTCGTCCCTGCTTTACATGCCTCTGAGTGTGACAAAGACTTGAAGACAATGAAGACGAATGCAACTAAATGTGGAAGCCTTGAAGCAGGAAACTTATAATCATCATAAATAATAAAGCTCAGAAATCAGTTTTTAAAATGCATGGCGTAACATTTAGTCAGAGCTGAAATAAAAAAATGGGAAAAAAATAAACAAATTCTAAAATCATAATAAAATGAGCATTGCAGTTAGGTCATGAAGCTTGAAATTTAGAAAACAATCAAAAAAAAAAAAAGTTTACCTGGCATTAGAATCTGAACATCTGCTCAACATGGTACATACCATGCTCTTGTGAGTTGTAAAATCTGCCAGGTCTTCAGGAACCTCAGCTGGGAAAATGAAGCATAGAACTACAATGCTGAGCTATTTAAAAATACTGCAACTTTTTAAACCTATTCTTTTATATTACCTATCTTATATCTTATATCCTTCCCGTGCCGTTAGACGTCACATAGGGCTCGCAAAGTAGTTCGCCAATATTTCCTGTCTTCGGCGAGTCTTTCAACCTCATCAAAGGATTTTATGCCTGTTAACTTGGCCTCTCTTAATAATGTTCTCTTCAGAGTTTCACGCGGTCTGCCCTTTTTTCTTCAGCCTGTTGTGTTCCACTTGATAGCTTGTTTTGGGATTCTCTGCTCATTTCTTCTCATCAAGTGGCCAACATATGTCCATCTCCTTTTCCTGATCACCCGTGAGACTGGTTGTTGTTCAGTCATCTGTCTTATCTCTGCATTGTTCTTGAATTCATTCCACTTGATGCCGAGTATTTTCCTTAGGCATTTATTTTCAAAAGAGTCTAATTTCTTTTCTATTTCTTTAGTTGTTTTCCAGCTTTCGCATGCATAAATGAGGGTGGATATTACATTTGAATTGAATAGTCTTAACTTGGTTTTTGTGCTTATAACTTTTGAATTCCATATGTTCTCAAGATTCTTGAAGATTGATGCTGCTTTTGCAATTCTGATCCTAACTTCCTTTCTAGTGTCACCATCCTGGTCTATGTAGCTGCCAAGGTATGCAAATTGATTGACTTCTTCAATATCTGTCCCTTCTATGTGTATTTTTCCATTTTGATTGATGGGAATTTTCATTATTTTTGTTTTGTCCTTGTTAATTTCAAGTCCTATTTTGCTAGCCAGTGAAGATAGGCTATCTGTTTTTTCTTGCATGGAATTCACATTATTACTGATAAGAGTTATGTCATCAGCAAAATCAAGATCTTCTAGTTGGGTCCCATGTACCCAGTCAATACCTGTGTTACCTGTGCAGCATTTTTTCATTATGAAGTCTATTGTAATCCCAAAAAGTAAAGGAGACAGTATACATCCTTGTTTCACGCCTGTTTCAATCTGGAACCATTCACTCATCCCTTCTTCTGTCTTGACTGCACAACCATATCCATTGTATAAGTCCTTAATGATGTTGACAATTTTAGATGGTATTCCATATAGACATAAAATTCTCCATAATGAATCTCTGTGTATGCTATCAAATGCCTTCTTAAAATCTATGAAATTCAGTATTAATGGTTTCTGCTTTTCAATATGTTCTTCAAGTATTATTCTGAGAGTAAAGATCTGGTCGAGACAGCTTCTCCCTTTTCGAAATCCTGCTTGTTCTTCTCTCATTGCAGTATCCACTATATCTTTGAGTCTATTCAAAATGACCTTGCAAAATACTTTTGACACAACTGATATTAAGGTTACTCCTCTCCAGTTGTTACAGTCACTAAGGTTGCCCTTTTTTGGTATTTTCACAATGATTCCCTTCTTCCAATTAGAAGGGACCTTTTCTTCTTTCCAAATCTTGTTAAACATTCTCTGTAGTTGTCTCATGTTGTCACTATTGATAGCTTTTAGCATCTCGGCTGTTATTTCATCTTCACCTGCAGCTTTGTTGTTAGCCATTAAATTCACTGCTGTTTCAATTTCATGCAATTCAATTTCGTCTAGATTGACATTTAGTTGTGGGGCTGGTAAGTCAGTTTCAAGGTTTAACAATTGTTTTGGGTGTGGTCGATTGAGTATTTCTTGGAAGTGTTCAGCCCATCTTTGCTTTTGGTCTTTATTTGATGTTAATAGTGTTCCAGTTTTGCTAAGTATTGGTCTTTCTTTAGATGTAATAGTACCTGTTAGCCTCTTTTGTATGTTATATAAAGTTTTGCTGTCTCCTGTTTTTGCTGCTTTTTCTGCCTCTTTCGCCATATTGTCTATGTATTCTCTTTTATCCCTTCTAGCTGAACTTTTTACTTTCTTGTCTATGTCTTTGTATTTTGCTTTTGCCGAATCTCTTTCATCATCTGCTTTTGCATTCAACATGTTTAATTTGACTGCTCGTCTTTCATGTATATACTTCCATGTTTTATCTGATATCCATGCTTTTCTATTTGGTTTTTCCAATCCAGCGCTTACTTTTGCTGCTGTGATTATGGCTGTGCTGTAAGAATTCCATAACTCATCTATATTACCTATACTACTGTGAAAAACAGATTTATTCAGCAATTTATATGGTTAACACATAAAAAAGGATTCTGCAATGTAGAAATCACACTGACCTGATAGTTTCCTTTCTGGCTTATCAAGAAGAACCAAGATGACCTCAATAACAAAGCTTCTCTGGCTAACCTGGCAAAGTGAGGCGGAAGAATATAATGCATAGTTAATAATTTAAAGAACTCAGTAATGCATGAGAAACACTGGGGAACTTGTGCATGCACTGCCTTCAATTCAACCTTCGTCACATGTTCACATGGATCATTTTTGTCGGAATTCTTCTGGGGGTTTGAATGGCCAAATCATTAACGACAAGCCTAATTAGACCAACGAGTTCCGTCACCAGAAATGCAGATGAAGCCACTGACAACAATTATTGAGGAAAGATGCTGGCGATGACTGGGACATGTGCTCCGAATGACTGATAACTCACTACCAAAAATAGCATTAAGATGGACACCACAGGGGAACAGAAGTAAGGGTAGACCAAAAGAGACATGGAGAAGAACAACAGAAAGGATGTTGAGCAACAGAGGGCTCACTTGGGCAAGAGTAGAAAAAAAGGCGTAGGACAGGCATTTGTGGAAAACCCTTGCGGAACCCCCATGTGCCTTGGGCACTTAAGGTTCAGAGAGAGAATTCTGTCAGGGTTTTTGCTGATGCTGTGGAATACATGCTGCATGCTGAGATTCTTTAAAAAGATTAGACCACCCATATATTTGTCCAGACAACAATGATAAAAATACTCAAGCTGATCTTGTACTGATACTATAAATTACTTTAATATTTTTCAGCAGATGTTTACAATATAAGCCTAATGTATGCTATATGCTTTATCCTGATCAATACCATGTATAATTTATATTACTTCATACAATTATACAGGTTCCCTAGAAATTAAAATCTGAAACTAAAATTAAAATTTTAAACCAAGCAAATAAACTTTGTGAAAACCTTTATCAATGAAAAGAAGCGAGGAAAAAAAATACAACCAAAATGAGATTAAGAGATCATAAAACAAGTCTTTCAGCAAACTCCACCACCATCAATCCGAGCCCCACTGGCCCAGTTGTCTGGTGAATGAGAATGCCACTCAGAGACAGATTCTGACTAACAATGATTACTGTGACAGTGTTACATTTGCACCCAATGATTAACATACAACAGAGGATGTTTCAATCCTACCTCTTATATTTGATAAACCATAGAGGGATGAGACCAGCACTGAAATATTTCAGAACTAAAAGTATAAACACATAAAACTTCATAAATCTGACAAAAAGCGATACTTAAATTACCTTCTTCTGCTTAGACAACTTTTTTAGCCACTCAAGAAGTTTAGCATACTCTAGGTCTGGCAAGCAACAGAGCAACTCTGAAACAACCTGAAATACGATACATGAAAACAGGAAGTTTAAGCATTTGTGACTTCTGCCTCAGAAACTGTGATTAATAAATTTTCTGCTCCCAGCATGTATGGTTGAAATCATTAGAAGCATCATGAAATGAACTTAAAAATGCAACTAAATCACTTTCTTGCGCTGTAAATTAAGAAATAGTACATACTTGACTTCAGATACTCTCTGTAATAGCATAAGCTATCATACCTGTTGTACGATTTCTAAGTTTCTGTTATAGTTTAATTACATTTTTACAATTTATATCTGTTGTATGATTTAAAGTAGTTTTTATGATACCACCAGTTACTACTGCTGTCACTTAAAGATTTCAGTTTCTGTGACACTATAAGGTGATATATTTACTAAGACTTCACTTTCTGTGACACTATAAGTTGATATATTTACTACCTTTTTTTTTTTTTTAAACAAAGTTCTGTCATGGCATGATGCAGGAGGGAAATACATTATCTGATATGTCACTTCACGGGTTTAGTTTTTCTCAAGGCAAAGTCTCACTTTCGCTCAATTTATCCAGTGCCCATTTCCATAACGGCTGACTGAAAGGGGATTAAGAGATGGGTAAAGCTAGATGCTTTCCTGTGTGATGCTGAGTACTCTATCCACTCTTGTACATCTATATATTGCATCAAACTGTATTATGGGTTTATGTACACAACTGCACCACTTCAGTTTCAAAATATAAGCAACATAAAAACTTGTATTACTTCTGCCATGCTAAATTCTACTGACCTATTTTCAGTCCTTGAATTTAACCTAAATACTGTCCCAGACAACTTTTTCCAGGGAAACATTAAAAAAGCATGTTTAAAAACAACAAAAAAATGCGATAAGCCCAGGACTGTGTATTTGAAATGTCATTACCTGTGCTGTGTGAGTTCTATATTCAGCTCGATCTGGAACCTTACAGCACAAGTGCTGGATCAATGTCTTAATACTAAGTGTACTTCGCTCACCAAATTCTTTACACAAGTACCTGAAAGTGAGCAGAAATAACAAGCATGTCTAGTAAATGTACACATATATGAGAGTGAGACAAAAAGTAACCACAATTTTGCTCTAAACATTCCGAACCCAGGAGAAGAATACAGTAATAAATATTTGTTATTCCTCTTTCTGTTGATACATGTGTGCAGAGGCATGTTAACCATTTTGGAAATATGTCAGCACACCACATCAAAGATAGCAGCTCCCTTGGAAGTATGCATGAGAGAGATGGCATGCTGTTAGTTACTTATGTGGTGAGAAATCTGCAGATATTCACTGCTGAATAAAGAGGCAGTATAGGAACAAGTGTGTTGCCTTGGCAGATATACAAATGGCATGGGAAGAGTTAAAAGAGGGGTGTCAAATATGACCGATACAGCTTGCTCTGGCTGGCCTCACACTGTGAATATGCCAGACACCATGCTGAAATGGAACGAACGATACAGGAAAACCAGCAGGTAAGAGCTGATGAGGTGACTGGAGAATCTGAAGATTACTCATCTCATGGCTTGATGCACCACATCATTCATGACATGCTGCAGTACTGAAAAGTCTTTGTCATGTAAGTACCAAAATACCTCACCCACCCCCACCCCCCACTAGAAAGAATGTCATGAGGATGTTTGTAAAACTTTTATGTTATGAAACTGAAGGAGATGGCTAACTACGACGCATGTAGACAAATGCTGGGACGGACAAGTACTTCCAACCAGAGACGGAGATAGCCAACAAGGAGTGGCGGCATTCTTCCTTGATGAAACCACAAAAGTTCTATACAACTCTGCCAGCTGGTAAAATGATGCTCCTGCTTTTCTGACCTGTAAAAGCCCAATTCTGGAAGATTTACATGCTCAGAGGAGCCACTAACAGCAAAAAAATGTATGTTCTTACAGCATAATAACGCTGACCTAACACAGCTCAACACCAAAGTATGGATCCACATATTTAATGTCTTCCACACTGCATATTCACCTGACTCATACCATGTGATTATTATGTCAGGACTCCTCAACAGCCGTAGTGAAGTGGGAAGAAGTTCAGTATGAACAATGAGATAAAAGAGACACAAAGTCAATCAGTTTTTTCCTGCAAGATCCAGGCATTGGTGGCACATATACACTGAATGTGATGGGAACTATGCTGACAAGTTTTCAATCACATCTGTACATTGCATGTTAATTTAAAAAAAAATATTGCAGTTAGGCTCAGTTTTGTGTATGTAATAGGTATCTGAAATCATAACAATATGTATACTTTAATATTTACATAACTGCAGTTAGTTACAAATTCTTTCCAATGCTATTTAGCTCTTCCACCATCAAATACTGAATTTTTATAGAACTAAAAAAGATCTGCAAGAGAGAAAAAAAAACTTACAAACTCAGTTGCTAGAAAAGCCAAAATAGAAAAGCTACTTATAAAGCCATTTAAAGAAGGATAAGAATTAACACTACTAGGAATGTCTTCTTTTTAACATCACTGGGAGAACGTCTTCTTTCTAACATCACCAGAAGAAAGTCTTCTTTCTAACATCACTAGGAGAAAGTCTTCTTTCTAACATCACTAGGAGAAAGCCTTTTTCTTAAACGTCATTGGGAAAAAAGCATAACTGGCAAAAAAGTTCTATTAAACTTCACCAAGCAGAAAGTCCTTTCACTGTCATCAACAACTGAAGAGAAATTTTTTTTTAAAAATTACAAACTTAAATAATGAGCTCAAAAATGAAGCCTTACTTGATAAAATTCAGAGCCTGGGATCTCATGAGCAGCACCATATGTACCAAACTTTGAAACTGTTTTCCATCCTCCAGCATCAGTAGATGGTTTAACAGCTGCTTACAAACCTGTAATGCCAATCAACAATTAATGATGAACACAGCATACGCACAAAATAAGACAGGAGATCTCAGTTCAGGGAACACATATGAGGTAGACATAAAATAAACAAAGCATAAAATTGGACTAGGGCAACTTTAGACTATGTTAGTCTCTCAGGAAAAATTGGCGAACTACTTTGCGAGCCCTATGTGACGTTTAACGGCACGGGAAGGATATAAGATATATAAGTCTCAAATGCTTATCAAGTATGATCAAAATAATATAAATGTGAGCACTGGTGGAACACCAAGGGATAATTATAAAGGGGGGAAAATAAAACATGTCATTTAAGGCATCACCGTGGTATTGGGGTCAGAAGCTTCTTGAGATTTAGCACTCAAGTGAAATTTTTGGGGACCAACCAGCACTGGGGTAAATCCAGCCTCCAAAAATTAGGCCGTTGGGGTTTCCCAAGGAAAATAATGGCAAGGACAGGTGCTGGCATTCCTACCTCAGATGCTGTCTTATATATCTTATATCCTTCCTGTGCCGTTAAACGTCACATAGGGCTCGCAAAGTAGTTCGCCAATTTTTCCTGTCTTCGGCGAGTCTTTCAACCTCATCAAAGGATTTTATGCCTGTTAATTTGGCCTCTCAGATGCTGTACCTGCCCAGAAATCTGAAGCCACTAACACTTCACACCCCACATCCCAAGAAAATGCCACGGAACACAGACAGACATATACACAATATACACAGTGCAGTGAAGATTCAGTACTCAAAATGAATGAGACAGTAATCAGCAGTCCACAGGTTGTGTCAAGAGTTGGTGAACCACGGCTGACCAAGACCCTATTCTGCCTCCCGGCGCTGCCCCCTACTGGAAACAACAGACAGTAGTCTGGTTAAGTGAACAGAAATCACAGTAGAAAGACAAACCCAGTCCCAAAAATACAATGAGCCATAAATGCTTCAGACTGCAAGAAGCGTTATTGATGAAACTGAGCAACCAAGGTCCTTCTGGAGGCAAATGCCGAAGTAGAGAAAACATACATTGTGACAGTATTTTACCTGACATACAAATTAATATCCACCTGTAAGTACTGCGGATGGAAATAATTCAATATCTGGCAATTAAAGCGTACTTATATTAACACTTCCGGTTTGTCAAGTTTCGGCCGACGTCCTTATAAGTACATTAGCTTTGTTTCATTAGAAAACAGGTGTAACTTTTGATTGTAAACAGTTTAGTGCGCATGTCTAGTGACTTGTGTCACCATTTTGAATGCGTTCTTAACAATGGGGGTCAAATGTTTTGATCGAACGAAAAATATCAATTTTTGTGTAACTTCGGAGACAAACATTTTTTTTTGCTTTTTAAACATACTTTTTTAATGCGACCCCCCCACCCCTCACGACTAAACCACTGTTTGTGAATGTACCCCAAGGAGATCTAGACTATTAGATGGACTGGAGAAGTAGTTAGAAGGCTATTTCGGACATTATTTACTGAGTATTATGCTACATAACATCACACGACGAGATCAGATACATACAGGTTGATCTACACATTGCGATGGTATTTTATGTAGATCTATACATCGCCAATGGTAAGTAGTACACAATTATCAGCTAAAATCATCACAATACATCTTTTTTTCCTAAAAACTCTTAATTTATGAAATCTTACATTTACACCTATTTCAATGCTTAATACATATAATTTTAATGAGGAAATAGTTATATTCACTTTTACAACTATGCCCTATACATATCAAGACCCGCGCTTTTTGTCTGGCACAGACGTGAACGTCCACGGTTTTTCCTCCGGCAGGGAAAGAGTTAAGTACACTACATTACCTCACTGATCAACACACAATAATTAGTGTATAAGTTTACAACTATACACGAAGCATTGCAGTAAAGCTGTGATATCAAAATGTATAAATTAGGAACAGCTTTATTACTTAACGACTACAAAGTTGTGACGTTTCGGGCAAGCCTTAATCATACAGACACATACACAGGACGAAGAATTAGAGCAAACGAGAGTTAAAATGTACAAAAACATTCGTTGACGTCCTCTGTGTTTGTAGGATTAAGGCTTACAGGGAAACATCACAACTTTGTAGTCATTAAATAATAAAGCTGCTCCTACTTTTTTTTCTAGTTTATACATTTACCTCGCTGATTAGTACTGTAACATGTCCATGAAATGGCTGACACATCAAGAAAACAGCTTTGTATGCCAAGATTCCAGGACTGCATATTTTACTGTCCCTGAAAGTTTACTATAATCGTTAAACACTAAACTACTAAGGTATGCACAGACATGGAAATAATAGCCGACATGTAATGCCCCAAAAACAACCAAATCTAAGGGATCCTCAAATACCATTCATTCCTTGCGGAACTTTGCCTCCCAAACAGCACTCCTGTAGGCCTCTCGGTTGTGAGCAAGATGGCCTGCTGCTGCTGCATCCATTTCCAGATCGTCAACGATGTCTTGCAGCCATCTTCGTTTCGGTCTTCCTCTTTTCCCCATTATGTATCCTTCCAATACAGTCTTCTCTAAATTATCATGACGTTTAATGTGTCCAAAATATTTCAGTTTTATCTCTTTAATCCTCTTTACTAGCCAGCCTTCTTCAATATTAAGCTCTTGTAGTATAGATATATTTGTTCTTTTTTGTGTCCACGATATTTGGAGAACTCTTCTGTAGCATTTACATTCAAGGGCATTTATGTGTTTGTCAGCTGTTTTGTTAGGTGTCCAGGTCTCTCAGGCATATGTTGCGATGGGAAAGATGCATGCCCTTAAAAATCTTATTTTTGTGGTTCTGTCTGCTCCTCTCCACAGATTCTTTATTTGTTTTACTTTCTGAAGAGCAATAGATGTCCTCCTTTTAATTTCCCTCATTGTATCTCCATTATTAGTTAGTAGTGATCCAAGATATTCAAAACTCTCCACTTCTTTCAGTTTTTCCTCATTGATACATATTTCAGTTGCCTTGTTTGTTTTGTCAGTTGTCATCACTTTAGTTTTCTTTGCATTAAGATAGAGGTTCTGCTCTTCGCTGTTCTTGCGGACTGACATAATTAGTTTTTCCATTCCTTCTTGTGTTGTGGACAGCAATACTGTGTCATCAGCATATCTAATCTCTGGTATTTCATAACCTCCAACTGTTATGGCATCGTAATATTCTTTGTCTACATCTTCTCTAACATTCCTCATTATATTTTCAGTATACAAGTTAAATAAGTAGGGTGACAATATGCACCCCTGACGGACCCCTTGTTTTATGTCAAACCAAGTTGTTGTTTCACCATTTATTCTTACTGCTGCTTGTTGGTCGAGATACAGCAGTGATGTTAATTGTATCAAATGTGTTGGAAATCCCATTTTTTCCATTATTTCCCAAAGTTTCTGGTGTTGTACACAATCAAATGCCTTTGAGTAGTCTATAAAGGATAAATATCTCTCTCTCTCTGAACCTTAAGTGCCCAGGGCACATGGGGCTTCCGCAAGGGTTTTCCACAAATGCCTGTCTTTCGCCTTTTTTTCTGCTCTTGCCCAGGTGAGCCCTCTATTGCTCAACATCCTTTCTGTTGTTCTTCTCCATGTCTCTTTTGGTCTACCCTTACTTCTGCTCCCCTGTGGTGTCCATCTTAGTGCTATTTTTGGTAGTGAGTTGTCAGTCATTCGGAGCACATGTCCCAACCATCACCAGCGTCTTTCCTCAATAATTGTTGTCAGTGGTTTCATCTGCATTTCTGCCAATAAGATGTTATTTCTTATGGTGTTTGGCCAAAATATTTTTTTAATTCTACGTAAACATTTAGTCTGGAAAGAATTCAACTTGTTTTCTATGGTTTTGGTGATTTTCCAGCATTCACTTCCATAGAGTAGTACACTTAGAACATTACTCTTAAATATCCTGATTTTCATATTTATGCTTAGTTTATTTGATTTCCATATATTCTGTAGCATTGCAAAAGCCTGTTTTGCTCTAGTAAGTCTGCTGTTGATGTCCTCTGTGCTGTCTCCATTTTCTACTACTCTGCTGCCAAGGTATACAAATTCGTTGACCTCCTCCACTAACTTGTTATCTACTCTGAGTACATTTCTGTTGTTCACATTTTGCTTCATTAACTTTGTCTTTCCTATGTTGATCTTTAGTCCTATGTTGTTTGCATTCTGGGTTAACTTGTTTATTTTATCTTGCATATCTTTGTGAAAGGATAAATATAGATTCACATTAAACTCCCTGCATTTCTCTATTATTAATCTTAGATTGAATATATGATCTCTTGATCCTCTTCCTTGCCTGAAGCCAGCTTGGACCATATTGACTTCTTCTATTTTAGAAAGGGGATTATGATGGCTATTATTATATTATGATTTTTCCATTTCTGAGTAGAGCTAAAAAGCACAGGGTGAGCAATACTTGTCTAGCAGGCTCCACCACCATGGCACTCCCTGTCCTGTTACTGGAGATGTGGGGTAGGGTCTTGGTTAGCAATGTTTCGTCAACTCTTACAATAGCATGTCAGCTATGCCAAATCATCCTCCAGTAGTTGGTTGAAAATGCAACAAATTTCTTAACAAAAATCTTCACATACAACATATGATCAGATACTTGGCGCCACCATTACTATCAAAATTACTGCTACATACAAGTTAAGTAATGTGTTTTATGAAGAGTGAAATTCATATTACCATTGTCCCATATTTTCTGTGATCAATTCAGGGTTCATTCTTGTCACACCAATCAGAACAGACATCAGCTGAATGGCTGTCAGTTCTGACTGTCGCAGAGAATATGTTTCACAGATTGCAAGTACAGCCTATTGCAAGGATAACATTTTGAAATAAAAACACAAACATAAAAAAAAACAAGAATTTAAAGGTCAGAATCATATAAGAGGAACAATTAAGTAATAATTATCAAATAAATGAAACAAATACACAGACTGCAAGTATAATATCAGTTAGTCAGTCATTTGTTATGTCCCTTGCAGGACTTTGCCTCCCTAACAGCTCTCCTGTAGGCCTCTCGGTTGTAAGCAAGATACCCTGCTGCTGATGCATTCATTTGCAGATTGACTACAATACCACAGAATGAATAACATTAAAACAATAACCCTCAGCATAAGAGTTATACATTTTTGAATTTGAAGAATATTCTGCTGCCAAAATATATAAAGAAAAACAAGGAGCAAAATCTCCCACACAGAAGAATTCAAAACAAATGACAAGAAATACCTAAAACCCCAAGACAAAAATCAACAACTTCAGCCACAGAGATTATTACACAATTAACAATCAACAACTTCAGCCACAGAGACTACTGCACAATTAACAATCAACAACTTCAGCCACAAAGATTACTGCACAATTAACAATCAACAACTTCAGCCACAGAGATTACTGTACAATTAACAACCAACAACTTCAGCCACAGACATTACTGTACAATTAACAATCAACAACTTCAGCCACAGAGATTACTGTACAATTAACAATCAACAACTTCAGCCACAGAGATTACTGCACAATTAACAACCAACAACTTCAGCCACAGAGATTAGTGCAGTCTTATTAACACATGAATAATTAGTGTACAGCTTGTTCATTCAATCATCTGCATGTCCCTTGTGGAACTTTGCATTCCTAACAGCACTCCTGTAGGCCTCTCGGTTGTGAGCAAGATGGCCTGCTGTTGATGCATCCATTTGCAGATCATCAGCGATGTCTTGCAGCCATCTTCGCCTTGGTATTCCTCTCTATCTTTTTCCCATTATGTACCCTTACAAGACGGTCTTATCTAGATTATCATGACGTTTAATGTGTCCAAAATATTTAAGTTTTCTCTCTTTAATCCTCTTTACTAGCCAGCCTTCTTCAATATTAAGTTCTTGTATGGATATATTTGTTCTTTTTTGTGTCCATGATATCTGAAGAACTCTTCTGTAGCATTTAAATTCATCTTTTGTAGCATTTAAATTCAAACGCATTTATGTGTTTCTCAGAAGTTTTGTTAAGTGTCCAGGTCTCACAGGTATACGTTGTAATGGGAAAGATGCATGCCTTTAAAAATCTTATTTTTGTAGTTCTGTCTGTTCCTCTCCACAGATTCTTTAGTTGTTTTACTTTCTCCTTTTAATTTCTCTCATTTTATCTCCATTATTAGTTAGTAGTGATCCAAGATATTCAAAACTCTCCACCTCTTCCAATTTTTCCTCATTGATACATATTTCAGCTGGCTTGTTTGTTTTGTCAGTTGTCATCAATTTAGTTTTCTTCGCATTAAGGTTTTGCTCTTCGCTCTTCTTAAGGACTGACATTCCTTTTTGTGTTGTGGATGGTAATACTGTGTCATCAGCATATCTAATCTCTGGTATTTCATAACATCCAATTGTTATGGCATTGTATATTCCATGTCTACATCTTCTCTAACATTTCTCATTATATTTTCAGTATACAAGTTAAATAAGTAAGGTGACAATATGCACCCCGATGGACCCCTTATTTTATGTCAAGCCAAGTTGTTGTTTCACCATTTATTCTTACTGCTGCTTGTTGGTCTAGATACAGCAGTGATGTGTTGGAAATCCCATTTTTTCCATTATTTCCCAAAGTTTCTGGTGTTGTACACAATCAAATGCCTTTGAGTAGTCTATAAAGGATAAACATAGATTCACATTAAACTCTCTGCATTTCTCTATTATTAATCTTATATTCAATATATGATCTCTTGATCCTCTTTCTTGCCTGAAACCAGCTTGAACCATATTGACTTCTATTTTTCTTACCAAGTCTTCCTATTATGATTTTTAACAGAATTTTACTGGTATGAATAATCAGGGCAACAGTTCTGTAGTTTGTGCATAATTTCAGTTTACATCTTTTGACAGTGGTATGAATACAGCTCTTTTCCATTCTTTTGGCCAAATACCTGAATGCCATATCTTTTTGTATAGTGCATGATAGATTGTTGCACATTCCTTTCCTACTGCTTTAATAAGTTCAGCTGTTATCTCATCACATCCTGGCGATTTACCTTGTTTCAGATTCTTTATTGCCCATAAAACTTCTTCTATTGTAGGTTCGGGTTCTTTCTCCTCCAATAATAATTTACACTGTTGATTTCTGCTTTCACAGTCAGTTGTTTCATACATTCCTCTGCAATATTCCTTCCACCTTTCTAAAATTTCCTGTCTCTGTCAAAGTATTCTCAATCTCATCACAAATTACATTTAGCTTAGGTGTGACATTTCTCATCAATGTCTTCACTTCTTTAAACATTTCACTATCTCTTCCACACTTCTGATGTTCTTCTATTCTTTCACAACAATCTTGTATGTATTGTTTTTTTTTGTCTTTTCTTATGTTTCTTCGTACTTCTGTTAAAGATTTATATTCCTCATTGTTGTTTGTCACTTCCATTGCGTCTTCATTTCTCTACGTTATTTTATCAGTTCTAGTGTGCCTGCTGTAAACCATCCATTCTTTTGTGTTTTCTTTACTGGAACCATGTCTTTAGCTGTTGTTATTAAGATATCTCTGGCCTGCGTAGCCAATTCATCTGGTGTCATCTCCTCCTGTACATCCATCAGGATTTTGAAACGATTCTTCACTTCTATATCGTATTGTTCTGGTATATTTGTAAGATCAAAGCGGAGTGGTCTTGATCCCGTAACTGTCTTTTTTATCTTTATCTTCATGTCTGCTATTAATAACTCATGGTCCGTGTCACAATCAGCACTTGGTAAAGTTTTTGTTGATGTTATACTTGATCTCCACCATCTCTGCACTAAAATGTAATCTATGTGATTCTTGGTTTTCCCATCAGGTGATGTCCATGTGTAAAGTCTTCTTGGATGTTTAAAAAGTGTGTTAGCAATCATTAGCTCATTTTGTACAGCTTGTATAAGTATATAAAAACTAAATGTATAACTATACACAAAGAAGACACATGCAAATGACTGACTGACTCAACATTTAGATGTAATGTTCATACTTGTAACAAGTCAATCATTAAATTACCTTTACATCTAACACACAGACGTAACCAGATTCATATCACACCCGTGTGCGAACGAAGAAGAAGAAGAAGATATCACACCCGTAACAACCATGTCATTAAATTACCTTTACATTCAACACACAGGTGTAACTGAACTCATACCCCACCTGTAACAAGCCAGTCATTAAGTTATCTAGCTCCTGCAGCTCCCTGACTGAAAGATCAACAATTTCTTCTTGCTGTTCATTTTTATCACCATCTTCACTCTGTAAAATTCAGCAAAACAGAACATTTTCTTCTTTTCTCTATGCTATGGGGCATAATGATTAGTATTTTAAACAGTACTTTGAAAATGTGTTTTCTTTTATAAAACTTAAATTTAACACATTCTGAGTAAATCACATTTTAATCACTTCATTTCTCAAAACTTCATCGCAACCAAGACATTTCTATAACTGTTCAGCAGCCACACTCCACTTACCACCTTGGAATGGGTGCCATAGTCAGCATAGCACTCCAAATGCCAGAAACAATTCTGTGGTTGATTTTTTTCTTAAACTTTTGCCCAAGCAGCAGTTGCCTGGCACTCTTTTTTTTTTTTTTTTAACAATTTGCAACTGCCAAGGGATTTTTAACTTGTGCGACAATGGACACAAACATTTGATGCCAGCACCCAGAGAGCAGGGGAATTTATTGCTGGCGGATTCATGAGGAAAAAAATCCCTGTCACTAATGGTATGACTTGAACCCATGACCATCAACACCCAGGCAAAGTCTAACCCTGAGACCATGCAGCGCCGCCCCCCCCAACATTTTAATCAATGTTGATGATCTCTAATGTGATATCACAAAATAAATCTCCAGATAAGGTGATATCTGTCACATGTTATTCTTAACTCTCTACTCTTCACTCCTGACAGTCCTGTGTGCACAGGCCAGCAAGGCTATGAAGTAGAACACTAAACCATTTTTTTGACATTTTCTCACTGTCCAGTTCCAGCTCTCTCCTTAACTAGTACATCTCTACCAACTCCAACTCCGTCCTTTTGATCTACACTACCCTGCGGTCTCGTTTGCCTGAGACTACCCTGCGGTCTCGTTTGCCTGAGACTACCCTGCGGTCTCGTTTGCCTGAGACTACCCTGCGGTCTCGTTTGCCTGAGACTACCCTGCGGTCTCGTTTGCCTGAGACTACCCTGCGGTCTCGTTTGTCTGAGACTACCCTGTGGTATCGTTTGCCTGAGGCTACCCTGCGGTCTTGTTTGTCTGAGGATACCCTGCGGTCTTGTTTGTCTGAGGCTACCCTGTGGTCTTGTTTGTCTGAGGCTACCCTGCATCTTGTTTGTCTGAGGCTACCCTGTGGTCTTGTTTGTCTGAGGCTACCCTGTGTCTTGTTTGTCTGAGGCTACCCTGCATCTGGTTTGTCTGAGACTACCCTGTGGTATCGTTTGCATGAGGCTACCCTGCGGTCTTGTTTGTCTGAGACTACCCTGTGGTATCGTTTGCATGAGGCTACCCTGCGGTCTTGTTTGTCTGAGGCTACCCTGCGGTCTTGTTTGTCTGAGGCTACCCTGCAGTCTTGTTTGTCTGAGGCTACCCTGTGTCTTGTTTGTCTGAGGCTACCTTGCATCTTGTTTGTCTGAGACTACTCCGCATCTTGTTTATCTCAGACTACCCTGCATCTTGTTTGTCTCAGACTACCCTGCAGTTTTGTTTGTCTCAGACTACCCTGCAGTTTTGTTTGTCTCAGACTACCCTGCATCTTGTTTGTCTGAGACTACTCCGCATCTTGTTTATCTCAGACTACCCTGCATCTTGTTTGTCTCAGACTACCCTGCAGTTTTGTTTGTCTCAGACTACCCTGCAGTTTTGTTTGTCTCAGACTACCCTGCAGTTTTGTTTGTCTCAGACTACTTTGAAGTCCTGTTTGTCTGTATCTTCAGAAGTTTCCACCCTACCCTCATCACTGAAGTGTTGGTTAACAGTTTTTACAGCTGAATCAAATGAAGAATGGATGTAACAAACCGAAGACTGATGGAACAGAAAAATGGATGTACCTGATCAAAGACTGAATTGGATGGAGAATGGATGTAATGAAGAAACTGGAGAGAGTGGATGTAGCACATCAAAGGATGAATGAACTAGTGAATGTATGTAGCTGATCAAAGACTAAGGGACTGGATGATGGATATAGCTGATAAAAGAATGAATCAACTGGAGAATGAATGTAACAAATTGAAGAAACTGGAGGATGGATTAACAGACCCAGGATTGAAGTAACTGAAGGATGGATTAACAGACCCAGGAATGAAGTAACTGGAGGATGGATTAACAGACCCAGGATTGAAGTAACTGGAGGATGGATTAACAGACCCAGGATTATAGTAACTGAAGGATGCATTAACAGACCCAGGATTGAAGTAGCAGGATGAATATAGCAAATTATAGACTGAAGGAATTGAACAATGGATGCAGCACATCAAAGACTGAAGGTGATTTAATACAACAAAATGTATTAAATTTTCTACTTTCAACTCTATGATTTTCTTACCAATGTCTTGCATATTTAACACAGAATTTTAGTTTGCCCGCACAAACCGTGAAAGAATAGTTAACTATAATTTAGAGAACATCCTACGTGCTTTTCTTACTTCCACTGAAGTTTCATTGGAACGTTTCTGCCGCTTTCCTCTCTTTGTAACTCCAGAGCTCTGGCTCAATTTTGGAGAGCTGACCCCTCGTTTTCTTTTCTTTTTACCTCCACAGGCTGTCAAAATAAAAAGCAAAAAATATTTTCTTTCATCCTTCAAAAAACTATAAGTATCAATATACTTTCATCTATAGATCAGAAGAAAAACTAGCACTGATCAAATTTATGGATCAAAAGAAATACCAGAACTGATTAAATCTATGGATCAGAAGAAATACTAGCAATGATTAAATCTAGGAATCAAAATAAATACTGCAATGATTAAATCTATGGATCAGAAGAAATACTAATACTGATTAAATCCATGGATCAAAATAAATACTAGCACTGATTAATCCATGGATTAAAAGAAATACTAGCACTGATTAAATCCACAGATTAAAAGAAATATTAGCACTGATTAAAGTATAAGTAAAGTGAGAAAAATTTGATTTTAATACATTTTATTTTTTAGGCTGAACTTCCACAACAGCCAATAACAAATAGTTCTTAAATCTTTTTTGAGTTTTCAAGTGGGTGCGGATGTGTGTGAGTGCATCCTCTACAAGGTTTGGTTTTACAAAAATGTTCTCCTTTCTTATTTGTTCCTAACTGTGCAAAACCGCACCATTTATTTTTACTACAAATCCCTATATGCTTCTAAGGCATGACAGGATTACCGTTACCCTTTACCTTACTAACGTAAAACAGCAATACCTGCGGATGTATTACACTTCTAACAATGGTACACAAATCCACTGTTCCATTTGCTGAGAATATGACAAGCTTGGAGGAACAGCTCTGGGACGTAAATGAGAAACATCCTGTGCAACAGATCCATATCAATGGAAACAAGATTCCAAGTACTTAAATGTTACATCGAGCCAATTTTGTTTTATGGATGTGAAGCATGGTCCACGAATAAGAGAGTACAGCAAGAAATGGAGGCCATGGAATGTGGTTCATAAGAAGGATGTTAAAGTTACCATGGACAGATAAGAAAACCAATGAAGAAGTCTTAAGAGAGGCTGGAGTTAAAAAGCAAATTATAGCAACGATCAGAGGCAGACAAGCAAGATTTGTAGGACATTTTCTGAGAAGAGGAAAATTGGAACACACTGTGGCAACTGGAAAAATTGAGGGAAGAAGAGACAGAGGAAGACAGAGAGAGGAGTTACTGGATGGGCTGTCAATGTGGTTAGGAAGAAAGTCACCAGCGGATCTCATAATCAAGTCTAAAGACAGGGAACTGTGGAGAGAAATGATCACCTATGCCATGCAGCATGGCACTTGATTGACTGTAAAACAGCAATACCTGCTGATGTATTACACTTCTAACAACGGTACACAGAGATAACAAAATATTAACCTGATTTGTTCCATTTGCTGAGAATTCGACAAGCTTGGAGGAACAGCTCTGGGGTGTAAATTTTAAATGCTGAACTACCTGTGAATGCAGATAACAGCTAAAAAACAAAATAACATAAAAAATGTTGGCATAGACTATCATATTATTTGCTGAGTCAGCTCTTGAGATTTATACTGGTGAATCAAAAGGAAGTACTTGATTCTTAGATGCCTTAGTTGTGTGAAGAAGTTTTGCCAATCAATGGAATGAAGTTGGACACAGAAGCTGTGAAAGTTTTATTTGGCAATTATCGTACTCAGGTAGAATACATGTTGTATGTGTAAGCAGTACAGCCATTAGTATGATGTTCACATTTTTGAAGCTAGCTGTTGAAGTCTTGGTCACAAGTATCACAGTCACCCAGAAATGAGTAGGAAAGAAAGGCAATCAGGTGTCATGCTGACCACATCACTCTCTAGTGTGCTCACAGGTCATAGAAAATAATGATCACCACATCCTCTAGGTGCCTCTATGGCATAATAGGGCTGCATTTTTACTTCACACTTAGCCGAGCAAAAAGTGCAGTCACAACAACCAATATCTGTCTTTCCATAATTACACATCACAGGTATTACATTTACAAATATAACAAACCTGGCAGTGCTATCAACCTGAGATAAACCGAAGCTGATATAATTCCTGCCGCTCTCTCTGTGAATCCTGCTGATACCTAAAACAATTCAGGGAGAAAACAATATATTTTTCTCACAGGTTTTTAATGTGTACCTGGTAATTAACAGTTTAAATATTACACAACACTCCAATGAAAGAAAAAGCATTTGCTCATATGAATTTTGTGCCACTTTCCATCACTGAAGACACTTCTGATGCCTGTTAGCTGTTGTCGGGTGTCATTCTGAAAAACAGCTTCTCTCACGGGTGATTCCACCAATGTTGGATTTTTCAACATCTAAAAAAAATATATATATATTTTCTCATGCTCTTGATTATTCTGACTGTGCACGAATTTCATAAACTGCTATGCAATTTTGGCAGAAAGTTAACATTTGGTATGATTTTTTTTTTCTAGCTCACACAAAATACTGGATGAACAGATACCTTAAATGCTACTGGAAAGAAGCCAATTTACCTTTCCACCACTGTTGATTAGATATGCCAGGATGGCAACCAAGGATTTATGAGAGATTTCATTTTCAACTAGGATACTCCAAAAACCTGAAACACATCATAAACATGTGCATCATATCTTGTGTATTTGATAGCATTATAATACACTGAAAATAGATGAGAGTAATGTAAATGCTCTTGCTGATTAATCTGTCTCTCACCACCTTCATTTTAACCATATTACTACATAATTTAAAACAGATTTATAAGTAACGCATAGGGCATTTCTGAACATGTCATGCCCGGGTAGCTCAGTGGTTAATGCACATATTTGGTGATCAAACTGTTAGGGTTCAGATCCTCATATCTCCTGGTTTGTGAAATTAGACAAAATTCTCTAACAATAGATGGCAAGGAACACTCATGACTGCTGTTACATGAAGATAAAATAGGTGTTTTATCATGTAGTTACGATCATATTTCCCTGAATGCACTGCAACAGAAAATTACAAATTTCATCACAAAGTGATTCTTGTCATTGACTCTCCCTCTCCTACCATCATCATCATCATCCAGAGCCATCTCTTAGCAAAATTTAACTACAATGGTCTTCCAACCCATTCAGTCCTTTGTTTTTACTGTGCACTCAGTCAAGCTAAATCCATCCCATTTTAAAAAAAAAAAGATACCCATACATCTGTACTGGGTGAGAGGGGGGTGGTGGTGAAGATGCTGTCCAATTAGGCAGTCAGTGACCCATAGCTGATATACCAGCGTCAGGGTTAGCGAACCATAGCTGACCAAGACCCGGTCCCACCTCTCGATTGGTACCCCCAGTAACAGGCCTAGCCTGGCTAATGGGACAGGGATCGCCAGTCCCCATGGTGGTGGAGTCTGTTAAAAAAAGTACTGCACGCCCCCTGCTTTTTAGCTGTACTCTGGGACTGGAAAAAAAATAGCTGCCATAACCCATTCCCATGCCGATACAATGCTGTATGCCAACACCTCCACAGCCTCATCTGCAAAGAAGACCAGCTCACAGTTACTGGGAGACACCACAAGACAAGACAAAACCTGTACTGGTGTTGTCCTCTTGCTCTTTCTTCCCCCTTCTAAGACATACAGACAGGAAAATAATCAATTATCTGTTAACCTCTACACCATTAGCCACTAATTTAGTCATTTGTCACAGCATATTTTATCAATAACTGGTCTGTGAAATCTTACAGATGAAGTCTGTTACAAATATGTCTACATGCTCAGTCCACAAAGCAAATGCATTTTTTGTAACTTATATAATTGCAATATCCATCCTCATTTATGCATGCGAAAGTTGGAAAACTACTAAAGAAATAGACAATAAAATAGACTCTTTTGAAAACAAATGCCTAAGGAAAATACTCGGCATCAAGTGGAACGAATTCAAGAACAATGCAGAGATAAGACAGATGACTGAACAACAACCAGTCTCATGGGTGATCAGGAAAAGGAGATGGACATATGTTGGTCACATGATGAGAAGAAACGATCAGAAAATCCTAAAACAAGCTATCAAGTGGAACACAACAGGCGAAAGAAAAAGAGGCAGGCTGCGTGAAACTCTGAAGAGGACATTGTTAAGAGAAGCCAAATTAAAAGGCATAAAATCCCTTGATGAGGTTGAAAAGCTTGCCGAAAACAGGAAAAACTGGCGAACTACCATTATAAAAAATTGTTTGTGAGCCCTATGTGACGTTTAACGGCACGGGAAGGATATAAGATAAGATAAAGTTTACCCATTTACATCTAGTTACAAACACAATGGGCGTTTGAGTGGCGAAGTGGTTAGTGTACTAGTCTCTCACTGTGAAAGTTTGGGGTTTTAATCTGACCAGAGATGCTTCAGTCACCCAGTTGTACAAATGGGTACTCAACTTCTGAAGCTGAGGAAGGAAAGGCAGCCAAGCATGATGCTGACCACATCAATCTCTTAGAGGTGTGCCAACAGGTCAAGGAAAATATGGGCACTAACACCATATCCCTAAGTGCCTCTAAGGAATGACAGAGTTATGTTTACCTTATCTTACAAATACAACAAAAATGCAGAGTCTGGCGTAAGAACTGGAAATTTGTGATTTTTAAACCCTAAGCGGACTGTCTTCTTCAGTGTGCTAATCCAAAATACAAAATTGTCAATGAAAACAATGATTTTTTTTTTTGGGGGGGGGGGGGGGGGGGAAGAAGAAATGGAAGATGACAATTAATGCTGGATAGTTTGAAAGACTGCAAACATCCATGATGCCATTCATACAAAATATTCAAAGTCATATTCACATTTCATGATTGATGACAGAACTGAAATAAAGAATGAAACAATGCCAAAGGGTTATCATCATTACACTCTAAACAAATCTCCAGATGCTCTGGTCCCCTAATTGGAAGGAAGATCTCAGTACAACTTATGAACTGTGTCACCACAGTAAGAATCTTGACCAGAGCTGAATCCTCTACCTGAGATATCAAGTTCGTCTGTTTCTCAAAGTCTTGCTCAATACAAATATATTACTAAATACTGAAGAAGGCTGGGTAGTAAAGAAGACTAAACAGAGAAAACTTAAATATTTTTGACACATTAAATGCCATGATAGAGAAGACCATCTTAGAAGGGTACATAATGGGAAAAAGAGAGGAACACCAAGATGAAGATGGCTGCAAGACATCATTGGCAATCTGTGAATGGATGCATCAAAAGTAGGGCATCTTGCTTACAACCGAAAGGCCTAAAGGAGAGCGGTTAAGGAGGCAAAGTTCCCCAAGGGATATGCAAATGACTGACTGAAAACCCCCAAGGACCGGTTTCATATAAGCAAGAAAAAATAAAACATAAAGTCGGTTATTTTTTTAATTCACATAAGAATTAGAAAAGTGTATAGGCCCTGTTTACCTCACCAACTCATCAGCTGTGATAATCTATGACCATACTGTCTACTATAGTTTAAATGCTGTATCAAACAGGACAGACCCAGAGACACATGGTGATGAACCTCACAGGCAGAAGTCCAAAGTGCATAAAAGATGAGAAGTCCCGGAGTATAGCTAAAAAGTGGGGGGGGGGGGCGTGCGGTGCTTCTTTAGGAGACTCCACCACAATGGAGACTATGGCGATCCTTAACCCGTTAGCCAGGCTAGGCCTGTTACTGAGGGTACCAATGGAGAGGTGGGACAAGGTTTTGGTCAACTATGGTTCGCTAACCCTGATGCTAGCATATCAGCTATGGGTCGCTGATTGCCTAATTGGACAGCGTCTTCACCACCTTCAAGAAGCAAAATCCATTTCTCCCTCTAAAATAACGCCTGTGTTTTAATACCTTCACTGCATCAGCTACAAGAGTTCACAGTCTCTGGGTAATAAGAAGCAGAATATGTACCTTTAAGCATGGCAAGGAATGATGATGGTTCTAAATTAAGTTCTTCAATTTTTACCTTCTCCACTCTCATTCTGGTTGTTGGACTCCAGCCACGTAATTATTACTTCTTCAGCTGCCTTCAGCTCTTCTATCAAGTAGCCATTTTCAGTTAGCAAGGCCTCACTCTCTGCAGGTAGGGTGGTCAGATCTGCAAAGTCATTATCCCAGCAAGCCTTCACCCATTCTGCAGATCGTAGAAAACACTGCATTCACACATGGGATACTCACACATGTACCAAAATGCATAAACTAAGAAAAAAGTAGGAACAGCTTTATTACTTAACGAGTACACAGTTGTGACATTTTGGCGTGAGCCTAATCATGCAAAAACACACAGGGCAAAGAAACAGAGAATGAACGAACAGATTTATTTTCAAAGAGTTAAGAACTGGGCACGCAGGCCCGTCTACCATTCTGCCCAGAGAGAGGAGATAAAGTATAAATTCACATGAATGCTGTGTTAAAAAAATAAATAAATAAAATAAAATGAATAGAGCACTTAGCTGTAACTTGTAAGAAGCTGTGGCTTGTTTGACACTGTGTGTCAGAAATGCACATAGTGGAGTGTAGAGAGTATTTAAATGGAGACTTGGGATATGTGATAGGTGGGGAAACCATGGAGGAGAGAGTGATACAATGGTAATCTAGCCGGGTGAAGGTGAAATATGTGATTATAGTTAGGGCAGAAGGGTTGTAATGTGATGCTGTGAGGGGGTTCTGAACTATGTGTAACAAGTGAGAAAGGAGTGGAACTTAGTGGAGAGGAATTGTAGAAGAGGAGAATGTTAGGTATAGCTGAATAACAAGTTCAAATCATGTGGTTCCAGTGTCCTACATTCCTGAATGTAGCAGTTCTCAAGTGCTAGGTGGCTTCTGTCATCAGTGTGACAGTTAGAACCGCTTTGTGTATAGTTATATACACTAATTACTGTGTGTTAATCAACTGTCAGTGCATTATGGGATAAACAAATGTTCAAATAAAAAGTCAGGTCCACTTCCATTTTATTTCTGTGAAAACTGTCTTTGCTGAATATTAAAGAAATGGAAAACATTCTAAAGATGCACAAATCTTATGTAGCTTTATGAAGCCTTCAGTGAGATTATACAAAACTCAATGGATACAAAAATATTTGTTTAAACAGGTCTGTGGTGTCAAAGAGTTAGAAGCAATTCTGGAGAGTTGGTAGAAATGTACCACTAAGGATCACTTCTTCTTCAGCTTTCTGAGCCATTAATGCTGCAGATAAAGTTCACTTCCATTCCTAATCTTCTCTCACCAGTTGGTGACATCAGTTTCTTTTATACCCTCTTTTATGTTGTCTTTCCATCTCTGTCTTGATCTACCCTTTGGTCTTGTTTCTCTCATCTCTTGTCCACATTTTTGACATTCCAAGGTTGTAATCCATTTTTATATAATAGAAAAATAGATGGGTCCAAGGAATGGTGTGCTGACTTCACAGCCTTGTTGGCAAAGAAAGGCAACAGCAAGAGATACTGGCTGTTGGTCAGACTTGAGATAAGAGTCATCTCTCAGCCTTGAATCTAAGAATTAGGTATAATTTTTATTTGGGCTGACCGTAAACTGAAACTTGTAAGCATCACACTGTTGCCACTGAAGTTTAACTGATTGCTTTCTTTTTTACATTTTTCAATTTTCATTCACATTTTTTTTTTCATTTTCTTCACTTCTACTGACATCTGAAGAAGTCAAAGGATAAAATATTACACTTTTCATTATGAGATAAAGCTAACTCCTTCCTTTGTAACTTAAGTTATTCATCTTTTTCATGGTGACCCACTATTTAAGTTATTCATCTTTTTCATGGTGACCCACTATTTTAATTAAATACACATTCATACACTTTTTCTCTAGTACTAGCCCCTTATACTGAGATATGTTGGTCACTGTGGTCATTCTTGTGCCACATCAAATATTTCTTGCTTGGATCAAAGAAACAAACAACGAAGTGAGCATAATCATACTCTAGAAACAGTGTTGTGCTTTTAAGAACTGACACCAGCAAGAAACGAAATAAGTCTACAAGGGTCCATTCACTTGTGAATACTTTCTTTTTATTGCTACTCTCTTTATGTCCTTTACAGAGCATTGTAAAACTCCCCAACTTGTTTACAAGTTCTGATACTGCACTTCCTATTGTTGTACGCTCATACGAAAGGGTTCACCAGTCTGCAGTAACTGTTAATCTCAAGACGGCAAAGCAAGCTTCATAGCATGAACTCTAAATTTATAACAGTTTGTCCTACATACCATCAGGGAATTGACCGAGTGAAAGACTTTCAAACACCGATACTGTTCTATTCGCATCCATTTTTGCATTTGGCGGGTTGGCGCCCACAGTTGAAAATTTCTTTTCTCTTTGCCAGGTTTATTTCCATTTTTCTGCCATATCTGAAAAAAAAAAATATATATATATATGTGACATCTGTCATAACAGCAGTTAGATATGGAAAGCTTTTATAAACACGAAAGTCTAATTTTGTGAGAGAGAGAGTGTGTGTGAGAGAGAGAGAGAGAGAGAGAGAGAAAGAGATTTTTTGTTATGCACAGAAAGTGAATGTTGTTGAAAAATTTATAGCTATAAACTATGCAAACTAGTTTCAAGGGTAGGATTTCAGTTCTGGTGGCGACTTCTGCTATATATCTTTTTCTGCCATTTGCTACTCTCTCTCTCTCTCTCTCTCTCTCTCTCTCTCTCTCTGAACCTTAAGTGCCCAGGGCACATGGGGCTTCCGCAAGGGTTTTCCACAAATGCCTGTCCTTCGTCTTTTTTTTTTTTTTTTGCTCTTGCCCAGGTGAGCCCTCTATTGCTCAACATCCTTTCTTTGTTCTTCTCCATGTCTCTTTTCGTCTACCCTTACTTCTGTTCCCCTGTGGTGTCCATCTTAGTGCTATTTTTGGTAGTGAGTTAGCACTAAGATGGACATTTGCTACTAATCATTCTTTTTGTTACTGGTTTTTGTTTGACAAAGACAAGAATCTAATTGTCGTATTATTTGTCTTGTTAGTGTAGTAAATCTTTCCCCGACATGTTTATTTCTTTTATTATTTTCTTAATGTGAGAAAAGTGGGATTATCGTTCTGTTGGATCTTATAGTACATAGAGTCTCTAGATCAGTGACTTATTCGGTGATGTTTATAATTTAGCCACGGAGAAAATCTGTCGCAAAGTGCATACTTCACACATCAGTGATAGTCCATCAACTTTAAGTAAACACAATAAAATAGATTTTATTCATAAATAAAACTTTTTTCTCACTGTTTTGCAATATCGTAAACAAATAAGCAAGGATTCAAGCCACTGTTGCCTTAGCCCAGCCTGAATATTCTTTATCATGTTGATACACCCTTGCGTGTAATCTTGTGACTTAAACCAGCTCTGAGCTTATGTCACAGCCATGTGAGGCTCCTTGCTGTAGCAAAAGCAGCTCTGACTTCTTTCAATGTTCTTCCATTTGTCACAGATTCATCGACCGACCTTCATTTCTATACCAGGCCTTGCTGGTGTCAGGGGAAATGAAAGAGTAGATTTGCTGATGGACTCAGCTGTTATGGAGGAAGGGGAGGCAATGAATGAAGCAGGCATCATCAGTTCTATAAGAGAAGTTGTTGGAGCAAAGGACTTCACTGACAACTGTGAATCAGCGTCGCAATCAAGAAGGAATCAGTTCGTGGTGAAACTTTGGATGAGCTCCAAACCAATGGTCGACACAAAAAAAAAACACGGGTGTAATCAGTTACTGTACGCTGAAATAGATAATGAAGAGGAGATTAGACCATCTGTGGTTGTGTCTAAAGTGCAAGAATGATGGTCCTAAACAAGTAAGTACATTTCGCGAAACAATAACATGAAGTGTAACTTGTTGATCCGTTTCAGGTACTGTGTTCACTTTATACTTTATACTGCACAAATGCCACAACGTGCATTATGTGAAAATGGCGTATGATAATTATGAAAGCAAATTTTTAAAAAAATCATAAAATAGGCATTTTCTGAAAGAAAAAATGTAGTGACGATGGTTAAATAATTAAAATGCTAATCACCCATGGAAGCAAAACCTGGCAACTGTGTTGTGCGTGGGCCGTGAGCAGATGTGAGATTGTTAGATTGTGTAACTTATGAAATGAGCAGAAATATTGGCAGTAGACTACTTAGTTAAAGATGTACAGTTGAATCGTTCCGGAGAACAATTTTTCATCAGCATATTCTGGTAATTGACAGTTCTTAACATAACTGAAGTGAAATTTTGATATGAAAACGTTTTTTTTGGTACCACTGATGATAAGAGTGTGACGTGTATAAGATTCATGTTCTCTCCACCCGATGGACAGAAGCAGATGTGGCTAAATATATCTTCTCTTTTAACAGTAGCAGTAACTTACTTTGTTCAAGCAGGACATGGGGTAGTTGTGTTGTAGATTTTTCACATGTTTTGTTATTTTACAGCCATAGTTTCAACAGTGAAATGGATTTTGCGCATTAATTCACCTGTAACATTTCATACAACTTTACATTCGAGATCACATGCATTTGGCATTGAGCACGGAAATCACTACATATTGACAAAACCAGTGTTCTTGAAATGATTTCAAGAACCGCTATTTGAAATGTCACTGATTGGAATTGCAGTTTAGATGCACATTATAAATTCATTTTATAAAATTGTGTGTTTCTTACTACTGTGCAAAATAGAAGAAAGAATAAGGTTTTTTTTTTAGCTAAAGGGAGATTTCCTCTTAAGAAACTGCACCATGCATTGTATCTGTGTTGTGGAAAATTATTAGAATACCGTACCTTAGTTTCCAGAATTTTAAAAACACAGAATATTTGTTTATTTCAGTTATAAAAGAACATAATACTAATTAGTTTTCACAATTATGAATACACATAATACTAGCTAATTTTCACAATTATAAAAACACATAATGCTAGCTAGTTTTTACAATTATAAAAACATAATACTAGCTAGTTTTCACAATTATAAAAACAATAAAATAATAATTTGTTTTCACAGTTATAAAAACACAGAATAATAGTTAATTTTCAGAGTTATAAAAATACAGAATAATTGTTAGTTTTCAGAGTTATAAATACAGAATAATTGTTAGTTTTCAGAGTTATAAAAATACGAAATACTAGATCTGAGATAGATAATGAAAAGTCAATCAAACTTTTTTTTTTTTTTAACATAGAATAAACTCGGTTCACTCCAGTATTCATATTTGTTATTCATAAGACTGATCTTTTACACAAAAATTTTATTCTTTGTACTTATAGTTGTATTTACAGTGTGTCTTGTCTAGCAGGAGAGCATTCTTGAATTTTTGTCACAAATGTTGATGTTAATTTTGGCATCTGTCTTGAATGGAATGAAAAGGAAACTAAACTCCAACACACTCTTTTCATTTGAGAAGTCAACTCATTATAACCGAGTTCAGTCTTATCACTGCTTGTTCTAGGGGAAATGAAACTAAGCATTTATTGTAAATCTTTTTGTTGCCAAGGGTGTACAAAGCTAGGCTGAGGGTTACATATATTCACTATACTATTTTTTTATTTTATAGGTTTAAAAATTTGCTGCACATTTCGTCGCCATGGCAACAGAAAAAATGTCAACAACTAAGAAAGGAATTGACTTGTCAGGACCAGTGGATCTTGACCTTGACCTGGATTATGACAGTTTTGATGAAGGTGGAAGTGACAGACCTGCAGAAAGATGGGCTCCTCTCGGGGCTGCTGTTAGCCCTACGCCTTCTCCTCATGAACCATAGTGAGTATTTATTTCGTCGTATGGGTGTAAATTTATAAGATATCATAGCAGTATATTGTTAGTCATATTTACATGCTTACAAGTGATGTAGACCTATTTGTCTAATGTGGAATAGAAGATATGCATGTCACAAAAGCAAAACAATGCTGGAAATGGATTGGTGATGTGCTCCAAAGTGATCCCAGTAACATTGCTAAAACAGCCATGCAGTGAACATCCGAGGGAAAAAGAAAGAGGCTGACAAAAGGCTACCTGGTAGAGAAGTATAGAAGTAGAAATGAATAGCATACAGCACAGCTGGGGCACAATACAAAGACTGGCTGCAGACCATGAGAGGTGGAGAGAATATGAGCATACTGAGTGGTGACTGCTAGCTAATTGTGACCTAGGACAACTGATGTAATCATATTCGTGTAATACTTGTTCACTGCATTTATAAAAAGTGATATATTAGCTTTTATGTGTTCCTTTCATATTCTCAATGCAAGCATAGATTCTATTTTTAAAAATGCACTGATATTTCTGCTTAAAGTCCAGCTGGTGAGAATGATGAGCTGAGAAGATTGGAAGAAGAGCAGGAGCATCTAAACTCATCCCTGCTAGCTCTGACAACCCATTTTGCTCAAGTACAATTCAGGCTGAAGCAGATTGTCAGTGCTGAGCCCGAAGACAAAGAAGTAAGTGCCATTTGGTTGAAAGAAAATATTATTGACTTGTGAATAGGAGATGTATTTGCTGTTGTTGAAAATTAAAGCAGCTCTAATTTATGTATGAATTCAGATTTGTTTAATGCATTTTATTTTGTCACGGTTTGCTAAGAATCATATTGTTGCATTTGTAGACTGTATACTAGTAATTTATTTTCTGCAAACAGGTTTTATTAAAGGAACTAGAGGAGTTCGCATTTAAAGGCATACCAGATGTACGAGGATGTAATACCCAGGATGCACATATAATGGAAGAAATGGTAACAATAACAAATGTTTGAATGTACTTTGTCTGTGAAGTCTGTCTGTGTCTGTGGTCAGTACAAAGCAGAGAGTAAATAAAAGTGAAGAATGTGTAATCAGTAGCAGTCATTTCAGTATGTGACACATCAAGTGACTTTTTTTTTTAACCTGCGTTAGTTTTTTTTCTTTTTTTTAGAGATACATTTCAGATTTAAGGGGAAAATTATTATTAAAATTATACCTCAAATAATAATTCAGCCAAGAAAATTATTGTTTCCTATTTCTATTAGAAATTTTGCAAAGCAATCCCAATACTTCGAAGGCAGAAAAAAAAGAAGGAAATAACAAGATGAAGATAAATACTGCAGTCTACAGTGTATATAGTGCTGTGATTTTTTGGTCATTTTTTTTTAATGAGCTTGAAAAGATTAATGAGTGAAATTTTATTAGCCAGAAAAATAATTTTAAAAAAAAACAGATAAACAAATCATTTTTACTAGTTGTTATATGTTTGTTTCTCTATGGAAGTGAATGCTGGAAAATCATCAAAACAATAGAAAACAAGACGCTGGCGATGGTTGGGACATGTGCTCCGAATGACTGACAGCTCACTATCAAAAATAGCACTAAGATGGACACCACAGGGGAACAGAAGTAAGGGTAGACGAAAAGAGATATGGAGAAGAACAACAGAAAGGATGTTGAGCAATAGAGGGCTCACCTGGGCAAGAGCAGAAAAAAAGGCAAAGGGCAGGCATTTGTGGAAAACCCTTGCGGAAGCCCCATGTGCCCTGGGCACTTAAGGTTCAGAGAGAGAGAGATATGTTTGTTTCTGCATTTACATCTTCACTTCTATGATTAAGATGCCTTATAAATTTCTGTTTAATTGTTGAAAGAGGCCAAGATGACTTTAAATAATAGATCTTAATTTTGTGATGTCTGAGAATGGGCAGGGTGGAAGGCATTCTGACCTGTGGAAGAGATGATGAAAGAAGCCAGGGAAACAAAAATGTTGGACCCTGAAAGTGAGAATTACCAGAAACATCAGTGAAGAGCTCCTGTCTAAGATGGCATAACTGATTCTGTTGACACATATTTACAAAGTTCAGGTTTAATGAAGTAACTCATCAGATTACAGGGCACAAACTATAAGTCTCCTAATTTTATGACACCCTGAGGTCTACACATTGCCCATTAGAGCTGTCTTGGGGTTCTCATTATATTGTCCCTTACCTAAACTGCAGAAAATGGTGCAGTTCATCAGAGAGGCAATGCTTCTGATTTAGCTGTTGAAAAAAAAGAATATCTGAATAACAAGGACAGGAAATGGCAGAGTCCATGATTGCCTTTATTAGCACAGCATTTGAAACGAGAACAAGAAGTATTAATTTTCGGTGAGCATTAAGTGGAAATGCCAAAGTATTTCATGCAAATGTGAAGGCATCAAGACACATGAAGTGTAAGCCACAGATTAAAAATTACGAAAAGAGTTCTTTGCAGCTGAAAACGTCATTAGTCTTAATCATACATTTCACTGTTTAAAAACAAATAAATAAAAAATCACCATACAGCTGATATATTGGCTGTTACAAATAATGAAAATTTTCACAGAGTGGGAAAGACCATGAAATTAAAATCAGCAGCCAGAGAGAGAAACAGAGGGAATTGATCCAGCAACTGAAATCACAGCTGGAAGACTTGGAAACTTATGCTTATGAGGTAAGATATCATTTCTTTGGAAATGTTGATGTAAACTTTTGAAGTGTTTCATTTCAGTTACCAGTTATATCTTGTCATTCTCATTTCATATTATAAAGAACCAAGCACTGCAGTCTTGTGTTCATTGGTGATTTCAATGTTGGTAAATCTTAGTGCTTGCAGGCTGCCACGATATCCTTCATTTCCTCAGGCATGCATAGAAAAAGATGATTCAGTGACTTCCCAATGAGCTGCTTGTCGATAAGTTCCACCTCAATATAGATCACGTTGATTGCTACCATTGTAACCGTCATGGCGAAGACAGCACATTTAGGATGTAGGGTAATAGCTTAGCTGGCTATAGTTTGTCTCCCTTCATACCTAGAACAGATACTTTGTTCCTCTTGAAAGGATATGAAAGGTCAAAACTGTATTTGTTACATCACTGTTGTGGCAGTTCACAGTATTTGTACATCTGTTTCTGTAATTGTTTTATATATTATGTAGATAATAAGATGCAAAGAAACCAAAAAGCTCAAGTATACAGTTTTCCTATGTGACTGCAGTCGGTTTTCCAAATTATCCAGTACAGACCAAGAGATCCGCTAAGAAAATGACTGAACAACTGAACCAGCTGTCCACACCAGCAAAGTATTTCTGCACACTGTGGTGTTGGAGGAAATGAAGCAGCTGATGAACTTGCTGAGACAGGAACTAAAAAAGAACAATTCTGGCATAGAGTATCACTAGAACATATAACAAGCAGCAGATACCCCAAAGATCCCATTCTAAATCTAACAAGCCACAATTTTCAGGTTTTGAACAAGACACAGCAAACTGTAAGCCCATCTACGTAATCTGAAGGCCATTCAGACTCCACTCTGATCTTGCTAGAATGGCCCCCAGATTCTAGAACACATCCTGCACACGTGTGCTGTCTACAGAGATTTAAGAGCCCAAACCTCCTTCTTCTTCTTCTTCTTCTTTCGCATTGTCTGTCTATACCTGCAGTCCTGTCTCTTGGATAAATTTCACTGTTTTTTGTAATTCATGTATGGAACCGTAGAGCTTATCTTCTTTAGTGGTTTCACTGGGCCAGTAATTATTTCTCAGTGTTTCATAGTTGGTGCAGTTCTGGAGGATATGTTCCACAGTTTGGGGCACCTGGTCACATGTACATAGATTAGTAGTACCAATCTTATGACTTCGGAGTCGGGTGTGTCCTGTTCGGAGACGGAAGATGGTGACTTGTTTCTTTCTGTTTAGCATGTGATAGTCATCATGTGGTGGTGTTTGTGGCTTCCTGTAGGTTTTTATCATGCTTTTCTTCTGATTATAGGTGATTGGTATGTCTGGTTGCTCCATTTCAGTGCCCTCTTTGGCCAGATGGTCAGCTTTCTCATTGCCTGGTATCCCACAGTGGGAGGGAATCCATTGCAAAGTGACTCCATGTTGTAAGCCAATTTTTGACAAGGCATCCTTAAGGTCTGGTAGTTTGTTGCACTGAAGAGCTTCCAGTACTGACCTTGCATCTGTGAGAATTACTACAGGACATGTATCAGTTCTGGAGTCTGATAGTTTTTCAACTGCAGCAATAATTGCCCTAACTTCTGCATCAAAGTTGTTGCAGTGTCAACAAAGTGTCAACAAAGATGCACTGTGGAAAATCCTAAGATGGCATGGCCTCCCCCAAAAATAGTTAATGTAATCAAAGCCCTATACGAGGGTTTTCAGTGCAAAGTTATCTGTGGAGAACATACCTCCAGCAGCTTTAGGGTACAAACAGGAGTGAAACAGGGATGTGTACTATCACCAACATTATTTATCTTGGCAGTAGACTGGTTAATGAAGGAGGCAACATCAGACAAACGCAGAGGATTACAATGGACCCTTAACACAGTGCTGGAGGACCTTGACTTTGCGGACGACATTTGTCTATTATCAAGCAGTCACAAAGATATGCAAGATAAAATAAACAAGTTAACCCAGAATGCAAACAACATAGGACTAAAGATCAGCGTAGGAAAGACAAAGTTAATGAAGCAAAATGTGAACAACAGAAATGTACTCAGAGTAGATAACAAGTTAGTGGAGGAGGTCAACGAATTTGTATACCTTGGCAGCAGAGTAGTAGAAAATGGAGACAGCACAGAGGACATCAACAGCAGACTTACTAGAGCAAACCAGGCTTTTGCAATGCTACAGAATATATGGAAATCAAATAAACTAAGCATAAATATGAAAATCAGGATATTTAAGAGTAATGTTCTAAGTGTACTACTCTATGGAAGTGAATGCTGGAAAATCACCAAAACCATAGAAAACAAGTTGAATTCTTTCCAGACCAAATGTTTACGTAGAATTAAAAAAATATTTTGGCCAAACACCATAAGAAATAACATCTTATTGGCAGAAATGCAGATGAAACCACTGACAACAATTATTGAGGAAAGACGCTGGCGATGGTTGGGACATGTGCTCCGAATGACTGACAACTCACTGCCAAAAATAGCACTAAGATGGACACCACAGGGGAGCAGAAGTAAGGGTAGACCAAAAGAGACATGGAGAAGAACAACAGAAAGGATGTTGAGCAATAGAGGGCTCACCTGGGCAAGAGCAGAAAAAAAGGCGAAAGACAGGCATTTGTGGAAAACCCTTGCGGAAGCCCCATGTGCCCTGGGCACTTAAGGTTCAGAGAGAGAGAGAGATGGAAATCTTGTCAGAGGTGTTGTTTGGATATTCAATATGTGCTCCTGCCCCTCCATTCTTTATGGCATTGTGTGCAGATCCGTCTGTATACACACGTATCCAGGTGTCACATGGATATTTGTCATCTAGCACACTAAGTGTGGCTGTTGACCTTACAAGGCTGCTTTGCATCTCACCATTCTGCACACCTTTCACTTCAGTCTGAATAGTTATTTGTGTATAATCTGCTTCTTTCCATGGTGTATGCTCTGGTACAGATGATAATGGCGTGACTACAGTTGGAAGGTCAGGTATCAGCTTACACATACGCTTGGCCTGGTGAATGAAGCTGCTTCTTTTAAGCCGGCTTAATGCCAAGTTATTGAATCTCTCCTTCAGGGGATGGCTTACAGAGCTAAGGAATTTCTCTCCCATGGTCATGACCTTTGTGTCTCTACGTTCCTTTAGCACTTGAACACCAACTATTTTCTGCATTTCTACTATTGGTGTGGACCTCATGGCACCTGTGATAATCCGTAATGACTGATTTTGAACCTTGTCTAGATTATGCAGTGTAGTGTTTGATGCTGTGCACCAAGATGTTGAGCCATATTCTAAATGTGGTAGAATACTTTGCTGATATACATTCTTGAGGATTCTTTCACTAGCTCCCCATGTGGTTCCACTCAATTTTCTTAATATGGCTAGTTTTCTTCTGGCTTTTGCTTCTGCACTGTTGATGTGTTGCTTCCACGTCAGTTTTGAGTCAAGAGTCACTCCTAAGTAAGTGGGTTGGTTGTCCATCCTTAATGATATTTCATTTACAAAGATCTTACCTGCTTTCTGTTTAGATGAGAGAGTGAACAGAGTGGTACTTGATTTCTCTGTGTTTATACTTACACACCATTTGTTTGTCCATGATGTCAAGAGTGTCTGCTGCTCTTTGGAGTTTCTGTGTAGCAACTGTCGCATATTCATCTGTACACCACATGACCAGATCATCTGCATACAGTGCTCCTTTGATTCCATAGGGAAATTCCTTGACCAGGTCATTAATGAATACCAGGAATAGTGTAGGCAAAAGGACTCCTCGTTGTGGTACACTGTGTCGCAGAAGTACTTTCTGGCTTTTATGACCATCCATTACTACTCTAGCTCTTCTATTGTGTAAATAGGACTTTATCCAGTTGTACAGTCTTCCATTCACATTGCAGTTTCTTAGTTTCCACAGCAGACCTTTTTTCCATACTTTATCAAAGGCTTTCTTTAGGACTATCCATGCTGCTAGTACAAGGTTTTTCTCTTGGAATGCATCCTCAATCTCTTGAGAGATATAGGTCACTTGATCTTCCGTACTGTAGTACTGCCTAAATCCTACTTGTTGTGGAACGAGAAGGTTTTCACTTTCTAGGTACCATTTTAGCCTCAGGTCAATGATGCGTCCCATCGTTTTGCATAGGCAGCTAGTGAGACTGATTGGCCTGTAGCTGGAGGCAGTATCACTGTTTTTCCCTGGCTTTAGCAGTGGTACCATGCTTGCTTCCTTCCAGATTTGAGGTAACTTACCTGTGCTCCAGCACATATTGAAAATATCCAACAGCTTTCCCATTGCTGCCATTCCCAGGTTCTTGATCATTTCATTGGACACTCCATCTGGTCCTGGTGATTTCCTTGGTTTCAGTTTACTGACTGCTAGGTCTAACTCGCAGCATGTGATTGGTGCATCCATGACCTCCACTTTTCTGACTTGTTCCTCTTCTTTCTGTGGGTCAATGCGCACTGCACGCTCTTTCTCTGGATGGATATCAATGTTGCAGTCCTGTGCAAACATGCGAGCAAAGTGATCTGCTACCTGCTTACCTGTAAGAGTTTTCCCATCCTCTGTTAGTGTAATCTTTGTACTTCTTCCAGTACTCTCATCATTTAACTGTTTGATTAGTTTCCACTGTTTCCTTCCATCCTTTTCAAAGTTTAGGGACTCTGTTTTCTCTCTCCAACTTTCCCGTCTGGCTTGCAGCTTGGCTGTCTGAAATTTGGCCTTAGAATGTTGGTAATTATTGTGGTGTTCTTGGCATGGTCTATTTTCTGCTTGCTTTCGAGCTGCTTCCACGTCATCATGGAGTTTTCCTAGCTCACTAGACCAGTATGGTTTATAGTCCCTGCGAGCTCCTCTGGGAATGGTTTCACGAGCGGCTTGAAGGATACAAGCATTGAATTCCTTCACTATGCTGTTAATATCCTTACCTTTTATGGACAGCTGTCCCACCAGGATACCTGTACGATGTCTGTACATTGTCCAGTTTGCTTTTTTATAGTTCCATCTGGGGAGAGGGCTACTGGTGTTAAGGAGTTCATTTTCTATTGTCAGGAAGACTGGTCGATGGTCGCTACCTCCAAGTTGTTTTCCAACTTCACGTGTAATGTTCCACTTCAGATCTGGAGAGTGGAATGCCAGATCTGGTGTTGAGGTTGTACGCCAAGCCCTTGAGTAAAATGTTGGGGGATCCTGCCAGCTCTCAACTTCCTCTCCTCTCTTGTCTATGTGGTCATAGCCCCAGCTCTTGGAATGGCTGTTAAAATCGCCACAGACCATCAGTCTCTCTTTGTGTGGGATTGTTTCTAAAGCAAGTGGGCGGTCATTAGGACAGTAATAGTTAAGGAGGTGGAAATCTGTATTACTACTTTTTAAATGGTCATCTGATATTCGGCTCCTTCCGTGAACACTCCCACCTGACATGCGCTGATGTTATTCTTAACAAGTGTGAGTACTCCTCCTTTTCTTCTGTCCTGTCGGTCTGATCTAAAACGCTGGTAGCTTCTGATTTTAAAGGCGGCATCTTTGGTTAGGTGTGTCTCCTGTATGCAGCATATACTTACCTGCTCTGCAAAAAGTATGTTCTCTAGTTCCACCTTTTTGCTATAGCCATCTCTAACACTGCTGACATCCTCAGCATTCCACTACATTATTTTAAGCTCTTGCTTTTTGGCTGTTTTCTTCTGTTGTATTTTGTGGCCAGTAGCTCTACTCTCATGTCTCCTGACTCCACAAGACGAACTGAGAGGACCTCCAGTAGCATTGGGTGGACCCTTTCGAGGCAGGGGGCCCGGCACTGCACCTGCCTGGTTAGTCTTCACAGGGCGAGCACCATGTTTGAATACTGCAGATAGAGACATTCATTAGCGATAATGCGTGTTACCCTGATTTTTGCGATGCGCCTTTTGGCTGGGTAACTCCGACTTCAGCACCTTTCCTTGCTAGGGCAGACTGTGGTCTTGCTCGGACTGCCATGAAGACAGTGTGGCTGGCCTGGCCAAAAGTTTGTTTTCCAGCCTCTGGTGGCTGTATGTAAGTCCCTTCTCCATGTCAGATGGTTTGGAAACAGTTCCACAAAGACACTGACTTTGAGATGAGGAATCTGATGAGTGCTTCAACGATATCCATTCCCCGCCACCTATAGTCTGCTGGCTCTGTTTTGTTTACATCATTCTGATAGCCATTGTTGTAAAGACCTATAGGCTTGTCACGTCCTGGATTCATTGGTTTCACACCAGGCTTCCCTCATCCCCGCCAGAGATCTCCATGTCCCCATCCGTCCACCAACCTGACATTACATTTTACAAAAATAACAATTACAATTAGTGTTGATTGCTACAAGTTTCTGGGCTACAGAATTAGGTCAGAGTTTTTAAGCAAACAGATCTATGTTCCCTGTCTCACAAACACTATGTTAAGATAAGTGTGCTCTTAACACAGTTGTTCCCAGGGGGGAGCCCAAACCTGACTCCTGGAAAAGAGCGTTGATAAAAACTGGGGCACACGTGGAGAGCTCCTGCTGATGGTGTGATTCATGGAAGTGACCCATCTCCTTATCTATACAGCTGAGCATAAGAAACTGATTGCAGAAGAAGATTCCTGCTGCAACAAGTGTGGCACATAAATAAAGAAGTTGTACAATAAATTAATTTTGGATGAACAGACTTCCATTGATCATCAAATAATGCTGTTTATTACTTACTTGTCCACTTTAGAATCAAAAGAAATAATAAATTAGATTATGGCAAAGGGGCAGTTCAGCGATTCTCCACATACAGAGATATCAAAACCATCATCCACAGCAGACACAATTCCCAGTAGAAAAAAAAGGCTTAGAGAAGGCATGACCCAGCATACCAACTAAAGAGACACCAAAGACAACTGTTATTTGCCTCAAAACTGGTTGCTATACACTATAGAGATATCATCATTTTGAATTGTATGCAGCGACCTAGTGGAACTGGAATCCAGATGACAAGACAGAACCTTCAGAACTGACCAATCTGTGGTAACCTGTGACACAGAAATGGTTAAAATGAATGGCACTAGGGTGGGGGAAAAAAACTCTGGAGCTCTCATTTGAATATAAAGACAATTGAATTCTGTCTAGTCAACGGATTGCTGTCATACCAAAATATCATAGACTTGTTTCTTTTCATAATTGGTAACTCTTTTTATTTGAGCTGAAAATAAACCTAGAGGAGCATAGGGTTCTTAAATGACATTGCAAAGTTACACAAAGCTTAGGAAATGTGTTTTCAGCGTTAAAAAAAATCTGTGCACTTCCTTAATTTTTCTTCCTGAAGCATTTGCACTGAGCAGCATAAATTTTCTATCCTGACCTTCACAGACTGGAGATGCAGACAGTTTGCCCACAAGCAAAGTTATAGAAAAGCAGAAAGTTGTTCTCGAGGAGCTGAAGCATAAGCTGGACCTCAACTTGGAGAATTTTCATAACCTCAGGTGAGCACAACAAAACAATTCTACTAATTTCAGTGCTTCCATTAACCCATGCTACTAGCAGCCAGCATTCTATGGCTTGCCTTAAAATGAAAGCTAAGTTCTAATAGGTCTTGGCTAAACTTGTTTACCTTTTTTCCAGATGCTAACAAATAATGCTTGGTCAAACATAGCTAGATGCTAACAAACAATGCTTGGGTGAAATTTATCTCCAGATGCTAAAACAATAATGCTGTATTAAAGGTAGCTTTCTGCTTTATTATAATATAGTCATTCAGTTTTTACAGCTGGCTCATTTAGTAAATGAGCGACATTTGTTCCATTAACCAATATATATTACCTCCCATTCACATGTGCCTTGCCTGTCCACACTGCCATGCCCCCTCTCGCCCCAAAGAAAAAAACAATTGCCAATATTGTTTTCACTTGAAGGTACCATGCACAAAATTGTAATGCATTGCAGGAATGCCAGATTTCATTTAGTGTAATCATTGCACTGGAGGATTTATTCTAGCATTTTGTAAGTTTTTTATAAATTTGTTGTGAATTCTTGAAAAAAAAATGGCATTTAAAATTCATTTGTTTAGTTTTAGTAGATGATTCTTTAATATATATTATTTTGACTAGTGGCTGACTTTTCATAATTTAACTGGAATGCTAGTTTCAAGTTTAGTGTAGCATATATAGATAAAAAAAAAACAAAAAACTCAAAGATTGAAGTAAATAAGTAAGATCAGACCATACTGAAGACAAAAAAAAAAAACTAGTAATTTGTGAGTATTTGTTATTTTTACTGTGAATAAATGAGAAAATAACATGACATTTTGTACCGAATGTTTGATTTGAATTTCTATTTTGTTACTTTTATCTAGCATCTCTCTTTTCACCAATTAACTATTCCTAATTATATTCACATTGGCCCTTCCAAAAATTGAAATACTTATATTTGGTGAAATGTTGAAATCTTACATTTGGTACATGCCTAGTTTTGTTAAATGCAGACTCAAGATTAGGACAATATTTAACATTTTAACTCTGCTTCAACAACATGGTTTCTGGAGTAATTTCAAGCAAAAATGGTTGTAGTCTAATATTTGGATTTAGTTTTGAGTTAGTCAATAACTGCATGTTGAAAATTTGTTAATTAAGGAATTTTAATATTTCTTCTTACGGAAAATTCCTTAACAAAACATCTGAGAAACACATAAATGCCTTTGAATATAAATGCTACAGAAGAGTTCTTTAAATATCATGGACACGAAAAAAGAACAAATATATTCATACTATACTTAATATTGAAGAATGCTGGCTTGAAGATGAAATCATAGATGCCATCAAACACATGAAGAAAGGAAAAGTGACTGGGCCTGATAAAATAACAATAGAAGAAATAGAGACACTAGAGGAGATAGGAATAAAAATAATAACCAAGTTACTGAATGACATTTACAACAGTGGTTATATGCCCAGTGACCTGCTTAAATCCATGTTTATAGCATTACCAAAGAAAACGGGTGCAAAGGAATGTGATGACCACTGGACTATCAGCCTCTCATGTCACATAACAAAGCTACTAGGAGAATTATTATGAGAAGAACAAGGAAAAAGATAAAAATGGAAATAGCAGATGAACAGTTCAGATTTGTTGAAGGAAAGGGAACACACAGTGCCATTTATGCTTTATGAACACTAACAGAAAGAGCTTTAGAAGTACAGAAAGATCTTTACTTATGCTTATTGATTACACCAAGGCATTCGACAAGGTGAAACAGTGAAATTATTAAAATGCTTGAAGACATCAGTATAGATTGGCAAAGACCTGAGGACTGCAAAACATCTATACTGGCAGCAAGAAGCAGCAGTTCAAGTTGAAAATAGAACTGGAAAATATCAACCTATAAAACAAGGCGTGTGACAAGGATGTGTACTATCTCCAGACCTTTTTCTCTGTACAGCGAGAATATTCTAAGAATGATCATCACAGAACCAGGCATAAAAATTGGAGGATACAATATTAACAACCTTCGGTATGCTGACGACACAGTACTGATAGCTGAGAACCAACAGGACCTGCAAAATCTCTTGGATAAAGTCACTAAAGGAAGTGAACAGAAAGGCCTTACTTTAAACATCAAAAAGATGGAGACTATGATTATATCTAAGAAACAGAATCCACCAACATGCAATATAAAATTAAATGGAACTATTCTAAAGCAGGTGCAGAAATTGAAATACCTTGGAGCAGTACTAGCTTCAGATGGGAAATGCAGAACAGAAATTAGGAACAGAATAGGCCAAGCAAAGACTGCATTTCAGAGAATGAGAAACATTATGCAATACATCCTTATCAATGAATGTTAGAAAACGAGTCCTAAAATGCTAAATTGAACCTATCTTATTATATGGAAGTGAATCAAGGACAATAGGCAGGTCTGCACAAAAATCATTGGAAGCAGCAGAAATGTGGTTTATTAGAAGAATGTTGTGAATCCCCTGGACAGCAAAAATAACTAATGAAGAATGTATGAGAAGAGCTGGAGAGACAAAAAATCTTGTCAAAAAAAATAAGAGAGAGACAGTGTACTTTCATAGGACATGCACTGAGAAGAGGGTGCATTGAAAATATTATAACAACAGGAAAAATAGAAGGAAGAAGATCAAGAGGAAGACCAAGAGAAATGATACTGGACAGTCTGATGAGATGGTGTGAGAGGAGATCACCAACTGAGCTGATGGCCTACATGAAGGATTGTGTACAATGGAGAAGCATAATAGCCAACGCCAATGGGCATGGCACCTGATGATGATGATGATGATGATGGCTAGTAAAGAGAAAACGTAAATATTTTGGACACATTAAATGTCATGAGAATTTAGAGAAGACAGTCTTGGAAGGGTATATAATGAAAAAAAAAAAACAGCTTACAACTGAGAGGCCTGCAGGAGAGCTGTTAGGGAGACAGAGTTCTTCTAGGGACATGCAAATGACTGACTGACTGATTATAGAAATCCATGTAGTAGCAATTTGCAAAAAATAACTTATCAAAGTGCATGCTAGTTTATACAAATATTGTGGAAGCAAAAGTGATAGTTCTGAATGGGCAGTGTTGTTAGCAGGGCCATTGAACCAGATCTGAAAAAAGACCCTCTTTCACTTATTTGGGGTACTCCTAGAAATGGGTTATTGCATTCCTTCAGTTTGGCTAAAAAAAAGGGTAAGGTAAGGCATGGCATGATAATAAGAGTCCACTGAGCCACCTGCATGTTATTTGGGCCTACATGAAGAATTAAGCATATACGTAGCTACCATTGGACTCGGTGTCTTATGTTTCAAGAGATTAGTGACATCATCGCCAAGTATGTGAGTTTACAAGAGTCCCTACAGCAACATGTATATGCAGCAGAAGTTTTTCATTGTGGGAAAACTAACAACATTGGCTGTGGTTTAAGCTTCTGACACATTTTTTCTCTCTATGTCAGTGCTGAAGAACTGAGACAAGTGGTAGACCATGCTGTGGGACAGGTATATACTTGATGTTGTTAGTACAGAAACTTTTATTTCTGTTGTTGTTGTTAATTTCAGTTCCACTAGTTTCTTCTCGGCTTTGGGTGAGTCAGTCGGATCTTTTTCGGTATCAAGACAGCTTGTTTATTGGCAGGGTTTGGGAACAGTATGCTTAAGGACTGGGATCTGCAAAGTGATGAAAAGAAATTACACTTTATATATAGAGCACAAGGATAATGGACAAAAAAAAAAAAATCTAATAAATAATTTATTGATGGCAGACCGTCAGCATTGCAAAAAATTGTAAGTGTGGATGGAATTGTCAAAAAAATTCATTGTGAAAGAATCTCTGAAGATGAAATAAGTCAGTTTAAGAGCCTTGTGTGTGTGTGTGTTTGCTTGCTTGTGTGTGTGTGTGTGTGCGTGCGTGTGTGTTTTTGTGTTTGTGTGTGTGCGTGTGAGTGAGTGTGCGAGTAAGCCCACTCTCTGTCTTTCTTCCATCTTCTTCCAGATCACCACCAAAATTGATTTGGTGGAATGGAAAAGTGCCAGCATTTGAATTGTATTTTTGGAGTGTGATCATATTATTCTGGATAAACTAGGAAAAAAGTAGGAACAGCCTTATTATTTAACGATTACATACTTGTAATTATTCTGGATAGTACTTATCTAGCTTATCTAGCAGTTAAAATGCGTTTATAAATGACTGCAGATATAGAATGTTTTATAAATCACACTAAAAAGTCAGTGCACTACAAATCTGTTTTGCTGTAGAATATTTCAGCCACTTATTGCTTTAACCTCATGGCATGCCAACTGCTTATATAACCGCTTGCAGCATTCAACTTACCAGCATCGATGACTATATGTACTCTTATTTTATGCTTATCCAAGTTACCTCAAGTATGAAATTAATTGTTGGATTTTCGTGTGTGATTCAGTGTTGACCAGAGTTTTTTGAGTTAAATTGGAGTATATGTTGTAGATTGAGCACTTTGGTAGCTAAGTGATTGGAGTATATGTTTAAGAGAAAGGGGATTGAAAAGCCTTTCAGAAACAGCAGAAAAGGCCTCATGCTGGCTGTGGAGTATGTGAAACGAGCATTGAGAACATAAATAATTTCGTTTGTCACAACCAATACCAGTCCTCCATCGCTAAATTGTTAAAGACGCACTTCAAAGTGCAGTGCCAACTGGAAGATATGGGTTCACTCCCAGGATGAAAAAAAAAAAAACAACTCGCAAGACCTCTGGAAGCCATGACCCAGAGGGGGCCACCCCCCTTAGAGTGTCAGGAGTTTAATAGGGCTGAAACACTTGTCTGTGGGGGGGGGGGGTACATCCTCTGTTGTTGTTCCACTCTCTACAGTAGAGAGTTTCCTGCACTTTTGGTAGCTAAGCGATTGGAGTATATGTTGTAGATTGAGCACTTTTGGTAGCTAAGCGATTGGAGTATATGTTGTAGATTGAGCACTTTTGGTAGCTAAGTGATTGGAGTATATGTTGTAGATTGAGCACTTTGGTAGCTAAGCGATTGGAGTATATGTTGTAGGTTGAGCACTTTTGGTAGCTAAGCAGTTGTAGTATATGTTGTAGATTGAGCACTCTGGTAGCTTAGTGAATTGGTTTCTGTGTCGGTGAATGAAGGTTACACTTGTCAAAGGCACTCCAATCAACCTAGCTATAAAAGTGGGTATGTATTTCCTTTTTGGAGTTAGGAGGTAGAGGTAATCAGGCATATTACTGAATACATTGCCCATGCAACAGGTGAAGGAATATATGGGAACTAGGGCTATGTTCTCTATAACCATCAGTGGCAAAGAACAGACCTCTTTTTTTCCCTCTTCATATAGTGTGAGTTGATGTCTGTGAATGAATTGATATGGGATGAACAGTGAAGAAACTAAATGGTCCTAGACCACTGTGCAACATTAATCTTTGCTTTAGTAATCTTCCAACAGTTTCAGATGTTTTTCTTTATTACAGCTTGGAGTATATGTTTTAAAAATTTTTTTAAATGTTTATAGATTAACATCTGTTTAAAATGTGTGATCAGTGTGTGAGTATTCCATGTTAGTGTTTGTGCATTCTGTTTGTTAAAACCAAATACCATATTTTTATAGTTGACAGACACATTTTTTTTTCATCAATGAAGTGTGAATAGAAATTATAAAAATCAGTTATGTGCTTTCAGTTTTATTTATAAGCAGTACTGTATTGAAATTTATATTGTTTGTTATAAACATGAATAATTTCAGTTTAAATATCAATAATTTGAAATTCATTTGTTAATAAAGTTTTTTTTTTTTTTTTCCTTTGAATTTTGAATGCTTATTTTAATATATAATTATTTAAATTATATTTGCTCTCATTAAAAAAAAAAATTAAAGTACACCGATGTCAAAATGTTTTGTTGTAATGGTTAAATTTTATCTATGCTATTTTCCTCCATTTTTAGATTGTGAATCCAGCCAAAGTGAAAGAGAAGCTAGTAGAGCAGTTGAAAACACAGATTGTGGATTTGGAAAGATTTATTCAGTTCCTACAAGGTTAGAACTTGTAGCTCCTACTCAGAGAGTTAGATTTTTATTTTGTTGTTTCATTATGTTTTACTGCCAGAGAGATAGGTTTTTATTTTGTTGTTTCATTATGTTTTACTGCCAGAGAGATAGGTTTTTATTTTGTTTTATGTTTTACTGCCCTTTTGTTGTTTTTTTTATGTTCTACTGCTCTTTTGTTGTTTTATTATGTTTTACTGCCCTTTTGTTTTATTATGTTTTACTGCCCGAGAGATAGGTTTTTATTTTGTTGTTTTATGCCTTACTGCCCTTCTTTAAATAATTGATATCATTGGACAAGCTCATCAAGACCGTATCTGTGATATTTTTTTTATAACAGATTGTATCATCACTGGATACAGACAAGTCTAGAGGTACTCTTATCTCCTCCTTCAATAGAAGATCTCAAGAAATGCTCCATAATGCTGAGAAGAATCATAACTACAGGACATAGAGCTTATTGCCTTTCAGTCTGACAGCTCATTCTGCTCAAACCCAGTAGTTATAAAAGCCAGTCTAACACAATCCATGTGTTGTATAATGCATGTGGTTACAAGCTGTTAACTAGTGCATCAGCTGCCGAGAACATGACATTAACAGTTACAAGGAGGCCCCATGAGAACAATCACTGGGGTTTTTTTTGTGATAATATTTTGATAAACTCTGCTAAATAAGACCAGATTGTCTCAATTGATTATGAGGGCTGCCAGGAAAAAGAAGGTGTGTTAAATTAAAAGATAAATGTGTCAGCTGCGCCGAGCTGCACAGCGTGGGCTGCTTTTGCACAGGCCAACCGTTCTTTTGGCGAAAAAGCGCTCTCAAGTTCTACTCTTGGGGAGAAAGGCTTTCGCTCCCTTCCTGGACGGTGAGAGTTAAGGTGTTTCGATGCAGAAGCGAGTGGTTTGTCCTTCGAATGAGCCTATAAACGGCTGGCCAGCCAGGTTCATGTTAACACATCTGTGGTGTACTACTGTTTTGTCGACTGATGGTCTCGAAATTGGCCCATCTCTCGCAAAGAGTATCAGGTCTGCAGTATGTAATGTGCATTGGTTGTCAGTGCCTGGCTTTCTTCTCATTCGTTAGAGCAGAGAGAGCCGGCCACCTCCGATTAAAGGAAATGAAACACCGCCGGGGTTGAAAGGGATCCTCTCTGAGCAGAGCACTGTCTCCCTTGCCCCGCGTCGGTCTGTCAGCAGATATCCAACTAATGTTTGATGAAGAAAGCTATCTGGTTGATCCTGCCAGTAGTCATATGCTTGTCTCAAAGATTAAGCCATGCATATCTAAGTTCACACTGTCTCACGGTGAAACCACGAGTGGCTCATTAAATCAGTTGAGGTTCCTTGGATGACACGGTCCTACTTGGATAACTGTGACAATTCTAGAGCTTATACATGCTTACCAAGCTCCAACTCTCGTGGAAAGAACGCTTTTATTAGTTCAAAACCAAATGTCGTTGCCTTTCGCAGGGCGCAGTGTCCCAACTGGTGACTCTGGATAACTTTGTGCTGATCGCATGGCCTTCTGTGCCGGTGATGCATCTTTCAAATGTCGGCCCTATCAAATGTCGATGGGGTTCTAAGGACTGTTATAGGTGGGGGTGGGGGATATGCTCTCCACTCCAATGGCGTACATCTCAAATAGCCTCTGACATTCAAGTCCAGCTCCTGGCCTTCTCGTGGCAGAACTGTTCAAACTGACAGGAGAAGGGGCGAAGGTGAATATCTGGTGCCTGAAAACCAGATGCTTCAGGTAGATGAGAGTCATGTTTGTTAGCTCATCTACTGCTGCTGGCGAGATTCTTCAGCTGCTGTATGTGGAGTGGGCCTCCTCCCGGCTAGTGAAGAAAGATGCGAATGGGGTTGCCATGCAGCACCACTGTGGAAAAGGTGAAAGAAAGGATTAAGTGAAGTAAACAGTAGTCAAATCACAGCACCTCTGGTCTGGAGGTCGGCCACGTCCTATGTGCACTCATATAGGGTGAAATGCCTGAACTGGCTTAACCCAGAGGTTAAGACACTGTTGGCGAGATTTTTCGGAAGTCACACGTGAAGTGAAACTCCTACCGGCCAATGAAGAGAATGCGAAGAAGGAATTAGGGTTGCCATGCGGCGCCGATGTGAAAAGGTGATAAAAAGGATAAAGTGAAGCTTAGTTGGTATGTCCAGTGAAACTTAATAGTGGCGAGGATTCATCCTCCTGGACAGAAGCTCCATCCTGGTCACAACTAGGAAGGGAGCAGCCACGACCATAAAATGCTGAAGTCGGAGACACTGGACCAGTGCAGTCTAGATAGACAACCACCTCACCTAGCAGGGATGTATGTGTATCCTAATCATGCTGAGGTTTTCCGGTGAGAAAATCCAACACTGGGCTGGATGGGCAACCACCTCTCACCCAGCGGGGATATACTGATATCCAAAACACGTCGAGGTTTTCCAGTGAGAAAGTCCACCTCCAGATTAAACTGGTGCAATGAAAACCACGGTGTCACGCATTCCTGTTTCTGAGACCCACCATGAATACAGCCTCAAGCCCTGCAATACTCTGAACCTCTTGTGGTCCTCTCATGGATCTCGTGTGGTCCTTTTAAGGACCACAAGGGGACCATGGGACCTATCGAGGACCACAGGAGTAAATTCAGGAGGATCATGGGACGGTCTTGGTGGTAGAAGCGAATGAAGAAAAAGAAAGGATAAATGCATACTTAAGGACATTTTATTTGTAGGGATAGAAAAGAATGTGAGTACCATTAGCAAGTTAAATTTGTCAAGGTCTGTATATGTGAAAACCCGCTTTTTATATTTTCTAAATCATAAAGTGAAATAATATCCTATTAGGTTGAGGTTCAGCAGTCAACATCAAGATCTGGCAGTTGTGTTTCTTCACATATCTCAGTTCTTGATGTTTTTCATCAGCTTCATTGAGAATTTTTTCAAGCCATGATCTTGACCGACCTTCATCTTTTCTTTTGATCTTCCTCTGCTTCGGTTCCCTATTATCATTTCAGTAGTTCTTCATCTCATTACATGTTCAGTGAATGTTGATTATTTAACTCTTCCCGAGCATATTGGCACTATCCTGCCGCTTCCGGTTTCAATGCTGAGAGCGTATTGTCAGGATCGTGACAATTGTTTGTTTCATTAAAACAAGCGGTGTAACATTTAGATTGTACATATTTCGTCCGCGATTCCGGTGACACTTTCAAAATGGCGAATGCGTGCCTAGTTACGAGCGATGCCGAGCGAGAACAAGGACACGAAGCATGGAAATTTTTCAATTTTTGACGACGTAGATAGGGGTATGGACATAGCCTACGGCCACCCCGCTGCTCTTGAGTGTTTTCTAAGTAGATTTAGACATATTTAGACGACTAGAGAAGTAGTTAGGAGGTTATTTCAGACATTCATTCAGCGAAAATGCCATACGGAGTCACAATACGAGATCGATAAGTAGATCTACACATCTTAGATGGTAAATAGAGGTAAGAAGTGCGAATCTAGACCTCGCCGATGGTGAGCTGGCCACAATCAGTGTCTAAAAACATCACATTACTTCTTTTTTTCCTAAAAAAACTCTGCATTTATGAAATTTTCATTCATTTAGCTACACTTTGACACACATTATGTATACGGAAGTAAATGGAAATACTGTTTTCCATCCCATTTTACAACTAGACCCCCTTACAGACAAGACCCGCGTTTTACTCCCGCACGCAACGACACGTCCGTGTTTCTTCCTCCAGCACGGAAAGAGTTAAAGCAAAAAAGTAGGAATACTTGTATAAATCGTCTTACATTATCTTACATCCTTCCCCTGCTGTTAAACATCACATAGGGCTCGCATGGTTGTTTGCTAAGTTTTCCTGTTTTCGGCGAGCTTTTCAACCTCATCAGGGTATTTCATGCCTCCTAATTTGGCCTCTCTTAACAATGCCCTCTTTAGAGTTTCACATGGTTGACCTCTTTTTCTTTGGCCTGTTGTGTTCCACTTGACAACTTGTTTTGGGATCCTCTGACTGTTTCTTCTTATCATGTTACCGATATATGTCCATCTCCTTTTTCTGATCACCCATGAGACAGGTTGTTGGTCATTAATCAACTTATCTCTGTGTTGTTCTTGAATTCATTCCACTTTATACAATTTTCCTTAGGCATTTGTTTTCAAAAGAATCTAATTTGTTGTCTGTTTCTTTAGTTGTTTTCCAGCTTTCGCATGCATAAATGAAGGTGAATATTACATTTGAATTGAATAATCTTAACTTGCTTTTATGCTTATAACTTTATAGACTCCCATAAGTTCTCAAGATTCTTGAAGGTCAATGCTGCTTTTCCAAATCTAATTCTAACTTCCTTTCTGGTGTCACCATCCTTGTATTAATGAGCATACATTTGTAACATTTCAATCTACACCTTAATCATTGATGAAGCCATAGAAAAAAGGAAAGAAAATCTAAATTCATGTATATAATATATAACAAATATGAATGGGGAAAAAAAGGGGTCAGTTAGCTGTGTCTGAGAGTGAGCATTTCCAAGTGTATCCCTGACACAGCTTTGGGTAAGTCTCCATGTGTAGTCCATCTTTCTGATCTCTGTTTCAAGATTCCTTTGCCAGGTGCTTCTAGGTCTTCCTTGTTTCCTCTTATCCTGGGATTCTAGGTGAGAGCCTGTCTGGTTATGTTAGTGGTAGGCTTTTGAAGTGTATGTCCTATTAATCTCCAATGTCTTTTCATTATCATTTCTTTCACTTTGGGTTGGTTCATTTTCTGCCATAACTCTTCACTGCCGATTGTTAGTGAATGTTCATTGTGTTTTTCTTATAATTTTCAATGAGATTCCTTTTCCTTTTTTTTTTAAAACACATTTCTTATGTATCTGTCTTGATTTGTGTTAGACATTTTTTTTTCCTTTCTTTTTTGTGAGTGCGATTTTTGTTAGGCATATGTAGTTACTCCCAGATTATACCTTTTATTATTCAGCTTCACACCATCATAAGTGAATATTTGTTTTGAGCAATATGACAAAAGTAAAACATACTTAAACTATTTGTAGACTTAAACTATTTGTAGAACATTTAAAATGTGTTTTTAGTAAAGTTAATATTTCATGTAATTTTGCTAACGTAGGGGAAGCAACCAACCCAGGGCCATTAGGCAAAGACCACTGCTTATGTCCTGTGCATGAAAATGAACAGGTTAGTACAGATTTACTTTTTCTTGAAGTTGCTTATGCATCTTTTTTTTTTTTTTCTTAAGCCGCTGGGGTAGCTATTATTGAATTTGTATTGAAATGTGTTATACAAAGTTTATAAGGTTTCTGTTAGTATATAAAAGTTCTCATTGTAATGAGACTTTTGTGTTATATTTAGTTAAGAATTAATAGACATTTTTTTTTTCCATTTTCAACGTGACATTTGTTTAATTTTTTACTATTCGTTGAGATTTTGTTGAGCATATATATTCTTTGATGCATTGTCACAATAATGATTCAGCTAATGTACTGATAATTATGAGAGATATGAATGCCATAGTAGGAGAAGGAAAATATTCAGGCATAATAGGCAGATATGGTATAAGAAAGAGAAATGACAGAGGAGACAGGTTCATACCATTCTGTGAAGAGAACCACTTATTAATATGCAACACATTTTTTTCCACACCATAAGAGGAAATTATATATGTGGAAAAGCCCTAGAAACAGAAGAAGAAACCAGATTGATTATATATTGATAAGGAATAGGCATAAGAACAGAGTCAAGCAAGTCAAGACATACCCAGGAACAGGCATAAGAACAGAGCCAAGCAAGTCAAGACATACCCAGGAACAGGCATAAGAACAGAGCCAAGCAAGTCAAGACATACCCAGGAACAGGCATAAGAACAGAGTCAAGCAAGTCAAGAAATACCCAGGAACAGGCATAAGAACAGAGTCAAGCAAGTCAAGAAATACCCAGGAACAGGCATAAGAACAGAGTCAAGCAAGTCAAGAAATACCCAGGAACAGGCATAAGAACAGAGTCAAGCAAGTCAAGACATACCCAGGAACAGGCATAAGAACAGAGTCAAGCAAGTCAAGAAATACCCAGGAACAGGCATAAGAACAGAGTCAAGCAAGTCAAGAAATACCCAGGAACAGGCATAAGAACAGAGCCAAGCAAGTCAAGACATACCCAGGAACAGGCATAAGAACAGAGCCAAGCAAGTCAAGACATACCCAGGAACAGGCATAAGAACAGAGCCAAGCAAGTCAAGACATACCCAGGAACAGGCATAAGAACAGAGTCAAGCAAGTCAAGACATACCCAGGAACAGGCATAAGAACAGAGTCAAGCAAGTCAAGACATACCCAGGAACAGGCATAAGAACAGAGTCAAGCAAGTCAAGACATACCCAGGAACAGGCATAAGAACAGAGTCAAGCAAGTCAAGACATACCCAGGAACAGGCATAAGAACAGAGCCAAGCAAGTCAAGACACTCAGACCATAACCTTGTGGTGGCAAAAGTGAAGCTGGAGTCCAAACCTGCCACAGGAAGGAAAATCCAAATGGTTGACACAAATGTCCTGAAACAACAAGATCTCCAGGAGAAATATTTAGTGGAGGTGAATAACAAATATGTTAAATGAAGGAATAGAACAGTACAGAAGAGAAACTTTACAAGAGAAATCTGGTGTAAAATGGCAGTGTCTAACACAAAGTATAGAATATGCACACAACAACTTGTTAAGAAGGAATAGCAGCATGAAGCAGAGTTGGATGACAGAAGATGCATTAGCTCATATGAGAGAATGAAAAGAAGACAAAAACTCACTGATATATAAAGATATTGACAAAGAAATACAGCGTGTGTGCAGACAAGCCAAAGAAAAATGGATAGAGAAAAAAATGTAATGCCATAGAAGGAATGAATAACACCCGCAATACAAGTGAGGGAAAAAATAGCACTCATTGCCAAAAGAAAGTATGTGACAAACACCAAGGGATGTATCAAGAATAAAAGAGGTCAGTTAACAATAGAAGATTTATACTTGTACAAACTCCCTGTAACTGCGAACTGGAACAATTTTTTATAAATAGGAAACTACGAGGCTTTGGTACGGTAAAGTAAGAGAACAAATTTTGTAGGATTAGACCTTGAAAAAATCGTAGACAAAGCACTTTAGTGAGACGTGAGAGAAAGAAAAATCCCAAGAGAATTACCTAAGTCAGTAGTACGCTGTTCTCTCGTGGCTAGACGGCTGCTCATCCTACCAGAGTCTGTGTTCGAATCCCAGGTAATTCTCTTGTGATTTTTCTTTCTCTCACGTCTCACTGAAGTGCTTTGTCTACGATTTTTTCGAGGTCTAATCCTACAAAATTTGTTCTCTTACTTTACTGTAACTGCGAACTGTTCTTTGCAGCCAGTGCTGTAGGGATGTTGAGGCACAGCATCGTATCGGTGTGGGAACGGGTTATAGTGGCTATTTTTTCAGTCCCAGAGTACAGCTAGAAGGCAGTGGTGCGCGATGCTTCTTTAGCAGACTCCGCCATCATGGGGACTATGGCAGTTCCTGGTCTGTTAGCCAGGCTATGTCTGTTACTGGGGGGTACCATGGAGAGGTGGGGCAGGGTCTTGATCATCTATGGTTCGCTAACCCTCACGCATATCAGCTATGGGTCACTGATTTCCTCATCGGACCCTTCAAGAAAGTCTGAAATCAGCAACAATAGAAGATGAAATAGCAAAAAGATACACAGAATATGATTCCTGACACACAATGCCAGACAAGCCACATCTTACAATTTACAGCTGAGTACTCTGTTTCATTTTTTTTTTAATAGTATTCATGTGAATCTATACTTTATCTCCTCTCTATTTCTTTGTCCTGTATGTTTTTGTATGATTAAGGCTCACGCCAAAACGTCACAACTTTTTGGTCAAGTAATAAAGCTGCTCCTACTTTTTTCCTAGTATATACATTCAGGCAGAATATGAGACCTATTTGAGAATAACAGACAAAAAGCCAGCCATAAGAAACTTAGATGGTCCACTAATAATGAAATCAGAGGATTAAAGAGCCACAAACAGGATGAGAGTAGGTAAAACAGTGGGATCAGGTGATATTACCATAGAAATGATAAAACCGCTGAGGAATTTGGAGTAAAAGAAGTAACAGAAATATGTGGTAATATATACAGTCTGGGACATATACCTCAAGAACTGAAACATTCATAGTTTGTGGCATTATGCAAGAAAGCAAAAGCCACAGATTGATCAGATTTTAGGACTATGTCTGATGAGTCATTTGACTAAAATTCTCCTCAGTCATCCTTGAAATAACAAAAAAACAAAATTGATAAAGAAGTTAGTAAAGAAAGTTCGTTTTCAGACAGAATAGCTAAAGAAAGTTCGTTTTCAGACAGAATAGCGGAACAAGAGAGCCAATTTTTTAGCATAAGAAAGCTAATAGAGAAATACATGGAAGTTCAGAAAGAGATATACATCTGTTTTATAGATTATACTAAGGCATTTGACAGAGTGAAGCATGACAAACTAATAAAATGTCTTGAGAAAATCAATCTTGATGGAAGAAAGCATCTTATTATATAACATCCAAACTATAACAAATCCCCACTGGTATCAGGAAGCATCAGTAAGATATGGAGAGTGACATCAACAAATGTAGCCATAAAGAAGGGAGTAAGACAAGGATGTGCTCTGTCTCTATGACTATTCAACCTATACACAGAGAACATCTTCAAACACTCAGATGAACTACCAGGACTGAACATAGGGGGAGAAATATCAACAATTTAAGGTGTGCAGATGATACAGCCCTTCTAGCAGAGAATCTACAGAAATTAATAGATGTGATAAAACAACATGTGTTGATTTGAGGACTTGAGATCAGTATCAAGAAGACCAAAGTAATAGTGTTCAGCAGGAAAGACCAGAAGCTGCAGATGGATATAACCGTAAACAAAGAGAGACTGGAACAAGTGACAGACTACTGCTAGCTAGGATGTATATTAATTGAAGGTGGGAGAAGTGAGATGGAGATAAAGAAAATAATAAGAATGGCAAAATATACATTCAACACCATGAAGACAATGCTGTTATCCAGAAATCTGCCCATAAAAACAAGATTTGTAAAATGTTATATCTACTCTGTTTTACTGTATGAAGCAGAAACCTGGATACTAAGCAAAATGATGGAGAGGAAGATTAATGCAATAAAAATGTTCTACAGAAAACTAGGTCATATAATATGGAGAATGAGAAGAACAAATGGACAAGTTTTAGAATAGGTCCAAGTGCAATGTGAACTTTTCATAGATGAAGAAAACAGAATGCTTTGGCCATATCAAAGACATAACAATATACTGAAGACCAAACTAGAAGGAAAGGTGGAAGGAAAAAGAGCAAGAGAAAGACTGGGATGTAGATGGAAAGATAACATATGAGAATGGACAGGACATAGCCTGGCTGAGTGCACCATCAAGGCGAAGGAACTGGAGCTCCATTATTTGCCAACCTTTGTTCTGGAGAAGGCACATAATGATGATGAATATGATGATGATGATGAATGTTTGGATATGTGTTATCTCTGATTCATTTGCAGATCAGCCATTGTGCTAAAAATGTGTAATGTAACACAACAACACTACTTTATTTAGCTTGACCCACTTGTTGAATTTGCCATGATATCTGATAATTAGGTCAACCACTGTTTACGATAGAGTGAGAAAGCTCAGGGTTAACACTGTGAAAGTGCATTGTATGTAATTAGTGAGTTTACTTGGGGAGAGTGCTGTATGTAATTAGTGAGTTGACTTGGGGAGAGTGCTGTATGAGCATCTAGCCTGTGTGAGGTAATTTGGAGCTAAAGAGGTTAATGCTATTCATTTGCTACCTTTAGCTCAGCACAAGACAGAATATTGATTGTGAAGCAGACTGCTAGCAATTTTATGAGTTGATGCTGACACATTTCATCCACACAGGTCCCCATGGGGGAATCCAGCACAAATCATAAAAGGAATGCATCTGCTAGACAGTCAAAAGTGAAGGCACAGACTAGTTTCAGCTCAGGTTACAAAAAACCAGACAGCATCAGTCATAAGGTGAGAATTGAACATGGCAAACTGTTTCACATTGCTTGTAATAGTCAGATTTGTTGATTGTGACAAGGCAAAAAATGTAGGGTTTTTCTTTTTTAGATAAGAGATGAGAGTTTTGGAGATAAGATTTGATTTGACTTTAATTTTTTAATTCATTATTTATCAAATGTTAAAAAGTGAGATGGACTTGCAGTTTTTTTGTTTTTTTGTTTTGTTAATTCACTCCAGAACATCACAGGTTATAAGATATTACCATTAACTTACATATTAAAATACATGTTTTACCTCACTTTAGTAATTTTATAATAGAAAAGGTAATGTAGTTACTGAGTCTGAGCACATGAGCTTTAGACTGATATGCTGAAATCAGTGTCTGCTGGTTCTGCTATCTCAGTTTTTTTTTTTGTAGTAATACATGTACACATAGTTTTAGTTGTTTTTTTAGGCAGGTCCACAGATGTAAGATTGCCTGAATTAGAACTGTTGCAGTTGAATGAATGTAAAAAGAATGGCATTTGCTGATTTGTTATTGAAAGCGTTATGTTCATTAATGTAATTTTATATTGTTACAAATGTGCAAGTGTTTTTTTTATGATTACCATGTTTCATTTATTTATTCTTAGCACTTAAATGACTCAGCAGCTGGCATAATGACAAAGGCCCTTGCTCTCATGCAAATATATGTAATGAGCCAACTGGGCTGTGGAAGTCGAGACTTTAAGCGAAACTTGCTCAAAAAGACAGCAAGGGGAAACCACTGGGGGTGAGAGTTATTATATTGTAATGTGCACAGTGAGGATAAACATTTTCTCTTACTCTGCCAAGATTGCCACAGGATTTTAAGGGAACTTCTTGTCAGGGGTTTCTGTTCTTGGGTGATTGTTTAACAACTTGATCCTGTACTTTGTTTTCTGAACAAAGAGTTCCTAAATCTTTCTGAATCAAGCTTTTCCTAAAGTTAAAATTTCTAATATTATTATAATCTTCTAAGAGTGAAATTAAGAGAGCTCTTTCTAGTTTATGTAACAAATATCGCTTTTTTCACTTTTGTGTTTAAGGAGTATTGAAAGGATGTAAGATTTCTGAATGTAAAACTTTAACCTGTCTTCGATATTTTGGTAATATTTAAACTCTCTTGTAATCAAAATAAGATGGCTGTCATATTTTATGCTTCTCTTGACTTCTTTCTGTTTTCTGCATTTTTAAATTCTTCTGATCCTTCCAGTTCTTCTTGAATGCTAAATTTTCTTTTGCTATAAAGCTTCTCAGTGCTCTGCAGAGCCTTATGGCTCCACCAAAGCCATCACAGGTTCTGTGAAGCAAATTTAAAATATTCTTTGTTTGTTTTTCACACTGTAAAAGACTATCAGTGATTAGGGTTGCAATTTTTTTCAAATCTGAGTAAAGGACATTTGCCAAAGGCAACATGTACGATTTTCCATTTGTTTTATACTTCATAGATGGTGGTACTGTGTGCTAGAGATACAGTGTATGTTTCTAGCCCTCAAGTACATTTGAGTATATTGCATATATTTCTAGCTTTGAAGTACGCTCAGTTATCCTTTATATAGCCAAGAAATATGCTGTAATTATGTCAACCAGCTGTAGAAATGGGTACCTGACTTCTTTTGGAGTTGGGGAAGGAAAGGCAGTCAGGCGTGATGCTGACCACATCACCCCCTTTGTTTGCTGACAGATCAAGGAAAATATGGGCGCTAACACCATATCCCCATGTGCCTCTAAGGCATGACAGGGTTACCTTATTCTGTAATTATGAAGACTCTAAAGTTTCAAGCATGCAGCATGTTTCATGGGTCACCTAACTTTTTTTTTTTTAAGATCAGGGTCACTTATCATTACAGATCCAAGGTCACCCACCATATCTGTTTAAGGGTTGTGCTAAAAAAAAAAGGTTGGGAACACTACTTTAGATGATCACTGGAGTATGATATTGGTTAGCAAGCTAACTTCTTAAGATGAAAAGAGAGGAAACTTGAATAAGAACCCATCCCTAAAACACATTTTCTTACTATAAGGTGAAGCACTGCTGTCAGTGTTTCAAGGGAAAACAATATATTCATTCATATCAGTTTTGATTATATTTGAGGTTACATCCTTGTTGTTTGTGGACACCTGGAAAAATAACATTTCTTTGCAGATGACCCATTCTTATTCTCATATCAATTTTGAGTTGTATTAATACATCATGTAAGAGAATTTATATTACGTTAACCAGTATAGGTGTATAGTTGAGGCTTGTGAAAGTACAAAACAGAAAAGATAAATCATAAACAGTGATGAATGGAGATTATCTGCTGCATTGAGGCTTAATAACTTGCAGTCTTAAAGAGGCTGAACAGTTGATATATGGTGCATTGACAAGGCATTTTCTGCTCTTTGTCTTACACTGAATGTAGTGATTTGAGAGCAAAACTGGAGATGGCTGTTACCAAGTGTGTTGAGCTGGCACAGCAGCAGAGGAAAGAGGCTAGGCATGATACTGATAGTGATGATTACACTTCAGATTCTGATGAGGTGAGTGGACAAGCAGTTGTCTGAGTGATATGTCTTGACCAAATGTTTGTAGATGGTGCTTGTAATGAGTAGGGAAGCATTTGATATTGTATTAGTGGTGGGTGAATATGCAGTTGATAGGGTGGTACTGGTAATGAATGGGGTAAGCTGTTGATGAGGTGATATAAATGATGAGTGGTACTGGTGATAGCCTGAGAAAGAGGAAGCAAGGAAGACCCAGAAACACCTGACAAAGAAGTCTTGAAGCAGAGATTAAAAAAAAAAAAAAGGGAGGGACTACACTTGGAGACACATAGAAGAAACAGCCCATGATAGAATAAATGGAGAACTCTTGTTAATGGCCTGTTCTTCAGATAGGGGTAAAAAAGGAAGGAACTGGTGATAAATAATCTGTTACAGGATGGTTCTAGTGGTGAGAGTGGTAGTTTGCACTAGTGAGGAAAGAACAGGTTCATAACTGAAGATACTAATGGTGAGAGTTTATTATACTAATAGGCAGACAAGCTAGTGAGACAGGCAGCAACACCAGGATACAGTAATGACAAATTATAAACAGACAATGACTAGGATCACAAATAGAGAATATACATGCTAAGTCAATACCAACAAGTGCGAATCCAGTTATGGATGGTAATCTTCTTCTTATTCAGCTTTCCGAGTCAATAAGGCTCAATGTTGCGGGTAAAATTCACCTTCATTCCTCTATTCCTAATCTTCTCTCTCCGGTTGGTGACACCAATTTCTTTTATATCCTCTTCTATGTTGTCTTTCCATCTTTGTCTTGGTCTTGTTTCTCTCTCATATCTTGTGCATTCATCATTTTCGTTTGTCTGTTCTCTTCCATTCTTTCTACATGGCCCAGCCATGATAAAATAAATAGGGTAATGTTTTTTTGCATCTGAACAGAAAAAAACCCAGGTTATTTATAGATAGATGTGGGTGTTTATTTTTTGTTTATATCACAAGAATTGCTACTTTTTAAAAAATAATCTTTTTATATGTGTTTCTTTGTATAAATGGTGGGATAATAAATTTATGGTTCTAGTGTAATTATCAAGATAATAAAAATGAAACAGTTTTGCTGGCTATACCCAGCTGGATGGTAAGTTGTATGATAAGTGTATGTGAAGAAACTATTTTACGTTATCAAAGGGCTGTAAACTTGTCATTGTATCAGGAGTCAGATATTCTCTTTACAGGTGTGCTTTCATTCAGACTGAACCTGAAGAAAGCTGGAGTTATATTTGCAGGTTCCTGATGCAGTGAAGAGTGACTAAAGTCAGAATTTTGACTAAAGTACTGTGTGACAGTGAAGTTGTCTTAAGTAGTGGAAGTTCTCTATTTCTGTTTATGACAGAACAGCAGACAGTCAAGCCAAGCCTTGACACTTTGTGTACGCAAAGATCTTGCTATGGCTCTTCGGGATCTTATGGAGCATGGGTTGATGGAAATGGGACAGTCTTCTAGCCTAATTCCTTTTGGCTGTCTTCCAAACCGGTCAGCTCAGGTGACACCAATGCTTCATGCCTGGGATCTATTTCTGAAATACTATGAGATGAAGGTAAGTATCAGACTATTCAGTTTAAAAAAAGAACAACAAAAATCCAGTCATGATGTCTGCTCACACTGTGTTAAGGCTCCTTTAGTTTGTCTTTTTGTACACATTTCCTGTCTGTATCTGCAGTCTTATCTCTTGGATAAATTTAACTGTTTTTTTTTTAACTCACATATGGAACCGTAAAGCTTATCTTCTTTGCTGGTTTCACTGGGCTAGTTATTTTTCTCAGTGTCTCATAGTTGGTACAGTTTTGGAGAATGTGTTCCACAGTTTGGGTTGCCTGGGCACATGTACAAAGAGTAAACTTTGTATACATATGACTACGGAGTCAGCTGTGACCTGTTTGGAGAAGCAATATGGTGACTTGTTCCTTTCCGTTTAGCATCCTTTAATTTGTGAAGCAAATTACATTGTGAATGAATGGATGGGTGGGTTGGATTCATGCAAGCATTCATTCAGATGGACCCAGTAGGACGTAGAAAAAAAGATGGTATCTGAAGAAACTAGAAAAGCTGTGGGAACAAAACAAAATACAGCAATGGTTGGGGGAAAATGAAATTGGTGGTAGATGACAAATCTGAGCTGATGGAGTTATCTGTGCCTAGTATTAATAATTTTATGGCGAATGTGCTGGAAGCTTTGGGGGTTGGGAAGATTTGCTGCAAAATTGGTTTGCCCTTTTCCTAACATTGCTGCAACATTAAGCCCTGTTAATTACTTATTTTTAGGACTTTATGCACTCTGTTCTAGAAGATATTTCTTTGATCATTTGTAACATGGAAGAAAAACAGGAAATTTTCCCATAGCTAAATTTGGCAATGCCACACTAAACTTTTTCTGAAATAATTATTGGAATCATGTACTATCCATTGGGCAAATATGCAGACAGAATGAGAGGACGAAAAACTTGTTCTCAAAGAGCATAGGACATATTATTTTCTGGTTGATTCTTGACATGTCCAGTTTAGAAATACAGTGCGCAGGTTTATGTTCTGAATAAATATGCAGTATTCTTTTTTCAACATCTCAGTTTAATTATGTTACTTCGATTTTCAGCATGGTCGAGAGTACAATGAGTCCCCAGCTAGAAAACTTTCTCAGTCATTTCACTTGGACATGGTTGGTGGAAAGCCAATCACAGCCAAGCAGACGCTGCTTGGAGCAATAGATAGTGTAATCAAGTCTCACACTGCCTTCAAGCGAAGTGAAGATGCACATCTCAAAGCTTTTATTTGTATGGCACTGAAGTGAGTACAGAATAGAAAATATTTTTGTTCTGCTGTCATATTTATTAGTTCTCGGTCACATTAAGCATGTGCAAACATTACCTGCATGTCTAGTCTTGTTTTTGGGATCTGTATTAGAGTAAAGAAAGTTGTGACGTACTTGGGATTTGGTAACTCTCTTATGACTTAGGTAAAGGTGAAATTCCCATTTCCACGCCATTAAGGCACATGGGGATGTGTTAGGTCTGTATTTCCATGACCTTTGGCACATGAAAGTGTGATGTAGTAAGTATCATGCCTGGCAGCATTTACTTTCCCAGATTTCTCTGGCACCCATTTTTTAGGCTGAGTGTACCGTGGGGGCTTTTTTGATATGTACCAGAAAAATTCCACTGCTGGGACTTTAACCCAGTACCATCGGATTTGTAAACTGAGTGCCTAACCACTTAGCCAACCAGGCTACCTGTTATGACTTAGGCTTTTTACCAAATTTTATTGGTGAATAGTTAAGGAATTATGTATATATATTTTTGTATATACTCAAGCTCAGATACTAGGGTAGAGAAGTCATAATCAGTCTTAACACACTACTCACTTCATAGTGACAGTTTGTGTTGTAATGTTCTGGTGACTTAAGTGAAGCCTAATGTGGATCTCTTCATGATGGAGGTCACTAGTAAAGTGTGGCATTGTAGCCTACTCTTGGGAGTAGAGGACCAACGTAACATTGTGTACGCTCCAGGGTTTGAGGAAAGCCATGGCAAACAGCTATTATCATTATATCACTATGTGTGTGGGGGGGGGGGGTAAGGAAGATTAGTTGCTTCTTTTTTTAATGTAATCATTTCTTCAGATGAATAAAGTATAAAATATAATGTGTGCACATAATTTACTCATGTGCTCTTGTGTTTCCTCATATAATCATATGTGTACTCTCAGGATGTGACATCTTCTGGAACAAAACACCAATAAGAAGTTAAGATATTCACAAAGAAAGTCTAATACAAATAATTTCTCAAAATTTTCACAAATTGTCTACTTTTAGTGAGCGTAAGCTGGTCACCTGGTTGCGACTGCTGTTTAGAAATCAGACTCTCATAGACATGTACTACCAAGACTGGAGCTATGTAGCTCGGACAGGTTAGTGTGCTTTATATTATAGAGCTAATTATAATTATTATCTCATAAATAAAGCAAGGGTTGGATTGTCTTCAGGTTTTTCAAATTCCCTTTAGTTAGTTGAAACTTAACATGCTGTATGAAGTAAATGTATCTTGAGATACTTCAGCAGTTATCTAGCCATATCCAGACACTGAATAGTAGTTTGGCAGATGGTTCAAGTCACTTTCTGATTGAGTGCATGGATATGAGTGAAAGGTAAGTGCCTAATTCATGTTATTGTAGGGGTGAAGACGCCCGATAAGGTAATCAGCGACACATAGCTGATATGCCAGCGTCAGGATTAGTGACCCGTAGCTGACCAAGACCCTGTCCCACCTTTCCGTGGTACCCCTAGTAACAGGCATAGCCTGGCTAAACAGGCAGGGATCACCATAGTCCCCATTGTGGTGGAGTCTGCTAAAGAAGTATTGCACACCCCCTGCTTTTTAGCTGTACTCCAGGACTGAAAAAGTGGCCACCATACGCTGATACAGTGCTTTGCCTCAACATCTCTACAGCATTGCTGCAAAGAACAACAGCTCGCAGTTACAAGTACAAGTTCATGTTTTCATGTTATTGTATTTTCTTCAGTGCTTTCAATGTTAATTATGTTTAGTATATGCACGTAATAATTATTGAATGTCTAAAGCAGAGAGAGAGTTGTGTGATAAAGGGCATAATATCAGATAAGCCTGCATGCCCAATTCTCAACCCAAGAACCTCAAGATATTTGTGAAGATGCACAACTGGGCCTTTAATACGAGGGTTGTAGAGCAAGGAAGGGAGAGGCTACAACATCCAGAAACACTTAACAATGATAATTTAATGTTGATGGAGTAACTGTCTGATATATATTTCTTGTTAAATCTTCAGGTTTTGAAGATGCTCTCCAATCTTTGGAGAAGTTGCTGGTAATAAACTTTAACCTGCCCGTTGATCTTGCTGTGAGGCCTTTCAGCAACATCAGGGATGCTTTCTGAATTGGCAAGCCCAGATTACATCAGTATGGTAAGGTGGTCAGTTTCAGTGACCAGTCTTGGAATACTTTGAAGGAGACTTCTGAATGCGGTTAATGTAGTAATTTTTGTTTGGAATTTTTATTTTATTTTGTGTTCTTTGGATAAGTTTTCCCATATGTGGTTATAAATTTCATGTAAAAAAAAATGTTTTTACATCTGTGTGATGGTGGTGCAGTGATTAGTGCACTCACCTGTCCACCAGAAGGTCCCTGGTTTGATTTCACACTGGAGCAGAATTTTTTTTTTTCAGATCAGCATACACTGGGGTGAATACAGCATTAAGAAAAACACAGAACTGGCACTATCAGCAACAAGATGCTAATGGATATGTTGAGGGGAGGGAATCTCAGCACCCATGGACATGTCTTATGATCCAAACCTTGAAGAAATGGGTACTCTGGGCTTCCCTGGGAAAACAAAGGCAATAAGGAGAGGTGCTGGAATCCCTGCCGCAAAAGCTGTAGTGGCCAAGAAATGTGAAGGGGCTAACACTCCACACCCTATGACATGTAAATGCCATGGGACATAACTTGATTATTTTTACAAACATCCTTCAATCTCAGAAAAATTTATAGTATTATGACACTTCAGACTTTTAATAAAGAAAAGAAGAAAAAAATCAGCTCAGCAGAATTTAGACATTACACTGACCAAACAAATATAAAAAATACCCATACCCATACAGGAAAAGAGAAAAAGACTTGATGTTTGACCATGTTAAAAATGTTAATGGAATAACCAGGTTTTTGCAGAAAAGTAGTAGATGAAATAAAACATATACTTTATTTCTATGTCCACACTTAGAGTCTAAGGAGCTCAGCTATCTTCAGATGTCTAGCTTCTAGGAACAGAAGAGAGAGAGGAAAACCTGAAATAAAAATAGAAAACAGCTTAGAAAAAAAATACTTAAATCAAAACTAAACTAACATTGTTGCATAAAGAGTGTTCTGAGAATCTGATCCTCAGCCCTCTCTGTGTCAGGCAGACAGAAATGAACTGAAGGTAGGGATGTTTATGAAGCAAATGAGACTGTAAGATTGTAAAACAAACAAACAAAATTAACAGAGTTTTTTGTTTTTTTTAATAATGTGATAGCCAGAAACATGGGAAAGAAGGAGACAAGGTGGCTGAGGTTGTTGAGATTGTGTGAAAAGATTTTAACAGTTTTCTGTTTTGTTTTTTTTTTAACAAAATTTGACATTACTGCTATTTAAACAAAATTGATTTCTGCTATTGAGAGATGCTCATTAACATGATTGCTGTGACTTTGAGTATAATATTAAGTGGGCTTATCATTACATTACATCTTGAAGAAACGAGTGAATTAACTGTATTTTCAAAGGGTAAAAGAGTTGGACACCCGTGTGCATAAGATATTCTGCCCTTCACACTCAGCATTCACTCTGCATCAAATGTTCAGTTAAGACAGTCGATACATGATAAGTGTGACAAAACATTTACATGAAACTTCTTATCGACGCAGTCAGTCAGTCAGTCATTTGCATGCCCCTTGCGGAACTTTGCCACCCTAACAGCTCTCCCATAGGCCTCTTGGTTGTAAGCAAGATGCCCTACTGTTGATGTGTCCATTTGCAGATCATCAATGATGTCTTGCAGCCATCTTTGCCTTGGTCTTCCCCCTCTTTCTTTTATGCACCCTTACAAAACTCTCTCTCTCTCTGAACCTTAAGTGCCCAGGGCACATGGGGCTTCCGCAAGGGTTTTCCACAAATGCCTGTCCTTCGCCTTTTTTTTTGCTCTTGCCCAGGTGAACCCTCTATTGCTCAACATCCTTTCTGTTGTTCTTCTCCATGTCTCTTTTGGTCTACCCTTACTTCTGTTCCCCTGTGGTGTCCATCTTAGTGCTATTTTTGGTAGTGAGTTGTCAGTCATTCGGAGCACATGTCCCAACCATCGCCAGCGTCTTTCCTCAATAATTGTTGTCAGTGGTTTCATCTGCATTTCTGCTAATAAGATGTTATTTCTTATGGTGTTTGGCCAGAATATTTTTCTAATTCTTCGTAAACATTTAGTCTGGAAAGAATTTAACTTGTTTTCTATGGTTTTGGTGATTTTCCAGCATTCACTTCCATAGAGTAGTACACTTAGAACATTACTCTTAAATATCCTGATTTTCATATTTATGCTTATTTTTTTTGATTTCCATATAGTCTGCAGCATTGCAAAAGCCTGGTTTGCTCTAGTAAGTCTGCTGTTGATGTCCTCTGTGCTGTCTCCATTTTCTACTACTCTGCTGCCAAGGCATACAAATTCGTTGACCTCCTCCACTAACTTGTTATCTACTCTGAGTACATTTCTGTTGTTCACATTTTGTTTCATTAACTTTGTCTTTCCTACGTTGATCTTTAGTCCTATGTTATTTGCATTCTGAGTTAGCTTGTTTATTTTCTCTTGCATATCTTTGTGACTGCTTGATAATAGACAAATGTCGTCCGCAAAGTCAAGGTCCTCCAGAACTGTGTCAAGGGTCCATTGTAATCCTCTACATTTGTCTGATGTTGCCTCCTTCATTAACCAGTCTACTGCCAAGATAAATAATGTTGGTGATAGTACACATCCCTGTTTCACTCCTGTTTGTACCCTAAAGCTGCTGGAGGTATGTTCTCCACAGATAACTTTGCACTGAAAACCCTCGTATAGGGCTTTGATTACATTAACTATTTTATGGGGGAGGCCATGCCATCTTAGGATTTTCCACAGTGCATCTCTGTTGACACTGTCAAAGGCTTTCTCAAAATCTATGAATAATGCATATGTTGTGCTATGCCACTCATTTGCCTGCTCTAATATTTGTCTAAGTACAAATATGTGGTCTATGCATGCTCTTCCTTTCCTAAATCCTGCCTGCTCTTTCCGAAGTTTTTCCTCAAGTGTTGGTACAATTCTTGTTGTGATCACTTCCTACATCTGCTCCTTTCCTTGTTCGCACATCTTGTAGTGACCGTTTCCACTTGTTATTTATTAGTATGTGATCGATTTGGTTTTCTGTGGTTTTGTCTGGTGACCTCCAAGTCACCTTATGGATGTTTTTGTGTTGGAAAATTGTCCCTCCAATGGTCATCATGTTTTCTTCACAGAAACTGCAGAGTCTTTTTTCATTTATTTCTCAGATTCCTTCTCTTCCCATGATTCTTCTTCTATCTTCCTTTCCTTCACCTACTTTTGCATTGAAGTCGCCCAAGATGAGTAGCATATCATGCTTAGGTATTGTTTCTACTGTTGCTTGGAGGCTGTTGTAAAAATCTTCTTTTAATTCCTCTTCAGCTGCTTCTGTTGGTGCATAACAAACTATAATAGACAGCTTCGTGAATCTTGAGTTGAACCGTGCATATAATAATCTCTCATTTATTGGGGTCCATTTCAGCAATGCTCTTGATGCTTCTTTTGTTATAATCAATGCTACTCCTCCTTCATGAAGATCTTCTTTACCTGACCATATTATTGTATCTTCTGTGTGCTGTGTTGTTAATTTCCTTCTGCCTTGTCCTGTCCATCTTGCTTCTTGTATTCCTAGTATGTCTAGTTTGTATCTGTGCATTTCCTTGATGGTTTGTGCTAGTTTTCCAGTCTGGTTTAGTGTTCTTACATTCCAGCTGCCTATTTGCATCTTGTGTTTAGGTTCCAGGAGGTCTGCAGTCGGGCTGGGGACTTCCAGTGGCTGGCTTTCGTCCACAACCTTCATGGGCTCAGTTTCCTGATATGCATTTCTCCTACCACCTGCATTTATTTTTTCCCTTGCTTCCGTTTCTGTAGCAGTCTGATAATTTTTTTTTACCAGATAGGGTTGCTGGCCCTATGCTGAACCCTCCTTAGTCGCCTTTTACGATCATGTGTGGTAGGGTACAGTGGTCCTATTCTTTGCAGATCCCGGGTACCACACTTTTGTACTTACAAAACTACCTTCCTTAAATTCTCATGACATTTAATATGTCCAAAATATTTAAGTTTATCAACACATTAAGCTGTGTAAAGAATCTGAGTACATGCTATTTAAATGTTCTCACATTCTAACACATTCATTATAGTCATATAGATACATATCTTAATTAACAGTTGAGCACTAACTAGTCATATTATGTTTTATTATCATTGCATCCCCTGGGAACAACTGTGTTAAGAACACACTTAACAGATAACAGGGAACATAGATCTGTTTGCTTAAAAACTCTGATCTACTTCTGTAGCCCAGAAACCTGTAGCAGTCAACACTAATTGTAATTGTTATTTTTGTAAAATGTAATGTCAGTTTGGTGGACAGATGGGGACACAGAGATCGCCAGCGGGGATGAGGAAAGTCTGATGTGAAATCAATGAATCCAGGACGTGACAAGCCTATAGGTCTCTACAACAGTGGCTGTCAGAATGAAGTAAACAGAACAGAGCCAGCAGACTATAGGTGGCAGGGAATGGATATCATTGAAGCACTCATCGGATTCCTCATCCCAAAGTCGAAGTGTCTCTGTGGAGCTGTCCCAAAGCCATTGGGCCCAGTGTGGAGAAGGAGCTTGTACAGCCACCAGAGGCTGGAAAACAAAGTTATGGCCAGGCAGTCCGAGCAAGACCACAGTCTGCCCTAGCAAAGAAAGGTGCTGAAGTCGGAGGTACCCAGCCAGAGGGTGTATCACAAAAATCAAAGAACCACACATTATCGCTAAATGTGTACGAAGAAGAAGATTATCATTTCAGACTAGAAGCTTTGATCTGGATTTTTTGGGAGAAAAGGTGATTGTTAGAGTAATATCATTGCAGATGAGCTGGGGAACCAGAACTAATAAAGACACCATCATGGCACACTTAACAAAAGGCTGATGTGCTTTATTTCAGTGTGGCTATCAAGTTAGGACTTACAGTGTCCACCCTACTAGTGGAGTCTGCATAAAATCAGCTTTCAAGTAAGTCGGCATAATCCACTCTCCATCAGACGTATTCAGCATCATCATCTGCAAAAAGTAACAGTTCACAGCTCTAAGGAGTCTAGAACAGTTGTGAGAACAAGTTCTTAAGCCAGGACAGTTTATGCTGTGTAAATAATGAGCTAAAACACTTCGAAAGCTTGATTGATTCTTCTCACTTTAGGGTGTAGCACTGTATCCTCAGCACCTTCCACCATGATGGGGGGGGGGGGCCAGCCCTTCCATGTTGTTTCATAAGACAATATCTAGTCAGTGCTGTGGACTTTTTTTTTCATGCCAGACCAAAATATAGATTCCAGACATGATACAGGCTAGGATTGTTAAACAGATTTGTTGTGATGTGATAATTTTTGTTGTTGTTGTTGTGACGTTAAGGTTATTATTATTACCTTATGAACTTTAAAATTATTCTGTGATGGATCTGTCATTAAATAAAAAAAAAATACTAATCACATCTAGCTATAAGACTTTTGTCTTTTATTATTCATTTCTAATAATAAAATATTAATAAAGTAATAAAATACAAAACTGACAATAGTTCTTTGTGTTACTGGATATCCTTCCCGTGCCATCAGGCATAACATAGTGTTCGCAATGTATTTTTCCTTGAGTCTCTATTCTCGGTGAGCTTCTCATTCTCATCAAGGGATTTTATGCCAGTCATCATATCCTCTCTTGTTAGTGTTCTCTTTAGGGTCTATTAAGGTCAGCCTCATTTTCTTTTTACAGCTTGCTTTGTTACTGTACACTGGTTTTAAGATTATTTTTCTCCAGAAACATTGACTTGTCACAGTACAGAGTAGCTCATAAATAAAATGGCAGTAGGAGGTACAGGTGGCAGCCAAAATGCTTTTTTTTTTTTTTTTAATTTCAAAACTTTTGTGTGGTTATTGATTCTGAAATTAAATCGGTGAATCAGTTTTCATACCAACATTCTGTTACCACAGACAGACTTGGACGCTCCAGAATACTAGAAAGAAAAAAATTGCCACCCCCCTAGAACAAAATGCTTGAGAAAAGCAGCAAGAAATACAGAGTGAAAATTAAGTCAGATTAGGAACAGTGATTTATTAGTGTAAATTGAGAGGCAATGAAGTGGGTTTGGGCATCTGGTGAGAATGAATCCTAATCATCTTCCAGCACGGACATACCACCTAAAAATGCAGGGAATTAGAAAATGACCTAGAAATAGATGGACTGAAGTACATCTTGAAGAAAAATAGTAAAACAATACATCATGCCACATCACATGCTTTAGATCAAATGCCTGTGACCAAACATGTAACAGTACACTGCAGAAATAAAGGGAGAGAAATAAAAATGCATGTTCTTAATAATAACTTGTGGTGGTTGTTGATTGTGTCCACTATTTCTTTGTAACTATCAGGTCTGTACTTAATGAAACTGATGTGAATTGCCTGCTTTTTAACTCTTTCCGTGCCGCAGGAAGAAACGTGGACATTAAGTTGGATGCCGAAATAAAACCGCGGGTCTTGATATGTTTAGTGGGTGTAGTTGTAAAATGGAATGGAAAACAGTATTTCCATGTACTTCCGTGTGCTTACTATGTTTCGAAATATAACTAAATATATGAAAATTTTATAAATGCAGAGTTTTTTAGGAAAACAGAAGTAATGTGATGTTTTTAGACAATGATTGTGCCCAGCTCACCATCGGCTAGGTCTAGATCTACACTACTTACCATCTGAGATGTCTAGATCTACTTGTCGATCTCGTATTGTGATTCTATGTTGCATTCTTGCTAAATTAATGTCTGAAATAACTTCCTACCTACTTCTCCAGTCGTCTGATATGTCTGGATCTACTTGGGATACATTCAAGAGCAGTGGGGTGGTCACAGGCCATGTCCATACCCCTATCTACATCATCAGAAATTGAAAATTTTCAGTGGTTCTCTTCCTTTTTCTCGCTTGGCATCGCTCGTAACTAAGCACTCTTTCACCATTTTGAAAAATGTCATTGGAAACGCGGATGAAATATGTACAATCTAAATGTTACACCGGTTCTTTTATTGAAACAAACCATGATCACTATATCGACCCTGTGTACAAATCGGGAAAACCGGAATGCTCGATAAAGCGATCCGAGGCACAGAAAGAGTTAAACTCAAGAATATCACATGGTTAAAATAAGCATGCATATATTATTACATTTTATGGTCAAAACAAGCATGCATATATTATTATTATTACATTTTATGGTTAAAATAAGCATGCATATATTATTATTATTATTATTTTTATTATTACATTTTATTATATTTTCTCTTTTGTCCTGAGACATTTAGCTCGAAAAACAAAATGTCAGTAACTTCTTGAGCATCAAGCTTAAGAGAAGTGTGAAGCAGATTTTTCAGATTATTAACTCATGCTGGTCTACCCTGTTTGTTTTGTTGGCCTCATATTCCTTATATCATTAAACACCTTTTTTTTTTAATGCATTTTTATTTTGTTCATATAAAGTTATAACTTACTGTGAACCCTAATTATGAGTTTATGGAAATCAGGCTAGTGATTGTGTTTGCATTTTTATTCCTTTTTTTTTTTTTTTTAAATCATGGGACTTTCATTGAAGAAAATAAGATGGTGTGATTTTGTTGCTTTTGTATAATGCAAATATACTTTATAATTCTGTTTGAATGTTCGAGAAAAGAGTTTGATAGCTATTTATTGATTTCTGAATTCATTATTTTATTCAAATTGTTGCATATTTACAACATACACATGAAAACTGCTTTTTGTTATTTTTAAAACTGTTTAAAAAAAGTCATATATTTATTAATCCTCATTGTTTGCAGTACGTGAAACAACTGTATAAAATACATTTAAATATTTCACTCACACTCTCACACACACACACACACACACACACGTATGTATATATATATATATGTATGTATGTATGTATATACACAGACACACATGCATGCACACCCACAAGCAAGCACACCCACACACATTTTATAAATTCATTTTTTTTAACATCTTTCAGTAATCCTGTTTTTATTGTCATTTTTGAATTGTATCTGTCTTGATAATTTTTTAATGTTCTTTCTGCCCGATCATTGTGAATTTTTCTCTTGGAATTTTCAGTAATCCTGTTTTTTATTGTCATTTTTTAATTGTATCTGTCTTGATAATTTTTTAATATTCTTTCTGCCCTGATCACTGTGAATTTTTCTCTTGGAATTTTCTGTCTTTGACCGCTTCCAATTTTATCTTTGTCTTTATCAGTTTCAGTTATCTCTGTCTTGACCCTTTTCAGTTTTAATTTCTGTGACTTTGTTAGCTTCACTTTTCTCTCTATCTTAATTAATCACCTTTGGATTTTTGCCTCTGTCTTGATCACGGTCGGTTTTTTTTGTGAAGTATGTACATTTTTAAAAGATAAAATAATACCTGCTTCTTGGTCAGAGTATTTCCTTCATTGCTGTTCATATAAAGACACCCATACTGTTAGTCATTAAGCTTCTAAAATCTTGTCATCAAGTTCTTCTATAAATTCATGAACATTTCCGTCGCTGGTTCTAGGTAAAATTAAGGACTACATTCGGTCAGCGTCCAGAAAGAGCAGTAAGTTCATATGAAGAAGAGGAAGAAGAATGTTTTCCTGCAGAATGAAGAATAGTCCTGCTTGAAAAGATGTAGACTCATAACAGATATTCTTGAAGGTTCTTACTGATCAAACATGAGCACTGTCCTGTGTGCACCAATCTCTTGCCCCTAACTCATTGATTTGAATCAACTCTTGATATTATTTGTAACATGGGCCATTCAGTATAGCAGAATACTTTTATATACTCATATATGAAGGATCATATGCATTAAACTCTTGTTAGCAGATTATGTTCTTACAGCTTAGCAGAGTAAAAATATGTGAGCCTCTCCCTTAGATTGATCAGGCCATTCTCTTTTTTTTTTTTTTTTAATGTGAAGTGATATAGGAAAACATGATCACCGCAGGCTAAAATTGACTATAAATATGTCATGAAATAATTACTTGCTGTAATTTAACTGGAGCCACAGGTCACAAAAGGCGTGGCAAAGTGGTTGATGCACTAGTCTCTCTTGGTGAGGGTCAGGGGTTTGAATCTGACTGGAGGCACCCCGGCCACCCAACTGTAGAAATGAGTATCTGACTTCTTCTGAAACTGGGGAAGGAAAGGCAGCCATGTGTGATGTTGATGACATCACCCTCTAGTGTGCTGACAGGTCAAGGAAAATATGGGCACTAGCACCATATCCTCTTTGTGCCTCTAAGGTATGGCAGGGTTACCTTTATATATATATATGTTTACCACAGGTCACAGAAGAATTTGTATTATTTTGTGCCATTTAATCAGTTTGCTGCTATCCATTTTATCATTCATTCAGCCAGTTTATTGTATGTATTCCTTTCTGCATTCTTTGTTAACTGAAAAGTGTAATATATAGATTCTTTTTGTCTTTTTTTGAGTTGTTGGTTTTCATTATTTGCTTGTGACTTTTTTTTTATTCTCTTTGTGCAGTATTAAACTTGGTTAAATTTTATTTGCTCATCCTTTGCTGATGTGAATGAATTAATGTTAAAGCACAGATTATTTATATATATATATTTTTTTTTTTGTTTAAGTACTTTACATATTTATGACTGTTCAGATTTCAAATCAACATTTTTTTGTTCTTTGATTATAATCTTTTGATGTATTCATTCATATATATTTCTTTCACATTTGAAAATAAAAGTCAAACAATGCCCTATATTTAATGATAATCAAGAGCAGAATTTTCATCAACAGCCAGTTCTGCTCAGTGACTAGTGATAATGGTGAAAAAAAAAAAAAAAATAACCATAATAGGTAGGCCAGAAGACTTGCTGGCAAAATGTGAACAAACTAGACAGTCCTGCAGCTTGCAAAGATGCGATTCCTTAGAAGATGTAAAAAAGCTGAAAAGTCTGCTAGCAAAATTTTGTGGAGGTTGACTTCGTAGGAAAAGACAAAAATTGTTTTCAGAAGGTTCTGCTGACTGTTCATTGGGAAGAGATGAGGAAAATGGACATAAATGTTCTGTTGGGCAAAGCCAGTGGAAGTAACATTCGAGTTAGACAAGGAGGTGCTAAATATATAAAGCAAATGACTTAGAAGAGAGGAGGCAAGAATGCTGTCTGACTCAGCAGTCAACAATCCATAAAGCAATGTGGCCATTTTTATCCAGTATTAATAGCATTTATTTCATTTTCTTTTTTTGAAGCCATGTATAATCTATTCTGTGTTTCCACTTGTGTTGAAAAGTAGTTGATTACTTTAAAAAATGTGATTTAAAAAAAAATTAAATATTTTGCAAGAAAGTTATTTGTACTAATGCACAACTTCTTCCTTGTCTTGTTTGATCTCTTTGTAATGCTTTCTGAAATTGATCCTCGCTGATTTTATTGTCTAAAACTGGTAATTTGGTTACTGTGATTATGCTTTACTCTCCCCCTATAGTGGCTTGGACAGTGCTTTTTTTTTTTTTTCCACTCCTGGTCATTTCATTTTAGCTGTTCTCTTGACTTTATATACAAGCATGGACTGTGCAGCACTTGACAAGCTGTGATCAGAATGAATCACTTCGATTTTTAGCATAGGGTGAATCAGTTGCTATAATAAAACATTTATTTTTGTTGCTGTTAAATACTTAGAGGTGACCTAGTTAGCTGAATGGTTAGGCGCTCAGTTTACTAATCCGGTGGTACTGGCTTCAGTCCCAGCAGTGGGATTTTTTCTGGTACACACATACACCAAAAAAAAAAGGCCCTGGGGTTCACCCAGCCGCTAAAAATGTGTAGCAGAGAATCTGAGAAGGTAAAGTGGCCAGGTGTGATACTGAACACATCACACTTTCATGTGCTGAAGGTCATGGAAAATAAGGGCCTAACACCATATTCCCCAGTTTGCTTGAAGTTTCTTCCTGGCTTTAGCTTTTTTTTTAAATTTATTTTTTCTTTTGTTCATCTACTGCATGGACTAGTGCAAAGTCTATTATTTGTATGACTGACTGTCACTAGTATGTTATTTTTCCCATCATTCACTACAACCAACTGTGCAGTGCAGTGTGGCATGCCTCACTGTACAGGCAGATATTCTGTACTTTTGAAGGCAGTTTTGCCAGATATAGTTAACCAAGTTAACACCTGGATCACTTGGAGGGTATCAGGAGCAGGACTCAAAACCCACATTTCTGGATAAGAAGACTGGTCATTTTGAACTTTTCTTGTTTATGCCATGGGTCATTAATGGACAAGTGAATAATTTATTTTTGACCTGTACATCTTACATCCTTCCCGTGCCGTTAAACGCCACATAAGTAGTTCGCCAAGATGTCCTGTCTTCAGTAAGTTTTTCAGTCTCATCAAGGGATTTTATGCCCACTGAACTGGCTTCTCTTAACAATGTCCTCTTTTAGAGTTTCACATGGTCGACCTCTTTTTCTTCGGCCTGTTGTGCTCCACTTGATAGCTTGTTTGGGGATTCTATGATTGTTTCTTCTTATCACATGACCGACATATGTCCACCTTCTTTTTCTGATCAACCATGAGACAAGTTGTTGTTTGCTCATCTGTCTGATCTCTGCATTGTTCTTGACCTATACATGCTTGGAGTATGTTTATATGTTAATTTAATTTTTACATTAATGCACTGACAGTCATATTTTATATATACTTTCATGCACTCTAGTGTGCCTCATCTTGCAGGCAAACATTTGGTGATTTTAGTTTCATTTCCTAGTATAAAAATTACATTGCCTAATTTTACATGTGCAATATGAAGGGACCTTCATATGAAAATTCAGCTGTGACTGAAATGCTGTACTCATTAATAATTATATTTGTCGTGTGACTGTTTTCATTATGATCTTCAGCCTGGGGTATATCTGTTTAGTTTTCATCTGTTTAATTTGTAATGCAATTATCCAAAGGATATACAATTACTGTATTTTGTCAGTGTTGAACAACATCGTCTTGTGAACATAAACACTGTGTTGTGATTATTGATGATAATAAAACTGATGTTGTTGTGCAGTGCAGAAAGTGTCTTATGGTTTACATTTATGTGGCGACTAGCTGTGTGTAATACACCTAGAGGCATACTTGTATTTTTTTTTTTTTTACCATTTCTTCTATTTCCTCCAGGAGTCAGGGCTATCAAAGCACTATTCCAATGCTTTTATAGTGTTGTCCCTGTGTACTGATTTAAGCCCTTCTGCATAGGAGGTCCATACAGCAAATATAGATTTTAAAGTTAATTTTATTACAGTATCTCACAAATAGTCCAAGCTCATAGATTTTCCAAAAACACATTCAGGTCTTTAAGTGAATTATTCATGGGGTTTAGAGGCCCATGAGTTTAAAAATGGTTGGAAACCACTGTTTTTATTTTATGCAAACCTCACAGACATTCAAGGTTTTCACAATGAATACCTTTTGAGGTTTTAAAGGTTGATAGAGTGTTCATTTTATGCTCACTTTTATATTTTCATAATACTGTCAGCATAATGTAGGTTAGCTGATTAGCAAGAGAATTTTCCAGATAAAATATTATTCAAATAGAACAGATGAGAAACTTATACCAGTTTTTTTTTTTTTTTCACTCCTTGTGACCCAGATGAAATACCATATTTATGAAACTGATATTTTCCTGTCAATCTCTGACAGTCATGTGTGAAGTCAGGTCTGCATCTGCATGCATGCAAGCAGTCTCCATTATCTGAGGCATCTTCTATTAATACAGCATTCCAAGGACCCATTCTTACAGCTGGGCCAACATAATCTCCACCATCTGAGGCCATTTTTCATAATGCATCATTCTAGGTACTCATTTTTACATGTGAACCAATATAATCTCCATGATTAGAGGCAATTTCTATTAATGCATCATTCCAAGTACCAATTTTTACATCTGAACCAACATAATCTCCATGGTTAGAGGCAATTTTTATTAATGCATTATTCCAGGCACCCATTCTTACAGCTGAACCAACAGGAGAATGATGGCAGCAGGAATAGAATCTTACATCCCTCCCATGCCGTTAAATGTCACATAGGACTTGCATGGTAATTCGCCAAGTTTTCCTGTTTTTGGCAAGATTTTCAACCTCATCAAGGGATTTTATGACTACTAATTTAGCCTCTCTTAACAGAGTCATCTTTAGAGTTTCATGTGGTCAACTTATTTTTCTACAGCTTGTTGTGTTGATAGCTTGTTTTGGGATTCTGTTTCTTCTCATCATGTGACCAACATATGTCCATCTCCTTCTTCTGATCACCCATGAAACAGGTTGTTGTTCGCTCATCTGCCTTATCTCTGCACTGTTCTTGAATTCGTTCCACTTTATACCAAGTATTTTCCTCAGACATTTGTTTTCAAAAAGTCTAATTTGTTGTCTGTTTCTTTAGTTGTTTTCCAGATTTCACATGCATAAATGAGGGTGGATATTACATTTGAATTGAGTAATTTTAGCTTGGTTTTTGTGCTTATAACGTTTGAGTGGCTTATTTTCTCAAGATTCTTGAAGGTCAATGCTGCTTTTGTAATTCTATTGGATACACTACTTTAAAATTGGAGAAAGCAATTCCCTATCGGTGCAGCAGTTCCTGCCCTCACTTGTACAACAGTCGTAATTATATTTTAAAAAAGACACTAAATTGATATCCAGTAAGTAACTTGTACAGTTGATAAAACTGGAAGCAGGGTTGACTATGTTAGATAACACAGTTCTTAGGGCCAGAAAGTCAAACCACTAACTGTAACTCCATACTTTCAGTAGAAGAATGTTGTGTTTATTCTGCCAGGTCAGTGGATTAAGGATCAACATATCACTAAGAAACTTAATAAAATAGTTCACATTTTTTCACCTTAAGTCAAAGTCATTCAAAAATGCCATTTTAATTCTTTAAAATTGTACCAAAAAAAATATCTGTGAACATTGTTACACTTTCCAGACAGAGCTGTATCAAACTGTTACAGTGATGACATAATTTCTGAACAGTTCAAAATAGGCCCTGGAGTTTGGTGCTTGTTGATTTTGGTGACAAAATGCTAAAACTGCATTTTTGTTATTTAAAAATCAGCTCAGTCATTTGCGTGTCCCTTGCGGAACTTTGCCTCCCTAACAGCACTCATGTAGGCCTCTTGGTTGTAAGCAAGATGCTTACAAATTTATTTTAAAATATATAATACAGTTTTTATCATGCAGCCATAGAAGAGACAACATTACAATTAAGTTATTTTATTCTGAAAAAAAAAGAGTGATGAGCAGAAAAACAAAACAAATTATATTGATTATATGTAGCTGTATTTTTTAATGCCAATGTAATCTTGATGACTAGAAAAAAGCACCTTTCATGCAACTAAATGGATGAAATGCACAGACTGCATGGAGAATCTTTGAAATGATACAGTGATTATTAATATGGTTTTAACAGCTGTCCTATTATTACATTATTATTTGGGCTCCATAATTTTATTATCAAAGTCTTTCTCTGTCTTTACCAACCAACCAATAACAAGGCTATCATTCTGTGTAAACGTTAATGAAGTCTCATCAAATTCTGAACATAAAGCTTTACCTATATGGAATATAGTTATTCTGCATACATTAATAAATGTATACAAATCATTGTAGGCAATCAAGATAATACATTTAAAAATAAATAAATTTTAAAAATAGTATACAAAGTTGAATGTAGACAGGCGTGGCCAAAGAAGAAAAGTCATTACAATAAAAAGTTGCTCAGGAATGCCATAATAATAACAAATATCTTACATCCTTCCCATGCCATTAAACATCACATAGGGCTCACATAGTTGTTTGCCAAGTTTTCCTGTTTTCGGCAAGTTTTTCAACTTCATCAAGTGATGTTATGCCCACTAAACTGGCTTCTCTTAACAATGTCCACTTAGAATTTCACGTGGTTGATCTATTTTTCTTTGGCCTGTTGTGCTCCACTTGGTAGCTTGTTTTGGTATTCTCTGATTGTTTCTTCTTCTCATCACATGGCCTACATATGTCCATCTTCTTTTTCTGATCACCCATGAGACAGGTTGTTGTTTATATGTCTCTCTGTGTTGTTCTTAAATTCGTTCCACTTTATACCAAGTATTTTCCTGAGGCACTTGTTTTCAAAAGAGTCTAATTTGTTGACTGTTTCTTTAGTTGATTTCAAGCTTTCACATGCATAAATGAGGGTGGATATTACATTTAAATTCAATAATCTTAACTTGGTTTTTGTGTTTATAACTTTGAATTCCATATGTTCTCAAGATTTTTTAAGGACAATGCTGCTTTTGCAATTCGAACTGGTTTTGTAATTCTAACTTGCTTCCTAGTGTCACCATCCTAGTCTATGTAGCTGCTGAGGTATGCAAAATTGGTTAACTTCTTCAACACCTGTTCCTTCTACATATGTTTTTCCTTCTTGATTAATGAGAAGTTTCATTATTTTTGTTTTGTCTTTGTTAATTTCAAGACCTGTTTTGCTAGCCAAGGAAGTCTGTTTTTTAATAACAAAATATGCTGTACATTTATAACTGATATGCAAGGTCACACCTTTCTTGTGGGCATAATAAATTGGATGAGGCTCACGGAGCTTACCGAATTCAAACACATTGATATTTGAAGATTTATGTGTCGAATATAAAGATATGGAGGGAAGGAGGAAGAGAGGAAAGGGGCTAGGAAGGAAAATGTTAATAAATTAATGATGAATTACAACAGATGTTACTAAACACATTTGCCTTTTTATGTGGTTTTTTTTTTCCACTCTGATGCCAGAAATTTCGAGGAGAAAAGTTCCCGTAAACCAGTTAGATAAAATTCAGTTGGGCAAAGTATAACAGTAATATAAAGTGATGCTCTGCTGGAGAGAACTCTGGAAGCAGATTACAAGCAGGAGTAGAAGATACAATAACAAAATGTTAGATGATATATGAGATGTGAAAGCTAAGAACAATGGAGATGAATCTCAGACAGAACAGTTTACAAAATGTTAAGAATCCTCTTCATATGTGTTTTTTTTTTTATGGAGAGAGGTAAGAGGTGGGCATCTAGCTATTTCTGCATAATAAATAAACCAATTTGGTCACTGAAAAACATGAATTCAGAATCCAGGTGAGTTTTTTTGTTTTGTTTTGTTTTGTTTTGTTAGTTCTCGTTCTTTCGGATGTTCATGAACTTTGACAAGAAAACATTGTCTTCAAAATCAAGTTACAGTGAAGTGTATCAACTGCAGAACATGGAGATTTTCTTACATCCTTCCTGTGCCGTTAAATGTCATGTAGGCTCGCATGGTAGTTTGCCAAGATTTCCTGTTTTCAGCAAGCTTTTCAACCTCATCAGTTCCCATTAAACTGGCCTCTCCTAACAATGTCCTCTTTCGAGTTTCAAGTGGTCGACCTCTTTTTCTTCAGCCTGTTGTGTTCCACTTGATAGCTTGTTTTGGGATTCTCTAGTTGTTTCTTCCCAGCACATGACTGACATATGTCCATTTTCTTTCTTCTGATCACCCATGAGACAGGTTGTTTGCTCATCTGTCTTATCTCTGCGTTGTTCTTGAATTTGTTCCACTGTACACCAAGTATTTTCCTGAGGCATTTGTTTTCTACTGTCAATATATTTTACTATGAAGATCATGCTACCCGAGCATCAATGTAGCTGGGGTGACCTGCCAGAAAAGACAGCGCTTGAGGTAAAAGAGTGTTTTCAGCTATCAAAAGCCGGCTGCTTGAGTGAACCCATGGTTAGTGAACCCACGGTTGAACAAGATGATACTCTCCTTCTATGTGGCACCACTGATAACAGACAAGAGAATAAAGATCAAAATGGGAAGGCAGATGCGGTCCTAAAAATAATGCCATGCCAAACATGGATGTGTCAGCCACAAGGCACATATATCACAGCCTAGCTGCAGAGTGTGACATAAAGCAACAAACATCGTTTTGAGGCTGAACACATAACAAGAAAAGGAAGAAACTCCATTACTGAAACTCTTTTGTAAAAAAAAAAAAAAATGGTAAAGGCACAAATTGATAGTAACATTTAAGTAAGTCATTGGGATATCACTGTCATTTACTGGCTACAGTGATGTGTATTTAATGCTGTTATTAATGTAATCACAAAGGCCAGAGTTACATCACTGTCATTTACTGGCTACAATAATGTGTGTTTAATGCTGTTATTAATGTAATCACAATGTTATGACATTGTTTACACTTTCTTCCTAAAAAAATGTATACACTTTAAGGCATGAGTGTATACTCTCTCTTCTCATTTCTCCGCATTCCACATCTCTACCTTCACTACATTCACAAATATGTATGCCACATGAACTATCTGTCCAGGGTACAAAATAACACAGCACCAGCCTGTTTGCATGGTTTTACAAACATTTGTACGGTACAATTAAGCTTATCTACCCTTCTAAGTCAAACATAAAATCTGATCCTAGGGAGAAAGCAAATAACATATATACATGTGATAAAGAGAACATTGTTTCTCAAGATTGATGAATGTAGTTGTAAATTGTAAAAATAACCCTACCATGAAGCACTTGGGGTATGATGTTAATGCCTATATTTTCCTTGACCTTTTGGCAGACTAGAGGGCAATGTGCTCAGACTCATTCCACACCTTCAGAAGAAGCCAGTAACCCATTCCTACAGCTGGGTGACCAGGGCACCACTGACCAGATTCAAACCACAGGTCCATGAGAGATGAATCCACTAACCATTCGGCTATTACCAATAGTAAATAGCATTCTGCGAACAAATGTACATATGCTCAGTGAGCACTGGTTAAAATTAACTATTAACTGACTGAACTAACCAAGGAGATAACCTGTGTTTCATCAAGTAAGAAATATTACTCATGATACATTTAAATCTCTTTCTTCTGTGTTCAAGTACTAAGTCATACTAAATCTGGAACCCAGTCAACAGTATAAAGTCCACAGTCTTCCCCAGTTTTCTGCAGCAGTCCCCATAGTTTCAATCTCAGGTGAGACTTCATGGCCAAATTTGATTGAACACATCTGCAAAACACTGGACAAGCCTGGAGTATATTTTCTGATGTCTCTACCCTATAGTTATAAACATCTAAGCGATGAATGCTTGAAACAAAAACAAAGAAATCTTTTTGTGGGCTGATTTATGAAACTGAAAATTGCAGCAAGAACTATTTTTTAGAAAGAAAATATTTTAAAAAAAAAAGATTTAAAGAAAATGTAACAAGACTATATGCATGAAAAAAAAAAAAAAAACACTTAAGAAACATTCAAGATGACACATATCACAAGGCAGCATATTATAAAGTAGTTAACTGAAACAGAAAGCTAAATTATGTCAAGTACTTGTGCTTGGTATGTGAGATAAGAATTGCAATTCCATGTCTAATTTAAAAGCTAGGATTGGCCAGCAAAGTTTAGTTGTCTTTGTTATTATATTACTTGTACTGGCCAGGACTAAGATCAGTCTGTCAGTTTAATACTATCTGTTGACATCTGCTTGCTAAGTTAGCAGGTTTACATGAAAAAGACTCTTGCCATGAACTATTAATGTGAAGCGTTAGTTTTTGCTAAATATGGACAGTTGGCATTGACCAGCAGTGTGAAGTGTACTGTTCAAACAAATATTGAATGTTGAAATTAACCAGCGATGTGAGGTGTAGGTTTCTATAAAAAATGAACTGCTGCAATTGACCAACAAAGTAAACTATAACTTATTATCATTAAAGAACTGTTGACATTGACCAGCAATGTGTAGTGTAAGATTCAGCCATTTAAAGAGTAGTTTCTGTCAAATATGAACTATTCACATGACCAGCAATGTGAAGTGCACTGCTCTAACAAATATTGAATGCTGAAATTAACCAGCAACATGAGATGTAGGTTTCTATCACAAATGGAGTGTCAGCATTGACCAGCAATGGAAGTATAATTTATTGTCATATAAAGACTGTTGATACTGACCAACAATGTGAAATGTAAGTTTCTGTCAATTATGGGCTGATGACACTGATCAACAATGTGAAATGTAAGTTTGTGTCAATTATGGACTGATGACACTGGCCAGCAATGTGAAGTGTAAGTTTCAGTCAGTTATGGAATGATGCCACTGATCAGCAATATGAAGTGTAAGTTTCTGTCAGTTATGGAATGTTGTCATTGACCAGCAATGTAAATCTTAGGCATCTGTCAAATATGGACTGTTGGCATTCTCCAGCAAAGTGCACTGTGGTCATTTCTCCAGTAATACTGACTGTTAACATCAGGTCCAGTGAGAGGGTCAGACCTGTATGCCCAGGGTCTGGGGGTTTGAGGCGGTCCTGAACTTTGATGTTGAAAATGACATTTTTTGTCAGCAGAAAAGCAGGAAGAGGTATTTTATAACCATCACAAAACGTAACTGTACATTATAAAACAAAAGAATAATTACATACATAAAAGAAATAAAGTGTAAGTATTACTTGAGAGTTACTTTCTGTATTTGGATAGGAAGCCCAATAGTAAATGACCTTGGGGCCTGACCTGGCTCTCCACAGATCTAGTTGACATTTATTAGCAATATGTATTTGTAGGTTATGGGAATGTTAATGGGAAAAGAAGACATTGTGGACAGGTGGACAGAGTGCATTGGTGAGCTATATGGTGGAGGAAGACCAGAAATAACACCAGATACTGAAAACTGTGATGGACCACCAATACTTGAAGATGAAATCATAGATGCCATCAAACACATGAAGAAAGGAAAGCAACTGGGCCTGATAATATAACAATAGAAGAAATAGAGGCGCTACAGGAGATGGGAACAAAAATAATAACCAAGTTACTGAATGACATTTACCACTGGTTATATGCCCAGTGACCTGCTTAAATCCATGTTTATAGCACTACCAAAGAAACCAGGTGCAAAGGAATGTGATGATCACAGGACTATCAGCCTCTTGTGTCACATAGCAAAGCTACTTCTGAGAATTATTATGAGAAGAACAAGGAAAAAGATAAAAATGGAAATAGCAGATGAACAGTTCAGATTTGTTGAAGGAAAGGGAACACACAATGCCATTTATGCTTTACGAACACTAACAGAAAGAGCTTTAGAAGTACAGAAAGATCTCTACTTCTGCTTCATTGATTACACCAAGGCATTCGACAAGGTGAAACATGATGAGATTATTGAAATGCTTGTAGACATAAACAAAGATGGCAAAGGCCTGAGGATTGTAAAACATCTATACTGGCAGCAGGAAGCAGTGATTCGAGTTGAAAATAAAACAGGAAAATATCAACCAATAAAACAGGGAGTGCGACAGAGGTGTGTACTATCTCCTTTTTTCTCTGTACAGCGAGAATATTCTAAGAATAATCATTGGAGAACCAGGTATAAAAGTAGGAGGATACAATATTAACAACCTTCGGTATGCTGACAACACAGTACTGATAGCTGAGAACCAACAAGACCTGCAAAATCTCTTGGATAAAGTCGGCAAAGAAAGTGAACAGAAAGGCCTTATTTTGAACATCAAAAAGACAGACTATGGTTATATCAAACAGAATCCACCAACATGCAGTATAAAATTAAATGGAACTGTTCTAAAGCAGGTGCAGAAATTCAAATACCTTGGAGTAGTAATAACTTCAGATGGGAAATGTAAAACAGAAATTAAGAACAGAATAGGCCAAGCAAAGACTGCATTTCAGAAAATGAGAAACATATTATGCAACACATCCTTATCAATGAATGCTAGAAAATGAGTCCTAAAGTGCTGTATTGAATCTATCTTGTTTTATGGAAGTGAATCATGGACAATAGGCAGGTCTGCACAAAAGTCATTGGAAGCAGTAGAAATGTGGTTTATTAGAAGAATGTTGCAAATTCCCTGGACAACAGAAATAACTAATGGAGAATGTTTGAGAAGAGTTGGAGATAGAAAAAGTCTTTTAAAAATAATAAGAGAGAGGCAATGTACTTTCATAGAACATGCAATGAGAAGAGGAGGCATTGAAAATATTATTACAACAGGAAAAATAGAGGAAAGAAGAGCCAGGGGAAGACCAAGAGAAATGATACTGGACAGTCTGATGAGATGGTGTAAGAGGAGATCACCAAGTGAGCTGATGGCCTGCATGAAAGATTGCGTACTCTGGAGAAGCATAATACCCAACACCAGTCGGCACAGCACCTGACGATGATGATTTGTAGGATCTATCAAATGTGAACTAGCAATAATGACTTAGCAAACAACTATGCGAGCCCTATGTGACATTTAACTGCACGGAAAGGATGTAAGAAGAATGACTGGTTGTATGTGCTTTATGTGTGCAAAAAAATGTTAATTGCAATTATCAGCATTGTGTAGTATAAGTGTGTTTCAACAGAGGTAAATGACACCCATGTACCTCCCCCCAAAGTTAACAAAAACATGTGTACAAAGATTGATTAGAGATCACCTAAAGATTGATGTGATTTGTATTTTCAGAGCAGTCCCAAATCCATGAAATTGTAAAGTTTTACATCATAAAATGATCCATAAATGCTCCAGACAATATTGGTTTCTGAGATATTGGTACAGAAAACAAATGAAGAATTGCCAGACAAGATTACAAAAAAACTTATTTCAGGATTTTAAAGGGCCAAAACATTGTTTAGAGTGAAGCGTATCTTTCTCTGATGATCTAGGGCACTGTGTAGTTGTTTCGCTCTCTATAGCAGTTTTCTTCGAACAAAACTGATATACGTGCATGTCACAAGTCATACATCATTATATACATACTTCATACATCATCCTATTAAGGACTTTGAATTCATACTAAACCATCACAAAACACTGTCACTGGACATAAAAAAGCAATAATGTATTCAACAACTGAGTGAAGAAGTTGTTAATAGAGTCATAAAACCTATGATTCAATATTTTACTTAAGTAGATTTTTTAAAAAAATCACTAAGGCAAATTTAACTCCAACTTGCTCCATTAGCATATCATTCAACTCTGAATTGAGATTCTCCTAATCATTTTTATTATTCAAATAAAAATGCTGAAAAAGAAAAGAAACATCATTTTAAAACTATTATTTATTATTTTTCAGTGGTGACCATAAGTAAACATTGTACCCTTAAGACACTGCAACAGAAAATGCCATTTGATTCACTGAACATCATAAAGGCCATGGAAGGTCATTAAAGTCTACAGGTCCACCAAGACCTGCATCAGCCTCGAGAAGACTCATAAGAAATGCTAAGGCAGCTTCATCATTAACATCATTGCCTGGGTTCTGGATGTTATCCATAGTTTGCTCCTGCATGACGCTCTGAATGAGTGAGCCCTCTGTAGATGAGTCGTCAGATTGGGAATGAGAGTGATGTAGATTGATACCATTATCTGAGCATACCACATGGCTTACATCTAACCAGTGGTTTGATCCTGAAAGTGCACATATAAATTATTTTCAAGAAAAATTTTTTCAAAGAAATGGCATGTCTTAGTTGATAATGTTTTTAGAAAAACCTGGTGCACAGGACAAAATTAATGGAAAGAGAAAAAAAAAATAAGAAAAAAGGTGGGAAAGTTTGACAAGTTAGAAACATTGCATAAAAGCTGATTTATGCAGCAATATGATGGCATATCAGTTGGGACAGTAACTTGAAAAGCAATATATGAAGTTATTATATGCCAGGTGACACTTTCATTAAATGCAATGCAGGAGTGAAAATAGTGTCACTGATCATTTATTCATCTTCATAAGGAGGACTGCTGATAAGTATAAGTGATCATGATTTTCTGTTTCGTACAGTCCTTATTGCTCTTCAGAAAGTAAAACAAATAAAGAATCTGTGGAGAAGAGCAGACAGAACCACAAAAATAAGATTTTTAAGGGCATGCATCTTTCCCATCGCAACATATGCCTGTGAGACCTGGACACTTAACAAAACAGCTGAGAAGCACATAAATGCCTTTGAATGTAAATGCTATAGAAGAGTTCTCCAAATATCGTGGACACAAAAAAGAACAAATATATCTATACTACAAGAGCTTAATATTGAAGAAGGCTGGCTAGTAAAGAGGATTAAAGAGAGAAAACTTAAATATTTTGGCCACATTAAACGTCATGATAATTTAGAGAAGACCGTATTGGAAGGATACATAATGGGAAAAAGAAAAAGAGGAAGACCGAAACGAAGATGGCTGCAAGACATCGTTGATGATCTGGAAATGGATGCAGCAGCAGCAGGCCATCTTGCTCACAACCGAGAGGCCTACAGGAGTGCTGTTTGGGAGGCAAAGTTCCGCAAGGGACATGCAAAGGAATGAAATGAACAGTCCTTAGGTTTTTCAGTCAGATTTGCTGCCTTTCTTGTCCATTTCATCAAGATATCCAAAAAATTAATGTTTTAATCTTTCTGCTTTCCGTTGGTAAATAATTTTTCTAAAGGTCACCAAATTCAACAACAGCAGCTGCCTGAACTGTGATTGTCCACTACAAACAACTTTAGTTATTGTCCAATGTTCTGAATATTCTCTGAGAATTTTAATAAAAGTGGGGTCATTGCCATACCTTTTAAAAAAATAAAATTAACAGCAATTTAACTAACCTGTTGGTACTTGAATATTGTTGTTTATGCTGTTAATGTTAATGTTACTAAGATTGTTGCTGAGCTGAGATGTGGCTGCACGGGAAGCTGATGTAGTAGTAGTGGCAGCTGTTGAAGAAGGTGGACGCAATGTAGCACTTGTAGTTGCTGATGTTGTAACTGATGCTGAATGGGTCTGCAAAAATGAATGAATAAAAACTATTTGAAAAAATATAGTGCATGAAATTCATTACAATATTTTTGTATACTAAAAACATGATCCTAAAAAAAAAACCTATTCATTACTACAGAACATTTTTCTTTTATAAATTCAAAATAAAATGTTTATTTTACCATGGATATAAAAAAGTACTTCAAAACTTCAGTTCATATATATGTCTTACAAGCAGAATCGATAAATCCAGTATAACACAGCATGCAATCCCGCTTCTGTGACCCACCGAGAATACAAGCCCAAGCCCCATGATACTCTGAACCTCTTGTGGTCCTCTCAGGGATCTCTTGTGGTCCTCTTGGGGACCACAGAAGTAAATTCAGTAGGATCACGGGGCAGTCTTGGTGGCAGAAGCGAACGAAGAAGAAGAAGAGTATAACACAGCAAAAAACTAATCTTTAAAAAAAAAAAAAAGAAGAGAGAGAGAGAAAGGGATGCTAAGTTTTTATAAATAAATGCTACTTCAGGCTTAAAATACACATTTTCTTAACAAAATTGATTTCAACAAAGAAATCATTAGAGCAGTTTTACACACAAAAAATTAAAAAAACAGAAATAAAACCAAGAATCAGTAAATGAACCAATAAAGAATCTGTTCTGTTACCTGACTCTGATGGGATCCTACATTACTACTGTCTGCAGGAGCTGCTGGGGTTTTACTGTGAACAAATAACAATATTAAAAAAAACTTTTTTTTTTAGCTCACTGATAAATGAAGTTTATAACTGTACAAAAACCTTAAGACAATAATTACTTTATAAATGCACAATCTAAGATTATTATATAGCGCACTTGTGGAAAATTAAGGGAAAAAAATCATAATAATTTTTTTTAAAGTAGAAAAGACAACTAAAAGAAAAAAAACAGAAACATTGTAACAATAAAATAGTTACAGAGTAAAAGGGAGAAAAAAATTGTAATCCTGGCAGACATGAAAGAATTGCATTGAAAGACAAGAATGAAGTAACTAGCAATAAAGAAAGTATCAAAAGCAGAAGCAGTGAAGGAAAAAGCAGAAGCAGTGAAGGAAAAAGCAGAAAAAATTCCTAACAAATACAAGATTAAAAAAAAAAAAAACTTCAATGGCCAGAGATATAATGACAACAGCAGAACATATAGTTGTTAACCCATCTAACCTTCCTAAACATCAATAGTGGAAAGTAAAAAAGTAGTTCAAAATTTCATTTCAGGAAAAAAGTGACAAATATAAACATCATTCATTCATTCATTTGTATGCCCCTTGTGGAACTTTGCCTCCCTAACAGCACTCCTGTAGGCCTCTCGGTTGTAAGCAAGATGGCCTGCTGCTGATGCATCCATTTGCAGATCATCAACAATGTCTTGCAGACATCTTTGCCTTGGTTTTCCTCTCTTTCTTTTTCCCATTATGTACCCTTCCAAGACGGTCTTCTCTAGATTATCATGACGTTTAATGTGTCCAAAATATTTAAGTTTTCTCTCTTTAATCCTCTTTACTAGCCAGCCTTCTTCAGTATTAAGTTCTTGTAGTATGGATATATTTGTTCTTTTTTGTGTCCATGATATTTGAAGAACTCTTCAATATGCAAGATAAAATAAAATAAATAAACTAACTCAGGACTACCCTTAACTAAACAACATAGGACTAAAGATCAACGTAGGAAAGACAAAGTTAATGAAGCAAAATGTGATCAACAGAAATGTACTTAGAGCAGATAGCAAGTTAGTGGAGGAGGTCAATGAATTTGTATACCTTGGCAGTAATGTAGTAGAAAATGGAGACAGCACAGAGGACATCAACAGCAGACTTACTAGAGCAAACCAGGCTTTTGCAGTGCTGCAGACTAAATGGAAATCTAAAAAAACTAAGCATAAATATGAAAATCAGGATATTTAAGAGTAATGTTCTAAGTGTACTATCTATGGAAGTGAATGCTGGAAAATCACCAAAACCATAGAAAACAAGTTGAATTCTTTCCAGACTAAATGTTTATGAAGAATTAGAAAAATATTTTGGCCAAACACTATAAGAAATAACATCTTGTTGGCAGAAATGCAGATGAAGCCACTAACAGCAATTATTGAGGAAAGACGCTGGCGATGGTTGGGACGTGTGCTCTGAATGACTGACAACTCACTAACAAAAATAGCACTAAGATGGACACCACAGAGGAACAGAAGTAAGGGTAGACCAAAAGAGACATGGAGAAGAACAACAGAAAGGATGTTGAGTAATAGAGGGCTCACCTGGGCAAGAGCAGAAAAAAAAGGCAAAGGACAGGCATTTGTGGAAAACCTTTGTGGAAGCCCCATGTGCCCTGGGCACTTAAGGTTCAGAGAGCGAGATAAAAGAGTAGCAACAACAGAAGCTGTCACAGCATCATCAGCAATTGAAAGAATGGAAATACTGTAGTAATTGCTGCATAAAAAAAATAGTGACAGCAGTAAGTGAAAACATAATAACAGCAGAAACAGAAAATACATCAACAGCACAATGATACTAAAACATACAGTATGAAAAATTAACCAAGCATCAAGAAGAACCTACTTGATCTGCTCCATACACTCTTCTGCTATCTGTTTACCAATACGACCTGCACCAGCCAAGGTTCCACCCACCATGCCTGGTATGCTTGGAACTGGTGTTTTTGAGCTTGATCCTTGCTCTGTGATGACACACATGCATATAGTACCCAGGATAAGATACACAGCAATGTTACTCCAAATACTATGTATAAACTAGGAAAACAGTAGGAGCAGCTTTATTCATTCATTCATTTGCATGTCCCTTGCGGAACTTTGCCTCCCTAACAGCACTCCTGTAGGCCTCTCGGTTGTGACCAAGATGGCCTGCTGCTGATGCATCCATTTGCAGAACATCAACAATGTCTTTCAGCCATCTTCACCTTGGTCTTCCTCTCTTTCTTTTTCCCATTATGTACCCTTCCAGGTATATGCCAGGTTACAAACAAGAAAATTAGAAAAGTATTCCCAGACACTTGCTATAATGACAGACTTCTCAGTAAGTTCCACTACAGAAAGGATTGTACTGATCTCTGTTTCCTTGGCCAGGCTGCATTAGGCAGCTTCTTACCACCAAACACAGTGAGGAAGGGGGACTGGGTCTTTGCTGTTCCTAGCACCCGTGTATTCAGCACATGTCATGGAGACAGGGTCTTTGCTATTCCTAGCACCGTGTATTCAACATATGTCACGGAGACTGGGTCTTTGCTGTTCCTAGCACCCATGTATTCAGCACATGTCACGGAGACTGGGTCTTTGCTGTTCCTAGCACCCATGTATTCAGCACATGTCACGGAGACAGGGTCTTTGCTATTCCTAGCACCCGTGTATTCAGCACATGTCACAGAGACTGGGTCTTTGCTATTCCTAGCACCCGTGTATTCAGCACATGTCACAGAGACTGGGTCTTTGCTATTCCTGGCACCCGTGTATTCAACACATGCCACGGCTGATAGCATTGACAATTATGCTTCTTCATATTGTGCAGTCATTTCAATTGCTTTCCTTTTTCCATGCCATGTCACTCAGTTGAAAATTCTCTTTCTGTTTGTCTCCTTCTTCTTTTTTCCTTCAAAATTTCCAGTCATTACCAAGTTCTCTATCTTCAGTCTTCTCATAATGTGTCCAACAAATTTTGATTGTCTTTTTCTTATAATTTTAATTAGTTTTCATTGTTCTGAAACTTCTCTGAGAACATTTTCATTTGTTTCTCTGGCTGTCTAGGGTATTCAGCAAGCAACAGAGATAGCAGAAATTACAACAGTTCATCCACCACATCTTGCATGTTAATTGACAAAACTGCCACATACACCTTAAGACACCTGTACAGAATAAAAAATTTCCTTAAATCATTGCCTGCAGTAGCCTTTGCTAAGTGTTCCAGCCACACTATATGCTATCTATCTCATCTTCTACAGTTCCTCACCAGACTATCCTTGGTCAGTCTCTCTTCAAATGTTTATTGTGTGGCTGTTCTATCAACAGCATCTGAATCTATCCAGGGTAACCAATCCATTTTTAACAGTTTTTTTCTAACTGCAGAGAGCTCATTTTAAAATTTTGTTTCTTGTCATTTTGTTTTTGTTTTGAGTGTGCAAGTATAAAGCATGTGGGAAGGTGACTTCTTTGTTGATCAGTGGCACAAGAACATGGATGGTGAAAGGTCACTTAGTAGATACAAATATTTTAAAAAGTGTTGTAAAGCATCATGGTATTAACAAAACTACTGCCACACAGAGCTTGTTCTTAAAGCATGACTGCTTGGAAAAAGGCACACATATTAGTTTTTTCAAATGTCAATAAACTGAGGAGAAATGAAGCAGCTATTCTGCCAGACAAGTCAGACATAACTGTTTGGTTAGAAAATAAAATAGCTAACAAATTTGTCACTTGATCCTGTTGAAGTACAGGCCAAAAAAAGGTATCAATTTCTTCAGATTTTTTCTTCTGACAGAATACTGCACTTTTCCTATTTCTTCAAGATGAGCTGTAGTCTTTGAAATCTCATCTCAATTACTGAATAGAAAAAAAAAGAGTTAGCAATGGTGGCATTCTTCAAAGTCTGAACTGGAACAAGGACAGACATCATATTCCTCTTCTTCTACTTCTTCTTTTACTACTACTACTTACTACTACTACTACTATCAATACTACTACTACTTCTACTACTACTACTACTACTACTACTACTACTACTACTACTACTACTACTACTACTACTACTACTACTACTACTACTACTACTACTGCTACCACTACCACCACAAGGAGCACATTAGCCTATTTACACCAATTACTAGACCATGGAAGTGGAACATTTCAATTTTTTTTAGAAATATCACAAAGAGTCACTTTAGGATCTTTACTCTACTTTACTGGCCAAGATAACCCTATTGCAATGTAATATAATGTCTTTTAAATACTCTATAATTAATTTATACTTCACCATGGATCTTATTTTCTTTCTAAAGATCTGTAGGTTACTTGAAATACAAATACAGGAAAATGTTATCTTTTTTTTGTCTCATTCTTCATATACCTTCAGTGCTGAAGGGGTAAATAGATTTCTTGATAAGGCTCAGTGATTTGTTTTGTATAAAGGGATATTTAAGGGTTCTACTATCTAAATTTAATTAGGACACATTAAACGTCATGATAATTTAGAGAAGACCATCTTGGAATGGTACATAATGGGAAAAAGAAAGAGAGGAAGACCAAGGTGAAGATGGCTACAAGACATCGTTGATAATCTGCAAATGGATGCATCAGCAGCAGGCCATCTTGTTTATAAACCAAGAGGCCTACAGGAGGCAAAGTTCCGCAAGGGATATGCAAATTACTGACTGGCTATCTGAATATGACATGTAATTGAAATGAATAATGAAAACAGCCAGTTAAGTCTTTTAAACTTCAGCATTATTAGAGATGCTTTTATGGCAGTGCTGGTAAAGGAATGTATCACATGGCAGTTTCTCAAAACACATTTTGCTGTTAAAAGCACAATCATACAGCAGCATAGGTAAAGAACAAAAATTAAACACAGGAGATTATGGATGTATGGAAAATGATAATGTATGACAGTTTCCTAAATATTGCTCTATACTTTCATTTTTGTAAAATTTGAAATTATACTTTTTAAAATTACTACTGTATGTAAAATAATGGCTACTAGTTTTAGTCCAAGGAAAAAAAAAGTTTTCATGGCATATCCACAGAACTTCCCATCCTTATGGTTTTAGTTTGTGGATGTTCTCTGATCTACTAATGGAACTTAAGAATTGCAGTTTTAATTAGTTTTAAAGCAAATATGTTTGTAACTGCAATAACTGAAGGGGTGTAACCTTACTATCAGTTGTGCTAAAGGTGCTTTGTAAAGTGATTCTGAATAGAATTAAGGATGCAGTGGATGCTCAATGAGAGAAGAACAGGCAGGATTTCGAAAAGGGAGAAGCTGTCTCAACCAGATCTTTACTCTAAGAATAATACTTGAAGAACATATTGAAAAACAGAAATCATTAATCCTGAACTTCATTCATTTATTCATTCATTTGCATGTCCCTTGCAGAACTTTGCCTCCCTAACAGCACTCCTGTAGGCCTCTCAGTTGTGGGCAAGATGGCCTGCTGCTGATGTATCCATTTGTAGATCATCAATGATGTCTTGCAACCATCTTCGCCTTGGTCTTCCTCTCTTTCTTTTTCCCATTATGTACCCTTCCAAGACGGTTTTCTCTAGATTATCATGACGTTTAATGTGTCCAAAATATTTAAGTTTTCTCTCTTTAATCCTCTTTACTAGCCAGCCTTCTTCAACATTAAGTTCTTGTAGTATAGATATATTTATTCTTTTTTGTGTCCATGATATTTGAAGAACTCTTCTGTAGCATTTACATTCAAAGGCATTTATGTGTTTCTTGGCCGTTTTGTTAAGTGTTCAGGTCTCAAAGGCAAATATTGTGATGGGAAAGATGCATGCCCTTAAAAATCTTATTTTTGTAGTTCTGTCTGCTCCTCTCCACAGATTCTTTAGTTGTTTTACTTTCTGAAGAGCAATAGATGTCCTCCTTTTAGTTTCCCTCATTGTATCTCCATTATTAGTAGTGATCCAAGATATTCAAAACTCTCCACTTCTTCCAGTTTTTCCTCATTGATACATATTTCAGTTGCCTTGTTTGTTTTGCCAGTTGTCATCAATTTAGTTTTCTTTGCATTAATTAAGATAGAGGTTTTGCTCTTCACTATTCTTATGGACTGACATAAGTAGTTTTTTGAAGCCAGTTTAGTGGGCATAAAATCCCTTGATGAGGTTGAAAGACTTGCCGAGAACAGGAAAACTTAGCAAACAACTATGTGAGCCCTATGTGATGTTTAATGGCACAGGAAGGATGTAAGAAATATGTTTGTAAAAACTTTTTATAACACTAAGATGAAACACTTCATTGATTTGCAAGTCCTATGCTGTCATGAAGAGATTTTTAAAAAAAACAAAACTATTTCTTCTCAGTTTCAATATCTCCAGTAGATTCTTTTTTTTTTTTTTGCTACTGATTTTACATTTTGAAAAGTATCAGGCAACAAACTGTCTCCTCCTAGATATAAATACTGACCACTTATGAAAATGAAAAATAACCTTACACAAGGCACAATAAATTCTATTATAATTTATAAGAAAACTTAGTAAAACTAACTGAAAAGTTAGGTCACTGATGAATTTTTGTTCACATTTTTCTTTCTTTTTTGATGACATGGAGAAAATATACTTAGCTATGATGCTTAGCTGATGCACATAACTAGCAGAGTTCTACAGCAAAACTGTACAGGAACCTCTTATTGGCCAATCATGTCCACTGTTCACAGTTCAGAGACATGAAATGTGCTTTTCTCCTGCTGTTTGCGAAAATCAATAGCTGCTGCAGTGTGCTATTTGATACTTTGTGTGGCAGACGGCGACTGTAGGATATCAGTTTCTGGTAGCATTTAATTATTTATTAAAAACTGATTGGATTACTTCTGAAAATAATAGAGTAGTAAACCTAATTTAGTGGGCTAATATAAGTAGGTTGAAAAACAGAAAGAGGATAAAGAAGTAAAAATTTAGAAAACAAATAAATAAGGAAATGAGATACTTAAATTTTGAATTCTTATATTTTCTGTCTGTTCCAGAAAATTCCAGAAAAGAATAATTATAATGTGATCCAGAAAGTAATTTGTTGCCGGCTGGTAAAGATCTCCTGAGAACACTAGGAAAATTCACAGAACATAATGTTTAATGATTTTGATTACAATTTTTCTCAACCTACACAAAATATTGTGATGTTTCTTTTTTACATTAAAAAAATAGAATGTCTACTGAAGACTGAGATGATTTGATCATTTTGCTTCTTCAAACAGCAGCTACAGGCTATTTTCCCCACCATGGTTTTAAAATTCATATCATCTCTCCTCATCTTAGCAGCATAGACTACACATATCATCTCTCCTCATCTTAGCAGCATAGACTACACATATCATCTCTCCTCATCTTAGCAGCATAGACTACACATATCATCTCTCCTCATCTTAGCAGCATAGACTACACATATCATCTCTCCTCATCTTAGCAGCATAGACTACACATATCATCTCTCCTCATCTTAGCAGCATAGACTACACATATCTTCTCTTCATTTAAGTTTCTTCACTTTCTCATCCTTGTAGATGAATCTAAAAGTATCTTTTGTCATGCTTGTAGAAGTTTCTTTCGGTGTTATCACCTGACCTTAGAAACAGTCTAATACCATCTAATCCCATCATCCTATCTTTACAATACTCTCTGCAAATTTTCTGAGTCCTGTACCAGAACATTTATTTATTTATTTGTTTGTCTATTTGTTTTTTTTTTCAAATAATTGTAAAAGAATACTCATTTGTCTTGTTGCTGGTCTTCAAAATTATATTTTTTTCAAGGTTCATAGGTAGACAGAATTCACAGACTTGATGGTGCTATGATAGTCACCTATGGTCACTTCAGACATCCTAATATCATAGCCTGCAGTTCTCTTTAATCTTTCATATAGCAAAGCTACAGTCATCTTTGTGTGCAGGATCTTAAGTCAATCTTCTTATTCAGCAGGATAATAGAATAAATGCTTCTTTAAGAATTCATTCAGAGAACTAAATCAGTTATGAAAGTTATCTCAGTTTATTATAAATACACTCTATGGCATCATCATCATCATCAGGTGCCATGCTGACTGGTGTTGGCTATTATGCTTCTCCAGAGTACCCAATCCTTCATGCAGGCTATTAGCTCAGTTGGTGATCTCTTCTCACACCATCCCATCAGACTGTCCAGTATCATTTCTCTTGGTCTTCCTCTGGCTCTTCCTCCCTCTATTTTTCCTGGTGTTACAATATTTTCAATTCCCCCCTCTTCTCATCTTCTCTAGCATGCAGTCAATATTATGTCTTTTTTAAAGTATTATTACAGTCATTCTTACAATGTGAAAAGTATATGAATATTTAATACCATTTTCGGCCATTGGAATATAATCCTTAAATGTGATAAAAGCAGAAAAAAATTTTTAAAAAACAATGAGAACAACCATAGCAGTTTTTCTTAATCATTCTTTATATAGAAAGCTATGATTTTAATTTCTGCTGTAGGATCTCCTACAAAATGGGAGTTGGGCATCAGGCCAACAACCTCATCCTGAGATGGGGAAAAACCCTGCCGTTATGTAGTCTCGCAACAGTTGTAACCGAATATCAAGGTCACCAACTCTGCATGCCGTTGACAAGCATTTGATAGCATACATAGAGATTCAACGTGGAAAATTTTAAGACTATATGGAATACCATCCAAAATTGTCAACATCATTAGAGATCTCTACAATGGATATGTTTGTGTAGTCAAGGCAGAAGAAGGAATGAGTGAATGGTTTCAGATTGAAACAGGCGTGAAACAAGGATGTATATTATCTCTATTGCTTTTTTGGAATTGCCATAGACTTTATAATGAAAAGATGCTGTACAGGTAAAACTGGCATTGACTGGGTACATGGGACCCAAATAGAAGATCTTGATTTTGCTGATGACATAACTCTTATCAGTGACAATGTGAAATCAATGCAGGAAAAAACAGATTTCCTGTCTTCCGTGGCTAGCAAAATAGGTCTTGATATTAACAAAGACAAAACAAAAATAATGAAACTTCCCATTAATCAATAAGGAAAAATATACGTAAAAGGAACAGTTGGTGATGAAGTAAACCAGTTTGCACACCTTGGCAGCTACATAGACCAGGATGGTGACACCAGGAAGGAAGTTAGACTTAGAACTGCAAAAGCAGCATTTTCCTTCAAAAATATTGAGAACATATGGAATTCAAAAGTTATAAGCACAAAAATCAAGTTCAGATTATTCAATTCAAATGTGATATCCACCCTCATTTATGCATGTGAAAGTGGGAAATCAGCTAAAGAAATAGACAAGAAATTAGACTCTTTTGAAAATAAATGCCTAAGGAAAATCAATCAATCAATCAATCAAGTGCCATGCTGAGTGGCACAGGCGATCATTTCTCTCCACCATTCCCTGTCTTTAGACTTGATTATGAGACTTTCTTCCTAGCTACACTGACAGCCCATCCAGCAACTTCTCTCTCTGTCTTCCTCTGTCTCTTCTTCCCTCAATTTTTCCATTTGCCACAATGTGTTCCAATTTTTCCTCTTCTCAGAAAATGTCCTACAAATCTCGCTTGTCTGCATCTGATCTTTGCTGTAATTTGCCTTTTAACTCCAGCCTCTTTTGAGACTTCTTCATTGGTTTTCTTAGCTGTCCATGATATCTTCAACATCCTCCTTATGAACCACATTTCCATGGCCTCCATTTCTCACTGTACTCTCTTATTCATGGACCATGCTTCACATCCATAAAACAAAATTGGCTCGATGTAACATTTAAGTACTTCAAATCTTGTTTCCACTGATATGGATGTGTTGCACAAGATGTTTCTCATTTTCTGGAATGCTGACTTGGCCTGAACACGTCTGCTTTTTATTTCGTTGTGACATTTCCCATCAGTTGTTATAATTGTTCCTAAGTACTTGAATCTATCAACTTGTTCTGAGCCATCGATAGTAATGTTACATTTTGGTGATATTCTTTTCTTTGAGATGACCATCAATTCAGTCTTCTTTTTTATTCATCCTGAGACCTTTACTCTTACTTTCATGAAATATGATATCCAGAAGAGCCTGTAGCTCCCCTTCACATTTAGCAATCAGAACTGTGCTGTCTGCATATCTTAAGTTGTTACGGTTGTACCTGCCAATTGATATTCCTGGCAAGCTCTCTATATTTCTCATTATGTTTTCGCTGTACAAGGAGAAGAGGTCAGGAGATAGGACATATCCTTGTCTCACTCCCAATTTTATGTCTTTGAATGCTCCTATTTGGTTCTCAACCTTCATTGCTGCTGACTGCTGCCAATATATGTTTTTGTTGAGTTTCAGATCTTTCCCATCTATGTTGATGTCTTCCAGCATTCTTATAATTCTGTGCATCTCACTTTATTGAATGGTTTACAGTAGTCTATGAAGCATAAGTATAGGTCCATCTTTACTTCTATTGATCTTTCCATCAATGTTCTCAATATATATATGGCATTACTTGTGCCTTTTCCTTCGACGAAGCCACACTGTTCTCCAGCGATTTCTGGTTTTATTTTGCCCCTGACTCTTCTTATGACAATACGAAGCAGGATTTTGGTAACATGGCTCATAAGACTAATGGTTTGATGGTCTTCACATTCATCTGCACCTTGTTTCTTTGGTAGAGCAATGAAAACTGCATGCAAAAGGTCTGATGAGACATAGTTGCTGTTATAGGTGTCATTCAGCAATCTGGTAATTATTTTTATGCCAAGCTCTCCTAATGCTTCCAATTCTTCTTTGGTGCTTTTATCTGGTTTTATTTTATCTAAGGAAAATACTTGGTATAAAGTGGAAGGAATTCAAGAACAACGCAGAAATAAGACAGATGAGCAAACAACAACCTGTCTCATGGGTAATTAGAAAAAAAAGATGGACATATGTAGGCCATATAATGAGAAGAAACAATCAGAGAATACCAAAACAAGCTATCAAGTGGAGCACAACAGGCCGAAGAAAAAGAGGTCTACCATGTGAAACTCTAAAGAGGACATTGTTAAGAGAAGCCAGTTTAGTGGGCATAACATCCCTTGATGAAGTTGAAAGACTCGCCGAGAACAGGAAAACTTGGCAAACAACTATGTGAGCCATATATGACGTTTAACGCACAGGAAGGATGTAAAATGTAAGATGTAGGATCTCCAGTAACAGAGAACTTTATTCTCTATGCATCTGTCTTCAGAGATCTTTTAATGCAAGCATCAAAGCTTATGGGAAGTAGCTATGCTATCTTTCTTACTTCTCAAAACAGACCTTAAAAAATTCTCAGCAGGCTCCACCACCATAGGAAGATACTGATCCTTATTCTCTTGATTCAGAGGTAGGACAACAGTGTGGTCTTCACAAGTTTTTATGTGCTTACAGTGCTGTGCTGTAGTCATTTCATTTATGCTGTCATCTCCAGTTACTTCATTAATGAGGACTGTTACTGAGTTATACCATTCATGCGTCTGATATTCAATCATTCTGTTAATGATGTCTGTGATTTAATTACAGCCAGCCTAACCAGGCTGCCTAGAAGGAATCACACAGAAAATAAATAATGGCTAAGCTAAGAGGCATGGCAGGAACATCTCATACTTTCATAATGATGACAAAAATCATGAAAAACTCAAAGTTAACAAAAACAAAAGTTCATGCATCTCAGAATGAATATGATGACGGAAGTGGTGCTGATGTCTGTGGTTGTTTTGATGATGACAACTTGAGAAAAAGGCAATAACTAATTATAAAATCTCTCCTTTGACAATAATGTAAAATATTGCTCATTTAACTGAAGCTACACTTTCTTCAGGAGATGCACAGACAGACAGACAATTTTTTAATGTCTTCTCTTGTCTTGTCTCCTTCCTCATATGCCTTTTGGTGTTGAGGGAACAAATAGATGTCTTGATAAGACTCGAGGATTTGCTTCATATAATGGGATATTTAATGCTTCTGTAATTTCCTCTCTTCATCTCCTGCATGGGTGGCCTCTTCCTGCTATCTACACACTTTAGTGTGAATGTTGTCTGTGATATACTGTCTGGTAGTAACCATGTAACAAGGCCAAACTATTTGACTTGCTGTTTCTGATATAGTGTAATACTGGTGTTGCTCCAACCTTTGCCCTGATGGTTTCATATTTGGTCTCTTCTTGTCACATTTGATACTCTCCTTAAACATCTCATTTCTGTCATGATGATTTTTCTGTTGTTTTTGTCTGTTAGCATCCATGTTTGACATTGATAGCATAGCATTGGGAGGAAAATTGTGTTGTACAGTGCTTTTTTTGTTTCAGTTGTGATGTGTTTGTTTTTCAGTGAAGAAGTCATTTGTCTAATGACTTGATTTGCTTTATTGCATCTGTTCTCAATCTCAGCATTAATTGTCTCTGAGGATGATGTTCTGCTACCTAGGTATTTGAAATGTTTCATTTGTTTCAAGGGCTGGTTGTCTATGAAGATCTTTATTTGGATTTCTCCTCTCACTATGGTCATGATTTCTGTTTTTTTCAGCACTGATCTTTATGTTGTAGCTTTGACATGCCCTTGCTAAATTATCCATGTTCTTCTGTAGGTCTTTTTCTGGTGTAGCTATATGTGCTTGATCATCAGCAAAAAGTTCATTTACGGTTCACCTATTGTGTATGTTTTCTGGAAGGTGTTGTGTTTATTGGTATTGTTTCTGGGGTTGGGCTGTTGGGCAGTTTTGTGGTGGAATTTTTACTATGTATGTTAGTTTTTTTGTGGATGTTGTCATTGTATTTTATGAATAGTAAGGTAGATAGCATATAAGTATGTAAAACTAGATATATATTACGTATATGCAAAACCACTGCAGTAAGGCTGTGATAACATAATGAGATTATTAAAAAAATGTAGTAACACCTTTATTGATTAATGTTATTTAACAGGAAGAAACAATGAATAAAGCTGTTATTTTAAGAATAAAGCTTTTTTGTTAATGAACAAAGTGTTCCTGCTTTTTTGAATAACCTAAATCAGAAACAAACTCCATGTGACTATATAGGAAAAACTCCAAATGACAATTTAAGTACAAAATACTTCTATGTATAGTTACAATTACAAGCCTACCCATTATCTCCATTTGCTGGAATTCATTGTCTTCTGGTAGTGAAACAGCTGTATCAAACATTTGCCCTGAGCTGGTCACTTCTTGCATTCTGAAATACATCAAAACAAAAAATGTTGAGCAAACTGAAAAAAAAAGTCTTCATATTCTTTTCAGCAAGTTATCAATTATGGTCTTCAAAACACTGTTTGGCACACCAGTGTGTATACTACATGTTCTGCTCTGTTTAATGTCCATTTTAAAAATCACTGCGATAGAAAGTGTTATTACTGTCCTCAAATGTCTTCATGCTGTCATTAAAATGTAGCAGTCTTCTATACAATTTCCTGCAGTAAACATTCAGTTTTATCTTAAGTGGAACACATTTTTTCTTAATCACAATCTCTTGTGTAAATTAGTGAAGGATGTCTACTTGTTGTAATTAGCAGAACACAAAGCATGGCATCATCAGTGACAAATATACTAAACTGAAACATCATTTTAATTTGCAATGGAGTAAACAGCAAATACAGACTAGCTGTACTGAAACTGACACTAGTTACAGCACAACTGATTTTTTTTTGCTTAACTTTGTTAATGTTTTTCAAACTATAACATATCTTGCAAGCCAACAGTACATTTCATACTACTAAATAAACAGATAAAGGTAAAATTTCCATTTCCACGCCATTAAGGCATATTGGGGAATATGGTGTTAGGCTCTTTATTTTTCATGACCTTCAGCACATGAAAATGTGATGTGGTCAGTATTACACATGGCCACTTTACCTTTCCAGATTTTTCTGGTACCCATTTTTAGAGGCTGAGTGAACCCCGGGGCCTTTTCGGTGTGTACCAGAAAAAAATCCCACTGCAGAGACTGAACCTGGTACCACTGGATTAGTAAACCAAGTGCCTAAACACTCAGCTAACCAGGGCACTTAAATAAATGATAAAAGTAATAATTTGCAATCAGAGAAATTTATAATAAAGTGAACAGACAAGATGCATTTACACAGTCAATCAGTCAGGAAGAACATAGGCCGCCTTATTAAAGCAGTTGTCATTTACAAACTTTCGGAACATTCATCGCAAAGCAAAATAGCCCGAGAAAATATGGATAGAAGCCATGAAAAATGTCTGATAAACAAAAGCAACATATATGCCAGCATAATGAAAGATTTTTTAATGTCCTCAGTAATATTTCATACCATAAAAATGCAAAATACAACCCCCCCTCTCCCCCCACAAAAAACTAACAACAAATTTATATGCAAACATAAAGAAGAGAAAAAAGTTCCCATTTGCAGCATGTAACTGTGCATGCTGGTACTCATTTCAAAATAGGGAAGTAAGGTAAATGAAATGGAAGACTGACAAGCAAAAACATTTATTACACAACACAGAGTTACAGGACAAGGTATTGCTACATAATCTGACAGAAAACACTCACTGCACTACTGTGTTTGTGGACACAATATACTCCACCTCCTTAGTCCATGGATTTCGGAAGCCAAAACATCGAGACTTTAAATGCAGAAATTTTTCATTTTTTACCTTGAATCTATAGACATCCGTTTCTATTTTTTCTTTTGATGACAACACTGAAAGAAAATCAGGATCAGTTTTGTTCTGCATTCAAAGTTTTGTGAATACTGCACATAGGTAATAATAACTTGGTAAAGTTTGCTCTCAAGTTTTGAAAAGATATATTTTGATTACTGCTTTATTTACATTTCTTTTGTATTCACTTTTTTGTTTTTAAATAGAACTCAATATTTTATCTAAAAAGATGAAGTGCTTAATGGAATCTTATTAATTTCTATATGCAAACAGGCAGAACACATAAAGGTAGACCTTTACTTTCTCACAGCCCATATCAACTACAGTCTAAAGAATCACAGTATATGAAAACATGACTTCATTCTTTGGAAAAAAAATGGTTCAAGATATTCAAATTATGGCTTTTTAAACAAGTGAATTTATAGTTAAATGAATTTCACTCCCTGTCTTCTCAGTGTGCAGAAGATTTGAAATTTGGATGAAAGTTTCAGAACTAGCGAAATTTTCTTTTAGCATATAAAACTGTACTTTCTCTGACATTTTACCTTTCCGATGTACTTGACCTAAGGCAGGTATATCATCTTGGTGATAATACTCATAAACAGAAGTACCCAAAAGTTCTTGTGGCAGGTAACCTAAAATAACTGTGGCTCTGAAAAACAATGGACAGTGAAAAGAACAGAGAAAAATGTATTTAAAAAAACTCATCTTATGTGTTCATTAATAATGTGTTCAGAATTTTGCTGAAGACATAGAAGTAGAGATTATCAGACTTACCTATTGGTAATCAGACTTCATTATGACTCATTTGATACAGTGACACAGACCTTTTTCTACTATCCTTTCTTACTCAGGAACCACCAGCTGAATGACTTTCAACATAATGAGATAAATTGGTACTTCCAAACATAATATAGCATTAATATCCAAAATTATAAAGTTGTAACTCAATGCTGTTAAATGGTGCAGAGACATGAATTTTAAAAAATTATGTTTTCAAAATATGGATATGCAGCATAATTTGGCATAATTTAAGGACAGAAACTAATGCCAGTATCTGAAAAAAGGTACGAGTAAAATAAAGATGAGAGAACAAAAAAATTTAAATTATTGGAGTCAGACAGCTCAAAGATCATTTGGAAGAGAAAATTCTAGGAAAACAAGATCATGAAATTAAAAATGATATTGATGGGTAGATAACATTTAAAGATATGCATAAAAAAATCTTGATCAAATGTACCTTCAAGGACTGATTGATTGATTGATTGATTGATCTTTATTTTAAAAGGGTTAAGAATTGGGCAAGCAGGCCCGTCTGATTAAGCTAGGTGGAGGTCCATAGTAGTCAGTCCATTTTTAGTTAAATGAATGCTTCTTTGGCTCACCTTTCATCTACATAAGTAAACTTTCCATCAACATTATGTCGAGACATATACTCCATCGATCGCACTTTGATATGACTGCTCTCTTCTGCCAGGTAAGGGTAAAAGGTAGGCTGTTCTCTCCCAACTGCCACTAAACAGCTCAGGATAGAGCAATCATTGTCAGCCTCACTGTCAGCTTCATCAAGGCCAATCTTCGCTTTGCTCCAAGACTTCAGATAACCAGTACAGTGGATGACTTTATAATTTTTACGTTCTGATGGAACAGAATGTGCCAGATTCAAAATTTGAATATATTTAAATTTAATGTCTGCACACAATGTTCATGAAAAAGGAGAAAAATAATAAGATCTTTATGTCCAGACATATGTGTTCAAAAAGCACACGTGGAGAGATTATGTTAATCAACTGATAGTATGGGACCAGAGATATAATTTCTCATTCATAAAGAATTGACTGTAGACATATTCCAAGTTTCTATGCTCAAAAATGGGTACCTGACATTTATGTTGGTGAACAAAGAGACTCATTTGAAAAGTGAAGACTGTAAAACTTTTCTAATATAGCACTTAGTGTTTCGCATCTGAATTTTCTTACAGCCAATCCATTTGATACAGTCATTAAAAAATAAAACAAAACTATGCTGGATACAATAATATGAAGGCAGATAAAGAGTAGTCAACAGACCTCAAAAGAACTGCATTTCACCAGCATTTCTTCTTCTTCTTCTTCTTTGTTTGCTTCTACCACCAAGACCGCCTCGTGATCCTACTGAATTTATTCCTGTGGTCCTCGATAGGTCCCGTGGTCCCCCTGGGGTCCCCGAAAGGACCACACGAGATCCCCAGAGGACCTCATGAAGTTCAGAGTATCGCAGGGCTTGAGCCTGTGTTCTCGGTGAGTTCAGAAGCGGGACACCGTGGTTTTCGTTGCACCAGTTTAATCTAGAGTTGAACTTTCTCACCGGAAAACCTCGACGTGTTTTCAATATCAGTATATCCCCGCTGGGTGAGTGGACGGTTGCCCATTTAGCCTAGAGTTGGACTTTCTCACTTGAAAACCTCAGCGTGATTAGGATACGCATACATCCCCATCGGGTGTGAGGTGGTTGCCTATCTAGACTGCACTGGTCCAGTGTCTCCGACTTCAGCAGTTTGTGGTCGTGGCTGCTACCTTTCCTAGTTGTGACCAGGACGGAGGTTTTGTCTAGGAGGATGAATCCTCGGCACTAGTAAATTTCATCCTTGGGTTAAGTCGGTTTAGGCGTATTATCCCAGTATGGGCGTGTTCAGGACGTGACCGACCTCTAGAGCGGAGGTACCATGTCATGAGTAATCATCAAGTTTCACTCATGGTTTATGCCGGTTTAGGCATATTTCACCAGTATGGGTGTATATCGGTCGTGACCGGCCTCTAGAGCAGAGGTGCCGTATGAGCAGCTTTCGCTGCGAGACTACTGGACATACCGATTAAACTTCACTTTATCCTTTCCATCATCTTTTCACAGCGGTGCTGCCCGGCAACCCTAGTCGCATTTTCGCATGTTCTTCTTTGGCTGGGAGGAATTTCACTCCACGCGGCATCCGAAGAATCTCGCCAGCAATGTCTTAGTTTAACCCCTGGGTTAAGCCAGTTTAGGCAATCTGCCCCATTTTGGTGAGTATAGGAGAGGCCGACCTCTAGAGCAGAGGTGCCGTAATTTGAGTAGTCCTGACCTCGAGGCTACTGGTCACTTCACTTAATCCTTCACATTTTCCACGACGGCGCTGCGCAGCAACCGTAATCGCATTTTCTTCATTGGCCAGGAGGACTTTCACCTCACGCACGGCAGCTGAAGAATCTCGCCAGCAGCGGTAGATGAGCTACTAAACATGACTCTCATCTACCCGAAACGTCTGGTATTCAGGCGCCAGATATTCGCCTTCGCCCCTTCTCCTGTCAGTTTTAACAGTTCTGCCACGAGAAGGCCAGGAGCTGGCCTTGACTGTCATAGGCTATTTGAGGCGCACGCCTTGGAGACATTTAATTGGAGCGGAGAGCGTATCCCCCACCCACCTCTGGCTATAACAGTCCTTAGAACCACCAGCATTTCAAATGCATACTATAATAATAAAGTAAAACTTTGTGATGCTCACATTTGTATTATTAAAATGAAAATCAGGTCCCTTAGTTAAAATTAAAAATATATAAATCCATTTTTAGATACCATAATTTAAGTGTTGGAAAACCATTTTTAAAAATAAGTACAAAATACAGATTATGACCAAATATATTTAATTCAAACTAGGATATATGTCTTAAGAAAGAAAAGAAACATTCAGAGTTGTGGCACTACCCAAGAAAGCAAAGGTTACAGACTGTTCAGACTTTTGAACTGTAAGTCTAATGAATAAAAAAAAGTAAAGATAGTCCCATAGCATTTCAAATGCCGTAGGGGGTGAAGCGTTAGAGACCTCATTATGCTGGGTCATCAGCGTGTGAGGTAGGGTGACCAGTTCCTTTCCTCGCTGCCTTTACTTCCCAGATTTTCTCTGGTACCCATTTTACGAGGCTGGGTCGACCTCAGGGCCGTATTGGTCGGAAAAAAAATCCCGCTCAGCTGGGGATTCGAACCCTCGACCATTTGGTTGCTAGACGAGTGCTCTAACCACTACGCTAGCCGGCCCACAGTCTAATGAATAATGTGACTAAAATTCTCCTAAAAGTCATCATTGGAAAGAAAAACAAAAACACAACTGATAAAGATCTCAGTGGAGACCAATTTGGTCTTAGGCAGAATAGTGGAACGAGAGAGATGATTCTCTTTTTTTTTCATATAAAAGGTAATCAAGAAGCACATGGAAGCCAAAAGAGTTACATGTTTAGTACAATGTACTAAAGCATGTAAGTAAAAAGGTAAAGGTAACCCTGCCATATCTTAGGGACACATATGATGTTATTGTCCATATTTTCCTTGACCTGTCAGCACACTAAACGGTAGTGTGGCCAGCATCACGCCTGGCTGCCATTACTTTGCTAACTCCAGAAGAAGTCGGGTACCCATTTCAACAGCCTCGTGACTGGGGGTGCCTCTGGCTGGATTCAAACCCCAGACCTTTGCCATGAGAGACTAGTGTACATAACCACTCAGATGCCCAGTAAAGCATGTGGCAGAGTAAAATATGATAAAGTAATAAAACAGTATATCAATCTTAATGAGAAAGACATGTAAATTATAATAAGTCTCTACTGGGAGCAGTCAGCTTCAGGAAGATATGGCACACTGACATCAACAAATGTAGCCAAAAAAAAGAAGGGAGTCAAGCAAGGATATGTTCTGTCTCTATGAAAGAGAGAGAGAGAGTGAGAGAGAGAGAGAGAGAATGAATGAATGAATGAATGATCTTTATTTTTGAAGGGTAAATAATTGGGCACACAGGCCCGTCTTACATTCTGCCCTTCATCACTCAATCTTTCATTCTCCCTACACACTCGATTTAATACAAGTATACAAATTACATTAGGAAAAAAACATATCAAAGGAGTGTAAGATTAAACTATCACATTCAAAGTAAAAGAGAAGAAGTAATTAACCTAATAAAATATCTCTCACACACGCATACACGCACACACACAGACATATACATAAACAAAAATAAAACAAAAATAGAGAGAGAGAAAGCGATCGATCGATCGATGACCATCAACCTTGGAACCAACGCCAGCATGTGATAATGATGATAACATTCAGTTCAAACGTACCCTTTCACCAAGTTTAAGAGTAACTAATTGGACTTCACAGCTTTTACCTGATTTCCGTTTCCGATGGTATGTAGTTTCCATAAGTTCTTTCTTGACTTTCATGGAGGCAGTCAGGTCAGTTGTGACCTTTCCAGCAGACTTCATGTGACAAAAAAATGACCTTCGAGCTCCAGAGCATAAGCGAGTTGGCTTCTGTGGATACTCTGTTTTCACGGGCAACATGGCTGAAAATATAAGAAACTGAAAATCTGATTTAAAAAAACAAACAAACAAACTAACCATCTGAAAAAAGATCTTATTAAGTCCGGTGAAATTATGAAATTAAATGTTAAGAGAATTCAACTAGTCAAGCAGTTAAAATATAGTGGATTTAACGGGAGTTGGAGAGACCAACAGACTGGCACTATTTGTGGAAATAGTATGTTTGTTGCTGTTGGTTTAGTAGCTCCTTTACCGAAGAGACAAAAAGCTTAACGAAATTATCCCCAGCAGTGCTCGATGTCTTAATGTGCATCAAATCAAATGAAGATTTTTCTTAAAAAAATTCCTTTAGAAGCTCTACTTTCTCTGCTCGATCCATTATTGAATACTAACTAATTAAATACCTCTACTTTTTAACACTCAGTTTTTTTTTTTGAAACTTCACATAAATATCTAGAAATTGATGCACTGATCACCAAGCTGGATCCTGTAAAAAAAAAACTTAGAAAAAATACAACTTTGTGGTCATTAATTAAAAAAAATTGTCCCTACGTTTGTTTCAAAGTCTTTAACATTGTGTTATCACAGTTTTACTGCACTGTTTTTTTGTGTATAGTTATAGATTTAGTATATATATGTATATATATATATATATATATATATACATATATATATATACACTTATACCTCAAAACTATTCACGTGTTAGTAAAAAAATACTGCTGTGCGAAGGAAGCCATGATATTAATGAAAGACATATCATCTATTGCGAAAAATAAAAATAAGACATTTGCATTTCCTTGCGGAACTTTGCCACCCTAACAGCTCTCCTGTAGGCCTCTAGGTTGTAACCAAGATGCTCTGCAGCTGATGGGTCCATTCGCAGATAATCAACAATGTCTTGTAGTCATCTTCGCCTTGGTCTTCCTCTCTTTTTCCCATTATGTACCCTTCCAAGACTGTAAATTATTATGACGTTTAATATGTCCAGAATATTTAAGTTTTCTCTGTTTAATTTTTCTTACTAGCCAACCTTCTTCAGTGTTAAGTTATTGTAGTATGGATATATATTTTCTTTTTTGTGTCCATGATATTTGAAGAACTCTTCCGTAGCATTTAAAGGCATTTATGTGTTTCTCAGCTGTTTTGTTAAGTGTCCAGGTCTCAAAGGCATATGTTGCGATGGGAAAGATGCACGCCCTTAAAAATCTTATTTTTGTATACTTCGAACACTAGGAGCATCTCAAAATCCTTCTTGACATCTGTGAAGATATCTTTTATTTTCGTATTATGTAACAAACAGAAGAGCAGAAAGTGCATTTGGCCATTACCAGAACTATTCAGAAAATATGTCAGCAATTTCTGCCTTTTTTAGAAACGCATTAATTTAATATTTATATTTGTTTACACCCTACTTGTATGTTGCTTCTTTATAAAAGAGAAGCTGTGAGTGTGTGAGAAGCTAGAAATGTGACCACAGTACAGCAAATAATGTTAAAGAAATGATCGAAAAATAGCTGTGGATCTGTATAATTCCTAGTTTATGCTTCAAGAAATATTTGTATTGCTGGGAGTTTGAGTGACGAATTTATAAGTTAATGTAAATAACTTGCATGGATAGGTTTGAAAGCAGCGGTTCCCAAACTCTTTTCAGCGTCATTTTAAACCAGCAATGGAATGTGACCCCATGAAACAAAAAAAAATTGAAAACAAAATTAATTTTAGTCAATACGAGGGAGAATTTGAAAAAAAAAGGTAAAGGCTACATATCCTTTAATTCATTCATTCATTTGCATGTCCATTGCGGAACTTTGCCTCCCAAACAGCACTCCTGTAGGCCTCTCGGTTGTGAGCAAGATGGCCTGCTGCTGATGCATCCATTTGCAGATCATCAACGATGTCTTGCAGCCATCTTCGCATTGGTCTTCCTCTCTTTCTTTTTCCCATTATGTACCCTTCCAAGACGGTCTTCTCTAGATTATCATGACGTTTAATGTGTCCAAAATATTTAAGTTTTCTCTCTTTAATCCTCTTTACTAGCCAGCCTTCTTCAATATTAAGTTCTTGTAGTATGGATATATTTGTTCTTTTCTGTGTTCATGATATTCGAAGAACTCTTCTGTAACATTTACATTGTCATCTCCTCCTGTACAGCCATCAGGATTTCAAAACGGTTCTTCACTTCACCGTAGTATATCCTATAAGACAGTGAACAAATTAACATCAAGGTTATATCCCCTCTCCACACAGTTCTCCTTGCAGGTCGATACACTTTCTTGTATCGTTTCACTAGCTTCTTCATTTATTGGGAAAAGAAGCTTTTCAACTGCTCCCGAATCCAGGTCTGCACCGCTTAATTAACCTGACTATCACGGGTAAGCATGTGATCGTGTGGAGTCTCTTTAAATGGACCGAAGGCGGGATAATCGCATGGCTCCTGATCAGGGCTTTTTGGAGGAGGTGGGGGAGATAAGAAATACGTTCAGGCCGTATTACCTCCACCATCGCAGCCGCTGCATGGGGACATGGCTTGTCATAGTGCAGCTAGATTTTTTGGTAGAGGGCTGTTGTTTGAATTTCTTTTTTTTTTACTAGAGAAGAGAGTTTGTTTTTTTCCATTGCATCTGTTGTCTTTAGCTCTGCGGTTCTCAGTGATGGATTCATTTCTGATAACTGGTGACGGCTCACTTCAAAACCCTTGGATCTTCTTACAGCGTTTCAGGAACTGGGTCGTAATCTCCCACACTTCGTTGCGTATGAATATCAGTAAGTTGTGTGGGCACCAAACATGCGCAAATTTTTACAATACCCCACGTCATCATGCACTACGTTATTTGTGGGTCTATAACTAATATCGAAACGTGCATCAAAAGCTGACGAAGTAATCAGACAGTCTTCTTTGGTAAAAACAATACGCGCCCTGTCGATGTGAACTTGTGTGGGTGATGTCGATGTGAACTGGTGTGAGTGACGTCGATGGCCGCCGACCAGATCTAGCTTCATCGTCTACATTTGTTCTTTCATCATTAAATATTTCTGTACATTCATAAACCTTTTTCGTCAAGTCATGCTGTTTTCACTTCCATCATCCTACAGTTAACTTCAGCAGGTTTTACTCCTTCTAACCAAAGAAATTTTAATAAGGCGTGTTGTTCAACAGTGGTGCAATCCCGCATCGGAGCGTCCATATTTATTTGACCTTGGCTTCGTCTAGACTAATGGTAGAGCAGTGAGCTGTGTGAGTTTTAACTACACATCAGCCATTACGAACGTGTTGTACTGCGTCAGTTTCCGTCCGTTTTGGTTACTTGTAATAATTATCACTCGTACTAGTTATTTTAATGTTTAGGTTTTTATAATGCAAGAGGACGTATCTAAAGTCCTTCCATTTTTATTATTTTATCATTATTATTATTATTTTTATAATAACTTAACACAATCTCTATTTTTTTTTTTTGAATTACAATAGACTTCATAATGAAAAAAATGATGCACAGGTAACACAGGTACTGATTGGGTACATGGGACCCAACTAGAAGATCTTGATTTTGCTGATGACATAACTCTTATCAGTAACAATGCAAGAAAAAACAGATATCCTGTCTTCACTGGCTAGCAAAATAGGACTTGAAATTAACAAGGACAAAACAAAAATAAGGAAACTTCCCTTTAATCAAAATGGAAAAATATACGTAGAAGGAACAGCTGTTGAAGAAGTCAATCAATTTGCATACCTTGGCAGCTACGTAGTATCTTATATCCTTCCCGTGCCGTTAAATGTCACATAGGGCTCGCAAAGTATTTCGCCAATTTTTCCTGTCTTCGGCGAGTCTTTTAATCTCATTAAGGGATTTTATGCCTGTTAATTTGACCTCTCTTAACAATGTCCTCTTTAGAGTTTCACGTGGTCTGCCTCTTTTTCTTTGGACTGTTGTGTTCCACTTGATAGCTTGTTTTGGGATTCTCTGATCATTTCTTCTCATCAAGTGACCAACATATGTCCATCTCCTTTTCCTGATCACCCATGAGACTGGTTGCTGTTCAGTCATCTGTCTTATCTCTGCATTGTTCTTGAATTCGTTCCACTTGATGCCGAGTATTTTCCTTAGGCATTTGTTTTCAAAAGAATCTAATTTCTTGTCTATTTCTTTAGTTATTTTCCAGCTTTCACATGCATAAATGACGGTGGATATTACATTTTAATTGAATAGTCTTAATTTGATTTTTGTGCTTATAACTTTTGAATACCATATGTTCTTAAGATTCTTGAAGACCGATGTTGCTTTTGCAATTTTAATTCTAACTTCCTTTCTAGAGTCACCATCTTGGTTTATGTAGCTGCCAAGGTATGCAAATTGGTTGACTTCTTCAATATTTGTCCCTTCTATGTGTATTTTTCCATTTTGATTAAGGGAAATTTTCATTATTTTTGTTTCGAAACGAAACATCTAGCCACAAATGGGTACGAGGTACACACTCGACAAACCGGAAGCAACCCTTAAAGGATACGATGTATCGAATGAGAAATTAATGGCAGGCTTTTGTTTCACGAAATTCCGATATACTTCACAGCCCCTTTCCTAAATTTATGAAAGAGTCATCATCAATGTACAGTTTATATATACCCCACAAACGTAATTGATCATTCAAGAACGGAAATCTTAGATTTCAAAATGTAAATCTCTGAACAAGTGACCTCATTTGTCTGTATTAATGTGTGTTTTTCCCAGGAACCTGAGCCACGGTGTCATTCTAAAAATACATATAAATTATGTAAAATTACAAAAGGTGGATTGGATGAGAAATGAAACTTGTTTTCATTTGTTTATTTACTTTTTAAATGTTTTGTTACTTGAGTACAATGGATAAAATAATCGATGCAACAACAACAACAAAAAAAAAAAGTTAACCTGTCTTCATTAGCTAGGAAAATAGGACTTGAATTTAAGAAGGGAAAAAAAATAATGACACTTCCCATTAATCAAGAAGGGAAAATATACGTAGAAGAAACAGCTGTTGAAGAAGTCAACCAATTTGCATATCTTGGCAGCTACATAGACCAGGATGGTGACACCAGTAAGGAAGTTAGAATTAGAATTGAAAAAGCAGCATAGATCTTTAAGAATCCTGAGAATATATGGCACTTAAAAGTTGTAAGCACAAAAACCAAGGTAAGATTATTCAATTCAAATGTAATATCCACCATCATTTAGGCATGCGAAAGCTGAAAAACAACTAAAGAAACAAACAATAAATTAAAACTTTTGTGAAAACAAATGCCTATAGAAAATCTTATATATCTTACAACCTTCCCGTGCCGTTAAACGTCACATATGGCTCGCAAGGTAATTCGTCAATTTTCACCTATCTTCGGCGAGCTTTTCAACCTCATCAAGGGATTTTATGATTATTAATTTGGGCTCTCTTAACAATGTCCTCTTTAGAGTTTCACGTGGTCTGCCTCTTTTTATTCGGCCTGTTGTGTTCCACTTGATAGCTTGTTTTGGAATTCTCTGATCGTTTCTTCTCATCACGTGACCAACATGTGTCCGTCTCCTTTTCCTGATCACTCATGAGACTGGTTGTTGTTCACTCATCTGTCTTATCTTTGCATTGTTCTTGAATTTGTTCCACTTGATGCCGAGTATTTTCCTTAGGCATTTTGTTTTCAAAAGAGTTTAATTTCTTGTCTATTTCTTTAGTTGTTTTCCAGCTTTCGCAAGCATAAATGAGGGTGGATATTACATATACTTCTACGTATATTTTTCCATTCTGATTAATGAAAGTTTCCTTATTTTTGTTTTGTCCTTGTTAATTTCAAGTCCTATTTTGCTAGCCAATGAAGACAGGATACCTGTTTCTTCTTGCAAGAAATTCACATTGTTACTGATAAGAGTTATGTCATCAGCAAAATCAAGATATTCTAGTTGGGTCACATATACCCAATCAATACCTATGTTACCCGTGCAGCATTTTTTTCATTATGAAGTATATTGCAATTCCAAAAAGCAAAGGAGACAGTATACATCCTTGTTTCACTTGTTTCAATCTGGAACCATTCGCTCATCCCTTCTTCTGTTTTGACTGCACAAACATATTCGTTGTAGAATGATGTTGACAATTTTAGATGGTATTCCATATAAACTTAAAATTCTCTACAATGAATCTATGCTATCAAATGCCATTTTTAAAGTCTATGAAGTTCAGGATTAATGGTTTCTGCTTTTCAATATGTTCTTCAAGTATTATTCTTAGAGTAAAGCTCTGATCGAGACAGCTTCCTCCTTTTCGAAATCCTGTTTGTTCATCTCTCATTGTGGTATCCACTATATCTTTAAGTCTATTCAAAATGACCTTGCAAAATACTTTTGACACAACCGATACTAAAGTTACTCCTATGCAATTGTTACAGTCGCTAAGGTTGGTTTTTTTTTATTTTAACAATGATTCCTTTTTCAATTTATAAGTGACCCTTTCTTCTTTCCAAATCTCATTAAACATTCTCTGTAGTTATCACATGTTGTCACTATTGATAGCTGTTAGTTATGGAAAATACTCGTGTTTAATTTGGAACGAATTCAAGAACAACGTAGAGATAAGGCAGATAAGTGAACAACAACCTGTCTCGTGAGAGATCAGAAAAAGAAAATGGACACATATCGATCATATGATGAGAAGAAACAATCAGAGAATCCCAAAACAAGCTATGTTGTGGAACACAACAGGCCAAAGAAAAAGAGGTCGACCACGTGAAACTCTAAAGAGGACATTATTAAGAGAGGCCAAATGAAGTTGAAAAGCTCGCCGAAAACAGGAAAACTTGGTGAACTACCATGTGAGCACTTTTTTCCGTTTAACGCCACGGAAAGGACGTAATATGTAAGAATGACATAGTTGCTGAAATCCTGTAATTAAATTATGGAACAGGGTATCTGGAACAATACTTCATTGGATTCTAATCTAACCTACATTTTCGCTTCGTCTACAGAAATGTTGACACCTTTCATCTCCTCATGTTCTAGTTATCACCATGAACTTTCTTTCTTTCTTTCGTTCTCTCTCTCTCTGTCTCTCTGTCTCTCTGTCTCTCTCTCTCTCTCTCTCTCTTTCTCTGAAAAAAAAACATGTCTAAGAATTACGGCTTTTTTGTTTTTAATTTAGTCTCTAGTTCGTGCATAGATAAGAATGGCTTAATCAAAATTTTCAAGATATATCTGGTTTATCTGTTCGCAGTTGTACACAGAAGAAAACGACACATTCCTTCATGGGTGTAGCATTCTAAGAAATGAGTCATACCAGTTAGCAGACAGCTTTTTCATACACACGAAGAAGGCATAAATCATGGCTGCAATTATATTAGTAGACAAACAATGCAGACCTGGAATTTTAAAAATCATCAACTGCATCGTTGTTATCATACATTAAGTAATGACCAAAATGAAGAAAAAAGAATATTTGACGTTATATAATACGTAACAAGGTTTAGATGCTCCCTAGCGTGGCTCTCTGGAATCATCATTTATAGTATGGGAAACAAAATCTAAATAGAACGCAGGTAAACTTACCCTAAATGTGAAGCAATGTTTGGAAACGGTGAAGTTCTTTCCTACCATCTAGACAATTAATAAGCCATGAAAGGCTATCACCCATGCACTCTGGACACGTCCATAGGTGCTCTAACCTTCTCTTCAATATCTCCTTCCGCGTACGGTAGCTTATTACATACGAAAACCACACGACGGATAAAGACAAAAAAAAAATAGATGGAAAATTAAACGCTTACTTTTTGTTTGGTATTGCTCATGAAAAAAAAGACGGACACAAAATGAGCCCAGATAGACGTAGGTAAGCACGTAGTCAGACTTTCTGTGTGTGATTCTTGAAAAAGTCTTCTGCCAAAATATTGGATTGTTGTATGTTCTTCATTTTTATACGTGCATATCTTACTTTTTGCCATTCTTGTTTCTGCTCACTTTTCTCACTCTTTTTATTATTTTTTTTGTGTGTGGTAAAATTTGTCGAATGCCTTGGTGTTATCAATGAAGCATAAGTAGAGATCTTTCTGTACTTCCAAAGCTCTTTCTGTTAGTGGTCATAAAGCATAAATGGCATTGTGTGTTCCCTTTCCTTCAACAAATCCAAACTGTTCATCTATTATTTTCATTTTTATCTTTCTCTTTGTTCTTCTCATAATAATTCTCAGAAGTAGCTTCGAAACTATGCGACATGAGAGGCTGATAGTCCGGTGGTCATCACATTCCTTTGCACTTGGTTTCTTTGGTAGTGCTATAAACGTGAATTTAAGCAGGTCACTGGGCATATAACCACTGTTGTAAATGTCATTCAGTAACTTGGTTATTATTTGTATTCCTGTCTCCTCTAGCGCCTCTATTTCTTCTATTGTTATATTATCAGGCCCAGTCGCTTTTCCTTTCTTCATGTGTTTGATGGCATCTATGATTTCATCTTCAAGTATTGGTGGTCCATCACAGTTTTCAGTATCTGGTGTTAATTCTGTTCTTTCTCCTCCATATAGCTCACCGATGTACTCTGTCCACCTGTCCACAATGTCTTATTTTACCTTCTTTTGATTTCAGGTATCCTGTAGTATATTTTGTTTTCCTGCCTGTGAGTTCAATAATTCGCTTGTGCATGTTTTTGTTGTCTTTATTATGAGAGTCCTCTATCTGTCTGCACTGTTCATTTAACCACATTTCTTTTGCTTCTCTGCATTTGCGTCTTATTTCTTTATTTATCTTGTTATATTTTTCCTCGTTATTTTTACTCCTCCTCCTCTTGTCCATCAGTCCTAAGATGTCGTCTGTCATCCATTTATTTTTAGGGGCTTCTTTTTTCGGTGGTATTATCTCCTTAACAGTTTGGTGGGTAGAATCTCTTAACATTGCCCATTGTTCATCTATACTATTTATCTTTGCTATTGCATTGTATCTATTTGTTATAATAACTTTGTATTGTTCTCGTAGTTCTGTATTCAGTTTGATGTTTCTCACTTTTCTGCATGCTTTCTTTAGCTTTATTCTAATTTTTCCACAGAGTGGATCATGGTCACTATTGCAGTCTGCTCCTGGATGATTTTTTGTTGTCAGTAATGCATTCCGGAATCGTTTGTTGATTAATACGTAGTCTATCTGGTTAAAAGTCTTTTTGTCTGGGCTGCACCACGTTGCCAGTCTTCGGGGATGTTGTTTAAACCAGGTGTTTCCTACAACCATGCTATGTATTCTTGCCCATTCATTTAATTTACAACCTCTGTCACTCCTCTCCACCAGTCCATAGTCACCAACGATGTCTGAAGTTATTCCTTTACCAACTTTGGCATTAAAATCTCCCATGACTATGGTAACTTCATGTGACTTTGTGAATTTTAGGGCTGTCTCTATGTCATTATAAAATAGCTGTACATCTTCTTCAGAACTTTCAGATGTTGGAGCGTACACTTGTATAATATTTATGTTTATTGGTTGTCCTTTCAGTTGGTCTAGCAGGACTCGGTCCGAGATGTTCAAATATCCTACAATTGTCCCTGCTGTTTGTTCGTCAAATATTATTCCTACTCCTCGTTCATATTTCTCAGTTCCTGATTATATTATTGCATATTTATCTGAGTTTATCTTCCCTGCACCTGCCCATCTAACTTCACTCATTCCTAATATGTTGATCTTCATCATTTCCATTTCCCTCTTTACACTTTCTAATTTTCCAGCGTTGAATAAAGTTCTAACATTCTATGTTCCTATTTTGAACTTGTTAGTTTTGCCACCAGTAGCTTGATGACGATCTGGCCTCACCTGTGGCTCGTGAGCTGCTCTACCGGACTAGGCTGTTCCAGAGGAACATCCATTAACGTCATTCATGACAAATCTATTACTCTGAATAAGCATAATTGTTCTTGGGAGCTACAACAGTGGTTTCCCGTTGCCTTCTGTTGGTTTGTGTACGGACTCTCCGCTAGCCCTGTCTTACCCGCAAGGCAGCGGGAGCGAGAGGTTTTAAGGCGCCTCTTACCCGCCTGGTACTCCCTTCACTCAGCACCTGAGACACTTTATAGGAGTAGTAGAGCCACCTACTACCCCACCTCGCTCTCCTTACCGCATTGGTCCGCTCTTGCTTATTTGGGTAAATCCTTGTTCACAGGGATCCTCCATATCTGGAGGACTTTCATCATCCGCCACCTGTGACGCGCTGGGTTGGGGATGGTCGACAAGGTGAAACATAATGAAATTATTAAAATGCTTGAAGACATCAGTATAGACGGCAAAAACCTGTGATTGTAAAACATCTATACTGGCAGCAAGAAGCAGCAATTCGAGTTGAAAATAGAATTGGAAAATATCAACCTATAAAACAAGGGGTGCGACAAGGATATATAATATATCTCCATATCTTTTTTTCTCTGTACAGCGAGAATATTATAAGAACGATCATCACAGAACCAGGCATAAAAATTGAAGGATACAATATTAACAATCTTCGGTATGCTGACGACACAGTACTGATAGCTGAGAACCAACAAGACCTGCAAAATCTCTTGGATAAAATCGCCAAAGAAAGTGAACAGAAAAGCTTTCTTAGAACATCAAAAAGACAGAGACTATGGTTATATCTAAGAAACAGAATCCACCAGCATGCAGTATAAAATTAAATGGAACTATTCTAAAGCAGGTGCAGAAATTCAAATACCTTAGAGCAGTAATAACATCAGATGAGAAATGCAGAACAGAAATTAGGAACAGAATAGCCCAAGCAAAGACTGCATTTCAGAGAATGAGAAACATATTATGCAACACATCCTTATCAGTGAATGTTAGAAAACGAGTCCTAAAATCTATATTGAACCTATCTTGTTATATGGAAGTGAATCATGGACAATAGGCAGGTCTGCACAAAAATCATTGGAAGCAGCAGAAATCTGGTTTATTAGAAGAATGTTGCCAATCACCTGGACAGCAAAAACAACTAATGAAGAATGCATGAGAAGAGCTGGAGAGACAAAAATTCTTGTAAAAAAAAAATAAGAGAAAGACAATGTACATTCATAGGACATGGAATGAGAAGTGGGGGCAATGAAAATATTATAACAACATGAAAAATAGAAGGAAGAAGATCAAGAGGAAGACCAAGAGAAATGATACTGGACAGTCTGATGAGATGGTGTGAGAGGAGATCACCAACTGAGCTGATGGCCTGCATGAAGGATCGGGTACTCTGGAGAACCATAATAGCCAACGCTAGTCGGCACGGCACCTGATGATGATGATGATGATGATATAGTAAAACTGAACTATACACCTCCATCTACTTCATATTAGAACCAGTTTTACCGCAGTCGTCATTTCTCGTATCCCTCATAGTAACTGATTACATCCGTTTTTGTTAGTTGATCATTCATCTAAACAATGAGCTCAGCCGAACTGTCACACCAGTGACAGAAGGAAAGGACTATATACGTAAGAAAGACGTAACTTACTTTTGGCATCTATAAGTCTCTCTCGTGGCGTCAGATCGGAAGAAGACAACTGTTCCTTGACCTTGCTGATGTCCCGTGGGTGTAGGATATCAAACAAGCTCTGGCCAATCAGGTCGGACTGAAATAAAAGGCCCTTAAATTTGGTATCAGTACTTCGTAAAACCTATCTGTTGGACACGGTATAATTTAACTGCCTTTTAAATTATATATCACAGAGAACTTTACATGAAATCAAACACTTTGTAGTATTTTTCCATGTTCAGCAAATGTTATTATTTTTACTTCATCCGTTCATCACTGGAATTGATTCTCACATACGCTCACTAGACTCATATGGCATGACAAACGTGCTCTATGAGAGCTATTATTGTGTCAGTGAATGCAATACTAGACACACAGACTTGTCTGTTCTTCTGTTATTTATCTTCCTACTTTTATATTCTTATTCTCTTTCAACATCAATTTCGTAAAGGAGTGACGCTCACATATCGAATTTGATTAAATGTAAAATGAATACAGTTAAATAAATAAAATGCTCCTATTCCCATACTCAGTATTATGAAATTACTTAAGAAACACTTTTTTTTGGTTGGGAGGGGGGGCGCAGTTTGGTGCTGCCATTGAACTATCTACAGATTGTAATATTTCCAAATAGTAATGCTGATGAAATAATAAAGATGTATTCTTTTTTTTTCTGTGCGTAGTCCCGGGGGGGGGGGGGGGGGCTACTGGTATTAAAAAAAACCCAGAGAAAATGTTGTCATTGTGCCTGGAATTGTTGCCTTGTCTTATAACATACACACACCGATGTAGTTAACTTGACTTTGTGGTTTGCTGCATGAATTAGCAAGCACTCTATAGACATCATTTTATCTGGAAATGTGGTGAACAGCTTCTGTTCTGCTCCGACAAGAGCACCAATTTTTGACCCAACAATCTGAGGTTCTGCTTGGCCACATTGTTCAGGTGTTTCTCCTCTTATCCCTCTCGCTTTCTTTGTGCCCAGAATCCTACACAACGAATAATTGTCTAATCCTCTAACGTCCGTCATCTAATGACTCGTTCAAATATTATTTTATTTTGATTCCCCTCATTATAGTTTTAATTAATCTTTGATACCATGCAAGTTTTTTCACGACCTTCTTTTAGTTTTTAATGCTGTATATGATATTCACTCTATGGAAGTGAATGCTGGAAAATCACCAAAACCATAGAAAACAAGTTGAATTCTTTCCAGACTAAATGTTTACGAAGAATTAGAAAAATATTTTGGCCAAACACCATAAGAAATAACATCTTATTGGCAGAAATGCAGATGAAGCCACTGTCAACAATTATTGAGGAAAGACGCTGGCGATGGTTGGGACATGTGCTCCGAATCACTGATAACTCATTACCAAAGACAGCACTGAGATGGACACCACAGGGGAACAGAAGTAAGGGTAGACCAAAAGAGACATGGAGAAGAACAACAGAAAGGATGTTGAGCAACAGAGGGCTCACCTGGACAAGAGCAGAAAAAAAGGCAAAGGACAGGTATTTGTGGAAAACCCTTGCGGAAGCCCCATGTGCCCTGGGCACTTAAGGTTCAGAGAGAGAGAGAGAGAGAGAGAGAGAGAGAGAGAGAGAGAGAGTATAGATATATTTGTTCTTTTTTGTGTCCGTGATATGTGAAGAACTCTTCTGTAGCATTTACATTCAAAGGCATTTATGAGTTTCTCAGCTGTTTTGTTAAGTGTCCAGGTCTCACAGGCATATGTTGCAATGGGAAAGATGCATGCCCTTTAAAAATCTTATTTTTGTAGTTCTATCTGCTCCTCTCCACAGATTCTTTAGTTGTTTTACTTTCTGAAGAGCGATAGATGTCCTCCTTTTAATTTCCCTCATTGTATCTCCATTACTAGTTAGTAGTGATCCAAGCAATACAGAACATCTCTCATAGATGTAAGGGCTTATAGGGGTGCAGATGTCAACAGTGATCACAACCTGTGCATAGGGAAAATAAAACTAAAATTGAAAAGTCAACACAAGAAATCAGTACACAGAAAGATAAACAGCCACAGCCTACAAGAAGAAAATACTAACATTAATTTCAATCAGGAACTTGCCAATCATTCCAAAACACCCAGTGAAGTTGAAGAGATAGGTATAGATGAGTTATGGAATTCTTACAGCACAGCCATAATCACAACAGCAAAAGTAAGCGCTGGACTGGAAAAACCAAATAGAAAAGCATGGATATCAGATAAAACATGGAAGTATATACATGAAAGACGAGCAGTCAAATTAGACATGTTGAATGCAAAAACAGATCATGAAAGAGATTTGGCAAAAGCAAAATACAAAGAAATAGACAAGAAAGTAAAAAGTTCATCTAGAAGGGATAAAAGAGAATACATAGACAATATGGCGAAAGAGGCAGAAAAAGCAGCAAAAACAGGAGACAGGAAAACTTTATACAACATACAAAAGAGGCTAACAGGTACTATTACATCTAAAGAAAGACCAATACTTAGCAAAACTGGAACACTATTAACATCAAATAAAGACCAAAAGCAAAGATGGGCTGAACACTTCCAAGAAATACTTAATCGACCACACCCAAAAGAATTGTTAAACCTTGAAACCGACTAACCAGCCCCACAACTAAATGTCAACCTCTATCTCTCTCTCTCTCTCTGAACCTTAAGTGCCCAGGACACATGGGGCTTCGGCAAGGGTTTTCCACAAATGCCTGTCATTCGCCTTTTTTTCTGCTCTTGCCCAGGTGAGCCCTCTTTTGCTCAACATCCTTTCTGTTGTTCTTCTCCATGTCTCTTTTGGTCTACCCTTACTTCTGTTCCCCTGTGGTGTCCATCTTAGTGTTATTTTTGGTAGTGAGTTGTCAGTCATTCGGCGCACACGTCCCAACCATCGCCAGCGTCTTTCCTCAATAACTGTTGACAGTGGCTTCATCTGCATTTCTGCCAATAAGATGTTATTTCTTATGGTGTTTGGCCAAAATATTTTTCTAATTCTTCGTAAACATTTAGTCTGGAAAGAATTCAACTTGTTTTCTATGGTTTTGGTGATTTTCCAGCATTCACTTCCATAGAGTAGTACACTTAGAACATTACTCTTAAATATCCTGATTTTCATATTTATGCTTAGTTTTTTTTTATTTCCATATAGTCTGCAGCATTGCAAAAGCCTGGTTTGCTCTAGCAAGTCTGCTATTGATGTCCTCTGTGCTGTCTCCATTTTCTACTACTCTGCTGCCAAGGTATACAAATTCGTTGAACTCCTCCACTAACTTGCTATCTACTCTGAGTACATTTCTGTTGTTCACATTTTGCTTCATTAACTTTGTCTTTCCTACGTTGATCTTTAGTCCTATGTTGTTTGCATTCTGAGTTAGCTTGTTTATTTTATCTTGCATATCTTTGTGACTGCTTGATAATAGACAAATGTCGTTGCAAAGTCAAGGTCCTTCAGCACTGTGTCAAGGGTCCATTGTAATCCTCTGCGTTTGTCTGATGTTGCCAAATGTCAACCTAGATGTAATTAAATTGCATGAAATTGAAACAGCAGTGAATTTAATGGCTAACAACAAAGCCTCAGGTGAAGATGAAATAACAGCCGAAATGCTAAAAGCTATCAATAGCGACAACATGAGACAACTACAGAGAATGTTTAACAAGATTTGCAAACAAGAAAAGGTCCCTTCTAATTGGAAGAAAGAAATCATCGTTAAAATACCAAAAAAAAGGGCAACCTTAGTGACTGTAACAACTGGAGAGGAGTAACCTTAATATCAGTTGTGTCAAAAGTATTTTGCAAGGTCATTTTGAATAGACTCAAAGATATAGTGGATACTGCAATGAGAGAAGAACACGCAGGATTTCGAAAAGGGAGAAGCTGTCTAGACCAGATCTTTACTCTCAGAATAATACTTGAAGAACATATTGAAGAGCAGAAACCATTAATACTGAACTTCGTAGATTTTAAAAAGGCATTTGATAGCATACACAGAGATTCATTATGGATAATTTTATGTCTATATGGAATACCATCTAAAACTGTCAACATCATTAAGGACTTATACAATGGATATGTTTGTCAGTCAAGACAGAAGAAGGGATGAGTGAATGGTTCCAGATTGAAACAGGCGTGATACAAGGATGTATACTGTTTCTTTACTTTTTGGGATTACAATAGACTTCATAATGAAAAAATGCTGCACAAGTAACACAGGTATTGATTGGGTATTATGGGACCCAACTAGAAGATCTTGATTTTGCTGATGACATAACTCTTATCAGTAATAATGTGAATTCCATGCAAGAAAAAACAGATAGCTTGTCTTCACTGGCTAGCAAAGTAGGACTTGAAATTAACAAGGACAAAACAAAAATAATGAAAATTCCTCTCAATCAAAATGGAAAAATACACATAGAAGGGACAGATATTGAAGAAGTCAATCAATTTGCATACCGTGGCAGATACATAGACCAGGATGGTGACACTACAAAGGAAGTTAGGATCAGAATTGCAAAAGCAGCATCAATCTTAAAGAATCTTGAGAACATATGGCATTCAACAGTTATAAGCACAAAAACAAAGTTAAGACTATTCAATTCAAATGTAATATCCACCCTCATTTATGCATGCGAAAGCTGGAAAACAACTAAAGAAATAGACAAGAAATTAGACTCTTTTGAAAACAAATTCATTCATTCATTTGCATGTCCATTGCGGAACTTTGCCTCCCAAACAGCACTCCTGTAGGCCTCTCGGTTGTGAGCAAGATGGCCTGCTGCTGTTGCATCCATTTCCAGATCGTCAACGATGTCTTGCAGCCATCTTCGTCTTCGTCTTCGTCTTTTTCTTTTTCCCATTATGTATCCTTCCAATACGGTCTTCTCTAAATTATCATGACGTTTAATGTGTCCAAAATATTTAAGTTTTCTCTCTTTAATCCTCTTCACTAGCCAGCCTTCTTCAATATTAAGCTCTTGTAATATCGATATATTTGTTCTTTTTTGTGTCCACGATATTTGGAGAACTCTTCTGTAGCATTTACATTCAAAAGCGTAATATGTGTTTCTCAGCTGTTTTGTTAAGTGTCCAGGTCTCACAGGCATATGTTGCTATGGGAAAGATGCATGCCCTTAAAAATCTTATTTTTGTAGTTCTGTCTGCTCCTCTCCACAGATTCTTTATTTGTTTTACTTTCTGAAGAGCGATAGATGTCCTTTTAATTTCCCTCATTGTATCTCCATTATTAGTTAGTAGCGATCCAAGATATTAAAAACTCTCCACTTGTTCCAGTTTTTCCTCATTGATACATATTTCAGTTGCCTTGTTTGTTTTGTCAGTTGTCATCAATTTAGTTTTCTTTGCATTAAGATAGACGTTTTGCTCTTCGCTGTTCTTACAGACTGACATAATTAGTTTTTCCATTCCTTTTTGTGTTGTGGACAGTAATACAGTGTCATCAGCTTATCTAATCTCTGGTATTTCATAACCTCCAATTCTTATGGCATCGTAATATTCTTTGTCTACATCTTCTCTAACATTTCTCATTATATTTTCAGTATACAAGTTAAATAAGTAAGGTGACAATATGCACCCCTGACTATGTCAAACCAACTTGTTGTTTCACCATTTATTCTTACTGCTGTTTGTTGGTCTAGATACAGCAGTGATGTTAACTGTATCAAATGTGTTGGAAATCCTATTTTTTCCATTATTTCCCAAAGTTTCTGGTGATGTACACAATCAAATGTTTTTGAGTAGTCTATAAAGGCTAAATACTGATTCACATTAAACTCTCTGCATTTCTCTATTATTAATCTTATATTGAATATATGATTTCTTGATCCTCTTCCTTGCCCGCAATCCAGCTTGGACCATACTGACTTCTTCTTCTATTTTCTTACGAAGTCTACCCATTATGATTTTTAACAGAATTTTACTGGCATGTCTAATCAGGGCAACAGTTCTGTAGTTTGTGCATAATTTTAGGTTACCGTTTTTTTTGACAGTGGTATGAATACAGTTCTTTTCCATTCTTTTTGCCAAATACCTGAATGCCATATCTTTTTCCATAGTGCATGATAGATTGTTGCACATTCCTTTCCTCCTGTTTTAATAAAGTCAGCTGTTATCTCATCACATCCTGGTGATTTACCATTTTTCAGATTCTTTATTGCCCATAAAACGTCTTAAATTGTCGGTTCGGATTCTTTCTCCTCCGATAATAATTCACACTGTAGATTTCTGCTTTCACAGTCGGTTGTTTCATACATTCCTCTGCAATATTCCTTCCATCTTTCTAGAATTTCCTCTGTCTCTGTCAAGGTATTCCACATCTCACCACAAATTACATTTATCTTAGGTGTGACATTTCTCGTCAATGTCTTCATTTTTTAAACATTTCACTATCTCTTCCACACTTCTGATGTTCTTCTATTCTTTCACAACAATTTTGTATGTATTGTTTTTTGTCTTTTCTTATGTTTCTTCTTACTTCTTTTTTAAAAGATATTTCTCGTTGTTACTGTTTATCACTTTTCATTGCGTCTTCATTTGTCTACGTTGTTTTATCAGTTCTAGTGTGCCTGCTGTAATCCATCCATTATTTTGTGATTTCTTTACTGGAACCATGTCTTTAGCTGTTGTTATTAAGATATCTCTAGCCTGCGTAGCCAGTTCATCTGGTGTCATCTCCTCCTGTACATGCATCAGGATTTCGAAACGGTTCCTCACTTCTATAGCGCATTGTTCTGGTATTTTTATAAGATCAAAGCGGAGTGGTCTTGATCCCGAAACTGACTTTTTTAATCTTTATCGTCATGTCTGCTATTAACAACTCATGGTCCGTGTCACAATCAGAACCTGGTAGAGGTTTTGCTTGACCTCCACCTTCTTTGCACTAAAATGTAATCTATTTGATTCCTGGTTTTCCCATCAGGTGATGTCCATGTGTAAAGTCTTCTTGGATGTTGTTTAAAAAGTGTTTAGCAATTATTAGCTCATTTTCCATGCAAAACGCCATTAGATTGTCACCTGCCTCATTTCTATGTCGTGTGCTACATTTCCTTACAACATGTCCTTCATCTTCTGCTCTTTGTGTACCAATCTTTGCATTAAAATCACCCATTACTAATACAATATCATTTTTCCGTACCTGGTCTATTGTCGTTTGAAGTGTGTTATAAAAGTATTCTACATCCTCTTATGCTGCTGACGTAGGTGCATATAAATGGATGATTGTTACGTTTCTAGGAATGCCCTTTAGTCTGATTGTGAGGATTCTATAACTTACTGGACTGTAGCCTTGTAATGCTTTTGATGTTGATTTGTCCAAGTAAAAAGCCACTCCATTCTTTCCTTCTACTTCTCCACCAGAGTATATAAAGATATTATCATTCTCACTCTTAAAGTGTCGTGATCCTTTCCATCGATGTTCACAGATTCCCAAAGTGTGTATCCCCGTTCGTTTTATCTTGTCACTTATTATTTGATACTTTCCCTCATACATACTTCTTACATTCCATGTTCCTACTCTTATTTTTCTTTTTAATTTGATGCAGGGGTTTTCCTTGGTAACACTGTCAGGATTTTGTCCGTCATCACAATTACTAGTACTGACCTCTGTCTCACACTCTTCCCCAGTGTTAAAATTAGATCTATCTGGCCTAGGGGACTCACCACCAGATCTTTTTCCTGTTTGACTTTCCATGTTGCTGTTTGGGTTTCTTGGTATATTTCCAGAAGATAGTTTACCATTGTTTTCCTTCTGGGCAGTGACTGTACTAGTCAGTGATCGTAGGCATTGTCCCTACATTGAGATCATCTGCCTACCATCATAGAATGGTGACCATAACCAACATTATCTGTCGGCTGCTTTTCCATTTCAGCCACCATCTGCTCCCATGGCTTCACGTCACCCTGATCGGGAGGCTATACGGGTACTCCACTTTGCCCAAGGGTGTCCCGTAGACTGGCGGAGGTAAGGAGGCGTCTTACTTCTCCTTTGACAGGTGATAGCCCTTCCCCGCTAACCGTCAGCATAGCATACCAGGACCAATTTCACTGTTCCAGAGTTGCAGGACGATTTAGAAGACAGCGAGAGAGAGAGAGAGAGAGAGAGAGTGAGAGAGAGAGAGAGAGAGAGAGAGAGCTTCTTGGCAGGACCTGGTGGCTGATACCGTTCCAGGACAATTTGGAAACGTGTTACAGATATTAGAGAAAAATAGAGACTCATGCAAACCTCCTTATAGAAATCTACGTCTTCACAACTTGCACGGGGACCTCCTTATGGAAATTTAGATCTTCACAACTTACTCGAGGACTTCCTTATGGAATTCTAGATCTTCACAACTTACAGGGTTCTAAGGACTGTTATAGCCGGAGGTGGGGTAGGGGATACGCTTTCCACTCAAATAAAGTGTCTCCAAGGCGTGCGTCTCAAATAGCCTCTGACAGTCAAGTCCAGCTCGTGGCCTTCTCGTGGCAGAACTGTTTAAACTGATAGGAGAAGGGACGAAGGCAAATATCTGGTGTCTGAAAACCAGACGTTTAGGGTAGATGAGAGTCATGTTTGGTAGCTCATCTACCGCTGCTGGCGAGATTCTTCAGCTGCCGTGCGTGAGGTGATAATTCTCCCGGCCTATGAAAAAAGGTGCGATTGGGGTCGCCACGCGGGGCCACTGTAGAAAAAGTGAAAGAAAGGATTAAGTGAAGTAATCAGTAGTCTCGAGGTCAGGACTGCTTAAATCACGGCACCTCTTCTCTGGAGATCGGCCACGTCCTATGTGCACTCATACCGGGCGAATTGCCTGAATCGGCTTAACACAGGGGTTAAGACACTGCTGGCAGGATTCTTCGGATGCCGCGCGTGGAGTGAAACTCCTCCCGGCCAATGAAGAAAATGCGAAAATGCAATTAGGGTTGCCATGCGGCGCCGATGTGAAAAGGTGATGGAAAGGATAAAGTAAAGGTTAATCGGTATGTCCAGTATTCTCGCGGCGAGAGCTGCTCATACCACGACACCTCTGCTCTAGAGGCCGACCACTTCCGCTATACACCCATACTGGTGAATATATGCCTAAACCGGCTTAAACCAGGGTTGAAACTTGATGGCTACTCATGACACGGTACCTCCGGTCTAGAGGTCGGTCACGTCCTGAACACGCCCATACTTGGATAATATGTCTAAACCGGCTCAACCCAGGGGTGAAACTTACTAGTGGCGAGGATTCGTCCTCCTGGACAAAAGCTCCGTCCTGGTCACAACTAGGAAGGGTAGCGGCCACGACCACAAAATGCTGAAGTCGGAGACACTGGACAAGTGCAGTCTAGATAGACAACCATCTCTCACCCGGCGGGGATGTATGTGTATCCTAATCACGCGAGGTTTTCCTATGAGAAAGTCCAACGCTGGACTAAATGGGCAACCACCTCTCACCTGGCGGGGATACACCTGTATCCCAAAACACGTCGTGATTTTCCAGTGAGAAAGTCCAACTCTAGCCTGGATGGGCAACCACCTCTCATCCATCGGGGATTACTGATATTGAAAACACGTCGAGGTTTTCCGATGAGAAAGTCCAACTCTAGATTAAACTGGTGCAACGAAAACCACAGTGTCATGCATTCCGCTTCTGAGATCCACCGAGAATACAGGTTCAAGCCCTGTGATACTCTGAACGTCTTGTAGTCCTCTCGGGGACCACAGGGGGACCACAGGACCTATCGAGGACCACAGGAGTAAATTCAGTAGGATCACGGGGCGGTCTTGGTGGTAGATGCGAACAAAGAAGAAGAAGAAAAAGACAATTTACACGGGGACCTCATTTTGGAAATCTAGATCTTCACAACCTACACGAGAAGCTGAGAAGAAGACGGAGAGAACGATAGAGAGAGAGAGAGAGAGAGAGAGAGAGGGAGAGAGAGAGAGGGAGAGAGAGAGGGAGAGAGGGAGAGAGAGAGGGAGGGAGAGAGAGAGAGAGCTTGCAAAACCGGGGTTTAGAAAACGAGTAAATAGTGGACCGAAATAAACAGACATAAAAGACAGATAATGATAGCGTGTGGAAACAGTTTACTGAAGATGCAGGGATATGGAAGAATTGTTAGGATGTAACTCCTTCACGAACTGGATCAAAGAACTGGTTGCGGCTCTGCCAAGCATTGTTGTAGTGAGAAGCATTTTTCATTGATGACTCCAAACGAAACTGAACTTGCGTAATTGGCCACATTTGGCCACCTACAAAACATGTTTGTGTTACAAGATACAGTCCCTTTGAATGTATCGTGATCATCTAATGAAATATTCTTCTACAGTCTCTTTATCGTATTCGACTAATGAAATCTTCTTGCATAGGCTCATATCGTATTCAACAAATGAAATATTTTTCGTAAAGTCTCTTTGATTGTATCATATTCGACTAATGAAATCTTCCTCTGTAGTGTCTCTGATTGTATCATATTCGACTAATGAAATCTTTTTTGTATAGTCTCTTTGGTTGTATCATATTTGACTAACGAAATCTTCTTGTATAGTATCTTTGATTGTATCATATTCGACTAATGAAATCTTTTTTGTATAGTCTCTTTGGTTGTATCATATTCGACTAACGAAATCTTCTTGTGTAGTCTCTTTGATTGTATCATATTCGACTAATGAAATCTTGAAGATTTGAAAATGGAGAGGACAAAAAGGTGTAAAAGAGGAAATTTAGAGAAAAAAAGAAACAAACGATACAAATCACAGAAATGCATGTTTTTAACCAGATTAGTGACAAATATAAATTGACACCCGTCAGATATTCTGGTTTTTTTTTCCTTCTTTAATGAACAAAAATTATTGCAAATTTTTTCATGTGATATTAATTAAAATGACATGTGCTCGGCTCGATTCCATATTTCTTCTTTGAAATCCTGTTAGTTTCTTGAAAAGAGTTGGCTCTTGTTATTTCTGTTTTTACATTTCCACATAGGGTCAAAAGAAAAGAGTAGCTCATGTTGTTCAAGAGTAATCTAGTAGGCATTAGAAGAAGCAGATGTCATAAAAATAAAAACCATCGTGATCACAAGGGCAGGACAGGAGTTAAGTCTCAGTGAATAATGTTTTATTTTACTAACAACTACATTCTTGTTACTACACTACAACCTGACTATGGATTGAAGTTTTTCATTGGGGACGGAGATTGACCAGAAGCTGGTTTCTTATGTCTCTAATCTATCATTTTAGTTCATTCTGGCTCCAGTATGATATCCGTGCCAAAGATCTTGATCATGTTGAGATTTTGAAGTTTAAAAAAAAACGGATATTAAAAATATAGAAACTAATGTTTGTTTCACTTTGCCCCTTCAGCTTTGATTTATTGCCATAAATGCTAAAAATAGATATCGCATCCTTTCATCTGTGTTGTTTGATTACAAAAACTGTTCTTGTGTCTTGTGGGTCGCCTTCGGTGGAACTTGAAGCAAGTAGTTAGAACGCAAAGACGGCAAATAGTGCTTGAGAAATCTAGTAGACAAGATACTGTAAAACCATTACTAATAACAACAATTACTAAAGAAATAGTTATATTTTCATGTTTTGACTCATAAATGTCGAAACTTTAGTGTGTGGAAAAATAACTAATACCATTATCCACAGTTACACAAAAGGCCACAATTCTTTCTATCTCCAGTAAGACCTTGTTTGGAAGGTGTAAGAAGAGAATCGTATAAATATCTTTTCAGACACGTCATGATTTCTGCCGTAACTTTTCACCGTTATTTACCTACAGACGACTCGAGACAAATATTCTGACAGTGGCTTCATTTGTATGGGAAACAAAAAATACAAAACATGTTGACTCCTTGAAAATATATTGCTGAAATGTTTTGTAAAAGTTGCATAAATTTTACGGTGCATTCTGTAATTACCGACTGTAAAAATAATGATCTGTTATGTTACGGAAACTCCGCAATAACTTCAGTGCCTCCGCCATAACATAACTGAAACAAAAACATTGGTTGAATTATCCACTGAAAAAATAACGCTAATTCCAGTCGAACGTTCCAGTAAAAACATTCAGCAAGTTTATCTTTCTTGAGGAAGGAACCCTGAATATCTCGATATATTTATGGGATATTATTTCAGGATTTTATCTTGAGAAGTATTTTTTTTAAAATCTAGAAGTTATTTGTTATTCTTGCAGTTAACCTGACAGTGACTAATGTGACTTCGTCGTGGCCGTGGCAGAACAGAATCTTGTATGGGATGAATTCTTTGATTTACGTCCAGGTAGATTTACGGTATTTCCACTATACTTTTATCATATTCGACCGAATTCAACGGTGTCTGTTTATGTTTATACATCTTTTTTTTTTTTGTTTCAGAAAAGCTGAGCTCAAACTTGGTTAACGTTCTTTGCTTTTATTATTATTATTACTCCAAGAAGAAAAGAAAGATAATGTTTTAAAAGGAGCACTCGGAATCCGAGCAAAAGCACGGAGATAGAGAGTAAACTGCATGAGAATGAGACTAATACTGGGTCTCGATTTGCCAGACAGATGGGGTTTGGGTTGAAGCTTTTAAAACAATGATATAAAACAAGAAATAAGCAATTGCTAATTCAAATAGCAATCACCTTGTCAGTGAGCAGTCATCTTGTCAGTCAGCAGTCATTTTGCCAATCCTCCCAAAAACTTATTCCACAAACTAAACAAAACACCCACCTGGTCATAACCATATCCCACCTCCTCATGGTGCACCTGGAATCAGGCTGCTGTGTCACTGTTTACCTGATCACCGGGGCAGTGATTAACATGTTTCTCCGATGGTGGAGCCTGCTGAGTAGCCTGATCCTTGAACTCGCTGCAGGTATTTGGGAAAATCGGTGTAATCACCTCTTACCCAACTCTGCGTTAGCTCTTCAGGCGCTGCCACGTGCCAGCTACACAGACCTTAAGATTACTCTTACATGGACTTCCGGCAACAGCGCATTCACATCTACACCAGGATCGAACGACAGGTACAGCACTACAAAAAAAACGACACATCGAGCGACAGGTACAGCACTACAAAAAACGACACATCGAACGAAAGGTACAGCACTACAAAAAACGACACATCGAACGAAAGGTACAGCACTACAAAAAAACGACACATCGAACGACAAGTATAGCAATACAAAAAAAACGACACATCGAACGACAAGTACAGCAATACAAAAAACGACACATCGAACGACAGGTACAGCACTACAAAAAACGACACATCGAACGACAAGTACAGCAATACAAAAAAAAATGACATTACGAATGACAATTATACCACAAAAACCCTCACAACATATCGAACGAAAAGTACAACCCCCCCCCCCCCCCCCCACAACATATCGAATGAAAAGTACAACACCCCCCCCCCCCCCACAACATATCGAACGAAAAGTACAACACCCCCCCCCCCACAACATATCGAACGAAAAGTACAACACCCCCCCCCCCCTCCAAAAAAAAACCGACAGCATGATCAAGTACACCAAGGAAAAATATGACGTATAGACATACTGAACGACAAGTACACCATGGGAAAAAAAAGAAACGAGATATTTAAAAATTAGGCCATGACAAAAAAAGAAAAGACATTTTGAACAAGTACACTAGGACAAAAACAAAAAAAAAGTAACGACATATCGAACGACAAGTACACCAGGCAGAGTTTGAAAGTCAAATCATACAATATCAGCCCTGTCTTCGCCGACGGAGGCAAAGAATCCACTTCATCAAGTCATTTTTACTATTTGGGTTAATAAAAAAAACCCACCACAGATGTTTCCTACCGGCAAGGTTTGCTGATTGTGCTAGGCCATTTTGTACGGCTATTAGTGTATCCAGTCAGTTCTTTTGTCCATTTTTCTTTCCCCTGTACCACTTGGCCAGGCCGATGTACCACTTGGCCAGGCCGATGTACCACTTGGCCAGCCCGATGTACCACTTGGCCAGCCCGATTAGAAGTTCTTTTCCTTTCAGCCCTCCTCTCTTTCAACGGAATAAAGTCCAGTTTTCCCTCTGTCCATCATGTTTATCTTCTGTTTCTTTTGTGACACATCTAACGATTTTTTTTAAACGGTATTAATTCCACAACCCCCACACCCCAGGCTGGTTTCACTCATACCCGTGAAAGTTCAGTGATTCAGCCACACGCGCCACAGATTTGTATGTGAAATTCACTGTTTCAGAATTATTGCTGACATGAAAATGAAGGTCGACCGCGACAAAACGCATAACGCCGGAGCAAGATTACATTACTTCACATATGAGGTATTCATTTCACGCATCTTTTAGCATAACATTACATTACATTACTCGTATTAGAATTAATGTAAAAACAGCCCCAGAAAGCTGAAGCTGTGCTGACCTAAGAATCGTGTTAAAATAATAATTCAAAACGAAATAAAGTTCTCTTAACTTTCATTTTCGCTTTGACATTTCAAAAGTCAGAACGTAAACATCATAATTTAATGGGCGCTGCTTCATATTTTTCTTGTTCTGTCTGTGGTGTATCATACGGGATGGTGCATAAACACTTGACGGTTTTCAAAATGAAATAATTAGCCATCACTTTGTGCTAATGGAAGTTTAAAATAGTGCTCTAATGATCGAAAAGGAAGATCTTGAATAGAAAATTATTAACTCTTACAACTTGTATTATCCATTTTAAAATCATGTCTTTCAAATGGTCTCTGTTACACTGCACACACTTTTGAAGTCGATTTCGGAAGCTGAGCATATTCTGTGCGATGTTTTCAGTATCTTGTGTTTATGCACTGTTTGAGACCATTCAGTGAGAGACAGGTTTTGTAGTGTACACAACACCTTTTAAGTAACTGCAGAGGACAATGTATGAGAAGAGCTGGAGAGACAAAAAAACCTTGTCAGAAAGATAAGAGAGAGACAATGTACTTTCATAGGACATGCAATGAGAAGAGGGGGCATTGAAAATATTATAACAACAGGAAAAATAGAAGGAAGAAGATCAAGAGGAAGACCAAGAGAAATGATACTGGACAGTCTGACGGGATGGTGTGAGAGGAGATCACCAACTGAACTGATGGCCTGCATGAAGGATCGGGTACTCTGGAGAAGCATAATAGCCAACGCCAGTCGGCACGGCACCTGATGATGATGATGATGAGAGGACAAATAAGTCTTGAGATGAAATGTCCGGAGAATATGAACGCCAATTTACATCTCCAAATCTTGACATGCCCCTCAAACAAGTTACACACAGCTGCCGTGCTCACACGCGCAATGTGCGCTGTAGCCTTGTTTTGCTGGAACCATAAGTTCTCTCGCTCAGAGATAGCACTGATTCTTAGGGCGAAGAAGTTGATGATCATGTATGTGCAGCGTTCGGCATTCACTGTATTTAAGCAATGATCTTCAAAAAAGTAAGGTCCAGTTATGCGGGACAAAACACACCAAACAGGTTAGCTTCGGACTATGCAAAGACCGTTGATGAAACTCACGGGAGATTTAAACTGTTAAGTAACGGCAATTTAACCGCATCGTCAACATGGAAATGTGCTTCATGCGAAAGATTAAGCGTGGTTGTACTTCTTTCAAAAATATGGGGAACTTCAGCCTTGTCAATTAAATTGAAAATCAGAGTATTTAACATCATGATAAAGCCCATTCTGCTATACGGTTCAGAAACTTGGAGAACTGCTGTTACGATCATGAAACGAATCCAGACATTTATTAACACATGCCTTAGAAGGATTCTACAAATACGATGGCCAGATACCATAAGTAACCAAGAACTGCAGCAGAGAACAGGCCAGCAACCAGTGGAAGACGACATCCTACGAAGAAGATGGGAATGGATCGGACACACCTACGGAAATCCACATCCAGCACTACAAAGCAAGCCCTAACATGGAACCCACAGGGTAAAAGGAGGAGAGGGAGACCAAGGAACTCCTGGCGCCGAAGTCTGGACACGGACATCAAAATAATGAACCAGACATGGAGACAGTTGGAAAGAGTGGCCCAGGACCGAACTGCCTGGCGAGCTCTTGTTGGCGGCCTATGCTCCACGAGGGGTCAGAGGCATAGATAGATAGATAGATAGATAGATAGATAGATAGATAGATAGATAGATAGATAGATAGATAGATAGATAGATAGATAGATAGATAGATAGATAGATAGATAGATAGATAGTACTTCTTTCAACAGCGAGTGTACTGCATTAATATTGTAGGAATGGAAATATAATTCTAAGTAACCTGGAAGCAATTCAGAGCTGCTGCATGTTTTGTAATGGACCTCCTTGGACATTAAACACTCGAGCGGTGTTTTCCTCTGTACGAACAAGATCTTCATCGACAAGGTGGTTTTATATGAATAATAAAACTTTCTTCTCGAAATTTCGGAACCTACTTAGGAATAGTGTTGTCTGATGGGGTATCGAAACTGCCTGCAAAACTTTCAATGGATAGCCGTTACAGATCTTATTCGAATAAATAACTCATTGGCAGCTATATGATCGTCTTATATCTTATATCTTATATCCTTCCCGTGCCGTTAAACGTCACATAGGGCTCGCAAAGTAGTTCGCCAATTTTTTCTATATTCGGCGAGTCCTTCAACCTCATCAAATGATTTTATGCCTGTTAATTTGGCCTCTCTTAACAATGTCCTCTTCAGAGTTTCACTCGGTCTGCCTCTTTTTCTTGGCCTGTTGTGTTCCACTTGATAGCTTGGTTTGGGATTCTCTGACTATTTCTTCTCATCACGTGACCAACATATGTCCATCTCCTTTTCTTGATCACCCATGAGACTGGTTGTTGTTCAGTCATCAGTCTTATCTCTGCATTGTTCTTGAATTCGTTCCACTTGATGCCGAGTATTGTCCTTAGGCATTTGTTTTCAAAAGAGTCTAATTGCTTGTCTATTCCTTTAGTTGTTTTCCAGCTTTCGCATGCATAATTGAGGGTGGATATTACATTTGAATTGAATAGTCTTAACTTGGTTTTTGTGCTTATAATTTTTGAATGCCATATGTTCTCAAGATTCTTGAAGATCGATGCTGTTTTTGCAATTCTAACTTCCTTTCTGATGTCGCCATCCTGGTCTATGTAGCTGCCAAGGTATGCAAATTGATTGACTTCTTCAATATCTGTCCGTTCTATGTGTATTTTTCCATTTTGATTAAGGGGAATTTTTATTATTTCTGTTTTGTCCTTGTTAATTTCAAGTCCTATTTTGCTAGCCAGTGAAGACAGGCTATCTGTTTTTTCTTGCATGGAATTCACATTGTTACTGATAAGAGTTATGTCATCAGCAAAATCAAGATCTTCTAGTTTGGCCCCATGTACCCAATCAATACCTGTATTACCTGTGCAGCAGTTTTTTTTCATTATGAAGTTTATTGTAATTCCAAAAAGTAAAGAGACAGTATACATCTTTGTTTCACACCTGTTTCAGTCTAGAACTATTCACTCATCCCTTCTTCTGTCTTGACTGCCCAAACATATCCATTGTAGAAGTCCTTAATGATGTTGACAATTTTAGATGGTATTCCATATAGACTTAAAATTCTCCATAATGAATCTCTTTTCAGTAATAATGGTTTCTGCTTTTAAATATGCTCTTCAACAGATCTGGTCGAGACAGCTTCTCCCTTTTCGAAATCCTGCGTGTTCTTCTCTCATTGCAGTATCCACTATATCTTTAAGTCTATTCAAAATGACCTTGCAAAATGCTTTTGACACAACTGATATTAAGGTTACTCCTCTCCAATTGTTACAGTCACTAAAGTTGCCTTTTTTGGTATTTTAACAATGATTCCTTTTTTACATTTAGAAGGGACCTTTTCTTCTTTCCAAATCTTGTTAAATATTCTCTGTAGTTGTCTCATGTTGTCACTATTGATAGCTTTTAGCATTTCGGGTGTTATTTCATCTTCAACTGCAGCTTTTTTGTTAGCCATTAAATTCACTGCTGTTTCAATTTCATGCAATTTAATTTCATCTAGGTTGACATTTAGTTGTGAGGCCGGTAAGTCATGCATGGGTATATATTCAAATCATGTCTAGGAAATGGGGGTGGATTGGTCACACTCTAAGGAAACCCGACACCAGCATAGCAAAGACAGGTACTGACATGGAATCCTCAAGGAAACAGAAAACAAGGAAGACCTAGACTTACTTGGAGAAGAGAACTTATGGCAGTGCTCAGAGACAAGGGATACACACGGAAGAAAGTAGAGAATAAATCCAAGAACAAGGATGATTGGAGAGCCTTTATCCGTGGCGCCTAAGCTCTCAAAGGATGATGATGATGATGATGAGTATATATTTAGACATAGATTGGATAGACCTGGCTCTGTTGGTGGTCTGAGGAAGTTGGTTCATTACATTCAGGGCATGCCCATAAGTGCTCTGCATTCGACATCAGGATGTCCTTTAATGTTTTGGCTGATACAATATATTTTTTTTTGTTGCACATTGTTCATTTTCTAGCACACAACTGGGATTTGCTTCCATTTCTTCTGAGGATGTTGAGGCAGTCGTGGTGTGTACTTATGAGGAAAGTCTTTTGCGCAGATTCTTCGATTTGCTGCTTGAAAGATTGATATGCGTCTTGTTTGTCCAAAACGATATTTCCTGGAAGGCTATCTCTTGCTACCAACAAAGCTTGACAGTCAAGGGCAGTATATCCATGTGAATTTGTGGATTTGCGTTTTGGATATTATGTCCAACCTCTCGTTTCTAAGGGTACAGTGTTCTATCTTTCTTAATAGACTTCGAGAAGCCGTGATGACTGTAGTTCGTTGTACTTTATGGGTCATCAGTCAGTTATTGGCTGTCTTCCATTCTTACTACATAACTCAGTCATGTGTTTGCTGTCATAGTTACGAACTACAGATTTCTCTTTCAGTTCTGGCTTACAGACTCAGTTATTATATACTCTGATGGGACAAAATATTCTTAAAATTCAAATTGTTGTACTTCGTTATACAACTAAAAAAAAAAAAACGTGTGAAAATTGTGCCCATTTCCATAGTTACTTTTACCACCTGTGGAAAGAAGCAACCGAAGACTAGCGAAACGTGAAGCCAGAATAATGGCTCTTAAACATTCACAATTTATTGGCTTTGGATATTTTTTTTAAAATCGGAGTTGAACAGCTCCTCAAAGGAACAAAAATAGATAAGTTCTCTAGCAGATTTAGACCAAAACTGAAATTTGTTCTGATAATTAAGAGGTATATCTGTGGGAAAACCGGTTGTCTAAAATTAGTTCTGATAATTAAGAGGTAGTTGTGGGAAAACCGGTTGTCTAAAATTAGTTCTGATAATTAAGAGGTAGCTGTGGGAAAACCGGTTGTCTATTTCTAAAGTAGATTGGTGCGAATTTCCTCTAAATTATCTTTGTAAAGAAATCTTAGTATAAAAAAGTAAGCAATTTTAGACAGACATTACGTATCAATCTAAACTGGCCAAACATGTTAATGTGTTTCAGGCAGACATTATGTACCAAGATAAATTAGGTACACATTTAGGCAAACATTACGTATCAAGTTAAACTGAGTAAAAACTGCTGATGTGTTCTCTCATGCCATCAAATTTAGAACTAAAAACTAACAAAACCAAAGCTTACCTGCGAGTACTGCAAGATGGCCCTTACCGACTCTGACACGTACAGAATCCTGCCTCGGTCACAGCCGACAACAAAGAGAAACCCATCGGCCAGCTGGGAATTCGGGGTAAAGAAATAAATCAATAGGAAAAATAACACATACAAGAGGAAAGTCGAATACGCCCATAACGGTCGTGTGATTATAAAGCGTGATTTTCTTGTGATTTTCTTGTGATTATAAAGCGTGATTTTCTTGTGATTATAAAGCGTGATTTTCTTGTGATTATAAAGCGTGATTTCTTTAACTTAATCGTGAGGAAGGATAGAATAGTAAAAGAGGGATTAAACTAGAAAAAAAAAGGATTGGAAGACTTAAATGCATATGGAGAAGAGTATTCTAGACAGAATTCCAAATCGCTGGAAAGACGAAGTGGGATAATCAGAGGTTCTCAGAGACTAGAAGGATTAGGCATTTGTTCTTCAGTTTTATATTACCTATTTAAATCCCAAACGGAATATGAACGTTTTGAAATTGAACAGACTCCGCTGGTTGGGCCATGTAAAAAGAATGGAGGAGAACAGACAAACGAAAATGATGTATGCACAAGAGATGAGGGAAACAAGACCAAGGGATAGACCAAGACAGAGACGGAAAGACAACATAGAAGAGGATATAAAAGAAATTGGTGTCACCAACTGGAGAGAGAAGATTAGGAATAGAGAGGAATGGAGGCGAGCTTTATCTGCAGCAATGAGCCTTAATGGCTGGAAGCTGAAGAAGAAGAAGAAGAAGCTGAATATTACCATTTAAGTTTTTATAGCCTATAGTTGTTGTTGTCGTTGATGATGATGATGATGATGATGGTGGCAGTGAAAGGTTTCGTTATTATGTGAGAAATATAAGTTGTTTTTTTTTTTTACAATCTTTCGAATAAATGTCATGAAATAGGATATGGAGTGGGCAGACCAAAAGAGTACACTTCTTAACAGGCTACACTATAATGAGGAATGATGAAGATGATGATAACCCTGTATGTCTGCCGAAAGTGAGCTCTAAACTGGCCAGGTACACTCAGCTAATATAAGGCATACACTAACAAACTAAACGATTGTGTGCGTGTATTTGTAATCTCGGGATTTTTCACTTCTCGCGTACATTTCCGTGAACATGCGGACATAATGGATGCCAAGTTCGTGTGATGTCGTTTCTCTTTAGTTCTAACCATTCACAAGGAAAAGCAAACCTCGGGTACAAAGATGGATTATTAGTCTGACTAAATATTTTTGCATGTATCTACAGAGAAGAGTATTGAATACTGGGGAAAGATAAGACGCAAGACATAGTCTTATGTCCTTAATAATTTTAAATACATGAATCTTTCCTTCAGAAACGCCAGGAACTCTGAAATGGAAATAGGAATAATGATGAAATGGCGATGAGCAGAAAGCATTCACTGGACCGCGTCCTTATGAGCACAGATCTAATGGTGAGATAAATCTCAAGAGAGAGATATACTGAGGCAGCATCTAAATATAAAGAGACAGATGTGTATGCTTGATTTTAGGGAAAAAAAGATAGAAAGAGCGAGGAAAGTGGACAGAAACTGGAGTGGTAGAAAAAACGAGTAGGTATCAATGAAGAAAATACAACGATCGAATATTTCAGCAAAATGTCTTTGCCACATCCCTCATACAAAAACAACACAACAAAGAAAAGCATGACAAATAAATGAAGAAATAACACTTCGATCTTTGGATTCCTCTCTCGTGCTGCCAACTTTACTCCTCTTTCTATCGTGTTGTGAAAGTAAACCCTACACCCTCTGTCTATCTCTATTGCTAGAATCAGTTTTATTCCTGTCCTTATTTCTCTTTTCCCTTATCATCTAAATCAGTGATTCCCATTCTTTTCACATTCAAGGATCACGAAAACAACTACAATATAAATTGCGGACCATCAGCTTATAGACAATACCACAGTGTCATGAACCCTAACAGGGTGGGAGCCATTGATCTGAATATAGCAGATGAAATGGTATAATGTTTATCGAAGTAATAGATTTTTAAAGAAACGAAAAAGATAGGAATATCTTTATTCATTAACACTCTTTCCATCCTGAATTAATTTCCAAGCTCTGAAAGAATACATTTTGATGAGAAATTTTGGTAGAAGGAAACTGGAGGAAAGTACTTTACAATTTAAACATTAAGGCTTGGGTTAGAAATGCTCTACTTTTCATTGTATTTAGTCTCTGCTTAAATATCGCGATGAGCAATGATTCGCATAAATGTGCAAGATCTACCCAACAGTGCCAGTGTTGTTGGAATAAAAGAGTCAACGGAGCACAGAACTGTAACACTTAGTTTTAGGTTTTACAAAAACATGCAAGACGAAAATAGTAGAAAAAGAGGGGTAAAAGAACAAAAAAAGGGCGTACTTATCACGTGACTTGCAGGAAGTTGTGAACGAGAGACTGTGGTTGTAAAGCGTAAATTACTGGATGTGTAATGTTATAACATTATCCTATATTCTGACATTGAACTCAATAACGTGGCGTGTACCATGTGGAAATTAGGGAATATGAATTTCTTGATTACAGAACCTGCGGGGTGGAATACGCCTGTCCGATGAGGCAATCAGCGACCCATAGCTGATATGCCAGCGTCAGGGTTAGCGAACCATAGCTGACCAAGACCCTGTCCCACCTCTCCGTGGTACTCCCCCCCCCTCCAGTAACAGGCCTAGTCTGGCTAATGAGGCAGGGATCGCCATAGTCCCCGTGGTGGTGGAGTCTACTAAAGAAGCACTGCACATCCCCTGCTTTTTAACTTCACTCCGGGACTGAAAAAATAGCTGCCATAACCCGCTCCCACGCCGATACGATGTTGTGCCTCAACACCTCTACAGCATCGGCTGCAAATAACAACAGCTCGCAGTTACAGGGAGTTCGTACAAGTACAAGTACAGAACCTTCAGTACGAGGTTTACGCCAAATGAAATTAGGTGGAGAAAAGATTGTAAAACCACCCAAGAGAAGGGTAGGTGAAGTAGGTGAGTGTTACTGGTGTAGAGAATTTGTAATCTAATGTAGTGAGGAAGTTCTTTTGCAATCGAGGAAGGAGCAGAGCTCTTAGTACAGAGGGAATATAATTTTGGAGAAGGTAAATGTTGTTTTTTAAGACTGTAAAAATCACAAAGAAAAACTATTACATTTTTTTCTTTATCTTTCATTCTTCCTTGTTCTTGGCGTGAGACAAAGGGTAACCTGAAATAATTATATTGTAATGTTTTTTTTCTACGCAGAGCTTTCCACAATTTTTTAGAACCGATGGATATTCATTTAGCAGACCTGTATTTTCATTCGCTGACAAAAAAATTAGTTGAATTTCTAAATTTATTAATGGTTAAACAAAAGTACATGTACTCTTCCTGGCTCTCAGAATTGTAAAAGTAACGTGGTACTCGATATTCTCTCGCCATCAAAACTTTGTAACCTCGCTTAAATAACGTATCTTTAGAGAAAATATAGATTAAAATAGGTTTTTTTTTAATGTAGTGTCATTAATGACAACCAGGAAGAAAGACAGCTTTGGGGAGAAAAAAAACATTTATATAAATGCAGCATTTCTGAATAAATGAGAAATTCTTATCCAGTCCCTAATAGCGGAAGTACAACTTCCTCTCTGGAGTTGTTTGTATGTCAAGCGATAAATCATCAGGACATATTACGTGTCCTAATTCTATCCTCCAAAGTGTGTAGTCCAGGGGAAGTGAAAAATACTTTGGGAGATTTTGTCTATTTTTTTTTTTAAAGACAAAAAATTGAAATTAATAAATTACTCCGGAAAAGAAAATGACATTAATTTTTTTTTTTTTTAGTTCTCAGTTCCCCTTGATTTCTTACGTTCGTGTCATTTCGTGCCAGATTCTGTTTTCAGTGTACACTGTTAGAATAATGTTAAAAGAGAAATATCCAGTTGGAAAAAGGAAACTTTTTTTCGTATATAAGAAAAAAAAAGTGAATCTAGCATGGCTTCTATAACGTTTACTGGCAGCAGGTCTTACGTGGCTTCTTAGCCTGGTTCATGGATACATTAGTTCCTCTTGCCTTTCTTTTCAAAAGCCTCCCGATATTTCGCAACATCATCTCTACAGTCTTTGTTAAGTTCTAGTTATGTATAAGGAACCTCCTCGACGGTTTCTTTCCATCTTGTATTTTCTATGATATTTAAATATTGTTGTTATGCGTCCTGATCATTTGTGTCTCATTCCTTAGGATATTCGTTGGGGTATGTGTTTGGTTAATAAATTAATATTGAAACTTAATACTGAAGGAGGCTGGCTAGTAAAGAGGATTAAACAGAGAAAACTTAAATATTTTGGACACATTAAACGTCATGATAATATAGAGAAAACTGTCTTGGAAGGGTGCATAATGGGAAAAAGAAAGAGAGGAAGACCAAGGCGAAGAAGGCTGCAAGACATCGTTGATGATCTGCAAATGGATGCAGCAACAGCCGGCCATCTTGCTCACAACCGAGAGGCCTACAGGAGTGCTGTTAGGGAGGCAAAGGAATGAATGAATGAATGAATGTGTTTGGTTTATTGTGACGTAGCGGCCACTAAGTACAATCACGAACATGAATGAATTGGCATCAATATATTATTTGTACGTCCATGCGTAAGTCTTAATCAGTTTGACTTGAAGAAAGAGTTAGTAATTTGTATTTATTAGAGAGTGGTTTACGTCGGTATATCAGAATATATCATAAAGTGTTATGAATCGGTTGGGTTGGTTGATTTGTTGATTGGTTCGTTCGTTGACTGGTTGGTTGGTTGTTTCGTTTAATAACTGGTTTGTTGGCTGGTTGGTTGATAGGCTGATTGGTTCGTTTGTTCAGTCATTGCTTGATTCGTTCATTAATTGGTTGATTGATTGATTGGCTTGCTTGGTTGCTTGGTTGGTTGATTGATTGGTTGGTCCATTGATTGGTTGGCTTGGTAGTTGATTATTCTGTTTGTAAAAGGTGACTTGAAGCCAGGTCGGTATACCAGATTTACGATCTTACAAACAGACCCCAAATCAGACCAAGGCCAACTACTGATTGTTTACTGACAACTATTTTTTATTTCACCGGCGGACATGAAGAAGAGCAGTATTCCTAGCACACTCGTCAAAATGAGGACACTTTGATCTCCACGATGTTCGTAAATTCAGGATGAAATGACACAACAGCCTCTTTACTGTTCATCAGTAGGATAACTTGAATCCTCAAGCTGATTCCTGACATGGAATCCTCAAGGAAATAGAAAACGAGGAAGGCCTAAGCTTACTTGGAAAAGAGAAATTATGACAGTGCTCAGAGATAAGGGATACACGTGGAAGGAAGCAGAAAATAATTCCAAGAACAGGGATGACTGGAAAGCCTTTATCCGTGGCCGATGCCCTCAGGGGAGTGAAAGATGATGATGATGATGATGATGATGAGTAGGATAAGTACTATTAAACCTTGGTTCTCCAGCATTTGTTTACCCCAGCAGCCTTGTTCCCAAGAGCTTTATGTAAAGCAGACAGCAGCCATAGACTTAACACTATTTGAAATGTTATACAAGAACGCTAACCCGTGTTTCCTGCAACATACATTGCTTTCAAATTTGGCTTAAATGTAAGTAATGTAATGTAAAAAAAAGGTGTTTTGGAGAAATATCAATACTTACATTTAATATAAGGTGTTTGAGTTCGTCATCTGAAATGTAAGATGGCTTCTCACTCACTTCAGAGCACACTTTGCTGGATCCTGAAACCCAAGACGTTATTATGAGTTAGGACTCTTTCTACAGTTATTGCTGTTTGTTGCTGCTGTTCTTATGGTGTTGTTACAGCTGTTGTTGGTGGTGGTGATATTTTTGCAGTTGTTATTATCGGTGGTGGTGGTGTTGCATGTGTTGTTTGTGGTGTTTTCTGTTGCTGTTGTTTGTGGCGTTTTGTTTTGTCAGTGCACACTTGAGTTTATGGAGAGTGATGATTTGGTCAATAAGCAGATATCATTATCAGGTAGGAGGTGGAGAACGATGAATTGTGTAACTTTCCGTGGGAATGGAGACGGGACATAAGTTCCACCACCATGGATGTTCATGCACGCAGTTACTTAGAAAAACATTTTGAAAGCATTAGACACATTACATGTTTTCAGCATGTACTCCGAAACATTGACAACACAGAGACACACTGATTATACACAGACACGGAGACAACACAGAGACAATACAGAGACAACACAGAGACACACAGACTATACACAGACACAGAGACAACACAGAGACACATAAACTACACAGAGACACGGAGACAACACAGAGACAATACAGAGACAACACATAGACAACACAGAGACATATCCAAAATTACGTAGTTATACATGAACAATATACGGACACTTAAATACGGACAAGATTGATAAACATAAGTAACACAGACATTAACAAAATATTTAGATACTTATAAATGCTAACTATAAATAGATAATGCCATTACTGCCAATATCTAAATATTAAATCACTTGTCCTAGACAGACAAAGAGGGCGGTGTTATTAAGAAGGCAGAAAGATAAAAGAGCAGGTGCCAGACAAATTTATACAAAGCTGTTGTTTAAATTTTTTTTTTAAACTCCGGAAATTCTAAGTAGCGCACCAGCCATCACAGAATGCGTCTACTGAACACCTCTAACTGCAGGTTCTGCCAACAAACTGCTGTTTTTTTTTAACCTGTGCCGCTATCAGCATCAGGTGTGGAGCTACACCAGGTGAAAGAAGCACACCCGCAAGACTTTGGTGGGATTTTTGACAGAGTGACAGCGAAAAGGCTTGAAGAACAAACCTGCGTGTTTTGAAATGTTGCTGGAAAATTGCTAAAACTTGTTCATAGACATTTCAGTTGCTTTCTCAGGCATACGTGTTTGCCACGTGGCCATGCGGTACAAATTCATGATGGACAATTCCTTTCCTATAAAAAAACACATTTAACATCATCTTGATCTTCGACGAACCTACCCGAGCTTTTTTTTCGGTTGAAGAGACCCTTTCCCCAATGACTGCGATGATTGCATCTGGATAGCAACATTCATTCATTCATTCATTCATTTGCATGTCCCTTGTGGAACTTTGCCTCCCAAGCAACACTCCTGTAGGCCTCTCGGTTGTGAGCAAGATGGCCTGCTGCTGATGCATCCATTTGCAGATCATTAACGATGTCTTGCAGCCATCTTCGTTTTGGTCTTCCTCTCTTTCTTTTCCCCATTATGTATCCTTCCAATACGGTCTTCTCTAAATTATCATGACGTTTAATGTGTCCAAAATATTTAAGTTTTCTCTCTTTAATCCTCTTTACTAGCCAGCCTTCTTCAATATTAAGCTCTTGTAGTATAGATATATTTGTTCTTTTTTGTGTCCATGATATTTGGAGAACTCTTCTGTAGCAACAACACAACCATAAATCCACGTTTCATCTCCTGTTATGATGTTCATAAGAAAGTTCATTACAATTTGCACTGTCAGGCACTTCCTTACCCGGTTCGAATCGGTTCTTTTTCTGATCGTCAGTCACCAAACGCGGCACAAATTTTGCACGGACGCGGCGACGCATCAAAGTTTGACAGTCACAATCTGATGAAGATCCTAGATTGATGCCCACTTTTGTCAGCAACTTTTCGAAGAGTTAAACGATGATTTCTACGAATCACAGCCCGAATTGTCTCAACATGGTCCTCCTCTTTTGATGGGGAATGTCATCTAGGCCTGAGATCTTCACTGATGGATGCTCTGCCCTCTTTATAACACACATGGCACTTTAAGCCATTCATAGAAGTAACAGAACACAGTTTTGTAGGATTAGACCTGGAAAATATCGCAGACAAAGCATTTTTTTTTTGACGTGAGAGAAAGAAAAATCACAAGAGAAAGAAAAATCACAAGAGAAAGAAAAATCACAAGAGAAAGAAAAATCACAAGAGAAGTACCTGGTATTCGAATCACGGTCTCGGGTAGGACGAGCAGCCATCTAGCCACGAGAGAACAGCGTAGCAACCAACTACACCATCTAGCCACGAGAGAACAGCGTAGCAACCAACTACACCATCTAGCCACGAGAGAACAGCGTAGCAACCAACTACACCATCTAGCCACGAGAGAACAGCGTAGCAACCAACTACACCATCTAGCCACGAGAGAACAGCGTAGCAACCAACTACACCATCTAGCACACACCCGCACCCCCCCCCCCCACTCTTTCCAAGAAAGGGGTTTGAAAGCGAAGTCATTAGTACCTCTCCAGTCGACATGAAGATCGTGACACCCCGAAAGAAACGAGGTCATGACACAGAAATTCCGTAGCTTAGGCTGAGTCTCTCAGCAGGTACCATCTTTTTCAGACACGAACATACACACACACACGATCTCCTGCTATGTCTAGTGCATACTCAACAACAACAACAACAACAAAAGAACGAATATTTTTTACATAATGTATGTTTCAGGTTATTGTTACAGGCACCATAAACCATCCATAGCGCTGCGTCTGGCTCATGAAGCTCTCCGCGTATCTGAGGTTTTCAGTAGCTGCATGGAGCTTATCTGTTGGTGCGCTATTTACAATATCCTGCCCGGACAGCCCTCGTACACAAATTAAAAAGTGATGATAAAATGCTGTAAAACTATATAACACACAAGCTAAGAATGAAGCCGTGTATCGTCGACAGAAAGGAAACAAAGAGCAGAACTAGAATTGTTGAAATTAAGAGGAGACATAATGAAAAAGTACAGAATACACGATGAAAGTATTCTGGTGTTAATGAGAAGTCTTGTTATTGTTCTGTCTCCTTGGAACTGCGATCAAGGTGTTCTTTGTCGTAATAAGAGATCTTGTTATTGTTCTGTCTCCTTGAAACTGTGATCAGGATATTCTTCGTCGTAATAAAAGATCTTGTTATTGTTCTATCTTCCTGAAACTGCGAGCACCGGTGCGATGAAGTTTTCGAAGCACAAACATCGTGAAGGAGGAAGAAAGGATTATGACGTCTTAGAGATTTGGGGTGGAGCTTAAGCAGCAAAAAAAGTACAATGCTTCTCTGAAAGCACCACCTCAAATTGGAACCATAGCGATCCTTGTCCAGCTGGTCAGGCTGATTTTGTTGGAAGCACTAACAATTTATAAGTGTAGCGTTCTGACCAGCTAGCGTTTTCTGACAACTGTGCCATCACTCTCAGATTCATTCCTCGTTATAAAAAAAGGTATAACCAGGCCCTGAGAGATTGGCGTCTAGGGAGTACATTGCTCCGGTCTGGAGGGCTTCGGAAGGACCCCTAGTTGAAAAACCCACCCTCCCCCGGGAAGGGGGAGTGGGGGAGGGAGGAGTTGTACAGATTTCCAAAATTCTTCTTAAAGAGCCTGGTATAATAGTACAATCAAAACATTTTTTAAGACAACGTCCAAAGCAAGAAAACACAGAATATTACGGCCCTCTACTCATGGACACATAGATTGCACAGATAACTTACCTAATGAGAAAAAGAGAGAGAGGAAGACCAAGGCGAAGATGGCTGCCAAGACATCGCTGATGATCTGCAAATGGACGCATCAGCAGCAGGGCATCTTGCTTATAACCGAGACGCCTACGGGATAGCTGTTAGGGAGGCAAAGTTCAGCAAGGAACATGCAAATGACTGACTGGTTCATGGGAAGACATCATTCTGAGATACGACAATACAGCCACCAAAGGCAGAGACAAGGTGAGCTGGTCATTACAGATGTAGTCAAAATGAGAAGTAGAGACAGCTCGTTTGATAGTAAGTTTAATGCATCTGCACATGTCTTTTTTTTAATGACAAAGTGAATGGACAGTAAGTTGACGCATACATGACAAAACAAAGCGGAGCGCAGAAGCGTAAAATATTCACACACATCCGCGTCTTTCCTCACCTTTGAGAGAATTAATATGCTGAACGACCATCCGTAGTACAGTTAATTTGTCTAACTTCCTGTTCATGGCGCTGCACATCGGAATGAGGGCCGACAGTTCAGATATGTATGTGTTCATTTTGTCTCTCCGTCGTTTTTCGATTTCGCTGTGGTTTTGTCGTGTAATTGGACTCAGTCTACACGAAATTGTAGAGGAAAAAAAATACAACCTGTTATTTTAATCGTAAATCACAGTTATTTTCTGCCAAAGAAAAGGTTTCAGATTACTTTGGGGAAAAATAGAAATTGATGACATTGTACTTGGGGTTCTTTAACTATAGTGTCTCATTTCTTTGAACATTCTTCTTTCGACTTTTTTTAAAAGTTGTATAATGATTCGTTTTTTGGTTTTTTTTTTTTTTGTATCATAGAACTTCCTTTTTTTTTCTTTTCTCTGTTGAAAGGAGTGTAAGTTTGTTTCTACTCTCCAAAAACTTACTTTGATTACCTTGTAACATCTGACATTTTCTGAGATTCATGGTAACTAGAACGTTATTCGTGGCGGGTGTGTAACTGATACTTCATGCACGTTTATCAGTCAGTGATCAGCGGAACTGATCTGTCGGAACATAAATCAAAGGCTGCACACAACTTATGGGCGCTTGAGTGCTGGAGTGGTTAGTGCGCTAGTCTTTCAAGGCGAAGGCCAGGAGTTTGAATTCTGCTGGAGGTGCCCCCCAGGCACCCAGCTGTAGAAATGGGGTATCTGGCTTCGTCTAGAGCTGGGGAAGGAGAAAGTAGGTCAGGTGTGATGCTGACCACATCATTCTCTTGACAGGTGGTCAAGGAAAATATGGGCACTAATACCATGTCATCTAGGTGCATTATGACATGTGTTTTCGATGTTCATCAATTTTGCATTATAGATTTTCATCACTGGGACAATAGACTGCGCCCCCCCCCCCCCAGTCTTTGTAGATAGACATAAATAAGTAAATGACTTCAACAAAGAAGCACGTTAAAGGCATTTTTAAAAATCTAAATCAGACAATCTGGTCAATGCTGCAATAACAAGATATTAAGACACTACCTGAATAAGATGTAATAATAAGATAAAGATAAGGTGTGTGAACATGATTTAATAACAAGATAACTATAAGGTATCTGAACATAATGTAATAACAAGATAACGATGAGGTATTTGAACATGGTGAAATAACAAGATAACTATAAGGTATCTGAACATGATGTAATAACAAGATAACAAACGATGAGGTATCTGAACATGGTGAAATAACAAGTTAAAGATACGGCATCAGAACATGATGTAATAACAAGATAAAGATAAGGCATCAGAACATGATGTAATAACAAGATAAAGATAAGGCGTCTGAACACGGTGAAATAACAAGATAAAAATAAAACATCAGAACATGATGCAATAACAAGATAAAGAAAAGGTATCTTAACATGGTGAAATAACAAGATAAAGATAAGGTAAAGATAAAGATACATTTTCTTAACGTGCTGTATTAAAACGCCAGAGATAAGCTATCTGAACAACGTGAAAAGAATAAGTGGCTAATGTAGCTGGAATTGATCTAATAACAACCTTGTGATAAGGTATCTGCGAATGGGGTAATAATAAGGACATATGGGCGTAGTGTAATAAATAAGACGAACGAACGAACTAACTAATGAACCGACTTTTCGAAGAGCTAAGAACTAGACACAGAGGCCCGTCTACCATTCCGCCCTTCATCACACAACTTTCAGTCACAGATATTCAGCATTTAAGCAGTGATAAGGTATCCGGACATGCTGTAACGAGATGGATAAAGGTAACCACCAGAACACAGTGACATAACTTACCCAGGATGTCTAACTTCCATGTCGTTCATCTCTTGACACGAACTAGACTGGGATCCACATCTTCCCTGCGGGTCGTCCTCATCTTCAGAGTCAAATGCACTAGAAGGAAAGAAGCGCAGCCCAATTATGTTCTAGAATTGTGTTTCCCAAAGTGGGCGATAACGCCCCCTCCCCTTTCCTCGTTGGCGTTGGAAAGGACCAAGGGGGCGGTGGAAGAAAAGGGGGCAGTAATACTTTCCTTCTTAGCACTTTTCAACCTGATACTGAGAAACTTGTGTCCCTACATGAAACTCATCCATCACAGCGGCAGGTGAGTTATCTACTCCTTCATGTTGTTAGAGTGGTTTGCTTTCCGAAGTTTTTAGCTGTGTAACGCATATCCTAGTTTAATAAGGCCATTGTACGAACAGTACATAACCGAGGGGGGGGGGTAGGGGGTGGGGGTCGAGGATGTGGCCTGGGAGAAACGGGGGACGTCAGCTCGAACGAGCTGGGAAACACTGCGCCTGGACCATATAAGGGCGTAGCATTAAATGCCCGTTATTTCCATGATCTTCACATCTCCCGTAATTTGCTCAGCATAACCCACAGCATAACCCAGAGCATAACCCACAGCATAATCGACAGCATAATCCACGGCCTAATCCACAGCATAATCCACAGCATAATCCACAGCTACTCTTTTTTCTTTTCCCTCCACCTTCAGAGGAAGTTTCGTACTCACTTCTACGGCTGGGTGACTCGGAGTGCTTCCAGTTAGACTCGAAAGCCAAACCTCCGCTTGAGGTATGAGTGTACTAGCCACTACACCACTGACCTATCTATTTGCTTAAGTTGGTCCGCGCCTGCTTATTTGGATAACTCCTTATTCACAGGGATCCTCCATATCTGGAGGACTTTCACCATCCGCCACCTGTGACGCGCTGGGTTGGGGATGGTCGCCCCAGCTTTACCCCAGACTTGAGCATATGCTTCAACTAAAAAGAGAACTGGAAATCAAGAAACCACTTACAAACAACAACAACAACAACACAACAACAACAACAACAACAACAACAACAGCAACAACAACAACAACAACAGCTTAAGCGGGGCAGAAAGATAAGAGTAAATGTTGAATTATGTGTTAGAATGTACGTCCAGCAAAACCCGCTGAAGTTTGCTGCAATGTTTCCATGACAGACTTCTGTCATTTATCCTATTAAACAAGAATACATACAAGGCCAGGCGCACACGGGCGTAAATTTACGCTGGCTGTCATTGAAATCATTACGCTGAACTGAAAGTAAAACTAGGCTCAGCCGAACCTAGGTCAAAACAAAATCATGTGATTGTGCAGCAGATTCAGTCTGGGATAAAATCTATGGGGGCTACAAGGCCGGAAAATGGACTATCTTGATTTTAATGAAAAAAAATTCTTGTGGATTAAGTCTGCCTCTAGTAATTAAATAATTATTGCTAGGTCCCAGTTTTGAGTATTTGCGCTAGATTTCAGCCTCGAGTTTCTTTGCTAGGTTCCGGTCTCGAATATCCGTGCTAGGTCCAAGTTTTGAGCATCTGCAGAAGAAGGGATGAGTGAATGGTTCCAGAATGAAACAGGTGTGAAACAAGGATGTACACTATCTCTTTTGCTTTTTGGTATTGAAATAAACTTCATAATAAAAAAAAACTGCTGCACAGGTAATACAGGTATTTATTTGGGTACATGGGGCCAAACTAGAAGATCTTGATTTTGCTGATGACATAACTCTTATCAGTAACAATGTGAATTCCATTCAAGAAAAAAACAGATATCCTGTCTTTACTGCCTAGCAAAATAGGACTTGAAATTAACAAGGACAAAACAAAAATAATGAAACTTTCCATTAATCAAAATGGAAAAATAAACGTAGAAAGGACAGCTGCTGAAGATGTCAGTCAATTTGCATACCTTGGCAGCTACATAGACCAGGATGGTGACACTAGAAAGGAAGTTAGGATCAGAATTGCAAAAGCAGCATCGATCTTCAAGAATCTTGAGAACATATGGCATTCAAAAGTTATAAACACAAAAACCAAGTTAAGATTATTCAATTCAAATGTAATATCGACCCTCATTTATGCATGCGAAAGCTGGAAAACAACTAAAGAAATGGACAAGAAATTAGGCTCTTTTGAAAACAAATGCCTAAAGAAAATACTCGGCATCAAGTGGAACGAATTCAAGAACAATGCAGAGATATTCTTCTTCTTCTTCTTCCTCGTTCGCTTCTACCACCAAGACAGCTCCGTGATCCTACTGAATTTACTCCTGTGGTCCTCGATAGGTCCCGTGGTTATAGATAGGTCCCGTGGTCCCCATGTGTTCTCCGAAATGACCACAAGAGGTTCAGAGCATCGCAGGGCTTGAGCCTGTATTCTTGGTGGGTCACAGAAGCGGGAATGCGTGACACCGTGGTTTTCGTTGCACCAGTTTAATCTAGAGTTGGACTTTTTCACCGGAAAACCTCGACGTGCTTTGGATATCAGTAATCCCCGCTGGGTGAGAGGTGGTTGCCCATCCAGCCTAGAGTTAGATTTTCTCACCGAAAACCTCAGCGTGATTAGGATACGCATACATCCCCATCGGGTGAGAGGTAGTTGCCTATCTAGACTGCCTTGGTCCAGTGTCTCCGACTTCAGCATTTTGTGATCGTGGCCGCTACCCTTTCTAGTTGTGACCAGGACGGTGCTTTTGTCCAGGAGGACGAATCCTCGCCACTAGTAAGTTTCACCCTTGGGTTATGCCAGTTTAGGCGTAATATCTAAGTATGGGCGTGTTTAGGGCGTGACCGACCTCTAGAGCCGAGGTATCGTGACATGCATCAAGTTTCACCCCCTGGTTTAAGCCGCTTTAGGCATATTTTACCAGTATGGGTGTATATCGGACCTCTAGAGCAGAGGTGCCGTGGTATGAGTAGCTCTCGTCGCGAGACTACTGGACATACCGATTATTGTTCACTTTATCTTTTCAATCACCTTTTCACATCGGCGCCGCATAGCAATCCTAATTGCTTTTTCGCAATTTCTTCATTGGCAGGGAGGAGTTTCACTCCACGCGCGGCGTCCGAAGAATCTCGCCAGCAGTGTCTTAACCCCTGGGTTAAACCGGTTCAGGCAGTTCGCCTGATATGAGTGCACATTGGACGTGGCGAACCTCCAGAGTAGAGGTGCCGTGATTTGAGCAGTCTTGACCTCGAGACTACTGATTACGTCACTTAATCCTTTCTTTCACCTTTTCCACAGTGGCGTCGAGCGGCAACCCCATTCGCGTCTTTCTTCACTGGCCGGGAGGAGCCCCACTCCACGCACCGCAGCTGAAAAATCTCGCTAGCAGCGGTAGATGCGCTACCAAACATGGGTCTCATCTACCCGAAGCGTCTGGTTTTCAGGCGCGAGATATTCGCCTTCGCTCCTTCTCCTGTCAGTTTGAACAGTTCTGCCACGAGAAGGCCAGGAGCTGGACTTGACTGTCAGAGGCTATTTGAGACGCACGCCTTGGAGACACTTCATTTTAGCGGAGACCGTATCCCCCACCCCACCTCCGGCTATAACAGTCCTTAGAACCAATGCAGAGATACGACAGATGAGCGAACAACAACCAGTCTCATGGGTGATTAGGAAAAGGAGATGGACATATGTTGGTCTCATGATGAGAAGAAACGATCAGAGAATCCCAAAACAAGCTATCAAGTGGAACACAACAGACCGAAGAAAAAGAGGCAGACCACGGGAAATTCCAAAGAGGACATTGTTAAGAGAAGCCAAATCAATAGGCATAAAATCCCTTGATGATGTTGAAAAGCTCGCCGAAAACAGGAAAAATTGGCAAACTACCTTGCGAGCCCTGTGTGACGTTTAACGACACGGGAAGGATATAATACATAAGACTAGGTCCCGGACTCGAGTATCTGTGCTAGGTCCCGGTCTAGCCTGTGTGTGCTAGGTTCCAGCTTTTTGGTGCACAAGTGTCCATGATAGGTACTAAAGTCTTCAATATCCGTGTTAATTCCCAAGTCTTTAGTATTTGTGTCTCGTGATACGAACGTATCTGCTAGGTTTCAGTCTCGATCTCTGTGCTAGGTTCCAGTATTTAGTATCTGTACTGGTCCCAATCTCGTTACATGTGCTAGTTTCCAGTCTTTAATATCTGTAGTGGCCTCAGTCTTTTGATGTGTGCTATATTCCAATCTTGCTAGTTCCAAAGTCTTGATTATCTGTGCTATGTCTCAGCTTCATGTATGTGCACTAGGTTCTAACTCTCGAGTATCTGTGTTAGTTCCCAAATCTTGAGTATCTGTGTTCAGGCTTTGAGTATCTGTGCTCAGATTTTGAGTATCTATGTTAGGCGTCAGTATCTGTGCCTGAGCCTATAGTCAGGCGAGCACTAGTTCTTCACACTGGTAGTATATCCGTACCCGATCTTATCAGCTGTTTCTCATGTACTGAAGGTGGTCAGGTGTATGATCTATGGAATACAGCATTTAAGTTTTCCAAAGGGGGACCGGCTAGCGCTGTGGTTAGAGCAGTCGTTAAGCAACCGAATGGTCGAGGGTTCGGATCCCCAGCTGAGCGGGATTTTTTTACCCAGCAATACGGCCCCGAGGTCTACCCAGTCTCGTAAAATGGGTACCTTCTGGGAAGGAAAAGCAGCGAGGAATGGAGCTGGCCACCCTACCTTACGTACGCTGATGGCCCAGTATAATGAGGTCTCTAACGTTTCATCCCCTAATTTGCTATGGGACTACCCTTACCTTTAATTTTTGCAACGGACCTACTGACAAGCCTATTTTAAGACCTTCTCCAGGACCTAGAGACATAGCAGAGACCTTCTCTTCTTTCCCCATTCAATATAACGTTTGTGTTAGAAGATCTTGTCCGTGCATTGGCTGCAAAAAGATTACAGTTCGGCCTGAGACAGCTGTATAACAGCTGAAGCAGAACATATGAGTGGATCTGGCACTGCGCATGTCTGCAACAGTCATTAATAAAATAAGACATTTGATGGTGAAGACTTTGTCCGTTTTGGCAATCAGCCACCCATAGGGTTTGTTGAACCATAGCTGAACCCTCTCCGCTGGTGCCCCCATTAATGGAGCTAGCCTGACTAACGAGACTGAGGTCGCCATAGTCCCCATGACTGTGGAGTCTGCTAAAGAAGCATTGCATTCCCCCTGCGTTTTAGCTGCACTCATGGATGAGAAAAAAAGACACCATAAGAAGAGAAGAAGAAGAAGAAGAAGGGGAAGGAGAAACTGCTGGAAGAGGAAGAAGAGGAAGAAGCATTTGTTCGACTTTTCGACTTTGATCATCTGTGTTTGCCCACGACAAGGTAAGCTGTGTGTTACGATCTTATTTACAAGGACTTGAACCTGTACCTTGTCGCGTGCATCTACGCTAGGCTCTGTGATATCCTCTCACCACGCTTTCACATCATATGTGGTTTTCTCTAATCAGGCATCTGTGCTAGGCGCAGGTATGTCTGTATCTGAGCTCGGACATAACACCATACATAGTGGATTGTTTTTTATGTGAGCATCTGTTTTCTGTTAATACACGGACAACGTACTCCATGTGTCTTGCTTCACTGGCTTATTGTCTCCTATTTCAGAGACAAGGGTGGGTCACAAATATAAATCCTTACTTGAGAGGTGTTATACTTTTCTTTCTCACATGAATCCTTACTTGAGTGGTGTCATACTTTTCTTTCTCTCATGAATTCTTAATCTAGTGATGTTATGCTCTTACTTTCTCACAAAGGGCAGAATGTCGGACGGGCCTGTTGAAATAAAGATCAATCAATCAATCAATCAATCACATGAATGCGATGTTAAACTTTTCTTTCTCACATGAATCCTTACTTGAGTGGTGTTATACTTTTCTTTCTCGCATGAATTCTTAATATAGTGATGTTATACTCTTACTTTCTCACGTGAGTCTTTATTTGAGTGATGTTATGCTTATACTTTCTCACATGAATCCTTACTTGAGTGATGTTATGCTTTTCTTTCTCTTGCGCTCCATCCCGGCTGCTGGCAACACAATCTTACACAGGGCTGTCCCGGCTGCTGGCAACACAATCTTACACAGGGCTGTCTCGGTTGCTGGTAACACAATCTTACACAGGGCTGTCTCGGTTGCTGGTAACACAATTTTACACAAGGCTGTCTCGGTTGCTGGCAACACAATCTTACACAGTGCTGTCTCGGTTGCTGGCAACACAATTTTACACAAGGCTGTCTCGGTTGCTGGCAACACAATCTTATACAGGGCTGTCTCGGTTGCTGGCAACACAATCTTACACAGGGCTGTCTCGGTTGCTGGTAAAACAATCTTAAACAGGGCTGTCTCGGTTGCTGGTAACACAGTCTTACACAGGGCTGTATCAACTGTTGGCAACACAATCTTACACAGGGCTGTCCCGGTTGCTGGCAGCACACTCTTACACACGGCTGTCCGGCTAGAAGGGTCAATGGAGCAAGTTGTTATGTACGTGCTGCAGTTGTCTCCAGCACCAGTGCAGGCACTTCTGGTGCTGCTGTCGCCGCTGCTGCTGCTATTGTGGTAATTGTTGGTGGATCTGCGTTTTTCTGTCGAAGTTAAAACAAAAAGCGAAATTTTAAATAATATATAAGAAAAGAATGCGATGTGTCATAATTATAAAATAATAATTATTACTATAGATAAACGATGAGGTCGAAAAACAATACTACCTAAAGGACAATGCTGACACTGAAATAGTAAACAGGAAACAATGAGACTTAGGCACAGTAAAGTGATAAAGCGCGCGCTGTTGTATGGTTATCCTTGAAAAATAATAAAGCACTTAGAAAGCTAGGCCTCATCCTGCGGGATGACAGAGTGCATAGTGCGTTGTCCTATAGTGGCTAGGCGGTTTCTCCACCTATATGAGTCCCATGGTTCGAGTCACGACCATTCTCTTACTATTTGTCCCAGGCTGAATTCAGAAATCCTCTGCATTTTTTGTTGAGATTTATCCATAAAAGAAAGTGGGCTGAAACAGAAAATTATCATCATCTGTCCTTTTTACTTGATATGGAGCATAAAGCATCAACGAAGGTTTTCCAGCCAATCCTGTTTTAAGCAAGTCGGGAAACCTCAAACTATGTCATTCCTTCTTCCTTTAAACATTCCTGTACTGTGTGTCTCCATGTTCCTATTGACCTGCCCTTCTTTCTGTTGTTTTTTTCCATTGAAGAGTTCAAGTCAAGGCAATACAGGAGTGTCTCGCTTTTTCCCATTAGTACTGTGTGGCCTAGTCATTCCCATCTTCGTCGTTGTACTTCTTTAGTGATGCTCTCAGTGCCCGTTCGTTTGGTCCTTTCTTCTTTTGTCACACGTTCTTCCCAGTGTATTCTTAAAATGTTCATAAGGCATCTTAGAAAACAGAATATAAAAAAATTAGAAACAAATTTAATAACAAACCCCACAATTCCATAGCCTAAGACCGCTATAAAAGATCTGTTGAGTGGATGGGGCGTAGAACTTCATCATTCACTTTATCAATTTCTAACGGATAATCATCTAAGAAGGACAGGGCAGTATGTCTAGGAAAAAGAACCAATAATCTAACAAGATCCTATCTTGACTCCCTTGCCAAGCTTGAAGAATTTGACAGCTGGGTCAGCTTGGCTCCGGATTTGGTAGAGATCGGCAAGTTCCTCATTGGGGGGGGGCGGTACTTGGTGAAAAAATCTGCCAACAGAATCCTGGACTCCAGTAAGAGGCACAACAGCCTGCTGGACAAGCTTCTTTTCCGCACTAAACTGAGGCATTGTAACAAACAAGAAGTTTACCGTACCTCAGATTAAAGATGAAATTTTTTACTCCTTTATGGCAAGTTTAAAGTCAGGTTTCAAGTAAGCATCTTCAAGCCAAAGTCAAATCTCCAGTCCTTGCAAGCAGCTTCAGATCAAGTCTCAAGTTTCTGCAAAGAGTTTCAAATCAAGTCTTTGTAGGCAGATTTAAGTCGTCTGAAGTCCCTACAGGCAGTTTCAAGTCAAGTCTCAAGTCTTTGCTAGCAGCTTCAAGTCCCATGTTTATAAATCAAACTGTAAATTTTAAAAAAATCACCACTGGCTTCAGTTTCAAATCAGTGTCATTAAAAGTGATCTTAGGAATTGTGACAATTAAGAAAATTATTTTAAATTTTAGTAGCTAGTAATAAATATTTGGAAACAACAGGGAAAACGAAACGAACGTGAAAAGCAAAACACCCGATTCAGAGATCTCTGAAGATATCTAAAGGTAATGCGTCCTCAAACAAAACACACGGCAGACAAGTAAAAAGGAAGTCAGAGATTCCCAACTCATCTATATACAGGTAATTCCACAATGAGGGGGGCGGGCGGAATAGATCCACTTACTAGCAACATCTAAATAGAGCGACTCACGCTAGAGTAACTGGTTCAAAACGGAAACGCCACGCAGAAGAGCGTGGACTTTTCGCTTATATTTTGAAAGTTTTTAGCACAAAGCTGGGCTTGAATTATCTGTTTTGAACTGCACATATTTTCCCATACAACACACGCGTGATAAGAAGGTTCGGGCTGTGACGTGTCACTTCACATTTATGACGCCCGATTGATATACATTACCTGTTGTGCAAGCTATGCTTCATTAGTCTGTCTAGAGTGAAAAGGGAATTATTACATAATGTCTAGTCATGCATTAGGTAAGATTAAGCAGGTCGTAGATTCAAGTTAGATATGCCCGACAGCCCACGGGGAAATAACGTCACTGAAGCGTGCGAGGTCTTACTAATAAAATGGTCGAGTCTATTGCCAGAAAAAAAAATGTCAAGTCGCTACTCGAGTTCGAGTTCTCTGTTCTACATTGTAAAGTCAAGTCCTTTAGAGCGACTGAAATCACACTTGAGCTTGAGTCTAATGAATTAAGTCTAAACCTCTGCCTCACACCCTATCCGACTTCAGAGCTTCACAGCATCGTTTTGAAAAGAATTCATGTTTATCAGTCAGTCAGTCATTTGCATGTCCCTTGCGAAACTTTGTTTCCCTAACAGCTCTCCTGTAGGCCTCTCGGTTGTAAGCAAGATGCCCTCTGATGATGCGTCCATTTGCAGATCATCAACGATGTCTTGCCTTGGTCGTCCTCTCTTTCTTTTTCCCGTTATGTAGCCTTCCAACACTATAAAAATAATGAAATATCTAGCAAATATTATCACTGAAAGCTAAGATCGCGTTTTGTGCTTCATTCATTTTGCTGATCTTTGGTTTCGGAACATGGTTTTTAAAAAAGAAAACAGTTCTCATATCTTTATAATCAACGTGGAATTTTTCGATCATTTGTATCATGTCTTTGTATCTCACTGTCAAAAGCTTTCGTCTAATCAATGAAGCACGAATGTAAATCTTCGTCTTCTTTTAGAAATCGCTCTGTTATTGTTGTTAAGGAAAGACAATTGCATTGCTCGTGAGTTCTTCTTCAGTTGTTCTGCAGTTTCTGAATTTATCTTATTTCATATTCATAAGTTAATGATCCGTAAAGGTATTTTTGTGATATGCCAATAAGATTGATTGTGCTATATTGATCACTTTAATCTGTTTCAGATTTTCTTGTGAAGTGCAGTAAATAACGACTTTTGGTATGATTTCCATACATTTTCTTTGCGCAGACCTCGATTCTTCAACATCTGTGACACAACAGCAAAGAGTGAAAATGCTGTCAGATGAGGAAATCTGCGACCCATAGCTGATATGCCAGCGTCAGGGTTAGCGAACCATAGCTGACCAAGACCCTGTCCCACCTCTCCTTTGTTACCCCCTCCCCTAGTAACAGGCATAGCCTGGCTAACGGGGCAGGGATCGCCATAGTCCCCATGGTGGTGGAGTCTGCTAAAGAAGCATTGCACACCCCCTGCTTTTTAGCTGCACTCCGAGACTGAAAAAAAAATAGTCACCATAACCCGCTCCCACGATGATGTACCACAACACCTCCACAGCATCGGCTGCAAAGAACACCAGCTCGCAGTTACAGGGAGATTGCACAAGACAAGACAAGACACAACAGCAAATAAACAACAACAGAAAAAAACCCCAGTAACAATCTTAATCAAAATGTGCTGGACTCTTATTTCCAGAAATGAAACAGTTAAAATTTTAACGAAATTTCTATCGCACATTTCAAGCACTTTTTAAACACACTGAATTTGTAACTTTGTAACTTGTATTGATTTATCTCACTGGCGCACTTTTTTTTTCTCAAGACGGAAGCAATCACAAAAGCGAAATGAGATGTCTTAGAAAAGCTGGAGATCAGATTCGAGGAAAGGTAAAAAAAAGCAATGAAAGATTTCATGCATTCTTCGTGCCACGACCACTGATGCAAACAATACATTTTAGTGATGTCTGAACATACCTGTAGTCAGGCGAGCTGGCAGTAAAACATTACCCCATAAAACTCAGTAAAAGTGCCGATATATATGAAATACTGTTTCGTAATCGAGCGTGGGCCGTAGCGCAGGCAAGAGCATGTTGAATTCTCTTCGTGAGAGAAAGGAGCCGTGTAGACTGAATTGCAGTCACAATTCTGTCGGCCCTGTTGTAGAAAAAATGGAACCTAATACTTGTGTTAGGTAAATGCCTTTGAAAAATGAAGAACGTATGCCTTCAAGAGTTGAATTCACAATTTCGTTAGCACATTAATAATAATACTCTCTCTCTCTCTCTCTGAACCTTAAGTGCCCAGGGCACATGGGGCTTCCGCAAGGGTTTTCCACAAATGCCTGTCTTTCGCCTTTTTTTCTGCTCTTGCCCAGGTGAGCCCTCTATTGCTCAACATCCTTTCTGTTGTTCTTCTCCATGTCTCTTTTGGTCTACCCTTACTTCTGCTCCCCTGTGGTGTCCATCTTAGTGCTATTTTTGGTAGTGAGTTGTCAGTCATTCGGAGCACATGTCCCAACCATCGCCAGCGTCTTTCCTCAATAATTGTTGTCAGTGGTTTCATCTGCATTTCTGCCAATAAGATGTTATTTCTTATGGTGTTTGGCCAAAATATTTTTTTAATTCTACGTAAACATTTAGTCTGGAAAGAATTCAACTTGTTTTCTATGGTTTTGGTGATTTTCCAGCATTCACTTCTATAGAGTAGTACACTTAGAACATTACTCTTAAATATCCTGATTTTCATATTTATGCTTAGTTTATTTGATTTCCATATATTCTGTAGCATTGCAAAAGCCTGTTTTGCTCTAGTAAGTCTGCTGTTGATGTCCTCTGTGCTGTCTCCATTTTCTACTACTCTGCTGCCAAGGTATACAAATTCGTATAATAATATAGTAGTAGTAGTAGCAGCAGCAGTAATAGTAGCAGTAGTAGTAGTAATAGTTATTAGTAGTAGTAATAGCAGTAGTAGTAGTAATAGTTATTATTATTATTAGTAGTAGTAGAAGTAGTAGCAGCAGCAGTAATAGTAGTAGTAGTAATAGTTATTAGTAGTAGTCATAGTAGTAGTAGTAATAGTAGTAGTAGTAATAGTTATTATTATTATTATTATTATTAGTAGTAGTAGTAGTAGTAGTAGTAGCAGTACTAGCAGTAGTAGTAGTAGTAGTAGTAGTAGTAGCAGTAGTAGTAGTAGCAGTAGTAGTAGTAGTAGTAGTAGCAGTAGTAGCAGCAGCAGCAGCAGTAGTAGTAGTAGTAGTAGCAGCAGTAGTAGTAGTAGTAGTAGTATTAGTAGTAGTAGTAGTAGCAGCAGTAGTAGTAGTAGTAGCAGCAGTAGTAGTAGTAGCAGTAGTAGTAGTTGTAGTAGTAGTAGCAATAGTAGTAGTAGTAGCAGTAGTAGTAGCAGCAGCAGCAGCAGCAGTAGTAGTAGTAGTAGTAGTAGTAGTAGTAGTAGTAGTAGTAGTAGTAGTGTAAAAGCCATTCCCATAAATTAGAGACAAAGAAATTCGAGTTCATGGTAGGCGAGTGACCAGAATGAAACACAAGCTCACAAAAGTACGACAGCTCAGTGGGGACTCCTTTCCTGCGCTAACGTGGAAATAAAACATTCGCCGCGCTGTTCCAGGTCATGACTAGAAAAAAAAAGGTGCGAAAAGAAAAAGCCACGTGGTCTTAATTCAAGGCCGCTGATAGTCTGTACTCTCGATTTCAGCTCAAGAGAGGAAACATCGTCAAGTCTTTAACGAATAAGAAGGAGATTTCTGGTAATCGAGTACAAAATAAGGCCCATTTTGTGCCACTGATGTAATATTGCTCTTTTGTTCTTAAATAAAGTCTGCTACATCAGGCATACTCACTTATAATAAACTAAAATGGAAAAAAAAACCCACAAAACTATAAAGATGGGGTGGAGTGAGGCACATTTTTTCTCTCCCCACTTTACATGAAGTTGTAAATATGGAATGTTTATCAGTAAATGCTGAAGAACTGATAAGAGAGTTCAGTTTATGAAAAGCTGAGAGTATCTCTCTCTCTGAACCTTAAGTGCCCAGGGCACATGGGGCTTCCGCAAGGCTTTTCACAAATGCCTGTCCTTTGCCTTTTTTTCTGCTCTTGCCCAGTTGAGCTCTCTATTGCTCAACATCCTTTCTGTTGTTCTTCTCCATGTCTCTTTTGGTCTACCCTTACTTCTGTCCCCCTGTGGTGTCCATCTTAGTGCTATTTATGGTAGTGAGTTGTCAGTCATTCGGAGCACATGTCCCAACCATCGCTAGAGTCTTTCCTCAGTAATTGCTGTCAGTGGCTTCATCTGCATTTCTGCCAACAAGATGTTATTTCTTATGGTGTTTGGCCAAAATATTTTTCTAATTCTTCGTAAACATTTAGTCTGGAAAGAATTCAACTTGTTTTCTACGGTTTTGGTGATTTTCCAGCATTCACTTCCACAGAGTAGTACACTTAGAACGTTACTCTTAAATATCCTGATTTTCATCTTCATGCTTAGTTTTTTTTTTTTTTAGATTTCCATATAGTCTGCAGCATTGCAAAAGCCTGGTTTGCTCTAGTAAGTCTGCTGTTGATGTCCTCTGTGCTGTCTCCATTTTCTACTACTCTGCTGCCAAGATATACAAATTCTTTGACCTCCTCCATTAACTTGCTATCTACTCTGAGTACATTTTTGTGTTCACATTTTGCTTCATTAACTTTTCTACGTTGATCTTTAGTCCTATATTGTTTGCATTCTGAGTTAGTTTGTTTATTTTATCTTTTGTTTATTTTATCTTGCATTTTTCTGTGGCTGCTTGATAGTAGACAAATGTCGTCCGCAAAGTCAAGGTCCTCCAGCACTGTATCAAGGGTCATTGTAATGCTCTGCGTTTGTCTGATGTTGCCTCCTTCATTAACCAGTCTACCGCCAAGATAAATAATGTTGGTGATAGTACACATCCCTGCGTCACTCCTGTTTGTACCCTAAAGCTGCTGGAGGTATAATCTCCACAGATAACTTTCCACTGAAAACCCTATTATAGGGCTTTGATTACATTCACTATCTTATAGGGGAGGCCATGCCATCTTAGGATTTTCCACAGTGCGTCTCTGTTGACACTGTCAAAAGGTTTCTCAAAATCTATAAACAATGCATATGTTGTGCTATGCCACTCATTTGCCTGTTCTAATATTTGTCTAAGTACAAATATGTTGTCTACGCATGATCTTCCTTTCCTAAATCCTGCCTGCTCTTTCCGAAGTTTTCCCTCAAGTGCTGGTACAATTCTGTTGATGATTGTTCTGGTGAGTGGCAGTAGGGTAATGCCTCTCCAGTTCCCACAATCTCTGAGGTCACCCTTCTTTGGTAGTTTTACATAAGTCCAGTTTTCCACTCCTCTGGAGCTTTTTCTAGATCCCAAATTTGTTGTAATATCCGGCAAAGTTGTTTTGGTGTTTCTGTTTCTTCTGCTTTCAACATCTCAGCAGTCACTTCATCTTCATCTGGTGCCCTGTCTAATTTTAGCTTCTTTATTGCTTCCTTTACTTCACTTATTGTTATTGGTCCTGTATTGATGTTCAGTTCCGTTTTTGCTTCAGGTATGTCTATTGTTTGTGCTGCTTGTGTTCTGTTTAGTAGGGTGTTAAAGTGGTCCCTCCATCTTTCAATTTTTCTCTTTCTCCACTGACCAGTTGTCCTTTATGTGTCCTTATTGCACTCTCACATCTTGTGCTGAAGTTATCTGTCATCTGCTTTGTGATTTTATATATGGTTTTCATGTCATTTGCATATGCTGCTTTCTCTGCTGTTTCTACTAAGTTGTCATAGTATTGACGTTTATCTTGACGGCATGATTCCTTCATTTCTTTGTCTTTTTGTGCATAATTACTAAAAACTCGTTCTTTCAGCCTTTGTGATTTGGTGTTCAGTAATTTTTTCTTGATTTCTTTTCTTTGCTCTATCTTTTCCCATGTGGTCTTGCTTATCCATTACTCTTTTCTCCGATTCCGATATCCCAGCACCTCTTTTGCTGTTTCCTGTAGTGTTTTATTGAACTCTTGTATGCTTCGTCTTGTAGGACACTGAAGCGGTTCTTAAGTACTATTGAGAATTCATTCCTTGTTTGCTGGTCTTTCAGTTTTCTTGTATCACTGAGAGTATCTAGTTTATGAAAAAGCTGAGAGTACCTAGTTTATGAAAAGCTGAGAGCACCTAGTTTATGAAAAGATGAGAGTACCTTGTTTATAAAAAAGCTGAGAATATCTAGTTTATGAAAGGATGACAGTATTTAGTTTATGAAAAGCTGAGTGTATCTAGTTTATGAAAAAACCTGAGAGTACCTAGTTTATGAGAAGATGAGAGTACCTAGTTTATGAAAAAGCTTAGAGTACCTGGTTTATAAAAAAAAGCTGAGAATATCTAGTTTATGGAAAAGCTGAGAATACCTAGCTTATGAAAAAAATCTGAGAGTATCTAGTTTATGAAAAATCTGAGAGTATTTAGTTATGATAAAGCTGATAGTATCTAGTTTATAAAAAAAGATGAGAGTACCTAGTTTACGAAAAGTTGAGAGCACCTAGTTTATGAAAAAGCTAAGAGTACCTAGTTTATGAAAAATCTGAGAGTACCCGTGTGCATGCGCCTGGCGTGTATGTGTGTGTATGTGCGCGTGCATGTGTCTAAACACTGAAAAGCCAAAGCTATAACAGAGCCATCTGTGTTGTGTGCTCCTGTTTTTAGTTTTATAAATATGCCTCCGCCTCCATTTTCTGTTTTGTTTCCAGCTGATCCGTCCGTGGATGTCCAGTACTTTTTGGGATTTTTTAAAAATATAATCCGTTGCTATCATTTTCTTTTTTTTTTTTCTCTTTAGGTTTCTTTTTCTGTATGCCTGAGAGTTGTCGCATGGGAATTTGCGAAATGTGTGTGTGTGAGTGTGTGTGTCTGAGTGAGTGAGTGTGTGTCTGAGTGAGTGAGTGACTGTGTGAGTGAGTGAGTGTGTGTGTCTGAGTGAGTGAGTGAGTGAGTGTGCGAGTGAGTGAGTGAGTGAGTGTGTGTCTGAGTGAGTGAGTGAGTGAATGAGTGTGTCTGAGTGAGTGAGTAAATGAGTGAGTGAGTAAGTGAGTGAGTGAGTGAGGGGGATGTTGGTAAAACCAAAGCAGAGACAGCTGACGAGTTCTGTAAACCCCAAGGGACGGCCTAGTAATAATCTTCCGACTGTGAACAGAACATTGCAGGCTGAGACAGCGTCTGTACCAGAAGCTGGCAATTGGCCCAAAAGACCCGCGTGCTTGCAGCAAAGAGCAACAGGCACCACATCACATCCTCCAGGGTTGCTAGCTACACAAAGGACCTTGCCAGAGCCCAGCCCCCCCCCTCTCTCCCCTTTTAGTGAGAGCTTGAAGGTCATGCTGAAAACCTGAGACGAACCTGGTGCATTTATGGGGGGGGGGGGTGAGACTGCTGTGGACGCCTGTGCGACGACGAATAGAAAGAAGATCCTATATGTGAAATATTTAGAAGTCGTGACGACTGACTTGGGTAGTAGGGTAACACAAGAACTTGAAGAGAACAGGTAGACTTTCAGCACCATAGCAGTTGATAAAGACCAGCTTTGCTGAGCCCCGAGTAAAAAAAAAAACAAACTCAGCGCTTGACTGACCGAAGACAAACTGGAACTACATCACGTTAATTAACAGAACAGCATCAGCAGACCGAAAAATTTATAAATGCAGCAATTTATCTAGAGTAAAATTAACGCGGAACTGAATGCATGATTAGGCACATTATTTTTTTTAGCCCTTAATTCCCGCTGTGAAATACCGTAATAGTGTTTTGACTCATAGAGTTTATTCTAGCGACGGCCAAATGTGGCACGCGAGCCAGTGCGGCTTTTGAAATGTAAGGTGCAACTTGCGGAAATATATCGACTGAGCATCTTTTTCTTTTAACATCACATCATAAAAATTGTTCAAAATGTTTAAGATCTATAATTATTTACTAGGTATAAACCTAGTCTACTGAATTTAAACTTATGCTCGCCTGAGTAGATATATTTAAGAATTGATGTTAATTCACTGGAATCTACTATCTATCAACTGTACAATACATATATGTACTCCTTTATCTATCTAAGTGCCATGCCTCGTGGCGTAGGCGATCATTTCTCTCCATAATTCCCTGTCTTCAGACTTGATTATGAGATCCGCCGGCGACTTTCTTCCTAGCCACACTGACGGCCCATCCAGTAACTTCTCTCTCTGTCTTCCTCTGTTTCTACTTCCTTCAGTTTTCCCACTTGCCACAGTGTGTTCCAGTATTCCTCTTCTCAGGAAGTGTCCTATAAATCTCGCTTGTCTGCCCCTGATCTTTGCTATAATTTGCTTTTTAACTCTAGCCTCTCTTAAGACTTCTTCATTGATTTACTTAGCTGTCCATGGTACCTTCAACTTATTTTCCTTAATATTTATATAATATTTTTCTAACAAAACATGGAAAAAACAACAATTTCATTGTCATTTCTCCGATCCACAGGTGCTGAAGCTCGAAGCGAGAGCAAAGTATTTGCAGGTCTTCCCTTTGTATCCTAACGGTACTCACAAATACCACTTTGTTTAAATGGTAATATTTCATAAATGCAAACATCATTCTTGACGATACTCAAAGGAATATGTATAACGGCCTTCTGTCAAACAACCAGTAAAGGGCCAGCACTCTGAAATGTTACTCTTCATTGTGTGGAGTGTACTTTCCAGTTTGTATAGAATGTGTCTCCGTTATCTGGATGTTCAGGCGAGTATTCCGGTCTTAAATCTTTAAGTGCAAGAAATTCTAGGGAGATGGTGTATGGCTGTTTCTTGATTATTATCACACGGTGGACATATGGCCGCTTCACTCTGTATGTGTGATATATATATATGTATATATATATATTCTTGTTGGCAGAAATGCAGATGAAGCCACTGACAGTAATTAGTGAGGAAAGACGCTGGCGATGGTTGGGACATGTGCTCCGAATGACTGACAACTCACTACCAAAAAATAGCACTAAGATGGACACCACAAGGGGACAGAAATAAGGGTAGACCAAAAGAGACATGGGGAAGAACAACAGAAAGGATGTTGAGCAATAGAGGGCTCACCTGGGCAAGAGTAGAAAAAAAGGCAAAGGACAGGCATTTGTGGAAAACCCTTGCGGAAGCCCCATGTGCCCTGGGCACTTAAGGTTCAGATATATATATATATATATATATATATATATATATATATATATATATATATAGCTCATGTCTTTCAGCTCTGATAAGTTTATCGTACCTGGGGTGTTAAGCAAAGTTTGAGCACTCCTGGTTCATTACACAGTGACAAGCTTAATAATGGACTCCTCTGAAGTGAGAAATGCTGGATGGCTCTACAGCTAGAATCTTACGCCTCTTGACATTTCTTCGGGGAAGTTTGTGTGTAAAAAAATATAAAACCAAATTATATAAAGCCAGATTTGAGCTGGTGTAAGATATGCTTGAAATCATCCACAGCAAAAGAAAAAAAAATCATGTAACAAGAATTTAAGATGCTAATAAGCTCACATGAATATAATAAACTCACGGAAAAAAAGTAAGTGTGCGGTGGTGTCATGGGTGAAATGAAATCAAATTTGGCACCGAAGTTTTGTCTGAGTGTTGTCCACTTCCTCGTGCTGCACGAAGTTGATCGCACTATTCATGGGGAGATAACCACAGCTTCAGTGAAATCACGTGCAGTGATCCATGATTGGTTACTGACCACGGATAAAATGAGGGTTAAGTGTGTAATTCTGTTCTCAGAGATCTCTTCACGTAATCGTTGAAGAAAGGAGTCGTGGAATTCCAACATAAACATCTCTTTTTCATCGTGCCAAGATTGAACGAACATCAGCAAGAAATAGCTGTTGGGATGTTAATTGCTGGATCAACAGTAGCAGCAGTATTTCAACATTTAATGTTCACAGAAACACAATATCACGTCTTCAAAGTCGTTTTAACCAAAGTGGTTCTGTTGCTGACTGCCATAGAAGCAGTAGACCACGAGTTACTACCCTTGCACAAATCCACCTAATGCATCTTCGTAACAGGTTTCTCCAGGCAACATGGACTGCCAGCAACATTCCAGGTGTAAGACGTGTGTCGGGCAGGACAGCGCGGAACAGACTCAGAGAGGTAAATATCTTACCTCATAGGCCCCCAGTTAGACCAGTACTGACAGTTTGCCACAGACAAACCCGCTTGACCTGGGCCAGGCACCACGTGGCGTGGCCCTATCATCAATGGAGATTTGCTGATGAGTCCAGATTCTGTTAGCAAGGCCATGATGGGCGTGTTTTAGTGTACATGCAAAGAGGAAACAGTTTTGCGAATAACTGTGTGTTAGAGGTGGATAGAACGAGAAGAGGCAGTGTAATGGTTTGGGGAGGAATTTCCTATGCTGGCCGAACAAACCTAGTCTTCCTCAATGGCAGCCTTACAGGTTTATGATATAGGGACAAAATCGTTACACGCCACGTAATGCCTTTTCTGGATGCTAATGAGCAAGGCGTGATGCTGCAGCAGGATAACGCTCGTCCACATGTCGCACGTGTGGTCAGGGACCACTTTCAACAGCATCAGATTATTGTCTTGCCATGGCCAGCAGTTTCACCGGACCTATCACCTATCGAACACATTTGGGATAAATTGGACCGCAGGTTGAGAAGACGACACAATCGTCCTGGAAACCGCCAAGAATTAGCCCAAGCGTTGCAAGAAGAATGGAATAACATGCCTCAACAATTCATACAACGTGTCATTGGTTCAGTGAGAAAGCTGTGTCAAGCAGTGATAACTGCCAGAGGAGGACACACACGATATTGAAACCCTGATTTTCCTTTCTTTGGGTGGTTAGCCACATTAGGTGAGTTTTTTCACTTTTTTGTGACATGTGACTAGCATGAAAGTTATCATTTTATCTTTTATTGGATAATCAAACATAATGTGTGCCAAATTTTATTTCAATCATCACCTGAGCAAGTTCATGGTGTTTTTTAAAAAGCATTGCACACTTACTTTTTTCCGTGAGTATATAAGAAAGTATAACAATGAACAGGTGTGCACTATCATATTACTGATGAAGATGAAGTCGAAGTTCTTTGCTCTTTGTTCATAACACATCACATGTTTCACAAATATTACCACTTTACTAATCAGAGCAAGTCCGATGAAATGTTTTCTACAGAATTCATTTAATTCTGACAAATAAATTCAAGATGCATTGTTGATAACATTACTTGGATGGAATCACTTAATCATTTGTTCACAATATCAAACTATCATATTCTACATGCAGCATTTCTCAATGTTCTCAACTTCACATTATTCTACACTTGATACGAGAACATTTCCTAACTCAGCATTATATCAGATCAGCAACACGTGGTCAATTAAATCACTTTACTCGCAGTTAAAAAAGTATCAATTCTTCATAATCCCTTGAATCACTTGAAACACATCTTCAGTCTGTCCTAAAACTACTTCTTCAAAATTACTTTTCCTGAGTATCTACTGCTCTAATTGTCCATCTGTTCCAGCTGTCGTTACCTACGTCTTCTTTCTCTCTCATGTCTTCTCTGGTGTGTGTTCTCCTCCTGCTGTTCTTCTCTGATTGTCTGTCCTCCTCTTCTTCTCTTGTCTGGACCGGACTCAGTTCACTGACCGTCCTTGTTCCTCCGTCTTCGGGGCTCCGTCCTCTGTCTACACTCTATTGTACTTCCATACTTCTTCGTTCTCTGATTGTCTGTTCTTCCGTCTTCGGGCTCCCTCCTCTGTCTCCTCTCCTCTACTTCCGTACTTCTTGGTACTCTCCTGTACTTCCGTACTTCTTCGTCCTAGATTATCTGCTCTTCCGTCTTTGGGCTGTCTCCTCTCCTCTGCTTCTTCTTCTTTCTTCCCTGTATTTCCGCACTTCTTCGCCCCTGATTGTCTGTTCTTCCGTCTTCGGGCCCCCTCCTCTGTCTCCTCTCCTCTGCTTTTTCTTCTTTCTTCCCTGTATTTCCGTACTTCTTCGTCCCTGATTGTCTGTTCTTCCGTCTTCGGGCTCCCTCCTCTGTCTCCTCTCCTCTGCTTCTTCTTCTTTCTTCCCTGTACTTCCGTACTTCTTCGCCCCTGATTGTCTGTTCTTCCGTCTTCGGGCCCCCTCCTCCGTCTCCTCTCTCCAGGACTTCCGTACCTCTTGGTCCCTGATTAGTCTGTTCTTACTTCTTCGGCCTCCGTCCTCCGTCTCCTCTCTCCTCTACTTCTTCTTCCTTCTTTCTTATCTCTCTGCTCGCCTTTTTATCTTCAAGTCCAGCCTGATGGATTAACCAGTAAGTATTCTGGCTCCACCATTCAGATGTCCACTGGTTCCCATGCGCGTTCTGATTGTCCGTCATTCAAACTGCCCAGTGACTTATATGTCTTAAGTCAATTGTCCAATAGGCCAAGCCTCTAAATATTTAAATGGTCAGCTGGCCGAGTTAGTCACTCCTTTATTTAAAAACCGTGTGCAATAGCGTCCTAACGCGTGTCAGTATGTGTCAGTTTCGTCTATACAATTGTTATTTACCTAAGTCATTATCTTGCTCTTTCATGTTGTAGGTTTTATTGTGTCCTCGCTTTTCATTGTGTCTGCCTTTTATATTCGTCTTTTCTATTTTGTTTACACGTGTCAATGTCCAGTCACCGCTTTGTTATCACTGGACCATCCTACTTTCTGGCATCCTTCCTTTGTATTACCTATATCTCAGCGTCAGTGAGTCTCGTCATTTTCTATTCACTGTTGCCACTGTTTACTTTTGTCCGCATCTTGTTCTAGTGTCATGGAAGTTCTATACCTTTCTCTTCCTTTCCTCTCTATTTTTCTTTGTCGGCATTCGATGTTACTATTTTGTTTACAGTGTTTTTTTTTGTAATAATAATAATATAATAATAATAATAATAACAACTATAATCATTACTTACAAGGCCATGCTACAGAAGCCTACACGAATATAATGTAGTTGTGACACAAGTAAGTCCACATAAATATAATGTGAGACTAGGAAACCCACATAAATATAATGTAACTGTCAGACAAGGAAGCCCACATGAATATAATGTAACTGTGATATAACTAACCCCACATAAATATAATATAGTTATGATACAAGTAAGCCCACATGGCCATAATGTAACTGTGATACGAGTAAGCCCATATGACTACAACGTAATTGTTACTTCAGACAACTAAATGTAATTATGATACGCTTAAGTTCACTTCACTACACTATAGTTGTGATACCGTAAGCCTACGTGATCATAATGTAATTGTTTTATGAGCAAGCTCACATGAGAATAATGTAATTATAACAAAGATTAAGCCCATAGGACTATTACGCAATTACGATACGAGTAACCCCTACGAGACTACAGTGTGACTGCATGCATACATGGCTATAATGCAATCTATAATAAAGTCCATATGACTGTAAAGCAATTGTAAGAGATAGAAGAAATGAGGAGTGCGGTAAAATTGGTCCTAGTAATAAAGATACTCAGAGGTGTGCGACTCAGTTTTATGGAAAGACAGAAAGAGTGAGGAAAGTGAGCAGAAACGAGAATGGCAGAAAGCAAGATGAGTGCTTGCAAATGAAGAACATACATCAATCCAATTTTTCGGAAAATGCCTTTTTCAAGGATCACATACAAAAACAATACAATATATAACTGTGTGGTGTGTGAAAAGAGAGAGAGAGAGAGAGAGAGAGAGAACTTTACAGTCGTGAGATAAAGTATGCTGATTTTGTTGCGTCTGGAATGCTGTATTTTCAACTTAAGTCAAGTTAGTTATGATATTTATTAACTTGTTGTTTTCTAAAATTTTGTAAAATACTTTTTTCTTTGGAGGGACTGGGAGAGTGGCTGTTGTCAGCGGTCAGGACATTAGGCTGGGAACACTATTTGGTATACAAGATGTTGCAAAGATACTTTCCACTTAGTTCGGGATATGTCCCGCTGGGCGAGCCATCATGTGGTAAAGTGCATGTGGTTGGTTCTTGATATTGAAGCATATATAGTGTTATTGGGCCCTGCACTGATTATGTTGTAAGTATATGTGATATGTGGTTATTGGCTATGACCCCCCTTCCCGGACTCAATTAGGTTGGTTGTGTATGAGTTTGGCTACTAAAGATGATTTCATAAGGATGATAGTATATGTGCTGGTTGCACCCATAGGTATGTATGGCAAGGTTGTAGTATGAGTTGGGGTGGTGTTAATATATATTATATACAGCTGATATAGGCTGACATACAATAATGCTTTTGGCCTACGTTGATAACATGGTATGATTTATTTATGTAAAAGACCTTGAACGATGGTTCAATTCTGCATATTTCTTGCCATGAGTTTTGATGTCGTTGCTATGCACATATAGTTAACATGTGTTATTGAGTTTTGATATGATGTTTATTACAGCTGTTCGGACGGACAGCTTTATATGTTCTAGTGTTATGCTGTTATGAGGGCTCTCACTCTTTTGGCAAAGATTTACTTGTGTGTGAAGTTAATATTCATTGCTGAATATATGTATGTATGTATGTATGTATGTATATTGATTGTATTGATTGCTAAAGCTTCATATGACAACGAAGGTTGATATGAATGAGGATTACTGACCTGCATATTTTTGTTCAGTGATGCATTGCTACGCCATTGCTTTCTATGTTATATATATATATATATATATATATATATATATATATATATATATATATATTGTATTTACTGTGGTCCTTATGTGTGTAGTGTGGTTGAAACATTATTGGTATCGTGTATGTTCGTGATGAGTGTCTTGATATTTGCCATAATAAGCTTCCTTGTTAGCTGTTTTACACATCGACATATTTGTTTTGTATTTGGTATGAGAGATAGTGGGAAAAAACGAATAGACATGATATCTGTGGATTGAACTTGTTGGGTAACAAGAATATGGGAACCGGGATAATCGTGGTCAGATTCTATTCAAAATTAGGGTTGTGGGTCACAGAAAGTTTGTACCATTGGAAGAATTTAATTACTTCATTACCACTCTCATAAGTCCCTCTCTCTCCTCACTCTCTCCCTTATGTAAAAATACGAAAAATAGATGAAAAATTTAAACAGTTAGCAGTTGGATATAGGTAAATACAAACCAGAAGCAGGCGATTGGCTGGAAATGAGATAAAGATAAGGTGACAAAAGTTATCAGACGGTAAACAATATTAGTTAACATCACGTCCTCCAGCTGCTCCAGCTCAGTTTACTTTCAACTGCTCTCGCTCTTGTCCACTTTCCCCATTCTTTCTATCCTTTTGTAAAACTGAACCATACGTCTTTTAAAGTAATTATAAAACGAGTGAACTTGTGTGATTGTAATGAACAGTATTTCTGATCATGAGAAGAACTGGTCATGAGTTTCTTATGAGTGAAGCTGGTAGCTGATTATTCACTTACTGTTTTATAAATTTATTTTACTGCTGACTTTAAAATACTCGGTATAAAGTGGAACGAATTCAAGAAAAGCGCAGAGGTAAGGCAGATGAGCAAACAACAATCTATCTCATGGGTGATCAGAGAAAGGAGATGGACACATGTCGTTCATGTGATGAGAAGAAACAGTCAGAAAATCCCAAAACAATCTATCAAGTGGAACACAACAGGCCGAAGAAAAAGAGGTCGACCACGTGAAACCCTAAAGAGGATACTGTTAAGAAAGGCCAAATTAATAGGCATAAAATCCCTTTTGTTGAAAAGCTTGCCGAAAACAGGAAAACTTGGCAAACTTATAATGGAAGCCCCATGTGACGTTTAACGGCGCGGGAAGGCTTAACAGATTAAGTACTGATTTTCTGAAGTCTATTATATTAGTCACTGACACACATTTTTACAAATAGGAAACAACAACGAGGCTTTCGTAAAGTAAGTGGTAGAAGAATATAATGTTCCTAGGTTTGTACCTCGGTAAAAAACAAATCTATACTAAGATTTCACGCTAGACACACGAAGGTCAGGCTACAGACGCCAGGTGCAACCAGAGTAATATAATGACAGTGAAATGACACAACTGGTCATTTCCGAATGGAGAAATGTGTTTTACGTCAGATGTTAGAGAAAGAGAAATAAACGAGAAAATTACCTGGGATTTAACCGGTTCAAGTCCCAAATAATTCTCTTGTCATTTTTTTCTTTCTTTCACATCTAAAAGTGCTTTGTCTTCGAATATTTTTTTTTTTTTGATTAACCATACACCACTGTGTTCTATTACCTTATTATGTAATTACTGTGCTGTATGCGTTTGTATTGTTTAAAAAATGCATTTATTAACAATTTATCTTACTGATAATCTCGCCGTCAGATGGCTGAAAACATTACTGCGTAGTTTCCGTACTACATAGAGATTATGTTGTAAAGAGTTTACCGTGTTACGAGTGGTACAAAGAACTGTTTTAAATTGTTAAAACAGACGCCCACCATACAGTATGTAAAGCTGCTTCTTAATCTTCTAAATGTGTGTAAAGTTACTTCTTAATCTTCTAAATGTGGACAAAACTGCTTCTTAATCTTCTATATGTGTATTGAGCTGCTTTTTAATCGTCTAAATGTGTATAAAGCTGCTTCTTTATCTTCTAAATGAGCAAGCTCATTCGTTTCTAAGTCATTTTCTTACAACTGCTTTTTTCCTACTTTCCATTACAGTGATTTGTCCAACTCAATAAATGTCTGCACGGGTTTGTTATGTACTTACATTTGTGCACTTCATTGACCTCGACTGTTCCACATTTTGTGGTTTTTATTTTTTACGTAAGACACATTTCTCCATTCGGAAATTACCAGTTTTGTCATTTCACTGTCATTATACTATTCTGTTTGCACCTGGCGTATGTAGCATGACCTTCGTGTGTCTAGCGCCTGTAGCATGACCTTCGTGTGTCTAGGGTCTGTAGCATGAACTTCGTGTGTCTAGAGTCTGTAGCATGACCTTCGTGTGTCTAGGGTCTGTAGCATGACCTTCTTGTGTCTAGAGTCTGTAGCACGACCTTCGTGTGTCTAGCGCCTGTAGCATGATCTTCGTGTGTCTAGAGTCTGTAGCATGACCTTCGTTTGTTTAGAGTCTGTAGCATGACCTTCGTGTGTCTAGAGTCTGTAGCATGACCTTCGTGCGTCTAGCGTCTGTAGCATTACCTTCGTGTGTCTAGAGTCTGTAGCATGACCTTCGTTTGTTTAGAGTCTGTAGCATGACCTTCGTGTGTCTAGAGTCTGTAGCATGACCTTCGTGCGTCTAGCGTCTGTAGCATTACCTTCGTGTGTCTAGAGTCTGTAGCACGACCTTCGTGTGTCTAGCGTCTGTAGCATGACCTTCGCACGCACGCACGCACACACATGCACGCACACACGCCGAAATGGACAGAAACATCATAGACTTCCTGTGATTGCACATTTGCTGGTCATACAACAGGTTAGATTGTATGTGCGGTCCCCCCACGTCTAAATGGTTTGTCTATCTATATTATTTTTTTATACGTCTTCGTTTTCATTAATATTTCAAAGACAACATCTTCTACTTCCAGGCTTCTCTCTCACACACAACACCGTGTTTTTTTTAACAATTTAACATCTCCTACTTCCAGGCTTCTCTCTCACACACAACACCGTGTTTTTTTTAACAATTTAACATCTCCTACTTCCAGGCTTCTCTCTCACACACAACACCGTGTTTTTTTTTAACAATTTAACATCTCCTACTTCCAGGCTTCTCTCTCTCACACAACACTGTGTTTTTTTTTAACAATTTAACATCTCCTACTTCCAGGCTTCTCTCTCTCACACAACACTGTGTTTTTTTTTAACAATTTAACATCTCCTACTTCCAGGCTTCTCTCTAACACACAACACTGTGTTTTTATTTTAACAATTTAACATCTCCTACTTCCAGGCTTCTCTCTAACACACAACACCGTGTTTTTATTTTAACAATTTAACATCTCCTACTTCCAGGCTTCTCTCTAACACACAACACTGTGTTTTTTTTAACAATTTAACATCTCCTACTTACAGGCTTCTCTCTAACACACAACACTGTGTTTTTTTTAACAATTTAACATCTCCTACTTCCAGGCTTCTCTCTCTCACACAACACTGTGTTTTTTTTTAACAATTTAACATCTCCTACTTCCAGGCTTCTCTCTAACACACAACACTGTGTTTTTTTAAACAATTTAACATCTCCTACTTCCAGGCTTCTCTCTAACACACAACACCGTGTTTTTTTTTAAACAATTTAACATCTCCTACTTCCAGGCTTCTCTCTAACACACAACACTGTGTTTTTTTAAACAATTTAACATCTCCTACTTACAGGCTTCTCTCTAACACACAACACTGTGTTTTTTTAACAATTTAACATCTCCTACTTCCAGGCTTCTCTCTAACACACAACACTGTGTTTTTTTAACAATTTAACATCTCCTACTTCCAGGCTTCTCTCTAACACACAACACTGTGTTTTTTTAACAATTTAACATCTCCTACTTCCAGGCTTCTCTCTAACACACAACACTGTGTTTTTTTAAACAATTTAACATCTCCTACTTCCAGGCTTCTCTCTCACACACAACACCGTGTTTTTTTTTTAACAATTTAACATCTCCTACTTACAGGCTTCTCTCTAACACACAACACTGTGTTTTTTTAACAATTTAACATCTCCTACTTACAGGCTTCTCTCTAACACACAACACTGTGTTTTTTTAAACAATTTAACATCTCCTACTTCCAGGCTTCTCAAATACACAACCCCGGGTTTTTTAGATTATTTAACATCTACTAATTACAGGCTTCTTACACAGGCAACCCCGAGTGGTTTTTAAAAATGTAACACCTCCTACCTGCCTGCTTCTCTTTCACACACACACACAGACACACATACACATAACCTTCCTGTCAGCTCAACGTTAAGTTACTTTCCCTTCCTTCAACACTTGGCTCCACTACCCAAACTCTATAACAGACACCGTAGCTACAGACGCTAGACACACGAAGGTCATGCTACAGACATGCATATAATCTTTTCCCCGGACATCGAGTCACCCACCACTGCTGGCTTAGGGTCGAGCTAAAGAAAGGCTGAGAACCGCTGAATTAAACCGTGGGGTAGGGGGAGGGGGGGGGGGAATGTTGCCTTCATTTATGTACAGTGCAGGCCCTGACTGTGTCCCTGCCAGATAAACGGAGGGGGGTTTCTGTTGTGCTCAAATAAATAATAAATCATGTTTTTATATTAAAAGACTACCAAAATGTCACGCAAGTAACCACATATGTATTCACGCTATTTACATATATCACATATATTTATTGGCGCTATTTACATATGTCAGATATATTTATTGGCGCTGTTTACATATATCACCTATATTTATTGACGCTATTTACATATATATCAGTCACATGCTTCATACTGTAAGAACAGGTAAAGTCCCCGCTTCCATGCCATTAAGACATACCTGAGGTGTTAGGACCATCGACACATGACAGTGTGATGTGATCTGCACCACGCCTGGCCGTACTTACCTTCCCAGATTTCTCTGGTACCCATTTTAATAGACTTGGGTGGACCCCCAAGGAACTTTTTGGTGTGGTGGTACCGTAAAAAAATTCCACTGAACTTGAACCCGCTGCCACCGGATTAGTAGACCGAACGCCTATCCACGCAGCCAACTTACGTTCTTCCCGTGCCGTTAAACATCCATAGGGCCCGCATGGTAGTTAGCCAAGTTTTCCTGTTGTCGGCAAGCTTTTCAACCTCATCAAGGGATGTTATTACCACTAAACTGGCCTCTCTTAACAATGTCCTCGTTAGAGTTTCACGTGATCGACCTCTTTTTTTTCTGCCTTTTGTGCTCCACTTGATAGCTTTTTTTTGGGATTCTCTGATTGTTTCTTCTCATCACATGGCCTACATATGCCCATCTTCTTTTTCTGATCACCCTTGAGACAGGTTGTTGTTTGCTTATCTGTCTTATCTCTGTGTTGTTCTTGAAATCACATCTATGAATCACTTCATACCGAATATTTTCCTGCGCCATTTGTTTTCAAAAGAGCCTAATTTCTTGTCTACTAAAAAGAAATATAAAAGTCATATAACAGTCATTAGAAGATTCTAAGTATTTCATTCTAAGTATTTCATCAACTAAACCTGTGTCTTATATTCGGATAATTAGCCGTTGTTTCAATTCTGAAAAACAAAAACATGCAAGCTAAAAATTGAGGAAAGGTCATTCCACAGTATATGAAATTACACAGACGATGTGATTTACGTGTATAATTTGCCTCACTTTACGTTAAAGGTTACATGTCTGAAAGAAATCTCTTGTTTTTCGGAATTTAGCTTGTAAGAAAGATTAAAAAAATCCTAGTAATAAAAGAACTTTACTACGCCCGAGGCCTCAAGTCATGTTTATATATGTATCCTTCGTCTGGGCAGTTGATACTGAAGGAGGTTGATATCAAATGTTAATGTCGGCTGCAGGCTTAGTCTGGCAGGGAAGCGCCTGCAAGGATTAATTCTTCCAATGCATGATTGGTGATGGCGATCACAGCCAAGACAAGCCACGATGTGTAAAAAGTCTGGTCTTATTTTTAAGCTTCGATCTTACGACCTCCGGTCTGACCCTCCTTTTCTTCTCGAGTGGGGTTGGGCACGTGGGATTTTTTTTTTTACGATACAACCACACCAAAAAAGGTCCTTGGGGGTCCACCCAAGCATATTACCAGAGAAATCTGGGAAGGTAAGTACGGCCAGGCGTGGTGCAGATCACATCACCCTGTCATGTGTGGATGGGCCTAACAACTCAGGTATGTCTTAATGGCATGGAAACGGGGTCTTTACCTGTTCTTATAGTATGAAGCATGTGACTGATATATGTAAATAGCGCCAATAAATATAGGTGATATATGTAAACAGCGCCAATAAATATCTCTGATATATGTAAATAGCGCCAATAAATATATGTGATATATGTAAACAGCGCCAATAAATATATCTGATATATGTAAATATCGCCAATAAATATATGTGATATATGTAAATACCGCCAATAAATATATGTGTTATAGGTAAATCAATCAATCAAGTGCCGTGCCGCGTGGCATAAGTGATCATTCTTCTCTACAATTTCCTGTCTGATTATGAGATCCGTGGGTGACTTTCTTCCTAGCCACACTGACAGCCCATCCGGCTCTTCTCTCTCTCTGTTTTCCTCTGTCCCTTCTTCCCTCAATTTTTCCAGTTGCCACAGTGTGTTCCAATTTTCCTCTTCTCAGAAAATGTCCTATAAATCTCGCTTATCTGCCTCTGATCTTTGCTGTTATCTGCTTTTTAACTCCAGCCTCTCTTAAGACTTCTGCATTGGTTTTCTTAGCTGTCCATGGTACCTTCAACATCCTTCTTATGAACCACATTTCCATGGCCTCCATTTCTTGCTGTACTCTCTTATTTATAGACCATGCTTCACACCCATAAAACAGAATTGACTCGATGTAACATTTAAGTACTCGGAATCTTGTTTCCATTGATATGAATCTGTTACACAAGATGTGTCTCATTTTCTGGAATGCTGACTTGGCCTGAGCATGTCTGCTTTTTATTTTGTTGTGACATTTCCCATCAGCTGGCTGTTATAATCGTTTTTAAGTACTTGAATCTATCAATTTGTTTGAGTTCTGTAGCATCGATGATAATGCTACATTTTGGTGTTATTATTTTCTTTGAGATGACCATCACTTCAGTCTTCTTTTTATTCAGGCTGAGACCTTTACTTTTACTTTCATGAACCACGATGTCCAGAAGGTCCTGTAGCACCCCTTCACTTGTAGTAATCAGAACTGTGTCGTCTGCATATCTTAAGTTGTTAAAATTATACTCGCCAAATGATATTCCTGGCATTTTCTCTATATTCCTCATTATTTTTTCGCTGTACAAGGAAAAGAGGTCAGGAGATAGAACACATCCTTGTCTCACTCCCAGTTTTATGTCTTTGAATGCTCCTATTTGGTTCTCAACCTTCATTGCTGCTGATTGCTGCCAGTATATGTTTTTTGATGAGTTTCAGATCTTTCCCATCTATGTTGATGTCTTCCAGCATTTTTATAATATCTGTATGTCTCACTTTATCGCATGCTTTACAGTAGTCTGTGAAGCATAAGTAAAGGTCCGTCACTACTTCTATTGATCTTTCCATTAATGTTCTCAATATATACGTGGCATTACTTTTCCTTCGAAGAAGCCACATTGTTCTTCAGCGATTTCTGGTTCTATTTTGCTCCTGACTCTTCTCATGACAATACGAAGCAGGATTTTGGTAACATGGCTCATAAGACTAATGGTTCGATGGTCTTCACATTCAGCTGCACCTTGTTTCTTTGACAGGGCAATGAAAACTGATTGCAAAAGGTCTGATGGGACATAGTTACTGTTATAGATGTCATTCAGCAATCTGGTAATTATTTCTATGCCAAGCCTCCTAATGCTTCTAATTCTTCCATGGTGATTTTATCTGGTCCTGGTGCTTTGTTGTTCTTCAAGTGTTTGATGGCTTCTTCCACTTCTGCTTTTAATATGTGAGGCCCTTCATTAATATTCCGAATATCCTCAAAATCAGACTTAATGGCACTCCTAGGATGTAACAATCATCCAGATATATGCACCTACATCAGCAGCAGAAGAAGAGGAAGTAGAAGACTTTTATAACACACTGGAAATGACGATAGACCAGGTACAGAAAAATGATACTGTGTTAATAATGGGGGATTTTAATGCAAAAAACTGGTACAGAAAGAGCAGGAACCGGAGGATATGTTGTGGAGAAATTTAGCATAGGACATAGAAATGAGACGGGTGACAATCTAATGGCTTTTTGCATGGAAAATTAGCTAATGCTTGCTAACACATTTTTTAAACAACATCCAAGAAGACTTTACACATGGACATCATCTGATGGGAAAACTAAGAATCAAATAGATTACATTTTAGTGCAAAGAAGGTGGAGATCAAGTATAACATCAGCAAAAACTTTACCAGGTGCTGATTGTGACACGGACCATGAGTTATTAATATCAGACATGAAGATAAAGATAAAAAAGACAGTTAACGGGATCAAGAACACTCCGCTTTGATCTTACACAATGAAGAACCGCTTCGAAATCCTGATGGCAGTACAGGAAGAGATGACACCAGATGATTTGGCTACGCAGGCCAGTCATATCTTAATAACAACAGCTAAAGACATGGTTCCAGTAAAGAAAACACAAAAGAATGGATGGATTACAGCAGGCACTAAATGTAATTTGTGCCGAGATGGGGAACACCTTGACAGAGACAGAAGAAATTCTAGAAAGATGGAAGGAATATTGCAAAGGAATGTATGAAACAACCGACTGTGAAAGGAGAAATCAACAGTGTAAATTATTATTGGAGGAGAAGGAACCCGAACCGACAATAGAAGAAACTTTATGGACAATAAAGAATCTGAAAAATGGTAAATCAATAGGATGTGATGAGATAACACTTATTAAAGCAGGAGGAAGGGAATGTGCAACAATCTATCATGCACTATGGAAAAAGATATGGCATTCAGGGATTTGGCTAAAAGAATGGAAAAGAACTGTATTCATACCACTGCCAAAAAAGGGTAACCTGAAATTATACACAATCTACAGAACTGTTGCCATAATTAGTCATGTCAGTAAAATTCTGTTAAAAATCATAAAGGGTAAACTTCGTAAGAAAACAGAAGAAGAAGTCAGTATGGTTCAAGCTGGTTTCAGGCAAGGAAAAGGATCAAGAGATTATATATTCAATATAGGATTAATAATAGAGAAATGCAGAGAGTATATTGTGAATCTATATTTACCCTTTATAGATTTATTGTGTACAACACCAGAAACTTTGGGAAATTATGGAAAAAATGTGATTTCCAACATTTAATACAATTAACATCACTGTTGTATCTAGACCAACAGGCAGCAGTAAGAATAAATGGTGAAACAACAACTTGGTTTGACATAAAATAAGGGGTCCGTCAGGGGTGCATATTGTCGCCTTACTTATTTAACTTGTATACTGAAAATATAATGAGGAATATTAGAAAAGATGCAGACAAAGAATATTACGATGCCATAACAATTGGAGGTTATGAAATACCAGAGATTAGATATGCTGGTGACACAGTGTTACTGTCCACAACACAAAAAGAATGGAAAAACTAATTATGTAAATCCGTAAGAACAGCGAAGAGCAAAACCTCGATAAAACTAAATTGATGACAAATGACAAAATAAACAAGGCAGCTGAAATATGTATCAATGAGGAAAAACTGGAAGAAGTGGAGAGTTTTGAATATCTTGGATCACTACTAACTAATAATGGAGATAGAATGAGGGAAATTAAAAGGAGGACATCTATCGCTCTTCAGAAAGTAAAACAAATAAAGAAGCTGTGGAAAAGAACATATAGAACTACAAAAATAAGATTTTTAAGAGCGTGCATTTTTCCCATCGTAACATACGCCTCTGAGAACTGGACACTTAACAAAACAGCTGAGAAACACATAAATGCGTTTGAATGTAAATGCTACAGAAGAGTTCTTCAAATATCATGGACACAAAAAGAACAAATATATTCATACTACAAGAACTTAATATTAAAGAAGGCTGGCTAGCAAAGATGATTAAAGATTGAAAACTTAAATATTTTGGACACATTAAACGTCATGATAATCTAGAGAAGACCATCTTGGAAGGATACATAATGGGCAAAAGAAAGAGAGGAAGACCAAGGCGAAGATGGCTGCAAGACATAGTTGATGATCTGTAAATGGATGCAGCAGGCCATTTTGCTCACAACCGAGAGGTCTACAGGAGTGCTGTTAGGGAGGCAAAGTTCCGCAACGGACAGACAAATGAATGAATGAATATCTATTTCGCTTCTGTTGTCCTCATAGAGTTCTCTAATGTATTCACACCATCCTGCCATTATTTCATCTCTGCCCGTTATTGTATTCCCCTCTTTTGACTTCAGGCAACTAGTCTTGTGTTATGCCATTTTGTTTGTTAACTCCTTTATTTGTTTGTACATATCTCTTGCGTTTCCATGATGGTTTGTCTCTATTTCATTACATTTCTTACTTAGCCACTCTTCTTTAGCTTCACTGCATTTGTGTCTTATTTCTTTATTTATTTTGTCATATTCATCTTTATCTTCATTAAGACTTCTTCTTCGATTGATTAGTTACAAAATTTCTTCTGTCATCTACCCCTATTTAGCGTGTCATTTATTTAGAAGTAGGATTTCAATAGATGTTCGCTGAATGGAGTCTTTAAGTATATTCCATTGTTCATCAAGTGATATATATATATATATATCGCCAATAAATATATGTGATATATGTAATTAGCTCCAATAGATATATGTGACAGATGTAAATGACGCCAATAAATATATGATGTGATATATGGAAATAGCGCCAATAAATATATGTGATATATGTAAACAGTGACAATAAATATATGTGATATATGTAAGTAGTGACAATAAATATATGTAATATATGTAAATAGTGACAATAAATATATGTCTTGCTGCCTAGCCCAGTCTTTCGCTAATTCTTCCAGACCCGAGTGACTTTATATAAAATTCTTTTCTTGGCTTTGTTTTTTTTTTTTTACATTTATCTTTTATCTTAACTTCGGTTTATCTGCTGACATTCTAAAAAATTGTCATCTATCAAGGGGACGAAGATGCGTTCAAGCTGAATGAGACAGCTGTCAGCGACCCATAACTGATTGCTTGCCTTCGGGTTGGCGACCCATAACTGACTGCTTGCCTTCGGGTTGGCGACCCACAGCCGGGCAAGACCCTATTCTGCCTCCCAGTGGTGCTTTTGAAAATAAACAGTAGTCTGGCCAAGTGGATGGGGATCGCTGTGGGAAGACGGACCCCATCTAAAAAAATGTACCGAGCCGAAGTTGGATCTGTTGGGCCAGTTGGATCATAACCGCCACACAACGCAACCAAGTTGAGGATGAAAGACGGAGAAGACGAAGAAGAAGTCATGTAGCAAATGTTTAAGAATGCAGTCCATCCATCCATCCATCCATCCATCCATCCATCCATCCATCCATCCATCCATCCACGTCTTCTTTACCCCTATCTGGGGCATAGGCCATCAGCAAGGGCTCTCCATTTATTTCTGTCCTGGGCTGCTTCTTATATCCATCTCCAGATGTAGTCCATCTTTCTGACCTCTGCTTCAAGACTCCTTGGCCAGGTATTTCTAGGTCTTCCTTGTTTTCTCTTACCTGATCTCTGCTTCAAGACTCCTTGACCAGGTATTTCTAGGTATTCCTTGTTTTTTCTTACCTGATCTCTGCTTCAAGACTCCTTGGCCAGGTATTTCTAGGTCTTCCTTGTTTTCTCTTACCTGATCTCTGCTTCAAGACTCCTTGACCAGGTATTTCTAGGTATTCCTTGTTTTCTCTTACCTGATCTCTGCTTCAAGACTCCTTGACCAGGTATTTCTAGGTATTCCTTGTTTTTTCTTACCTGATCTCTGCTTCAAGACTCCTTGACCAGGTATTTCTAGGTATTCCTTGTTTTTTCTTACCTGATCTCTGCTTCAAGACTCCTTGGCCAGGTATTTCTAGGTCTTCCTTGTTTTCTCTTACCTGATCTCTGCTTCAAGACTCCTTGGCCAGGTATTTCTAGGTCTTCCTTGTTTTCTCTTACCTGATCTCTGCTTCAAGACTCCTTGACCAGGTATTTCTAGGTATTCCTTGTTTTTTCTTACCTGATCTCTGCTTCAAGACTCCTTGGCCAGGTATTTCTAGGTATTCCTTGTTTTCTCTTACCATGGGCATTCATGGTGAGAAACATGTTAGTGGTCGAAGTATATGTCCTATCCATTTTTAGCGTCTTTTTCCTTATCATTCCCTTTACTTGATTTATGTACATACTACAGTATAATAAAATATATTAATATTTATGAAGGCGGTCATGTAAATAGCATTTATTTGTGTGCTTTTCATAAACGAAACAAGCTGAATGAAACTATAATTCAAATACACATTATTCTCTCTCCATATAATCTTTTCTTACACGCACACTACAACACAGGAACTGTTAACTCACTGCTGTTTAAAAAAGAGACTCCTAACTGTGCTGAGATATCCACAGAACCAAGAGTAAGAAACCATTTTACATAACATTAATGCAATACATTGCGATATCTGAGCTCATAAAAACGCTGATTAAGTCTAAATGTCTCCATAATTAACTAACTTGTAAATGCTGGTATGTGCTCACTCAGTCATCATTGACTTATGTAAACAAAAGCATGTACCGCCGTTGTTGTCGCCCCTTGTTCACCATAACCGGCCTCATAGCTCTTATTTTCTGTGTCACTGGAACAGTTTTTGAGGTATAAGTACGTGTATGTATAAGAATACATTCTCCTTGCGAACCTCAAGATCAGAATCTATAGATCCGGTGTACGCTCTGTTTTATTACGTGCAACCGAAATATGGAGAACCAGTTGAAGAATCGAATGTGACGGAAGATGCCTTAAGAAAATTCTAAGATTACACTGGAAAGATGTCTTAGAAAATTCTAAGAATACACTGGAAAGGTGCCTTAGGAAAATTCTAAGAATGCACTGGAAAAATGCCTTAGGAATATTCTAATAATACACTAGAAAGATGCCTTAGGAAAATTCTAAGAATACACTGGAAAGGTGTCTTAGGAAAATTCTAATAATACACTAGAAAGATGCCTTAGGAAAATTCTAAGAATACACTGGAAAGGTGTCTTAGGAAAATTATAAGTATACACTGGAAAGATGCCTTAGGAAAATTCTAAGAATACACTGGAAAGGTGTCTTAGGAAAATTCTAAGAATACACTGAAGAGAACGTGTAACAAACGAGGAAATAACCAAATGAACGGGAGCTGAAAATATTACTAAAGAGATCAAAAGACGAAGATGGAAAAGGCTGGACCACATACTACGAATGAAACAAGACACCCCTACACCAACTTGATTTGGACACCTCAAGGGAAAAGAAAGAGGGGCAGGGCATTAGGATCATGGAGGCACACAGACACAGGAAGAATCAAAGGAAGAGAAAAAGATGTGGTTTGAGGCATCCTAACTTGTTCAAGATAGGATTGGCCGGAAAACCTTTGTTGATGTACTCCACTGGGCAGTACAGATGACTGATGATGATTCGTGTATATAAGGCTAAATATATCAACACACACGAAATCACTGCAGTAATGCTGCTTTAACAAAATGCTAAAACTATTTAAAACAAAAAAGTAGTAGCAGCTTTATTATTTAACGAGCTTATATTTGTCTCGGTTTACACTTTAATCATACAAAAATATAGAGGACAAAGAGATAGGGAATACGATAAAATATTTCCACTCTTATTTGTTTGTATATCATTCTTGAGAATTGATATTTTAATCTTTTTCTGTGAAATTGATTATGTTACTGTCCCTGTTCAGGACATGATCAAAAATTCCACATGCACTTCTTGATGTTCATGACACGATCAAAAATTCCACATGCACTTCTTGATGTCCCTGTTCATGACACGATCAAAAATTCCACATGCACTTCTTGCTGTCTCTGTTCATATCATTATCATAAATTGGAACACATTACAGCTATGTACTTAATGAGTGAATACAGCTACTGCTAACCTTTTTTTTTAAAGGCAAAAATCTAACTGGTTGTTGTTACAACTTTACTGAGATGTTTAACAGGGTTAAAACGAATTTTAGTAAAATAAATTTTCCAAGAATTTTCAAATTAGAGAGTGGTTTACAGACCTGATTTATTTAGCAGTGATAACACAACCAAAACAAGCTATCAAGTGGAACACAACAGGCCGAAGAAAAAGGGGCAGACCGCGTGAAACTCTAAAGAGGACATTATTAAGAGAGGCCAAGTTAACAGGCATAACATCCTTTGATGAGGTTGAAAGACTCGCCGAAGACAGGAAAAATTGGCGAACTACTTTGCGAGTCCTATGTGACGTCTAACAGCGCGGGAAGGATATAAGATAAGATAACACAACCGCTTGTCTTGAAATAAAATTATTGATAAAACTGAAGATATTAAAGAAAAGAGTACGACCACCCAACAGCTGGACTGCTAGCTCATGAGATTCTAGAAGAAATTTTAAATTCTTATTTTTTTGTTTTTGTTTTTTGACTCCTAAATTATTTTCCATGATGTTTCAAAATAAAATTTCTTACAGAAGAAAACTAGACGAAAGTTACTCAATAATTTTTTTAAAAAATCATTGTTTGAATTAGAAATACGCTACATTAAATTTTATTTAGACTATCACTCAAAGCATAGGCCTGCAAGATCTACCAACCCTGCCAGTGCTGTTCTGGAGCAAAAGAGTTAACTTACCAGATGTTTTAGTGGAAGAGTAATCCAAACAAACAGTTAATGCTGGCGGCAGTGGCGCCTGATTTCTTTGTCCAACATTTTTATTTTTATTGTTGAAACTGTCTATCCTGATTGCTTCCTCAAGAGTGTGTACTGTTTACTTTTGGTCAATATACATTTCTTATATCTTTCACATAAAGTTGAATGTACGGGTGTGTGAGATAAGATGTAGTTCTTGTGCACTTCACGAGTTTGCTGAGCGCGGCTTACTCCCCTTCGTCGCACTCTGCTATATAGTACTTTGTATAACTATGTTTGTGAGTGCAGGTCTTTGTATAGTATGTATCACTCTGTTTGTGAGTGCAGGTCTTTGTATAGTATGTATCACTCTGTTTGTGAGTGCAGGTCTTTGTATAGTATGTATCACTCTGTTTGTGAGTGCAGGTCTTTGTATAGTATGTATCACTCTATTTGTGAGTGCAGGTCTTTGTAGAGTTCTTTGTATCACTCTATTTGTGGGTGCAGGTCTTTGTATAGTATGTATCACTCTGTTTGTGAGTGCAGATCTTTGTATAGTATGTATCACTCTGTTTGTGAGTGCAGGTCTTTGTATAGTATGTATCACTCTATTTGTGAGTGCAGGTCTTTGTAGAGTTCTTTGTATCACTCTATTTGTGGGTGCAGGTCTTTGTATAGTATGTATCACTCTGTTTGTGAGTGCAGGTCTTTGTAGAGTTCTTTGTATCACTCTATTTGTGGGTGCAGGTCTTTTAAGCTGGAACTTTTCTTTCTTGGCTCTGTCGCCATAGTTCCTGGTACGTCGGTGAAACTATTGGTTTGAACAGGTTTAACAAAAAATCTCACTCCTTTCAGCCTATCAGGCAAGGGTCACTGGCAGTTCCTGTGGAGTTTCACATTTTCTGATGTGATGGTCATGTTACTGTTTAGATCAGGCTGTAGAAAAATACTTTAAACTTTTTTTTTATATTCAGAACTGCAGGTTTCTCCTAGCCCATGGCTGTTCAGCGTTGCTTTATTTTTCTCTCAGACAAGATACTAAGTGGTTTTTGGTGATTGTAAAGCTGGCTATAGCGTGGGGTTTGATGATCGTAAAGCTGGTTATAGCATCGTGTTTGATGATCGTAAAACTGGTTATAGCGTCGTGTTTGGTGATCGTAAAGCTGGCTATAACGTGCTGTTTGGTGATCGTAAAGCTGGCTAAAGCGTGGGGTTTGATGATCGTAAAGCTGGCTATAGCGTGGTGTTTGATGATCGTAAAGCTGGTTATAGCGTCGTGTTTGGTGATCGTAAAGCTGGTTATAGCGTGGTGTTTGGTGATCGTAAAGCTGGCTATAGCGTGGTGTTTAGTGATCTTAAACCTGGTTATAGCGTGGTGTTTAGTGATCGTAAAGCTGGTTATATCTGTCACAGAACTGAACAGAACCACTGCAGATGCCGCTCGCGCTGTCGATTACATTTTTGTGTCTAAGTATTCTTGATGATTAAATGATTAAAAGGCTTTGACTGTGTCTTGTAATCACTGCAAGAGGCGATGACATCAAATGCTGGACTAACCCAGCTCCGATGCTGAATCTGAAAAAAAGAAGTTTCAGAATTTAATTCAGTTTTTGACCGCTGAAAATGCTAGGAAGATCTTGAACCTAGATTTAACTGCACTTGGAAGAGGCACAAAAGCTTATGCCTTATTGTTCTCAAGAACGTGTGACGAAGCAAAGATTAATTACGTTATGCAAACAATGAATGTTAGCTTAACCAAAACTTAACAGTTCTATTTTGCGTGAACATTAGTTATTACATATTAGTTATTCTTTGAAACAGTGAAATCAGTCATTTGCAAACACAACCAGTCAGTCATTTGCATGTCCCTTGCGAAACTTTTGCCTCATTAACACCTCTTTTGAAGGGCTATCGGTTGTAAGCGAGATGCCTTTTGCTGACGCATCCATTTGCAGATTATCAACGATGTCTTGCCGCCATCTTCGCCTCGGTCTTCCTCTCTTTCTTTTTCCCATTATGTACCCTTCCAAGACGGTCTTCTCTAAATTCTCATAACGTTTAATGTGTCAAAAATATTTAAGTATTCTCTCTTTAATTCTCTTTACTAGCCAACCTTCTCCAGTATTAAGTTCTTGTAGTATGGATATATTTGTTCTTTTTTGTGGCCATGATATTTGAAGAACTCTTCTGTAGCATTTAGATCCAAAGGCATTTATGTGTTTCTGAGCTGTTTTGTTAAGTGTCCAGGTCTCACAGGCATATGTTTTGATGGGAAATCTGGAAACACAGACACGCGAAATTGTAACAGGGGCAGAAAATGGCGACGCCAGATCCTAAAAAGTGTACATACTAGATCAACCTGCTTTTAGCAGCATCATTGATGCATAACAATTTTTTTAAATTTGAGGACAAGTCTCTGCATAAAATGAATAGCAAAAAATATAACTTAACAATTAACAAACAAATCTAACAACAATAAAATGATGGAATCCAAATACAGTGCAAGACAAATCTACTTCTCCCATCTTTGAGCAGCTGCTGATTTCGACAGCTGTCTCAGCAACTGAGGCTCACTGCTGCAGACAAGACATGTCTCAGTTACTCTCTCTGTTCTTAATCTATTCTTGCAAACTGTCGATTCAAAGAGCGCGTATGTTCTCGTCTGGTTTGTCTCGCCGTCGTTGTCTAGGTCTACCTCTTGGTCTATCTCCTTTCTGTATATTTGTTTGCCTATCCTCTTCCTTTCTCTCTAAAAGCCCGAGCCACCTCATGATGGCTGTTATAAGCGGAGAGAGCTAAACATTGTGTACATTTCTTTGTTACTTCTTATCTTCCATTTCTATGTTACAGGGTATCTTCTTCTTCTTCTTCAGCTTTGTGAGCCATTAACCCGCTGGGATTTAAATAAGCTGTTCAGTTTCAAGACATTTATAATTCGCTGGGATTTAAATAAGCTGTTCAGTTTCAAGACTTTTATAATTCGCTGGGATTTAAATAAGCTGTTCAGTTTCAAGACTTTTATAATTCGCTGGGATTTAAATAAGCTGTTCAGTTTCAAGACTTTTATAATTCGCTGGGATTTAAATAAGCTGTTCAGTTCAGTGTTTTGATCCTCCAGGGTGGGGGTATGGGGCTAACGACCCCGTCTCCGTTAAAAAAGATTAGTGTTATGGAACAGGTAGATAAGCCTCGAAATTGGACGGATAAAAATGAAATACAGGGTATCTTACCGGTCAGTAAATCTCATGATTCTATTCTCAGATGTTTGTATATGGTTTTCATCTTGTTTAATTGAGCTCCATGTTCGCAATGCAAAACGGATTTACGTTATGTGGTATTAGAATTTAAAAAAAAAATTTTGAATGCAGCGGTTCTCAAGTGTGTCACGCCTGGCACTTGAGAACGGCTGCATTCAAAATTATGGGACGCTGGAACCACATGGGTTAAACTCGCTGTTTAGTTACACGTAACATTCTCTTCAATCATTACAGTACCTCTCCACAAATCCACCCCTTCTTGCTTTTCAAACTTCCTCACAGCATCACTCTGCAACCCCTCTTTCCCAATCATCTGTTTCAACTTCTCCTAGCTAGGTCAATATTGCATCACACACTCTCTCTCCCTTCCCCGGTTCCCCATCCACCACCCCCAGCTACAACCCACCGACCACATGTCACAGGTCTCTATTTAAAGCCTCCACATTCTACTAAGTCCATTCCTGACACACACCGCCGGACAAGCCACACTTTACAATTTACAGCCAAGTACTCTTTAGAAAAAAAATTTTTTTTAAATTTTAAATAGCATTCATGTGAATCTATACTTTATCTCCTCTCTCTACTTCTTCGTCCTGTATGTTTTTGTATGATTAAGGCTCACGCCGAAACGTCACAACTTTGTAATCGTTAAGTAATAAAGCTGCTCCTACTTTTTCCTGTTTTATACATTCTAGTATCACAGTTTTACTGCAGTGCTTCGTGTATAGTTATATACTTATACACTAATTATTGTGTTACGTTATGTGGTGCACGTATAAATTCTGGTGATATAATAAAACATAATAAAATCTTATCTTATCTTATATCCTTCCCGTGCCGTTAAACGTCACATAGGGCTCGCAAAGTAGTTCGCCAATTTTTCCTGTCTTCGGCGAGTCTTTCAACCTCATCAAGGCATTTTATGCCTGTTAATTTGGCCTCTCTTAACAATGTCCTCTTCAGAGTTTCATGCGGTCTGCCTCTTTTTCTTTGGCCTGTTGTATTCCACTTGATAGCTTGTTTTGGGATTCTCTGATCATTTCTTTTCATCAAATGACCAACATATGTCCATCCCGTTTTCCTGATCACCCATGAGACTGGTTGTTGTTCAGTCATCTGTCTTATCTCTGCATTGTTCTTGAATTCGTTCCACGTGATGCTGAGTATTTTCCTTTGGCATTTCTTTTCAAAAGAGTCTAATTTCTTGTCTATGTCTTTAGTTGTTTCCAGCTTTAGCATGCATAAATGAGGGTGGATATTACATTTGAATTGAATAGTCTTAACTTGAGTTTTGTGCTTATAACTTTTGAATTCCATATGTTCTCAAGATTCTTGAAGATCGATGCTGCTTTTGCAATTCTAATTCTAACTTCCTTTCTGGTGTCACCATCCTGGTCTATGTAGCTGTCAAGGTATGCAAATTGATTGACTTCTTCAATATCTGTCCTTTCTATGTGTATTTTTCCATTTAGATGAATGGGAATTTTCATTATTTTTGTTTTGTCCTTGTTAATTTCAAGTCCTATTTTGCTAGCCAGTGAAGACAGCCTATCTGTTTTTTCTTGCATGAAATTCACATTGTTACTAATAAGAGTTATGTCATCAGCAAAATCAAGATCTTCTAGATGGGTCCCATGTACCCAGTCAGTACCTGTGTTACCTGTGCAGCATTTTTTCATTGTGAAGTCTATTGTAATTCCAAAAAGTAAAGGAGGCAGTACACATCCTTGTTTCACACCTGTTTCAATCTGGAACCATTCACTCATCCTTTCTTCTGTCTTGACTACACAAACATACCCATTCTAGAAGTCCTTGTAATAAATACAGCATAAGAATATTTTTAAAAAGCACATCCCCAGTTATTATTCACAGACTGAACACACCTTGTGATAGGGCACATTTCACAACCTTACACCAGATTATTTAAACGCCGTACCTAAATGCCGGCTAGCGGCTACCTAGAGACCGACTAGCATAGTGATCAGAGCACTCGTCCAGCAACCGAATGGTCGAGGGTTCGAATCCCCAACTGAGCGGGATTTTTTTTTTAACCAATACGGCCCCGAGGTCGACTCAGCCTCGTAAAATGGGTACGAGAAAAATCTGGGAAGGAACTGGCCACCCTACCTCATACGCTGATGACCCAGCATAATGATGTCTCTAACACTTCATCCCCTACAGCATTTTCTATGGGACTATCTTCACCTTTTTTTTCTTTTACCTAAATGACTTCTTTTGTCACTGCACATTTTGCACAGTCCTTGTCAGATTAACTGGTTAATCTTTTCCTGGCATGTCCAGAGAATTTGCGTTTTCCTTCCTTCAGATTGTAATCAGTTTTATGTGCCCTGTAACTTCTCAGCCGTCCAGGCTGTCGCATGTCGCATTTCCACCACACAGCTGCCCTCTGCTGCCTCAGACAGCAGAACACAGTACAGAACGTTTACCTGGCCGCAGGTCAGTGCACACTATGACAACTTTCAGTACTGGAGGAACTCATGAACGAAGGTAAAGCTGAGAGATTCATACAGTTGTTGGCACAAATCTGAAACAAGTTGATAGATTCAAGTACTTAGGAACGATTATAACAACTGATGGGAAATGTCACAACGAAATAAAAAGCAGACGTGCTCAGTCCAAGTCAGCATTCCAGAAAATGAGAAATATCTTGTGCAACAGATCTATATCAATGGAAACAAGATTCCGAGTACTTAAATGTTACATCGAGCCAATTTTGTTTTATGGATGTGAAACATGACCCACGAATAAGAGAGTACAGCAAGAAATGGAGGCCATGGAGATGTGGTTTATAAGAAGGATGTTGAAAGTAACCAAAGACAGCCAAGAAAACCAATGAAGAAGTCTTAAGAGAGACTGGAGTTAAAAAAGCAAATTATAGCAAAGATCAGAGGCAGACAAGCGAGATTTATAGGATATTTCATGAGAAGAGGAAAACTGGAACACACTGTGGCAACTGGAAAAATTGAAGAAGAAGAAGAAGAAACAGAGGAAGACAGAGAGAGAAGTTACTGGATGGGCTGTCAGTGTGGCTAGGAAGAAAGTCACCGGCGGATCTCATAATCAAGTCTAAAGACAGGGAACTGTGGAGAGAAATGATCGCCTACGCCACGCAGCATGGAACCTGAATTGACACAGTTTTACTGTTCTACCTATAAGTTACCGCTAGAGGAAATGGTTATAAAAATTCTGTACACAGTTTCAGTGATTCAGCTTTTATTTGTTAGGTATGTTATCTATCTATCTATCTATCTATCTATCTATCTATCTATCTATCTATCTATCTATCTATCTATCTATCTATCTATCTATCTATCTATCTATCTATCTATCTATCTATCTATCTATCTATCTATCTATCTATCTTCCGTGCTGCAGAAACGTTTACCTTTCTTCTTTTTTCTGAACTATGTTCTGGTAACAAAGAAATGCGGGAACTATAAGTACACGTCATGTCAGAAAAAAAGATCACTTCCGCAATTCAAACACTTCATGCAAAGAAAAAGCCCAGAATGAAAGAAGTATTTTGCCACTTTTATTTTAGATAAATAAGGTTTTGTTTCCACAGCGGACTAACATCGTCGACTTTCCTTACTAACATTGTCGACTTTCCTTACTAACATCGTCGACTTTCCTTACTAACATCGTCGACTTTCCTTACTAACATCGTCGACCTTTCTTAACCACGACACATCGGCTAACAAAGCTTGAAAACGTGAAATAAGTTAGTGAATCATAAGACTACCCTATCATTAAATAATATTAATCTCCGAAATGGAGGAAATGTTTTTCTGAACATTGACTAAAGTCCCTCCCCCATTTTTTTCCCTTGTCTTGTCTTGTGCTATCTCCCTGTAACTGCGAACTGTTGTTTTTTGCAGCCGATGCTGTAGAGGTGTTGAGGCACAGCATCGTATCGGCGTGGGAGCGGGTTATGGCAGCTACTTTTTCAGTCCTGGAGTACAGCTACAAAGTAGGGGTTATGCAGTTCCTCTTTAGCAGACTCCACCACCATGGTCACTATGGCGATCCCTGCCCCTAGGCCTGTTACTGGGGATACCAACGGAGAGGTGGGACAGGGTCTTGGTCAGCTATGGTTCTCTAACTCTGACGTTAGCATATCAGCTATTGTTCGCTAACCCTGACGCTACCATACCAGCTATGGTTTGCTAACTCTGACGCTATCATATCAGCTATGGGTCGCTAACCCTGACGCTAGCATATCAGCTATGGGTCGCTAACCATGACGCTACCATATCAGCTATGGGTCGCTAACCATGACGCTACCATATCAGCTATGGGTCACTAACCCTGACGCTAGCATATCAGCTATGGGCTGCTGAGTGCCTCATCGGGCAGCGCTTACACCAGCCAGATACCTATAGCTGATATTCTAACGTCAGAGCTAGCGAACTGTACCTGATCAAGACCCTGCCTAACCCTACAATTTGGCCTGACGTTGATACTCACCGTAAAGGATCTACCCTGGCTAAAGGAGCAAGGATTGCCATATGGTGGTGGAGTCTGCTAAAAAAGTATTTCACACCTCCCTGCTTCTTTAGTTTCACTTATAGAAAAATTAATAATTTCGAGTAGCAATATTTAGACGGCATTTTTATGGGTTAAATTAATTTGGACAATATTGGTCTATCTGTCTAAATCTTTGCATATTCAAAACACTGCTCTAACTCAGAAATCTGTCTGGTGTATACCTCTCTGTCTCAGGCTTCTGAATAGTCAGAGCTATCACGTCGAAGGTCTGTGGTTTGAATCCCCCTTCCCAGTTAGAAAAAACATAAATTAGTCAGCCGCACGAATGGGATACCTAGCCCCTTCCGGAACTGGGTAATAAAGGTGGCTAGATGTAATGCTGACTATATAATGTTGTAGTGAGATAACAGGTAATAAAGGTGGCTAGATGTAATGCTGACTATATCATGTTGTAGTGAGATAACAGGTAATAAAGGTGGCTAGATGTAATGCTGACCATATCATGTTGTAGTGAGATAACAGGTAATAAAGGTGGCTAGATGTAATGCTGACTATATCATGTTGTAGTGAGATAACAGGTAATAAAGGTGGCTAGATGTAATGCTGACTATATAATGTTGTAGTGAGATAACAGGTAATAAAGGTGGCTAGATGTAATGCTGACCATATAATGTTGTAGTGAGATAACAGGTAATAAAGGTGGCTAGATGTAATGCTGACTATATTATGTTGTAGTGAGATAACAGGTAATAAAGGTGGCTAGATGTAATGCTGACCATATAATGCTGTAGTGAGATAACAGGAAAAAAAGGTGGCTAGATGTTATGCTGACCATATAATGCTGTAGTGAGATAACAGGTAATAAAGGTGGCTAGATGTAATGCTGACCATATCTTGCTTTGGTGAGATAACAGGTAATAACGGTAGCTAGGTGTACTGCTGACCATATAATGTTGTAGTGAGACAACAGTTAATAAATATGGCTTCATTTTTGTGAAGCTAGTGTATAAAAATAAACAGCGCTTCCTTTGAACTATCTTTAGTGACCGATATTATGAAACTCTCACATTTCGTGCAAACATACTTTTTATTATCGCCTTTTATTGATGGCATGTGGAGCCATCATGACACAGGACCGGGTTTGAAGAAATCCAAGCAGACACTAAGCTCATTACAGGACCACACCCTACCTTTGCAATACGGTTACGTCCCCTGACTCCGCGTCACGTTATAACAGGGGGGAAAACCCACCATTGATTCACTGTATCTTTATTTGTATTTATTTTATATATAAAGTGGAATGAGTTTTGCGTCTAAAAATATCATGTTCCGTATTTAGTTTGATCACAGCCTGATATCGCAACACGCAAAACGTGCCCCTGCGTTTATACCTGGATATTCTGTGCAAATAAATCACCATTCCTTTGGTGATGGTGGTGATGGTGCGTAGGGGAAGATCTTACTTACACAGTAATGGAACCTTTTGTGCACTAAGACAGATATGAAGTTAACAGATGCGTAGCTATTGAGGAACTTCTTCTTTGAGCAGTTGCTGAATTCAGCATTGAGGCTCACTGCTGCAAAAACAAGACACCTCACCGTGTCTGTCTGTTCTAGGGGTATGTTCTTGTCAGTTTGTCGCGAGGCTTTACTGTCTGTTTCTGTTTTATAGAGCTACTCTGTTTCATAGAGCTACTCTGTTTTATAGAGCTACTCAGTTTCATAGAGCTACTCAGTTTTATAGAGCTACTCAGTTTCATAGAGCTACTCAGTTTCATAGAGCTACTCAGTTTTATAGAGCTACTCAGTTTTATAGAGCTACTCAGTTTCATAGAGCTACTCAGTTTCATAGAGCTACTCAGTTTTATAGAGCTACTCAGTTTTATAGAGCTACTCAGTTTTATAGAGCTACTCAGTTTTATAGAGCTACTCAGTTTCATAGAGCTACTCAGTTTCATAGAGCTACTCAGTTTTATAGAGCTACTCAGTTTCATAGAGCTACTCTGTTTCATAGAGCTACTCTGTTTTATAATGATGGGGTCGTTGGCCCCATGCTCCAAATCCCACCTCCCCCACCGCCCTCAACCTGTAGGAGTTTCGTTTGACCCCTACCAGAAAATCAGATCTTCTCAGCTTGGTTGAACACCCCCCCCCCCGCAAACCCCATCCACCCACCCACACCCACACACACTACACACACACTACACACACACCACACACAGACACGCACGCACGCAGGAATATAATCCCCGTTAGTATAACTCTGACTTACACAACAAGTCATTAGAAAAAGAGGTCGACCACGTGAAACTCTAAAGAGGACATTGTTAAGAGAGGCCAGTTTAGTGGGCATAAAATCCCTTGATGAGGTTGAAAAACTCGCCGAAAACAGGAAAAGACGTGGCGAACTACCATGCGAGTCCTATGTGACGTTTAACGGCGCGGGAAGGATGTAAGATGTAAGAACATGGCTCTGGGAGCGGTCAAGATAGGAACGCTGCCACGACACGACAAGGCAACAGCAACATGTAGCAGCTGTGGAACTTTCCGAGCATTATTTTGTACAGCAGCTTCTCCTTTGACTGATTCTGTGGTGCTGATATCGGGGGTAGCCAGCCAAAAGCGTATCGCAAAATTCAGGTTAGCATGCATCATCGCCAGTGTGCGCACGAAGAAGAAGACGGATTCTTTCAAAACTGGATATGATTAGTCACAGTAAATGCATGACAATGTCCATGTTGTATGGTCCAGTCTTACTGCGCTTGCACTTGTCCCGTTTTTTTTTTGTGTATGTGCTCATATTTCCTTTATTTCCTTCTCAATTTACGCTGCGCCCTTAGGCAAAGTAGTTCCCCCCCATATTTCTTGGTCCTTCTCCAATTCTTCCTGGTCCTATTGACTGATGGAAAAAAAGATCTCCCCTGGATGACTTATAAATCAGTGTAAATTAGCTAAGGCCGTGTGTGTTAAGGATATAACACTCCCTTTCAGAATTTGCTGTCGAAGGCAGACAGTAGTACACATTTATGGGATAATGAGGTTATGGAGTCCTATCAAATAAATTGATGGAAGAACGCTGGGGAAGAAAGAAACTTTCGGACCAAGAAAACTTATACAGAATATAAACCTGCAACAAAACATTATACGTTACGACATTTACCGGAATTTAGATGATTGTTGGAGACGTGATAGTCCCTGTTGGGCCAGCCAAACCATACTGTGCGCAGACCTTTACTTACATGTGAGTAGTTATGACCACTTAATCAAGCACAACCTCTTACCAAAAAATGTTGTGCCATTTATATAACTATACATATAACTATACAAGTATATTATATTATATAACTATTGTATTCTACCATTCGGGCAACAATTACTTTGACCAGCCTGCGGCTAATTACTTTTGCTTAAACATAAAGAACACAAAGATAAAAGCGCACAAACCAAGGTTAACGTGTGTATTTAGAAAACTATATGAGGTTTGTATAAATCTGTTATTGCTTTTTTTTTGTTGTTGCGAATTTCAACTGTAAGTACGCTACAGCATATGCAGTGAATATGGAGTTTTGATATAGCTTCGGCGTGTAATGTCTAGCAGTATCTCAGTGTAGCAATGTCTAGCAGTATCTCAGTTTAGCAATGTCTAGCAGTATCTCAGTTTAGCAATGTCTAGCAGTGTCTCAGTGTAGCAATGTCTAGCAGTATCTCAGTGTAGCAATGTCTAGCAGTGTCTCAGTGTAGCAATGTCTAGCAGTGTCTCAGTGTAGCTATCTGCTCCTCCTGTACTCATACTTGTCCGTTTACATGGACGCTTATTTACTGCTGCTAGCCTTAATTAGTTAACTTTTATCCAACTGCTGCTGTCCGAGTTCACATGCATAATTAACCTAGACAGTCAACTTTCCTTCATAATTTCATCATCATCAGGTGCCTAGCCTCTCCAGCGCACCCGATCCTTCATGCAGGCCACTGGGGCAGTTGGTGGTCTCCTCTCACACCATCTCGTCAGACTGTCCAGTATCATTTCTCTTGGTCTTTTTTCACCTCTATTTTTCCCGTTGTTATAATATTTCTCCTGGCTCTTGTTCTTGGTCTTTTTTCCTTCTATTTTTCCCTTTGTTATAACATTTCTCCTGGCTCTTGTTCCCTCTATTTTCCCCGTTGTTATAATATTTTCAATGCCTCCTCTTCTCACTGCTGCATGTCCTATGAAAGTACATTGTCTCTCTTTCTCTTATTTTTTAAATAATACTTTTTGTGTTCCCAGCTCTTCTCAAACATTCTCTATTAGTTATCTTTCGCTGCCCAGGGAATTCGCAACGTTCTTCTGATAAACCACGTTTCTGCTGATTCCAGTGCAGCACTTACAAGATCATTTTAAACGTCTTCTTATCTGTGTCCTTATGGCATCAGTGTCTCAGAAAATTTCAGACACAAGTTCAGAGCAGGGTGAGAAGCCTGGGCAGCTGTCATGTTATGTTTTCTCACTGTCTTTCGCCTCATCTATCCACTTTTTTTTCCCTTTGTCGTCCTCGCGCCACATATCCTTTATTTCCTTCTCAATTTACGCTGCGCCCTTGGGCAAAGTAGTTCCCCCCATATTTCTTGGTCCTTCTTCAATTCTTCCTGGTCCTATTGACTGATGGAAAAAAAAAAATCTCCCCTGGATGACTTATAAATCAGTGTAAATTAGCTAAGCCCGTGTGTGTTAAGGATATAACACTCCCTTTCAGAATTTGCTGTCGAAGGCAGACAGTGGTACACATTTAAGGGATAATGAGGTTATGGAGTCCTACCAAATAAACCGATGGAAGAACGCTGGGGAAGAAAGAAACTTTCGGACCAAGAAAACTTATACAGAATATAAACCTGCAACAAAACATTATACGTTACGCCATTTACCGGAATCTAGATGATTGTTGGAGACGTGATAGTCCCTGTTGGGCCAGCCAAACCATACTGTGCGCAGACCTTTACTTACATGTGAGTAGTTATGACCACTTAATCAAGCACAACCTCTTACCAAAAAATGTTGTGCCATTTATATAACTATACATATAACTATACAAGTATACTATATTATATAACTATTGTATTCTACCATTCGGGCAACAATTACTTTGACCAGCCTGCGGCTAATTACTTTTGCTTAAACATAAAGAACACAAAGATAAAAGCGCACAAACCAACGTTAACGTGTGTATTTAGAAAACTATATGAGGTTTGTATAAATCTGTTATTGCTTTTTTTTTGTTGTTGCGAATTTCAACTGTAAGTACGCTACAGCATATGCAGTGAATATGGAGTTTTGATATAGCTTCGGCGTGTAATGTCTAGCAGTATCTCAGTGTAGCAATGTCTAGCAGTATCTCAGTGTAGCAATGTCTAGCAGTATCTCAGTTTAGCAATGTCTAGCAGTGTCTCAGTGTAGCAATGTCTAGCAGTGTCTCAGTGTAGCAATGTCTAGCAGTGTCTCAGTGTAGCTATCTGCTCCTCCTGTACTCATACTTGTCCGTTTACATGGACGCTTATTTACTGCTGCTAGCCTTAATTAGTTAACTTTTATCCAACTGCTGCTGTCCGAGTTCACATGCATAATTAACCTAGACAGTCAACTTTCCTTCATAATTTCATCATCATCAGGTGCCTAGCCTCTCCAGCGCACCCGATCCTTCATGCAGGCCACTGGGGCAGTTGGTGGTCTCCTCTCACACCATCTCGTCAGACTGTCCAGTATCATTTCTCTTGGTCTTTTTTCACCTCTATTTTTCCCGTTGTTATAATATTTCTCCTGGCTCTTGTTCTTGGTCTTTTTTCCTTCTATTTTTCCCTTTGTTATAACATTTCTCCTGGCTCTTGTTCCCTCTATTTTCCCCGTTGTTATAATATTTTCAATGCCTCCTCTTCTCACTGCTGCATGTCCTATGAAAGTACATTGTCTCTCTTTCTCTTATTTTTTAAATAATACTTTTTGTGTCCCCAGCTCTTCTCAAACATTCTCTATTAGTTATCTTTCGCTGCCCAGGGAATTCGCAACATTCTTCTGATAAACCACGTTTCTGCTGATTCCAGTGCAGCACTTACAAGATCATTTTAAACGTCTTCTTATCTGTGTCCTTATGGCATCAGTGTCTCAGAAAATTTCAGACACTGGTTCAGAGCAGGGTGAGAAGCCTGGGCAGCTGTCATGTTATGTTTTCTCACTGTCTTTCGCCTCATCTATCCACTTTTTTTTCCCTTTGTCGTCCTCGCGCCACATATCCAGATGTTTCCGAGTTGTTTGCACGTGCAGCTGGTTGCTCTGGATTCATGCGCATGAAATGTCAGAACCACTTAACACTCTGATTTTCGATGTAGTCCTTGACAGGTGTTGCTCCCACCATTTGCAGGATTATTTCATTCCGCACTTGAATCCCTTCTTGTGTAAACCTGCTCTAACAACGAAAACAAACATAGATTTTTTTTTCAGTTTTTAGCAATGAAGAATGGGTGTGTATACAAGGTCCGATAATTACGTAATGAGACTGATTTTATTATGGCCAAGATAAAAATGCTATCTATGAAACAAAGCATGGAATCAAAAAAGGCAACCTTCATCTACGATCTGGTAACTTTTCATTGCCGCAACAGACGACAAACAAGCCACCATTTTGTTGACCTCATCAGAGGTGCATTGTTACGTAATCAGCATGGAGCAAAAAAAAAAAAAACTAACACTAAATTCTGTTTAAAACTCGGAAAAAGTGCCATTGAGACAGTTGAATTGATGCGACAAGTTTATGGGGATAATTGTTTATCTCGTGCACAGATATTCAGGTAGTATTCACGATTCAAGAGTGGTGTGGAAACGATTACAAATGCAACTAGACATGGACGCCCAATTTCTGTTCGTAATAAGAAATTCATTGCAAAAGTCAGAGAACGGATACAAGAAGATTGGTGTTTGACTGTGAGGATGATGGCAGATGAACTTGGTGTTAACCGAGAGACCATTCGTAAAAGTTTAGTGGAAGATCTGGGGAAGAAAAAAGTTGCTTGCTGGTTTGTACCACATTCGTTGTCTGATGGCCAACCGGTGTTTTGATTACGCAAAAGACATCATCAAAAACTATCGCAGAAATAAACATTTCTTAAATTTGATTGTTGCAGAGGATGAAACATGGATTTTCCTCTATGATCCCACAACTAAACGCCAAAGTGTTCAATGGAAGTCATCATCATCGCCAAAAGGCAAACAAATTCGTCTTCAAAAGTCAAAAGTGAAGACAATGTTGGTGTACTTCTACGACAGCAGAGGGGCTATTCATAAAGAATTTATTCCAGAGGGACAGACTGTCACTGCCAACGTTTATTTAAGTATTTTGAAACGTCTGTTGAAAAGGATTCTCCGAGTCCGTCCCGAGTATTCAACATCAAGGAATATCGTCCTTCTTCATGATAATGCACCGTCTCACCGGGCGGTACTTGTACAGGAATATTTCGCCAAAAAACAAGTGTGTGTTCTCAACCATCCACCTTATTCCCCAGATTTGTCTCCTTGCGATTATTTTCTATTCCCAAAATTAAAGTTACCATTGAAAGGACGCTTCTTTGGCCATACTGATGACATCCAAAGGGCCGTAACATCGAGTTTAAGGGTCATACCAACAGAAGAACTGCAGAGTATTCAACATCAAGGAATATCGTCCTTCTTCATGATAATGCACCGTCTCACCGGGCGGTACTTGTACAGGAATATTTCGCCAAAAAACAAGCGTGTGTTCTCAACCATCCACCTTATTCCCCAGATTTGTCTCCTTGCGATTATTTTCTATTCCCAAAATTAAAGTTACCATTGAAAGGACGCTTCTTTGGCCATACTGATGACATCCAAAGGGCCGTAACATCGAGTTTAAGGGTCATACCAACAGAAGAACTGCAGAGGTCGTCCCAGCGTTTGTTAGATCGTGCCACTCGCTGTATCAATGCACAAGGGGCTTACTTTGAATAAAATACGGGTTATATCTTCATCTGTTATTTTCGATGTAGTCCTTGACAGGTGTTGCTCCCACCATTTACAGGATTATTTCATTCCGCACTTGAATCCCTTCTTGTGTAAACCTGCTCTAACAACGAAAACAAACATAGATTTTTTTTTTTCAGTTTTTAGCAATGAAGAATGGATGTGTATACAAGGTCCGATAATTACGTAATGAGACTGATTTTATTATGGCCAAGATAAAAATGCTATCTATGAAACAAAGCATGGAATCAAAAGAGGCAACCTTCATCTACGATCTGGTAACTTTTCATTGCCGCAACAGACGACAAACAAGCCACCATTTTGTTGACCTCGTCAGAGGTGCATTGTTACGTAATCAGCATGGAGCAAAAAAAAACAAAAAACACTAAATTCTGTTTAAAACTCGGAAAAAGTGCCATTGAGACAGTTGAATTGATGCGACAAGTTTATGGGGATAATTGTTTATCTCGTGCACAGATATTCAGGTAGTATTCACGATTCAAAAATGGTGTGGAAACGATTACAAATGCAACTAGACATGGACGCCCAATTTCTGTTCGTAATAAGAAACTCATTGCAAAAGTCAGAGAACGGATACAAGAAGATCGTTGCTTGAATGTGAGGATGATGGCAGATGAACTTAGTGTTAACCGAGAGACCATTCGTAAAAGTTTAGTGGAAGATATGGGGAAGAAAAAAGTTGCTTGCTGGTTTGTACCACATTCGTTGTTTGATGGCCAATCGGTGTTTTGAGTACTCAAAAGACATCATCAAAAACTATCGCAGAAATAAACATTTCTTAAATTTGATTGTTGCTGAGGATGAAACATGGATTTTCCTCTATGATCCCACAACTAAACGCCAAAGTGTTCAGTGAAAGTCATCATCATCACCAAAAGGAAAACAAATTCGTCTTCAAAAGTCAAAAGTGAAGACAATGTTGGTGTGTTTCTGCGACAGCAGAGGAGCTATTCACAAAGAATTTATTCCAGATGGACAGACTGTTACTGCCAACGTTTATTTAAGTATTTTGAAACGTCTGTTGAAAAGGATTCTCCGAGTCCGTCCCGAGTATTCAACATCAAGGAATATTTTCCTTCTTCATGATAATGCACCGGCTCACCGGGCGGTACTTGTACAGGAATATTTGGCCAAAAAACAAGTGTGTTCTCAACCATCCACCTTATTCCTCAGATTTGTCTCCTTGCGATTATTTTCTATTCCCAAAATTAAAGTTACCATTGAAAGGACGCTTCTTTGGCCATACTAATGACATCCAAAGGGCCGTAACATCGAGTTTAAGGGCCATACCAACAGAAGAACTGCAGAGGTCGTCCCAGCGTTTGTTAGATCGTGCCACTCGCTGTATCAATGCACAAGGGGCTTACTTTGAATAAAATACGGGTTATATCTTCATCTGTTATTTATTTTACTTTTTAATGTAATTAGTCTCATTATGTAATTGTCGGACCTTGTATTTGCCACTCTAGCGGATTCATCTGAACGATCTGAATACATATTTCCTAGACCATCGATCTGTTTCCCAAAACAAGAAGAACGCCGTGGGGTTAAATGTCCACCGTCGTACTCTTTGATGAATTACGAGACAGCTGGTCCATTTTTTTCCTATACTGTCGAAGCATCATCATCATCATCATGTTCTAAAGGATGGTAGAAAATTTTCTCCAGATCTCAATCATTTCTCATGGTGACTTTCTATTTACCCGAGAAGAAATTGTGTAAGTTGGTGGAGATAAACTAATCCCCCCCCCAATCCCATCGCTTCCCCTTTCGATTAGTCATTCTGCTTTAATCCACTACGGGAAAGGGGGGGCCTCTTAAAACAGAAGAATCACTTCAGACACATTTCAAAACAGGGGAAGCCATCTAGGCACTGAAGCGACGCATTAGCTCCTCCCCTTCCCCTCACCCTCTCATTGGGCCTATTTTCCGTCATACCTTCACACCATCGCACACGACCATCTTCTGTCTTCTCTTTTAACCTTTCTGTGCCTCACTTCCTATGTGTCTTGCCCTTTTGTTAAGAAGTTTGCGGTTCTCCGCCATCTCATTACTCCCGTAATGAATACTAACTGTCCTCTTATTGTAGTTTGAAGAGATTCCTATTTTCTTCAAGATCTTTTGTTTAGGGATTACTTATCTGTCACCTTCGTTGAAAACAGGATTATCCTTACAATATCAGAATTTAGAACTCATGGAACTCACTCAGTCATTTGCTTGCCCCTTGCCGAACTTTGCCTCCTTAACAGCTCTCCTGTAGGCCTCACGGTTGTAAGCAAGATGGCCTGCTGCTGATGCACCCATGTGAAATTATCAACGATGTCTTGCAGCCATCTTCGCGCTGGTCTTCCTCTCTTTCTATTTATTTACCCTTCCAAGACAATCCTTCTCTAGATTATCCTGGATCTACTTCACAATACATAAAACCTACACAAATAATCGAACAGGAGATATAAGGATATAACACAGAATAACAATGATTTTAATCATAGTTTCTCTTATAAATATGTGATTTGTTGGCGTATCTGCAAAGCTTGATTTTCATTTCACATCTGGCTTGATGCGAAAAAAACTAAATTGATGACAACTGACAAAACAAACAAGGCAGTTGAAATATGTATCAATGAGAAAAAATTGGAAGAAGTGGAGAGTTTTTAATATCTTGGATCACTACTAACTAATAATGGAGATACAATGAGGGAAATTAAAAGGAGGACATCTATTGCTCTTCAGAAAGTAAAACAACTAAAGAATCTGTGAAGAGGAACAAAAAGAACTACAAAAATAAGATTTTAAGGGCATGCATCTTTCCCATCGCAACATATGCCTGTGAGACCTGGACACTTAACAAAATAGCTGAGAAACACATACATGCCTTTGAATGTAAATGCTACAGAAGAGTTCTTCATGGACACAAAAAAGAACAAATACATCCATACTACAAAAACGTAATACTGAACAAGGCTGGCTAGTAAAGAGGATTAAAGAGAGAAAACTTAAATATTTTGGACACATTAAACGTCATGATAATCTAGAGAATACAGTCTTGGAAGGGTACATAATGGGAAAAAGAAAGAGAGGAAGACCAAGGCGAAGATGGCTGCAAGACATCGTTGATGATCTGCAAGTGGATGCATCAGCAGCAGACCATCTTGCTCACAACCGAGAGGCCTACAGTTGAGCAAAGGACATGCAAATGAATGAATGAATCTGGCTTGATAGAATGTGGTTCGCAACACATACAAAATAATGAAAACTGACTGGTCATATCACGGATATAAAAACAGTTTATTGATGAAAACTGAACCATACCACAAACACACAGAAACAGTTTATGATGAACACAATGAGCCATATCACATAAAGAGTTTATGATGAAAAGTTAGCCGCACCATATACACACAAAAACAGTTTAGAATGGACACAGTGAGTCATACCACATAAAGAATTTATGATGGAAAGTTAGCCACACCATATACACACAAAAAGTTTATTATGAACACAATGAGTCATACCACATAAAGAGTTAATGATGAAAAGTGAGCCATGTCAAACACACACACACACACACACCCTTCACACAACCACAAATAGTTTATGATTAAAAATAACTCATACCACACAGTAAAAAACAGTTTATAATGAAGAATGATCCATACCACGCGGGTCAAAATGATGAAAAATAAGCCAGCGTGTGTCAATTCTACCAAGTTCCTAATCCACATCACACGGAGAATATTTTATAAAATAAGAGCAATGTGGGTTTCAACTTTTTTTTTGTTGGTCCCGTTTGATATACGACTGAGGGATTTTCTCGTCTCACTAATGGTGTTGATGATAATGATGATGGTGATGATGATGGTCAACTGTAACAAGCTGCTTTGATTTTTGTTCACCCATGGACAAATACGTGCAGGGTCTAATATGATACAAAGATAATTGTTTCACATGATGAAACTATGAATATGTACTGATTCGTTGGGACACGCTGACCTACGCAAGAGTCCAACCAGTGTGAACTGATTAACAGGCCAAGATACACGAACTAACATGCCAAACTTACAAGAACTTACAGGCGAACTTGCCGCGAACTAATAGGCCAGCAAACACCCAAACTAACGGCAAACTAGGCTAAACTAACTGGATAAATAACGCGGGCTAGCATGCTAATCTATAATAACAAACTAGCAACCTTTTAGTGATACAAACAGCAATAAGCTGCATTAAAAAAATTACAAAGCGGAGTTTTTTTTTTATTTAAAACAAAATTCCTAGCTGGCTTGGTATAATCACGATTACAATAATAACAAATAAAAGTATGTGTCGACGTCAGTGCCCCCACTGATTACGCTCCTGGCAGTCTCTGACGAAAGCGTTGATTCAGCCCTCATTAATTATTCACATTTCCCATTTAGTTCCCTCTCACCCGTTATTTGCACAATGTAACGATATACTTGTTACACTCATCTCAATGCACTTACTTGAAACCTGTTATGTATTCGTATAACGCGCACTTTACCAGCTGTAAACGAAATTTATGTAGGTTTCAACTTTTTGTTGTTGTTGCTGTTCCGTTTGATATAAGACTGAGGGATTTTCTCGTCTCATCAATGATGATGATGTTAATGATGATGGTGATGATGGTGGTTAACTGTAGCGAGCTGCTTTGATTTTTTTTCTTATTTTCACTTTCTTATACAAGAAAACGGGACGCCTTTCCCCGTGAGCTGCAGCGGTAAGTTTTACGGTAAGCTCCATCACTTTTGTTCACGTCCAGATGAGAGTTGTGACACAGCCTGTTTTCAAGGATGTTGTCATGGGAAAGGGGCAGGATCTCGGCCGGTTCCTGGGAGGCCACAGAGAGAGCATCTTTTTGTTTTGTTTTTTTTTTTAACTGTACTTCTCAACGCTCTGTTTTTTTTTAAGGTAAAGAAACTTGAACAGAGTGAATCTGACGATAGCATAAAGAACAGGCTGTAGGTTTACATTTATCAGTTCGTGAAACAGACGAATTAAACAAAGAAAAAAGTTCTCTGTCTGGTAGAAGCCATTACTCATTTTGTTCCTGTTAGATTTGACATATTATGAGATCCATTATCGAAAAAGTCTGGGATAAGGTCACACCATCAATAACCTGAGACACGCTGACGACACAGTTACGTTAGCAGACAATGAAAAAGATCTGCAAGAGCTGCTAGATATAGTAGCAGCAGAAAGTGAACATAAGGACTGTCACTGAACAGTAAGAAAACAAAAACTATGGTCTTGTCCAGAAAGAGATCTGTACCGGATCGCAATGTTTAAAAAAAAAAAGGAATACCATTAAAACAAGTGCAGTAATTCAAGTATCTTGGTACAACAATAGAATCAGATGGTAGATATGTCAGAGAGGTTAAAAACACAAAAAACAAAACAAAACAAAACAAAAAAACAGAATCTACCCGGCAAAGGTAGCATATCAGAAAATGAAATCTATTTTGTGCAGTCCATCTTTGTCAACAGATACTATGAGAGGGTCTTGAGATGCTACTGGTATGTCGAGTCAGTATTACTATATGGAAGCCAATCATGGCTGCTAACAAAAACAACAACGAGAGCATTAGAGGCAAAGAAAATGTGGTTCTTACGAAGATTGTTCAGAAATCTATGGACAGCAAAAATAACAAAGGAAGACTGCCTGAGAAAAAGCCAGTGAGAAAAGATCCTGAATGAACACATTACGGGAGGAAGCAGTCTATGAATGAACAAATTACGGGAGGAGACAGTCTATGAATGAACACATTACGGGAGGAGACAGTCTATGAATGAACACATTACGGGAGGAGGCAGTCTATGAATGAACACATTACGGGAGGAGGTAGTCTATGAATGAACACATTACGGGAGGAGACAGTCTATGAATGAACACATTACGGGAGGAGACAGTCTATGAATGAACACATTACGGGAGGAGGTAGTCTATGAATGAACACATTACGGGAGGAGACAGTCTATGAATGAACACATTATAGAAGGAGGCAGTCTATGTTCATTTGCCATATAATGAGAACAGGTAAAGGTAAAGGTAAAATTCCCGTTTCCATGACATTAAGGCATATTGAGGAATACATTGTTAGGCCCGTATTTTACATGACCTTTGGCACATGAAAGTGTGATGTGGTCAGTATAACGCCTGGCCGCTTCACCTTCCCAGATTTCTCTGGTAACCAGTTTTAGAGGCTGGGTGAACCCCAGGGCCTTTTTTTTTGGTGTGTAGCAGAAAAAAAAAATCCCACTGCTGGGACTGAAACCCGGTGCCACCAGATTAGCAAACCGAGCGTCTAACCACTCGGCCAACCAGGCCGCCAATGAGAACAGGAGGAATCTAAAATATCGTTACAACAGGGAAAGTCGAGAGGCAGGAAAAGAAGAGGGTAAATCTTAGATGGCTTGAGAAGATAACATGGGAAAAGCTTGATAATATAACATGGGAGAAGCTTGAGAAGATAACATGGAAGAAGCTTGAGAAGATAACATGGAAGAAGCTTGAGAAGATAACATGGGAGAAGCTTGAGAAGATAACATGGCTGAAGCATGAGAAGATAACATGGAAGAAGCTTGAGAAGATAACATGGGAGAAGCTTGAGAAGATAACATGGGAGAAGCTTGAAAAGATAACATGGGAGAAGCTTGAAAAGATAACATGGGAGAAGCTTGAAAAGATAACATGGGAGAAGCTTGAAAAGATAACATGGGAGAAGCTTGAAAAGATAACATGGGAGAAGCTTGAAAAGATAACATGGGAGAAGCTTGAAAAGATAACATGGGAGAAGCTTGAAAAGATAACATGGGAGAAGCTTGAGAAGATAACATGGGAGAAGCTTGAGAAGATAACATGGGAGAAGCTTGAGAAGATAACATGGGAGAAGCTTGAGAAGATAACATGGGAGAAGCATGAGAAGATAACATGGGAGAAGCTTGAAAAGATAACATGGGAGAAGCTTGAGAAGATAACATGGGAGAAGCTTGAAAAGATAACATGGGAGAAGCTTGAAAAGATAACATGGGAGAAGCTTGAAAAGATAACATGGGAGAAGCTTGAGAAGATAACATGGGAGAAGCTTGAGAAGATAACATGGGAGAAGCTTGAGAAGATAACATGGGAGAAGCATGAGAAGATAACATGGGAGAAGCTTGAGAAGATAACATGGGAGAAGCATGAGAAGATAACATGGGAGAAGCATGAGAAGATAACATGGGAGAAGCTTGAAAAGATAACATGGTAGAAGCATGAGAAGATAACATGGGAGAAGCTTGAAAAGATAACATGGGAGAAGCATGAGAAGATAACATGGGAGAAGCATGAGAAGATAACATGGGAGAAGCTTGAAAAGATAACATGGGAGAAGCTTGAGAAGATAACATGGGAGAAGCTTGAGAAGATAACATGGGAGAAGCTTGAGAAGATAACATGGGAGAAGCTTGAAAAGATAACATGGGAGAAGCTTGAGAAGATAACATGGGAGAAGCATGAGAAGATAACATGGGAGAAGCTTGAAAAGATAACATGGGAGAAGCTTGAGAAGATAACATGGGAGAAGCTTGATAAGATAACATGGGAGAAGCTTGAGAAGAAACATGGGAGAAGCTTGAAAAGATAACATGGGAGAAGCTTGAAAAGATAACATGGGAGAAGCTTGAAAAGATAACATGGGAGAAGCTTGAAAAGATACATGGGAGAAGCTGAGAAGATAACATGGGAGAAGCTTGAAAAGATAACATGGGAGAAGCTTGAAAAGATAACATGGGAGAAGCTTGAAAAGATAACATGGGAGAAGCTTGAAAAGATAACATGGGAGAAGCTTGAAAAGATAACATGGGAGAAGCTTGAGAAGATAACATGGCTGAAGCATGAGAAGATAACATGGGAGAAGCTTGAAAAGATAACATGGGAGAAGCTTGAAAAGATAACATGGGAGAAGCATGAGAAGATAACATGGGTTAAGCTTGAAAAGATAACATGGGAGAAGCTTGAAAAGATAACATGGGAGAAACTTGAGAAGATAACATGGGAGAAGCTTGAAAAGATAACATGGGAGAAGCTTGAAAAGATAACATGGGAGAAGCTTGAAAAGATAACATGGGAGAAACTTGAAAAGATAACATGGGAGAAGCTTGAAAAGATAACATGGGAGAAGCTTGAAAAGATAACATGGGAGAAGCTTGAAAAGATAACATGGGAGAAGCTTGAAAAGATAACATGGCTGAAGCACAAGAAACAGAAGTGAAAGGAAACACGGAAGATCGGAAAGTATGGAGAGACATGGTCGCCGACGCTTCCAAGCATGGCACATGATGATGATTGTGATGACCTTTGACAGGTTTCATCTATTCAGTCTGATTTCTGATGAAGTCGTTTACGCTTATTCATTACAAAACTAACCAATGACTACTGCCAATGGAAGAATAGTTTAGAAGAACAATGGATATCTATGTTAAAAAAAACCCCACAAAATTGGAACTTAATAATAAAAGAGGCATATCAACTGATAATGAACTTCATTCTCATGGGAAGGCACTGGGCTGGAGATCAGCTTCCTCTGTACTCCAATGTACCCAGCACGTATAGAAATAATTCAGTGTGTGCTATGTGCAGGTAACCCTCGATTTACGGCGAAACGGCGAAATAAGAATTAGCTAAAACCGAAACAATTTTATAACGTAAATCAATGGGAAGTCAATGCATGCATTCAGAACACTTGAACATTGACGAATACTATAATGAGTAATATAATAGCATATAACATCTTGTTGGCAGAAATGCAGATGAAGCCACTGACAGCAATTATCGAGGAAAGACGTTGGCGATGGTTGAGACATGTGCTCCGGAAGACTGACAACTCACTTCCAAAAAAACAGCACTAAGATGGACACCACAGGGGAACAGAAGTAAGGGTAGACCAAAGGAGACATGGAGAAGAACAACAGAGAGGATGTTGAGCAATAGAAGCCTCACCTGGGTAAGAACGGAAAAAAGGCAAATGACAGGCGTTTGTGGAAAACCTTTGCAGAAGCCCCATGTGCCTTGCGCACTTAAGGTTCAGAGAGAGAGAGAGAGAGAGAGACAGAGAGAGAGAGAGACAGAGAGAGAGAGAGAGAGGGAGAGAGAGTATATAATGACATTGTAATATAATACCATCAGATTTAAAGCTGAGCTGATTTCGAGGCCAATTTGTTTAGAGATATTTTGGAGTCGGTTTGCTTTCTCTTCCGCATCGGCCTGTGTGGAGCTCAGAAGTGCTATACCGTCTGCGAAGTCTAGGTCTTCCAGTGATTTGTTGTCAATCCATTTGATGCCCAGGGATGCATCATGGGTGCATATTTAGCACGTTAGAATGAAGCATCATAATATTTAGAGCCTGAATTCCGTTTCTATAACAATTGATGTTCTATGATTATCACCAAGGAGTGTTCAACAATGTTCATCAGTAACACCAAAGATCTAAAGCAAGTAGCAAGGAATCGCCAGACATGGAGAGCCTTGCGCAGCCTTTGGCCCAAGAGGATCAACTAACTAACTAACTAACTAACTAACTAACTAACTAACTAACTAACTAACTAACTAACTACTAACTAACTAACTATCTAACTAACTAACTAGCTTAACTAACTAACTAACTAACTTAACTAACCAACCAACCAACCAATGAACCAACCAACCAACCAACCAACCAACCAACCAACCAACCAACCAACCAACCAACCAACCAATCAACCAACCAACCAACCAACCAACCAACCAACCAACCAACCAACTAACTAACTAACTAACTAACTAACTAACTAACTAACTAATTAACTAACCAACCAACCAAGGAACCAACCAAGGCAAGGAACCAACTAACCAACCAACCAATCAACCAACCAACCAACCAACCAACCAACCAACTAACTAACTAACTAACTAACTAACTAACTAACCAACCAACCAACCAAGGAACCAACCAACCAACTAACCAACCAACCAACCAACCAACCAACCAACTAACCAACCAACCAACTAACCAACTAACCAACCAACCAACCAACCAACTAACCAACTAACTAACTAACAAACATAATTTAAAGCTGTAAAATAACGTAATTAAAGTAAAGGACATTTTTAACATATACATCTTCGAACACTTACAAACCACAACGGAAATCGCTCACAAAGGCTTTGCTTTAGGACCGTCCCGTTCTGTAGGGACAACTTTCCTTTCTTTCTTTCTTTCTTTCTTTTTGTCTCTCTTTCATGATAAGGCCCCGTGAATACCATAACTCTCCACTTCTTTGCACCTCTCCGCTCTCAGTCTAGGTTAACTTGTCAGTGAGTTTTATCTTATGTCTGAGAGGATGAGCTGGAGCTGTCTCGTCTTCATTTCTCGTAGAGAATGTTCTCCTTCTTCTCTTCCCCCCCCCCCCACTCTTCATTTTGGCCCCACTTTATGAGCCTCTACACGTGGTGAACAAAATCGTCAAGAGGAAATAACTCACAGTGACAAGCGGCCATTGAGCACGTGGCCATCCTGGAATGGTTGATAATTTTTATTCAAAACCAGCAATTTAATACCATGGTTTAGTATAAGAAAAGGAAGAATTAAAAACTGTAAAATGGTGTATATAATCGTCAAGTATAATTAGTTTTTTTGACCTTCTGTTTCTAAAAAGATTGGTCGTATTCTGAATCGGTACAAATTGCTCCTGCGCAAAAGCCGGGGCCGTCTCTGGTTCAAAGCGGTAAGCTTGCTGTGTTAAATGCTCTTTCGGCTTCCCTTGCAACTTTTTGTCGAGCACGGCTGGAAATAGCGAATATTGGCGGCTAATAATTAAGACAAAACGTTGGATCATTCATTCTTGGTTCATGATTCATTACAGCAGCATTTTAGCCTGGCGACGCGTAGGTAAATGAGACTTGCTGGTCCTCTTAAGTGCTTGCATTGATCGGTTCTGTAGTGTCTACTCACACAATCATTTTTTTTTTATTAAACAAAGTGGATTTCTTCATGTCTGGTGGCAGTATGAAGTAAAAGATGTTCTGACAGCGTTTGATTCATGTTGTCTGAGGCGATGATTATGGGTAAAATTCAATACCTAATTGTTTTTTCTTCTTCTTTGTTTGTTGCGCGTGCTCAGTTTCAAAGCTGTTGAAATTTTTGTTGTATAGGTTCATTTTCAATAATGCGGTTTTTTTTTAAAATGTAGGTTCAGTTTAAAACACGACGTTTGATGTATATGTTCAGTTTCAGTATGGGTTTTTTTTTTGTTGTATACATCTGTTTCCAGTGTCGCACTGCTTGTTTTCTTTCAGTTTCAGCGTCATGTTTGTTGTATACGTTCACTTTGGATGTCGCTTTGGTTGTATACGCTTATTTTAGGTTAGTATTTGACCTGATTCTTTGCTTTACGAGACTGCCACGTGTATTCTTGCTTTACGAGACTGCCACGTGTATTCTTGCTTTACGAGACTGCCACGTGTATCCTTGCTTTACGAGATTGCCACATGTATCCTTGCTTTACGTGATTGCCAAATGTATCCTTGCTTTACGAGATTGCCACATTTATCCTTGCTTTACGAGATTATTACTTGTATCCTTGCTTTACGAGACTGCCACGTGTGGTCTCACAGCTATTTACACAACATTCTAGATGTCTTTCTTCTTAGAACATCACCCGCCCCAGTAGGGACCTTCTGACCCATTAAATAAATTATTTTTAGATATGTTGATAAACATGACAATCAATTTTGATTGTTGTGTATGATTTATGTTTTTCTGATCTTCCGTTGTAATGATGGGAGGGGGCGGGGAAGATGCTGTCTGTTTTGGGAGTCGGCGACCCATAGTTGATCAAGACCCTGACCCACTTCTCCGTTGATGCTCCCAGTAATACGCCTGGCCTGGTTAAGGGTGGGGGGGGGCAGGGATCTTCGTAGTCCCAATGGAAGTAGAGTCTGCTAAAGAAATGTTGCACACCCCTGCTTTTTTTTTTTAGCTGCACTCAAGGCCTGAAGAAAAATAGTTGCTATGACCTGCTTCCCACCGGCGGCACGATGCTGTGCCTCAAATTCTCTGCCACATCATCTGCAAACAACACCAGATTGCGGTTCCAAAGAAGAAGAAGAAGAACGAACGAACGAACAAACGAACGAACAGACTTTATTTTCAAAGGGTTAAGAATTTCGGCACGCAGGACCGTCTGACATTCTGCCCTTCATCATACAGCTTTCACTCAGTCACAGTCATTCAGCATTTGTTAATGAGCATACTAATCATGAAGAAACAATTAAATCACTACATAAGTAACTAATACGCTATCTCTTGTCCATACACTCCACACTCTAATTTATATAACTACATGAAAAAAATTTGATTACATTCTTACGTTCATTCAAAACTACCAAATTTATAGAACAGCAGTATAACAGTTATGCCATACTTTAAACTAATTTAGAATTCGATATATAGCTATACATTTCATATACGCAAGTACATGCAGATACAAATATTCACATACAAATGCACAAACATGCAAACACATACACATATATACCTATATACATACATAGGTATGTACACATAAACATGCTGTCACATACGGACATATACAGATATAGGTATATACACACATATACACCCAAATATACTTTATATATATATATATATATACATATAAATATATATATATATTTGTAATATACAATTGATAAACCGTGAAACCGACTTACCATCCCCACAACTAAATGTCAACCTAGATGAAATTACATTGCATGAAATTGAAATAGCAGTGAATTTAATGATTAACAACAAAGCTGCAGGTGAAGATGAAATAACAATCGAAATGTTAAGAGCTATCAATAGTGACAACATGAGACAACTACAGAGAATGTTTAATAATATTTGGAAAGAAGAAAAGGTCCATTTTAAATGGAAAAAAGAATCATTGTTAAAATACACAAAAAAAAGGCAACCTTAGTGACAGTAACAATTGGAGAGGAGTAAGTTTAGTACCAGTTGTGTCAAAAGCATTTTGCAAGGTCATTTTGAATAGACTTAAAGATATAGTGGATGCCGCAATGAGAGAAGAACAAGCAGGATTTAGAAAAGGGAGAAGCTGTCTCGATCAGATCTTTTCTCTAAGAATAATACTTGAAGAACAAATTGAAAAGCAGAAACCATTCATACTGAACTTCATAGACTTTAAAAAGGCATTTGATAGCATACACAGAGATTCATTGTGGAGAATTTTAAGTCTATATGGAATACTATCTAAAATTATCAACATCATTAAGGACCTCTACAATGGATATGTTTGTGCAATCAAAACAGAAGGGATGAGCGAATGGTTCCAGATTGAAACAGGTGTGAATCAAGGATGTATACTGTCTCCTTTGCTTTTTGGAATTGGAATATTCTTCATAATGAAACAGTGCTGCATAGGTAACACAAGTATTGAGTGGGTACATGAAGATCTTGATTTTGCTGATGACATAACTCTTATCAGTAACAATGTGAATTCCATGCAAGAAAAACAGATAGCCTGTCTTCACTGGCTAGCAAAATAGGACTTGAAATTAACAAGGACAAAATAAAAATAATGAAACTTCTCATTCATCTAAATGGAAAAATACACATAGAAGGGACAGATGTTGAAAATCAATTTGCATACCTTGGCAGTTACATAGACCAGGATGGTGACACTAGAAAGGAAGTTAGAATTAGAATTGCAAAAGCAGCATCGATCTTCAAGAATCTTATTGTTAAGAGAGGGCAAATTAGTAGGCATAAAATCCCTTGATGAGGTTGAAAGACTCGCCGAAAACAGGAAAAATTGGCGAACTACCTTGCGAGCCCTATGTGACGTTTAACGGCACGAGAAGGATATAACATATAAGAAGAATACACATACGTATACAATACATAGACACATATGCACACATATACATGCATACACATACACACATAGACATATACAGACATTCACACATATACATGTATACATACACATATTCATACATGTATACAAACACATATTCATACATGTAAACAAACACACAGAAACACATATACATGTTAGGGAGACAAGAATAAGAAGAAGAGTAATCCTCCCTTACTGGTTGTAAGACAAGAGTAACTGTTGTGGTAGGTTTGAAACCGCAGCTTAAATTATATGTAAGACAAAAACATTATGTGTTCATGAAGTAAGGCTATAACTACTACAGGTAAATGGCAAGTCAGAATCTGGGTGTGGACAATGACAAGCGAGGCTGGTTCGAGACAAGAATGAGCACAAATGAAATGTACGATAAAAGTTAAATGTAGGGGGGGGGGGAGGGGAAGTAAGTCTATGAGTTGACTAATAGCATGACAAGTTCATGATGGTTATTAGGTGAGCTATAATATGTAAATATGTACAGGTGAGATGTGACACAAAAAACATGTACAGGTGAGATGTGACACAAAAAACATGTACAGGTGAGATGTGACACAAAAAATATGTACGGGTGAGATGTGACACAAAAAATATGTACAGGTGAGATGTAACATAAAATATATGTACAGGTGAGGCGTGACACAGAAATGTGTACAAATGAAATGATGTATAAAGTATGTACAAGTGAAAGCATCATGATCAGCAGATGCTGGGTCTTCTGGCGTTAGAGGCCATGGTTCTCCGTGATCTCGATTACCCACATTTCTCATGAGCTCACTTGGTGACTTTTGTTGCGCCACCGCGTTAAACTGTCCGTGGTTTTCTTCTCTTGTTCTTTCTCTGCCTCTCTTCCCATTTATCTTTCCTGTTGTTATGATGTTTTTCAAGCCCCCCCCCCCTCTCCCCCCCCCTTCTATGACCAATGAACTATGATTGTTTTTTTTCTTACGGATTTAATTAGGTTCTCTTCTACATCTGCCTTCGTTAGACATTCCCTGTTTGTCATCTTAGCTGTCCAAGGTATTCTCAACATTCTTCTATGTTTCTATGTAACTACATCTCTTTTCCCTCCAATAATCTTTGCATCGATATGTCTGTTGTCCATGACTCACTTCCATAATGTAGTATAAGCTTAGTGCATCATGTTAGATCTCCCTTTCTGACGTTCACTGACGGAGATATTTATTTTTTTGTCTGAAAGCTGTTTTGACTTGGCGTATTCTATTCCTGATTTCCCCATCTGATGTTGCTCATGTGACCAGATATTTAAATGTATGCACTTGTATTAAGATTGTTCCTCCTACTTTCATACCGTACATAGGTGGGGGTTTTTTTTAAGTGACATAACGATTGTTTCTGTTTTCTTGCTGTTGAGTCCTTTCTTTATCTAATACTTTCTGTGGGATAAAAATTTCTGCGAAGAGCCTACAGAGCTACATGTGAATTCAGTCAGCCAGTCACTTGCATGTCCCTTGCGGAACTTTGTCCCTCTAGCAGCTCTCCTGTAGGCCTCTCGGTTGTGAGCAAGATGCCCTGCTCCTGATGCATCCATTCGCAGATCATCAACGATGTCTTGCAGCTGTCTTCGCTTTGGTCTCTCTCTCTCTCTTTCTCTCTCTCTCTCTCTCTCTCTTTCTCACTATATACCCTTCCAAAACTGTCTTCTGTAAATTCTAATGACGTTTAATATGACCAAAATATTTAAGTTTTCTCTGTTTAATCTTCTTTACACGTGAATCACGACACAAAAAACATGTGCAGGTGAAGATACACAAAAGTGAATGAGGGAAAAAAATGAAGAACACATATGTAATTAGACGCAGGGACCTGCTTTAACCACAACAAAGGAAGAAACATTACAAAACACAAGCGAGAGGCACTGTATTGTACATCTGGAAGCTCTTACCTGCTCGTCAACGAAATTATCAAATTCGAGCTTCAATTTTACAGTATTCGGGTACGCGTTCTCATAATTCCATAGAAGAGTCTGTAATCTGGCTAGCACACTCCTAGACGGCTTTGACCATCCAACCAGAACGGTACGCGATTATGCTGTGACGTGAGTTCCTTTCTTCTGATCTGTAAGATCGTCTGTTTGATTAGGAAAAAAATACTGTGGCAAAATCTTGCACATAGAAGAAGCCACAGGATACTGAGGTAAAAGGTGGTGCAAAATTTTACATGTAAAAGTTGGGATAAAGTCTTGCACATTTAAAAGTGGTACAAATGCTTTAGCATAAATGATGTTACAAATAAGACCATAAGTTTCTACAAAGAGGAAACAACTAGGTTTTCGCACTGTAAAGTAATAAAACACAGTACAGTATTGTTGGAAGTCAGGGGAAAATATCATAGACAAAGCACTTTTATACGCGAAAGAAGGAAAAATTCCCAGGGGACTTGAAACATGGAGTCCGATAGCATGAGCAACCGTCTGGCTAAGAGAGAAAGAGAACAGCGCATTAACCAACTTAGCTATCTCGCACCCAAGTGCAGAAGGAACAATAAATGAACTAGTGTGGGTAGTAAGTTTTAACTGAACTAGTGAGGGCAGTAAGTTTTAACTGAACTAGTGAGGGCAGTAAGTTTTAACTGAACTAGTGAGGGCAGTAAGTTTTAACTGAACTAGTGAGGGCAGTAAGTTTTAACTGAACTAGTGAGGGCAGTACGTTTTAACTGAACTAGTGAGGGCACTAAGTTTTAACTAAACTTATCTTATATCTTATATCTTATATCCTTCCCGTGCCGTTAGACGTCACATAGGGCTCGCAAAGTAGTTCGCCAATATTTCCTGTCTTCGGCGAGTCTTTCAACCTCAACAAAGGATTTTATGCCTGTTAACTTGGCCTCTCTTAATAATGTTCTCTTCAGAGTTTCACGCGGTCTGCCCCTTTTTCTTCGGCCTGTTATGTTCCACTTGATAGCTTGTTTTGGGATTCTCTGCTCATTTCTCCTCATCAAGTGGCCAACATATGTCCATCTCCTTTTCCTGATCACCCGTGAGACTGGTTGTTGTTCAGTCATCTGTCTTATCTCTGCATTGTTCTTGAATTCATTCCACTTGATGCCGAGTATTTTCCTCAGGCATTTGTTTTCAAAAGAGTCTAATTTCTTTTCTATTTCTTTAGTTGTTTTCCAGCTTTCGCATGCATAAATGAGGGTGGATATTACATTTGAATTGAATAGTCTTAACTTGGTTTTTGTGCTTATAACTTTTGAATTCCATATGTTCTCAAGATTCTTGAAGATTGATGCTGCTTTTGCAATTCTGATCCTAACTTCCTGTCTAGTGTCACCACCCTGGTCCATGTAGCTGCCAAGGTATGCAAATTGATTGACTTCTTCAATATCTGTCCCTTCTATGTGTATTTTTCCATTTAACTAAACTACTGGGGCATAAATTGGACGAGGAGAAGAGTTTTGAATATCTTAGATCATTACTAACTAATAATGGAGATACAATGTGGGAAATTAAAGGAGGACATATATCGCACTTCAAAAAATAAAACAACCAAAGCTGTGGAGAGGAACAGACAGAACTACAAGGATAAGATTTTTAAGAGCATGCATCTTTCCTATCGCAACATATACCCGTGAGACCTGGACACTTAACAAAAAAGCTGAGAAACACATAAATCCCTTTGAATGTAAATGCTACAGAAGAATTCTTCAAATATCATGGACACACAAAAAAGAACAAATATATCCATACTACAAGAACTTAATATTGAAGAAGGTTGGCTAGTAAATAGGATTAAATAGAGAAAACTTGTCATGATAATTTAGAGAAGATCGTCTTGGAAGGATACATAATAGGAAAAAGAAAGAGAGGAAGACCAAGGAGAAGATGATTGCAAGACATCGTTGATAATCTGAAAATGGATGCATCAGCAGCGGGGCATCTTGCTTACAATCGAGAGGCCTACATGAGAACTGTTAGGGTGGCAAAGTTCCGCAAGGGACATGCAAATGACTGACTGGGACAGTAACTGTGAGAGTTACTGGAAGTAAAAAAAAATTATGACGAGAGCATAGCCCACATACAACACTGAAATCTGTCTTTGCATGCCCCTCTGTGCTGGCTCTGTGATTTTGGTGGTTTTAATAAAGCGCATGGCCGCATGTGTGATTGACGTGCGCATGCCGAGTGACTGGTCAGGGCAAGTAGGTAATTAAAGCGGTGATTGTAATCATGTAATCAGTGCATTATTCTTTTATTTGGTGCGACGTTTAGGGCAAGGGCAGATACATTGTAGATACCAGACACTTGGACTTTCAAGTGAGTGGAACAATGCAGTAGCTTCCCTTGCCCTTTTGTCAGTTCAGCTAAGATGTTTATATCTGCTACATACATCAGGCTTCGCCTCAAACCACATAATGTTCTGTTCCACATAATTACATGAAAGTATTTTTCATCCCTAGGAGTTGCCACGAGCTAAGAACTGTGGCTCGGAGACGCCAGCTAACAGATGAACGAAACTGGTGTTCAAAAATAGCAGCCCAGTGAAACTGACGGATGATCCCCGGCTACTTCAGAAAGTATACAAGTCGATGTCCGAAAGTGTTCATAGAAGAAGAAGAGGAGGAAGAACAAGGAAGAACAAGGAAGAACAAAACGAAGGAAGAGTAAAGACGAAGGAGGAAGAAGAAGAAGAAGACTGTAACTGACTGGCGGCTTTCTCTCCATTTCTGTTATATAGACATGATTAGCAATGGACAACCGGGAGCCATACCTAACAAATGAAAAATACTTCGTCAAACTTTGTACTTTGCTGACAGTGCTGGAAATCTAAACCTTGACTGAAGAATAGAAGCAGAAAGAGACATGTCAATCACTATCCTTAGTCCCACCCCTCCCATAACAGCCCCCGCCTCCAATCTTTCTTCTTTTTCCGCCTGCCCAAAGAGCGATAATGTCACTAAAAATCTGTTATCAAACAAGACTGCCGAATGACCAGTCAAAAAAAAAAAAAACCTGAACTTCTACATTTCATGTTTCTTTCGATTCGAAGAGGCTCTGAAATGATGCAAAAATTATGAAACTAAATTTGCCCTGTGTATGTCATGGTCGAATAATTAGAATGATATCAAAATTCGCTCTTTTTTTTCTTCCCCGAAACCTATCACAGAGCGTTACAGACACTGTTCTTCTATCTATTTCATTGTTAATCCCAGAGCTACGTTAAAGATGAATTGGAAGATGATTATTTAAAATAGACAGAGGAGTAAAAGATTCGGATAAATGAGGACAAGCGGGCGGATAGGGAGGCAGAAAGCTGTCTGTGCTGATGTGAGGCTGTGCTGATGTGAGGCTGTGCTGATGTGAGGCTGTGCTGATGTGAGGCTGTGCTGATGTGAGGCTGTGCTGATGTGAGGACAGAAGGCGCAAGTATGCGATAGAGAGACGGGGGGAAGGACTGATGGACTTAACAGAAGGGCAGAGAGACAAACTTGTAACCATACTGACATATATAAAGACAGACAGACAGACAGACAAACAGACAGACAAACAGACAGGCAGATAGATAGACAGACAGACAGATAGATAGATAGATAGATAGATAGATAGATAGATAGATAGATAGATAGATAGATAGATAGATAGATAGATAGACATCGAAGGATATTTCAAAGCCATACCTTTCAGCATAAACTAACAAGCTAATCAAAGCTTACCAGCAGGGGCACATGGAACCGATGTTGAGAAAGAAACAAATAAAGAATACTTGAAAGCTCGCTGTAGAGAACCAGGGACAATGAATGCGGATGGTGATTTAGCGTTTTTAAACCAGTGAAATACACTTAGCAAGTAACTTTATATTAAGGGTTGAAATGATGCGCTCTGGAGAAATTGTGTGTCTCAAGATCGATCGTTGAAAAGGATGACACTAAAGAAATTATAACTAATAGGAACAGATTGTGGAAGGGGAGATAACTGAATCATGCTTTTTTGTGTTTGTATATATGACGATCATGACTACTTTTGTTTATCAGAGTTATTGCTCGGATTAATGTTGAGAAATGACTGCAGTCTCTGTTCTGAATGAGAGATTAGTAAAATATGGTGATGCTTACCATTCAAGTTAAGCTATGGGTACAATAATAAATGCAAATCCTCATAGAACTATGTCATCACGACGTACTGAAAAGAGATCGACGGTGTCATTTGTAGCAGTACACGAAAGACTGTACTGAAATAGATCGACGTTATCATAAGTAGCCGTACACTAAAGGATATGCGAAATCGACGATATCATCATTCGTCGTAAACTAAAGAATGTGCTGAAATGAGGTCCTTGGAGCTTGAATAAAAACAACAACAACAACAGAAAAGAAAATTGAGACCTTTGAAAGGTGGATATACAGAAGAATAAGGAGTATCCCGTGGACACACAAGAAAACAAACAACGAAGTGTTAAAACCAGCTGGAGATGGAAAGAGAAATATTGAAAATAATTTTTAAAAAAACAAAGAGAACTAAGATATTTTGGGCACGTCAAGATCCATAATAATATATTGAAGACCATTCTTGAGAGCAAGACTGAAGGGGAGAGAACAAGAAGACGACAACGACATAGATGGGTGTACAACATCACGAGATGGACAGGGACAAACATGGCCAAGTGCACTATGAAGACAAGAAATAGAGAAGAAACTCATTGCAGCAAACTCTCCCTGGGGATAGAGCACGAGGTGATGATGATGATGATGATGATGATGATGACTGAAACGAGATCGACGATATCATCAGTCATCGCACAGAGGATGGATAAATGGATAAAAGATATACTGAAACGAGACAGATGGTACACCGAAGGATACTGTGAACGATACACGCTTGGGTCGAGGGGTTTACGACCTTGACCGAAGCGTCATCGTCCACGTGATTTGGTTGTTGGTTTCGAGGGGGGGAATAAATATATATATATGTGTGTGTGTGTGTGTGTGTGTGTGTGTGTGTGTGTGTGAACATTGGCCTGCATCAGATGAGACAGAGGCAATGGCCGGGCGATGTTTTGTTTAATTGTGCTTATGGGTGTGCTGTAAATTGCTGTGTGTTATGGTGATCGTTAGTTATATTCTGCCCGTGTTGGCCTCATGTGGTGTAGATTATGTAGTTGTGCAGTAAGCTATGATGTAGGGTTTGTGTCACTCCGTGTAAGAAGATAATTTGTGTTTCATTGTGATTTTCTCTGTTGATTGGATTGGTAACATATATGCTTTTGTATTATGCTTTTTATGTAGGCTGGTCATGTGTTTGCGTCAATACAGATGCTGTTGATGTAGGTAAAGCAGCAATGGCTGCGGAGATGAAAGTGCAGTGGCACATATAGTCGTAGTAGATGGCACAGGTAGGGCCCAGTGAGCTGAAGGCCCCAGGTACATGTAGTAACAATGTAAATATTGCAGATCTGAGAAGTTTTATTATTAGCGGATATTATGGTTGACTTAATTTGCATTTTCATTGATTTGTTCCTCACATTGTTTTGACCTTTTTATGAATAATGTCTTAATGTCATGTTGACTGTCAGTGCCAGTTGTTTGTGGTTGTTGGGTTCAATGTGAGATTAAAATCGTTGTATTACTGAATTCAGACTTCGTGATTTGCACTGCATGTCACTGTATTGTTGTGTTGATTGAATGCTTGAGGATTTAGGCAGGATTATCATACAATATACCAAGGCGGGAAGAACCTGCTTTGGCGGTCATGATGGGGAAGCTAGATGGGCCTCGAGTACGGTAGTACATTGCCAAGGGAATGTTGGTCTGTAACCATCCTGTGAAAATATACCTCCCACTAGCTTTAATGTAAACTTGCACTAAACAAGTTTTACAATATACTGAAACGAGATCGATGGTATCTATATATGCCCATGATCCATATTAACAGTTCGTAACTAACTTTTTGCTGCGTGTTCTATTCTTTATTTTCTATATCATTCATTTTCATAATCATCATTAGGTTCTAAGGGCTGTTATAGCTGGAGGTGGGGTTGGGAGTACGCTCTCCACTCCAGTTATATGTCTCCAAGGCGTGTGTCTCAAATAGCCTCTAACAGTTCATGTCCAGCTCCTGGGCTTCTCGTGGTGGAATTGTTTATACTGACAGAGAAGAGGCGAAGGCGAATTTCTGGCGCCTGAAAACCAGACGTTTCGGGTAGATGAATGTCTTGTTTGGTAGCTCATCTAGAAGAAGGAAAACTCTGATTTAAAACCCGCTACTGGCTAGATTTTTCAGCTGCCGTGCATGAGGTGAAACTCCTCCCGGCCAATGAAGAAAAATGCGTTTAGGGGTGCCACGTAGCGCCGCCGTGGAAAAGGTAAAAGAAAGGATTAAGTGAAGTAACCAGTAGTCTCGAGGTCATGACTACTCAAATCACGGCACCTCTGCTCTAGAGGCCGGCCACGTTCTATATACACCAATACTGGGGCTGATTGCCTAAACCAGCTTAACCCAGGGGTTAAACTAAGACACTGCTGGCGAGATTCTTCGGATTTCGCACGTGGGATGAAACTCCTCCTAGCCAGTGAAGAAAAATGCGAAAATGCGATTAGGGTTGCCGTGTGGCGTAGCTGCGAAAAGGTGACGGAAAGGATAAAGTGAAGTTTAATCGATATATCCAGTAGTCGCGCAGCGAGAGCTACTCATACCACGGCACCTCTGCTCTAGAGGCGGCCACGTTCGATATACACTCATACTGATGAAATATGCCTAAACCGGCTTAATCCAGGGGTGAAACCTGATGACTATTCATGTCACGGTACCTCTGCGCTAGCGGTTGGTCACGTCCTAAACACGTCCATACTTGGATAATATGCCTAAACCGGCTTAACCCAGGGGTGAAACTTACTAGTGGCGAGGATTCGTCCTCCTGGACAAAAGCTCCATCCTGGGCACAACTAGGAAGGGTAGCGGCCACGACCACAAATGCTGAAGTCGGAGACACTGGACCAAGGCAGTCTAGATAGGCAACCACCTCTCACCCGACGGGGATACATGCGTATCCTAATCACGTTGAGGTTTTCCGGTGAGAAAGTCCAACGCTGGACTGGATGGGCAACCACCTCTCACCCGGCGGGGATATACTGATAACCAAAGCACGTTGAGGTTTTCCAGTGAGAAAGTCCAACTCTAAATCAAACTGGTGCAACGAAAACCACAGTGTCACGCAATCCCGCTTCTGCGACCCACGAAGAATACAGGCCCAAGCCCCGCGACACTCTGAATCTCTTGTGGTCCTCTCCGGGACCACAGGAGGACCACGGGGCCTATCAAGGACCACAGGAGTAAATTCGGTAGGATCACGGGGTGGTCTTGGTGGTAGAAACGAACGAAGAAAAAGAAGAAGAAGAAGAAGCAATCATCATTACACTGCATGGCCATCTTTGTTCATCTCTCCGAAGAGATCCTTGTGCAGCCGTTATGTATAAAAAGGTAGTAAAGGAAGAACATATTATGCAACACATCCTTATCAATGAATGTTAGAAAACGAATCCTAAAATGCTATTTTCTATATTGAACCTATCTTGTTATATGGAAGTGAATCATAGACAATAGACAGGTCTGCACAAAAATCAGTGGAAACAGTAGAAATATGGTTTATTAGAAGAATGTTGCGAATTCCCTGGACAGCAAAAAATAACTGAAGGAAAATGTTTGAGAAGAGCTGGAGATTAAAAAAAATCTTGTAAAAAAAATAAAGAGAGAGATAGACAATGTGCTTTCACAGGACATGCAATGAGAAGAGGGGAATTGAAAATATTGTAACAACAGGAAAAGTAGATGGAAGAAGAGCCAGGGGAAGACCGAGAGAAGTGATACTGGACACTGACGAGATGGTGTGACAGGAGATCACCAGCTGATGCTAATAGTCTGCATGAAGGATCGGGTACTCTGGAGAAGCATAATAGCCAACGCCAGTCGACACGGCACCTGATGATGATGATGAGTAAAGGAAGATCACTCGTCAATTACGCTCGATACTAACAGTTAGCACTGCAGGCTATGCTAAAGTTATATCGATCGCACAGATTAGAGAGGAGTTGAAACTCACTAGACTTAGGAAGTGGAAAATCCACCAACAACAAAAAAAAACTACACTAGAATCAGGCATGATCACTGTTCAGTGTTACATTTAACACCTGAACAAGCAGTTTAAGAGATAGTCGAGTCTACGATGGTTAGACCCAACACTTCTACCCTTTGTCTTATTATCCTACATTTATTTTATTGGGTAGCGACTATCAAGTCCTGGAGCTCTTGTCTTCTCCAAGATATGTTATGGGGCGTATTTTCTTTTCTGTTTTATTAAGTATTTTTCGCAAATTTTAACAGTAAATCCCTTCTCTGTTAGCAATATAAGGAGGAAGTTCCTAAAACTATGTGAGAGTTCCCCGACAGTGGGACTTCTTTTTCTGGTACCACCACACGCGAATATCCCCCCCCCTCCCTGTGTCTACTCAGCTTCTAAAAATGGCCACCAGCGAAATCTGGGAAGGTAAATGCGGTCAGGCTTTTATGCGACGAAGGCCTTGGAATTATGGGCCTAACACCGTATCCCCAATATGCCTTAACGGCGCGGAAACGGGGATTTGACTTCTTTTTTTTTTTTAACCTTACAACAAATAAGTGACGTATAATACTTATACTGTCCTCAGTTATACTACTGTCTCCTGGGATGGAAATATCAATCATTATCCCTCCCCCCCCCCAAAAAAAACAAAACAACTGAATTTATGTAACAAAAACACAACAATAATCACTGGTGTGCGTCACTAACGATATCTGTTACCGGTGTTACCATCAGTTGTAGAAACCCGACTCCTCATCGCCAGCGCTTGCGCAGACTCGTTACTGATGTAACCAGTCAGTTTTCGTACATAAATATCGTAAGTGTAACTTCTAGTACTTTGTATCTATTCGTCTTAACATAAATCACTTATGTATTTATTTACCCCAAATTTTAATCAGGTCTCAGTGATTTTGTTGGAAAACTAATCCCCCTGATTGCTTCTGAGTTTGCCCAAAAAAAAAAATATATATATATATAGTATGTTTCGGTATTAATATCTGACAAAAAATGGAATTTTTTTTTTATTTTGGTCACCTTGTGCAAAATGTTGTATTGGGCTGGGTTCAGTTAGAAATCATGGAAAATTTTCTAGAATTTGAAAGTTGCTCAGAATTCTACATCTTCCTACAAATTTCGAAAATGTCGCTGTCTTTTATCCTGTAACTGAGAGAGAGAGAGAGAGAGAGAGAGAGAGAAAGAGAGACATACACATATATACAGAGAGAGACACACACACACACATATATATATATACAGAGAGAGAGAAAGAGAGACACACACACACATATATATATACAGAGAGAGAGAAAGAGAGACATACACATATATATATATACAGAGAGAGAGAAAGAGAGACATACACATATATACAGAGAGACACACACACACACATATATATATATATATATATATATAGAGAGAGAGAGAGAGCAGACTTTTCCCAGTAAGAAGCATCAAAAGTGGAAACATGTCGATCTTTTCTTGCCCGAACAGGCTGTTAGACACAATAATTTATGTAATAATTAACATCTCAGAAATAATGTAGGCAAGAAGGGACCATACGAGAACAATAATTTGTGAAAGAAACTAGACTTCTGAAGGGGAAGAAAAAGAAGGAAAAAAGACTCCGCCTCAATCAAGCGCCTACGAAACAAACAATAACGACAATGGAAAAGGACTGGTTGTGAAATACCTGCAAAACAACAACGGCATTGGAAAAGTATTGACATCCAGTGTTATACTATTTAAGCTGCTTGAAGAATTATTTTTAGATCAATCTTAAATATCCAGCATCATAAGTGGAAGTTACCATCTCTGGAAGTCAGCATCCCGGTTCCAAGTTTCCTTTTTTCAACCAAGACTGTCCCTGAATCCTTCCCTATGCATTAAACCATCATCCAGACAGGATTTTGATTGTTATGCGTAGACAGAAGTGTATGGTGCAGTTTTACAAAGTGAGGGAGGGAGTGAGTAAAGTGAGAAAAAAAGACGAATAGAAAATATGAGAATGTACAAATGAAAAACATACAACGTCACATTGAGGTTTTCCGGTGAGAAAGTCCAACGCTGGACTGGATGGGCAACCACTTATGTATTTATTTACGCCAATTTTAATCAGGTCTCAGTGATTTTGTTGCAAAACTAATCCCCCTGATTGCTTCTGAGTTTGCAAAAAAAAAAAAAAAAAGAAATATATATATAGTATGTTTCGGTATTAATATCTGACAAAAAAATGGATTTTTTATTTTGGTCACCTTGTGCAAAATGTTGTATTGGGCGGGGTTCAGTTAGAAATCATGGAAAATTTTCTACAATTTGAAAGTTGCTCAGAATTCTACATCTTCCTGCAAATTAAGGTATTTATGTTCTTCATTCATTATCTCTCCGCTTCACCTTTTCTCTCCCCCCCCCCCCCCGATACCTTCTTCTCTAGCGGCTATCATGTTTCTGTTGCCTTTCCCCCCACCCCTTTCTACCACTTGTTTTCCTCCTCTCTCTCCACTTCTTCTTTACGACTGGCTCTATCGGGTATCCTTTGTTGTGGTCCGCTTGGTCCTTCTAAGACACACACTTCTCTGCTTTTTACTTCTGGAGGAGGCCACATTAAGATAAGTTCTTCGTTTTTTTTTTTTTTTTGTCTCGTTGTGCATGTAATCCTCGAAAAAAGCTCACGCCGAAATATCGGATGTTGTATGTTTTTCATTTATACATTCTCATACTTTCTATTCGTTTTTTCTCACCTTACTCACTCCCTCCCTCACTTTGTAAAACTGCACCATACACCTCTATCTACCTTTTTTTTTATTTAAACCAGTTTTACTGCAGTCGCCATCCCTTTTATTTGATTGTTATACGTTCTTCTTTGGTGGTAATTACTGAAACTTAGACTTGAAATCTTTCTTCCCACTTAACCCTCTACGTCCCAGGTAGTCACCTGCCTTTCCTTTGAGACCCACTCTTTCGTATGTTAACTCTAAGTGGCTGAAAAGTTAAGAAGCTGTAATACCAAGTAGTAGCCGGGAAGTGATGATTAAATATGAGGAGAAATGAGTGGTGAGAACAGAGCTTTACAACTGGATTTCTAGTGGTTTATATAACGTGTAAGATTAAATGGCGTGTTCGAAATTGGACCAGGAAGACAAGACCCTTCCTCTCGGTACCCATTGAAGCAGGCTGCTCTGTTACATCAGTCTAGTCGATTAAAGAAGGATCGATGTGCTTCCAGTTAAGATGCTGGTTACTGTTAAAGCCTGTTTCTGAAAGTCGGCTGGAGCGTGTCGTGGGAACTGCTGCAGTGCTGGTTTAGATTTGTTTTCAAAGTCTTCACCACGTTCCCCTCCCCCCACCCCACCCCCCGTAGCACATATCCCAGCTGGCGGTTATTAGGAAATAAATCAACCAATCAGACTGGCCGAGACATTTCTCCTACTCTTTGTTGCTACCCATTCTACGACAACATCGCATGGCATCCTGGTCCATGTTTATCATTAGGTCAGCTAGGCATCTGCGCAAGGCTCATACCTCGTAGTACTGAACTTTGAGAAGCGGAGTTTTCTGTTGTCTACGGTGAAAAATTCTTAGATCAACCGTGTTTGTATGAGAAATAACATTGAATCGACCGTGTGCGTTTGAACAACAACATTGGATCGACAGTGTTTGTATGAAAAATAGCATTAGTTCGACCGTGTTTGTATGAAACATAATCGTGGATCGACCGCGTTAATATGAAAAATAACCTTTGATCGACCGAGTTGGTATGAAAAGTAACCTTAGGTGGACAATTGTTTGTATAAAAAAATAACATTGGATCTACAGTTTTTGTATTAAAAAAATAATCTTGGATTGACAGTTGTTTGCATAAAAATAACATTGGATGGATAGTTTGTACCAACAAACAAAAAAAAACTTGGAGCGACCGTATTTGTATGAAGGACAACCTAGAATCGACTATTTGTATGAAAAATGACATTGGATCGACCGCGTTCGTATAAAAAATAATCACATTGTAACATTAACATTCTGCCTCGGTTTTTATTTCGTCGCACGCACAAAGAAACAGGGGAAGAGAGTGGATCACGTTGTCGCTGGCTGTTGCTCTTGATGATGATGATCTTATACATGCTGATGATGCTTCTCAATTACTTTTAATCGATATCGTGCAGGTATTCAGGTAAGCTTGCTATGTGATAGCATCGAGCGTGCTTGAACGCATCATCAACAGTCAAGATCAAAGAGCTGTCGCAACGTTTACTTCGTTCTGTAAGAATCGCTCCCCCCCCCCCCCCCCATATCCAACCACCAGTTTATTGGCGCGGTTTAACTTGCCTTCCTTCCTTTTGTCCTCAAACATGTATGCATTATGCATGCACAACAAACTTTGACATCCACAAACACACTATTACACCTACAAATGAGACATAAGTTCTCCAGGACCTCACATAGAATAACTTTACCAAGCCCGGCATCCGTTTCCTATAGCGGATATTTTCTTGTTATTTTTCTTCAAGAGATATATCAATGTTTAGGAGCAGTGTATCTAAATATTTTATCTCGTGGACCCTCTTTTTTCAGCCTGATAACAACTGTAGATCCCTCATTAATAATTTAAAAAACATATTGCAATAAATAGAATCCATTTAATGATAAGATTTATTTCATCGAGTCAACTCATTTACTGGTCTGCTGATCATGCAGACATCGTTAACAGCCTCACGGAGGCCTGTAGGACTGAGATTCCGACACATTCTATGGCACCATATCTGTACTTAGGATGAAATATCTGGGAAGAAATATTATGATAACGGACGCGAACATAATATTAAAGGCACAATAAAATACACACCGACACAAGTTAAGTATAATTAATTGCCGTTCATTGAGGGATATTAATATCTGAGGTGATCGGGGCAGCTACGGGGTGCAAAGATTATAACCTGAACAACGTGACCTCGCCCTGGAGGAAGTAGTCTCACTAGGTTCTGGATCGGTGAGAGGACACCTTTCAAACCTGGAACCCTGGTTCCTTGAAACAAGTGTAATGTGACCGTGAATTCTATCAGAATTTATTCTCTCTCTCTCTCTCTCTCTCTCTCTCTCTCTCTCTTTGAGCCTTAAGTGCCCAGGGCACATAGGGCTTCAACAGGGGTTTTCCACAAATGCCTGTCCTTTGTGACTTTTTTTCCCGCTCTCGCCCAGGTGAGCCCTCTATTGCTCAACATTCTCTCTGTTGTTCTTCTCCATGTCTCTTTTGGTCTACCCTTACTTCTGTTCCCCTGTGTTGTCCATCTTAGTGCTTTTTATTTATCCGAATTGACTAGCCTGTGTTATAAGTGGGATATTCTTATCTCGAATTTCTTTCACCCATTCTTCTACAACAATATCAGACATTTTAAACTGCTTTCTTTCTTCACGAACTAAACGATGTTAAGTTTCCCACTTTGATCTCGATACTCTAATTTGGATTTAAAGTTTCCTTCTCTAAACTCAAACAATACCGTCGTGATAGCAGTGATAAAATGGTGATTTTGCAAGATCTAATTATTCCTGTGATAGCAAAGCCTGATTAAAGAGCGGTTGCCTCTAATGTAGATTTTGTATCAGTTACATAGCATTCGGTGGTCTTTAAGAGATTGTAATGCTTTGTTATAAAAGAAATATTTTAAAATACACTCGTATTCCTTACATGCATACAATATTTAAACTGCTGTAGAATGTTTGAACAGGGAGAGAGAACAGAGAGAGAGAGAGAGAGAACAGAGAGACACAACGAGAGAACAGACAAGCACAAACAGAGAGATAATAAAGAGACACAAGGAGAGAACAGGAAGAGACAGAGAGAGAACAAAGAAACACAGAGAGAACAGAGAGACACAGAAAGAGAGAGAACAGAGACACAGGCAGAGAAAGAATAGAGAGTCAAAGGCAGAGAGTCAGAGAAAGAACAGAGAGACATAGACAGAGAGTAAACAGAGAAAGACAGACAGAGAGAAAACAGAGAGACACAGACAGAGAGTGAACAGATACATAGACACAGAGAGAACAGAGAGACAAATAGAGAGACAAAGAGAGACAGGGAAAGAACAGACAGATACAGAGAAACACAGAGAGACAAATAGAAAGAGAGAAACAGAGAGAGACAGAGAAAGAACAGAGTAGAGAGAAGAAAGAGAGAGCAGAGAGACCCAGAGAGAGAGAGAGATCAGAGAGACAAGAGATAGCAGAGAGACACATAGAGAGAACAGAGGGACAGAGAGAACATAGAGACACAGAGAGAGAGAGACATAGAGAGGAACAGAGAGAACACGGAGATACATGAGATAGAGAATTCAGAGATGATATCCAGAATGTCAAATGAGCCAAAGTACTCAATTTTTCGTCACTAGAAATACAACATTGTTTCTCGCACACTGTTTCTCGCACACTGTTTCTCTCGTTATATTACATGTTTGCTCTTGAATTTCTGTTTGCTGTTATTAGCTTGCTTACAGTAAAAAAAGAAATACTTCTCCTCCCCCCTCCCTATTTTCTCCCAAATATGTTTTCATTGTGAGTAGACCAAACGAGACATGGAGAAGAACAACAGAGAGGATGTTAAGTAATAGAGGGGTCACCTGGGCAAGGGAAGAAAAAAAGGCAAAGGACAGGCATTTGTGGAAAACACTTGCGGAAGCCCCATGTGCCCTGGGCACTTAAGGTTCAGAGAGAGAGAGAGAGAGGGAGAGAGAGAGAGAGGGAGGGAGGGAGAGAGATTTTCATTTCTCTGCAATAATATATTGTGCACGTAGTAAACTATCAAACACTTTTTTTTGCGTTTGCATGTCCCTTGCGGAACTTTGCCTCCCTAACAGCTGTCCTGTAGGCCTCTCGGTTGTGAGCAAGATGGCCTGCTGCTGATGCATCCATTTGTAGATCATCAACAGTGTCTTGCAGCCATCTTCGCCTTAGTCTTCCTCTCTTTCTTTTTCCCATCATGTACCCTTCCAAGAAGGTCTTCTCTAGATTATCATGATGTTTAATGTGTCCAAAATATTTAAGTTTTCTTTGTTTAATCCTCTTACTAGCCAGCCTTCTTCAATATTAAGTTGTTGTATTATGGATATATTTGTTCTTCTTTGTGTCCATGATATCTGAAGAACTCTTCTGTAGCATTTACATTCAAAGGCATTTATATGTTTCTCAGCTGTTTTGTTAAGTGTCCAGGTCTCACAGGTATATGTTGCGATGGGAAAGATGCATGCCCTTAAAAATCTTATTTTTGTAGTTCTGTCTGTTCCTCTCCACAGATTATTTAGTTGTTTTATTTTCTGAAGAGCGATAGATGTCCTCCTTTTAATTTCTCTCATTGTATCTCAACTACTAGTTAGTAGTGATCCAAGATATTAACAACTCTCCACTTCTTCTAATTTTTCCTCATTGACACATATTTCAACTGCCTTGCTTCTTTTTTCAGTTGTCATCAATTTAGTTTTCTTCGCATTAAGATAGAGGTTTTGCTATTCGCTGTTCTTACGGACTGACATAATTACTTTCTTCATTCCTTTTTGTGTTCTGTACAGTAATACTGTGTCATCAGCATATCTATTCTCTGGTATGTCATAACCTCCAACTGTTATGGCATCGTAATATTCTTTGTCTACATCTTCTCTAACATTTCTCATTATATTTTCAGTATACAAGTTAAATAAGTAAGGTGACAATATGTACCTCTGACGGTCTCCTTGTTTTATGTCAAACCAAGTTGTTGTTTCACCATTTATTCTTACTGCTGCCTGTTGGTCTAGATACAACAGTGATGTTAATTGTAACAAATGTGTTGAAAATCCCTTTGTTATTTCACAACGTTTCTGGTGTTGTACACAATCAAATGCCTTTGAATAGTCTATAAAAAAATGTAGGTTCATACTAAATTCTCTACATTTCTCTATTATTAATCTTATATTGAATATATGATCTCTTGATCCTCTTCCTTGCCTGAAACCAGCTTGGACCATATTGACGAAGTCCACCCATTATGGTTTTTAACAGAATTTTACTGGCATGACTAATCCGGGCAACAGTTCTGTAGTTTGTACATAATTTCAGATTACCCTTTTTTGGCAGTGGTATGAATACAGTAGAAGAAGTCAATATGGTCCAAGCTGGCTTCAGGCAAGGAAGAGGATCAAGAGATCATATATTCAATCTAAGATTAATAATAGAGAAATGAAGGGAGTTTAATGTGAATCTATATTTATCCTTTTTAGACTACTCAAAGGCATTTGATTGTGTACAACACCAGAAACTTTGGGAAATAATGGAAAAAATGGGATTTCCAACACATTTGATACAATTAACATCACTGCTGTATTTAGACCAACAAGCAGCAGTAAGAATAAATGGTGAAACAACAAGTTGGTTTGACATAAAACAAGGGGTCCGTCAGGGGTGCATATTGTCACCCTACTTATTTAACTTGTATACTGAAAATATAATGAGGAATGTTAGAAGATGTAGACAAAGAATATTACGATGCCATAACAGTTGGAGGTTATGAAATACCAGAGATTAGATATGCTGATGACACAGTATTGCTGTCCACAACACAAGAAGGAATGGAAAAACTAATTATGTCAGTCCGCAAGAACAGCGAAGAGCAGAACCTCTATCTTAATGCAAAGAAAACTAAAGTGATGACAACTGACAAAACAAACAAGGCAACTGAAATATGTATCAATGAGGAAAAACTGGAAGAAGTGGAGAGTTTTGAATATCTTGGATCACTACTAACTAATAATGGAGATACAATGAGGGAAATTAAACGGAGGACATCTATTGCTCTTCAGAAAGTAAAACAAATAAAGAATCTGTGGAGAGGAGCAGACAGAACCACAAAAATAAGATTTTTAAGGGCATGCATCTTTCCTATCGCAACATATGCCTGTGAGACCTGGACACTTAACAAAACAGCTGAGAAGCACATAAATGCCTTTGAATGTAAATGCTATAGAAGAGTTCTCCAGATATCGTGGACACAAAAAAAGAACAATATATCTATACTACAAGAGCTTAATATTGAAGAAGGCTGGCTAGTAAAGAGGATTAAAGAGAGAAAACTTAAATATTTTGGCCACATTAAACGTCATGATAATTTAGAGAAGACCGTATTGGAAGGATACATAATGGGAAAAAGAAAAAGAGGAAGACCGAAACGAAGATGGCTGCAAGACATCGTTGATGATCTGGAAATGGATGCAGCAGCAGCAGGCCATCTTGCTCACAACCGAGAGGCCTACAGGAGTGCTGTTTGGGAGGCAAAGTTCCGCAAGGGACATGCAAAGGAATGAATGAATGAATGAATACAGTTCTTTTCCATTCTTTTGGCCAAATACCTGAATGCCATATCTTTTTACATAGTGCATGATAGATTGTTGCACATTCCTTTCCTCCTGCTTTAGTAGGTTCAGATGTTATCTGATGACATCCTGGTGATTTACCATTTTTCAGAATCTTTAATGGCCATAAAACTTCTATTGTCGGTTCGGGTTCTTTCTCCTCCAATAATAATTTACACTGTTGATTTCTGCTTTCACAGTCAATTGTTTCATACATTCCTCTGCAATATTCCTTCCATCTTTCTAGAATTTCCTGTATCTCTGTCAAGGTATTCCCTATCTCATCACAAATTATATTTAGCTTAGGTGTGACATTTCTCGTCAATGTCTTCATTTCTTTAAACATTTCACTATCTCTTCCACACTTTTGGTGTCCTTCTATTCTTTCACAACAGTCTTGTATGTATTGTTTTTTTGTCTTTTCTTATGTTTCTTCGTACTTCTTTTATATTCCTCTTTGTTGTTGTTTGTCACTTTCCATTGCTTCTTCATTTCTCTATGTTGTTTTATCATTTCTAGTGTACCTGCTGTGTTTTCTTTACTGGAACCACGTCTTTAGCGGTTGTTATTAAAATATCTCTGACCTGCGTAGCCAAATCATCTGATGTCATCCCATCCTGTACAGCTTTCAGGATATTTCGAAACGGTTCTTCACTTCTATAATGTATTGTTCTGGTATTTTTGTAAGATAAAAGCAGAGTGGTCTTGATCCCGTAACTCTCTTTTTTTATCTTTGTCTTCATGTCTGCTATTAATAACTCATGGTCTGTGTCACAATCAGCACCTGGTAAAGTTTTTGCTGATGTTATACTTGATCTCCACCTTCTTTGCACTAAAATGTAATCTATTTGATTCTTGGTTTTCCCATCCGTTGATGTCCATGTGTAAAATCTTCTTGGATGTTGTTTAAAAAGTGTGTTAGCAATCATTAGCTCATTTCCCATGCAAAACCCCATTAAATTGTCACCTGCCTCATTTCTATGTCCTATGCTAAATTTCCCCACAACATATCCTTCATCTTCTGCTCTTTCTGTACCAATCTTTGCATTAAAATCCCTCATTATTAACACAGTATCATTTTTCGTCGTTTGCAGTGTGTTATAAAAATCTTCTACTTCCTCTTCTTCTGCTGCTGATGTAGGTGATCAAACACTGGTGGGAGGAAAACAAGCTAAGTAGAAACTTTGCTTTCATTACATCACTTTCTGTACTTCTTCTATACTTCTTCTTCTTAAAAAAATAAACATAAAACCCATTTCCCCTAAAACTTTCCAAGCAAATTTAAAAAGAAAACAACAACAAAATATTAGTATTATTTGTTCTCCACCTTCCCTCTTTCCTTCCTTCCCTAATCCTTATAACGGATGTTTATTTGGTTATGCTACACCCTTTCCTCAAAATTAAAAATAAATCCCTTTCTTATTACTTGTCTCTTTTACCCTCATGTTGCCTCTGTGTGTGCCCTGTTAACACTTTTAAGTCGATTTACACGTCCACAGATGTCAAATGTTGCCTGTTAATAAAAAATTATGCGATTTTAAAAAAAAAAGGTCATGAAGCCTTTTCGTTCACTGTTCTTACAAAATGAAATTCCAGTTCTCTCTCTCTCTCTCTCTCTCTCTCTCTCTCTCTCTCTCTCTCTGGTGAAAAGTTTCTAAATTGCATTTACTTTAAACAGTGCCAGTAAAATAGGTTTAAAGATCAGTGGTAGGAAAGACAAAGTTCATGGAACAAAATGCGAACAACAGAGATGTACTGAGAGTAGATAACAAGGTAGTGGAGGAGGTCAACAAATTTGTATACCGTGGCAGTAGAGTAGTAGAAAATGGAGACAGCACAGAGGACATCAACAGCAGACTTACTAGAACAAACCAGGCTTTTGCAGTGCTGCAGACTATATGGAAATAAAAAAAAAACTAAGCATAAATATGAAAATAAGGATATTTAAGAGTAATGTTCTAAGTGTACTACTCTATGGAAGTGAATGCTGGAAAATCACCAAAACTATGGAAAACAAGCTGAATTCTTTTCAGACTAAATGTTTACGGAATATTAGAAGAATATTTTGGCCAGACATTGTAAGAAACAGCATCTTGTTGGCAGAAATGCAGATGAAGCCACTGAAAGCAACTATTGAGGAAAGACGCTGGCGATGATTGGGACATATATTCCGGATAACTGACGACTCATTATCAAGAACAGCACTAAGATGGATACGACAGGGGAACAGAAGTAAGGGTAGACCAAAGAAGACATAGAGAAGAACAACAAGGAGGATTTTGAGCAATAGATTAACAAACAATTATATTTATAAATAGGAAACAACGGGGCTTTCGTACGGTAAAGTCAGAGAACACAGCTTTGTAGGATTAGCCCTCGAAGAAATCGTAGACAAAGCACTTTAATGAGACGTGAGAGAAAGAAACACCCGGAAAGAAATGAGGTCCTGACACAGACGATCCCTCGTGTCGGCTGAACAGTACTAATGACTTCGGTTTCAAAACACCTTTTTTTTTGGAGGTGTGAGATAGCTCAGGTCGTTAGTACGCTGTTGTCACGTGGCTAGATGGCTGCATGTCCTACCGGAGTCCGTGTTCGAATCCCAGGTAATTCTCTTGTGATTTTTCTTTCTCTCACGTCTCACTAAAGTGCTTTGCCTACGATTTTTTTCGAGGTTTAATCCTACAAAATTTGTTCTCTTACTTTACCGTTAAGCAATAGAGAGCTAACTTGGGCAAGAGCAGAAGATAACCCTTGCGGAAGCCCCATGTGCCTTGGGGACTTAAGGTTCAGAGAGAGATACTGGAGCACTTGCTCGGATGAAAGTTTTTCAAGGACGGTGCTGAAATATTTGGAATCCTTTCAGTGATGACGAAAACGCTGTCCGATGTGACAATCAGAGACCTGCAGCTGATGTGTTAGAACAAGGTTGGCGAACCATAGCTGACCAAGATTCTATCCCACCTCTCTCTGTTGGTAACCTCCTCCTTCCTTCCCCCCCCCCAGTTAACAGGCCTGGCTAACAGGGCAGCGGTCGCCATGGTTCCCATTCGTGGTGGAGTCCGCTAAAGATGTATTGCGCGCTCCCTGCCATTTAGCTGCACCGGGGGACTGGAGAAAACAGTTACAGTAACCCGCTCCCACTCCGACACGATGCTGTACCTCCACGTTTTCAAAGCATCAGCTGCAAAGAATATGAAGCTGGCAGTTTCAGGGAGACAGAAGAACTATTCTTTAAACAGCTTTCTTGTGGGCTTCCTCATCTCTACACTTCCGGTGTCTTTGAATAGCTTGTATCACCGCTTAATGCTCTTGTCTTCTCTACATTCCCGGTGTCTTTGAATACTTTGTACCACCTCTTAATACTCTTGTCTTCTTAAATTGCCAGTAGCTTTGAATAAATTGTACCACCTCTTAATACACTTGTCTTCTTAAATTGCCAGTAGCTTTGAATACTTTGTACCACCTCTTAATACACTTGTCTTCTTAAATTGCCAGTAGCTTTGAATACTTTGTACCACCTCTTAATACTCTTGTCTTCTTAAATTGCCAGTAGCTTTGAATACTTTGTACCACCTCTTAATACACTTGTCTTCTTAAATTGCCAGTAGCTTTGAATACTTTGTACCACCTCTTAATACTCTTGTCTTCTTAAATTGCCAGTAGCTTTGAATACCTTGTACCACCTCTTAATACTCTTGTCTTCTTAAATTGCCAGTAGCTTTGAATACCTTGTACCACCATTTAATGCTCTTGTCTTTTTCAAATTGCCGGTATCTTCGAATACCTTGTACCACCACTTAATACTCTTGTTTTCTCTACATTTCCAGTATCTTTGAATACCTTGTAGCACCACTTAATACTCTTTTCTTCTCTATATTGCTGGTATCTTGGAATACCTTGTACCACCACTTAATACTCTTTTCTTCTCTACATTGCTGGTATCTTGGAATACCTTTTACTTCCACTTAATACTCTTGTCTTCTCATGGTGCAGCTTCACTCGCACGCCTAAATTCAGGCCCCCACATTACATACAGATTCAATTTCCGCCTACCACAACACTGCCTGTACTTTCTGTCTCATGGAAGCCATAATTGTTACTAATGAAACGTAAGGATGCGCGCGCATCCTCCCGCGCTCAAACTTTTCGCGCAATGATTTCGCCCTTAGATAGTATAACAGACACAGGGTTGATAATTTAGATATTTTTTTTTCTAAATGCAGAAACTTTTGATCCAATCTAGATAACGAAAAAAGAATTAGAAAAATATTTTGGCCAAACACCATAAGAAATAACATCTTATTAGCAGAAATGCAGATGAAACCACTGACAACAATTATTGAGGAAAGACGCTGGCGATGGTTGGGACATGTGCTCCAAATGACTGACAACTCACTACCAAAAATAGCACTAAGATGGACACCACAGGGGAGCAGAAGTAAGGGTAGACCAAAAGAGACACGGAGAAGAACAACAGAAAGAATGTTGAGCAATAGAGGGCTCACCTGGGCAAGAGCAGAAAAAAAGGCGAAGGACAGGCATTTGTGGAAAACCCTTGCGGAAGCCCCATGTGCCCTGGACACTTAAGGTTCAGAGAGAGAGAGATAACGAAAAAAAAGTCACTTAGATGATAGCTATAAATGTAGACACAGTAATTTTAAAGTGAATTTGCATGATTTGGATAATTTTATTCCTGTTCACAAAAATTAACACATTTTGAGTAAATCACCCATAAGTAGTCATTCCACAGTGTACGGATATATGTCCTAAGTTTCTTTTAAGTATTGCAAACTGACAACACTGGCCCAGACCTGACGTCTCCGATCCATGGCCTCACTCATCAGACACTATGACCCTTGCGCATGCGTCAACAAATTCCCGTAAACTACACAGTGTGAAGTTCAGTTCCTTTGGCGTATCTTCTTCTTCTTCTTCTTTTTGTTTGAGTAGCTGCCGAATTCAGCAACTGTCTGGGCCGTTTAGGCTTGCTGCTGCAGGCAGGATGTTTCTCCATTCCTCGGTCTTGATTTTTTTCTTGTCCAAGTTGCGGTTACAAGAGCGCGTATATATTTTTCTAGAGTGTCTCGCCATCATTGTCTAAGAATACCTGTTTCTAGGGTGTCTCGCCATCATTGTCTAGGAATACCTGTTTCTAGGGTGTCTCGCCATCGTTGTCTATGAATACCTGTTGGTTTATTCTCTTTCATCGCTTCTGTGTAGACCATCTTTGTTTCTCTATCCTTCTTCAGTGTCTCTAAATGCCCGAGCCACCTCCGCCTGTTTTGCACAATGGCTGTTATACACCGAGAGTATAATGTGTAGATTTCTTGCTTTCTGTCTGCTTCATAACGCCACTCAGTTTTACGGAGATTGGGGGGTGGGGGTGGGGGGAAAGGTCGTTAGCCCCCCCCCCCGCCCCTCTCCAATGCTCTAACCCTCACCTTCGAGGACCAGGATGTAAGTTTCGTCTGACCCCTACTTGCACAGATATACTCAGCTTGGCTGAACCTGCCAGGTGTAAAATCCTGCTGGTATAGCTCTTTGTGGTCGTGCGGGGGTGGGGGGTGGGGGTAGTGGTAGGGTGCGTAAGCTGCCACGTCACGACAAGGCAGCAGCATCATCTCGCAAGCCAACTGGGTGCAACCGCATTAAATACGTACGTGCTTTAGAATTGTTTCTTCCTGTTCAGTTCAAATGCCATGCTGCGTGGCGTAGGCGATCATTTCTCTCCACAATTCCCTGTCTTTAGACTTGATCATGAGATCCGCCGGTGACTTTCTTCCTAGCCACACTGACAGCCCATCCAGTAATCTCTCTCTCTCTCTCTGTCTTTCTCTGTCTCTTCTTCCGCCAATTTTTCCAGTTGCCACAGTGTGTTCCAATTTTCCTCTTCTCTGGAAATGTCCTATAAATCTCGCTTGTCTGCCTCTAATCTTTGGTATGATTTGCTTTTTAACTCCAGCCTCTCTTAAGACTTCTTCATTGGTTTTCTTGACTGTCCATGGTACCTTCAACATTCTTTTTATAAACCACATCTCCATGGCCTCCATTTATTATTGTACTCTCTTATTCATAGACCATGCTTCACACCCAAAAAACAGAACTGACTCAATGTAACATTTAAGTACTCGGAATCTTATTTCAGTTGATACAGATCTGTTACAGAAGGTGTGTCTCATTTTCTGGAATGCTGACTTGGCCTGAGCACGTCTGCTTTTTATTTCGTTGTGACATTTCCCATCAGTTGTTATAATCGTTTTTAAGTACTTGAATCTATCAACTTGTTTCAGATTTGTGCTATCGATGGTAATGCTACATTTTGGTGGTATTCTTTTCTTTGAGATGACCATCAATTCAGTCTTCTTTTTATTCAGGCTGAGACCTTTATTTTTACTTTCACGAACCACGATGTCTAGAAGAGCCTGTAGCTCTCCTTCACCTTTAGCATTCAGAACTGTGTTGTCTGCATATTTTAAGTTGTTAAGGTTGTAGCCGCCAACTGATATTCCTGGAATGTTCTCTATGTGTCTCATTATGTTTTCGCTGTACAAGGAGAAGAGGTCAGGAGACAAAACACATCCTTGTCCCACCCCAAATTGTATGTCTTGGCATGCTCATATTTGTTTCTCAACCCTCATTGCTGCAATATATGTTTTTGATAAGTTTCAGATCTTTCCCATCTATGTTGATGGTCTTCCAGCATTCTTATAATTTCTGTGTGTCTCACTTTATCAAATGCTCTACAGTAGTCTATGAAGCATAATTATAGGTCCGTCTTTACTTCTATTGATCTTTCCATCAATGTTCTTATTATATATATGGCATAACTTGTACCGTTTCCTTCTACGAAACCACACTGTTCTTCGGCGATTTCTGGTTTTATTTTGCTCCTGACTCTTCTCATGACAATACGAAGCAGGATTTTGGTAACATGGCTCATAAGACTAATGTTTCGATGGTTTTCACTTCAACACAATGAAAACTGATTGCAAAAGGACTTATGGGACATAGTTACTGTTAAAGATGTCATTCAACAATGTGGTAATTATTTCTATGCCAATCTCTCCTAATGCTTCCAATTCTTCCTTAGTGATTTTATCTGGTCCTGGTGCTTTGTTGTTTTTTATGTGTTTGATGGTTTCTTCCACTTCTGCTTTTAATATGTGGGGCCCTTCATTATTATTTCGTATATCTATTTCGTTTCTGTTGTCCTCATAGAGTTCTCTAATGTATTCGCTCCATCGTGCCATTATTTCATCTCTGTCCATTATTGTTTGCCCCTCCTTTGACTTCAGGCAACCAGTCTTGTGGTATGCCATTTTGTTTGTTAACTCCTTTATTTGTTTGTACATATCTCTTGTGTTTCCATAATAATGTGTCTCTATTTCACTGCGTTTCTTATTTAGCCACTCCTTAACTTTACTGCATTTGTGTCTTATTTCTGTATTTATTTTGTCATATTCATTTTTATCTTCCTTAAGACTTCTTCTCCGATCCATTAGTTGCAAAATTTCTTCTGTCATCCACCCCTGTTTAGCGTGTATTTTATTTGGAGGTAGGATTTCGATAGATGTTTGCTGAATCGGGTCTTTAAGCATATTCCATTGTTCATCAATCGTTTCAATCTTCTCTATAGTATTATATCTATTATGTACTATGGTCCTATATTGTTCTTGTATTGCTGTATCTTTCTGTAACAGCTCTTTATATAGTTCTTTGTTTTTAGCTGCTACTTTTAACCTCTTTAGCCTGATTCTCACTTTTCCTACGACTGGATGTGGTCACTGTTGCAATATGCGCTTGGTCTTGTTTTCACGGATATTAGTGAGTTCATGAATCATCTGTTGATCATAATGTAACATATCTGGTTACGTATATTATTATTTGGGCTTTTTCATCCCCATAGTCGCCTTGGATGTTGTTGAAGCCAAGTATTTCCTGTTATTGTTTTATTCTTTTCTGCCCACTCAATCAACATCTCTCCTCTTTTATTTCTGATTCCTAGACCATACTTGCCAGTAGCTTCATTGTCTTGTTGAGTCCCTACTTTCGCGTTTAAATCACCTAGCACAAAGTTTAATTCCCGTGGTTTGCACTGTTTCATTGCCATGTCCAGAATGTTGTAAAATTCTTTTATCTCATCATCAGAGCTTTCTGAAGTTGGTGCGTATACTTGGATGAGATTTGTGTCTATTGGATGGCCCTGTAATTCAACCATTAACACTCTGTCCGATATGCACCAGAACCCTTTCATAGTTCTTGCTGTCTTTTTATCCAGTATTATGCCAACTCCATTTCTATGCTGGTTTCCCCCGGAATATATTATTTTGAAGTCTTTATGACCTCTGCTTCCTGCTCCAGTCCATCTCATTTCACATAAACCAAGGATGTTAATTTCCATTCTTTTCATTTCCTGTTCGATGTTTTCCAGTTTTCCAAGTACTTCCTGTAAATCCTTTTAAAATGCGAGGTTCTGGCAATGAAGTTTACATAAGAGGTTTCACCCCCACTTTATGTAATAAAATGTGTGTGTTTGTGGCATTCTTTGCAGTCAGCAGTTTGTTTGACATGTGTACTCTGATTGTCTCTCAAGAAGCTTGGAGTTTTTCTTGTGTTTTTTTTTTGTGTTTTTTTTATATTTCATTACAGAAATCACGACAGTTAGGCAACACAGTTACAACAAGCTCTCAACAGTAGTCAACAAATCCATGCTAACTGCAAAAACAAAGCCCCGCTTAAAATGCATGTTAAGCGCAAAACAAAGCCCATTAAAAATCCATATTAACTGCAAAGGAATGCAGTTATCTAATCAACAAACAGCGTGGAGATTCGTGTACAAATTGCAAGAATTGAAGATCTACTGCAGATAACAAGAAGTGATAGTTCTGAAACTGTAACAAGAAGTGATGGTTCTCAAACTGTAACAAGAAGTGATGGTTCTCAAACTGTAATGAGAAGCGATAGTTCTCAAAATAGTGAAATTCTCTGTTTGAAATGTATTCCGATGAAAACAATCTAGTTTTGTTGTTGTTGTTGTTGTTGTATCTGATTTGAACTCGTTCACTCCACAACAACGCTAACAGTGTTGGTAAATCATGCATACCTGTGCGAGTCAGTGATCAGAACCGTATTTAGTGGCACCCTAAATAAATTGAAAAATAGTACATTTCTAACCCAAACCATATATTTTTTTTCAATTGTAGAGTTAACTCTCTTCCGATTTCTTTCGATCAAAATTTCTCATCAAACTTTAGTCTGTCAGATCAAGGAAAGTGATTCATGGGTGAAAGGGTTAATAGAAGCACAAAAGGTGAACAAATTATGTAAATCAAAAACAAATGACACAGTTAAATTACTGGATCGTTCCATACGCCTTTCTGAAACAACTGCCTATTGGCTGATGCTTCCAACAAGTAATGTTGAAAGTTTTTCATGTAATGTTAAAGAATATTTATAACGCGAATTATGTTTAGGCTAATAATTTGTGTACAAAAATCTAAGAGTTACAACTGAAGAAACCTGTACAAGAAAAGAAGAGAAATCCTTAACTGGATAATGCTGATATTTTCTATTGTCCTTATTTAACTCTTTCACCCCAGCAACACCGGCAGCGTGGGCAGATCTTGCAAATCTATGTGAATCAATGCTCAAAGTGATATTCAAGCAAAAATTTTCTTTAAAAAAAGTAAATTTCTAACCCAATCTATAGTTTTGAAATTATTGAAATTATCCTTTCGCTTTCTTTATACTAGACTTTCTCTGCACTGAAATTAGGAGTAATCATCTACCATCGAGCTGAACTCAGTGCTATCCTGGAACCTGCCAGACTAGTTAGCACCCACAGTTCAGACTTGCAGTCACATCATCTTCCTTACCGACAGCAAGTCTGTCACACGAAGTGTCCTGTCGCTCAAGAATGCCTATAAGGTGACGCAATCCAAATGCTATACACGCTGTGTCAGGGAAAAAAGCGATTGTGGTCCAGTGGATCCCATCACACTGTGGTCATTTGGGAAACGAAGAAGCAGGCGACAATAACAACTCCCTGTATTATTATTATTATTATTACTATTATTATTCTGCTTTCGAGGTTGGTGGTCACATCAGATCCTGATCCCTGTCAACATGGCAAAGCTCGCAGTTCTCTCCAGATCCTGATAGCAGCCCCAAAGCTGTTTCCCCAAGCTTGTGTCCTCTGGTCATGTCTCACTCCTCAGGTCCGCATGGTTGAAGGAGATGTTCTGGACTCCACTGCCACATGGACACTCTTCTGTGTGAGACATTTTGAGTCGATACAGGTGGCTCAGTAGTCTGCAGTGGCCTGCCCGTAAGCGAAAGACTCCCTGTCTCATACAGCCAAGCAAAAAAATATCAAAATACTAGAAGCTATGGATTAAGCAGCGCAAGCTACATCTGACGATCAGATGCCGTAACCCCCTCATCAAGAACAAACCACCTTCTTCAGGCCACGCATGGAACATTGCTTAAAGCGGACATACCTACATCGCTTCCGCCTGTCATACATCCCTAACCGCACTTGCCACAAGGCATCAAGGCTTCAGAGCACATCTTGCAGTTCTGTTCCCTCTCTACCGTACCTGGCTCCTTCCACATTGATCTACACAGGAAGACAACCTTTTGGGCGCAACGGGCGACTTCCAAAAGACTGGACAATTTATCAGGACAATAAATATAGACGTCTGAAGCTAGAACCATGGAACACAGATGAAGAAGAAGAAGAAGAAGAAGAAGAAGAAACGAAAGAGTTAAACAACTGAGATAGAGACTTCATGAGAATGTGGAAACATTGAAGAATAATATATCTCTGTTCTCTGCAAATAATATGCTGCAATTTGGAAAGAGTATCTTTTCAATATGTAAAGTAATGAATTATTTATGTGTATTTGAAAACTCAGTTATTGAAACACAGTAGTCAATTTTATTAATTCGATTAATGACAAAGATATAAAGAACTCATGTGGTGAAGTGAAGCAATACAGGGATGCTTCAGGATGTAATACATGTCAAAAAAACGTTGTTACTGTGGTATATCAGCTCTTATACTACCGCACTCGAATCATATATCTTCCATCCTTCCCGTGCCGTTAAACGTCACACAGGGCTCGCAAGGCAGTTCGCCAAGTTTTCCTGTTTTCGGCGAGTCTTTCAACCTCATCAAGGGATTTTATGCCTACTAAAATGGCTTATCTTGACAATGTCCTCTTTGGAGTTTCACGTGGTCGACCTATTTTTTCTTTGGCCTGTTGTGTTCCACTTGATAGCTTGTTGTGGGATTCTTTCGAATGCTGACACAAATAAATCGGTCAGCAGTATGAAATACAGGGTTAAATACAGGGTTATTCACGTTTACCGAACGCCATATTTGCTACTGCTGCCTCCTAGCGGCAGATCACTGGAGCTATGCCAGCAGGCTTTACTAAATAAAAAAAGCTTGAAGAGTTTCTCTCTCTCTCCCACCAATCCCCCTTCTTCTCTCTCTCTCTCTCTCTCTCTCACCGAATTGTTTATTATGAATAGTACCAAAATTCTGTTTGGTAGATAGTCAGTCATTTATACATGGTCCAGCATTAAGCATAGCTGGATTTAACTTAGTGCGCAGAAACGTAATACTTATGGAAAAAAAAACATGACATTAGAGATGAAGCAGACAAACGGTCATTTTTAACAATGGCTTCTTGGCAAACACAACATCGCGCATTCACCGTTGAAACTTATTTTAAAAGTAGAGAATCGTCTTTTACTGTACAAAAAAAGTTTCGTCGTGGGCCAAAAAAAAAATAATGAAACCGCTAACTGCCCTAATAACAAGTCCACTTGTCGTCCAAGAACTTCAACAGACACCTGAACTAATTCAAGAAGTCCGCAATGCATTGCTGAGTAGCCATCGGCGATCAGCTGTTAGAAACGCTTTGGCACCTGGCATCCTCTTACTGTTAATAGTGATCTTTATGTGCGGATGCTAACTGAATACTTCATTCCAGACTCGGCCAATAGAAATAAGAAACTGATATGGTTTCAACAAGATGCAGCAACTGCCCACACAAGAAGCATTATTGATTGTGTTTGTTTTCTTTCATTGGTGTAGTTGTGAATGTGTTAATATGTGTAACCTTCAACCTTTTTATTTTACGTATAAAGATAAGCTACCAAGAATAAAAATACAATATAATATATGAATAACAGACGATTATTACCCCAATTAAAAATATTTTTATTCTTACATAATTTTTAATGCTTCTTTAAATAATCATAGACTTATATTGATGTAAATCATCTGTTTACACGGTTAGCAAACTCAACAATTGGCTCATCAATTTATATGTTAGTCATTAGCTTATATTACCATCAACATACTCACTAAACATCTTCCCTAAATTTTTATGTTCGATTCAGATTGTAACAAACGTAACTAATTGGCAAGAATATATTCAAATGCATCAGTAATATAAAATTAAGTGCACATAAAAACACACTTCCACATTACACAAAAAAAAAGAATATCAAAATCTTACATAGAACAATTACACCTTCACTGAGTTATGATTATTAATTACCATACATAACATAATCCTAACAAAATGTTTACCTAAGTGGATCGGGATTGATCGAGGGAGCCCACAGCACAGCTTGCATTCATCCATATCACATAATAACAACTCATACTAACCTAACACTTATTGGTTCTCATCCGACAAATAAAATTTCTCACTCACGCTTGAAAACATGGCTCTCCACATCGCTGGGCTCATACGTGCTCAGCTTACAAAATCCCGACCGATTAAAATTCTCTCACGTTATCACGCACTGGACCAGTACACCGATTTTTTCTTTCAGAGTTGCGCACCTCTGAAAATTGACCGTTAAATGACCCATTGTTCCTACTCTTAGGGTTGCCAATCAACACAGGTAACTATGAGCTTATCTAATCCTTACACCGTTACGTAGTTTATTTGTTGCGAATTTTAAAAAATGTTTTACAGTCTTATGTTCATTCATTCATTTGCATGTCCGTTGCGGAACTTTACCTCCCAAACAGCACTCCTGTAGGCCTCTCGGTTGTGAGCAAGATGACCTGCCACTGCTTCATCCATTTGCAGATCGTCAACGATGTCTTGCAGCCATCTTCGTTTTGGTCTTCCTCTCTTTCTTTTTCCCATTATGTATCCTTCCAGTACGGTCTTCTCTAAATTATCATGACGTTTAATGCGTCCAAAATATTTAAGTTTTCTCTCTTTAATCCTCTTTACTAGCCAGCCTTCTTCAATATTAAGCTTATTAAGTCTTATGAATAACCCTATATAAGCTGGCAAATATAATTAAGTTAGAACTTCTTTCTACTTCTTACCGCACGAGTAAACAAATTCGGTATCGTTGGAACAACAATAACAGCTGATGACAAGCGCACAAATGAAAGAATATCACAAATAGGCAAGGCAAATAAGCTAAGAAGATACTAACAAGAAAATGTCTCTAAAAGAGAGGAAAATAATATTCAGTGCTATAGAGAGCCAGTATTGCTGTATGGCTGTGAAACTTGGACAGTTAACAAAAACATGACAAAGAAGCTGGAAGCAACAGAGATGTGGTTTTGGACAAAGATGCAGAAAACACCCTGGACAGACAGAAAAAAACAAGTGACGAGATCCTCAGAGAAGTTTCAGAACAATTGAAACTGTTTAAAATGATAAGAAAAATTCACCAACATTCCTTGTACATGTCATGAGAAGACAGAAGTTGGAGAACTCAGTGACGACAGGGAAATTCAAGGGGAAAAGGAAGAGAGGAAGGCCAAGAGAAAAATATCTCACTGCGCTGACCAAGTGGGATGGTAAAAGGATAAGATATAAACTAATCGGAACCAGCAAGGGCCGCACAAGCTGGAGAAACATGATCGCCAACACTATCTGCCACGGCACAAAGTAATACTTCTTCTTCTTCGTTCGCTTCTACCACCAAAACCGCACTGTGATCCTACTGAATATACGCCTGTGGTCCTCGTTAGGTCCCGTGGTGTCCTGTGTGGTCCCCGAAAGGACCACACGAGATCCACGAGAGGACCACAAGGGGTTCAGAGTATCACAGGGGTTTACTTGTATTCTTGGTGGGTCTCAGAAGCAGGATTGCGTGACACCGTGGTTTTCGTTGCATCAGTTTAGTCTAGGGTTGGACTTTCTCACCGGAAGACCTCGACGTGTTTAGGATATCAGTGCATCCCCGCTGGGTGAGAGGCGGTAGCCCACCCAAGCCAGAGTTGGACCTTCTCACCGGAAAACCTCGACGTGTTTTGAGATACCCGTGTATCACCGCCGGGTGAGAGGTGGTTGCCCATCCATTCCAGAGTTGGACTTTCTCGCCGGAAAACCTCAGCGTGATTAGGATACGCATACATCCCCGCCGGGTGAGAGGTGGTTGCCTATCTAGATTGCCCTGGTCCAGTGTCTCCGACTTCAGCATTTTACGGTCGTGGCCGCTAACCTTCCTAGTTGTGACCAGGATGGAGCTTTTGTCCAGGAGGATGAATCCTCGCCATTAGTGACTTCCACCCCTGGTTTGAGCCGGTTTATGCATATTATCCCAGTATGGGTGTGTTTGGGACGTTACCGACCTCTAGAGTAGAGGTACTGTGACATGCATAGCCTTCAAGATTCACCCCTGGTGTGAGCCGGTTTCGGCAAAACTCACCAGTATGGGTGTATATCAGGCGTGACCGACCTCTAGAGCGGAGGTGGCATGACATGTCTAGCCATCAAGTTCCACCCCTGGTGTGTGCCGGTTTAGGCATATTTCACCAGTGTAGGTGTATTTCGGACGTGGCCGGCCTCTAGAGCAGAGGTGCCGTGGTATAGCTCTCGCAGCGATACTACTGGACATACCGATTAAACTTCACTTTATCCTTTCCACCACCTTTTCACATCGGCGCCGCACAGCAACCTTTATTTCTTTTCTGCATTTTCTTCCTTGACCGGGAGGAGCTTCACTCCACGCACGGCATTTGAAGAGTCTCACTAGCAGTGTCTTAACCTCTGGGACAAGCCGGTTTATGCATTTCACTCGATATGACTGCACTCAGGACGTGGCCGACCTCCAGATCAGAGGTGCCGTGATTAGACTGTTTGCTTCGCTTTATCCTTTCTAACACCTTTTCCGCAGTGATGCTGCGCGGCAACTCCATTTGCACCTTTCTTCATTGGCCGGGAGGAGCACCGCTCCACGCACGGCAGCTGAAGAATCTCGCCAACAGTGGTAGATGAGCTACCAAACGTGCCACTCATCTACCCTAAGTATCTGGTTTTCAGGCGCCAGATATTAGCCCTCGCTCCTTCTCCTGTCAGCTTAAACAGTTCTGCCACGGGAAGGCCAGGAGCTGGACTTGACTGCCAGAGGCTGTTTGAGACGCAATAACGGTCCTTAGAACCAAAGTAATACTATATCTTTGTACTTATTTGAACAAATAAAGAATCTGTGGAGAAGAACAGACAGAACTACAAAAATAAGATTTTTAAGGGCATGCATCTTTCCCATCGCAACATATGCCTATGAGACATGGACACTTAACAAAACAGCTGAGAAACACATAAATGCTTTTGAATGTAAATGCTACAGAAGAGTTCTTCAAATATCATGAACACAAAAAGAACAAATATATCCATACTACAAAAACTTAATAGTGAAGAAGGCTGGCTAGTAAAGAGGATTAAAGAGAGAAAACTTAAATATTTTGGACACATTAAACGTCAAGATAATCTAGAGAAGACCGTCTTGGAAGGGTACATAATGGGAAAAAGAAAGAAAGGAAGACCAAAGCGAAGATGGCTCCAAGACATCGTTGATGATCTACAAATGGATGAATTAGAAGCAGGTCATCTTGCTCACAACCGAGAGGCCTACAAGGAAGCTGTTGGGGGAGGGGCAGGGGCAAAGTTTCGCAAGGCACATGTGTGCCAGTATTAAGTAATTATTACAATAAATGACATATTACTATTACTTTAATTATAATTTTACATTAACTATCACTCATACATTGTTTTTAAAAAATATTTCGTAGATCAGTTTTGGATAAATGATTTAAATATGGAGATAATTCTAAATATTTCTTTAAGAAAAAAAAAAGGGGGGGGGGGGATGAAGACCCTCTCCGATTAGGCAACCAGCGAACCATAGCTGATATGCTAGCGTCAGGGTTAGCGAACCATAGCCGACCCAGACCATGTCCCACCTCTCAGTTGATACCCCCAGTAATAGGTCTAGCGTGAATAACGGGCAGGGATCACCATAGTCCCCATGGTGGTGGAGTCTGCTAAAGAAGTATTGCACACCCCCTGCTTTTTAGCTTCACTCCGGGACTGAAAAAAAAAAGTAGCTACTATAACCCGCTCCCACGCCCATACGATGTTGTGCCTCAACACCTCCACAGCATCGGCTGCAAAGAACACCAGCTCGCAGTTGCAGGGAGATAGCACAAGACAAGACAATTTATGAAACAAAAAAGATGACAACGCTGACGACGTAATTTCTTACCGTTTTAGATCTATAAATACATAAAACTTGAGACCATCTTTTCCATAAATTTTTAGTGATCACATAAAACATTTAATACATGGCTCTGTAGCTTATTTACACGAACACTGTTTTTATAGGTTGACAGAAGAACATTCTGTAGAAACATTTAAGAACACAATAAACATAAGAAATATTTCACATCTATTTCTAAAATAAGACACTTCAGAATTTTTCTAACTTATTCACTCTATTACATTATGATGAATCTGCAAAAAAAAAAAAAAACAGGTGGGAAGATACACACAGTGTGTAAAGATAAAATTATTTGAGAATATAAGCCGATGTTATTTAATGCTAACTCCGTGTATCGTGATTCGGATTTTTAAAATTATTAATATTAATCTAACAATATTTCGGTACGGTAATTTTGACAGAAAAATAGTGGAAAAAAAACTGGTAAATTGTGCTTAAAACAGTTCATGAAAATCAATTCTTCTTCTTCTGTGTTCGAGGTTGTTGGTCACATCAGATCCTGATCCTTGTCGACATGTCAAAGCTCGCACTCCTTTCCAGAGTTATCTTAAACTGCTCTTACAGCCACCGAATACAATTAATTGTTTTCTGAACAGTTCCGAAAATTTTGTTTAGTATATAGTTATTTATAATGTATGTAGTTACTTCTGTACTGAGTGAATGTTTAAGACTGGAACGGGAAATGTTATATTTTATTTTATGTCTCTCAGCTTCAATGTTAATTATGTTTGTTACATGAACAGCATATTTGTAAAATGTCTGGAATAGAGTGAAAGATGTATGATAAAGGGCAGAATGTCAGACGGGCCTGCATGCCCAATTCTTAACCATTTTGAAATAAAGATCAATCAATCAATCAGATCCTGACAGGAACGCCAAAGCTTTTGCCCCAAGCGTGTATCCTCTGGCCATGTCTCACGCCTCAGGTCTGCATGGTTTTGGCAATCTTGAAGGATATGTTCTGGAGTCAGGACTCCACTGCCACATGGACAATCGTCTGCGTGAGACATTTTAAGTCGATGTAGGTGGCTTAGTAGTCTGCAGTGGCCTGTCCTTAGGTGAAAGAGGATGGTTTGCTGATTTCTCTGTAGTTGGTGTATTGGATCTGGTTCATTGTTGCATTTCAGTTGCTTTTTCCATTCAGATATGCACTGGTTACAGATGATTTTTTACAGTAAATATTGCATTAACAGTAAACAAAAGAAATGGTAAATATTTTGCACATAAAATTATACAAATTACAAAAATCGATTATAAGAAAGTGGAAATTTTTGTTTAATTGGTAAGTTCTTGTATAATCATTTGTGAAACAGGGCTTTCTTTTTTTTTAAAAATCCTTAATTCCACACTGGAATCTGAAAGTTTTGGTTTAGGTTCAACGCAATAAATGGTTTGATCAGTCAGCAACGCATAAACGTATTTGAAACGTATTATTATAAATTAAACAGAAATTTTAGAAGGGAAAGAGAATGTAACAAAATGTGCAAGTTTATTAGTTCGCACATATAACAAGTGCATTACGAACCGGCAGAGTTCCATCAAGTCAAAATAGCACAAACAACATAATCATTCCGTGCACGTGATATATTAATAAGGGAAGCAAGAAATTACCACAGCAAACATGACGAAGAAAATGAGTGGGTTTTATTTTTAAACCCGAGAGGATTCTAACGTATAACATATAAGAACAGCTGAAAGATAACACTAATTTATATTATGAGAAGTGTCTCATTTTCGACGAAAATGAAGACAAATGGCGCATCTAGCAAAACAGGTGGACATTTTTTTTTTTTTTGTATTCTGTCCAAGGAAAATACCACAAAGCTAAGTTTTTCATTTTTATTCTTTTTATTTATATGTTGTGTTGTTCTTGTGTGTGATTCTTGAAAAAAGTCTGACGCCGAAATATTGGATGTTGTATGTTTTTCATTTATTTTCATACTTTCTGCCATTTATGCTGCTTTTTTTTCCCCTCACTTTCCTCATTCCTTCTGTCGTTTTGTAAAACTGAACCATGCACCTCTATCTACCTTTATTTACCAGAGCCAGTTTTACCGCAGTCGTTATCTCTTTCATCTAGCAATACAGACAGTGAAGGAAAGATTTAGCGAATGCTTAGATCAGCACCACCATAATAACATGGGAAAATGTTTCTAATGGTAAGAACAATAAAGAACTGCAGCCCTTGTTACTAACACTTCTCACGTAACTCAGCTTTACCAGCGACAAAGAGGACACAAAACACGAAATAACTAAAATGATGTCCTTAACGTCGTTTCTTCTTCTTCTTCTTCTTCTTCAGCTTTCCGAGCCATTAAAATCTCATTCCTGCAGATAAAGTTTGCCTCTATTCCTCTCTATTCCTAATCTTCTCTCTCCAGTTGGTGACACCAATTTCTTTTATTTCCCCTCCTATGTTGTCTTTCTATCTCTGTCTTGGTCTTGTTTCCCTCATCTCTTGTGCATACATACTTTTTCTTCCAATCTTTCTACATGCCCCAGTCAGGGTAATCTGTTCAGTTTCAAGACATTTATAATTCGTTGAGATTTAAATACGCTGTTCTATTCAGTGTTCTTTCTAGCTCTCCATTCTCCGCTGTTGGTATACTTTATGGGCCCAAAGATTCTTCTTAGGATCTTATTCTCAAAGATCTGCAATTGTTATTCATCTTTCTTTACTTAGCGTCGCTAATAAACAAAAATCCCGAAACAAAACAAAACAAAACAAAACAAACCGTATAATAAACAAAGCCGTCATGTTTGTACGTGGAATAACTAGATACCTATATTTAGCTTTCACGGTCATTTAAAGTTCAAACCAAACAGTTGAAGTTAAATGCTGTTTTAAAAAAACCTACAAAGCCGTTTTAAACGGCTTACAGTAGCAGCAGAATTAACTATAAAAAAAAGAACTTAGTATTACTAAACTAGAAATGGCGTAATCATGCCGTGACTCTTAGATGAAAGAGCTGAAATTAGATTTACTAAAAGATAACAAACCGGTGTTTATAATAAAAGAGGTAATACATAGACAATATGGCGAAAGAGGCAGAAAAAGCAGCAAAAACAGGAGACAGCAAAACTTTATATAACATACAAAAGAGGCTAACAGGTACTATTACATCTAAAGAAAGACCAATCCTTAGCAAAACTGGAACACTATTAACATCAAATAAAGACCAAAAGCAAAGATGGGCTGAACACTTCCAAGAAATACTCAATCGACCACACCCAAAAGAATTGTTAAACCTTGAAACTGACTTACCAGCCCCACAACTAAATGTCAATCTAGATGAAATTAAATTGCATGAAATTGAAACAGCAGTGAATTTAATGGCTAACAACAAAGCTGCAGGTGAAGATGAAATAACAGCCGAGATGCTAAAAGCTATCAATAGTGACAACATGAGACAACTACAGAGAATGTTTAACAAGATTTGCAAACACGAAAAGGTCCCTTCTAATTGGAAGAAGGGAATCATTGTTAAAATACCAAAAAAAGGGCAACCTTAGTGACTGTAACAACTGGAGAGGAGTAACCTTAATATCAGTTGTGTCAAAAGTATTTTGCAAGGTCATTTTGAATAGACTCAAAGATATAGTGGATACTGCAATGAGAGAAGAACAAGCAGGATTTCGAAAAGGGAGAAGCTGTCTCGACCAGATCTTTACTGTAAGAATAATACTTGAAGAACATATTGAAAAGCAGAAACCATTAATACTGAATTTCATAGATTTTAAGAAGGCATTTGATAGCATACACAGAGATTCATTATGGAGAATTTTATGTCTATATGGAATACCATCTAAAATTGTCAACATCATTAAGGACTTATACAGTGGATATGGTTGTGCAGTCAAGACAGAAGAAGGGATGAGTGAATGGTTTCAGATTGAAACAGGCGTGAAACAAGGATGTATACTGTCTCCTTTACTTTTTGGGATTACAATAGACTTCATAATGAAAAAATGCTGCACAGGTAACACAGGTATTGACTGGGTACATGGGACCCAACTAGAAGATCTTGATTTTGCTGATGACATAACTCTTATCAGTAATAATGTGAATTCCATGCAAGAAAAAACAGATAGCCTATCTTCACTGGCTAGCAAAATAGGACTTGAAATTAACAAGGACAAAACAAAAATAATGAAAATTCCCATCAATCAAAATGGAAAAATACACATAGAAGGGACAGATATTGAAGAAGTCAATCAATTTGCATACCTTGGCAGCTACATAGACCAGGATGGTGACACTAGAAAGGAAGTTAGGATCAGAATTGCAAAAGCAGCATCAATCTTCAAGAATCTTGAGAACATATGGAATTCAAAAGTTATAAGCACAAAAACCAAGTTAAGACTATTCAATTCAAATGTAATATCCACCCTCATTTATGCATGCGAAAGCTGGAAAACAACTAAAGAAATAGAAAAGAAATTAGACTCTTTTGAAAACAAATGCCTAAGGAAAATACTCGGCATCAAGTGGAATGAATTCAAGAACAATGCAGAGATAAGACAGATGACTGAACAACAACCAGTCTCACGGGTGATCAGGAAAAGGAGATGGACATATGTTGGTCACTTGATGAGAAGAAATGATCAGAGAATCCCAAAACAAGCTATCAAGTGGAACACAACAGGCCGAAGAAAAAGGGGCAGACCGCGTGAAACTCTGAAGAGGACATTATTAAGAGAGGCCAAGTTAACAGGCATAAAATCCTTTGATGAGGTTGAAAGACTCTCCGAAGACAGGAAAAATTGGCGAACTACTTTGCGAGCCCTATGTGACGTCTAACGGCACGGGAAGGATATAAGATATAAGAAGAAACGATTCCGAAAACTCAAATTATTATGCACATAAAATTCTAATTTCCAAAGAAGTTAAAGAAGGCAATGATAGGAAAAAAAACCTCAAAAGCTATGGAAGTATTTGTAAATATTCCCCCAAAAGCTACAACCGTTATTAAAAAATAAACCCTGCCAGTTACAGGGAATGTATAAACTAGGGGGAAAAGTAGAAGCAGCTTTATTACTTAACGATTACAAAGTTGTGACGTTTCGGCGTGAGCCTTAATCATACAAAAACATACAGGACAAAGAAACAGAGAGAGGAGATAAAGTATAGATTCACATGAATGCTATTAAAAAAAATTTTTTTAAAGAGTACTTAGCTGTAAATTGCAAGGTGTGGCTTGTCCGCGGTGTGTGTCAGGAATGGATTTAGTAGAACGTGGAGACTGTTTAAATAGAGACCTGTGACATGTGGTTGGTGGGTCGTAACTGGGGGGTGGTGGATGGGGAACCGGGGAGGGGAGAGAGAGTGATAAAATGGTGACTTAGCAAGGAGAGGTTGAAAGTGATGACTGGGGAAGAAGGGTTGCAACGTGAAGAGGTTTGACAAGTAAGAAGTGGTGGAGCTTAGTGGAGATATACTATAATGATTGAAGAGAATGTTAAGTTATAGTACCTTACAGCTAAGTACTCTTTAAAAAAAATTTTTTTTTCAATAGTATTGGTGTCAATATATACTTTATCTCCTCTATCTATTTTTTCGTCCTGTATGTTTTTGTATGATTAAGGCTCACGCCGAAACGTCACAACTTTATAATCGTTAAGTAATAAAGCTGCTTCTACTTTTTTTCCTAGTTTATACATTCTGGTATCACAGCTTTACTGTAGTGCTTCGTGTATAGTTGTATACTTATACACTAATTATTGTGTCAGTTACAGGGTATGTACCTTTTATCAGAGTCGCTTTTATGAGGGGGGAAGATGCCTTGTTTTCTGAGGGATCAGTGGCCGCTTACATGCAACTGTTGCCACAAAGAAGCATCCGGGGTTATTAAATTTGCCTGCCACACAAAAGTCCCTGTATCTTAATGTGATTCGAACCCGTGTCTTTTCCGAGAGACGCAGCACCCAGTGCGTATAACACCCTCGCCGTAAAGTTTAAATTATTAAATTTTGACCAACAGTGTTAGAGACAGTTTTAGTAAATATAAGTAAGCTAAGAAGAAGAGAGACAGTTTTAGTAAATATAAGTAAGCTAAGAAGAAGAGCACAGACAATTTTAGTAAATATAAGTAAGCTAAGAAGAAGAGAGACAGTTTTAGTAAATATAAGTAAGCTAAGAAGAACACAGACAGTTTTAGTAAATATAAGTAAGCTAAGAAGAAGAACACAGATAGTTTTAGTAAATATAAGTAAGCTAAGAAGAAGAGCACAGACAATTTTAGTAAATATAAGTAAGCTAAGAAGAAGAGAGACAGTTTTAGTAAATATAAGTAAGCTAAGAAGAAGAACACAGACAGTTTTAGTAAATATAAGTAAGCTAAGAAGAAGAACACAGATAGTTTTAGTAAATATAAGTAAGCTAAGAAGAAGAACACAGACAGTTTTAGTAAATATAAGTAAGCTAAGAAGAAGAGCACAGATAGTTTTAGTAAATATAAGTAAGCTAAGAAGAAGAACACAGACAGTTTTAGTAAATATAAGTAAGCTAAGAAGAAAAGAGACAGTTTTAGTAAATATAAGTAAGCTAAGAAGAAGAACACAGACAGTTTTAGTAAATATAAGTAAGCTAAGAAGAAGAACACAGATAGTTTTAGTAAATATAAGTAAGCTAAGAAGAAGAACACAGACAGTTTTAGTAAATATAAGTAAGCTAAGAAGAAGAGCACAGATAGTTTTAGTAAATATAAGTAAGCTAAGAAGAAGAACACAGACAGTTTTAGTAAATATAAGTAAGCTAAGAAGAAAAGCACAGACAGTTTTAGTAAATATAAGTAAGCTAAGAAGAAGAACAGAGACAGTTTTAGTAAATTTAAGTAAGCTAAGAAGAAGAACACAGACAGTCTTAGTAAATATAAAAAGCTAAGAAGAAGAACAGAGACAGCTTTAGTAAATATAAGTAAGCTAAGAAGAAGAACGCAGACAGTTTTAGTAAATATATGTAAGTTAAGAAGAAGAACGCAGACAGTTTTAGTAAATATATGTAAGTTAAGAAGAAGAACGCAGACAGTTTTAGTAAATATATGTAAGTTAAGAAGAAGAACGCAGACAGTTTTAGTAAATATAAGTAAGTTAAGAAGAAGAACAGAGACAGTTTTAGTAAATATGAGTAAACTGAGAAGAACTTGTAAGTTCTGAGGGAGAAGGACAGATGTTGAGTTAGAAGGATAAACCCGTCTTTGTTGCTTATCTCTAAGAGATTTTTTAAAAAAACATTTAAAGAAGACAAAAGGCGAAGGTAGTCCCATAGGGAATGAAGCGTTAGAGACCTCAATATGCTGGACCATCAGCGTATGAGGCAGGGTGGTCAGTTCCTTTCCTTCCTGGCTTTCCTCCCCAGATTTTCTCTGGTACTCATTTTACGAGACTGGGTCGACCTCTGGGTCGTATTGGTCTAAAAAAAATTCCCCAGCTCAGCTGGGGATTCGAACCCTCAACAATTCGATTTGCTAGACGACTACTCTAATCACTACGCTGGCCGGTCGTCCAAAGAAGGCAAAGATACAAAAAAAAATGAAACTAAATAAATTACTTATTCCATTTAATTTAAAAGAAAAAGCAAGAATGATATCTATTCTATTTCGGTCCAGTTGAAACTGATAAAAGCATATAGTATGACACATTGTGATCTTACGAGTATATCCACATAATATAAAATATAACAGAGACATGATTTTTAGATTTTATCTTATTTTTCTTCAATCTCTCTGGAATTGCGATTTGATGTTCTTTGCAGCGGATGTGGTGAAGATGTTGAGGAACAGCATCCTGGTGGCTTGGGGGGCGGGTTATGGCAGTAAAAAAAGCAGCGAGCGTGCAGTACTTCTTTAGTAGACTCCACCACCGTGGAGACTGTGGCGACCCTACCCCGCTAACCAGTCTAGGCCTGTTACTGGAGAGGGGTACCAACGGAGAGGTGGGGCAGGGTCTTGATCAGCTCTGCTTCACCAACCTTGGTGCTAGTACGTCAGCTATGTTTGTACTTTATATAAATTAAACAGAGAAAACTTAAATATTTTGGACATATTAAACGTCATTATAATTTAGAGAAGACCATCTTGGAAGGGTACATAATGGGAAAAAGAAAGAGAGGAAGACCAAGGCGAAGATGGCTGCAAGACATCGTTGACAGTTTGTAAATGGAGGCATCAGCAGCAGCTCATCTTGCTTACAACCGAGAGGCCTAGAGGAGAGCTGTTAGGAAGGGAAAAGTTCCGCAAGAGACATGCAAGTGACTGACTGACTGACTGACTGATATAAATCATTAAGTTAAATAATATTAAATAATATATTAATAATAATAATAATAAATCTAATAAATATTTATAATAAATCTAATAATAAATAAATTATAATAATATTAAATAATATAGGAGGTGCGAGTTAGCGCAGTTCGTTAGTACGCTGTTCTCTCGTGGCTAGATGCCTGTTCGTCCTACCGGAGTCCGTGGTTCGAATCCCAGGTAATTCTCTTGTGATTTTTCTTTCTCTCATTAAGGTGCTTTGTCTACGATTTTTTCAAGGTGTAATCCTACAAAAGTGTGTTCTCCCACTTTAAGTTAAATAATATAGAGGTGATTTACAAAAGATAACATTGTATCCCTGACAAACGATCGCGCTGTACGATTTACACAAGAAACTTGTGTCTGTGAATCATAAAGGAGTGTACAGAGATAATGCTGCAAATAATTCGCGGTTTCGACTATTCGCGAGAGTCGTTGGAAAATGGCAGGGGAGAGAACCATTAACATAAATCAAACAGAGTTTCCCGCCCCCCTCTTTCCCCCACCCTCGAAGCATCAGATATAAATGGTCATAATTAAGCCCTTCTTCAATCTAAAATATTGATTTCTGTTCGAGAGATGAAAATAAAGAGCAAAAACAAAGAAAGAAGATTCAGTGGAATAATTTACTCAATCGTATTTTGTTTCAGACCTGGTATCAACATGTATCACCATGTCCGCCATCTGTATATTTATAGAGACATTATTTTAAAAACAAAACAGAGGTAATGAATGTGCTATCATGCCACTGAGGCAGCATCTACATGATGTGGTATTACTGTCGCTTCACCTGTCGGGTCACTAGGGAATGCTACGGATCAGCATCACACCTGATTGACTTTACCTTTATCACTTCCAGAAGGAGCCAGGTAAACATTTCTACAGCAAGGCTGCCTCCGGCAGGTTTGTAATGCTGTTGTTAATTATCCTAGTATTCGAGCAGTAGTTCCCAAACTTTCTCAGACTGGGGCACACCTGGTAACGAAAATCTCCGTTGCAGCACACCTCTAATGTTTTTAGCACCTTCAAAGTTACACATATACATTGACAAATGGAGGGGAAAAAACGCATGATTTTAAGTCTTATTATACCAGGCATTCTTTTTCTTTTCAACACGAACTATGACCGTCCTTGGATGCACAGATCTCTGACCATTTCAGCTCGTGCATGGCATGGAGATTAATAGCGAAACTACCATGCTCTCTTGCCTGTCGGTAATTATCATGTAAATCAGAAAAAAAATGCTCTGTAATTTGCTCAAAAAATATTCTTTCACTCTAAAAATTTAGCGGCACACCTCTAGCTCTCTCGTGGCACACCATTGTGCCGCGGCAGACCGTTTGAACAACTATGTACTAAAGTCACCTGAACACCAGTTTCATCATGTTTCAAATAAAAATAAACTTCATGAGCGTCGGCGGGGGGGGGGGGGGGTGGCTAATGGTTTCAGCCCATCTTTTACAAATGGTTAAGCCACATTTTAAAGAAAAGATTTATTCACCCCCATACACTAAAGCATACGGTTTATTCACCTCCACACACTAAATCTTATCTTATATCCTTCCCGTGCTGTTAAACGTCACTCAGGGCTCGCAAGGTAGTTCGCCAATTTTTCCTGTCTTCGGCGAGCCTTTCAGCCTCACACACTAAAAAAAGGTAAAAGGTAAAGGTAATCCTGTCGTGCCTTAGAGGCACATAGGGATATGGTGTTAGTGCCCATATTTTCCTTGACCTGCCAGCACACTAGAGGGTGATATGGTCAGTATCACGCCTGGCCGCCTTTCCTTCCCCAACTCCAGAAGAAGTCGGGTACCCATTTCTATAGCTGGGTGACTGGGGTGCCGCCGGCCGGATTCGAACCCCCGACCTTCGCCATGAGAGACCAGTGCACTAACCACTTCGCCACTCAGACACCCTCACACACTAAAGCATAAGGTTTATTCACTTTAAAGAATAAGAAATGAAAAAAAAGTAAACTAATCCTTTATTGAATACAAAAACGTAATAATTAAAGTTCTAAAATCATTTTACAAATTATTTGTATTTTATATAAAAAAAGAGAAAGGACCACTTCTTTTGTTCTGCGGAAAGATATTATAATGGCTCTGTATACTGACCAACTGGACACTTGATTCTGTACTATAGAGGTAGACAGAATTCAGCGCAGACGGATATGTACAGACTGTCATAAAATCTGATGTATCAATGGCGAAGCAAAACACTGTAACTATACTACTGCCGGATTTAGACTTGACTAGGCCCTAAGTTGAGGTACTTGACTAGGCCCTAATCTAATAACATCTTGTTGGTAGAAATACAGATGAAACCATTGACAGCAATTATTGAGGAAAGACGCTGGCGATGGTTGGGACATGTGCTCCGGATGACTGACAACTCACTACCAAAAATAGCACTGAGATGGACACCAGAGGGGAACAGAAGTAAGTGTAGACCAAAAGAGACATGGAGAAGAACAACAGAAAGGATGCTGAGCAATAGATGGCTCACTTTGGCAAGAGCAGGAAAAAAGGCAAATGACAGGCGTTTGTGGAAAACCCTTACGGAAGCGCCATGTGCCTTGGGCACTTAAGGTTCAGAGAAAGAATGAATGAATGAATGATCTTTATTTTTAAAGGGTAAAGAAATGGGCACGCAGGCCCGTCTTACATTCTGCCCTTCATCACTCCATCTTTCATTTTTCCCACACACACGATTTAAAACAAGAGAGAGAGAGAGAGAGGGAGAGAGAGAGAGAGGCCCCAAGCTGCAGTGTCAGATTTATTTCTTGACTGGGCCTCAAGCTGCAGTGTCAGATTTAGACTTTGTGAGGCCCTAAGCTGCAGTGGCAAATTTATTTCTTGACTGGGCCCCCAGCTGCAGTGGCAGATTTATTTCTTGACTGGGCCCCCAGCTGCAGTGGCAGATTTATTTCTTGACTGGGGCCCCAGCTGCAGTGCCAGACTTAGAGACTTGGTGTTGTACTAAGCTGCAGTGGCGGATTTAGACTTGATTGGGCCTTAAGCTGTGTAAAGCTCGAGGTCTTCCTAGTAAAAATTTACACTAGAATGTGCCTGGTGGCCTTAAACTGTAGCTTATTTAACTTTTTTTTTAAAGTCCGACACGAACAATGCTACAAACCTGGCGTTAACTCTATTATTTTCTTTTAGTCCACATTTCGCGGTTCCTGCTACACAAAGCAGAAAGACATTCGGTTTCAAATATATAAGCTCACATGTACTATCCCTGACTAACCACCACAGAACATATATGTACACCTAATTTGACAGTTCATCGTACATGTATTGTCACAGACTGAAGGGACGACCGGCCGAAACATACACAGAAATACCCACCATATGGATTACGCCGTTGTTAGCAGTCCAAATTCCTCCGCGCTTGGCGACGTGTGCTGGCCGTTTGTGATGCAATTCACTGCAGCAGAGCTTTGATTGGCTCCTTTTATAACAGTAATCTCACACGTGCCCTTGAACCTTTGGAGGGGAGTTACAAAAAACAAAAAAAAACAGCGTTTCCCACTCTTTCTCCTGCCTCTCCGTCCTCCGTCTCTCCCATCCTCCCTCCCACCCAGTTTTGCGATGTGATAAATTAGAGTTCAGGAGAATCCTGCTCTGGTTCCCTCCGCCTCTCTCCCAGGTAGAGGACAAATCATTCGCGACAGGTGTTAATGTCCAGATGGATGACTCGAGCGGTGTTTTTTTTTTCTGTGTGTTGTGTCTGCTACTGGCACAGGTAATTGTAAATAAAGATGAGTTGGGGGGGGGGGGGAGTAAGCGATTGCACAGGTGGGAATTTGAGGATTAAAATAGACGTTGTAGGTGGAGACTCATCTACCTGCACGGTGGAAAACACGCCTCCTCACTTCCATGTTTTTGTGTTGCTTAAATTATTTAGTTTTACTCTAAAATCAATTATAAACACTTTGGGGAGATCATGTGACACTTTTTTTTAAAGCTGAATTTATGAATTAATAAGGAGGGTAATTCTACAGAGAGCAGGCAGATTGACATCGAATTGGAATCTCTTGAATCAGTGGGTGGGCAGGTTCAGTTGTGTGTGGTCTACAGGTACTTCCACCTTCTCTCTGTACGTACATGTGTGTCTGTCACGTCGCTGCCGTATGTGTCTCTCTGTATCTAAAAGTTGCGTTATTCATACTATCTCTGTGTGTCTTAGCTTGTGTCTCATGCTGCCTCTCTGTGGGTTTCTATGCCCAAGTTTGTGTCTCTCACGTTGTCTTTTATGCAGTGTGCCTGTCCGTTGTCTTAGTTTGTGTCTCTCACGTTGTCTCTCATACTGTGTGACTCGAAATCGTGTCTACGTTTGTCTCTGACGTTGCCTCTCACACAGTGTGTCTCTGTGTCTTAGTTTGTGTCTTTCACCTTGTCTCTCACATAGTATGTCTCTTAGTTTGTGTCTTTCACCTTGTCTCTCACATAGTGTGCCTCTTTGTGTCTAAATCTGTGTCTCTCACGTTGCCTCTCACACAGTGTGTCTCTGTATCTTAGTTTGTGTCTTTCACCTTGTCTCTCACATAGTGTGTCTCTCTGCGTCTAAGTTTGTGTCTTCCACGTTGTCTCTCATACTGTGTGACTCGACTCTCTGTGTCTAAGTTTGTATCTGTCACGTTGTCTCTCACAGTGTGCCTCACTATGTCTAAGTTTCACGTACAACTTCTTCAAATGAGAAACAAAGGAATTTTCACGCAGTAAAGTAATTTAGCGCAGAGTTGTATGGTTAGCATTCTAAATATAGTAAATAAAGCATTTTAGACCTTAAAGAGAGAGAGAAAAAACAAGAGAATTACGTAGGACACAAACCACGGACGAGCAGGAGAAACAGCGCGCTATCCACTTGGCCATTCAACATTTCCAATGAAAAGGTACTTGAATAGCTGAGGTTTAAATGTAGGTTAAACCTTGATACCTGGTAAGGAAATTAGGTAACGATACAGAAATTCTGCCGCTTCAAATTCAGTTCTCCCATAGATACTCAAATCTGAGGCAAGCAGGCGCAGGCAGGCAGGCAGGCAGGCACAGGCAGGCAGGCAAGCAGGCACAGTCAGGCAGGCAGGCACGCAAACACACACACACTTGGCCCCTGCAAATCTCTGTATCTAGTTTATGTCTTTTTGTGTCCAGCTTGTGTCTTAATGTCTGTATGTGTCTAGCTTGTGTCTTAATGCCTCTTTGTGTCTAGCTTGTGTCTTAATGGATCTTTGTGTCTAGTTTGTGTCTTAATGCCTCATTGTGTCTAGCTTGTGTCTCTACGTGTCTCTCTCTGAGTCAAGAGTATCTGCATCGAGAATGTGAACCAGTTTGGCTACCTGTTCCCATCTGGCCTCAGTTTGTACTATCCGGCATATGGCATATAAAATAACACTTGAACTGGTCAACATAAAAACATTTTCTGCTAAAAAAAATCGATGTCTCGAAACCAGACTTAGTTCTGCAACAAAATAAATGAGACAGATCAGAATGATTTATAAATGTAACTAAAATAACTGGGACAAAGCAGGGATTGCGTAATAAAACAATAAGTTACTTATGAGAACGTCATCAAATGTTTTTTTTTAAGTCGTAAAAATTGTAGGTCCGTAGGTAATATGGCCGTGCACTTTATCTATATTCACAACCGGAAGATTCATCTACTGTCTTGTTTCCATGGTGACAGACATAAAAAATGACGACTAAAAGAGGAGTTAAAACTTTGGCGTTGGCAAGAAAATGTGGGGCTGCAAGGGAATGAACGAAACTGTATGGCGTGATTTGGAGGATTTAAGAGGATGCAACCAATGGAGGATTTACATGTTCATGCTTGTCTGGGGTATGTTTAACTGTGTTGCTCTGCACAAACATAGACTCAAAGAAGATTACACTTGGAGCAGAAATATAGTTTTGATTTTTTTAAAGAAGTGATCAGAGGTGAAATATTAAGTCATAGAAAATAGTGTTGGGATAGCAAATACTAAACTATGACCAGAGCAAAAGGAGAGTTAGAGAAGTAATGCACAGAGAATAAAGTATAAAGCCATAGAAAGTAATGAATAGAGAACAAGTATAAACTCAGAGAAAGTGATGAATAGAGAAAAAGTATCCAAAAAAATATCAAGTCATAGAAAATAATAGTTGACAACAAGTATAAAATCAGAGAAAATTATGGCAGAGAACAAGTATGAATTCAATGAAAGTAATGGCCAGCGAGCAGCTATAAAGAAAGAGATGGCTAGAGAACAAGATTAAAGAAAGAGATGACTAGAAATAGCGATGGTCAGACATCAAATATCATCAGAGAAAATGATGGCAAGAGAGTAAATTTAATCTCAGGGAAAGTGATGACAAGAAAGTAAAATATAATCTCGGAGAAAGTGATGGCAAGAGAGTAAAATATAATCTCAGAAAAAGTGATAACAAGAGAGTAAATAGAGAAAGTGATAACAAGAGAGTAAATAGAGAAAGTGATAACAAGAGAGTAAATAGAAAAAGTGATAACAAAAGAGTAAATAGAGAAAGTGATAACACGAGAGTAAATAGAAAAAGTGATAAGAAGATGTAACAGAAAACAATCGTGGCTCTGTTTTAAAGAGAGTAAATAGAGAAAGTGATAACACGACAGTAAATAGAGAAAGTGATAACAAGAGAGTAAATAGAGAAAGAGATAACAAGAGAGTAAATAGAGAAAGTGATGACAAAAGAATAAATATGATCTCAGAGAAAGTAATAGCCAGGTAATTTTTAAAATATTCAGTGAAAATGATGGCCAGACAATATAAGTATTTAGAGGTAATCCTGTCATGCATTAGAGGCATATAGGGATATGGTGTTAGTGCCCATATTTTCCTTGACCTGTCAGCACACTAGAGGGTGATTTGGTCAGTATAACGCCTGGCCGCCTCTCCTTCCCCAAGTTCAGAAGTCCGGTACCCATTTCTACAGGTGGGGTGCCTCCGGCCGATTCGAACACCCAACCTTCGCCATGAGAGACCAGCGCACTAACCACTTCGCCACTCAGACACCCATATATATATATATATATATATATATATATATATATAGTTGCAGAAAAAGTAATGCCAAACAACAAATATAGTCAGAAGAAAAAAATGATGAAAAGAGAACAAATATAGAATCAGAGAAAGTGATGGTCAGAGAAGATATATTCACTCAGAGAAAATGATTACCAAATAAAAAAGTCTATATTTATTCTTCGATAATGACTTTCTCTTTCTGTGTCAGAGAAAACGATGATGATGATGATCAGGAAACAGATATAGAGGAATACGAAGTGAGCAGGCAGAAAAGAAAGTATAAATGCACACAAGAAAGCAACATCCACACTTACGGGAAAATTAAAGACGATATGATTGAAGATAAGAAAATTAAAGACGATATGATTGAAGATAAGAAAATTAAAGACGATATGATTGAAGATAAGAAAATTAAAGACGATATGATTGAAGATAAGAAAATTAAAGACGATATGATTGAAGATAAGAAAATTAAAGACGATATGATTGAAGATAAGAAAATTAAAGACGATATGATTGAAGATAAGAAAATTAAAGACGATATGATTGAAGATAAGAAGAGCGCTTTCAGAGCTCAGCTTCAGGACTTGAACTCCGAGCTGCGTATACAACAAGTGTCGAAGTTTGCTTGCTTGTACTTGTACTTGTGCGAACCCCCTGTAACTGCGAGCTGGTGTTCTTTGCAGCCGATGCTGTAGAGGTGTTGGGGCACAGCATCGTATCGGCGTGGGAGCGGGTTATGGTGGCTATTTTTTCAGTATCGAAGTACAGCTAAAAATGCGGGGGAGGGGGAGAGGGAGGGTGTGTGCAATACTTCTTTAGCAGACTCCACCACCATAGGGATTATGGCGATCCCTGTCCTGTCAGCTGTGGTTCTCTAACCCTGACGCTGGCATATCAGCTATGGGTCGCTGATTGCCTCATCGGACAAGCGTCTTCCAAGGAAGTAGTAAATTAAGGTGTATGGTTCAATTTTATACACACACACAAAACCAAAAAAAAACCAAATAAACAAGTGAGAAAAGTGAGCAGAAACATGAATGACAGATTGAGCATGTATGGATGAAGAACATACAACAGTTCAATATTTCGGAAAAGCTCTTTTCAAGGATCACATCCAAAAAAAAAATATTCAACAATCAGAAACGCAAACTAAAACATAATAACAAACTAAAAAGATAAAAACAAACTAGATGAAAAATTACACTTAGTTTTTCTAGTATCCTCCTTGAACGAAGGAAAATGCACTTTGTGTGTGTCTATATTTAAAAAACAAAAGAAGCTAAGTGTTTAATCTACTGCACTTTACAAGTAGTTAAAAAAAAGACCAAGTAAACTGGGGTTTTTTGTTGGAAGTCTACTTGTTCTCTGTAAATGAAAGCTAAATTCTACGCGTCGAATCATCTCATTAAAACTGACGGAAAAGCGCACGTTGATTAGTTAAAGTTCACTCAATCTGGGGTTACTGGTCAACAATTCTGCTCTGTTTTGTTCAGAGCTATTCCGGCAGTGCACAGAGAGCGACCTGTAAAGTCGACAATCTCCAGACCTAACCCTGCAGCCGAAGAAGATGGTGAGATAATGATCTAAACAGACTTTCTCAACATTTTTTTTCCTCTTTTGCTTCTACTGAACCCCCCCCCCCCTTCCTTTTTTTGTGGTTTTTATCCCGCACGGAACCTCCACATTAAAATATTTACCGCCACTCATTTTTCACATCATATTCCCACCCCTAGAGGATTGGATTGCTAGGTTTAGGCCTAGCACGTTGTGGCTATATAGCCACAGAGGCGCTGTTAACCGTGAAGATCAGCTTTGATAGGTCTTGGCAAACGGGAACTCTGGTGGCGCTACGGCAGACCCAGCAAGCCGGTAGTGGATTTTTGAATGCTCGAGAGAAATATAAGAGAAATGAACAGAGAGTTAAGTGGTTCGAATATTGGATACCCAAGAATCATCCAGAGCAACCGGCTTGCGCGTGCATACAATTCCAAAACATCTGGATATATGGCGCAAGGACGGTCAGGGAAAGAAGGAAGGACAGACGGTAGCTTTAGTCAGGAATTGAAACAGGAGCCACCGTTACATGCTCCCAGTCCAACACGATGCTGTGCTGAAAATATCCTCATTGCATCGGCTGCAAAGAACACCAGCTAGAAGAAGAAGAAGCAGAACTTTAATTTTTTTATTACCATAATTTGAAGAGGATTAAAGAGAGAAAACTGAAATATTTTGGACACATTAAACGTCATGATAATTTAGAGAAGACCGTATTGGAAGGATACATAATGGGAAAAAGAAAAAGAGGAAGACCAAGACGAAGATGGCTGCAAGACATCGTTGACGATCTGGTGCAACAGCAGCAGGCCATCTTGCTCACAACCGAGAGGCCTACAGGAGTGCTGTTTGGGAGGCAATGTTCCGCAAGGGACATGGAAATGAATGAATGAATGAATTTGAAACAGAGCATCCAGAAATGATAATATACGGGTTGTATCCCTTATATCCCTCCTAGTCCCTAGTCCGCCCTTCCTCTCAGAATTGTGCAGCACAAAGTACAATAAAAAATGGTTTACACTTTTGACATAATCCTCACCATTTTTCTTACATCCGAAAGTAAAGCTCCTTATACATCTCCACTGTGTCCGAGTATTCTCGTTAAAACATAAAAAAATGTTTTCAGGACCAAAAAAAAAAAAATTTGACAATTTTGACTGATCTCACTAAATTAACGCGCTTTACTCCTACCTCCTTGAAAATTCCAACTCATTACGCCACGTAACTCCGCTCTGCTGTCTGCCTGATTCTGACTATAACAGACCGTGGGCCCTTAAGTCAAACGCCAGCATCCTGGTAACTGCCGTGATAGCGGAATCCATCAGCTTTAAAACACATTTAGAGGAGCTCTGTCTACTGGTTCATAACAGCGACTTGCCAGACATGCCCGAAGGTCGCAAAAGTATTCAGTTTGACAATGATTGTACAAGAAGGAAGAGATTTGGCCATGGATTTGGATAAATGTAAGGAATGCCCTTTAAACTTTTTAATAAGGAGTTTTGCCTATTTCGGAATTGTTACTTTTTTTTTCTTCTTTACCTACTATTGCAACATATGCCTGTGAGATTAAGAAACTTAATAAAACAGCTGAGAAACATATAAATGCCTTTGAATGTAAATGCTACAGAAGAGTTATTCAAATATCATGGATACAGAAAAGAACAAATATATCTATACTACAAGAACTTAATATTGAAGAAGGCTGGCTAGTAAAGAGGAATAAACAGAGAAAACTTAATAATTTTTGACACATTAAACGTCATGATAATCTAGAGAAGACCGTCTTGGAAGGGTACATAATGGAAAAAATAAAGGGGGGAAGACCAAGACGAAGATGGCTGCAAGACATCGTTGATGATCTGCAAATGGATGCATCAGCAGCAGGCTATCTTGCTCACAACCAAGAGGCCTACAGGAGTGCTGTTAGGGAAGCAACGTTCCGCAGGGCACATGCAAATGAATGAATGAATCTGGTAAAGTTTAATTTCCAACATGAACGCGAAAATAAAATGTTACTCTTTGGTTAAGCTTTTAATGTTATAGAAAGCCTTTGAAAACGAAACAATAAAAGTATTACAAATGTTAATTAATAACAAAGATGGTTTTGGTAGAACAACCATGGTTTTTATTCCAGAATATTTCTTTCCAATATTATGGTGCGTCTTAATCCTACATAACGGGAAATACAGTAATTTGTAGTTCAGATGTTTTCCTGTGCTCTATCTTAATTCTTCTTTTTCCTGTCTTTCTTGTTTGAAATGGCAGGCAGAAATTATGTATCGCTGATAGGAAGAAAATCCATTCTTTTCTGGTTTTACCCAGTCTGGTTGATATGAATGACTGAATGCAGTGTTTCTGGTAACCAGCGTGCAAAGGAATACATAAACACAGTTTCCTGTGTTTGATTGGCAACCCTAGCGTGGAAATAATGGATCCGACACAGGTTAGTATAAATAGGAAACTACGAGGTTTTGGTACGGTAAAGTAAAATAACAAATATTGTAGGATTAAACCTCGAAAAAATCGTAGACAAAGCACTTTAGTGAGACGTGAGAGAAAGAAAAATCACAAGAGAATTACCTGGGATTCGAACACGGACTCCGGTAGGACGAGCAGCCGTCTAGCCACGAGAGAACAGTGTACTATCGACTTAGCCAACTAGCACCCCAGAAAAGGTGTTTTGTTGACATAGTTTTTAGTAACTGCTCAGCAGACATGAGAGATCGTGACACCCGGAAAGAAACGAGGTCGTGACACACAGAAATTCAGGTTAGTATCGGAGGTGCTAAATCTGGAGAAGGTCAGTCTCTGGACAGGTATTTAAGAAAAAAATGATATAATTTCACCAGGTTGGGCTTTGTACGTTGAGCACGGAGGGGCTAGCGGGTCGGGGGAAAAGGTCATTTGTCGTGCAAGCGTGAATGAGATGTTTATTGTTGGTGGAAAAACATGCACATGTAAGATAATAATCGGTTTATATTTTTGTGGATGCGCGCAAGCTCTGTCCATTCTGTGCTTTTCTCCTCCGACCAGACCCGACAACACTTAAGTATGATTTAGATAATAGAAATAGACACTGAATAATCAGAATTCCATGTTAACATAATTATTCTATGTAAAATGTTCATGTTTAGCAACGTGCAAAATGTAGGTTTTGTATGTGCACACGAGTATGTGTTACTGCGTTCAGCGTAAGAGCATGTTTGCATACAACATATATCAATTATTTAGTCTATGATTACAGTCAGAATCTTAATCTTTTAAGTATGATTATTTTGAGATTTATGCAGAGAACGATTTTTGTTGCAGATCAGACTAACATGCATGTGTAAGATTGTTTTATTGGTCTCGGTTAATTTATTCTTGATCTATTTTGTGTAGGATTTCAAATATTGAAAGACATTGTTTTAATATTTTTTTAATAACCGACAGAAGGCAACGCGAAACTATTTATGCAGCTCCCAAGAACAATTATACTTATTCAGAAATTAGAAACAACAAATACTGCATTTCAGAGAATGAAAAACATATTATCCACCACATCCTTATCAATGAATGTTAGAAAACGAGTTCTAAAATGATATGTTGAACCTATGTTGTTATATGGAAGTGAATCATGGACAATAGGCAGGTCTGCATAAAAATCATTAGAAGCAGCAGAAATGTGGTTTATTAGAAGAATGTTGCGAATCCCCTGGACAGCAAAAATAACTAATGAAGAATGTATGAGAAGAGCTGGAGAGATACAAAAAATCTTGTCAAAATAAAAAAATAAGAGAGCGACAATAGGATATGCAATGAGAAGAGGGGGCATTGAAAATATTATAACAACAGGAAAAATAGAAGGAAGAAGATGAAGAGGAAGACCAAGAGAAATGATATTGGACAGTCTGACGGGATGGTGTGAGAGGAGATCACCAGCTCAGCTAATGGTCTGCATGAAGGATTGTGTACTTTGGAGAAGCATAATACCCAACGCCAGTCTGCACGACACCTGATGATGATGATGATGATTGTTTTAATGATATTGATGATAAATATATACGCAGATAAATAACTACATTATATATGATGACCCTTTGTTTTGATTTTGCTAACTGTGAACTGATGATTAACAACAATATAAGTTTTATGATTATTTGAAGAGGTAGCATTGATTGTGTTTGTTTTCTTTCATCTGTGTATTGTGTGAATGTGTTAACCTGTGCAATCATCATTCTTCACGCACCTAACTAAGATAAGATACCAACAATAAAAATACGATATAACATCATTATAAATTACAAACAATTATTGGCCCATTTTAAATATTTTTTTATTTCTAGAAATGTAAGACTGTATGCAGATTAGATTGTCCATGTACGACCTTGACCGTCAGTTCGTCGCTTTCTTCCAGAGATAGTGCTTATCCTTCCTTTATCTCATCCCCAGAGTGCTTATCCTTCCTTTATCTCATCCCCAGAGTGCTTATCCTTCCTCTATCTCATCCCCAGAGTGCTTATCCTTCCTTTATCTCATCCCCAGAGTGCTTATCCTTCCTCTACCTCATCCCCAGAGTGCTTATCCTTCCTCTATCTCATTCCCAGAGTGCTTATCCTTCCTCTATCTCATCCCCAGAGTGCTTATCCTTCCTCTATCTCATCCCCAGTTCTTTCATTCAGCGGTTGTTATAGCACTTGGATACAAACTTTTTTTCCAAATAGGAAACTTCGAGGCTTTCGCACAGTAAAGTTTGGGGGGGGGGGGAATAGAAAGAGGTGGGGAGTTTGTAATGTCTTGGATCATTACTAACTAATACTGGAGATACAATGAGGGAAATTAAAAGGAGGACATCAACTGCACTTCAAAAATAAAACTAACTAAATAAGCTGCGGAGAGGAACAGACAGAACTACAAAAAAAATAAGATTTTTAAGGGCATGCATCTTTCCCATGGCAACATATGCCCGTGAGACCTGGACAATTAACAAAACAGCTGAGAAACACATAAATGCCTTTGAATGTAAATGCTGTGGAAGAGTCACGAAGAAGAACAAATATATCCATACTACAAGAACTTAATATTGAAGAAGGCTGGGTAGTAAAGAGGATTAAAGAGAGAAAACTTGAATATTTTGGACACATTAAACGTCATGAGAATTTAGAGAAGATAGTCTTTTTCTCTTATTAGAGAAAAAGAAAGAGATGAAGACCAAGGCGAAGATGGCTGCAAGACATCGCTGATGATCTGCGCATGAGTGCACCAACACCAGGGCGTCTTGCTTACAACCGAGAGGTTTACATGAGAGCTCTTAGGGAGGCAAAGTTCCACAAGGGACATGCAAAGGACTGAGACTGATGTCTAACCATAATGTTCTAATATTGTCCTAGTTTTGTTCGGAGTCACTGAACCACGACGAGTTACCTGGCGTAAAATACAACCAGAATTAAGTTCAGCTGGCCAGCTGGTTGGTGGGGAAGTTTGGCTGACATTGCAGCGAGAGAGTTGACTGAAACAGTTAGTCGATGCGGGCGGAGTTGACTGAGACAGTTGTTGGATGTGGGCGGAGATGACTGAGACAGTTGTTGGATGTGGGCGGAGTTGACTGAGATAGTTGTTGGATGTGGGCGGAGATGACTGAGACAGTTGTTGGATGTGGGCGGAGTTGACTGAGACAGTTGTTGGATGTGGGCGGAGTTGACTGAGACAGTTGTTGGATGTGGGCGGAGTTGACTGAGACAGTTGTTGGATGTGGGCGGAGTTGACTGAGACAGTTGTTGGATGTGGGCGGAGTTGACTGAGACATTTATTGGATATGGATGCGTTCGTGAGTGGAGAGAGTGTGACTGAGACAGTTGTTGGATATAGGCGGAGTTGACTGAGATAGTTGTCGGACGTGGGCGTGTTCGTGACTGGAGAGAGTGTGACTGACAAATTACTGCAAATGATTGTGTTTTGAGACATTCTGGAGAAGAGAATCTAGTTACGCCACTCTCAAGTTTAAGGAGTCGACCTCTTCGTTTGTGCAACACGCTCGTGTGTCTGAAAGGTTCTACCTGGTTGTTGCAACACTGCACACAGAAACAACAACACAACAGAACTGTCAGACTCGAGGAAGTACAACACCTCGATGTCTTGGCCAACAGCGCGCACCACAGATGCGCACAATGTTGGGTTTATTCACTCACTTCAGATCCTGTCACTTTTATGAAGCCTACATCTAGTTTCCACTAATGCCTTCAAGTTTTCTGAACAAATATTAACCAGCACGCATTTATTTGTTTACGGAATCTTCTAGGAAATAGAAAACGAGAATTATTCGGAGAAGAGAAACTATGACAGTGCTCAGAGACAAGGAAGGAAGCAGAGAATAATTCTAAGAACAGGGATAAACAGGAGAGCTTTTATCCATGGCCTATGCTCTCAAGGGAGTGAAAGGCAGTGATGATGATGATGATGATGATTTCGTTGGAATGTATAACAAACTGGTCGTAAAATCACAAGTGTTTCTGAATATTATTGTTGATTTATAATTATTCTGCCAACGGAAATCAGAATCTCTCTCATGAAATTATGGATAGTTAGCTTTTCCAGAAAAAAAAAGAAAAGGTGGATTAGCCGTGTCGAACACTGTCCCATCCTAACGTGTTTTACGGTACAGAATCACAGTACCAAATGTTTTGGTAGAGTGTCGCAATGTTCGTAGTGAAGTAAAATACTATTGTAAATCATTTGTACATACGCGGTTGGACGAAACAGTAACATAATCATTTCTATTTAGCCTTGATGCGGTTTTAGTTCTAATATTAATAACATTTTTTGTGAAAATCGGTAAAATTCCCGTTTCGATGCCATTAAGGCTTATTGTATATACAGTGTTAGGCCCGTACTTCTAAGACTACTGGGACATGAAAATGTGAGGTGGTCAGTATCATGCCAGGTCGCACTTACCTTTCCAGATTTCTCTGGTACCCATTTTTAGAGGCTGGGTGGATACCGGGGCCTTTTTAGGTGTTTTGGTACCAGAAAAAACTTCTCACTCATTCATTCATTCATTTGCATGTCCCTTGTGGAACTTTGCCTCCCAAACAGCACTCCTGTAGGCCTCTCGGTTGTGAGCAAGATGGCCTGCTGCTGTTGCATCCATTTCCAGATCGTCAACGATGTCTTGCAGCCATCTTCGTCTTGGTCTTCCTCTTTTTCTTTTTCCCATTATGTATCCTTCCAATACGGTCTTCTCTAAATTCTGCTGGAGCTTAAACCCCGTATCACCGGATTAGTAGGCTGAGCGCCTAATCACTCAACCGGCCAAGCCCATATATATATATATATATATATTGGATACATATAAGATTTATTATATGATTTCTGAAACGTGATATATATTATGTATATGAAAATGAAACTGAAGAGGAAAGTCTTATGCCGAGGGGGGGGGGGGGGAAGAAAAAGAGATTCTAGGTGCAAGTAATTCCTGTAGCTGTTTCCTTCTTATTTTGCCTGATAAACTTAAGGTGATTGACAGGAGTGTGTTCTGCAAAGAGCATTTTGTAGCCGTCAAAATGTTTCGGGAAGGAAGTGAATAAAAGACACTTGGAAGAATGTTGAAGTTTGAAAACGAGAAGGAAGAAAAGGAAGAATGTTGAAGTTTGAAAACAAGAAGGAAGAAAAGGAAGAATTTTGAAGTTTGAAAAAAAGAAGGAAGAAAAAAAATCCGTCTGTTTTGGTATCCTTCTATAGGTCAGATGTTACTACGGGAGATAACTTGAAAAATAAAATGTGAGACGAGCACTGCAAACGAGAGCAAATCACAAATGGAGGCATAGCAAACACTAACACCCACATACGCAATTTAATATCCAAGATTAAAATATTCTTTTTTTATCTAGTTCTTCCTCCCGATATTCGTGTAAAACAAAAGTATTAAGACTTTGCATACGCTGTTCTACACAGAAGTGGGATGTTTTGTTGTTTCTTCCTTCTGCGCGAATATTTTCATTTCTAAACTACACAAGACTCAAGGGTCGACCTACTACACGCGATGCTCTTTAACACATTACCGGAACTGTTTCCTCGCAGATTATATTCTTCCTTTCATACTATGACAGCTAGCAATAATAACTATATATATATATATACACACACAGTGTTACCTTTATAACTGTAACTGCAAGCTGTTGTTCATTGCAGCCGATGCTGTAGAAGTGTTGAGGCACAACATCGTATCGACTTGGGAGCGGGTTATGTCAGCTACTTTTTCAGTCCCGGAGTACAGGTAAAAAGCAGGGGGTGTGCAATGCTTCTTTAGCAGACTCCACCACCATAGGGACTATGGCGATCCCTGACCCGTTAGCCAGGCTATGCTTGTTACTGGGGGTACCACGGAGAGGTGGGACAAGGTCTTGGTCAGCTATGGTTCGCTAACCCTGACGCTGGCATATCAGCTATGGGTCGCTAACCCTGACGCTGGCATATCAGCTATGGGTCGCTGATTGCCTCGTCGGACAGCGTCTTCATTCCCATATATATGTGTGTGTATCTGTCTGTCTGTCTATCTGTCTGTCTGTCTATCTGTCTGTCTATCTGTCTGTCTGTCTATCTGTCTGTCTTTCTGTCTGTCTGTCTATCTGCCTGTCTGTCTGTCTATCTGTCTGTCTTTCTGTCTGTCTGTCTGTCTATCTATCTGTCTGTCTGTCTGTCTATCTTCCCTTGGCGTAAAAACAAAATTCACACTCACTGTCATGAGGTCGCCGTCATCAAGCTGGGCATCTGCGCCTCATAATGTGGCAGAGAGCCGGATGTACGTGCTGCTGTCTGAGTTGCTGTTTGGAAACGGCTGCGCGGAAGTATCAACACAACTTGGCGACCCTGAGCTTGTGTTGTTACACCAGGTTGACCAGGCGTGGGACGGTCATTCTTGGTACCTGCTGCCTCAGACCACGCTGCACTCGAATGGTCACAACGAAAATATCTGGCAACATCTCTGGTAGTCATCCCACTGCTAAGCATGCCAACAGCTGGCCATCGCTCTCGTGACAACAATCTGGGCCATGACAAAAACATTAACAAACTTCCTTTCGGTGGAAACAGATGATGGGCTTGTACTTACTTAAACTTGCCTAACTTGTGTGGCAGAATTCAAAGTTATGTGTGTTTTTTTTTAAAATAAGGCCTTAAATTAAGAAAAAGTTGATTTGCACATGCTGCAAACCAAATTTAAAGTAAATATCACATCGACGGGACAATATCTTTACATTAACTACCACATTTGCACGCTTGAAAATCGCTCACGTATACGAACATTTCATGCTTCACAATAGTTCATGCGGTGCGTTTTTAATGTCGGCTTATGTTTTCGTTCTATTTGTCCTTTTTTTCTCTACAGCACAAACATAATGATAAAATACAAGCAAAACTGGCGTCAATTCATCACAGAAATTACCCTACAGATTTACTGACTGTTTTATTATCCCTAAATTAAGCAACTATAGAAGTGTTATCTTTGGCTAACCAGAAACTCCATGTCTTCGGTCTGTCACGATAAATTAATTTCATAACACGACATCGCATATTGTTTCCTTTCCGGGATATTTACAATTTCCAGATTAAGCCCCCTTTTGCGCAGTCTGAATTACTACATCCGGGTTATGCAAACACGTCACATGACTAATGTGTAATGCAACAGTTCGGTCATGACAATAAACGTATGGAGTAATTTATGGAGTATGTAAGAACATTTTTTTTTGTGGTTATATTTAAGTCCGGTTATGTAGCGTTAGTCGGGCGGGGAATTATTCTACGCAGAACCTGCGGCAATCCAAAACTTGCAGCAGTCAAAAACTAACAAAATCACCCAGTAAACTAGCAACAAGCACAAAGTGTTATCCATAACCAGTGCAGAACTGAATGGAAGCAACAGCTGAAATCAAACAATGAACCATATCCAACACACCAACTACAAAGAAATCAGCAAACCATTCTCTTTCGCCAAAGAGCAGGCCACTGCAGACTACTGAGCCACCTATGTCAACTCAAAATGTCTCACACAGAAGAGTGTCCATACAGCAATGGAGTCAAGACCCTGGAATACATCCTTCAAGAGTGCCCAAAACATGCGGACCCGAGGCATGGCACGAGGGCACGAGCGTGGAGAACTTTGGGGCTTCTGTCAGGATCTGGAGAGGACTGCGGGCTTTGCCATGTCGACAAGGATCAGGATCTAGAGAGGACTGCCCGCTTTGCCATGTCGACAGGGATCAGGATCTGGAGAGGACTGCGGGCTTTGCCATGTTGACAGGGATCAGGATCTGATGTGACCAACAACACATAAGTGGAAGAAGAACGTTGTAGAAATGAACTTTCAATGAGTCTGAAGTGCAGATCTTGTAGCAGTTGGCGGCGCTTCATTGTAAGTTTTGAGACTGACAGACAAACTAGTCAGGCAAGTAAATAATACCAGGAAGTCAAGCAAGAGAGAAAGACTGAAAGGAAAGAAGATTCTTAAGTGCAGCAACAGAGACGATATGGGTGAACAATATTAAGAAATGAATAGAAATCTCCTTCTCTCCCTCTCTCTCTCTCTCACACACACACATACACATTGGCCCGTGCCAATCAGTCAATGGATTCCACATAGGTCTATCCGTTGCTATTTTAGTCTATGAAGTAATCTGTTTCTTTGTCTTCCACTCTCCCTTTGTCGCTCCAGTTTTTCCATTTGTCTTTATGTGTTCCAGTCTGCCTCTTCTCAAAACATGTCCTACAAATCTGAACTATCATGTTCCGAATTTTGCCAGAATTTCTTCCTTTTCCCCAGCCTCACTTAGAGCCCCTTCATTTGTTTTCTTCGCTGCCCATGGTATTCTTATCAGGGTAGAAACCAGTTCAACTAAGCGACGACAAAGCAAACGGACCTCATGAGAATATACAACTAATTGGTGATATTCGCCAGAGGTGGCGACGCCATTGTTTATATAGATGGATCAGTGGTTCCGGGCACAGAGATATGTCTGGGCCTCTAAAGCCAAGTCAAATGATAGAACACTGAAAGAAGTCACCGGTCCTTCTGTTGCAGCAGTAACCAGCCTCACAATGGAAATCATGGCCGTGACAGAAGCTCCGAGCTGGCTCCAGCCACAGGACTACACACAAGCATGCATCTTGAGCCACTTGATGAACAAGCTAAAGAAAATTCAGGTCAGCTCTCTAAGGCATCAGTGGATCGAATCCTTTGCAGATGTCACAGATCCATCGACTGACCTTCATTATTGTGCCAGTCCATGCATGCGTCAGGAGAAATGAAAGAGGAGATCAGCTGGCCTATTCGGCTGTCATAGAGGAAGGACAGGTAACATGCAAAGGAACGAGCAGTTAGGCTGAACCAGCGATTTGAGGCAACAGGTACCAAGAATGACCGTCCCACGCCTGGTCAACCTGGTGTAACAACACAAGCTCAAGATCGCCAAGTTGTGTTAATACTTCCGCGCAGCCGTTTCCAAACAGCAACTCAGACAGCAGCACGTACATCCGGCTCTCTGCCAACATCATGAAGCGCAGATGCCAAGCTTGATGACGGCGACCTCATGACAATGAGTGTGAATTTTGTTTTTACGCCAAGGGTAGACAACCGCTTATGAGCTGCTTCTGAATTGTATCACATTTAGTTAAGAATACAGCAACTGTGATTGGAGATTGTCAAAAAATGAAGGAGTATAGGGTGAAACTTGGAATGCTGATAGTCAAAAATGGAGTAGAGGGTCTTCTTCTTCTTCTTCTTCTTCGTTCACTTCTACCACCAAAAACCGCACTGTGAACCTACTGAATTCACACATGTGGTCCTCGTTAGGTCCGGTGGTCCCCTGTGTGGTCCAAAATAGACCACATGAGTTCCACGAAGGATCACAAGGGGTTCAGAGTATCACAGTGCTTTAGCCTGTATTCTTGGTGGGTCTCGGAAGCGGGATTGCGTGACACCGTGGTTTTCATTGCACCAGTTTGGTCTAGGGTTGGACTTTCTCACCGGAAGACCTCGACGTGTTTGGAATATCAGTGCATCCCCGCTGGGTGAGAGGCGTTAGCCCACCCAGGCCAGAGTTGGACTTTCTCACCGGAAAACCTCGACGTGTTATGAGATACCCGTGTATCACCGCCGGGTGAGAGGTGGTTGCCCATCCAGTCCAGGGTTGGACTTTCTCACCGGAAAACCTCAGCGTGATTAGGATACGCAGACATCCCCGCCGGGTGAGAGGTGGTTGCCTATCTAGACTTCCCTGGTCCAGTGTCTCCGACTTCAGCATTTTGCGGTCGTGGCCGCTACCCTTCCTAGTTGTGACCAGGATGGAGCTTTTGTCCAGGAGGACGAATCCTCGCCACTAGTGATTTCTACCCCTGGGTTGAGCCGGTTTAGGCATTTCCCAGTATGGGCATGTTTGGGACGGGACCGACCTCTAGGGCAGAGGTACTGTGACATTCATAGCCTTCAAGATTCACCCCTGGTATGAGCCGGTTTAGGCAAAATTCACCAGTATGGGTGTTTATCAGGCGTTACCGACCTCTAGAGCGGAGGTGGCATGACATGTCTAGCCATCGAGTTCCACCCCTGGTGTGTGCCGGTTTAGGCATATTTCACCAGTGTAGGTGTATTTCGGACGTAGGCGGCCTCTAGAGCAGAGGTGCCGTGGTATAGCTCTCGTAGCGATACTACTGGACATACCAGGTTAAACTTCACTTTCCACCACCTTTTCCCATCGGCGCCGCACAGCAACCTTTATTTCCGCATTTACTTCCTTAACCGGGAGGAGCTTCGCTCCACGCGCGGCATTTGAAAAGTCAAGCCAGCAGTGACTTAACCTCTGGGACAAACCGGTTCATGCATTTCACCCGATATGACTGCACTCAGGACGTGGCCGACCTCCAGACCAGAGGTGCCGTGATTTGACTGTTTGCTTCGCTTTATTCTTTCAACCACCTTTTCCGCAGTGATGCTGCGCGGCAACCTCATTTGCAAATTTCTTCATTGGCCGGGAAGAGCACCGCTCCACGCACGGCAGCTGAAGATCTCGCCAACAGCAGGAGTAGAGGGTGAAACTTGGAATGTTGATTGTCAAAAATGGAGTAGAGGGTGAAACTTGGAATGTTGATTGTCAAAAATGGAGTAGAGGGTGAAATTTGGAATGTTGATTGTCAAAAATGGAGTAGAGAGTGAAACTTGGAATGTTGATTGTCAAAAATGGAGTAGAGAGTGAAATTTGGAATGTTGATTGTCAAAAATGGAGTAGATAGTGAAACTTGGAATGTTGATTGTCAAAAATGGAGTAGAGAGTGAAATTTGGAATGTTGATTGTCAAAAATGGAGTAGAGGGTGAAACTTGGAATATTGATTGTCAAAAATGGAGTAGAGGGTGAAACTTGGAATGTTGATTGTCAAAAATGGAGTAGAAGGTGAAATCTGGAATGTTGATTGTCAAAAATGGAGTAGAGGGTGAAACTTGGAATGGCGAAAAATGATCAATTCGTCAACAGCTCCATTCGGATGGTCAACCAACAAAGAAAAGGTGTGATCAATTACTGTATGCTGAAGGAGAGATACTGAAGAGTAGATCGAAGCACAAATGGATGTATCGGGAATGCATGGATGATGATTCTTGCTAAATAAATAACGAACTAACAGGTGAAACTAAACAGGTAAACCTTTTGGAAAGGAAGACGGCCATACAGGAAGATAAATCTGGAGAGAAAGATAGTGGAGCTAGAAATTAAGACGTAAGGAAAAACAAGTGAAACTATACAGAAAGACATTCAGATAGACAGAAATGCAAATACACGGCACATACCAGTCATATATGAAGACTTCGTGCAGCTTTATTTCACCGCTGTTTAACATGTATTTTTGTCCCTCTGTGATCCATAAAATGGGTACATCTACACCATAAGACAAAGAAAATACCATAATGACTAAAATAAATTATGATAATAACGTTTGTTGTAACTTATGTGGATTGGAAAATGTAGGGCCTATATGAAAAAGCTTTTTGAAGCACATTCTTTTAAAGTGGTATGTTTGAAAAAGTGACAGGTACGTGGAGCGAGAGTGAGAGAGAGAGAGAGAGAGAGAGAGAGAAACAGACAGAGAGAAATGTAGCTGTACAAAGAATGTTAGAAAATCTTGTCGTGAGGAAAGAAGAAAAACAATTCTAATGAAAATGTCGTGGTGGAAGCCAACAACAAGCATGGCTGTCAAACTTCTGCTTGTGTTATAACAACAACAGGCAGGGCAGTCAAACTTCTGCTTGTGTTATAACAACAACAAGCAGGGCTGTCAAACTTCTGCTTGTGTTATAACAACAACAAGCAGGGGCAGTCAAACTTCTGCTTGTGTTATAACAACAACAAGCAGGGCAGTCAAACTTCTGCTTGTGTTATAACAACAACAAGCAGGGGCAGTCAACTTCTACTTGTGTTATAACTGTGCAATTATTAACGAGTAATATTAGGCATGGAAACATCATTACCATCTTGTGTGGTCTCCCCACGGAAGATTGGCTGCAATGAATCTCTACTCTGCTCTGTTTCTTGACTTCTTAGAACACTCGGCAAAGTGTGTGCCTTGTCCATCTCTTGACGTTGTCCACCTATCTATGTCGCTGTCGTCCTCTTGTTCTCTTCACTTCAATCTTCCCCTCAAGAAAGGTCATCAGTGTAGAATTGTGCCTCTTGATGGGCCCAAAGTAACTTATTTTTCTTGTTTTTGTGATTTTCAATATTTCTCTATTCACTTCTAGTTGGTTTAGCACTTTATTATTTCTTTTCTTTTCTGTCCATCGGATACGCCCTATTCTTCTGTATATCCACATTTCAAAGGCCTTGATTTTCTTTTCTGTTGTCTTATTCAAGGTCCAGGCTTTTATACCCTAAATAAATATTGAGTATGTAGTATTTTAATATATGTAATCTCATATTCAATGTAGGGATATTCCTCATTCTGTTGAAGGTGGGTTTGTTGTTGTTGCCATTCCTAGTGTTCTGTTAATTTCCGTTTCACATTTTCAATCCTCTTGTGTTCCAACACAAAAGGCTCTTCATTTGTTCGAGTAATTCTCTATTTATTTTTATATTTACGGATGGTTTTATATGTATGCTCTCTGCTGATTACCATAACATTACCATCTCTTTCTTATATTTATTTCCAGTCGGCATTTTTTGTTACTTCTGTCGTATCTGTGCGTCATCAGATTCTGTAGGAGATGTACAGCAGAGAAAATGCTGGTAAACACAGGAGTGACAACGTAGACAACCAAGAAGATAGCGAAGGACGGACAAAAGAGGAAATCTCTAGCTATCAGCAGCACAAATGTGTCGTTGGTGCTGAAGGGGCAAGAGAGAGAAAGAGAAACGGACTAATATTACATTTTGTTTCGTAATTTTAAAAAGTGTTGTTCGAGTGTTGTAAAAACAAACTGACCTCTAGGTTTACAAAATAAACCTGATACACAGAGTCTAATTCCGGAAAATAACAACAGCAACAACAACAACAACAACAAATCTGAAGAGAAATATTTTTAAGGCGAGAAAAAAACTATAAATAGGAATATGTCATGTACAGGATTACACTGCAGAATAATCTGCGAAAATTAACTTTCATATTCTTTTGATGACCAAACATAGAATGAAGCAGGGATGCGATCTCCCGCCAGCGCTGAATCCTTGCCACCGCCTGGATGATGACAGAAACAGATGCACTATCTAAGTCAGTAACATCAGCACTAGATGACAGAAACAGACGCATCATCTAATCAGTAACATCAGCACTAGATGACAGAAACAGACGCATCACCTAGTCAGTAACATCAGCACTAGATGACAGAAACAGACGCATCACCTAGTCAGTAACATCAGCACTAGATGACAGAAACAGACGCATCACCTAGTCAGTAACATCAGCACTAGATGACATAAACAGACGCACCATCTAGTCAGTAACATCAGCACTAGATGACAGAAACAGACGCACCATCTAGTCAGTAACATCAGCACTAGATGACAGAAACAGACGCACCATCTAGTCAGTAACATCAGCACTAGATGACAGAAACAGACGCACCATCTACTCAGTAACATCAGCACTAGATGACAGAAACAGACGCACCATCTAGTCAGTAACATCAGCACTAAATGACCTGGATTTCGCGGGGGAGGGGGCGGGGAACATAATGCTCCTTTCAAACAGCCACAAGGACATGCAAGAAAAAAACAGGCTGACAAAAAAAAAGCAGTACTCAACTACAAGTGGGATAAAAAGAAGACAACAGTGCTGAAATAAATTGTTCAAATCACCAGCCCAGTCACTGCGAACTATTTAGAAGAAATCAAGAAATTCATGTACCTTGGTGGTACAGCAACAACCGATGAAGAAGGTAGTAAAGAAGTCATATTAAGAACAATAAAAGCCAGTTTAAAAAACAAAAAAAAGCAAGCTTGAGTTCCACTTAATCATATTTAGAGGTCCAAAAAATAAATGACGACACCAAAATGCAAAATATTTAAGAGCTACTCTTTACCTGGTATAGGGAAGCGAATGCTTGAAAATTACTTAGAGAGCTGCGTCTATGTTCAAATCAAGCATCTGCCTAAGATCAAAGGAGCATTATGATCAAATTTCACAAGAAACATCATTTTATTAAGAGTTACGGACATGACATCATTGTCGGCCATAATTGAAAAGCGAGGGTAGGAATGGACAGATCACATTATAAGAATGACAGACAAATCCTTGCCGCAAACAGCTCTGAAGTGAACTCCACAGAGTAAAAGAAGCATGGGACGGCACAAAGAGACATGGAGACGTACAGCAAAGAAAATGGTGACGTGGGAGACAGCCAAGAAGATGGCGAAGGACCGACAGACGTGGAAATCTCTTACTACCAACAGCCCCGTGTGTCTTGGGCACTTAAAGAATAAAAGAGAGAAGAGAGACAAGACTGTAATTGGACCAACACTGCATTTGGTTTTCAGTATTTTTGCTCAACAAATTCTCAGTTAGATGCTGCTTCAAAACAAGAACTAAGGACGGCAGAGTCCTTTGTGCGCCCTGCTACTGCCGAACACCACTGGATAAAGATGGCTTTGTGTGCAACCAAGAGCTATAGTCTTATCTTTGGCAATCCTACAAAGAATATAGAGCACCTTCTAAAAGGTAAATTTACGTTAATTTATCACTTCGTCTCAACAAGTCCCTTACTTAAAGCAAACATGAAATGTAAAGATACACATGTATCAGCTCCTAAAATTATTTTTGTTAAAAAAAAATGAAACTGACACGGACTGGAAGTCAAAATCTTCACTACTGATTGGTGGCAGAGAGAGTTGAATGTAGACAGACATAAGTGCTTGGTTTAGGTTTTAATAACAGGACGAGAAGAGTGAAGAGGTGGTTGGGGGGCTGAGAGGGGGGCCCCGGAGAGAAGAGTATAGGATGTAGTATGATGATGGTCATGGAAGAGAGCACTTTGGAGCTCGTCAGAAATAATCCGCGAATCTTTCAACTGGACACCTTCTCAAGCTACATAGGCGGGGAGAGAATAGAAGGCTTAGAATATCAGCCTTAATCACTTGTAAGCATACGATTTACATATCTCTGAAGTAATTTTGGTTACCGCTGTAATTACATTTCATGGCTAATTATGTGTTTTCCAGCTTTCGCATGCATAAATGAGGGTGGATATTACATTTGAATTGAATAGTCTTAACTTGGTTTTTGTGTTTATAACTTTTGAATTCCATATGTTCTCAAGATTCTTGAAGATCAGTGCTGCTTTTGCAATTCTAATTCTAACTTCCTTTCTAGTGTCACCATCCTGGTCTATGTAGCTGCCAAAGTGTGCAAATTGATTGACTTCTTCAATATCTGTCCCTTCTATGTGTATTTTTCCATTTTGATTAATGGGAAGTTTCATTATTTTTGTTTTGTCTTTGTTGATTTCAAGTCCTAGTTTGCTAGCCAGTGAAGACAAGATATCTGTTTTTTTTTTTGCATGGAATTCACATTGTTACTGAAAAGAGTTATGTCATCATCAAAATCAAGATTTTCTAATTGGGTCCCATTTACCTAATCCCAATGTTACCTGTCCAGCATTTTTTCATTATGAAGTCTATTGTAATTCCAAAAAAACAAAGGAGACAGTATACATCCTTATTTCATGCCTGTTTCAATCTGGAACCATTCGCTCAACCCTTCTTCTGTTTTGACTGCACAAACATATCCACTGTAGAGGTCCTTAATGATGTTGACGATTTTAGAAAGTGTTCCTTATAGACTTAAAATTGTCCACAATGAATCTTTGTGTATGCTATCAAATGCCTTTTTAAAGTTCATGAAGTAATGGTTTCTGCTTTTCAATATGTTCTTAAAGTTTATTCTTAGAGTAAAGATCTGGTCGAGACAGCTTCTCCCTTTTCGACACCATGCTTGTTCTTCTCTCATTGCGGTATCCACTATATCTTTAAGTCTATTTAAAATGACTTTGCATAATACATTTGACACAACTAGTACTAAGGTTACTCCTCCCCATTTGTTACGGTCACTAAAGTTGCCTTTTTTATTTTAACAATGATTCATTTTTCCATTTAGAAGGGACGTTTTCTTCTTTCTAAATCTTATTAAACATTCTTTGTAGTTGTCTCATGTTGTCACCTTTGATAGCTTTTAACATTTCGGGTTTTATTTCATCTTCACCTGCAGCTTTGTTGTTACTTGATGTTAATAGGGTTTCAGTTTTGCTAAGGATTGGTCTTTCTTTAGATGTAGTAGTACCTGTTAGCCTCTATTGTATAGTATATAAAATTTCCTGTCTCCTGTTTTTGCTGCTTTCTCTGCCTCTTTCGCCATATTGTCTATGTATTCTCTTTTATCCCTTCTAGCTGAACTTCTTACTTTCTTGTCTATTTCTTTGTATGTTGCTTTCGCCAGATCTTTTCCAAGATCTGTCTTTACATTCAACATTTCTAATTTGGCTGTTCGTCTTTCATGTATGTACTTCCATGTGTTTTCTGATATCTGTACTTTTCTATTTGGTTTTTTCAGTCCAGCGCTTGCTTTTGCTGCTGTGATTATGGTTGTGCTGTAAGAATTCCATAATTCATCTGTACCTACTTCCTCTACTTCACTGAGTGTTGTGGAATTATTGGCAAGCTCCTGATTGAAATTACTGTTAGTATTCTCTTCTTGTAGGCTGTGGCTGTTTATCTTTCTGTGTATTGATTTCTTGTGTTGGCTTTTCAGTTTTAGTTTGTTTTATTTTCCCTATACACAGATTGTGATCACAGTTAACATCTGCACCCCTATATGCCCTTACATCTATCAGAGATGTTCTGTATTGCTTTCTAATACAAAAATGATCTATCTGGTTTCTAGTTAGATCATCTGGAGATATCCACGTTGTTTTATCTATCTCTTTGTGTGGAAATATTGTGCCTCCAATGACCATGCTCTCTGTTAGACATATTTCAATTAATCTTTCTCCGTTCTGATTAACCATGTAAATTTCTTTTTTCCCCATTACTTTTTCAACATCGGTGTTATCTTTCCCTACCTTAGCGTTGAAGTCCCCCATAGTAATTAGGATGTCTTGTTTAGGGACTTTGTTAAGATTTGTTATAATTGGTGGTAGAAATCGTCTTTCACCTCATCATCTGCATCGTTCGTGGGTGCATAACACTATATTATTGTCATTCTTCCGTGTCTTAGGTTGTATCGTGCTCTTATTATACGGCTGTTCACTGGTTCCCATTCTACAAGGCTCTTTGCTGCTACATTTGGCATAATAATACCTACCCCATCCTGGTGTTTCCCATCATCTCTGTCTGAATGTATTATTAACTTACCGTTTTCCGTCGATCTTTTACCTGCTTCTGGCCATCGCATTTCACTGATGCCCAGTACGTCTAGGTGGTATCTCTCCATTTCTTTGATGACCTGAGTAGTTTTTGTTGGTGCTGCCATCGTTCTTACATTCCAGAATCCAATCTTTGTCACATGTTTGGGGCCGACGAATGAGCTCTTCGGAGCTGGCATCCCTGATGCTCGGTTGGTTTCTTTGCGAGTTTCCATACCGAGTTCTTTTTTCCCATCTAGAGTCGCCTCTAGATAGGTCCCAAGATAAGGTTGTTAGTCTTATGCCCAACTCCCGGTACAGGATGTGTGACAGATCAAGCGGAATCCCACTGATTTCTGCATGCCCGCGAGACCGTTAAATAAAAAAAAAAACGTCCGCCATCTTGCACGTCACACCCGTGTATACAAAAAATACAATATAAAAATTTTCACTGCTGAGACTTGAACCCGGTATCACCGGATTAGTAGACCGAGAGCCTAACCACTCAGCTAACCAGACCACCAGTAGCAATTTTGGGGTATGTTTATATACTTTAGGCAGTATTTCTTTTCAATGTCGATCAGAGCAAATAAGAAAAGATACTAATTTATGTCAAATGGTAGCTAGTTTGCCCTCTCTAGTGATTTACCGATACAGATAACACACATCAGAAAACAATAGTTTGTCTTTGGTCATGGCAGGGAAAGAGGATAGGGTGGGAGGGGAGAGGAAGGATAGAGCCTGTATGTGCAACTATACCTAAATAGAGGGAGGAGTCTGTTGTATATTTGTATGTGCAACTATACCTAAATAGAGGGAGTCTGTTGTATATTTGTATGTGCAACTATACCTAAATAGAGGGAGGAGTCTGTTGTATATTTGTATGTGCAACTATACCTAAATAGAGGGAGGAGTCTGTTGTATATTTGTATGTGCAACTATACCTAAATAGAGGGAGGAGTCTGTTGTATATTTGTATGTGCAACTATACCTAAATAGAGGGAGGAGTCTGTTGTATATTTGTATGTGCAGCTATACCTAAATAGAGGGAGTCTGTTGTATATTTGTATGTGCAGCTATACCTAAATAGAGGGAGTCTGTTGTATATTTGTATGTGCAGCTATACCTAAATAGAGGGAGTCTGTTGTATATTTGTATGTGCAGCTATACCTAAATAGAGGGAGTCTGTTGTATATGTGTAGCTATACCTAAATAGAGGGAGTCTGTTGTATATGTGTAGCTATACCTAAATAGAGGGAGTCTGTTGTATACTTGTATGTGCAGCTATACCTAAATAGAGGGAGTCTGTTGTATACTTGTATGTGCAACTATACCTTAATATATTTCATGTGTGCTAACCTGGCTCCTTCACCTTTTACTATAACGTCACAGAGTTCAAGGCCACAGAGATGATTTAACCGAAAGAGTCTTACCTGTAAAGTCCAAGACCTGATGGACGTTCGGCTCGTAGAGATAAAACAGGACTCACGCAACGGCCCTGGAATGCCTGTGGTAACAACGGAGGTGCCTTAACCCAACTCAAGTCAGTCGGTCATTTGCATGTCCCTTGCGGAACTTTGTCTCCCTAACAGCTCTCTTGTAGGCCCCTCGGTTGTAAGGAAGATGCCCTGCTGCTGATGCGTCCATTCGCAGATCATCAATGATTAAAAAAAACCTCCAAATCAGAGCAGGAAAATCTCTCGGACACTTGCTGCATAGAACCCTAAAACATGCCAACGAGGAACCTGCAACAACAATACAACAGCAGCAGCAGCAGTAACAACAACAACAACAACAACATTTGGAAACAACATGCGCGAAACCTTACAGTAAAGGCAACGTGTTTTTTTTTCCCTTCATCACGTTAACAGAGTTCACAAAAGGTTCAAAGGTTCAAAATCAGACTCCGGCGTCACTGCATTCAGGACAGCCCCAGATATATGACCCGCCGCATGCCGCAACATCCATCCAAGAGTATGTTTGCTAACAGTTCCTATCAAATGTTGGTTATTTACAATGCGCTTTCTGCCACACAGTTCAAATTTCCTACCAGCATATTTAATTTGTTCAAGCTCCAGCAGTCTCTTCACAGTCACATTATTCTTCTATTCCCGCTCTTCATTTTCCCTCAGTCTGTCCAATGCGGCTTTAGCAATGTCACCCTTGTCCATTCTCAGTCTGCCTTTTATTTTAGCTTGTCCAGAAAAAAAGCCTATCTGCCACTTCATTGCCATGTACTCCCGCATGCCCTGGACAAGACAGGTCTCAAAAATTGCTCGTCCCAGTGAGAAAGCTTGCAGGTTTGTCCCAGGTTTAAGCAGAGGCTGGAGGTAACCTGAAGCACATTGTGAGAATCAGGACAATTTGATATAGCAAAGACCGTTGTTTCCTTCGCAAATCAGTGAACATGGAAAACAAATGTGCTATTGTAAAACTGTATTACGTTGTCACCTGGGCAAAAATTCATTGTAGAACATGTAAATAGAACCGCACTTTAAGATAATGTTTGTCCTGTTTTTTTTTTTACAGTTGTATTCTCTTGTGACTGAAAGTAATAACATATCCTTTATGTGTATTTTCAATATTCAGAATTTACTCATTTGCGTTTGTGACTTGTATAAACTGACAAATTTACAAGATGTCCTTGAACTGGTTCTGTCTGACATCACAGTTTCTTTTTTAAATTAGTGAATTGCTGAGAAAGACTGGGATAATAAACGACTGGGAATAGAACCAGATCATTCGGCTCCACTGGTTATTTTTCTTTGATCATATTCGTTGATGTGTTGGTTGACACAGAACAGTAATGTAGAGTGTGGTTCCATGTGATGGCTGACAGAATAGTAATGTAGGGCATGATTCCTTGAAGAAGGATCCTTCCTTGATTACTATTAGGTAATAAATGAAGACAGTAAGACGACATCAGATGTTACAATTTGTAGTAAGGCAGAAAATGAAGATAATAAGACGATATCATTTGTTACAGGTTGTGGTTCTAAGTTCTGTTATACCGGAGGTGGGGTGGAGATATACTCTCCACTCCAATTAAATGTCTCTAAGGCGTGCGTCTCAAATGGCCTCTGATAGTCAAGTCCAGCTTCTGGCCTTCTCGTGGCGGAACTGTTCAAACTGACAAGAGAAGGGGCAAGGGCGAATATCTGGCGCCTAAAAACCAGACGCTTCGGGTAGATGAGAGTCATGTTTCATAGCTCATATAATAGAAGGAAAACTCTGATTTAAACCCTGCTACTGGCGAGATTCTTCAGCTGCCGTGCCAGTGAAGAAAAATGCGACTAGGGTTGCCGCGCAGAGCCGCCGTGGAAAAGGTGAAGGAAAGGATTAAGTGAAATAACCAGTAGTATCGAGGTCAGTACTACTCAAATCACAACACCTCTACAGGCCGGCCACGTCCTGTACCCATACTGGGGCAGACTGCCTAAATCGGCCTAACCCAGGGGTTAAATTAAGACACTGCTGGCGAGAATCTTCGTCTGCCGCGCGTGGAGTGAAACTCCTCCCGGCCAATGAAGAAAATGCGAAAAAGCAATTAGGGTAGCAATGCGGCGCCACTGTGGAACGGTGTTGGAAAGGATAAAGTGAAGCTTAATGGATTTGTCCAGTAGTCTCGTGGCGGGAGCTAATCATAATACGGCACTTCTGCTCTAGAGGCCGACCACGTCCGATATACACCCATAGTGGTAAAATATGCCTAAATCGGCTTAGCCCAGGGATGAAACTTGATGACTACTCATGTCACGATACCTCTGCTCTAGAGGTCGGTCACGTCCTAAACACATACTGGGATAATACGCGTAAACCAGCTCAACCCAAGGGTGAAACTTAATAGTGGAGAGGATTCGTCCTTCTGGACAAAAGCTTCGTCCTGGTCCCAACTAGGAAGGATAGCTGCCACGACCACAAAATGCTGAAGTCGGAGACACTGGACTAGTGCAGTCCAGATAAGCAACCACCTCTCACCCGACGGGAATGTATGCGTATCCTAATCATGCTGAGGTTTTCCGGTGAGAAAGTCCAACACTAGGCTGGATGGGCAACCACCTCTCACCCGGCGGGGATATGCTGATATCCAAAACACATTGAGGTTTTCCGGTGAGAAAGTCCAACTCTAGATTAAACTAGTGCAACGAAAACCACGGTGTCACGCAATCCCGCTTCTGCGACCCACCAAGAATACAGGCTCAAACCCTGCGATGCTCTGAACCTCATGTGGTCCTCTCGGGGATCTCTTGTGGCCCTCTCGGGGACCACAGGGGGACCACGGAACACATCGAGGACCACAGGAGTAAAATCAGCAGGATCATGGGGCGATCTTGGTGGTAGAAGCGAACGATGAAGAAGAAGAAGAAGAAGGAGAAGAAGGAGAAGAAGAAGAGTTACTAGTTGTAGTAAGGCAGAAAATGAAGACAGTAAGACGACAACATTTGTTACAGGTTAAGACAACAAATGAAGACAGTGAGACAACATCAGGTGTCACAGGTTGGAGACAAATGCATGACTTCATCTAATGAGCTTTTTGGCTGATTGGGTTATCAGAACACAAACACGTCCCAACTTGGACGTACGACAACAACGGCTGTATGATAAACTTCGACAGCAACCATGTTCTACAAGTCCACAGTGGTATCCAATACAGGAGGCTCAACACTTCAGTGGACGATTCAAACAATACTTAATGGTGAACATGATGATGATGGATCTGTGAGTGTAGCTGATGATGACAACATCCAGTAGCTCAAATTACTGATGGTACCACACAAGAATAGAGTTACACTGGCGACAGAGAACTTAGGTACCAAACAAGAATAGAGATACACTGTCGACAGAGAACTTAGGTACCATACAAGAATAGAGATACACTGGCGACATAGAACGTAGGTCAGCTGTTCAGTCACAGTATCTCTAAAATAGGAGTTAAATCTCTTGTCTGTCTTCAGTTCTAAAGTATGCAGTTTGTAAAGAAGAGCCCTGCAGCTAGCTGCGAGAGTCGTTCTTAAGTTTCACCCACTAACCAAAACCCCAGAACTCTTCCTTTACAATCCTCTTGTCCACGAGTTCGCACTTGAGACCCATGCAAAAAGTCAACAACCGCTGACAACTAGAAACTTCTCTAGGCTTCTCGGGTCAGGAGAGATCAGCTCAGCCGACATTTAAGTCGTAATTTGAATCTGAAAAAAAAGGTACATAACACCTCAAAAAGCTTATATAGTTACATCCCGAAACAAGGGTGTGAAAGCCGAAGATAATACGACACTTTAAACACCGCACTCACTGAAGCAGACATCCTAGCTAGACAACGAGAAATCTCTTGTTTTTGTCTTAATCATTTCGCCCATAGCTTACTCTTTCTCTGTATTCTAGTTATGTACCTTTCATGTTTTACTATATCCATGTGATTATCAAGGAGGAAATAGAAGCAAATCGCGTAGAGAGCGACAGCGAACCACATTCGTATGCCTGAGGTCAGTAAGTGGACTCAAGTCAGGCTTTCCTGACTTTCATCATCATAAAGACCACGTTATGACCCCATCTCACTAGCAGCTAGCCTTAACAAACAAACAAGGAGCACAACAAAATACGTGACGTGCGATAGGGTCTTGATCACACTGGTCGCAACAAATAGCAGCCTAGTTATAACTTGTTTCCTTGAGTCTCTATCGAAAGCGTGAATAGTCGAATCGATATAGGCCGTGTTTTTCGGACTGAGGGCAGTTGGGTTGGGGGGGGGGGGTCTGCCTGCACTTTTGTTATTTTCCTCCGCTTTGTCTTGGGCACTGGCCTGTAGCGCAAACAGTTTTGCCGCCGTTAATGAGCTACAAGTGGGCAGTGATGGATGTTGACGTGGTTTGTGCTCGCCAGTTCTGGCAAGAGATATCTATCCCAGCCTTCACATTTTTGCCTGGCTGTCCGGTTACTGACCCAGGACCTAGAAGATGGAATTGAAAGAACAGTTCATGAGGGAGTCGAGCAGTAGAGAAACGGAGAATTCGAAGTTTTTTGGCGTAGTTAATCCATCCCCCTCGTATTTGGAGCACAGATCTTGTTACAGGACAATGTCAACATGCCCTTTTCTATGAATCCAGTGAGACAGACAGCCTCGGGCACTCAGCTTTTATTTTGTTAAGGAATTCTAGATTATTGACTACCACATAATCAAGAAACAAATCCCATCTTCAGGTGTAAACCGTGTTTTCTCACCTTCTAAAACATGTCAGTGAAGAATGAAACGCTGATACTTGGCCATGAATCACTGCAGATACCGAGAGATTATTAGCTGAAGCTAGATGTAATTTTCCTCTGTGTTCTTTCTTTGCCAACTCTTACGCAGTCCTATATGTTTTTAAAAACGATTTATTTTGTGAATATCCTGCTTATCTTAATGTACTGGCAGAAGTATGTATTGTGTACTTTATATGCATCACCCATTAGATACTTATTCTTGTGCCTAGGATGTGCAAGACTCTTGTGCCTAGGAATGCAAGATTTTTATGCCTAGGATGTGCAAGATTTTTCTGTGTTCTTGTTGATGCCTATAGGACGCCATCAGGCTGTTGTACACCAGACTAAGTATTCTGTACAAAACTGCTCAAGGGTCAGTGAGGGTTCCTCTGACGTCTGCGCCGTTTAACGGGTTGGCCTGATGGTAGAGCCGACTTTGATGTATAAAACACATCATCATCATCATCATCATCCAGAATGATGAGGAGCATTATATCAGCTTCACTAAAACAAACAAACAAACAAACAAACAAACAAACAAACAACAGAACAGAACACAGAGTATAATTTGAAGAAAGCTGAAACATCAGCAGCGTATAACGAAACCCTGTGAATAGTATTATCTTTCCTTAGTATAAAATAAAACTTATCACTTAGATAACTTCGTATGTCATCACGCCGCGTTTTAAAGCTGGAACAAATAGTTTTCTATTACAGGTGCTGTAGCTGTCAAAGTCTGATTGTCATGTTGGGCGGTGTTTAACTGATAAATCCAGACGGTGATGCAGATCGGGTGGAGCTAAATGATTTAACGATGACAGCTGTGCTGAAATGAGCTTAAATGTTTCGCAACTCTGTTAAATCTCCTTTCCATTTTTAGATCTGATTCTGGTCTATTTAAAGCTTATACTCTGTTACGTGAGGACGATGTTTATATTCCGGCTGAACAGGTCGATAATTATAAATTAAGTCGAAATAACGATGGCAGTTTTGTATGTGCCAATAGCGGGATGGAGTGAAGACACTGTCTGTTTTTTTTTTTTGGGGGGGGGGGGCAATCAGCGACCCAAAGCTGGCACTTGAGACCCATGCAAAAAGTCAACAACCGCTGACAACTAGAAACTTCTCTAGGCTTCTCGGGTCAGGAGAGATCAGCTCAGCCGACATTTAAGTCGTAACTTGAATCTGACGAACCACAGCCGATCAAGACCCTATCCCACCTCTCCTTTGCTACCTCCAAAAAAAAAAAAAATCAAGCCTAAGTTGACTAACAGGGCAGGGATCGTCATAGTCCCTATGGTGGTGGAGTCTGCTAAAGAAGTATTTCACACCCCTTCCCTCTGTCGGTTTTTTTTAGTTCCACTCGCGGACTGAAAAAAAAACCGCTCTAACCAGCTCCCAGTTCGACATGATGCGGTGAAGCCTGAAGAAGAAGAAGAAGAAGAAGAAGAAGAAGAATATCTGTGCCATTTTTAATGGGAGATTCCATAGAAATAAATCTTTTCTTAAACTGAGCAGTCGAATCGGTAAAAGTACTACCCAGTCCCTATCTGCACTACATTCTCCCTTGTCCTTTCCTTTGCATGTTTTCTTCGGCGTATTGATACAAACAGATTTCTCTAAAAAGGGCTATTTTTTTTCCCCCTGTCATTTCTCGTCTTAACCCCTCCCCCCACCCCTCTTGCTCATCTACGACCCCAGATACTTTATTTGTAACTTGCTTGTCATTGCATACAGAGACAACCCTGAAGAATCGGTTGCAGAATCCAGGGAGTTAATTAATGGGAACTGAAACTCTTTACCCCCTTTTTTTTTGTTAGGTAATAGACACTAAGATTTTTTTTAAAATGTATCACAGCAATAAGCTGGATGCAACAACTGCTCAAATAAATTTGATCTAAACCGCTTCAAGTTTAGAAATCCCAAGTTTCTTCATATCATGGCTGTAGAAGTGTGACTTACACATATTAATACGTCAAAATATTAACAAAAATTCTACTTTTTGTAGAAGATCAAAATGAAAACACTGAACAAATCGCAGATATAAAAAAACAAACTTATAATACAGTGAATAGAGTCATTTTACCAGGAAGGAAAGGTATTTCTTTAACAGCTCTCCCTAACACAAGGCTTCTTAGCCTGGAATATTCTTAGCCACTTGGGGTTAGTTAGTTAATTAGTTGGTTAATAGTTATTTAGTTAACAGTTAGTTAATTAGTTAATAGTCAATAAGTTATTTAGTTAGTTAATAGTTAGTTAGTTAATTAGTTAGTTGGTAGTTAGTTAGTTAATTAGTTAGTTCATAGTTAGTTAATTAGTTAGTTAGTTAATAGTTAGTTAGTTAATTAATTAATCAATCAGTTAATACTTAGTTAGTCAGTTAATTAGTTAGTTAATAGTTAGTTTGTTAGTGAATTAGTTAGGTAATAGTTATTTAGTTAGTTAATTAGTTAATTAATAGTTAGTTAGTTTGTAGTTACTTAGTCGGTTAGTTCTTTAGTTAATATGTTAGGTAGTAGTTAGCTAGTTAGTTGGTTAGTTAATAGTTAGTTAGTTATTTAGTAGTTAGTTAGCTTGTTAGTTAGTTAGTAGTTACTTAGTAGGTTAATTAGTAGTTACTTAGTAGTTAGTTAGTAGTTACTTATTTAGTTAATAGTTAGCTAGCAGTTAGTTAGTTAATAGTTAATTAGTTGGTTAGTTAGCAGTTAGCAGTTAGTCATTCAGTTTGTTGTTAATTAGTTAGTTAGCAGTTAGTTAGTTAATTAGTTGTTAGTTAACAGTTAGTTAGCTAGTTCGTTAGTTAACTAGTTAGTTAGTATTTAGTTACTAGTTAGTTAGCAGTTAGTTTAGTTTAGTATGGTATAGTTTAGTTTTCTTAGTTTAGTTTAATTAGCTTAGTTAACTTAGTTTAGTTAAGTTAGTTTAGTCAGTTAGTTAGTTAGTTTGTTGATTGATTGATTGATTGGATAAATGGTTTGCTGGCTGGTTGGTTGGTTGGTTTATTATGATAGATCATCATCCATGCACTTCGGACACATCCATAGGTACTCTGATCTCTTCAGTTTTTCTCTCAACGTCCAGTAACTGACAACATGGGTCTTTTTTCTTTAGGTTGATCATCTATCTAGAGCTCTTTATGAATAGTTAATCAAAGTGGACGTCCTTTTTTTATCATCCGTTACCTGGTTTTTTTTTTTTTTGGCCAATACGTCTTGCTGGATTTTTTCACATGAATGTAGGAAGCGTTGACTTCTCTTGTGATTGTCTAGATAATGTAAAGATAGACTTCTCTTGTGATTGTCTAGATAATGTAAAGATAGACTTCTCTTGTGATTGTCTAGATAATGTAAAGATAGACTTCCCTTGTGATTGTCTAGATAATGTAAAGATAGACTTCTCTTGTGATTGTCTAGATAATGTAACGGTAGACTTCTCTTGTGATTGTCTAGATAAAGTAAAGGTAGACTTCTCTTGTGATTGTCTAGATAATGTAAAGGTAGACTTCTCTTGTGATTGTCTAGATAATGTAAAGACAGACTTCTCTTGTGATTGTTTAGATAATGTAAAGATATACTTCTCTTGTGATTGTTTAGATAATGTAAAGGTAGACTTCTCTTGTGATTGTCTAGATAATGTAAAGGTAGACTTGTTGCAAGTCTTCGTGGTATGTAGAGTTTATGGTATTAGTGGCAATGTTTTCTTTACTTTTCAGCACATCAGAGGATTTTGTGGTCCTATCACCTCTGACTGCCTTTCCTTTCTTAGCTCCAGAAGAAACCTGCAAGTCGGATTTGAACTGTGGATCTCAGTGTGAGAAATTTGTGCACTAACTACTTCGCCATTCAGTAACAGGTGTTATTGATTACGTAAGCACAACTTCTTATTGCCCTTTATACATTTCAGATTTCTTTCATCGCTGCAGTAAATCATCACCATCATTATCATCATCATCATCATCATCATCGTGTGCCGTCTTCGGTACGAAGGTTGGAGGTAATGAGTCTTCAGTTTTCTTGGTCCTTCACCTTTATGGTGAACTCAGCCAAGCTGTATACTGTCCACTTTAGAATGCTATCTTTCTATCTACATCTCTGTTTTTCTTCCACCTTTCTTTCTAGTACAATTTTTTTTTATAAATAGGAAACTACGAGGATTTCATGCGGTAAAGTAAGAGAACACAGCTTTGTAGGATTAGACCTCGAAAAAATCGTAGTCAAAGCACTTTAGTGAGACGTGAGAGAAAGAAAAATCACAAGAGAACTATCTGGGATTCGAACACGGACCCCGGTAGGACGAGCAGCCGTCTAGCCACGAGAGAACAGCGTACTAACGAACTGAGCTATCTCATATCTCAAACAAAAAAAAGGTGTTTTGAAAGCGAAGTCATTAGTACTGTTCATCCGACAAGAGGTCTAATCCCACAAAACTGTGTTCTCTTACGTTTTCTTTCTAGTACTGTCTTCTATATATTATTATGCCGTTTGGCGTGGCCAAAGTATTGTGTTTTCGTCTCGTCCTTATTTCTTTGATGAGTTCAGGTTGCACTTGTAGTTGTTCTAATACGTGTATATTTGTTCTTTTCATTTTCCATCGTATGAGCTCTTTCCTGTAGATCCACATCTCCGCTGCATTAATCTTTCCTCTCCAACTTTTTGCTTATAATTCAGGTTTCTGCTCTCTACAGTAGTACAGAAGAGATACAGCATTTTTGTAAATGTTATTTTTGTTTGTGAATGTAAATGCTACAGAAGAATCCTTCAAATATCATGGGCACAAAAAGAATAAATATACTACAAGAACTTACTATTGAAGAAGGCTGGCCAGTAAAGAGGATTAAACAGAGAAAACTTGGACGCATTAAACATCATGAGAATTTAAAGTTGACCTTCTTGGAAGGGTACATAATGGGAAAAAGAAAAAGAGGAGGACCAAAGCGAAGATTGCAGCAAGACATCGTTGATAATCTGCACATAGATGCACCAGCAGCAGGCCATCTTGCTTAAAACCGAGAGGCCTATAGGAGAGCTGTTGGGGGAGGCAAAATTCCGCTAGGGACATGCAAATGACTGACTGACTATTTTTGTTTCTATGGACAGATTCCTGGATAACAGCATTGTCTTCATGGTGCTGAATGTGTGTCTTTCCTTTCCTGTTCTTCTCTTTATCTCTGTCTCACATCTCACATCCTCGGTTAATACATGCGCTTGGTAGCTGTAGCTTGTCATTTGTTCCAATTTGTCTTTGTTTATGGTTAGATCCATCTGCAGCCTTTGGTCTTTCATGTTGAACACCGTTACTTTTGCTTTTTCTGATATTGTTTTCTAAGTCTCCATTCTTGTCTTGTGTTGTTTATCTTATCTATTGATTTCTGTACACGCAGTGGTTTACTGTGTGTGTGTGTGTTTTTTTCATTTATACAACAGAGAAATCGTTTTATTAAAGCGAGGATAAAGAACAGACTTTCTGTATATGACTAATTTTCAGCAGCGCAGAGAAATATAAATTTAAAGGTTTCATAGCACCATATTGCGACGCTCCTGTTGTGGTGTAAGCCCGATAACTCTGTAATTTGAAATAATTTCTTTTATTACTGCCCTTACCACATACCAAGAAGAGGGAATGTTTTTCAAGCTCAGATTTCATCCTGTAGAATACCAGTTCTCGTCTTAACAATTTATTATATATATGACCCTTTTACTTACAAATATTTGGTTTATCGGTGGATAGGTAGAACAGGAAAAAAATAGGGTTATGGCCGTTATGTTGACAGGCATAAAATCAAGGATTCTTCTTCTTCTTCTTCTGCGTTCGAGGTTGTTGGTCACATCAGATCCTGATACCTGTTGACATTGCAAACCCCGCAGTCCTCTCCAGATCCTTATAGGAGCCTCCAACGCTTTTGCCTCAAGCTTGTGTCATCTGGTCATGTCTCACGCCACAGGTCTGCGTGGTTTGGGTACTCCTGAGGATTATGTTCTGGAGTCTCGACTCCACTGCCACAAGGAAACTCGTCTGTGTAAGATATTTTAAGTCAATGTAGGTGGCTTAGTAGACTGCAGTGGCCTGTCCTTAGGCGGAAGAGGATGCTTTGCTTATGTCTTTGTACAAGGTCTGACAATTAAGTAATGAGACTGATTTATATTATGACCAAGACAAAAATGTCATATATGGAGCAAAGCAGAAGAGGCAACCTTCATCTATGATCTGGCAACTTTTCATCGCCGCCCGATAAGCAGACGACAAACAAGCCACCATTTTGTTGACCTAGTTAGAGGTGCATTGTTACGTAATCAGCATGGAGCAAAAACTAACATTAAATTCTGTTTAAAACTCGGAAAAAGTGTCACTGAGACAGTTGAATTGATGCGACAAGTTTATGGGGATAATTGTTTATCTCATGCACACATATTCAGGTGGTATTCACGATTCAAAAGTGGTGTGGAAACGATTACAAATGCAACTAGATATGGACGCCCAATTTCTGTTCGTATTGAGAAACTCATTGCAAAATTCAGAGAACGGATACAAGAAGATCGTTATTTGACTGTGAGAACGATGGCAGATGAATTTAATGTTAACAAAGAGACCATTCGTGAAATGTTAGTGGAAAATGTAGGCAAAAAAGTTGCTTCCGGTTTGTACCACATATGTTGTCTGATGACCAAAAACATCAGCGTGTTAAGTACACAAAAGATATCATCAAAACGTGTAGCAGAAATAAACATTTCTTAAATTTGATTGTTGCAGAGGATGAAACATTGATTTTCCGCTATGATCCTACAACTAAATACCAAAGTGCTCTGTGGAAGTCATCATCATCACCAAAGGGCAAAAACATTCGTCTTCAAAAGTCGAAAGTGAAGACAATGTTTATGTGCTTCTACGACAGCAAAGGAGCTAGTCGAAAAAAATGTATTCCAGAGGGACAGACTATCACTGCCAAAGTTTATTTAAGTATTTTGAAACACCTATTCAAAAGGATTCTCCGAGTCCGACCCGAGTATTCAACACTTGGCATTTTTTTCCCTTCTTCATAATAATGCACCGGCTCACCGGATGGTAGTTTTACAGCTGTATTTTTTTGGCCCAAAAAACAAGTGTATGTTCTCAACTATCCACCCTATTCACCAGATTTGTCTCTCTGTGATTATTTTATATTCCCAAAATTAAAGTTACCGTTGAAAGGACGCTTCTTTGACGATATTGATGACATCCAAGGGGTCGTAACATCCAGAAGAACTGCAGAGGTCGTTCCAGGGTTTGTTAGATCGTGCCTCTCGCCGTAGCAATGCACAAGGGGCTTACTTTGAATAAAATACATGTTATAACTTCAACTGTTGTGTATTTTAGATTTTATGTAATAAGTCTTATAACTTAATTGTGGGACCTTGTAGTTCGTGTATTGGATCTAGTTTGTTGCATTTTAGTTGCTTTTTCCATTCAGATCCGAATTCTCCTTTGTCTCTTCGCCTTCTTTACTTTCTTGTCTTGTGATGTCTTTGTCCTGCCTTCTATCTCCCTAGAACTACAAGCTGGTTTCCTTAGCAGCCCAGGCTGCATAGGATCGTGTCAGAATGGGAGTAGGTCATGGTTATGTTTTTTTCCAGTCCCCGAATGAAGCTAAAAAGCAGGAATACTTCTTTAGCAGGCTCCACCACCATAGGGGCTATAGTGATCCCTCCTTCGTTAGCCAGGCTAAACCTGTTATTGTTGGGGGTTACCAACTGAGAGATAGGACAGGTGCTTAGTCAGCTTTGGTTTGCCACCCCTGACCGTTATGATGTCAGCTCTAGGCAGCTGGTTATCATATCGGGCAGTCTTCACCCGCCCCCCCCCCTTTAGTTTTTTCTAATAAGTAACGTAAACATGCTGAGAGTCATCGGCGTATACAAGGTAACTAATCGATAAACTAAGAAACCGATGTGCAACAATGAAAGCAGCAGTGTTACAGTATCATAACCTTTGACTCCTAAGATGGCTGCACAACCCACGTGGCTGGTCAGCTGACGAGAAAGAGGTTTTTTTTTAAATCATGAGGAAAAGAAGAGAGAAGTAAGAAAAAAGAAAGAAAATAAGTATAGAGGCGCATGTTTCATTGTTTACCAAAAGATAGTGAGGGAAATGGATACAAACAAGCATGGCAGAAAGTAAAATTAGCACGTAGAAATGAAGAACATAAATGCAGACAAAATGCATTATGTTCTTTCTCATCTTCCTTCTAAAAAAAAGGATAAAAAAAACTGAGTATTTTAATTTTTCATATATTTTTCGTATTTTTGTATATTGTGTTGTTTTTATATGTGATGTTTCAAAAAGGCGTTGTGTCGAAATATTGGATTGTTGTTATGTTCTTCATTTATATGTGACCATCTTAGTTTCTGCTATTCTTGTTTCTGCCCATTTTCCTCACTCTTTCTATCTTTTTTTTTTGTTGTAAAAATGAAACCATACATCTCTATCTACCTTCATTATCAGAACCAGTTTTACAGCAGTGGTCTTTTCTCTTATAAAAGAAGAAGAAGAAGAAACCTAAGATAGCTAACTAGAATTGAGAATGCGCTCAGTGCAGAACTGAGGGACATTTTTTGTGGTCAGTTGAATATTGTTTGTGTGTTGGATTACGTAAAGTGAATCCTAGAAGGATTTATTTTGTATGTGGATGATCCATTCCTTAAAAAAAAGTAACCGCGAGCCATAAAACTTGGACCCTATTTAATAGAAACGCCTGAGTACAGACAAGTCATCTCATCACGAGTCTGATTGTTATGAACATGGTGTGAGGAGGCGCAGTGACCCAATTAACCTCAGCCCAGGCCTCTAGACTAAACTTAACGCCCAAACCAAACCACCCACCCCCACCTCACTCCTTTTCCGACGTATTGGATCTTCATTGCCTGATATAAGATTCATAAAACAGTAATGTATATTCGCATTTTTCCCCATAATGCCAGAGGTCGCCATGTCCTTGTCGATCCCCTAGGCTTTAGACTGTTCAGCTTAAATGGGTAGTCTGCCACCAGAAAGGCGGTCCAGGTCCCACCTTCTCCAGCGAACAACAGCAACAACGATATTCCACGGCACAGTCCGGCCATTCATCACGATCGAACTCTGCACTATCATAGTGTAAGTCATTACTGGGGCGCCTATATGTCCACTGTTAATACAACCCGCCAATTATCATTTTACACTGATGACTAAACAGCTTCTCTCTTGGCTGATTCTAATAAATATTTCACTGATAGAATATTTCAAACTATGACAAAGTAATGTCTGTGACTTCATCATCAGCTCGTGCCCTGCCGAGCCACGTTTGGCCGTCCTAGCCCTCCGCAAATCTCGGTCCTTGACGTTTCCGAGTAACTCTGTTGCTGATTTCTTTCCATGCCGCAATGTCAGGCCTTCTAGGATCTGTCCCCTCGGTCGTCCTCTGTGCCGCAATGTCAGGTCTTCTAGGATCTGTCCCCTCGGTCGTCCTCTGCCTCTCCTGTCTTCAGTTTTTCCAGTTTCTCTCATTTCATCACAAGCTCCAAGAATGATGACGGTGTTTTTCTTATCTTTTTTTATTAATTGTCTTTTTTATCTTTGTTATTAATTGTAGGTTTCTTATCTTTGTTATTAATTATTGTCTTTTTTATCTTTGTTATTAATGGTCTTTTTATTATATTTGTTATTAATACTGCGCTTTTCGTTAGCTTGTCTCGAACACGGCTCATTAGTTATTTTGACTGCCCATGGGATCCTCAGAATTCTTCTCAAGAGCCACATCTCTGTTTGCCTCCAGTGACTTACTCGTTTGTCTGCACATAGTCCATGATTTACATTCGTTGTGAGTCTCTTGTCTTGCCTTGTCCTTCCTTATTTACTGCTAGGTGTAGAGGTAAAGTGCAATTGTCTGCCAATGGCTCGCCTGTTGGCTTCGTACATTGAGCTGTTCAGGGACTCTGCTATACCATCGCTCCATCGTTTGCGGCTCCTTCCTCTGCCCTTGTGTGGTCTGTAAAACATTGCTCTCTGTGGTACACGTTCTGTTGGTAGTCGTGTCACATGACCGAACCGTTTTATTTGTTGTTTTAGAATATAATTCAGAACGGGTTCAATTCCTACTTTATTTCTAATGACATCATTTCTGATTCTGTCCATTCTTGATATTCCAAGAATTCTTCTCAAGCATCTCATTTCAGTTGTTGTAATTTTCCTTTTGTCTTTTGGTGTCAGCGTCCATGCCTGGCATTGGTAGCACAAAGTTGGTATGAAGATTGTCTTATAGATAGTTCTTTTGGTTTCCAGTGAGACATGCTTGTTGTATGGGAGCCATTTGCCCGATAAGTTGATTCACTTTGTTACATCTGTTTTCGATCTCTATGTCTATTTTTCCTTTTGTTGAGAAAATGCTTCCGAGGTATCTGAAATGCGTTACTTGCTTCATAGTATGATTTTCCAGTGTGATGTTTATTGGTGTATCTACTCTTGCGATGGTCATGAGTTCTATTTTGCCTAGGCTAATTTTCATATTGTGTTCTTTGTATGCATTAATCAGTCTGTTAATGTGATCTTGCAAGCCTTCTTCTGAGTCGACAACTAGAGCTTGGTCATCTGCAAATAATAGTTCATTTATGGTTATGTCGTCTTCTGTTTGGTCTATTTCATTTTGTTGATTTTATGCTGTCCTTATCAGTCCAGCTTCTCTACAGAAGTTATCGATATATGTTATAAATAGCAGCGGTGATAAGACGCAACCTTGCCGAACGCCAGATTTAATAACAAAGGGTTCAGAATGCTCCTCTATTGCTCTGATGATGCCACTTCCATTGTTGTACAGACTCTTACACAGATTTATTAGGTGATTGGTAACCCCATACTGTTTTAGGACTTCCCATAGTTTGTTCCTGTCCACTCTGTCGAATGCTTTTTCCTGGTCAACAAAACCAAGTAAAGGGTGTTATTAAATTCGATCGCTTTCTCTGAGAACTGTCTGAGGGCAATTGCGTCTGTGCATCCTCTGTTTTTCCTAAAGCCTTGTTGAAGTTCACTCAGCTGGGGCTCTATCATTGGTCTTAATCTCTTCTCTAAAATTTTACAAAATATATTTCCTGTATGGCTTAATAAGGAAATGCCTCTGTATTGTGTGCAGTCTCTTTTGCTGTGATTGTTTCACAAAAATAGGTTCAATACTGTAATACTTTCTTTCTCGCACTCAATGGCAATGACTTACGGCACAAGATGATTTTCAGTTTGTGAAATGCTGCTTCTGCTAGGCGTATTCTGCTTTAAATTTCTGTGATACATCTCCCATCAGTTTGTGGACATCATCTGTTATAACTGATCCCAGTGTGAGGAATAGATAAACAACAGTTACCTGGGTTGGTTGGCAACCCTAAGACAGTGGGTCAGTTACCGGTCAATTTATAGAAGTGCGCAACTCTGACAAATCGACTGGTAACTGACCCATTATTCCTACTCTTAAGGTTGCCAACCAACCCAGGTAACTGTTGCTTATATATTCCCTACACCAGGTTTATGTGTTGCAGTGTTGTTCCATTGATACTCATGTTACAGGATGCTTTCTGGTGGTCGTTTCTGTTTGGATATAGCCGTTGTGTCCATTTTCTTGATGTATGTATGTACAGGAATATATAACCCCCTTGTGTACATGAATATATACCTCCTTGTGTACAAGATTATATATTCCTTTGGGTATACAAATATATACCCCTTGTGTACACGAATATATAACCCCTTGTGACAAGAATATATACCCCGTTGTGTACACGAATATATACCCCTTGTGTACACGAATATATAACCCCTTGTGTACACGAATATATATATATACATCCCCTTGTGTACACGAATATATAACCTCTTGTGTACACGAATATATAACCCCTTGTGTACACGAATATTTTTCTTATCTTCATGACCAAGTGCCGAAAGACATAAAAAGATGGCGCTTCTACATGCGGTACCATCTTTAGTGCTTATAGCAGGTTTTTTTCTGTGCCATTTTTTTCAGTCTGTGCTTTTATTTCTATAAAAGTCCTTTCTAAGTCCTCTTAGGACAGTCCTAAATCCTCCGCCGGATCTATGGCTCATTGAAGTATGCCTAGTTTTTTTAATTAAAAAAAACAAGTATGGAATACATCATCTACTTAATATTAATTTTAAAAGAAGGCGAAGAAACCACGAAACAATTCAAGCATCTTTTATTTGTTCCTTCTGTTTTTTTTTATTTCTTTTTTTTTCGAAAGCAAAACAAAAAAAAAAATTGAAAGTTTCAAACCACAGATGACGACTTTTATGGTTTTTTTGTTAAACTATGTCACATTTCTGACGCATGCGCAAAGTGAAAGTCTAATCTGGATTACTTCCTGCGTCCTGGGCCATTGGGATCGGCGGCGTCTCTGCTAGCTGAAATAGAAATCAAAGAATAAGTTCAGTTGAGAATGTAAACGTATGGCCATCCCCACTCCCCCAACCCCACCTGACTAACAGGACGAGGGGGGAAGGTGAAAATGATTTTCTTCATTTACTTATTATCCTTTTAATAGATCTTACAAGTTTGATTCATGTCTTTTCATTTACAAAAAAAAAGTGAGTTCAACGTTAAAAGTACGCAAGTTCTAATTTACAAGTACACAAGTTTTAATTTACAAGTACGCAAGTTCTAATTTACAAGTACACAAGTTTTAATTTACAAGTACGCAAGTTTTAAATTATAAGTACGCAAGTTCTAATTTACAAATACGCAAGTTTTAATTTACAAATACACAAGTTCTAATGTACAAAAGATACACACTGTGGTTTATTTCAGATATTTTAATTTAGATTATAACCTAAGGGTATTATTAAAATAATAATAATAATAATGGGTATTATTAAAATAATAATAATAATAACAACAATAATCTGTGACGTTTATGTCCTCTTCTTCTTCTTTTTCTTCTTCTTTTTCTGTGTTTATTTTCGCATGCTCTTCTTTCTAAACAGGGGGTCGGGTTGCCTCCACTAATCCCGCTGTCAGCAGGAGGTCTTCATAGGAACCCAGAGTTTCTTCTCTGCGGCTTCTCTCTCGGGGGCAATACCTGGGCTCTGAAGTCTCTGTATAGAATGCAGGTCTGTAATATACATTCAGGAGTCTGGAGGCTGTTTAGACACAGGCTGTTGTCACTGTCTTTATCTTGTGGAGATGAGCATTTAGTTTGCAGTGTCTGGTTAGTAACTTGAAATCTGTGGTTTGTTGTTGTTTGTTTAGTCTTAGTATGGGGTCCCGTGGGTATGTGCTTTTTTGTTCTCTCCTTTCGGGTGTTTTGATATTTCTATTAAAGTGTTCTTCACTACGTTTATTTGTTTATACGGCAGAAAACTATCTGTTGTAGAGACCAAAACAGATCATCAAAGAAATATCCCAATCGCCAGACAAGCATTTCGGACCTGACACTCTGGAGGGGAAGGGGAATGGGGGCCCCTCTGGGTCATGACTCCCAGAGGTCTGCGAGTCGTCGGTTTATAACCGCTTCACGAGGTTGAAGATGTCGCTGGGATATTCACTCCTGTAACCTACCACGTGTCCCCCCCTGCTGTCTGCTCAGTGGTTTTCTATATGCTTTCTTATGTTAATGCAACCAAGTCCTTGACTCTGCTTGAGTAAAACTTCAGCGCTTGTGGCATTAAGATGGTGGAGGCTATAACTATTGCTTCCATTTCCAATATAAAATTATTCATGACAATCTCTACACTCCTTGTCCCATGGTAAACTGGCATCAAGTCGTAAATTAAGACAACATGATCTATAAACGACAGATACCCCTTCCTTATTTCGTGTAACAATGGTTTCAAATCATAAACGATACGTTAAAACACACACACATACATACATACACTCACACACACACACAGAAAATAGGGGGCGGGGAAGGGTGGGAGAGCATTACGTCTTAACCTCATTTCAAGTATCGAGTATCGTTATGAACTTCTCCGGGCAATAAACCCAGCAAATATTGATACTCAATACTCGATACTTGAAATCAAGAAAAGACTTTATGATCAGCCTGTACGTAAACAATATATATATCCATTTCTTGTCCTATGAATAAATCAAATCTAATCATAATACTGTATTTATGTAATCTCGGAGATTTGGTTCAGAAAGAAAGAAAACATTATCCACGTGGAAAAGCAGTATCGTTACCGACATCACTAGAGAAACTGTTAATGGAAAAGATCGATACAGGAAGCCACAAACAACATACAGAGATGAGAGCTCGGCACGTGTATTTGCCGCCATATTGCTAACAAACACGCTGGTAAATAAGTAAAAGTTTAGAAAACTCCAAGCACAAAGTAAACATCTTGCATAAAATGTTTTTAAAAAAAAACAATTCGCTGTTCTTTTTTTCTCTCTCCAAGAAAGAAATAAAACTACTGGCGGTATCGATTGATTAATTACGTTTGCTCGAGTAGCGAATCTACGTGCAAGTATATCAAAGATCACAACACGCACAAAAGCCGCATGATTAGCATCGATTTCGTGGTAATTAGATTTGTCCACCTATCTGACTACGAGGAATTTAATTACCCGCTTCTTTTGGCACTTGTTTGGTGAGCGTGACCAGAAAACTGCTCATCCTGCACGAATCCCCACTTGAGCGTAACACGGGGATGTTCCTAGTTGGAAATCTTAATGACTGAGTAGCTTGTACAAGTTTTAACTCATTCACGTAAGAAATCGGTTATCTTTTTTATTTCTTTTCGGAAAGCTTTGGAACAGTTTAAATTGCTACAAGTGATCAATTCTTCTCCTTCTGTGTTCGAGGTTGTTGGTCACATCGGATCTTGATCCCTGTCGAGGTGGCAACGCCCGCAGTTCTCTACAGACCCTGATAACAGCCCCAAAGCTTTTGCCCCTGGTTTGTGAACTCTGGCCATGTCTCTCGTCTCAGGTCCGCCATGGTTTGGGCACTCTTGAAGGATAAATTCTGGAGCCTGGACTCCACTGCCGCGTCTGTGTGAGATATTTTGAGTCCTTGTAGGTGGCTCAGTATCTGTAGTGGCCTGTCCGTAGGCGAAAGAGGATGGTTTGCTGATGTCTTTGTAGTTGGTGTATTGCATCTGGTTCGTTGTAGCATTTCAGTTGTTTCTTCCATTCCAGTAAGAAAAAAATGGAGATGGGGGTGTTTACATAAGATACACAGGTGGGGACAAACCAAAAAGGTCTTCGCGACGGGAAAGATTTCCTTCAACTACAGGGCAGAAACAATAGCCCTCCTCGAAGCCCTCAAAATACTTAAAACACGTGATCAATGATTGTGAGGTTTCATTTTCCATGATTTTAATCTACGGTAGAGGCAACAAGGATGTTATTTTTGGAGAAAGATGTAACAAAATCCTTGGGTGCACAAAAAGATAAAACTGTCCTTAAGGAAGTTTCAGAACAATGAAAACTAGTTAGTTATAAAAAAAAGACACAAAACAAAAGTTATTGGACATGCCATGAGAAGACAGAAGTTGGAGAAATTGGTAATGAGTGGACAATTCAAGGAGGAAAAGGAGGAGAGGAAGGCCACTAGAAAAAAAAAAGAAAAGAAAATCTCAGTGGACTGACCATGTGGCATGCAAAAAAGAAAACCCCAAAAGTTAAACGAAAAGTTTCAAAGAATGAACATGAGGGAAAAAGACCGAATTTGAAATGGAAACTCAGCAAAGTAAGCAGTATCCAAACAAAGGCAACAATTCCTCTGATATTCCTACACAATTTCTTAAAATCTCCCTCTTACGCCACGCTCTACTTCCTTGCCGCTTAAGCGACTCTAAATGTGGTGGGAAATAAGCCCAATTATTCGACACCGAAGCAACTGACACACAGATGGGTCTGCATCGAAAGAACGATCTGACCAGTCGTGGACACCCCTCATATTCTGGGGCTGATAGGTCTGTCTGTATATTCTTGATAAGGTTCATTCATTAGCTTAGTACTGGTTCCGTAAGGATTATTATGAGAATACGGTCGATGATGAATTATAGCAGAATTTCCTCTTTTAAAAGAGGATGTTTCCGAAATGGATAAAAAATATCATATAGAGAAATTAACAGCGTGAAAAGGTAAGGATGAGAGCAAGGAGTTATGAAACGTTTTATGAGCCCTACTCCAAAATCAACCTTCGATTGACGGGTAAAAAAAGAAAGTCTAAAGTAAATGTTAACAAATTGTTACATACAAATCTTACATTCATAATTGCTTTATTTTTTCCAGATAGTCACCCTCCCAGGAATTTAGGCACCTGCCGTACCACGGCCCCAGATTATATTTTGCATACAGAGTTTTAAAATACGACGCTACCAAGGGCATCCAGCTAGTTTTGTTGTTGTTTAATTTCATGTATGAGTTCCAAGTAGTAACTCAGTCTCTCTGCGACAGTTAACAACAGACTAGTCCTGGAAATCTGAGAATCTGAGAAAACTCAGTAGAAAGATCTGAAACTGCCGTTTTTCACGTACTTAAACGAGTTCATCAGTCATAATTAGACATAATCAGTCATAATTAGTCATAATTGAGTGTCGTCCTCGTCCTCCTCTCCTCGTGCACATCTTTGCCGCCATCTCTGAGTTTCTTGCACCAAATCCTCACAGAACTATGACAGATAACGTTATCACCGTACCCACGACACAGTCAGCAGTGAATCTCGCAGGGCTATGTCTTTCATCTTGCAGAAAACGAATCACATCACTGACCTCACAGCTGGCGGGAATGGCGAACACTGGGCCCATGTTTACTCGGTTGCTACTCGTCCACAACTGAACAAAATATACTGTGGGTTAACATTTAGCGAGATAACATTGTACTAGTTGTTAATGAAATGCGTCGTGTCGCAATGGCAATCGGTTTAGTTTTGCCAATCGAAGGTTGATTTTGGAATTACTTATGTATTCATGAGAGATAAAAAAGAAAAAGAAGGCGCATAATGACAAGAAGGAGCCAAGATGACACACTCTGGACAGCCGGGGAAACAAAACTAGACGAAACTCTGACCTTCCTCCCAGCGATAATTTGACAATTGCTTAATAAAATTCACTTTATCAGTCTAGGGAGTCGCTGGGTTTCTGACTGAAAGGTCATCTTGATGTTTTCTTCCACATGCACATTCATTCACTTCTATTTCCAAAGTCCAGTAAACAAAAACAAACCAGCAAATGTGTGTACTTTCCACACCCATCTTTTTCTTCTTTCTTCTTACGCATTTAGTGATAATGCGTGGTACCCTGATTTTTGCGATACGCCTTCTGGCTGGTTACCTCCGACTTCCGCACCTTTTCTTGCTAGGGCAGACTGTGGTCTTGCTCGGACTGCCATGTGATGTAGGCTGGCCTGGCCAAAACTTTGTTTCCCAGCCTGTGCTGGCTGTACTTAAGCCCCTTCTCCACGCCAGCCCCAACGGCTTTGAGACAGTTCCACAGAGACACTCTGACTTTGGGATGAGGAATCCAATGAGTGCTTCACTGATGTCCATTCCCCGCCATCTATAGTCTGCGCCTTTGTTTTGTTTACCTCATTCTGAAGACCCATAGGCTTGTCATGTCCTGGATTCATTGGTTTCACATAGAGACTTTCCTTATCTCCGTCGACGATCTCCATGTCCCCTCCGTCCACCAACCTGACACAACATTTTACAAAAATAACACTCACAATTAGTGTTGACTGCTACAGGTTTCTGGGCTACAGAAGTAGGTCAGAGTTTTTACGCACTCAGATCTATGTTCCCTGTCTGACAAAGACTATGTTAAGATAAGTGTGTTCTTAACACAGTTGTTCACAGGGGGTACTCCGTTATATATCTTTGAAAGTTCCTTGAAAATTCTGACAAAGACAGTGAGCACAATCTAGAACTACTCTCTCTCTCTCTATCGTTTCCATCAATTTCTGATCTTTTTCTTAGTCCACGCTTTCCTATGTCAGGCAGTCATGTTCGCGGGGAATTAATTCTAATGTAGATAAATGAACGTAGATTTTTTTTAGGTAAGTAGATGTGTCCACTCTGCTAGGTTTGTCAAGCCATGGTTGGTCAAGACCCTGTACTGTAGCACCTACTGGTAATAGGATATGTCATGGAACTTGGTTTACGAGCCAGGAATCGGCACGGTGCAGGCTGTGGTCCAGCTTTCACAGCTTGCTGGGAGGGCACAGAATAATCTTCTTGTGTATGCTGCTTGTGCTGTTCCGTCTTCTTGGAGCTGTTAGTAATATTTTCTGAACAGCCGAAGACGTTGGAACATGACATCCGACTGGGAGTTGGGGCTACGGTGGCTAGCTTCGAAGATCTAGAGTAGGTCCAAACTGAAAACCTATCAGCACATTCCACGTTCATAAGGACCAGGTCGAGCCTTGTCCCGATAGTCAAGGTGGGAGTGTTTACCAGGAGCACCAACTCAGAGAGATGAGGCCGGGTCATTACCAGCGCTTGTTCGTAGATTCTAAGAGACTTGCAGTCACTCAGACACAGTCGTAAATGATCATCTACTTGTACGTCAGAAAAAAAACATCAGCTACATTTATTGAGAAACCACAGATAAGACATCGGATTGGTCGACTTCTTAAAGCCATCATCATCATCATCCGGTGAAATAACACATTACAAGAACATTTGAAACACGAATGCATATATTCTGGTATTTTTATATTAAGAATCTACTTGCCTTAATGAATTAGCGTGAGTTTCTTGATCTCTCCAATTTTGTCCAAGAATTTTACCAGTGGAAATCGTATTTTATTTAGTTTTTCTGAAGTTTTTATTTTCATACATTATTCATATAACCACCGAATTCTCTATATTTTCCACTTCATAATCTGTAAGTCGTCTTTAGATACCAACAACTCTACACTCTCTACTTTCCGTCCCTTCGTACCCTAGCATGAATCCAGATTTCTAATCCAGTAAGATAAAGGTTGGTCACGTGATGAGAAAAAACAGTCAGAGAATCCCAAAACAAGCTATAAAGTGGAAGACAACAGGCCAAAGAAAAAGAGGCAATCCGCGTGAAACTCTAAAGAGGACATTATTAAGAGAGGCCAAATTAACAGGCATAAAATCCTTTGATGAGGTTGAAAGGCTCGCCGAAGCCAAGAAAAATTGCGAACTACCTTGCGAGCCCTATGTGACGTTTAACGGCACGGGAAGGATATAAGATATAAGAAGAAGAAGGTAAAGGTAAATGTAAAATTCCCATTTCCATGGCATTAAGGCATATTAGGGATACGATGTTGGGCCCGTATTTCCATGACCTTCGGCACATGACACTGTGATGTGGTCAGTATCACGCCTGGCCGCTTTACCTTCCATGATTTCTCTTTTACCAATTTTTAGAGGTTGGGTCAAGCCCGGGGCTGTGTGTGTGTTTTTTTTTTAATGTGTGTCAGAAAAAATCCCACTTCTGGGACTGAACAAGCAGCGCGAAGAAAATTCATCAAAATCTTGGCAGATCTAATCCTCCACACTGACTATAGTTAAAAGCAATGAGACGTTTTAAAAGGGCCTTTACTGAGAATGTGCTACAAGAACTGAAGCAATTTGAAAGTAGCTGTGGTGAGGAATGACATTTTGTTGTATTTGTTCTGGAAACTTGTGAATAAATCTCAAAAGATCTCTATAGAAGCAAGCAGTATCCTATCCCCCCCCATCTCCTTCCTCCTTATTCATGCTTTCATTTGAGATGTATTATAAGCAGGCAACTGATATATAAGTTAATAATATGATACCTTTCGTGCTCCAACACCAAGTAAGATATTATACCGACCCTCATCCTGCACATGATACAGCCAACGTATGGATGCTAATCAGTGATATGATATTCTCAGCTTTCAGTGCAGTTTTCCCTAGCACAGTATGTTAGGTACCCAATTTTCTACAGCTAGGTCTAGAAGAGCATAGTGGCAGCAAGAATCGAGCGCTCACATAAGACCTGTTCACTACTGATTCAGCTAGTTTCAGTTTCAAACACCTACCGCGAATCATTATATAATTTAATCCTACCACGAATCATTATATAATCTAATCCTACACGAATCATTATACAACCTAATAATTAAGTTTATTTTTACTTGAGAACATGCTGTATAAACTTTTTTTAAAAACTCGGTGAAAGATTTCTATGAGCAGTCCATGCTTCTGTCTGCATCAATATTTTAGATATATTTCTTATTGACTATAGCAGTGGTTATAACTTTTTTTCCCACGGATCCAAGATTTAGAACCACTGCCCCAGAACATGTCTGGAACGTAGCGGCATGTGGCACCTGAGAACAAAAAAACCATAATGGTGTGTCGAAATTCAGCATTCTTCTGTGTCTAAATTCAACGTTCTTCTGTGTCTAAATTCAACGTTCTTCTGTGTCTAAATTCAGCGTTCTTCTGTGTCTAAATTCAGCGTTCTTCTGTGTTTAAATTCAGCATTCTTCTGTGTCTACATTCAGCGTTCTTCTGTGTCTAAATTCAGCATTCTTCTGTGTCTAAATTCAGCGTTCTCCTGTCTAAATTCAGCATTCTTAATTGTTTAAAAAATAATATAAAAGAAGAGGTTCAGCTGGACCAGCCTTTGTTATTATTTGGGGAGTTAGGGGAGATACGAATTTTATGGTTCTTCAGGATTTGTCTTGTCTTGCCTCCTTCCTCTTATCTTTCAATGTTGAGGGGACAAATCACTGTCTTGATGGGGCTCGGTAATGTGCTTCATATATCTGGATATTTCATCATCATCATCATCATCATCATCATCACCACAACCACCACCACCATCATCATCATCATCATCATTGCCTCCCTTGAGAGAGCATAGGCCACGGATAAAGGATGGCCATTCATCCCTGTTCTTGGAATTATTCTCTGCTTCCTTCCGTGTGTAACCTCTGTCTCTGGACACTGTCATCATTTCTCTTTTCCAAGTAAATCTAGGTCTTCCTCATTTTCTGTTTCCTTGAGGATTCCATGTCAGTGCCTATCTTGCTATGCTGGTGTCAGGTTTGTTTCCTCAGAGTTTGGCCAACCCATCTCCACTTCATTGACGTGATTTGTAGGCTCATAGGTTCTTGTCATGCCCTTTCCCAGACCTCCTCGTTCCTGATCTTGTCCTGTCATTTAAATGTTTAAAATCCTCCTCAAGCAGTAGTTTATGAACGTTTGTATCCTCTGTTGTATTGTCTTGGTCATAACTCATGACTCCGAACCATATAGAAGGACAGTATTTATGTTTGTATTGACAAGTCTAAGTTTGGTTCTTGTTTTGATAATAAACTAGATATTTAAGGTTCCTATAACTTGCTGATTTCAGCAGTGAAACTCTGAAGAGGATATTGTTAAGAGAGGCCAAATTAACAGGCATAAAATCCCTTGATGAGGTTCAAAGACTCGCCAAAGACAGGAAAAATTGGCGAACTACTTTGCGAGCCCTGTGTGACGTTTAACGGCACGGGAAGGATAAAAGATATAAGATAACTTGCTCCCTCCATCTGCTTCCTAGCCGGTCTCTTTCTCTGTTGTATACAAATCCTAGTGTGAATATTTTTTTATGTCTGCTATCTGCTACAGTGCTTGGCGGGTATCTGAGTGGCGAAATGGTTAGTATACTGGTCTCTCGTGGCGAAGGTCGGGGGTTCGAATCCGGCCGAAAATGTCCCAGTCACCCACCTGTAGAAATGGGTACCCGACTTCTTCTGGAGTTGGGGAAGGAAAGGCGGCCAGGCGTGATACTGACCATCTCACCCTCTAGTTTGCTGACAGGTCAAGGAAAATATGGGCACTAACACTATATCCCTATGTGCCTCCAAGGCATGACAGGGTTACCTTTAAATTACAGTGCTTGGCACTGGTTACGTAATATGACCAAACCGTTTGATTTGTTGTTTCTGAATGTAGTGTAATACTGGTGTTAATCCGACCTTTGTTTTGCTTTGATGATCTGCAAATGGATGCATCAGCAGCAGGCCATCTTGCTTACAACCGAGAGGTCTACAGGAGAGCTGTTTTTGGGGGGGGGGAGTTCTGCAAGGGACATGCGGATGACTCACTCACTCACTCACTCCAACCTTTGCCCTGGTGGCGTTATTTCTTATTTGGTCTCTTCCTGTTGCACTTAATTTTCTCCTAAAACATCTCATTTTTGTCGTGATGATTTTCCTTTTGTGCTTGGCTGTGAGTTTCCATATTTGACACTGACAGTAAAGAGTTGAGAGGAAAAGTGTGCTGTACAGTGGTCTTTTTGTTTCGGTTAATGATGTATTTGTTTTTCAGCAGAACTGTCATTTGCCCAGTGACCTGATTCGCTTTACTGCATCTGTTCTCAATCAGTTTTCCCTGATATTATCCTACCTAGGTATTTTGACACGAAAATAAATCAAAGTTTCAGGATATGAAATGTTGTTTGAAGGATATTTTTTTTCAGAAACCCTAATTTTATTTATTTATTGCAATAGCTTTGTGGAGAATGGTTCGACAAGGGAATGATGGCACGGCGGTGGTTTCCCTTTACCTTCCGCTCGATTTCTATTCGGTTTTCTCCGCTAGCCTCTGTCTAAAGAGACTGACCCCACAAGACAGCTGAATACAAGCTGTTTTGGTCTGCTGCTATTTATTCAGATATTCACAGATGACCTATATATCCAGAGGCCGCTCCACCATTCTTGAACATGTCATGAGAAGACGGAACTTAGTAATGAGTGGAAAATTGCAGAAAAAAGGAATAGAAGAAGGTCAAAAGATAAATATCTCAGTGTTTTGACCAAGTTCCATGGATAAAGAAAAGTATCCGAACTAATCAGAAGCACCAGGGACCGCACAAGATTGAGAAGCATGATCGCTCATACCCTTTATTTTATCGCGAGTTCGCCTTCTCCATATTCCAGTCTCGATGCAGGCCATGTATTCACACAAGGAACACAACATATTTCACAGTGTTAAAAATCAAATCACCTTTGCATAAAGCGGGATTTAGTTTAGCCTAACATTCTGTTCATTTGTTTTCAAGTTTTGTATGTTGCTACAACCCAAGGCGTGTCGAGTATCTTCACTTACCGTCGTAGGCGGTGAGAAAGTTCTTCAGAGCACTGTGTCTGGACAGAAATCCTGCGTCCATCTGAGTTCTTCTTTCTCTGAAATGTAACAACAACAAAAATTGTGATGTCACTGACGCCAATGTCATGTTGCTGACGCCAAAAAGTTAATACTTATTCATCAGTCGCCCTGTTGGTACGCCATTAGCAGTCATGCTTCACTGGATTTTTAGGCGTCCACTGTTCGTTTAATGAGATAAGTTGTCTTTCTGTTCCGGTGCCACTTAATCAGATCTTTAAGGTTTCTTTTATTAGTCTAACCTCTGCTTCTTTTTCCCCATTAAGTTTTACAGCTGCAGTTACATAATGTAACTCGGGTCTTCTTGTAACGTGTCCAAATATCGGTGACTATCTTTTCCGTATCGTTACATATATTTTTAAAAAATATTTTCCCTATTTCAGAGAACTTCTTTTATTTTTCTGGTCATATATATATATAAATGCATGCAACTAGATTAACAATAATTCCTTAAAGAACAGCTTTAATAAATTAAATACTAAATGAAAATAATAAATAAACCTGTCGTACTAAATGAAAATACTACAAGACAAGAGCATATGGCAGAAATATTTTAGTTTTTTTGGTCAGAGCTTGGGAAGTTAATGGGTTAAACGTGAAATGCAACTCATGGACTGGAAGCTGGAAAAAAATGTAAAAAAAAAAAAAGAATGCCAGTCTGAGGCTCTTGAAGGGATGCTGAACAGAATAAAAGGGGGTGGGGGATGTGGGTATATTTCAGTGACAGAAGAGAATATATCTCTGTAGTCAATGTACTCACATCTGAAAAATTAGAAATAAAAAATTGACGATTTTTAATTGTTTCTAATGAAGGAATATAATACAGAAAGGGACACTGGGGGAAAAAAGCGCGGAAAGAAAAGATGGAAAGTAATACATCGAGATAAGATAGACAGGCTATGCCAAGAGGTGGACAGACAACGTCAAGAGGTTGACAGACAATGCGAAGAGGTTGACAGACAGCGTCAAGAGGTGGACAGACAACATCATGAGGTGGACAGACAATGCAAAGAGGTTGATAGACAGCGTCAAGAGGTTGACAGACAGCATCATGAGGTGGACAGACAACGTCAAGAGGTTGACAGGCTATGCGAAGAGGTTGACAGACAATGCGAAGAGGTTGACAGACAGCGTCAAGAGGTGGACAGACAACGTCAAGAGGTGGACAGACAACATCAAGAGGTGGACAGACACCGCGAAGAGGTTGACAGACAACGTCAAGAGATGGACAGATAGCGTCAAGAGACGGACAGATTACGTTAAGAGATTGGCTGATAACGCCAAGAAATGTTCAGACAACGTCAAGAGACAGAAATAAAACAGTATGGCCAAGTGCACCATGAAAGTAGAACGCGAGAAACCCGGAGATCAACCAGCAGAGAATCTTTCCACTGGAAAATGAGCTGGGATCGGTAAAGAATGATGAAAATAATGCAGAAGGCAACGCTCAAAGATGTGCCAGAAATAATAATTACAAGGAGAAACACAGGAAGGTCAAATGAAGAGAGAAAAAAAAAATAACACCAAACCTTTAAAAATAAAGTATAAATATTACATTCAATGTAACTATGAAAAAAATAACATCAAAACTAAGCATATAAATATATATATATATTATATATATATAATTTTTAGCCACTGGGCGTTTACAGACAATAACAACAACAACAACATTGACTGTTAACATTATCGTTATAACCATCTCTCTAACATCTGTTTTCATTAATATTATTATTCCCATTATTCTTCTTAACATATCGTCATCACCCTTTCGGCCACAGATCTTTATTTATAATAATGTAAATATAATAATATTAATGAAAACAGATGTTAGAGAGATGGTTATAACGATAATGTTAACAGTCAATGTTGTTGCTGTTGTTGTTATTGTCTGTAAACGCCCAGTGGCTAAAAATTGTTATCGTTGGATGTTACAAATAAAATATGTGTGTGTGATAGCATTAATTTCAATGTCACAAGATGGAGGTGGTGGAGCCAAGAGAAGATGAGGACGGTGATGCCGGGGGTGGAAGTACCTTCTGTAGTCATCGATGAAGCTAAGCAGCCAGGGCGCTAGTCTCTCTCTGTAAACTTCAGCCGAGTAAGAGTCAAGGTCACTGTCAGGGGGAGACAAACTTATAAGATGAATGACAAAATATCGTGTGCTATAATTTACTTATACACAACACGTTATTAAGATTACAGAAAACGTAAGCAGTGAGATAATGAGATAAGACAGACAGCGTGAGAAAAGAAGACAGCGTGAGAAAGGCACACAAAATAACACAGAGATACAGATAACGTATAGGTGTGGTAAAAAAAAGTAAAGGTAACCCTGTCATGCCTTAGAGCAACATAGGGATATGGTGTTAGTGCCCATATTTTCCTTGACCTGTCAGCACACTAGAAGGTGATATGGTCAGTATCATGTCTGGCTGCCTTTCCTTCCCCAGCTCCATAAGAAGTCGGGTACTCATTTCTACAGCTGGGTGACTGGGGTGCCGCCGGCCAGATTCGAACCCCCGACCTTCGCCATGAGAGACCAGTGCACTAACCACTTCGCCACTCAGACACCCAACGTATAGGTGTTAATACAGACAAATACAGACAAAATACGGACAATAATACAAATAATAATACTTAATACAGACAAAAGGAATATACATACATGTAGGAAGCATCTCAAATTTGGCGAATATTATTATTATTCCTATGGACAGCACGACTTTGGTGCCACAACGGCAGTCATGTAGCCTGCAGTCATCACCACGTACCCCTCCCACCTTCATTTCAGTCCATTTTCTTTTAACTCCAAAGCTTTGGATCATTCATTAATTCATTAGCATGTCCTTTGCGGAACTTAGCCTCATCAGCAGCTCTTTCGTAGGCCTCTCGGTTGCAAATCAAGGTGCCCAGCTGCTGATGCATTCATTCGCAACTTTGGATCATCACACTCGTAAAACTCATTCATTCGTAAAATGCCCCGCTGACAGACGACAGACGTCGGCGATCAGGCTTCCTCATGATGTATTTGTCTTGCTCTTTCTGATCTGAACGGCTACTTTTCTTTTTCTGTGCCATCTGGTCAGTCTGTCCCGCTATTGTTCCCTCTTTATTTTTTGTCCTTTGGATTTTCCGGTGATTTAAACATCTTTATCACCGCCATCTGGCCTAAGACTGTGAATTTGTTGCTGTCCTGCAAGATGCCACAGGGCGTTCTGAGCGGTGATAGCTTAGACGATGGCCAACCAAGGACATGGATGGATGGATAGATGGATGGATGGATGGATGGATGGATGGATGGATGGATGGATGGATGGATGGACCACAGCCCATACTTTTCCTAATTGTACGACTTCTACAGGATGTCTGGTCACGTGAGCGGTTGTGTTGTTGCTCGACTGAAAGACCGGATTATCATTAGTTTGTGCCCTGTTCTTTATACTTTCTTCCTTATATATCCCAGTATGATGAGACTGGATGTCACTCAAATGTCATCCAAAACGTCCGCCACGAAAAAGTGTCATGTTTTTTTCCCCCCACTGCCACGAGTTTCATCTACTCATTTAACAGAAAAATGCAGCCATGCGTAACGGTCTTCGATTAAAGCCAAAGACAATGAAATGAGAATACTACCGGCGCCTGGCAAGCCGCGAGATTTCGCAAAGTCTTGGCCAGGCTGGACATAATGAACGAAAGAATTTCAATTATTTAACATCACTTCGTAAGATTTCTTGTTCGTTCGCAATATTTTCCAGTTCGTCTGGTTTACTTTGAATGCAAAAAAAAAAAAACCCAAAAAAAACAAAGGATGAAGATTATTTTTAAAAGTTCGTGTCCCTACTTACACGACAGAAAGAACAACGTATAATAAATAAGAGAGGAAAATAAGAAGAGCTCTCAGTGTACAAGTACCAGAACAAAGGATTTTAAAGTTAAAAAGCCGACGAAGAAAAGGATACAGTGGGTTTACCAGAATCTATGACAAAGTGTGTTGACTAGAATCTATGACAAAGGGTGTTGACCAGAATCTATGACAAAGGGTGTTGACCAGAATATATGACAAAAGTGTGTTGACCAGAATATATGACAAAGTGTTGACCAAAATCTGTGACAAAGTGTACGGACCAGAATCTATGACAAAAGTGTGTTGACTAGAATCTGTGACAAAGTGTGTTGACCAGAATCTATGACAAAGTGTTGACCAGAATCTATGACAAAGGGTGTTGACCAGAATATATGACAAAAGTTGTTGACTAGAATCTATGACAAAGTGTGTTGACCAGAATATATGGCAAAAGTGTGTTGACCAGAATATATGACAAAGTGTTGACCAAAATCTGTGACAAAGTGTACTGACCAGAATCTATGACAAAGTGTGTTGACTAGAATCTGTGACAAAGTGTGTTGACCAGAATCTATGACAAAGTGTTGACCAGAATCTATGACAAAGTGTTGACCAGAATCTATGACAAAGGGTGTTGACCAGAATATATGACAAAGTGTGTTGCCCAGAAGTTGACCAGAATATATGACAAAATGTGTTGACCAGAAGTTGGCCAGAATATTGATAAAGTGTGTTGACCAGAATCTATGACAAAGCGTGCTGACCAGAATCTATGACAAAGCGTAACTTGAAACCTAGCACGATAGTAGAAATGAATTTAAGTACCTAAAGATACAAATACGCAGGTGGATTTTTAACAGAAGGCGCAACATGATCTCAGAAACGACATTTTCCAAAGTGCAAGATGCTGTACCAAGACACACGCATGTCTAACCTAGAAATGACTGTCAAATCATTAACAAAACACATCAACGGCTTTCTGCAGGCGGGGATACGCAACGCAAAATTTTGAAACTGGAGACAGAAAAGGGTTTTTTTAAGTAAATCTATCCTCTATCTCTCTCTATCTCTCTCTCTCTCTCTCTCTCTCTCTCTCTGAACCTTTAGGTGTCAAGGACACACGGAGGCTTCTTCAAGGGTTTTCCCCACAAACACCTTTATTTCGTCTCCCCTACGCTTATGTCCAAATGAGCCCTCTATTGCTCAACAACCTCTCTGTTGTTCATCTCCATGTCTGCTTTGGTCTACGCCTGATCCTTTTCTCCCCTGGTGTCCATCTCAGAGCCACTTTTGGCAAAGAGTCACCAGTCCCGTTCTCCCCCCCCCCCCCCAGAGCACGTGCCCCTACCATCACTGCGTCTTTCCTCAATAATGGAAGCCAGTAGCTTCATCTGCCTTTCTGCCAGCAATGCGTTATTTCTTATGGTGATAACAAGAAATATACGAACAGAAATGCGTGTAGATGCACATGGCAAAAAAATCCTACGTTAAACCTCAGTGTCTGAAAGACACTGAAAATCTTTATGCAGAAGAGTCGATTTAGCACGTTTTATACACATGGAAGTAGAAAGAATATGAGGAATATACACACGAAGAATGCGATACACGAAATGATAAAAAATGAGGAAGTAGCTGAAACAATGAAGTTAAAATTCTAAAGAACAAAGTATTGCTTTAGCTAAACGAAGGGACATCGATAAGACTGGTTTACAAATTATCCTCCCGTTTACTTCTCAGTTTGTCAGTCATTTGCATGTCCCTTGCGGAACTTTGCCTTCCTAACAGCTCTCTTGTAGGCCTCTCCGTTGTAAGCAAGACGCCCTGCTGCTGCTGCATCCATTTGCAGATTATCAACTATGTCGTGCAGCCATCTTCGCCTTGGTCTTCCTCTCTTTCATTTTTCCTCTTTTTCTTATTACGTATCCTTCCAAGACGGTCTTCTCTAAATTCTCATGACGTTTAATATGTCCAAAATGTTTAAGTTTTCTCTATTTAATCCTCTTTACTGGCCAACCTTCTTAAATAATAAGTTCTTGTAGTATGGATATTTCTTCGTCTTTTAATGTCCTTTCAATAGAAAATTCTGATATTACTTCTTTTCCAGTAAGACATTATCCACGCATTGTCTCTCTAGATAATCGTGCAGAAGATGTACCGAATGCTAACTGTTATGTATTCGGCTAATATGAGTATTTTATTTTCGCGGTGGCTAAATACAGGGAGTCCAAAGGCTAGCTGAGAGTCCGCACACAAACCGACAGAAAGCAACGGGAAACCACTGTTGTAGCTCCCAAGAACAGTTATGCTTATTCAAGGTAACAGATTTGTCATGAACGACGTTAATGGATGTTCCTCTGTAACAACCTCGTCCGGTAGGCAGCTCACGAGCCACAGGTGAGGCCAGATCGTCATCAAACTACTGGTGGCAAAACTAGCAAGTTCGAAATAGCAACATGGAATGTTAGAACTTTATTACAGGCTGGAAAATTAGAAAACGTAAAGAGGGAAATGGAATGGATGAAGATCAACATATTAGGAATGAGTGAAGTTAGATGGACAGGTGCAGGGAAGATAAACTCTGATAAATATACAATAATATACTCAGGAAGTGAGAAACACGAACAAGGAGTAGGAATAATATTTGACGCAAGGACAATTGTAGGATATTTGAACATCTCGGACCGAGTCCTGCTAGCCCAACTGAAAGGACGACCAATAAACATAAATATTATACAAGTGTACGCTTCAACATCTGAAAGTTCTGAAGAAGATGTACAGCTATTTTATAATGACAGAGAGACAGCCCTAAAACACACAAAGTCACATGAAGTTACTATAATGATGGGAGATTTTAATGCCAGAGTTGGTAAAGGAAGAACTTCAGACTTCATTGGTGACTATGGACTGGAGGAGAGGAATGACAGAGGTAGTAAATTAATTGAATGGGCGAGAATACATAGCATGTTTGTAGGAAACACCTGGTTTAAACAACATCCCCGAAGACTGGCAACGTGGTGCAGCCCAGACAAAAAAGACTTTTAACCAGATAGACTACATATTAATCAACAAACGATTCCGGAATGCATTACTGACAACAAAAACCATACCAGGAGCCGATTGCAATAGTGACCATGACCCACTCTGTGGAAAAATTAGAATAAAGCTAAAGAAAGCATGCAGAAATGTGAGAAACATCAAACTGTATACAGAACTCCTTAAAAATGACCAAGAACTGCGAGAACAATACAAAGTTATTGTAACAAACAGATACAATGCAATAGCAAAGATAAATAGTATAGATGAACAATGGGCAATGTTAAGAGATTCTATCCACCAAACTGTTAAGGAGATAATACCACCAAAAAAAGAAACCCTTAAAAATAAATGAATGACAGACGACATCTTAGGACTGATGGACAAGAGGAGGAGGAGTAAAAATAATGAGGAAAAATATAGCAAGATAAATAAAGAAATAAGACGCAAATGCAGAGAAGCAAAGGAAGTGTGGTTAAATGAACAGTGCAAACAAATAGAGGACTCTCTGTTTTGTCGTATATTTATAAATTCAACAATTCAGTTTTCTCTATATCTTTTCTGACTGATGTCTAAATATATTAGAATGTTACTTTTCGAATTTCGTGTCGAATAAAAATCTCGAATTTTGTCATTCGCTCACACACGAAATGGAATTGAACTCCTGTCCATGTTTCCATGGTCACTATGAAGGTCAGTATATCCTTGATTCCTGTCCATGTTTCCATGGTCACTATGAAGATCAGTACATCCTTGATTCCTGTCCATGTTTCCCTGGTCACTTTGAAGGTCAGTATATCCTTGATTCCTGTCCATGTTTCCATTGTCACTTTGAAGGTCAGTACATCCTTGATTCCTGTCCATGTTTCCCTGGTCACTTTGAAGGTCAGTACATCCTTGATTCCTGTCCATGTTTCCCTGGTCACTTTGAAGGTCAGTACATCTATTGATGAGCTATTTTGAAAGCAAAATGATTTCATTAATACGCTTTCACAGTTCTTGACGTGCCTTCTACTTGGATGCTTGACTTTTTGAAAGAGGAGTTTTAACATGTGGCTTTCAAAATATAGCCACATCAAAGTCAGGAAAATAGAATAAAAGTACGTAAAGAAAATAAAGAGTAAAATCGTAAGCAAGATAAAGAGAAAAATCATAAAGAAAACAGAGAGTAAAATAATAAAGAACACAGGGAGTAAAATCATAAATAGCACAGAGAGTAAAATTATTTAAAAAAACAGAGAGTAAGATCATAAATAACGCAGGGAGTAAAATCATAAAGAAAACAGATAGTAAAATTATAAATAACACAGAGAGTAAAATCATAAAGAACACAGAGAGTCAAAGCATAAAGAAAACAGATAGCAAAATCATGAAGAAAATAAAGAATTAAATCATAAAGAAAATAAAGAGTAAAATGAACAACAAAGACCACAGAACGACAAGAATGTAAACTGAATTATGAGAGCAAGTAAAGAAGAAGTAAAAGTATAGCCAAAAAAAAAATAATAATAATAAATCTGGTTAAATCAAAGAACATGAAATATTAAGTAAAAAAGTGATGACATCTGGAGAATGATGGTGCTAACAGGGAAAACATAGTAATTTAGACAGCATCATTTCATATAAAACAATTTTTCAATGTAAACAAAAAATTCGATAACAAAGAAATATATGTTTTTAAAAACCCTACACATCATACACCATTAGTTTCAATGGCACGAAACTGTTTGTTTCGTAGTGCGGGTCACACTTTTTAAAAATTTGTCAATAGCAGGAAAGAAATGACACAGTGGCAGCTTAATATCGGATTACCAGCTCCGGCCTCCAGCCCCTTTATCCATTCTGTAGTTTCAGACTGTGAAATACAACATAACTCTGACAACTTTATACGCTAAATGACATTATTTTTATAGCTATCTTCTGGCTAAATAAGTAAGTGTAGACCAGAGGAGACAAGAACAACAGAGAGGATGTTGAGCAATAGAGGACTCACCTGGGCAAGAGCGGAAAAAAAGGGCAAAGGATAGAGGCGTATATGGAAAACCCTTGTGGAAGTCCCAAGTGCATTGGGGACTTAAGGCTCAGAGAGATTTCCTGACTAGCATTTAGCTACATAGATTAATTAGAATATGTTTTAGTGCGCGATCGAGAAACAGATATTATATGCACATCTGTGTAGGTATATATATATATATATATATGAAATAGCACCTTGTTGGCAAAAGTGCAGATGAAGCCACCGACAGCAATTATTGAGGAAAGACGCTGGCGATGGTTGGGACATGTGCTCCGAATGACTGACAACTCACTACCAAAAATAGCACTAAGATGGACACCGCAGGGGGACAGAAGTAAGGGTAGACCAAAAAGAGACATGGAGAAGAACAACAGAAAGGATGTTGAGCAATAGAGGGCTCACCTGGGCAAGAGCAGAAAAAAAGGCAAAGGACAGGCATTTGTGGAAAACCCTTGCGGAAGCCCCATGTGCTCTGGACACTTAAGGTTCACAGAGAGAGAGAGAGAGAGAGAGAGAGAGAGAGAGAGAGAGATACAAAGACGTCAGATAGTTTTGTCCCCTAGGCAAGATTAGCTAAAGAAAAACAAGTTAAATCCCCGTTTTCGTGCCATTAAGGCATATAGGGGATACGATGCTTCCAAAGCCATCGGCACGTGAAAGTATGTTGTAGTCTGGACCAGGCCTAGCTGCATTTACCTTCCTAGATTTTTTTGGTAGCCATTTTTAGACGCTGGGTGGACCCCCGAAGCTTTTTTGGTGTGGTAATACTGGAAAAAAAGGTCCACATTGCCGGGACTTGAGCCCGGTACCACCGGGTTAGTTGACCAAGCGTCTAACCACGTGGCCAGGTAGGAAAGGCTAAATAAGCTTCGTAAAGCTTCGAAAGACGGTGTTTTCCCCTCTCTGATGTTTGTGCCCAGCGGTTCCAGTGTTCTCCTTTTACTAGTAGCAGTTGGTCATAGGTCTTCTGTTAGCTCCACATGAGTGCTGCAACTCGATGAAAGAGTGAGAAGAAGATAGAAACTAAGAACATGCTGGAATTTATGACACGAATCCTGAGATAGAACAGAAACCAAGAACATGCCGGAATTTATGACAGGAATCCTGAGATGGAACAGAAAGCAAGAACATGGAAGAATTTATGACACGAATCCTGAGATAAAACAAAGAACATGAGGAAAAAAAGAGTGAGAGAAAAAAGAAGACAGAGGTTAGCAATGTGCCTGACCACTAGATGAGGAAAAAGTACAGTGCTTTTCGAGAAAAGAAAAAAAAAATATTCCAAACTCTAAAATCAAAGACATGCAAAATGTGACAAAGCGAGGGAAACCAAAGTTACGAATGGTCAGAAACTTTTCATCTCTGTCTTAAAGGACGTGCCAATGATGATGCCAGATCTGATGTATGTGGTCTACTTAGAACAAACAAATAAAACACATAATGTTCGTCCTAGACGATGTTTCAGTGAATCGAACACTCGTACGTTTTCACACTCGTATGTTGTGTGATACCAACAGAAGTGATTGTGGAGGCCTGTGTTAAAGCACAATTTTCTCTTACCTTGTTGGCGAGGCTTGTACGAGTACCATCACAAGGACCAGTACCGAGAGCGTTGTTAACAGAATCTCTGTGAACTTCATCTTATAAAGCTGCAACACACAGAGCATCAGACAGTTGTAGTTAGAACACAGTCATCTGTTTGATACGAAGACATTAAATGACACGGACTTTTGTACATGAACGATGAACGGGACGGGGCAATTTACAACGAGAGCATACATCAGCAGCTAAACAAAATAACTAATTAACCTTCATCATTAATCTTAGAAAAATTCCACAGAAACTAGAGAAGAATCAGCGCAGATTAAACAAAAGCCATCAAAGGAAAACGAAAATAGATTCATAAGAATTTAATGTAAAACTATACAAAGCTTTTTAAAAAAACGCAACAATAGAACAAAGCAATGCTTGGTATCACATGACACTGGGAAACAATATCAGATATTATGTTTCGGGTGGTTACATAGCACTATGCACGTAGTTTATACAGAGTATGGGTTAGCTAACTGATACTGTCTACTTTTGATGCTGTTATTTTAAATATCTTTATCACGTGACAAACGAAGGCTCACCTATTGGTTAATAATACATCTTTCGTGTTTACTTCTTCAGTATTATAACTACCTATCGTGTAATCTTTCTGCTGGACGTCATGGCGCTTATTATATTAATATATTGATAAAAAGAACGTTCTTTTGGTCGTTTAATTCAACAGTTTCCAGTATTACTGTATTCTGAGATGATGTTCTTTGATGATAGTTGTTTCCAAGTGGCCTCGTTTCATAAATTAAAATCTGAGTTCACGATTGCTGTCTTTGTTTAGTTGCGATATCCCTTCATTATCCGCACAGTCCTGCTTAAAATTTCCTCATTAATTTTTCTTTCCTTTCATCTCTTGACAATGCAATCTCTTAATGATGTAGCACTGTAATGGAATAATAATAAATTACTAGATTTTTTGACTGTGTATGCTGGTATTACTGGCATAATGTTTCATCCAGGTGATGTGAAGTCTACAATCACTGAAATCTCTCGTGCTGTCTTCAGATAATGTGAAGTTTACAATCACTGAAATCTCTCGTGCTCTTTTCAGATAGTGTGAAGTCTAGACCATTGAAATCTCTCGCGCTATTTCAGGGCTTCCAAGAGAAAAGTTCCAACCCCGTGATAACACTCCCCACCCCCCACGTTTATTTTTTCATCGACTCCGGACCTCCCACACTTAGCCCTTCGGGCCCACCCTTACAACAGAAAAAATCGTCCGAGCCCCGAGTAATTCATAAGCTGGACCCCTTCAGGGTCCTGATGCAGTGCATTAGCTGGACCCCTTCGGGCCCCGGAGCAATTCATCAGCTTGACCCCCTCAGGGCCCCGGTGCAGTGCACTGGCTGGACCCCTTCGGGCCCCGGAGCAATTCATCAGCTTGACCCCCCTCAGGGCCCCGGTGCAGTGCACTGACTAGACCCCTTTAGGGCCCCAAAACAATTCACCGGCTGGACCCCAGCCTTCTTGGTGGCTGGACCCTCCCGTGCCCTCCCCCGCTCTCGCTGGCCCATGGCTCTATTTTCTACATCACAGATCTTCACCCTCTCTCATCACCTCCTGTAAAGCATGATATTACCATCACAGTACCTTTTGTTTTGTTTCGTAGTTTTAAAAAAAAACCCTGTGTACACAGTCGCCGACTCTCTTTGACCGAATCCGATTATCGAATCTCCGACGACTCAATACCAGTTAGAATACAGTCCATCATCATATAACATTCAACGGTTATCAGTCTAAACGATTCAGCTCCCAATACCCCAACAGCTCAGGGCAACAATACATATTCAAATGCCCATTCATATCCTGGAAAGGCGCTTCTGGAGGATTATACAGACCTCCCCGTTGTTATTTGGCGAATTTAGTACAATGCGACAGGATGCTGAAATAATGGCCGAAAAAAAGCAGCGTTATGAACTGACTAATGAGGTTTTATTCCGGCCCTCTTCATTCCTGTATTTGGGCTAACAGACGGCAAACATTTATTTTGACGTTATTTCCACTTATATCGATCACCCCGGGTATTCTCTGTGGATTTGAGCTGTTTCCCGGCCCCCTGGGTGATAGAGAAAAATCTTTGACAGTATTTGGCCCCGAAGCTGAATAAACTGGGGGGCAATTCCTCACTAAAGCAAAGCTCGGGACTTACGAAAGGAGATATACTTCCTGTTACATAAGGAACGGAGATATATTTTCCATTACACGGAAACAAACATACTTTCCATTACATAAGGAACAGAAATAAACCTTCTATTATATAGGAACAGAGATATACCTCTCATTAGCTAGGAACAGATAAACTTACTGTTACATAGGAACAAAGATATACTCACCATTACATAAGTACAGAGATAAACTTCCTATTACATAGGAACAAATATATACTTCCCATTACACAGAAACAGAGATATGCTTCCCATTACATAGGAACCAGATATATACTTCCCATTAAATAGGGACAGAGATATACTTCCCATTACTTAGGAACAGAGATATACTCACCATTACATAAATACAAAGATATACTTCCCTGTGCATCGAAGAAAGATATACTTCCTATTACATAGGAATAGACGTATATTTTCTGTCACGTAGGAACAGAGATATGCTCTCCGTCATAAAGATATACTTTACAGTTTATACGCACAAAGAGATACTTCAAGGTATTTGCACAGAGGTATACTTTACAGTACAAACGCATGGAAGTAAATTAACCAGTAATTTAAACATAGGGACATGAAGAGGAAAAAAAACAGTAAATGAACCATTGAGATAACAACAAAAAATAACAGATAAGTGAAACATCATCGAGGTAGGAAGAACAAAGTAATCAGTATTTGAAATACTGAGACATTTAGTGGTTAGCGTGCATGGCCATGTTTCTTCGTCTTGTGTAGTCTTTGGTGTGTCCGATATTTTGCTTTTTCCCCGTACCACTTGGTCAGTCCAACGAGATATTCTTTCTCTGGGCTTTCCTCTCTTTCTTTTTCCCTTTAATTTTCCAGCCATTGCCATGTTCTCCAACGTCTGTCTTCTCATCGGCATGCCCAAGAAAGTTTTTTTTTTACTATTTCTTATAATTTTAACTTATTCCCGTTGTTCTGTAACTTCTTCTTCTTCGTTTGCTTCTACCACCAAGATTGCCCCGTGATCCTACTGAATTTACTCCTGTGGTCCTCGATGTGTCCCGTGGTCCACCCCCTCCCCCCCGTGGTCCCAAAGAGGCCCACAAGAGATCCCTGATAGGATCACAAGAGGTCCAGAGTATCGCGGGGCTAGGGCCTGAATTCTTGGTGAGTCTCAGAAGCGGAATTGCGTGACACCATGGTTTTCGTTGCACCAGTTTAATCTAGAATTGAACTTTCTCACCGGAAAACTTCAGTGTGATTTGGATATCAGCATATCCCCGTCGGGTGAGAGGTGGTTGCCCATCCAGCCTAAAGTTGGACTTTCTCACAGGAAAACCTCAGCGTGATTACGATACGCATACATCCCCGTCGAGTGAGAGGTGACTGCCTATCTAGACTGCCCTGGTCCAGTGTCTCCGACTTCAGCATTTTGTGGTTGTGGCCGCTCCCTTCCTAGCTGTGACCAGGACGGAGCTTTTGTCAAGGAGGACGAATCCTCGCCACTAGTAAGTTTCACTCTTGAGTTGAGCCGGTTTAGGCGTTTTATCCCAGTATGGGCGTGTTTAGGACGTGACCGACCTCTAGAGCAGAGGTACCGTGACATGCATAGCAATCAAGTTTCACCCACCCCTGGGTTAAGCCGATTTCGGCATATTTCACCAGTAAAGATGTATATCGGACGTGGCCGGGCTCTAGAGCAGAAGTGCCGTGGTATGAGTAGCAGCTCTCGCCGCGAGACTACTGGACATATCGATTAAGCTTCACTTTATCCTTTCCATCACCTTTTCACATCGGCGCCGTACGGCAACCCTAATTGCATTTTCGCATTTTCTTCATTGGCCGGGAGGAGTTTCACTCCACGCGCGGCATCCGAAGAATATCGCCAGCAGTGTCTTAACACCTGGTTTAAGCCGGTTCAGCCAATTCGTCCGGTATGAGTGCACATAGGACGTGGCCGACCTCCAGAGCAGAGATGCATGATTTGAGCAGTCCTGACCTCGAGGCTACTGATTACTTCACTGATTCCTTTCTTTCACCTTTTCCACATTGGCGCCGCGCGGCAACCGCATTCGCACCTTTCCTCACTGGCCTAGAGGAGCCCCACTCCACACACGACAGCTGAAGAATCTCACCAGCAGCGGAGTTTTGTAACTTCTCTGATGCCCTCTTATAATTTTAACTAATGTTCGTTCTTCTTTAACTTCTCTGATGACCTCTTATAATTTTAACTAATGTTCGTTCTTCTGTAACTTCTTTGATGACCTCTTATAATTTTAACTAATTCCCGTTGTTCTGTAACTTCTCTGATGACCTCTTATAATTTTAACTACTTTTCATTGCTCTCAGGGGACCTCTTCATTGTTATTTGAACGTCCAAACAACAATTAAACAGACTTAATGGACGTACTTGCAGTGGGTCTCTATGAAGCTATAAGCCGAAAGCTATGGGAAACTGATGCCTTAATGTAGAACGTGTCATTTGCTGTATTTGCTCATCCAAAAAAAAAAAAAAAGAAATGTTAGCCATTTTGATCTCTTGTGTCAAATCCTCTCCCCTCTCGAAGAGACTGCAGAATCCGAACCTGGCCTCATAAAATGAGTGTGGGTAGGAAAATCTGAATACACTCACGTTAGACACTAACTGCCGACTGCATTCATGGAGGAAACTCTATTAAGATGAACATACGAAACTCGCAGAAGAAGAGAAAAAGAAGAAGAAAGAAAGAAAGAAAGAAGAACAAGAAGAAAGAAAGAAAGAAAGAAAGAAGAAAGAAAGAAAGAAAGAAGAACAAGAAGAAGAAAGAAAGAAAGAAAGAATCGTTGCTTATACCGAGTACAATTCTTTTCATAATCTGCTTCATTCTGAACGTGTTACAGGATATGTTCAACTATCCCCTTCCCCTTCATTGTTACAGCGTGTACAGTTTCAGAGTTAACATTCTTGTTAACCCCGCATAAGCATTTTATTTAAGATGGTATAGCTTGTTCACCGGCTAAACAGAACAGTTTATCTGTTCGTAGTCTCGGTTGTTTTTTTTTTAAGTTTGTTTTGCAGTCTAAATATTATAGTCTGTTTTAAATCCATATATTATACTTTAGTCTTTAGCAGTCCAAATATTATAATGCGCTCGCAAACTAAATGTTATAGTGCGCTCGCAATCTAAACAGTATAACTTGTGTGCAGTCAAAATATTACATTTTGTAAGCTTGCACGCTGCGTAATATAACTTTCAGGGCTCTGAATATTACAGACATTAAATATTATAGTTCGGGGGTTTGAAATCTAAATATTATAGTTTTGGTGTTTGAATTCTAAATATTATAGTCTGGGTGTTTGAAATCTAAATATTATAGTTTGGGTGTTTGAATTCTAAATATTATAGTTTGAGTGTTTGAATTCTAAATATTATAGTTTGGGTGTTTGAAATCTAAATATTATAGTTTGATCTTGGCTGTTCACATTGTTTGGTCCATATTTTGGTTTTGTTTTGTTCATCTGTTTAAGAAGAAGAACGGGTAATACTGGCGTCCCTCTGTATGTAAATGTTTGCCCCTCACATATGTACGTTGTGAGCTAGTGATGGATGAGTGTATGTAAGTATTTTGCAAGTACTGGCGGCTCACCAACATCCAAACGTATATACGTTTCATGCTGACTCTGAATGCGACTGGGGAATAAACTCTGTATTGAAGAAGAGGTCCAAGCATAAGTTCATATCCAAGATCTCGTGATTAAATAGAGCATATATGTTTGTTACTTTCTCGGCTGGCATATAAACAGGGAAAAAAAACCTCCCACACTTCCTTACGTCCATATTCTAGCTTTTAGACAGCTGCTCTCTCTCCAAAAGTAGGGGGTAAAGACTCTGTCCGATGAAGCAGTCAGCTACCCATAACCGATATGCTAGTGTCAGGGTTATCGAAACATAGCTGACCAAGACCCTGTCTCATCTCTCAGTTGGCACCCCCCAGTAACAGGCACAGATTGGCTAACGGGGCGGGAATCGCCATAGTCCTCATGGTGGTGGAGTCTGCTTAAGAAGCATTGCACATCCCTCTACTTTCTAGCTGTACTCCGGTACTGAAAAAAAGTAGCTGTCATAACCCACTCCCACGCCAATGCGATGCTGTTCCTCAACACCTACCTGCACAGCATCGGCTGTAAAGAACACCAGCTCAGAGTTACAGGGAGTTCGTACAACTAAACGTGCTCTCCAAAAGCCCCTCCAAAAGTCCCACTTGTGACCAAATTCAATAAACAACTCAGTCACGTGGCCAAATGATGAACGTTGGCGTCGTCACTTGCGCAACGCGTGCTGTTGTAGGGCCTGAACAGCTCAGACACACCTAGCAACACATATACCGCCTAGCAACACATATGCCATCATATAATACAACGCCTGTGTACTATGGATATCCTTATTCATCTCTGACACTGAAGTACGAGTCACTCCCTTATTCTTTTTTTTTTCTCTATTCAGTACCCGATCTAGATTTATTACACATATAGCATTCTGTTTCACGTACCTTTAGGTTGGAATGAGACTCCCCTCTCATGCTGGTATTAACAACCTGACAAACCCACCCAGCGAGTCATGCCCCCTGAGCCACCATATCCGCTGCATACTTTCCTCGTAGTACAACATAAATGTTTGCTGAATTATTTACAGACGTGACATCGATGTCATGAACGATGTTTAGAGCTGGCTCGACCCTCATGGCTCCACTGACTCAAAAGATGGATGTTTACGTCGAGCCAACTGTGTTCATGTATTATGCAGGTGGTATTTGTGCATGATACGATATGCTTTTAACTATGTAAGTTAAAGCACTGACGTCCTAGATCAAAGAGGTCGTGGAGATCATTTGTGGCCTGTTATTAATGTTCATGCGAGGGAAGTATAGTAATACAGAGAAGTCCCGAAAGATTTCTCGGCAAAATACTCGGGTAATAACATATTCAATTCATAACATTCATGTGAGTGAATTTACAGGACTACTGGCTCATTTGGACAACATATTTTTTAAATTCTCTTCCATAAATCTCTCTCTGAGGTTTTTCATATGTCGGACATCTAAACGAAATGAGTTATGGCAAAGAAAGCTTTTATGTGGGAGAAAGGGACAATAGATATACAACTGATGAATAAATACGAGCAAGTTTCATCATAGCTCTTCATGCTGGCTTAAACCGAATCATGGTACAGTTAACTCGATACAGAATAAACTTCCAATTTTCTCTTCTGGGTTTCAAGGTCTAACAAGGTCTAAATGTCAGGCTTGGTATCTTCCTCTTCCTCTCCTCCTCCTCCTCCTCCTCTTCTTCTTCTTCTTCTTTCCAATACATTAAGGCTCATTGCTGCAAATAAACTTCACCTCCATTCCTCTCTATTCCTAATCTTCTTTCTCCTGTTAGTGACACCAATTTCTTTTATATCCTCTTCAATGTTGTCTTTCAATCTCTGTCTTTGTCTAACCCTTTGGTCTTGTTTCCTTATGCATACATAAGGCTTTATATCACAAACCGTATATCACCGTATGGCGAGCTGCCTGGACCGATACAAGGGGAGGGGAGGAGGGGGTGCAGTTATAATACAGAACTACTACTTTGGAGACTGAAATAAAACAGACCTTACCATCCGAAAATGTCCTGTTTTTAATTGACTTACACAGCCAAAGACCGTACAAGCGAACGAAGGATGCCACACTGCGACAAGGACGCGCAAAATTAAGAACATCAATCAGGAAAACACACTGATGCTATCACGAACAGTGGCCATCCCTTCACACAGTGAATTCTTTGCCATCACCCGAGGCGGACAAAGACGATTAGACAGCTCACGAGAAGGTACGTTCAAGCAGTTTACAGCTAAAAAGGTGACGTTTCTAAAGCAGGGATTCAAAGATGTGAGGAAACAGGAGCAAGAACAGTGAGGGAAAAATGTATGAGAATGAATCAAATGAAAGTTAAAAATACGAATAAAATTTACGAAAGAATAGACAGAAATCCCGTAGTAGTACCAAGTGCTAGCGCTAAGGTTAGTGACGTCAGTAAGCAGATAGTGTCGTCGCCGTTGCTAAGCAACAATCTGAGAACAGCGCATGCTCAGATGACTACCGGGTTACAGACACAACACCCACAGTACATGGCAAGCATGCGCTGGACGCAGTGGCACCGATGGCTGAGAAGTTATGACAAAAGATATTCAGGCGTTGTGCTCACAGATGGCGCTAACGCAAGGGCAAAGCAACATGGCTGTATTTAAAAATAGGAGTGTTATTATCCTCGTACTAAATAAAAGCTTTGTGTAATTTCGCATTTTCTAGCTTTCATTTGATTCACTTTTGTAGCTAATAAAGGAATTCCCAGGTATTGTATATCGCAATGGGAGTTAATCCTGCCAAAGCTTTTTTTCACTAAGAATTGTGAAGAGCAAAACCTCTATCTTAATGCACAAAAACAACCCAACTAAATTAATGACAACTGACAAAACAAATAAGGCAGCTGAAATATTTATCAATGAGGACAAATTGGAAAAGGTGGAGAGTTTTGAATATCTTGTATCATTACTAACTAATAATGGAGATACAACGTGGGATATTAAAATGATGACACTTGTCTCTCTTCAAAAAGTAAAACAACTAAAGAAGCCGTGGAGAGGAACAGACAGAACTACAAAAATAGGATTTTTAAGAGCATGCATCTTTCCCATCGTAACCTATGCTTGTGAGACCTGGACACTTAACAAAACAGCTGAGAAACACATACATGCTTTTGAATGTAAATGCTACAGAAGAGTTCTTCAAATATCATGGACACAAAAAAGAACAAATATATCCATACTACAAGAACTTGATATTGAAGAAGGCTGGCTAGTAAAGAGGATTAAACAGAAAAAACGTTAATATTGTGTACACATTAAACGTCATGAGAATTTAGAGAAGACTGTCTTGGAAGGATATATAGTGGGGAAAAGGAAGATCAAGGCGAAGATGGCTGCAAGACATCGTTGATAATCTGCGAATGGATGCATCAGCAGCAGGGCATCTTGCTTACAACAGAGAGGCCTACAGGAGAGCTGTTAGGGAAGTAAAGTTCAGCAAGGGACATGCAAATGACTGACTGACCTAATGGAACACCAGCAACTCTGTTAGATTCCTAGAACGTGCAGATCTTGCCCTTTCTCTGGAGTCGGTTAGCAGAGTCAAGAGTGCAAGATAGGTAGGATAATTCCTCCATACCAAATGCTCAGACAAAATTAGAGATGCATATGCCCCCCCCCCCCTTTTCAAAATTGCCTTATAAGACGAAAATTGCATTATTACATGTATACCACTAAAAGCGATGAACTTGGTGTTGATATAAAGTGCTATTCAATATCTAGTCATTTTGACTTTTTTCCCCTTTCTTATCTAGCTCTCTGAGCCATGTAAAAGTGCATTTGCAAATACCTTCTCCTTTTATTTTATTGATAATGTGAGAATCTCTTACAACCACTCGTCTGAGAGATATTTTCATTGTACTGCCTATAATGTATCAGTCTAGTTTACTAGATATTTTATACTTTTTTCGGTTCTAAGTCCAATCTTTAGATACGATAAAAAATATGTCCTCACTCACATCATTGCCATACAACACATATTTACTCAAACACAGATAATTTTTGACATATTGTTAATTCATGATGCCATGTTAAAGGCCATGTTAAACGACAAGTTAAACGCCATATTAAAAGCCATGTTAAAGGCCATGTTAAAAGCCATATTAAACGCCATGTTAAAGGCCATGTTAAAAGCCATATTAAACGTCATGTTAAACGCCATGTTAAAGGCCATGTTAAACGCCATGTTAAACGCCATGTTAAACGCCATGTTAAACGCCATGTTAAACGCCATGTTGTCCAGTGCCTCCGATATGTGCAGATGGTGAAGATAGCGAAGTTTATAAAATGCGCTGTGGTCTAGTGGCTAGATGGTTGTTCGCCCTACCGGAGTCTGTATTCAAGTCTCAGGTAATGCTATGGTCATTTTTCTTTCTCTCACGTCAAAAAGTGCTTTTTTTCTGTGATTTTTTTTCTCTAGGTCAGTGCAATACAACACTGTGTCCTATTACTTTGCTCCGACGTCATCACACCTTTGGTCACTTGGGACCTCCAAGTAAAGCAGGAGGGCCTGTATTGATCACGTGCCTGGCTCCAACGCCACCACGTGTTCACGTCTAGAAGAAGATCAACTTCCGCCAAACGGATTCGACAATCCAGACCAGAAAAGTCAGTTAACCTTTAACCTTCTGTGATTGTGGAAGGAAGAAAATTCTCACTCATAATGAGTTCTGTCATTTTGTTTTTCTTCTACAGAATTTGAATAAAACAGTTCGCGTTCAAGGATATTTTTAGTGTGCAAGTTTTTTAAAAGACATTTCTGTTTTTTTAAAAAGAATTCTGCGAAAGCCCTTGCATCTCCCTTCAGTCCTTTCCGCCCACCATCCGCTCAATCAATACCTCCATCAGTAATTCTGTAACTAAGACATTAGTTTGGACGCACTTATTCAGACACGTCACGCATTCTTTCACATACAGGCCGTCGAGAAAGTGTTGGAGCGCCCACAATGAAAGATTTTCCTCAAAATTAAATAAGGAAACAACGAGCATAATTAAAACATCAGATCCCTTTTGCCACGTAACAAACAATCGATATCCTTTTATCGCGAGGCAAATCATCTTCAAGAATCCACTAAAAAAAAAAAATACTATAAGACACCGTGAAACAAACAAATGATGATAGGTCGAATACAGAAATGGCCGGAGGAAGGTTTGTGCTTGTTATGATGGTCACAAAGAATTTCAGTATATCGGAAGATAAATAATTTAACAACTTTATATTGTCTGAACGAGATGCATCCAGTTCTGTATAGCCGTAGTATCTTGTGCTGTTGCTAGACGGTAATGATTAGTTTAAAATCAGAGGTTCTCAAACTTTTTTACGATTACAGACCCCTCCCCCCAATAATTTGTTCTGTAACTTCCTATATATTTACCCTGCTCGTCCTAGAGGAGTCCGTGTTCGAATCCCAGGTAGTTCTCTTGTGATTTTTCTTTCTCTCACATCTCACTAAAGTGCTTTGTCTACGATTTTTTCCAGGTCTAATCCTACAAAATTTGTTCTCTTACTTTATATATTTACCCTGTACGTCCCCATACCTCCTTCACCGGCGGCCTTGCTGGCTGAGTGGTTAGGCGCCCGGTCCATTAATCCAGTGGTACCGGGTTCAAGTTCTAGCAATGGGGATTTTTTTATGGTACTACTCGAGTCCAGCCAACTTCTAAAAATGGGTACCAGAGAAACCTTGGAAGGTAAATGGGGCCAGGCGTGATATTGACCACATCAGACTTTTTTTGCCGATGGTCTCGGAAATACGGGCCTAATTCTTATCCCGAATATGACTTAATGGCATGGAAACGGGAATTTTACCGTTGAACTTTTAAAACCTCAATCAGCAGATAATAAACTCGTCATCATCACCAGTCATATTAGTACCAGTATGATTTTATTTTTAAAATGCCAACAGCTAAATTTTACTTTACATGTCATAAACTAGGAACAGAACAGCCGAAACAAAAGTTCTAATCTAATAACAGAATGGCTCGAATCCCACACCCCATCATATGATTACTGTACCCCCAAAGTGACATGAATACCTCCTGGTTGAGAATCCCTGATTGGAAACATAGAATCTTAGGTGTGGAGAATGTGAAACTGAAGAGGAGCGCTTCGAAAAGGCAAACAGCAGAAGAAGTCAGAGGAAGAAAATCTGCAGGAGAATGACTGACAGTCTGATAGACTAACTTTGCATACCAGTACTGGGAGAAACTATCTAACCAAGAGAGAATGACTGACAGACTGATAGACTAACCTTACATAACAGTAATGGGAGCAACTATCTAACCCGGAGAGAATGACTGACAGACTGATAGACTAACCTTACATAACAGTAATGGGAGCAACTATCTAACCCGGAGAGAATGACGAACTAACAATTTGGCCTCGAAATATCCTTTAGAATGAATGAATGAATGATCTTTATTTTTAAAGAATTTTTAGAATTGGACATGGAGGCCCGTCTTCATTCTGCCCTTCATCACTCCATCTTTCGTTCTTCCTACACACTCAATTTAATACAAGCATACAAATTATGTTAGGAAAAAAAAACATATGAAAAGAGTGTGTAAGATTAAACTATAACAGTAAAGTAAAAGAGAGGAAGTAATTAATCTAATCAACTAGCACTCACAAATGCATACACGCCCACACACACAGAGACATATACATAAACAAAAATACATTTTCAGTACATATCTTCTAACATATGTTATCATTAAATAATTTATAACAATAACTAACAAGTTACTTTTCGAACTATGTCATTTTAGTACGTGATGGCTGACAGTCATGGGTTGAGAGAGTGCTGATTTTCTATGGAGGCATATACGAGTAGTTACAAGCAAGTAAATAATGAAAATGAAAAACAAGTATGAAGTATTATTAATTGATTTATTTTAAATGGTAAGGGAGAGTGTTCCAGAGCTGTACTGCAGAGTATGCAAGGCTTTTCTTGTACAGATCAATCCTGGGTTTAGGAAGAAGACAGTTTTTTTTAACGCTGGCTATGTTTAGTGCTATACGTAAATAGTGACCGCAAATATGGCGGAGCATTGTGCGATAGAATTCTGTGAACAAACATAACTTTGTTAAAAATGACTATATTTGAGAGGTATAATTTTGAGTCTTTTGTGTTGATCTGCAGTCTGTACTGGACGTTTGTCACAAATAAAATTTAATGCTCGTTTGTGAGGTAAATGGAGCCTTTTTGTGTTTGAGACTGAGCATGCATCCTAGATTGTGGAACAGTAATCTATGTGTTTTTGTATATGTGATATGTAGTATATCTTTCTTGTATCTTTGTCGATAAAGTGTTTAATTTTGGCTAGTTAATAAACTTTCTATGCAATCAAATGTTTTAGGTTATGGACGTAAGAATTCCAAGTTATATGTTGATCAGTGATGAGTCCCAGAGTTTTATGTTCGTGAACATTTTCTATTGCCTTAGTCCCAGTACAAAGCTGTAGTGAAGTTTTTGTTGCATTATGCAGTTTTTGTCTTTTAGTGATGCGCGTGGATTTTGTTTTCTTGGTGTTTATCAACATACCATTTTTATTATTCCATTTAATCAAAATGTTCATACCATTTTGGAGCGTCGTCTGTAAGACATTGATGTCATAGTCACTAATGTAAACAGTACAATCATCAGAAAAATATCACATGAAGAGTTTTTTAAATGTGGTGCTAAATCGTTAATATACGAGGGTCATACTGAAAGTCGTGAGCAAAAATTTTTTATCAGAATTTATAGATAGAGAAAATATAAATATATCACCTTAACTGCATCCTTTGCACTTCATGTAGAGATCACATGACATCACCATCATGTGTAACGTGACCACGCTGAGCAGAAAAAATGGCGGGTGCTGAAGTTTCGTTTCGTCAACGCGCTGTTATTGAGTTCCTCGTTAAAGAGGAAATCCCCGCTGGCGAAATTCACCAAAGACTTCAGCTTTCTTATGGAGATGTGTGTATGGGTGCTAGCAGTTTTAAGAGTTGGGTGAAACATTTCAAAGATGGAAATACGAGCATCCAAGATATGCCTCGCAGCTGTCGCCCTCGAACTGCCTCCACTGAACGCAACGCGGAAAGGGTTGACGACATCATTAAAGAAGACAGACGTGTCACAGTATCTGAAATCACTGTACATCCTGGAGTAGGACACAATGTAGTACAGGAAATGATTGAAACCCTATGCTATAGAAAAGTCTGTGCCCGCTGGGTCCCACAGGAGAGAACGTCCAGAAAGCAGTGCGTCTGTGCCGCCGGTCAGCTGGAACGGAATTCTGCCTGGAGGGTATTTTCAAACTTGCAGAGCGATACGAAAAATGTGTGCAGGGAAATGGAGATTATGTTGAAAAGTGAAGAAAAGGATGCAGATAATAAGGTGATACATTTATATTTTCTCTATTTGTAAATTCTGATTTTTAAAAAACATTTTGTTCTCGACTTTCGGTATGACATTCCTAGATAGCAAATAGAAGAGCACGAAGAATGAACCCCTGAGGAATACCAGTATCAACCATAGAAGAGTCATATATTATGTTTCTAAAACAAACCATAGAAGAGTCACATATTATGTTTCTAAAACAAACCATAGAAGAGTCACATATTATGTTTCTAAAACAAACCATAGAAGAGTCATATATTATGTTTCTAAAACAAACCATAGAAGAGTCATATATTATGTTTCTAAAACAAACCATAGAAGAGTCATATATTATGTTTCTAAAACAAATCATAGAAGAGTCATATATTATGTTTCTAAAACAAACTACTTGTTTTCTACCTGAGAGAAAAGATATAAGAAATTTTGTTAGGTCAGGGTGTAATCTATAACCTTCCAGCTTTTTTTTTCAAGAATTTCGTGATCAATCATATCGAAGGCTTTCTTGAAATCAGCAAAAACAGCATCACACAATCATTAATATTAGACCGTCAGCTTTTGTCATTTTAGTTAATGCTGTAGGACAGAAGTGATTTGGTTTTAAACCTGACTGACTGTTTACTAGTAGATTGCTTTCCTGCATGTGTAGAAGTGTTAACTTTTGTATATGTTTTTCAAGGGTTGACAGACAGACAGACAGACAGACAGACTGATAGATAGATAGATAGATAGATAGATAGATAGATAGATAGATAGATAGATAGATAGATAGATAGATAGATAGATAGATAGATAGACAGATAGACAGATAGATAGATAGATAGATAGATAGATAGATAGATAGATAGATAGATAGATAGATAGATAGATAGATAGATAGATAGATAGATAGATAGATAGATAGATAGATAGATAGATAGACAGAATGCTCGTTAATGCAAACAACAGGCGCATTTATTTTCTCGACAACTGAAATATCTGTGATGGTATTTTAGTATGTTCTATGGACGCGAAGCTAAAGTAAAGAGATTCAAAGAAGGCTGGAATCAGCTGAAATATGGTTCTTAAGATGAATGTTGAAGGTACCATGGACAGCGAGAAAATCAATTGAAGAAGTTCTGAGAGAGGCATAAGAAACAAGGAAAATTATAACGAAAGATCAGAAAACGATAATCTAATTTTGTGGAGCATGTCTGAAGGAGAGGCGGGCTAGAACACCTAGTGGCAACAGGGAGGATGGGAGGTAGAAGAGGCAGAGGTAGACAGAGAGAAAAGATGTCTGATGGTTTGGCATCATGGCACAGGAAATGCTCAGTGACAAGTCTGTTGAGATACACAAGGGATCGGAGGTTATGGAAGGACATACTATCCTACTTCTGTCTGCAGGGACCTTCAGAGAGAGAGAGAGAGAGAGAGAGAGCGAGACAAAGAGAGAGAGAGAGAGCGAGAGAGAGAAAGCAGAGAGAGAGAGAGAGCATTTTAGCTCACATAAATGAATTGTGATAGTCCTAATAAAACCCATTTAACTCTTGGGTGCCTAAATGAAAAATCTCGTATAAAATGAGTTTCTGTTGTTTCAGCTAGTGAGAATAGGACCAAAGTTAGTGTATGTCTGTGTAGCAACGTCAGTATTAGTGTATGTCTGTGTCGCAACGTCAGTATTAGTGTATGTTTGTGTCGCAACGTCAGTATTAGTGTATGTTTGTGTCGCAACGTCAGTATTAGTGTATGTTTGTGTCGCAACGTCAGTATTAGTGTATGTTTGTGTCGCAACGTCAGTATTAGTGTATGTCTGTGTAGCAACGTCAGTATTAGTGTATGTCTGTGTAGCAACGTCAGTATTAGTGTATGTCTGTGTAGCAACGTCAGTATTAGTGTATGTCTGTGTAGCAACGTCAGTATTAGTGTATGTCTGTGTCGCAACGTCAGTATTAGTGTATGTTTGTGTAGCAACGTCAGTATTTCCTACTGTTTCTCTTCGGTGCTCACAGTGAAACTTAAAGAGAGTTGTTAAGTGTAGGAAGCAGAGATCAAGAGCGTCATGGGATTTTTATCAGTAATAATCATTCTGCTAGTAGGTTTTTTTTCTGTTGTCACATTTAAAATTCAGAGGCTGTTAATTTTATTGTCCAGAGATAGGTAAAAGTAACTGGGAAAATTATCAGATTCTGGTTTTTAAAAATAAGACTAAAACTGAAAAGCCAACACACGAAATCAATACCCAGACAGATAAACAGCCACAGCCTACAAGAAGAAAATGCTAACAGGAATTTCAATCTGGAACTTGCCAATCATTTCGCAGCACAGTGAGGTAGAGGATATATATGAACATGGAGCTCTTACAACACACTCATAATCACAGCAGCAACATTAGGCGCTGGACTGCAAAAAAAATGGAAAACACATGGAAATATGTACATGAAAGACGAGCAGCCAAATTAGCCGCCTTGAAAGTAAAGACAGATCTTCGAAAAGATTTGGCAAAAGCAACGTACAAAGAACTAGATAATAAAGTAAAAGGTTCAGCTAGACGAGATAAGAGAGAATACATAGACAATGTGGCGAAAGAGGCAGAGAAAGCAGCAAAAACAGGAGACAGAAAAACTCTGTACAACATACAAAAGAGGCTAACGGGTACTATTATATCCAAAGATAGACCAATCTTTAGCAAAAATTATACCCAATTAACATCAAGTAAAGACCAAAGACAAAGATGGGCCAAACACTTCCAAGAAATACTTAATCGACAACACCCAAAAGAATTGATAAACTTTGAAACTGACTTACCAACCCCACAACTAAATGTCAACCTAGGTGAAATTATATTGAACGAAATTAAAACAGCAGTGAATTTAATGGCTAACAACAAAAGCTGCAGGTGAAGATGAAATAACACCCGAAATGTTAAACTCTGTTAACAGTAACAACATGAGCCAACTACAGAGAATGTTTAATAAAATTTTGAAAGAAGGAAAGGTCCCTTCAAAATGGAAAAAGGGATCAACTGTTAAAATATTAAAAAAGCAACCTTAGTGACTGCAATAATTCGGAGAAGAGTAACCTTACTATCAGTTGTGTCAAAAGTAATTTGCAATGTAATTGTCAATAGACTTAAAGATATAGTGGATACTGCAATGAGAGAAGAACAAGCAGGATTTCGAAAAAGGGAGAAACTGTCTCAACCAGATATTTACTCTAAGAATAATATTTGAAGAGCATATTGAAAAGCAAAGACCGTTAATCCTGAACTTCCTAGACTTTAAAAAGGAATGTGTTAGCATATACAGAGATTCATTGTGGAGAATTTTAAGACTGTATGAAATACCATCTAAAACTGTCAGCATCATTAAGGATCTCTACATGGATATATTTGTGCAGTCAACATAGAAGAAGGAATGAGGGAATGGTTCCAGACTGAAACAGGCGTGAAACAAGGATGTATATTATCTCCCTTGCTTTTTTGGAATTGTTATAGACTTCATAACGGAAAAAATGTTGCAAAGGTACAACGGGCATTGATTTGGGTACATGATACCCAGCTAGAAGATCTTAGTTTTGCAGATGACATAACTTTATGACATAAATCAGTGACAATGTGAATTTGGTGCAAGAAAAAACAGATACACTGTCTTCACTGGCTAGTAAAATAGGACTTGAAAATAACAAGGAAGAAACGAAAATAATGAAACTTCTCATTAATCAAGAAGGAAAACTATATGTAGAAAGAACAGTTGCTGAAGAAGTAAACCACTTTACATACCTCAGCAGCTACATAAACCAGTATGGTGACACCAGAAAGGAAGTCAGAAATGTAAAAGCAGCGTCGACCTTCAAGAATCTTGAGAAAAAAATGGCACTCAAAAAAATCAAGTTAAGCTTATTCAATTCAAATGTAATATCCACCCTCATTTATGCATGCGAAAGCTGGAAAATAACTAAAGAAATAAACAAAATTTAGACTCTTTTGAAAACAAAATGCCTAAGGAAAATAGTCGGTATAAAGCGGAACGAATTCAAGAACAAAGCAGAGATAAGGCAGATGAGCAAACATCGACCTGTCTCATGGGTGATCAGAAAAAGGAGATGGACATACATCGGTCACGTGATGAAAAGAAACAATCAGAGAATCCCAAAACAACCTATCAAGTGGAACACAAAAGGTCGGAGAAAATGAGGTTGACCACGTGAAACTCTAAAGATGACATTGTTAAGAGAGGCCAAATTAGTAGGCATAAAATCCCTTGATGAGGTTGAAAAGCTTGCAGAAAATAGGAAAACTTGGCAAATTACCATGCGAGCCCTATGTGATGTTTAACGCCACAAGAAGATATAAGAAGTAAGAAGTTCTTAAAAAATCAAACTTTAATTTCTTGTCCCGTCATTTTATGACTGCTTACAACTTTAATGAACTAATCCGCAAGAACGGTCATCTCTCTCTCTCTTCTGCCCGTCATTCTGAAACAGGACCAATTTTTGTGATACCCTACACTCGGAACTCACACAAAGGGCAAAGGGGAATTTAATCAGTTCTCATAGAATTGTAAATGACCGTTGGGCACTGTTACATATGTCGCACTTTAATCTCAGTTCTGTAGCTGGTATAGAAGATCTACCTCCCCGTTTCAGCTGGAAGCTGTCAACATATTTTAAAAGGTGCCAGGCTAAGCAGCAACCTATGGTGGTCTGGTGGTCTTTTATACTGTGAGCACATGGGAGAACAGGACTATTCACAACATCGTATGTCTAGGTCACGTGATGATCGGCACTAAACATGGGAAATAAAATTCTTCAATCATCATCATCATCATGTGGACTTCCCCCTGGAAAAGTTGGCCCCGTTGGTCCTCCATCGTGCTCTGCCTTTCCTTTTCACTGCGCACCCCAGCCAACTTCAGTTCCGCCAACTTTTTTGTTGAAATCTTGTCCACCAGTCTATATAACTGACGGCCTTTCTCCTTATTTTGACCCTGTACTTTTTCCCTACACACTGGTTACCCTGCACCTTTTTCCTCGGTCTGATTTTCGTCATGAAAAGATGATTATTGCATGAAATGATGATGTCGCAAAAATGTTTGAACTGTTCGTCTGGTTCTTTTCTTTTTCATTATTTCTCTTTTCAGTTTAAGTTGATTCAGTACTGCATTGTTTTCATAAATACATTGATATCACAGATGTATGAATGATTAAACACACTAATATCTAATAGCACATATATATATGGATGATTAGATAGATTAATATCACAGATATATGAATGAATAAACACACTAATATCACATATATATATATATGGATGATTAGATATACTAATATCACAGATATATGGGTGGTTAGATACACTAATATCACATATACAGATGATTAAATGGACTAATATCACAGACATATTTCTGATTAAATACACTAATATCATACATAGATGATTAAATGCGCTAATATCACAGATATATAGATGATTAAATACACTAATATCATATATATAGAGATGATTAAACACAATAGTATCACATATATATGGATAATTAAATACACTAATATCACAGATATATAGATGATTAAATATATTAATATCACAGATATATAGATGATTAAATACACTAATATTACAAATATATAGATGATTAAATACAAATTCAACAGAATGAGACAACTCCTTACTCTGAAGTTAAACTAACACCACATTAAACCGCGAGTCATGAAATTGTGGCATACACAGTTCTGTTCTTTGTTCAGTTCTTCACCGTTTGATAAATCTCGTCTTATCTTGTCCTGTGCTATCTCCCTGTAACTGCGAGCTGGTGTTCTTTGCGCAGATGCTGTGAAGTTGTTGAGGGAAGCATCATATCGGCGTGGGAGCGGGTTCATTCTTTCATTCATTTCCGTGTCCCTTGCGGAACTTTGCCTCCCAAACAGCACTCCTGTAGGCCTACCGGTTGTGAGCAAGATGGCCTGCCGCTGATGCATCCATTTGCAGATCATCAACGATGTCTTGCAGCCATCTTCGCCTTGGTCTTCCTTTTTCCCATTATGTACACTTCCAAGACGGTCTTATCTAGATTATCATGACGTTTAATGTGTCCAAAATATTTACGTTTTCTCTGTTTAATCCTCTTTACTAGCCAGCCTTCTTCAATATTAAGCTCTTGTAGTATATATATATGTGTGTTCTTTATTGTGTCCATGATATATGAAGAACTTTTCTGTAGCATTTACATTCAAAGGCATTTATGCGTTTCTCAGCTGTTTTGTTAAGCAGGTTATGGTGTCAACTTTGTTACCATGATAAACTTAACCTTTGTCTTGAGCTGCTACACACAGCCTGACCAAAATAACTCCAAATAAATTCCAAAACAATTCTGTGACCTGAACTATCCCAAACAAAATGATTTAAACAAATGTTGTCCGTGCACTTTGCATTAGCTGGAATTTGGAATGATAGATCCAAACTAAATTTTGTGCCCGTCCAAACAGGCAAAGTGTTTAATTTTTCATCTATTTTTCGTGTTTTTATCTGTTGCGTTAATTTTTTTTATTGTGATACTTGAAAAAGTCTTTTGTCGAAATATTGGACTGTTGTATGTTCTTCGTTTATAATTGCTCATCTTACTTTCTGCCATTCTTGTTTCAGTCCACTTTCCCCAATCTTTCTATCTCTTTTTTTTTTAAAATTGAACTATGCACCTCTGTCTCCTTCAATACTAGAATCAGTTTTAACCGCAGTCGTCACTTCTCTTATCTCTCGCAAACTAAAGTGCGCGTCAGATAAAAATGACTTTTTTACATCGACCTTCTGAAGTGTCTCTCAAAAAGCCCTGGGAAATTATTTGAACCCAATCAGCGCTAAAAGAAGAAATATCATAAATCTTACTTTATCTGATGAGAGGGATGGACTGTCAGAGAGAGAGAGAGAGAGAGAGAGAGAGAGAGAGAGAGAACCAATACGATAGATTAATCGCCTTCAAAAAGCACTAGAACGCAGGAAATGGAAATGAAAATATGCGTAGAAAAGTTCTTCCGTAAAGAAGAGAACAATTCGGGGTGCCGCACGCGTTCACATGACTGGACAAGCAGTTGAAAGCGCGGATTGTTTCACGTCTCTGCCAGCAAAAACAGGCTAAGATGGGTTACTACTGTACAGCATGGGGTGAGTACGGCGTTAACAAGACTGTAACAGCACTGAGTGAGTACAGCGTTAACAAGACTGTAACAGCACGGGGTGAGTACAGCGTTAACAAGACTGTAACAGCACTGAGTGAGTACAGCGTTAACAAGACTGTAACAGCACGGGGACGAGTACAACGTTAACAAGACTGTAACAGCACTGAGTGAGTACAGCGTTAACAAGACTGTAACAGCACGGGGACGAGTACAACGTTAACAAGACTGTAACAGCACGGGGACGAGTACAACGTTAACAAGACTGTAACAGCACGGGGACGAGTACAACGTTAACATGATCAGAACATCTAAGGAAGATTTGTGAGCTGAATTCGTTGGTTGATTTTTATCCTGCACTTGTAAATTTCTTTCTATAAAAATGTCATTTGTTGTACTTGACAACATGGTCGATATATATAATAATCATAATCACAATAATTCTTCTTCTTTTTCTTCAGCTTTCCTAGCCATCAAAGCCCATTGATGCAGATAAAGTTCTCCTCCTCCATTTCTCCCTATTTCTAATTTTCTCTCTCCAGCTGGTGACACCAGTTTCTTTTATATCCTCTTCTGTGTTGTCAACATAGACAACAACAATAATAATAATTCTTCTTCTTCTTATATCCTTCCCATGCCGTTAAACGTCACATAGGGCTCGCAAAGTAGTTCGCCAATTTTTCCTATCTTCGACGAGTCTTTCAACCTCAATAATAATACTAATAATAATAATAATAATAATAAATCGAATACACCAGGAGTTTGGCTACGATGGTGCGTGCTATGTAATGTTCAGAATGGATCCACGAAGACCTTATGCAGACTCGGTCGACAAAGGGTTAAACATTCTTCCTTAAAAGTAAAACCCAGGACTGATGAAACAGGGAAGCCCGATTCTTGACACACCTGAAGGTGTAACAGACTACTGGACAGTCGCGAACATCAATCAACAATGACAAACTTAAAATATGTGAAGCTTATCTGCTGCTACTGCATTCTGAGACCCAATAACCATCAAAATATCACTCTGTTCTTTAACATTACTTTAGGAAGCACGAAAATAAAGAAAAGTGAATGTAGAACACCTTTCATTAGACAAAGCCAAATATTTTTTTTTTAAAAGGGTGTCAGGATTGTCCTAGGCAAATACAACTGGCAACCAGTAAACATTTCTACAGGAGATGGTCCTCAAGACAAGCTGGGTTACGGGACGTGAATCTCCATAAACAGATAGAATACCAGCGACACTTTTTTCCTTAGCAGACGGGCTTGTTTTGTTGACAAGACGATACCTAACAAAAGGAAAGTATGGGCTGAAGATGCATGGAGGTCTAAATCTTAAAACAACGCCCTTTCATCCGCTATCATGCCAGCTTTCATATCTTATCCTCTCTCATGATGTTCTAGTTCCTCTTCGTAGTTTCCTTGCATGACAGGGAAGATCCAATTAAAACGTTTGAAAATTTGCAGCCTCTCTCTTTGTTGTTGTAGCTATGTTTTCATGTACTGTTATATTTTCATTAACATATATACTGTTATGTTTTTCATGTACTGTTATGTTTTCATATACTGTTATGTTTTCATATAATGTTATGTTTCATATACTGTTATGTTTTCATGTACTGTTAAGTTTTCATATAACCTTGTTTTCATATAATGCTATGTTTCATATCATGTTATGTTTTCATATAATGTTATGTTTTCATACACTGCTATGTTTTCATATACTGTTATGTGTTCACATACTGTATATAGTGTCGCCGAATACATGGCGTCTTCAAGCTTAAGATTTCTGTAAATTTCTGTTAAAAATTCTGAACATCAGATCTCTCAAAACAAGCGCGCGCGCGCACACACACACACACACACACGAGAGGCGCCTGACACAGAAGATGGAGGAAGACTGAAAGTTTCTGGAATGAAATGACTACTTTTTAAAATATTTTGCAGCAACAGAAATGCTGAAGAAATTGCTCTAGGTTTTGGCCATTGTGATTCATCATTCTGCGCTGTATTTTGGTATTTCGAAGCTAGTCATTTGCGCTTCATCTACTGTGTCATTTTGGTTATCTCTGTGCGTCCTCTACCGTGTTATTTTTTTTTCAAATCTCTGCACTTCATTTACTGTGTCATTTATTTATCTCTCCATTTCCTTAACCGTGTCATTTAATTACCGCTGCATTTTCTCTACGGTGTCATTTTGTTATCACTGCATTTCCTCTACCGTGTCATTTACTTATCCTTGCATTTCCTCCGCTGCGTCAGTTGGTTATTTCGCTCATATGTGTTACTTTTTTCTTTTTTGGTGTCTTCCTCTCCTTCTTGCTCCTTCGAGTTTTGCAGTGATTCTAAACTTCTGATATATTATGTGCCATGCCCCGTGAATCTAGTTCATCCAGTTACGTCCCTTTGCCCACTAACTCTAAACGATATTCCAGCCGCCCTCGGAATGCTCTTCTCTCATTTACTAGCTCTACGGATTTCATTTGCTTGTCTCTGACAAAAGGCTTGGACTGCGTCAGAGTTTTTGACGAGAGTCCTTGACAGAACTGAAGGAAATGAATGACATTCAATAACTCCCGAACGAAAGAAAATGGAAACCAACCGTCCAGTTTTGGGGGGTCGGGTGAGAGGATAAATCTCCATTTCAAGCCATGAGTGGTTTTCGAGCCAGGAAAAGTCATGAGTGGTTTTCGAGCCAGGAAAAGTCATGAGTGGTTTTCGAGCCAGGAAAAGTCATGAGTGGTTTTCAAGCCAGGAAAACTCATGAGTGGTTTTCAAGCCAGGAAAAGTCGTCCACAGAAAAAACAACCAAAATGAAACAAAATATCCACATTCATGCTTCTATTGAAAACGAAAACTTTACATCATCAATCTTCATGTTGGTCGTGGCGAACTAGACGCTCTGTGCTCTTATTCGGTGGTGAAGGTCTTCTAAGATAAGCTACTGATCTGATGGTACCGGGTTCAAGTCCCAAAAATGCGAAATTTTTTTCTGGTACCAGCACACAAAAAATAAGGACCTAGGGTCCACGCAGCCTCTACAAATTGGTACCAGAGATATCTGAGAAGGTAAATGTGATAGCGACAACATCGCACTTTCATGTGCCATGGTCATGGAAGTATGGACCTAACATCACACTTTCATGTGCCATGGTCATAGAAGTGCAGAACTAACATCACACTTTCATGTGCCATGGTCATGGAAGTATGGACTTAATATCACACTTTCATGTGCCATGGTCATGGAAGTGCGGACTTAACACACACTTTCATGTGCCATGGTCATGGAAGTATGGACCTAACATCACACTTTCATGTGCCATGGTCATGGAAGTGCGGGCCTAACATCACACTTTCATGTGCCATGGTCATGGAAGTGCGGACCTAATATCACACTTTCATGTGCCATGGTCATGGAAGTATGGACCTAACATCACACTTTCATGTGCCATGGTCATGGAAGTGCAGAACTAACATCACACTTTCATGTGCCATGGTCATGGAAGTACGGACCTAACATCACACTTTCATGTGCCATGGTCATGGATGTATGGACCTAACATCACACTTTCATGTGCCATGGTCATGGATGTGCGGACCTAACATCACACTTTCATGTGCCATGGTCATGGAAGTGCGGACCTAACATCACACTTTCATGTGCCATAGTCATGGAAGTACGGACCGAACACCATATTCCCAATATGCCTTAATGGCGTGGAAACGGGGATTTTACCATTAAAAGAAAAGTATTATATAGCAAAATCTAAATGCCATATTTCCTCCTATTTATTCATAGAATGAACAAACAAAACAAAACCAACAAAACAAAACAAAAACAGTCTCCACTGTTACGGAGAAAATGATTCCTATCTCTTTTGTTAGGCCACCTCCACAAAGAGTTGTCACGGCATTAATGCGGTGGTGGAGCCCGAGGGTCCCAATAACCATGGGAACTACGTCAGCGGCAGCATAACTACATGGTCCCATGACAGCACATCAGATGGACCTATACAATAGGAAGCACACACGCTGACCTTTCAGGGGTCGGCAAACCTGTCATATTAACAAGCAGCAGAAAGAGCACCAGATAAAGGAAACTCATCGCGGAACTGACCTACGGTGTGTGAGTGTGTAGCGCGTACTAATGCTGGAGATAAAAGGTCACAGCAGCCAACAGAAAGATGATGCATGACCTGATCGTACAACCGGGAACTATGACAATTTTTCGTGGATGAGCCAACAACTTCCTTAACCACAAGGTCACGACAGACCGCAACAGAAATGAGGAGTTACAAACTGTACGTCTTGTGAATTAGTGGGAGCAGATGGCCAGAAAAAAAGGGCTTGTTTAAAACGAAAATAGTCCCGTATTCGTGATCAGAAACCCATCAACAACATGTAGACGTAGTCAATATCCTCCAGAAAGAAATATCCTCCAGAAAGAAATATCATCCAGAAAGAAAAACAAAAACGTAACTGGAACAGACTTTGTCAATAATACCTTAAAACGAAACAGACTGGGAGGGTGGTTGTACAGCAGGAAGGCAGAACTATCCATTATAAATGCAGAACAAGCCCTCCTGCTACCATTATACAAAGAAAATCTAGGAAATAGCCACAAACGCCAAAGCGTATCCTGCAAACCTCTCCAATCTACCCAAACCTCCGACAATAGATATGGACAAGTGAGAGGATCTTAAAAGAAAACCTATGGGGCCCCCATTCACGCCTGGAGGAGGCAGTAGTCTTGGTCAGGACGACTGAACTGTGGATATAGCATGATTAATCAATACTCAACGCGGATGAAAAGGAACAAATGGAAAAAGAAACAACTTTCAATGAATGGAATAGGAGAATATTATTAAAATAGTAAAAAAAAAAAGACAATCTCTTTTTTCTAGTACACTATTACGGAAAATCGAAATAAGCATTTATCTCAACAGGTTTAAAAAAAAAAGAAAAGCAAAAAACGAAGACATGAACAAATAGGATTTAAACATAACAAGAGGTGAGATGCACAGACACTAGGAAACATAAATGAATAATGTTCAGAAAGACAGAGGCAATTACGTGTATTTAAAAGCTTTTAATTTTGTAAAATCTTCAGATAGCGAGCAAACAAAAAAAAGTGTGAGCTTCTGGGACAAAATTCCGTTATAATAATCAAAAGTTTCTACCAAAGAATTACTCCTATTTTTGGTCAAACCAATCATCATATATATTTTCATCATAATGTATATTTTCATCATCATATATATTTTCATCATCATATATATTCCGCGTTTTTCTACACTAGTTTGTCAAACACAGAAGCTCATAAAACATCTTCCTCAACACAATTAATCATGATGATTTCTTACTTTAAAAAAAACATACATGAGTTAATGGAAGAATGTAATCCATCGACGTATCTTTCACCATTGCCATAGATGAGCTAAACAATAGAAATCTCCCAAGAGCTAAACAATAGAAACCTTCCAAAGAAGAACTAGGTGGACAATGTTTTATGTCCTTGAGGATTTGGGCTATGCAGACCATACGGAGCACGAGAGTATAATCACCAACAAAACACTGTTAATACAACTTGCAAAGATCTACTTACTGGATACAAACAAGACATGTACATAATAATAGGGAAAAAAACACTCCGAAAATGTACTGGTCATGTTCTCTAGAAAGATCCCCAGACCATCGCTAAGTGCCAAGATCTGGGCACTTGAAGGAAGGAAGAAGAGAGGCCAGAGCAAGGCAACCTGTCAAAGAACTAAAGAATTAAAGATGAAGATCATGGAAGCACAGCTGCTGCACCGTACAAAGACTGGCCGCACGCCGTGACAAGTGGAGATAATATACTGCTGCCTTGCAAGACACCACGAGACTAACTGGGCAGTGACTGCTTACTCGATCATCGTCCAGGAGAGCAGACATATACGGGATGTGTCTAAAAAGCTCGGCAAATGGTCCGGTATCTCAACGGCAACATGGGGCAGGCGCGTGGCCATGCACATGACTAATCCAGAGACATGTCAAGAAGCGCCACCTAGCGTGGAGTTACACGTGACCGACAGGGTAAACCCGCTGTGGGCAGTCGAAAGTAGTCCGTGCGAGAGGTAAGGTCACAGTGCAATGGGGCAACGAATGAACATCAAGTTCTGCTATAAATTGGGGGGGGGGGGACGACGACGAGGAACGACCGAGACTCACGAAACGTTGGTGCAGATACACGGGACGGAAACCGTGAGCAGAAAATGTGTTTACGACTAGTTCAAACGGGTAAGCAGAAGATCTGTTCCCGCCGTGTGTCGCACAAGCTGACAGACGAACAGAAAACATAACGCATGTAAACATCTGGAGATTTCATCGCCATGTGTGACCAGGATACATCCTTTCTGCGAACCATCGTCACAGGGATGAGACCTGTTGGTACCAGTTTGATCCAGAATCTTCTTTCTGTTTTCCCGCCTCAAAAGCGTCATGAAAGTTACAGGTTTTGCGGACATGACGGCAATCCAAGAACGTGTGACAGCGGTTCTGCCATCGATTCCTAAAGGGGCCTTTGCTGACAGTTTCCAGAAGTTATATGAACGTTGCCAAAAGTGTGCTATGAAGGATGGTGATTATTTAGAAGGCCATTAAAGGTATATTAGTTCGTATCTTCTGTTCTGTTTGTTTTCTGAACTTTTTGGACACACCTCCAAGACGGAACAACGGCATTTTGTTTGGAATACTTCTACTGCAAAAAATAAACAGAACACAACAAACATCACTTCTCGGGCATCGAGCACGACATCTACACACTAGAATCCGCTCGAGATAAACCGAACGTCGCCAAAGCCCCATCAGAATGATCTCTGGACTCCAGAAAATATCCTGCACACCTGCGGTCTCTGTTCGGAAACCTGATACTGTGTAGAGAGCATGCATACAGAAACTGGAAGAAGATCTCTTGCTGGCGGTGTGAGTCACGAGTACGCCTCTTCTCGTTGTCTATTTGCCTGCGCATACGGAACTGAATATAGAAGAAGAAGAAGAAGATGATGATGATGAAGAAGAAGAAGAAGAAGAAGAAGGAGAAGACTAAATGCTTCCACAAAAATTAATAAACTGTAATGGCTAGTAACATAAGGCAGCCAACTACGCCTCCGGCATCTTCAGAAGCATTGCTGGGTTTCAGAAACGCTGATGTAACCATTGGGAAGTTCCCGGGTACGGGACGTAACTCTGCTAATGGCACATCCTAGAAGGATTGTTCCTGCAAACAACACTAACATGGAAAACAGCTTAAGAATGAAACAGAACACCACGCTGTAAAAATGAGACGACCATTTGTTTATGTTTTAAACAGAAATGTTTCTACTGTTATCAACACTATCTTTCGAAATCTCCTATGTTCTAGTATCAGATGTGCTGTCAGTACACCCAGAACATAGGAGTGTAGGCGGATATGAACGGTGATAGCTGCGATAAAACTAGTACAGGAAGGGTCAATACAGATTAAGGTGCATGGTGCAGTTTTATAATAGTTAAGAAGATTAGATGACACACAAAAGAAACGACTTTTTTAAAAAATACAATCATGAGCCACAAGCACGATCAATATTTCGACAAAACGCCTTACTCATGAACAATAGGAAAGAAAAATGCAACAAATAAGAAGAAGAAGAAGTGATATGTCGGCAAGATTAACTATTTTGGAAATTAAGGATAAAATTATTCAATCCATCTAGCTAAGGATAGACGTTCTGATGACAATGAATAAAAAAAAAGGATGTTAGGAGCGAGATGATTCTAATGATTGTTAGTAACTCATTAATCTGGTACCTCACTACTCTGGTAACTCATTAATCTAGTAATTCACTAATCAATTATTTATACAAAGGAGTAAAAGCATTTTTTTTTCATGTTTGAAAAATATTTAAAACGTAGCTACTCATTTCACGTGTAACGCGGTGTCTCTTCTTTTGTTGGGGTTCATTCCCCTCGAAACTATTCACAGAAGTTTTCCAATTCTTAAAGCAGAAAACGAGTAACATACCGGCCGTCTGGTTTTGCCGATGTTAAATCTAAGATTGATATCAAAATCGCATTCATTCCATTCATTGCTGGTAGGACGCAACAAAGAGAGAGAGAGAGAGAGGGAAAAACACGGCGATCAATCAGGTGCATTTTAGCAAATGAGATTAAAATAATTAGAATTACAATGACACGCACACGAACAAGAATGGAACATTTTCCCCTTCCCTTGAGCCATGGGATCAGAAGTTTGTCTTGAACTAATTTATTTATCAGCTTGAAGTTCATGGAGGATAATATCCTGGCATCAAGGTCTTGACATTGGAGGATACTTCACAATCCCTTCAGTCAGTCATTTGCATGTCCCTTGAGGAATTTTTGCCTCCCTAACAGCTCTCCTGTAGGGCTCTCGTTTGTAACTAAGATGCCCCTGCTGATGATTATCTGCAGATCATCAGCGATGTCTTGCAGTCATCTTCGCTTTGGTCTTCCTTTCTTTCTCTTTCCCATTTGCGTCTCCAGTAAAAAGACACCAAAGAGATCGCCGACTAGAGAAAAAAATATCGCTATGGCATCTGATGATGATGAAGTTGATGCTGATAAGTTATCAGTGATTATGCCAACTGCATGTCTATCATTTCAGCTTCTACGGCTTTTATCTGAAGTACTTTGCTATCTCTGTTTCTGGCAATGTCGCTACAATGAAGGGACACAACTCTATATCAACGGTTGCTATTCTGTTTCTAACTCGACTGGGGCGTCGTCGTTGTTTGATTTTCTTAGATGCTGCGAGCTGGGTGTTGCTAAGCAGCCGGCGCCATGAAGATATAGGAACACAAGCAATGCATTGGCTAAAGCGTAGGTTATGATGACTTGCTTGAAGGCCCGGAAAGGGCCATAAAAAGCGAGAATCTTATCAGACTACACCACAGTAAGAAAAAAACCCCGCGTCAATCCTACCCATTTAGCCAGGCCCAGCCTATTCCTAGCAACATCAACAGGAGATATGGGATAGGGTCTTAACCACCCCCTGGTTCACTGTGTTCTGATAGTCCCGTTCTATCATTTTAGTATGCCCACATTACTCACAGTTGTGGAGCTCCATTATTATGAGGATGAGTCAAAAAGTAACCTTATTTTTTTACGTTGAATAAAACCAGCGATGGTGCTAGAATTTTTCGAAACGGGAACACTTGTACCTGACTTTCAAACTGCATTAAGTACTTTCCGTTTGCAAATACAATATTCAGTATCTTATACTTTTTTTAAAACTAAATTAATAAGAACTGATAGAACAAATAAGGCAGCTGAAATATATATCAATGAGGAAAAACTGGAAAAGGTGGAGAGTTTTTAATATCTTGGATCATTTCAAACTAATTATAGAGAAAATTAAAAGGAGGACATCTATCGCTCTTCAGAAAGTAAAACAACTAAAGAATCTGTGGAGAGGAACAGACAGAACTACAAAAATAAGATTTTTAATGTCAAGCATCTTTCCCACTGCAAGATATTCCTGTGAGACCTGGACACTTAACAAAACATATGAGAAACACATAAATGCCTTTGAATATAGATGCTACAGAAGAGTTGTTCAAATATCATGGACACAAATATATATATATATATATACTACAAGAACTTGATATTAAAGAAGGCTGGCTAGTAAAGAGGATTAAACGGAGAAAATTTTTAAATTGTGGACACATTAAATGTTACGAGAATTTAGAGAAGACCGTCTTGGAAGGGGTACATAATGGGAAAAAGAAAGAGAGGAAGACCAAGGGAAGATGGCTCCAAGACACCGTTGATGATTTGCAAATGGATTCATCAGCAACAGGCCATCTTGCTTACGACCGAGAGCCCTGCAGAAGTGCTATTAGGGAGGCAAAGTCCCACAAGGGACATGCAAATGATTGACTTTTTACTTTTTTTATTTATGTGAAATTAAACACACTTTACACACATGAAGGTAAACAAATTTTGGCGTGAATTTTTTTTTTACCTTATTTGACTACAAAATTTACTATTTACAAAATGCTCACACGCTGTACCGAAGTCAAAACTGGACAAATCCACTTCCACGCAAACTGGGCTTCATCAAGTCTACTATCCCCACTCTTCTCCCAACAGATTTCGCTGGTCGATTTTTATAGCTTATACCAGTTACAGTAACCGAGCTTCCAAATTTTCGGATTCTCTGTCCTGTGCTTTTTTAATCGGTAGTTTCCCCGGGAAATTACTGGTGAAGGCGATCGCGGATAAATGTACAAATATATTTTTAAGTCTTTATCACTTTTTTTTTTTGTCAACCTATTCCCTACCACGAATCAATGAGAGTCTGTGACCGCTTCATTAATGTCTGGATTCCTCAGCAATCTGGAGGTTACAAAAAAATCTTCTGACCCCGGAGGCAGCTGTGCACGGCCTTCTTAATCTCTTCGACCGCACTGAACTTCCTCCCGCCTAGTTCCCCCCCCCCCCCTTTTCCCTGTTGCCCTGGAAAGGTACAAACTCCAAATGCTGATTTGTAATTTCCTGAGCTATTGCACGTGCTGTGTGAGATCGGCTGTTATCACGATGCAACAACACACCAGAACTGAGCACACGCCGTTTTAGGCGGACTACAAGTTTCAGACAGTTCTCAGGAGGATTACAGTATGCGTCGCTGTTGACAGTGGTTCCTTTTGGGATGTGATTTTTCGGGACTGGGCCCTTTCAGTCTCAGAAGAGCCCGAGATTTAATTTTTTTGTTCCGGCCGACGGAGTCGTACGAAACTTCGGCGAGGAAGATTGCTGCCACTCTTTGCTGGCTCGATTTGTTTCTGGTTTGAGATAATGGACTCAGCATCTGTCTCCAGTGACTATATGTTGTCTCCAGTGACTAAACGTTGTCTCCTCCAGTGATTATACATTGTCTCCAGTGACTATACATTGTCTCCAGTGACTATACATTGTCTCAAGTGACTATACATTGTCTCCAGTGACTAAACGTTGTCTCCTCCCGTGACTATACATTGTCTCCAGTGACTATACATTGTCTCCAGTGACTATACATTGTCTCCAGTGATTATACATTGTTAAAAAAGTCATCTCTTTCAGCTTCAAATCGTCAGCAGTCCAAGAAACAAATAACTACGTACTGTTATTCCCTCGTGCGTGTTTCCAAGATACTTTAATCTAATCTGCTGACTTTGAATTTCCAAAATGACCGGTGTTCCTCGGCACACACAGATCTAGAGAGGGATGGCATAACATATCTGTACTACAACTGTCTACTACAAAGATCTGTACTACAACTGTCTACTACTAGGATCTGTACTACAACTGTCTGCTACTCGATTTAGATTTTTTTTTTGGTGGAATTTTTTCAGACCGACCGGCACCGGGGTGGACCCAACCTCAAAAGATGGGTACCTTGGGTCTCTCTAGGAAAACAAAAGCAGCGAGGACAAGGTGCTGGCATCCGTACCTCAAATGCTGTGGTGGCCTAGAGATGTGAAAGCACTCACACCCCCTATGATATTGCAAATGCTACGGGACTTTGAGCAAAGTTAAGGTTATTTTGACTCTCATTTGTATTACTGTTTAACATCATATTCTTAATACGTCAGGCAGCATTTGAATAGCACAGTGCACAATATATTGTATTCTCGATGTGAAAGGAGTAAGTTCCAAACCATCCTCAGAGCACACACATCAACAAAATGTAAACCTGGCTAGTAAACTAATCTGCAATCGTTGGTGTTTCTCACGCAAGATTTTTATTCCTCTTCACTTTTCTTAGTTATTTTTTTTCAATAGAAACCATTTAGCTTTTTTTTTCCTTCAGGCATATTACTTTTAGTGTCCCTCGTCTTCTTTTTACCTTGAGCTTTCCGGTGATAACCATAATGTTTCATTGTCTTTCTTCTCAAAAAGTGACCAAAGAAGCTGTAATGTCTTTTCTAAGTTGGATTAAACTGGATGTAATATTTGACATCTTCTTTGAAAATGTGTTTACCTTTTTTCTTTGGGGGTAGGGTGGGGTGGGGGAATGGGGGTACTCAGGAGCGGCAAATGAAACCACGAGCCTAGGAACTGAGGAGTTCACCGTACGAGTAGGCTAACGTGCATTAGAGGAATGAACCCTGGGCATCTGACTCATACTCTGTGGGCTATGTCTGAGTTTGATGTGTTTAAAGCAAGAAACGGAGGTAAAAACAGTATTTCTATTAGGATCAGTATTTAATCCTTAAAAAGGTGGTGGCGATGGGAGAAAGAGAGAGAGAGAGAGAGAGAGTCTTCTTTCTCTTCATTCTTATCTCCTATCTTTTAGGAGTAATTAATGCTAGCTTTTTATTAGCTGCTCTCTTGCAACTATCCCCCCCCCCCCAATCTCTTAGATCTAGATTTAGATTTCTTACCTCTATGGGGAAAGCAGTATTGTAGCCTTGGATGAATTAGCTCCCTTCACTGTGAGGTTACTAAGTTCTTGTTTTGATATTACTCAACTCTCTCCTCCAGATGTTTTACTTCTTCCTCAGATTTTCTGACCCTCTTCTCCTTTTTTTCTTCCAGTTAGTCATCTCTTCTGTCTTTTCTTTTCTCTACTCACTTCATCTGTTTTCTGTGCTCCTCCATATCCCATGTTTTCTTTCTTTTCTTGTTCATCACATTCTGGATATGTTTTCTTATCCTTTCCTTCATTCCAAACAAACAAACACAAACAAACAACTGGCTTATCTTCCAAACTGATCCAAGTTACAAGACTTTCCTTCCAGCCCTTCCGCAGTCATAAAATATGACACTCAAAACATTCAGTCTTATCCAGCCCATTCTTTGCTTCCTCCTCCTGAGTAGCTCCCAGCCTTCCCATCCTTTCTATGTATCCTAGCCAAGCTTCTGATGTATTTTTAAGATCTCAGGACGTTCACAAGTTTCTTTCACTGGAATTCATGAGCCGGAAATCCGAGCTTTCAAGCGAGCGCTAACGAGCGAGCAGTCTCCATACCAAGCAGGAGAGTGTCTGGGTCTAACACTCGGTCATTGGGTGAGGAGCAAACGACCGTAAGGAGTTTGAATTATTGAAGAGCTCACATGGCCGTTGTCCGCTTCTACTGTTAACACATTTGCGATTCGTGTCTGCGCAACGGAAGCCGTTATTTGCTTTTGCACGGCGTCACTAGCATGGCCGAATGGTCTGACAACAACGTCTAACACGAACTCATGAATCTCCCAGCAAACCCTCGAAGCCGTTTCAAAAAGCCGAAACGACAAAATTGTACAACATTTTTTTAGACCAACTATGCTTCTTGACGTAATTTTGTACCAGTGTCTGGGGTAGAGACTTGAAATAAAAGAGAATTCTGAAGGCGCAAATGATATCCTCACGCAGACAGTAAGATCAGCAGTCTCGCGCCACCTGACATAAATTAGTGAAAAGAATAACTTATCTTCCGAGAGTCTGTCAGTATAACCCCGGACAAACTCCAGTAGAAAGATATGTCGAGAAAGAGAGAGAGAACGCTGTTTTTTTTCTGAGTATTTTAAAACATTGCCATCAAAGAAGACAAGATTTGGTGAGTTAGAAAACAAAGCTCAGATATTTAAATAACACACTTCGGGGAGTTCCAGTTAAAACCTCATTAAGGAGGGGTGGAAAAGGAAAACAGGTAGCAAGATAATTCAAGTCTTTAACCAACATTAGACAGTAATATGAAACAGCGGATGGCACAGTATTAATGGCAGAAAATGCAGTAGACTTTCAGAGAAAAATAACATAACTTGACCAGGAACATGTCTTGAACAAAAAAACCACTTAAAGACAAAATTAGAGACAATTATTAGGTACCAATAAATAGAGATCATTACACACAAAAAAAGAACCCCAGTAAGTAGAAATTATCAAAAGAAAGATATCAATAAACAGAAATTAACAAAAGAACAGATCATCAATAGAATGAGGGGGAAAAAACAGATAATTCCGGACAATGCAACAAATGACATGTTTTTCAGATAAGAAACAAACAAACCTTTTCTCACAATAAAATGATAGATCACAAGAGTTGTATGGTTAGCATTTGAAAAATTGTAGACAAAGCACTTTATACGTTAGGGAAAAATAAAACGACAAGACTTGAATCACGGACTACGGTAAAACGAGCAGGCGTCTAGCCAGTAGAATACAGCGTTCTTATCGACTTACATCTTACGTCTAAAGCGTTTTGTCAACGGTTTTCCCTAAATCTAACAACATGAGGCTGTGCTCTAACAAATGAAATTGAGAGTCGTCAAGTTTTATTTAATTCCCATTTATCTATGCTGCAGAAATATAAGCAAAGAAACAAGACTAATGGAAGGTAAATTTGAGGTTACAAATGAATCGGAATACGGAAGAATTGGATGTATTTCAGTTACAGGAAAAAGGGTCAAATGAAAATGAAAGTACAAAAAGTGAAAGCCACACAATTAAAGTATTTGATGAAATTTCACCGCTTATCAAAACACTGAAAATCACATAGGAGAAAAATAACAAAGAACTAGAGGGCGACATCGAAACAGACAACTTCGAGAGTTGTGAAAAAAATGGCTTGACTTAGCGTACAGTTAAAGCAAATAAGCTGGACAGTTACTGCGGTCAGCTTTCCTTGGAAGGCAGAAGAGAACTGTAAATTATGGTCATTTTATCTCTCGCCAGTGAAGGTTGGCGAGCCAGATATAAAAATCACTTTGCCAAGCCATCATCATCGTCATCGTCATCATCATCATCATCATCATCGTCGTCGTCATCATCATCATCATTATCGTCGTCGTCGTCATCATCATCATCGTCGTCATCATCATCATCATCGTCGTCGTCATCATCATCATCATCATCATCGTCATCATCATCATCATCATCTCGCGCCGTGTCCCCACTGAAGGTTGGCTGCAATGAATCTGTTTCTTGTCTTCGTAGTGCACTTGGCCAAGCCTGTCCCTGTCCATCTCTTGATGCTGTCCACCCATCTGTGTCGCCGTCGTCCTCTTGTTCTTTTCCCTTCTCTCCTGCCCTCAAGAAGGCTCTTCAGTATCGTACTGTGCACTCTTGACGTGCCCACTGTGAGCTGTCTTCTTTTTATGATTTTCAATATTTCTCTTTTCACTTCTAGCTAGTTTAATACTTCTCTATTTTCTTTTATGTCCACGGGATACGCCTATTCTTCTATATATCCACATTTCAAGGGCCTCAGTTTTCTTTTCCTCTGCTTTACCCAAGCTCACGACTTCTAGAACATAACGAAATATTGAGTACATGTAGAACTTTTTGATACGCATTCTCTTTTGCCGCGATGTTTGCTTAAAAGTAGGGATCGTCATCGTTCTATTGAAGGCGTTTTTTTTTGCCAAGTATTGATTTTTTCATAATGTTTTGCCACAACATTCCCATGGAAATACTATTATTTTGTTTGTCTGATGTTTACTAAACAGATAACAAATAGATAACAGTGATGTAATTCTTTTAGTGAATTTTTAAAGTATTTTGTTTGTCCGATTTATTCTTTTTTTTAAGGTAACAATTCTGCCATTTGTGTGTGTGTGTGTGTGTGGATTGTTTCGTACGTGATGAAAATATCGTAGACAGGAGAAATTTATTTCGCAAGGAGAAAGAAGTATTTTTTAAAAAAATAAAATCGATATTTTTTTTAAAGGAAACATTTTCCTTTTACTTCACGCTCATAACTGGAATATCAAACACAATGTAACATTGTTTGTCATTTATTTTGTTACAGCACAGGTAAAGCTAATATCGACCTATTTATAAAAAAAAATGGCGAAGGTCAAAGAAGAGGCCACGAGCAACCGAGAAACAAACCGGTTATTTTACTTCTCCCATCGCCATCGCCTGTGGTTGAACATCCACTGTCTTATGACTGAGAAATTCAGAAACAATCCTTCGAGCTGAAGCCAATCTATGACATTTGCGTGTAACTGTTCCTGATAACTATAATGATGTTGCTGTTTTTGTTGTGTACAAAAATGTGATCAATGTGTTGATGTATAAAATGGCCACTAGACAAAACTAACACTGTAGGAGGCAACAATTAATGTGGATCTATTGCTTAAATGTGTGCTGGTAAAACGTCTCTCCTATCAAATTATCAAGCCGCAACGCCCCGTATTTGTGCAACAGCTTATTCACGTGATTTACAAGTGTACCACAACAATGTGTCCAATGATCTTTTCTATACTGCGCGTCCATAGGTTATGCTTAATAAAATGCTGACGTAGCACACATAAATCTGTTTCTAAAATGTCGTGCAGTTTTCACACAAGTCGCTCTTTCCTTTTCTTAGCTACAAATTAAACTTCGAGAACTGTCACCGCAACCAACGATTCCGAACTTTACTGGGGGTGTCTGTGATGACATTTCGGGAGGAAATGTTGGAAATAAAAAGCTATATTAGGTCGAAGCGGGTAATACTGAAAAATAATGGAAAGGTATTGTCTGGTTTCGAGAGAAACCAATAGCCTGACAATGGTCGTTTCCTGCGCCACATAATAGTCTCGAACTGGTCTCTAGGCAGTTTAGACTGCTACATATCGTTTGTCTCGAAGTGGTCTCTAGGCAGTTTAGACTGCTACATATCGTTTGTCCCGAAGTGGTCTCTAGGCAGTTTAGACTGTTACATATCGTTTGTCTCGAAGTGGTCTCTAGGCAGTTTAGACTGTTACATATCGTTTGTCTCGAAGTGGTCTCTAGGCAGTTTAGACTGTTACATATCGTTTGTCTCGAAGTGGTCTCTAGGCAGTTTAGACTGTTACATATCGTTTGTCTCGAAGTGGTCTCTAGGCAGTTTAGACTGCTACATATCGTTTGTCTCGAAGTGGTCTCTAGGCAGTTTAGACTGCTACATATCGTTTGGACGTCTTTTCAGCTTTGTTTTTGTTTATCTATAGACTTTAGTAATGGGTGCTGCAAATTCGTGCCCAGTTCACTTTGTTTTTTTTTCGGTGGCTTGAGCGAGCCAGAGACTACGGGGAGTTAACCCCCGAAAGAAAAATTGGAAAGTGGAGGGACCCTAAGGCTGTTGGTAGAGCTGTTCGACATCCCCATGCTGTTCTTTAGCTTATCCATCTTCGGACATTTCCATACTGTTCTTTAGCTTATCCATCTTCGGACATCCCCATGCTGTTCTTTAGCTTATCCATCTTCGGACATCCCCATGCAAACTACTAGATCTTAATACTATGGACCTTGTCCTTCTTCTGTAGATGATTGACAGAGATTTGGGATGTAAGGGGTGCTGTGTGGGAAAAGGAGAAGTGGGGGTAGGAGGGGGAAGGGAGGGAGTAGAGAGTATGTGCAACTTGGGCAAGTTATTTTCTCCAAAACAGTTGCCTGGCCGAAACAGGTTATTACGTACACAACATCTGCTTCTCCAAAACCGTCTTTCTAACAAACAAAACATTATGTTAATTTAAACGTAAAATAACAATAACTTTTATTCCATTCGGTCTATATGAATGTTCCCCATTGTTATTTCTATAAGTCATAAACCTCGATCATTCACAGTTGCTAGACAATACCAACGCAAGTCGGGAGGCAGAAATTGCGGAGTGAAGGGTCCCAACATCCACACTTAAACAAAGGAAGACAAAAGACAACGCGACAACAGCTGAAGGAATATATTACTACAGTCGCTGGAATAAGCCATTTCTCTGCCTTGTCCTTAACAAAAAAACACACTGGCAATACTATGTCAGTATTCCGTACCAAGATTTTATGGACAATACAAATGAATGCCGTATCACAGAAAGTTTCTTTAGAATCATGCGATACAATACTATACTTTGTCTCGCTGCCGTGGTCAATCAACATATACATATATTTGTGTATGGCTGGTCTATAACTCGTTGTTTTATTTCAGAAATGAAAAGACGCAGATTCTGGAACAAATACTAATAAATTTGTGGATAAACAGAAAGAAAATTACACAAATTTTGTTTAAATACTAGAAAAAAAAACATCTTCTTTTTTTAGAAGAATCACAATCGAAGGCGGGCACAAAAAGAGAGGAGGGGGAGGGAGAAGACCATTACAGACAATAAAAATCTTTACTGGCCCCCGTATTTAGACATAAGAACAGCCCGTTTCCGTTAAAATTCCATAAAGAAAACTGAAATATAAAACTTCCACTGGCAACATATAAGGATATACTTTTGAAATTCACGTCAATAACGTATACAAAACTGTGATTACATTATTCACACACGCACTCTAGCACTATCTTCACTAAGCAAGTTACAGTTAGAGACTAGCCAAGCTGTAAATGCTGCCCAGCCTGACAGAGCTGATGACTTTTGTGAAGCATACGTGTCTGCTTTATCTTCCATGCGGTTTTTTTTTTAAGATGCAGGAAACTGTCAAGCAATCCTGCTGCTGCCATGACAAATACAGGAGTACCCCCTCCCTCCTTCCTCCTCTCTCCTATTCTCTCTCTTCCCTCGCCCAGCCCCTATTATACCAAATTTTGCAAAATTTGAACCTGCCATATTTCACACCAGATGACGGGCTCAGACAATTCCTTGATGTCTGCAGGTTGTTTTGTTTATACATCGACTTTTATAATAAAAATGTTATAATTCCACATTGTGAAATTTTGAATTGAAAGATGTTTCTTGTCTTATTTTAAAATTCCTGAACCAACCGAAAAATCACTATCATTTGTCGCTTTGTTTGTGGGCAACTCATGAACCAGCTGAGTATCATTATCATTTGTCGCTTTGTTTGTGGGCAACTCATGAACCAGCTGAGTATCATTATCATTTGTAGCTTTGTTTCTGGGCAACTCATGAACCATCTGAATATCATTATCATTTGTCGCTTTGTTTGTGGGCAACTCATGAACCAGCTGAATATCATTATCATTTGTCGCTTTGTTTGGGGGCGTTCACCTCAGAGCCACGTCGTACTTAAGACCCGCCACAACTGTAATCTTCCTCCTCCTTCTCCTCTTCCTCTTCTTCTTCCTCTTCTTCTTCTTCTTTCTTTCTTTCTTTCTTTCTTCTTCCCCCAGTTTCATATGCTCAGCTATCTGCACAATGAGACGGATTGCTTTCATGAATCCTGCTATCAGTAGAGGAGTTCTTCATAGAGTGCCCCCAAAGTTGTGCATGCAAGGTCTTGTCCTGGGGCGCTCTTAGATCTCTGTAGAGAGTGCAGATTTTGAAGGCTGTGTTCAGGAAGACCGTACAGGCACGTGGAAAGTGGAGTCAGTATAGATGGGCCTATAGTCTGCAGCTGAAACTCTCACGTCTCTGTATCAGCGCAATTTTTTTTGTCAGAACTTTCTGACGCACTTGCGTCTTAGTAATGTACGCGTGCACTTTAGAACTGTTCTGACCGGTAATGGATCTTGATTTTAAGTGATATAACTCTTAAATACAACAACCTGTCTTATGGGTGATCAGAAAAAGAGATGGACATATATCGGTCACGTGATGAGAAGAAACGGTCAGAGAATCCCAAAACAACCTATCAAGTGGAACACAACAGGCCGAAGAAAAAGAGGTCGAACACGTGAAAATCTAAAGAGGACAATGTTAAGAAAGGCCAAATTAGTTGGCATAAAATCCCTCGATGAAGTTGAAAACCTCGCCGAAAATAGGAAATCTTGGCGAACTACCATGCGAGCCCTTGTGACGTTTAAGGGCACGGGTAGGATGTAAGATGTAAGTAAGAGCTTCTATATAAATAACTTGTGATACAACTCTGATATTAATAACTTGCTTTCCTTCGCTCAAGCTTGAAACCAGTCCTCTATGTTTGTGTAAAAATTATATTGATATACGGTCACATCTTTCGGCTTACTTGTCAAACATTGAGCAATTTTTAACCGCACACTTAAGGATGTATCTTCTGTTCTGGCGGACATGGTACGAAAATCTACAACTGATTTCATTTTTCATCTTTTTTTTTTTATTTTGACACAACAGGAGAACCACTTTGGTTTACACGGCATCACAGCTCTGAAATTTTAGAGATAATCGCTTTCTCTCTCTCTCACTTTCTCTCTCTCTCTCACTTTCTCTCTCTCTATCTCTCTCTCTCTCTCTCTCTCTGAACCTTAAGTACCCAGGGCACATGGGGCTTCCGCAAGGGTTCTCCACAAATGCCTATCCTTTGCCTTTTTTCCCGCTCTTGCTCAACATCCTTTCTGTTGTTCTTCTCCATGTATCTTTTGGTCTACCCTTACTTCTGCTCCCCTGTGGTGTCCATCTTAGTGCTATTTTTGGTAGTGAGTTGTCAGTCATTCGGAGCACATGTCCCAACCATCGCCAGCGTCTTTCCTCAATAATTGTTGTCAGTGGTTTCATCTGCATATATTATGTACACATCTGCCTGCTCCAAAACCGTCTTTCTAAGAAACAAAAATTCCATACAGGTGGCTCCACAGGGAGAAGCTTCGTCTAAGAGGAAGAATTGCTATCTTTCTTCTTCTTCTTTTCCCTGGTACTGAGAGTTGATGTTCCTTGGCGCCGCTGCAGTGACGATTCTCAGGTACAACATCGTGTCGGTTTGGGAGCGGGTCATGACGACTGTTTTTTCAGTTCCTGAATGCGGCTTAAAAGCAGGGGAGAGGGGTGCAATACTTCTTCTTTAGCGGACTTCACCACCATGGGGGACTATTACAACTCCTGGTCCTGTTAGCCAGGCTAGGTATGTTACTGGAAGGTACCAACAGAGAGGTGGGACAGGGTTTTAGTCAGCTAATGTTCGCCAACCCTGAGGCCAGGATGTCAGCTATGGGCCTCTGACTGCCACAACGGACAGCCTCATTGCCCTTCCCTCCCCCTCCAGCCCACCTCCCAAATTACCACGGTAAAAGAATGTATAATGGCGAAAATCAATTATGAATAATGATTTACTATATGTAAGAGGATTCTGGGACGGCCTTAGCTGAAGCGGCGTAACTGGGACATGGGAGTTTGAAAATCATTTACATGTAAACTTTGATCTGTTATATGTATTTGCACGTATTCATCGCCTTTCACTCCCTTGAGAGCATCTCTCTCTCTCTCTCTCTCTCTGAACCTTAAGTGCCCAGGGCACATGGGGCTTCCGCAAGGGTTTTCCACAAATGCCTGTCCTTTACCTTTTTTTCTGCTCTTGCCCAGGTGAGCCCTCTATTGCTCAACATCTTAGAGCACAGGCCACGGATAAAGGCTCTCCAGTCATCCCTCTTCTTGGAATTATTCTCTGCTTCCTTCCATGTGTATCCTTTGTCTCTGATCACTGTCATAATTTCTCTTCTCCAAGTAAATCTATGTCTTCCTCGTTTTCTATTTCCTTGAGGATTCCACCGTATTTGCTGGGAAGAAAAAAAAGAAGTGCCTCGTTCACTGTTATAACGCTGCTCTTTTGCAGAACACTACAGCATATAGTTTCTTACCTGACTCGTGTTGTGTAAGAGAAGAGAAAGCTTGGAACTTGGATAACGACGAACAGCCGCCTAAAAGACAACTCGCGGGACCACTTGTATCTCGACCACGAATAGAAAAGCTGCCCAAATTTTGGATATTGTCCGACTTTTCAGCCTGGAACTAAGTTACAGTTTTTGGTCTGCGTCTTAATACCTGATCACAGTCTGGGTGGATAATCTGGAAAGCCGACGCTTTCTCTTTGTCTGAGGTTAAAGTGCGTTTCCTGTTATTGAAAATATAAGTAAACTCGTTCCCTACACTTTGCGCTTAAATCTGCTCTTTTGTTCCTTTGTTTCCCTCCTATCTGCGTCGCCAAAGATTTCTGGATATCTCAGTCCAGCAATTTCCTTCAATCAAAATATAAAGGAAAGGAAAAAAAAAGTTACATGTAAAGTTTGTTAATACGCAAAGAAATGAAATCCTATTCAATACATTTAAACAGTATACAAAAGGCTATAGTCGTTTGTAACCATAGTGATAGGTAAACAACAACGCAAGCGAAGGTAGCACTAAAATACAACCGAATCACAGCTGCCAAAAAAACAAAAAAAGGAGCGAGTAAATACATTCAAACCACGAAACAAAATATATAACACAGCATCGCTATTTGATTATTCAGGATCTTGCAGCTGCAGATTCCGCTGGCCTGTCTGAAACAGCAAATCATGTAGATAACCAAATGTAACCGGGGATAATAATGTGCTCATTTGCCATTTATATATGCCAACAGATCTTAAATCTTGTGAAATTTTGGAGAAAATTTGGAGTAAATTTTAAAAATTGCCTTAAAGTAGTGATCGCGTTAGGAATCTTTGAGGCGGGTACAACTGTACCTGTCTTTCACATCTGCGTGAAGCACTTTTCACAATACCGGTTTCTGAAGACAGCACGTGGTACTTCCTACCTTGTCTTTTAATGTTAAGTCAAACACATTTTAGAAAAATCAATGGGAAGTGTATGTTCGTGTGAAATTGTTTTTATTCCTAGCTTATTTGCTTCGAGATTAATAATCTTTACAAAATGCACGTTGAACCAAAGTCAAAACTGGCCGATTCTTCTTCGTACAAACTGAGCTTCACCCTTCTACTGGCCGATTCTTCTTCGTACAAACTGAGCTTCACCCTTCTACTGGCCGATTCTTCTTCGTACAAACTGAGCTTCACCCTTCTACTGGCCTATTTATTCTCCAACCGATTTCGCTGGTTGCTGTTAAATAGATTTTTTTAAATAATATAAACCGGTGACGGTAAACGACGGTCTGCAAAAGTTTCGGTTTATCTCATTTTTTAACTGTTAATGTACCTTGCCGGTTAAGTCGATCGCTGCAAGTCTTTAGACTAAGTGGCAAAGAAGTAAAATAATTTTTTTTTAATTCTGGAAGAAGCGGAAAGCTACTCTTGGCACGAAGAACGAAGGAAAAAAAATATTCACTGAAAGGCACGGATAGAGATAAACAAACATAACCGTTCGCCAATTGAAAAAAAAAACAAGATACCATAGACGCACAAGAAAACGCACTTAGTCCAAGCACACACGACTCAAGGCCAACAAAGACGAGTTCCAAAGTCATCATGGAGCGCATTCTATTTTCAAGGAATTTTTTTTTTCAGAGGTGATCAAAATGTGGGAATAATAGAATTTACAGAACACGAGATTTAGAGAATAGCATTCGGAACAACATTTGACCATCACGGGAACGCTGGATGAAACAAGACTCAGCTAAAAGTATTAACTGTTTAACTCAGGGCTTCTCAAAATGTCTATTCCTGGTTCCCTCTTCTCTTTTTCTTCTTTTTTTTTTTCACCTCTAGAACTTGGTATGACCTCTCTCCTAATGGGACTTTCGTGTAAGAAAACGATTTTAAAATGGGCAGATATCTTCTGTGTACGTTCTTGATCGGCGCCATCTTTCTAGTTCCAGCGTTTGCCCTTTCAGTAATCTCTATTCATTCTGAACCTTCCGTCATTCCCCCACATTGTTTTCTCACTTTTATTATCCACGCCATCTGGGCGGCTTTTGTGTAGGCCTTTATGCCCCGACTGGACCGAGTTAGGACGGTCTGGGTCCTAACGTCATGTGTCATCTGGCATATCTTGTCATCGTTTTTTTTGGCCTTTTTTCTCGGGCAGTTGCCTACTTCTTCTTTGTGCTCATCGACATCTCTCGGTGCACATTTTGTGCTTGTCTTTTCTACAGTGAGGATGCCAAAAGACCTAAGTGTTTTTTTTATTTTTCTTCTTTTTTTTCGTGTTTTTTATCAATTTGTTTTTGTATGCGATCTTTGAAAAAAAAAGCATTTGCCGAAATATTTAATTGTTGTATGTTCCTCATGTATACGTGTTCGTCTTTTTCTGCCACTCTTTCCTGCTCGCTTTCTACACTCTTTATGTCTTTCTTGTAAAGCTGAACCATACACTTCTGTCTGTCTTTATTACTTGAACTAGTTTTTATCGCAGTCATCATTTTACTCATCTCTCTGGTAATCTTAAAGTATAATGACTGACGAGGAGTAGGTTTCTGTGGCCTGCCTATAGTTTCAAAGTGGATTCAAGAAGCAGACTTTCGAAGAGACAGTCTGAATGCCGGCAAGCTCTACTCTGTTTGCCAGCATGGGAGAGAGACAGTCTGCTACAAGAAGAACCGGGAAGGTATGAGTAGATGACCAGACCTGAGACACTAACACACTTTGAGACACTAATACACTCCGAGACACTAAAACAAACTGAGATACTAATATACTCTGAGACAATAATACACCCAGAGACACTAAAACACCCTGGAATACTAAAACACCATGAGACACTAACACACCGTGAGACACTAAAACACCCAGAGACACTAAAACACCATGAGATATTAAAACACCATGAGACTCTAAAACACCCTGAGATACTAATATACTCTGAGACACTAATACATCCAGAGACACTAAAACACCCTAAGATACCCTGAAAAACACAACTTCCTTCCAGAACAACCATCTTTTGTCTATAATAACCGTGTCTCAAACGCACTCTGCGCCACATTTTGGAAAGATAAATTGTTTTGTAACTGAATTTAGTGTGAAATGAGACGTGCTTCGATTTTAAAACAGAAAACAATAAACTCTTTTAACGTAATAAAAAAGCAGGGAAATAACGGCAGTTACACAACACGGAAACGACAGATAATGAGTTTTCCGACGGGGATAAAGTAAAACTGCTTCCTTCATAAATCACGTGACATGAGGGAAGCCAGAAAGAGGCTCCTGCTTACTATTTGTCTTAAAATAGTTGCTGCTTATTATTTGTCTTCTTCTTCTTCGTTCGCTTCTACCACCAAGATCGCCCCGTGATCCTACTCAATTTATTCCTGTGGTCCTTGATTGGTCCTGTGGTCACCATGAGAGCGACAAGAGATCCCCGAGAGAACCACATGAATTTCAGGGTATCGCGGGGCTTGGGCCTGTATTCGCGGTGGGCCGCAGAAGCGGGATTGCGTGACATTGTGGTTTTCGTTGCACCAGTTTAATCTAGAGTTGGACTTTCTCATCAGAAAATCTCAAAACCTCGACATGTTTTGGATATCCGTGTATCCCCGCCGGGTGAGAGGTGGTTGCCCATCTAGTCCAGCGTTGAACTTTCTCACCGGAAAACCTCAGCGTGATTAGGATACGCATACATCCCCGTCGGGTGAGAGGTGGTTGCCTATCTAGACTGCACTGGTTCAGTGTCTCCGACTTCAGCATTTTGTGGTCGTGGCCGCTACCCTTCCTAGTTGTGACCAGGACGGAGCTTTTGTCCAGTAGGACGAATCCTCGCCACTTACACTAGTAAGTTCCACCCCTGGGTTAAGCCGGTTTAGGCGTATTATCACAGTATGGGCGCGTTTAGGACATGTACGACCTCTAGAGCGGAGGTACCATGACATGCGTTGTCATCAAGTTTCACCCCTGGGTTAAGCCGGTTTAGACATATTTCACCAATATGGGTGTATATCAGACAAGGACGACCTCTAAAGCAGAGGTTCCGTGGTATGTGTACCTCTCGTCGCGAGACTACTTGACATACCGATTAATCTTCACTTTATCTTTTCCATCACCTTTTCACAGCGGCGCCGCTCGGCAACCCTGTTCACATTTTCTTAAGTGGCCGGGAGGAGTTTCACCCTATGCGCGGCAGACGAAGAATCTCGCCTGCAGTGTCTTAGTTTAACTCCTGGAGTAAGCCGGTTCAGGCAATTCGCCCGGTATGGGTGCAAATATAACGTGGCCGACCTCCAGAGCCTAGGTGCCGTGATTTGAGCAGTCCTGACCTCGAGACTACTGATTACTTCACTTAATCCTTTCTTTCACCTTTTCCACGGTAGCGTCGCGCGGCAACCCCGTTCGCACCTTTCTTCACTGGCCGGAAGGAGCCCCATTCCACGCAAGGCAGCTGAAGAATCTCGCCAGCAGTGGGTTTTAAATCAGAGTTTTCTTTCTCTCAGATGAGCTACCAAACAAGGCTCTCATCTACCCGAAGCGTCTGGTTTTCAGGCGCCAGATATTCGCCTTCGCCCCTTCTCCTGTCATTTTGAACAGTTCCGCCACGAGAAAGCCAGGAGCTAGACTTGGCTGTCAGAGGCTATTTGAGACGCACGCCTTGGAGACATTTAATTGAAGTGGAGAGCGTATCCTCCACCCCACCTCCGGCTATAACAGTCCTTAGAATCATTATTTGTCTTAAAACAGTTCCCGCTTATTATTTGTCTTTAAACAGACTGCGTTGAAGGAAGCAGCGAAGATCCGACGGAAAATTAAAAAGGAAATGTAAGTTTCATTTGGCAGCCTCTGTTTTCCAGGTAGAAACCAGCTCTTGATAGCTCTTTACTCGTGATTAATGAAGCGATTTGCTTCCGTGTGACAGATGACTCCGATACAACAAATAAGTAGGTCAACAGCATCTAGTCCATATCTACGTCTATTCATTTTGATTAATTGTATAGAACCTTACTGCCCAAATTTAATATCATCGATTCCTGTGATGGCTTCAAAGCAGAAAAAAGCTGTTCACAATTAAAAAGAAATTGTTTAAACTATTAACTTTGGTGAAGATAGCTGATCTTCTTCATCATCATCATCATCTTATTCTACCGTAGTTACGGAAGCTAATATTATTCTTCTTCTTTTTCTTCTTCCACAGCCAAGACTTCTTCTTCTTCTTCTTTCATAGTCAAGATAACTCATCTTCTTCTTCTTCTTTCATAGTCAAGATAACTAATATTTTTCTTTCTGGTTGTTATTGTTATTGTACTCCACCATGCACTAGGCATTTGCATGAGACCATGTTTGTGCCTGTTTGTGTATGCTTGTGTATGTTTATGTATGTTTGTGTGTCAAAAACGTGGTACCTACGGGTGACTGAATCTAATCTGAATTTCTTTTGTCATGAACTTCTCTATCCAGGTTTCACGAATTTCGACCAGACAGGCATTGATTTTTTTTTTGGGGGGGGGGGGGGGGGAGGGGAGGGGAGCGAGATAGCAAAGTTTAACAATGCGTTGTTCTCTTGTAGCTAGAGTGTTCCTTGCCATACCAGAGTCCGTGGTTCAAGTCCTGTGTAATTCTCTTATTATTTTTTTCCTTCTCTAGTATCTAAAAGTACTTTCTCCGTGATTTTTTTCGAGGTCTAGCAATACAACACTGTGTTCTACTACGTTACTGTGCGAAAGTCTTGTTGTTTCTTATTTGTTAAAAAAAAGTTCTTAGTATAGTACGGGTACCTTGTATCCTATAGTCTAACAAAAGCTATTCATCCGGGTACAAGATGCAGGGTGATTTGTCTGGGGGGACAGTGCATCTTATATATAGCGAGAGATACAGATCTGTTCTTATTTGTAAATTACAGTTTAACCCAGTCTCTCTCCTGCACAGCGCAGGCAGTGTTGGTAGATTGTGCAGGACTACGGAAATCACTGCTGGGAGCAAGGTCTAAACAAAGTCTCAATAAAATGAAAAGCAGCACATTTCTAACCCAAACTAGATTTTTAAAAAAATATTGAGTGACTTCATTCCAGTTTCTCTGTACCAAAATCTCTCATCAAAATGTATTCTAGTAGAGAACGGAAATTAATTCAAAAGTGAAAGAGTTCTTTTAAAAATGTGCTCTAATTTTGTTTTGTTTTTTTTTATTCAGTATCTTCTAGTTACATCAGGTCAACTTCTTTTTGTTAATATTCCGACATCAACTTCCCTCTAGTGCTCACGTGCTGTATATCGGACCCACCATCAGAATCTGGCCGAACGTGTGGGGGTCTATATGCCATACATTGCCCCCTGATATATTCCTGCCAGTCAAACGGCTGTTTCTGACTGACTTCTCTTAATGGAAATTTGACAACGCCGACTGACTGTCCTGTCCATATTTTGGAAAGAACTATTTTGCAACGGCGAGGGTTGCTCAAAATAACTTTCAGGTTTTATTCAAAATGCAAATGTAGCGGAAAATAACATCAAGCGGAATAAAACTATGGAAGAAAGTGCAAATAAAAAATAATGTTATAAAAAAAGTACATGTGTACTTATATCCTTCCCGTGCCGTTAAACGTCACACAGGGCGTGCCAGACAGTTCGCCAATTTTTCCTGTTTTCGGCGAGCTTTTCAGCCTCATCAAGGGATTTTATGCTTATTAATTTGGCCTCTCTTAACAATGTCCTCTTTAGAGTTCCACGTGGTCGACCTCTTTTTATTCGGCCTGTTGTGTTCCACTTGATAGGTTGTTTTGGGATTCTCTGATTGTTTCTTCTCATCACGTGACCAACATATGTCCATCTCCTTTTCCTGATCACCCATGAGACTGGTTGTTGTTCCCTCATCTGTCTTATCTCTGCATTGTTCTTGAATTCGTTCCACTTGATGCCGAGTATTTTCTTTTTGCATTTGTTTTCGAAAGAATCTAATTTATTGTATATTTCTTTAGTAGTTTTCCAACTTTCTCATGAATAAATGAGGGTGGATATTACATTTGAATTGAATAATCTTAACTTGGTTTTTGTGATTATTAACTTTTGAATTCCATATGTTCTCAAGATTCTTGAAGATCGATGCTGCTTTTGCAATTCTAATAATTCTAACTTCCTTTCTGGTGTCACCATCCTGATCCATGTAGCTGCCAAGGTAAACAAATTGATTGACTTCTTCAACATGTATTTTTCCATTTTTATTAATGGGAAGTTTCATTATTTTTGTTTTGTCCTGGTTAATTTCAAGTCCTATTTTGCTAGCTAGTGAAGACAGGCTATCTGTTTTTTCTTGCATGGAATTCACATCGTTACTGATAAGAGTTATGTCATCAGCAAAATCAAGATCTTCTAGTTTGGTCCCATGTACCCAGTCAATACCTGTGTTACCTGTGCAGCATTTTTTCATTATGAAGTCTATTGTAATCCCAAAAAGTAAAGGAGACAGTATACATCCTTGTTTCACACCTGTTTCAATCTGGAACCATTCACTCATCCCTTGTTCTATTTTGACTGCACAAACATATCCATTGTAGAAGTCCTTAATACTGTTGACAATTTTAGATGGTAATCCATATAGACTTTAAATTCTACACAGTGAGTTTCTGTGTATGCTATCAAATGCCTTTTTAAAATCTATGAAGTTCAGTATTACTGGTTTCTGAGAGAAGAACACGCAGGATTTCGGAAAGGGAGAAGCTGTCTCGACCATATCTTTACTCTAAGAATAATACTTGACGAACATATTGAAGATATGGTCGAGACAGCTTCTCCCTTTCCGAAATCCTGCGTGTTCTTCTCTCATTGCAGTATCCACTATATCTTTAAGTATATTCAAAATGACCTTGCAAAAATACTTTTGACACAACTGATACTAAGATTACTCCTCTCCAATTGTTACAGTCACTAAGGTTGATTTTTGGTATTTTAACAATGATTCCCTTTTTTCCATTTAGAAGGGACCTTTTCCTCTTTTCAAATCTTATTAAACATTCTCTGTAGTTGTCTCATTTTGTTACTATTGATAGCTTTTAACATTTCGGGTGTTATTTCATTTTCACCTGCAGCTTTGTTGTTAGCCATTAAATTCACTGCTGTTGCAATTTCATGCAAGCAATTTCATCTGGGTTGACATTCAGTTATGGGGTTGGTAAGTCGGTTTGAAGTTTTATCAGTTCTTTTGGGCGTTGTCGATTAAGTATTTCTTGGAAGCGTTCAGCCTATCTTTGCTTTTGGTCTTTACTTGATGTTAATATGGTTCCAGTTTTGCTAAGGATTGGTCTTTCTTTAGATGTAATAGTACCTGTTAGCCTCTTTCGTATGTTATATAAAGTTTTGCTGTCTCCTGTTTTTGCTGCTATCTCTGCCTCTTTCGCCGTATTGTCTATGTATTCTTTTTTATTCCTTCTAGCTGAAATTTTCACTTTCTTGTCTATTTCTTTGTATGTTGGTTTCGCCAGATCTTTTCCAAGATATGTCTTTACATTCAACATGACTAATTTGGCTGCTAGTCTTTTATGTATGTACTTCATGTGTTTTCTGATATCCATGCTTTTCTATTTGGTTTTTTTTTCAGTCCAGCGCTTGCTTTTGCTGCTGTGATTAGGTACATGTGTACTATGATTTGAAAAAAAAATGTATGTAAAATGAGCTGACGTAACATGAACCTTGTGCAAAGTGTACTGGAAGAACTGTAAAATCAACAGGAATATAAGAATAGTTCTAGAACAATACACTATCCTCTCGCGGCTAGGCAGCTTCTCATCCTACAGGAGTCCGTGGTTCCAGTCACCGTCATTCTCTTATTACTTTTCTGTCTCCTATGTTGTTGTTTTTTTTTTTAGTGCTTTTGATTCTTGTTGTTTTTTTTATTGTGAGGCTAACCATACAAAACTGTATTCTGTGTCTTTACTGATATACTGCACTCTGTCACTTTACTGGTACACTGCACTCTGTCACTTTACTGGTACACTGCACTCTGTCACTTTACTGGTACACTGCATTCTGTCACTTTACTGGTACACTGCACTCTGTCACTTTACTGGTACACTGCACTCTGTCACTTTACTGGTACACTGCATTCTGTCACTTTACTGGTACACTGCACTCTGTCACTTTACCGGTACATTGCACTCTGTCACTTTACTGGTACAATGCACTCTGTCACTTTACTGGTACAATGCACTCTGTCACTTTACCGGTACCTTGCACTCTGTCACTTTACTGGTAAACTGCACTCTGTCACTTTACTGATACAAAGCACTCTGTCACTTTACTGGTAAACTGCACTCTGTCACTTTACCGGTACACTGCACTCTGTCACTTTACTGGTAAACTGCACTCTGTCACTTTACTGATACAAAGCACTCAGTCACTTTACTGTTCATTGCGCTTTATTACAAACGTCATTATTTCTTATCTGCTAAATGTGTACTGTGCAGTGCTACAGAACTACCGAGGTATCGTCAGTACAATAGTATAATCACAGTTACACTAACGACGATACAGACAATCACTAGATGGAACAAATACTGAACAGCCTAACAAAAGGATCACGTGATCGCCACGCATGAGAGAAATTTGTCTCATCTTAACCAAAGATCACACGGACAAATTTATCAAAGCCTGTAGGGGTGGGGCCGAATGCGCTGTCCGCTTTGGCAATCAGAAACAAACAGCTGACATGTTAACATTAGGGATAGCGAACCATCGCTGACAAAGACCCTGTCCCGTCTCTCCGTTGGTGCCTCTCTAGTATCAGGCCTAGCCTGCCTAACGGGGCAGGGATCGCCATAGTCCCCGTGGTGGTGGAGTTTGCTAAAGAAGTACTGCATGTTTCCTGCTTCTTAACTACACTGAGGGACTGAAATTATGTATCAGCAGCAAGGCATATTGCTCACAACAGAGAAGCCTACAAGGGAGCTATTAGGCAGCTAAAATTCCACAATGGACACGCAAATGACTGACTGACTGAGGGACTGAAATTATAACTGCCGTTACCCGCTCCTAATCCTACACGATCTTCTCAGCATCCTCACTTTTTTATAGCATAATTTACCCTGACTGGTTAAATGTTGGCTAATCAGCATTTCCTTCCAATGGTTGGATCAGTTAGATAGAATGAAGGAGTGCCAGATTAAATTCGCTAAGATACAAGAGATGATGGATCAATTCAAGGCACAGGCCAAGACAGAGATGGAGAGACGACGTGGAAGAACGCCTATAGAGAATTTAAATAACTGGAGACAGAAGGCCAGGTACAGAGAGGAATGGAAATGATGACTGTTTCTGCAGCAATAACCCCCAAACGGCTTAAAATGCTGAAAGAGAAGAGAGAAAGGGGAAAGGGGAGGGAGGAAGGGAAGGAGAAAGAAATGGAAAGACGCGAAACAGAATTTTATACTCTGATTATATGAGTTATACCTTTGCATTCTTCGTTAAACACGGCTTTGTATTCTTTCTGAAACATGGCTTTGTATTCTTTCTGAAACACGGCTTTGTATTCTTTCTGAAACATGGCTTTGTATTCTTTCTGAAACATGGCTTTGTATTCTTTCTGAAACATGGCTTTGTATTCTTTCTGAAACATGGCTTTGTATTCTTTCTGAAACATGGCTTTGTATTCTTTCTGAAACATGGCTTTGTATTCTTTCTGAAACATGGCTTTGTATTCTTTCTGAAACATGGCTTTGTATTCTTTCTGAAACACGGCTTTGTATTCTTTCTGAAACATGGCTTTGTACTCCGACTTTGGGAAATATAAGTGTCTATTCCATATTTCAAAAAGGAAGACGCTGTCTCGACTAGATCTTTAATCTAAGAATACCACTTAAAGAACATATTGAAAAGCAAAATCCATTAATCTTTGAACTTCATTGACTTTAAAAAGGGATTTGATAGCATACACAAAGATTCAATGTGGAGAATTTTAAGAATATATGGAATACCATCTAAAATTGTCAACGTCATTAGAGATCTCTACAATGGATATGTCTGTGCAGTCAAGACAGAAGAAGGAATGAGTGAATGGTTCCAGATTGAAACAGGCGTGAAACAAGGATGTACATCATCTCCCTTGCTTTTTATAACTGCCGTAGACCTCATAATGGAAAAATGCTGCACGAGCAACACAGGTATTGATTGCGTACATGAGACCCAACTGGAAGATCTTCATTTTGCTGATGACATAACTTTTATCAGTGATATTGTGAAACCAAAAGAAAAAAAAAAGATACCCTATCTTCACTGGCTAGTAAAATAGACTTGAAATTAAGAGGGAAAAAAACAAAAATAATGAAACTTCTCATTAATCACGAAGGAAATATATAGGTAGAAGGAACATAGTGTAAACCATATTGCAGCTACATAGACCAGGATGGTGACACCAGAAAGGAAGTTAGATTCGAATTGCAAAAGCAGCATTGACCTCCAAGAATCTTGAGAACATACGCAATTCAAAAGTTAAAAGCATAAAAACCAAGTTAAGATTATTTAATTCAAATGTAATATCCACCCTTATTTATGCAAATGAAAGCTGGAAAACAACTAAAGAAATAGACAAGAAATTAGATTCTTTTGAAAACAAATGCCTATGAAAAATACCTGGCCATCAAGTGGAACGAATTCAAGAACAATGCAGACATAAGGCACATGAGCAAACAATAACCTGTCTCATTGGTGATCAGAAAAAGAAGATGGACATATGTTGGCCAAGTGATGAGAAGAAACAATCAGAGAATCCCAAAACAACCTATCAAGTGGAACACAAAAGGCCGAAGAAAAAGATATCTACGAGTACCATGTGAAACTCTAAAGAGGACATTGTTAAGAGAGACCAGTTTAGTGGGCATAACATCTCTTGATGAGGTTGAAAAGCTCGCCGAAAACAGGAAAACTTGGCAAACTACCATGCGAGCTCCATGTGACGTTTAACGGCACGGGAAAGATGTAAGCTGTAAGAATCTATATTTAAAATATAGCTTTTCGCTGAGATTTTGTGAAGTACAGCTTTATAGCTGACTGAAAGAAAACTTCCTGGTGCAGAAGAGGTAAAGGTAAAGGTAATCCTGTCATGCCTTAGAGGCACATAAGGATATGGTGTTAGAAAGTTCCTCAGAAATGCAGAAAGAACAACCCGATCACAGTTTTCTGCAGAATCTCCGATGAAAAAACGTCACAGAACTAAATAGTGCTCTGTATACCACAGAAGCAGCAGCCGGCGTGTAGAAAAGTACATGGAGCCTAGCCGGAGTGTAGAAAAGTACATGGAGCCCAGCCGGAGTATAGAAAAGTATATGGAGCCCAGCCGGCGTGTAGAAAAATACATGGAGCCTAGCCGGAGTGTAGAAAAGTACATGGAGCCCAGCCGGAGTGTAGAAAAGTACATGGAACCCAGCCGGGGGCTCACACTTAACCTCCGGACCTTGCAAATGATGAATGAAACGGAGGGAAAACTGCATCAACAACTGGACAAATAAATGCAGTGCACATACTGAAGATTAATCAGTGAACAGTGTAAGGTACATAGTGTTGCTATGCCCCTAGTTGAAGCCAAGGTCTTTTTTTAAACACGGACGCTCCGCTGCGTGCTTGCAGCGTTTTTGTTGATCAAGGCGGCGGTAGTGAGATTTCTTCGAGCAGAGGCAGAGAAACCTACTGAATTCCGCCCCTAGGATATTGGCTGAGCACGAAACGAAAACAGTATCTTAGAATCTGAATCATTTTTTCAAGCCGACCATGCGATGAAGATCTTGAAGCTTAGGAGCTGAGTCTCATGAGAAAAAAAGATGTGGTAGACTTCCGTAGTTATCGCACTGACTGATTCTATGAAACAGGTTTCTCAACAAGGTCCGCCAGTAGAAGGGGCCACTCTGGTGCCGCCCATTTATACTCCGGATGTGGTATCCCATGAATCCTTTTTTTTTTTTTTTGCCAGAAGTACCGAGTCTAGATTTATATCAGATTTAGTTCCACTGCTGTGACCACTCCTTTATCTTTCTAACTCAGTCATCTTTTGAGTGTAAGCAACATTTGCAAAAGTCAGAAACAAATGATTTTTAAGGAAATAATAATAATAATAAAGTATTAACTACTATGTTATACAATAACAGATGATGGAAAGCACACAAAATAAATAAAATCACGAACAGGTAAGGCAATGACTGCTTTTTATGACATGAAGAAGATATAACAAATTCGAAAATGTCTCTGAGGAAAAGAGTACTACAGTGCTATGATAGAGCCAATATTTCTATATGCTTGTGAAACGTGGACAGTCAGCAGAAAGATAAAGAAACTGCAAGCGACAGAGATGTGGTTTTGGAGAAAGATGCAACAAATACTTTGGACAGACAGAGAAAATAAAGAGAAAGGCCCTCAAAGAAGATTCAGAACAACGAAAAACAAGATAAAATGACAAATACATGTAACTGTGAGCTGTTGTTCTTTGCAGCCAATGCTGTAGAGGTGTTGAAGCACAGCATCGTATCGGCGTGGGAGCAGGTTACGGTGGCTACTTCTTTCAGTCCTGGAGTACAGCTAAAAAACAGGGGGGGGGTACAATGCTTCTTTAGCAGACTCCACCACCATGGAGACTATGGCGATCCCCGCCCCGTTAGCCAGGCTATGCCTGTTACTGGGGGTACCACGGAGAGGTGGGACAGAGTCTTGGTCAGCTATGGATCGTAGACCCTGACGCCGACATATCAGCTATGGGTCGCTGATTACCTTATCGGGCGTCTTCACCACCCAAAATGATAAGAAAAAGACAATCAAAATTTCATGGACGTGATATGAGAAGACAGAAGTTAGAGAATGTACGTATTAATGACTGGGAAATTCAAAGGGGAAAAAAAGAAGAAGAGGGAGACCTGGAGATAAATGTCTCAGAAGACTGGCCAAGTGGTATGATAAAGAGAAAAGCATCTGAACTAATCGGAAACGCCAAAGACCCGACAAGAAAGAGAACCATCGTCGCCAACGCCATCACGACGGCACATAATGATAAGAAATATTATACATCACAGAAGATTATCTCGTGAAAGAATGAAAACCATATCTTCCTACTTTAAAATTGTCTTCTAACAGGAAATAAGAAGTTTACAAATGAGAAATCATTCAAGCGAATTACACTAACATACATGCTCTCAGAGCCATGCAGATGCGGACCTTTCAATAAAACAATGGAGATGAACATTTTCAAGAATGCAGATCAGATGAACTTAAACAGATGGATTCATCAACGGCACTGTCAAACAAAAACAAGACAAAGAGAGATAAGAATGAAGAAACACGAGCAAGCAATTCGGAAAACAATCCACATGTGCCGGGCACTTGGAGAAATTGAACGCCCTACCAAAAAATAGATTCTTGATTTAAATTTCAAACTTTCGACGTAAACCGGTCAATGGATGTGAGGATAAATATATATATATATATATATATATATATATATATATATATATTATATATATATATATATAATTCATTCATTTGCATGTCTCTTGCGGAACTTTGCCTACCTAACAGCACTCCTGCAGGCCTCTCGGTTGTGAGCAAGATGCCCTGTTTTATGTCAAATCAAGTTGTTGTTTCACCATTTATTCTTACTGCTTCTTGTTGGTCTAGATACAGCAGTGATGTTAATTGTATCAAATGTGTTGGAAATCCCATTTTTTCCATTATTTCCCAAAGTTTATGGTGTTGTACACAATCAAATGCCTTTGAGTAATCTATAAATGATAAATATAGATTCACATTAAATTCTCTACATTTCTCTATTATTAATCTTAGATTGAATATATGGTCTCTTGATCCTCTTCCTTGCCTGAAACCAGCTTGAACCATATTAACTTCTTCTTCTATTTTCTTTCGAAGTCTACCCATTATGATTTTTAACAGAATTTTACTGGTATGACTAATCAGGGCAACAGTTCTGTAGTTTGTGCATAATTCCAGGTTACCCTTTTATACATATATATATATATATATATATATATATATATATAACGGATTGTCCCACATGGCCGCCATAGCTAGGAGCGTGACAGATCTAACTCAGCGCAGAACCGACATATTTAGAACAGGCAGAGCGTCAGAGCATAAACTACGATAAAAGCCAGTGATGATGATGATGATGATGATGATGATGATACTTACATTCAAGAAACTGTGTCAGTTCTTTTGCGTGGATTAAAACTTATTTCGCCAAAAAAAAAAAAAAAAAAGAAAAAACAAGAAGCTAATATAAACATACAAAATTCATTTATTCATTTGCATGCCCTTGCGGAACTTTACCTCCCTAACAGTACTCCTGTAGGCCTCTCGGTTGTAAGAAAGATGCCCTGCTGCTGATGCATCCATTTGCATGTTATCAACGATGTCTTGCAACCATCTTCGCATTGGTCTTCCTCTCTTTCTCTTTCCAATTATGTACCCTTCCAAGACAGTCTTCTCTAGATTATTATGATGTTTAATGTGTCCAAAATATTTAAGTTTTCTTTGTTTAATCCTCTTTACTAGCCAGCCTTCTTCAATATTAAGTTCTTGTAATATGGATACATTTGTTCTTTTTGTGTCCATGATATTTGAAGAACTCTTCTGCAGCATTTACATTCAAATGCATTTATGTGTTTCTCAGCTGTTTTGTTAAGTGTCCAGGTCTCACAGGTATATGTTACCACATATGGATTTATTAAATGTCCATATTAAAACATAATGACTTTAAATTTGTCAGCACGAAAATCAGAAAACAATTTGTGCAGTATATAAGAGGAAGCAGATAAGAACGGTAAATTTTTCCACCAACCACACCTGGATATTATACATTGGTCAAATAAACACAGTTACATCAGGGGATGTGATATTTGATCTTTGCTAGTTTTTATTAAATGGAGTGACTTTTTACTTGGGCAGATTAACATTAAAAGCATTACTAGGTTACAATCCAGTAAATGATAGAACCCTCACTGTCAGACTTAAGGGCATTACTAGAAATGTAACAATTATCAAGATATATGCACCTACATCAGCAGCAGAAAAAGAGGAAATAGAAGACTTTTATTCGTAACACACTACAAACGACGATAGACCAGGTACAGAAAAATGATATTGTATTAAAAATGGGGGATTTTAATGCAAAGATTGGTACAGAAAGAGCAGGAGACGGAGGATATGTTGTGGGGAAATTTAGCATAGGACATAGAAATGAGGCAGGTGACAATCTAATGGCGTTTTGCATGAAAATGAGCTAATAATCGCTAACACACTTTTTAGACAACATCCAAGAAGACTTTACACATGGACACAATGTGATGGGAAAACCAAGAATCAAATAGATTACATTTTAGTGTAAAGAATGTGGAGATGAAATATAACGTCAGCAAAAACTTTACCAGGTGCTGATTGTGACACGGACCATGAGCTATTAACATCAGACATGAAGAAAAAGAGAAAAAAGACAGTTAAGGGATCAAGACCACTCCGCTTTGATTTTACAAAAATACAGAACAATACGGTATAGAAGCGAAGAACCGTTTCGAAATCCTAATGGCTGAACAGGAGGAGAAGACACCAGAAGGTCTTCTTTGGCTGCACAGGCCAGAGATATCTTAATAACAACAGCTAAAGACATGGCTCCAGTAAAGAAAAACAAAAGAACTGATGTACAGCGGCATATATCATTCCAGTGCCGTTAAACGTCACATAGGGGTCGCAAGGTAGTTCGCAATTTTTCTTGTCTTCGGCGAGACTTTCAACTTCATCAAGGAATTTTATGCCCATTAATTTGGCCTCTCTTAACAATGCCCTTTTAGAGTCTCACGTGGTCTGCCTCTTTTTCTTTGGCCTGTTGTGTTCCACTTGATAGCTTGTTTTAGGATTCTCTGACTGTTTTTTCTCATCACGTGACCAACATATGTCCATCTCCTTCTCCTGATCACCCATGAGACAGGCTGTTGTTCAATCAGCTGTCTTATCTCTGCATTGTTCTTGAATTAGTTCCACTTTATATAGAGTATTTTTCTTAGGCATTCGTTTTCGAAAGCGTCTAATTTATTGTATATTTCTTTAGTTGTTTTCCAGCTTTCGCATGCATAAATGAGGGTGGATATTACATTTGAACTGAATAATTGGTTTTTGTGCTTATTAACTTTTGAATGCCATATGTTCTCAAGATTCTTGAAGATCGATGCTGCTTTTGCAATTCTAATAATTCTAACTTCCTTTCTTCTGTCACCATCCTGATCCATGTAGCTGCCAAGATATACAAATTGATTGACTTCTTCAATACATGTTCCTTCTACGTGTATTTTTCCATTTTGGTTAAAGGGAAGTTTCATTATTTTTGTTTTGTCCTTGTTAATTTCAAGTCCTGTTTTGGTAGCCAGTGAAGACAGGATATCTGTTTTACTTGCATGAAATTCACATTGTTAATGATAAGAGTTATGTCATCAGCAAAATCAATATTTTCTAGTTTGGTCCCATGTACCCAGTCAATACCTGTGTTCCCTGTGCAGCATTTTTTTCATTATGAAGTCTATTGTAAGTCCAAAAAGCAAAAGCAGGTACACTAGAACTGATAAAACAACGTAGAGAAATGAAGACGCAATGGAAAGTGACAAATAACAGCAAAGAGCAATATAAATCTTTAACAAAAGAAATACGAAAAAACATAAGAAAAGACAAAAAACAATACATACAAGATTGTTGTGAAAGAATATAAAGACATCAGAAGTGTGGAAGAGATAGTGAAATGTTTAAATAAATGAAGACATTGACGAAAAATGTGACAATTAAGCTAAATGTAATTTGTGACGAGATGGGGAAGATCTTAATAAAGACAGAGGTAATTCTAGAAAGATGGAAGGAATATTGCAGATGAATGTATGAAACAACCGACTGTGAAAGCAGAAATCAACATTTATTCATTCATTCATTCAATTACATGTCCCTTGCGGAACTTTGCCTCACTAACAGCACTCCTATAGGCCTCTCTGATGTGAGCAAAATGGCCTGCTGCTGATTCATCCATTTGCAGATCATCAACGATATCTTGCAGCCATATTCGCCTTGGTCTTCCTCTCTTTCTTTTTCCCATTATGTAAAATTCTAAGATAGTCTTCTCTAGATTATCATGACGTTTGATGTGTCCAAAATATTTAAGTTTTCTCTCTTTAATCCTATTTACTAGCATGCTTTCTTCAATATTAAGTTCTTGTAATATGGATATATTTGTTCTTTTTTGTGTCCATGATATTTGAAGAACTCTTCTGTAGCATTTACATTCAAAGGCATTTATATGTTTCTCAGCTGTTTTGTTAAGTGTCCAGGTCTCACAGGCATATGTTGCGATGGGAAAGATGCATGTCCTTAAAAATCTTATTTTTGTAGTTCTGTCTGCTCCTCTCCACAGATTCTTTATTTGTTTTACTTTATGAAGAGCGATAGATGGATAAGATTCACTGTTATGTTTATTTCCACACACAGGTACCGATATTTAAAAAAATACGTTGTCTTTACTTTTTGGATTGTCCTTCGTAGGAAGAAACACAGGTACGGCTGTGGAGAAAACTGCACATGCAGCCTTGACGGACACAATGAAGATATGAATAATTTATAATAAAAGTTGAAAGAACAACGAAAACCTAGTTAAAACGATAAGGTACAAAGAAGTTATCATAAAAGTTGTAGAACAACGAAAAAACTAGTTAAAAGGATAAGAAAAAAAGGCTGTAAAAACCGTTTGGACATCTGTTATGGTAAAACAGAAGCGAACCTGAAAATACTGAAGGAGAGCAAAAAAATCAGAGAAAAAAAGAGTGAAAGTGCTAGGGAGAAAACTATTTGACCAGCTGACCGATTGGAGTGAAAAAAAAAGAAAGGCATCTTTTTTTTTCTAGAAACACGAATAACAACAAATAAATGGAGAAGTGTAATCGCTATAGGGTATCGGCGCGGCACGTTATAGGCTCAAAGAGTTAACATAATTTGATACGTTCATCTTTTTTCTTGTGGTTTATTAGAAGAATGTTGCGAAATCCCTGGACAGCAAAAATAACTAATGGGGAATGTTTGAGAAGAGCGGGAGATTCCAAAAATCTTGTCAAAAAATAAGAGAGAGAGAAGTTACTTTCATAGGACGTACAATGAGAAAAGGGGGCATTGACAATATTATAACAACAGGAGCAATAGAGGGAAGAAAAGCCAGGGGAAGACCAAGAGAAATGATACTGGACAGTCTGATGAGATGGTGTGAGAGGAGATCACCAACTGATCTAATGGCCTGCATGAAGGATCGGGTACTCTGGAGAAGCATAAAGCCAACCCCAGTTGGCACGTCACGTCACGTGATGATGATGATGATATTTTTCTTGACAAGAATTTATTCCAAACGTTTTTACACATATACAAGCTCACAAAAGCTATATGTGTATGTTTGCATGTTTTTCTTGGTCCGGTCACGTTTCTTTTGTACTTATTCCTAAAACATCTCTTTCTCTTAGCTCTGCCCATACAAGACTGAAATTTGGATTCATAAACATATATTCGGGAAGACTTAAGACAGGACTCCTTCATCAACAAGACAAGAGATGTGGTAAGAGCAAAACTAATACAAGGCAAAACTTATAGCGTGGCCTTGCTTGAATCTTCCACCACTCTATAATAAAAAAAAAGAAAAAAAAAGGTTTCTTCTTACTAAGTTCAACACACACACAAAATGTGGCAAGTATAAAATAATGTTCAGGAAAATTCATAAACGTACACTGAAGTAGAAACTGACTGCCCCTATTTATATAAAGAAAACAATGTTGATGCAATTAGTTGAAAGTTCCTGAATGTAAAGCAAGAAAACAGAAAATATGAGCGGAAAAGAAAACCTGGCTCTATCGTGTGTGTTAGGTACCTGTTGCTGTCTTCATTCACTAGCTTACAGAATACAAGCATCGAGAGATAGATAGATGAAAAGACTGGTTTAGATTAATGACTTCGCTAGTACGTTTTCACCCATTAAAATGAAAGCTGGTTTCTTAGGTAAACTCTACACAACTTCAACATGACGTCATCTATTGGAATCCGGGTTTCATCTCCTTGATAGTGTGTTGTAATTAGGATGATATTAGTACTTCTGAAAGCTTTTTTAAAAAAAGATTTTACATATTTTTAGATCTGTTTTCGACATAATAAAACAACTTTGAAATCAGCGCATCTCTGACAATAAATATGAATAATTTTAATATTCATTTAAGCTTCAGATCTGAAGATTATTTAACCGCCTTTAACTGTAGACCTCTCGACTTTCAACACAATCTTCAAATGAAGATAGCAAAATGCTTTACATGAAGTAGATCTTAAGTTTCAGTTTCGTGTGAGCGAGAGAAAAAATGGTTTGTTTTTTTTTAAAATAGTACAAAAGAGCAGTCCTTCTTGGTTAAAAAAGAAACAAAAAACCTAAAACAAAGTTTGTAAAACTTACGACTTAGCAATGTCATGGCGTTTTGAGCAAGAAGTAAATCGTCATAAGTGAAACAAAATTCCATAAAAGAAGCTGAAATCTACAAAAAGATAAGAAAGTTGGTGGGGGGGGGGGGGGGTGGAAATGTAATAATAGAAACTATAGATGAAGTGAAATGGTAAAACAGTGAGTGATCTTTTTTTTCGACTTTCTTAAAACTTCACTCCCGAACTAAGTCAAGCACTTCTGTCGCTACTGAAACTGTGTACTAGTGACCAACTTTCGCTCGGAACTTTGCGAGAACTACCAACTAAACTCACTTGTACCATCAAGTGCACAACTACTCCACATATGCTCACCTTAATGTTGACAACTTGGAACTGGTCGAGGTACTGTGGATGTCCTGTACCGTACTATCCAGAAGATACCCTGGCGCGAAAATTTATTGGCTGGGTTGATCCACGTGCAAACTGTGACGTCGACTTACCGCCCCCTTGCATTGATAATTTACGACCCGCATTACCCAGGGTGGTCTTTCATCACCCGGCTCTGCCGGGTCCGTCAGGCGCTAGACTGTGATCGCAGAATCAAGGGAGGGTGTCACCGGGCTGTTCCCTGACAGGATCCAGTTGTTAACAGAACCTGAATGGGGCGACAAATAAAGTTTAATGTTTGTTATTACTGAGAATACTGTCTTCTTCTTCTTCTTCTTCTTCTTCTTCTTCATTCTTCTTCTTCTTCATTCTTCTTCTTCTTCTTCATTCTTCTTCTTCTTCTTCATTCTTCTTCTTCATCTTCTTCTTCGTCTTCAGTCTTCCTGGAACTGCAAGCTTGTGTTCTCTGCAGACGAACATAAGTGATGGCCGCCATTGTGTTGTTGTGAATATTCATTATTTTGTTGTTATGAATAGTCATTTTGTGTTTGTTGTGAATATCCATTTTTCCCGTTCTTGTGAATCATCATCATTTTGTTTTTGTGATTAGTCATTATTTGTTGTTGTGTAATAGCCATTATTTTACTGTCGTGAATAGTCATTATTTGTTGTTGTGTAATAGGCATTATTTTGTTGTTGTGCAAAGTCATTATTTTTTGTGTAGTAGTCACTATTTTCTTGTTGTGAATGGCCATAAAATTAGGCAGAGGTGTTCAGTTTGACAAAAATAGAGAAAGAATAAAGAACACTGGTAGAAATGAGAACGGCAGAAAATAAAATGAGGATGTATAAATGAAGAACATAACAACAATAAAAACTTCGGCAAAAGCCTCATCAGTTCTTATAGTCATCCACCAGGAGTAAGCTGGAACTATCTATGGCATGGCATAATGTTGTTTGCCAAATGTCATCACATCTTTATCTCATTTCTCAGCCAGTCGCCTGCTTCTACTTCGAGCTTATTAGTATTTATCTGGGCGAATTTTGTGTCTGTCTTTTTGACGAGAATACAAAAGAGCTAAGTACTTAATCGTTGTGTGTTTTTTTTAATATGGTGCTTGAAAAAACCATTTGCCGAAATATTGAATTGTATGATTTTTATTTATCTGTCTTCTTCTTCTTCTTCTTCTTATTCTTAGTCTTCTTCTTCAGCATTCCGGGCCATTAAGGCTCATTGGTGCAGATATTCGCCTCCATTCTTTTCTATTTCTAATCTTCTCTCTCCATCTGGTGACACCACTTTCATTTATATCATCTTTTGTGTTGTCTCTCCATCTCTGGTGGTCTTGGTAGATGATGACAAGCTCATCTCATTTTTTGCCACTGTTTTTTTGCTGTCCACTTTCCTCACTCTTTCTGTGTTCTGTAAAACTGAGATTTAACCTCTGCTCACTTTCCTCACTCTTTCTGTGTTCTGTAAAACTGAGTTTTAATCTCTGCTCACTTTCCTCACTCTTTCAGTATTCTGTAAAACTGAGATTTAACCTCTGCTCACTTTCCTCACTTTTTCTGTGTTATGTAAAACTGAGTTTTAACCTCTGCTCACTCTTTCTGTGTTCTGGCCACCTTTATTACCAGAAGTAGTTCTTACTGCAGTCTTCATTTCTTTTGTGAATGGTCACTGATGTGTTGTTGTGAATGCTCATTACTGTATTGTTGTTAATGGCCATTGCTGTATTGTTATGAATGGTCATTACTGTGTTGTTGTGAATGGTCACTCCCGTATTACTATGAATAGTCAATACTGTGTTACTATGAACGGTTGTTACTGTTTTACTATGAATTATCATTACTGTGGTGTTGTTGTGAGTGGTCATTATTATGTTGATCCTCTGCAGCCCGTGTTAGGCCGTACTGCCTTAACAAAGAAAAATCTCGAACGACATCCTTGGGTTGAGGGGTGGGGTGGGGGGGGGGGGGGGGAGGGAAGAGAAACAATCTGCCAGAAATTTCATGATTCTTACACAATCTTCAGTTTTAATTTTTTTTAACATCTTTCCTAGAGGCTGACTTGACGCTTTCCTGTCTAGTGAGCTTCTTGTTAGTTACGACAAATCAAGCGAGTTACGACTATTCCAAGTAGCGAGAGTCGATCTTTTATAGTGACTTGTTAATATCGTTGTACCCTCTAACTATGTCATAAGTTTATACTCACGGACAATTACTTTAACACAACTGATGTGGCAGAAACTAATATCTCTGTCTGATATCTTTCGTGCATCTCATTTCTCTCTGACGTTTCTCTCGTCTCTTTTTTTATGTGTGTCTCATCTCGCTCTCTCATATCTCTCCTCGTATTTATCTCTCATATCTTTCTCATTTCTCTCTTATATCTTTCTCATTCTCTCTCATCGCTCATATCTCTCTTTATCTGTCTCTCAGTCTTTCTAATCTCTCTTTTTATATCTCTCTCACCTCTTTCATCTCGCTCTCACTGTCTGTTTCATATGTCTCTCATCACTCTTTCTCATCTCTCTCGATAATCTCTCTCAGTTCCATCTCTCTCTCTCTCTCTCATATCTCTCTCAACTCCCCCTCTCACATCTATTATATCTCTCTCATATCTCTCTTAATCTCCCCTCTCTTATCTCTCCGTCATCTCCCTCTCCGTCATATCCCTCTCCGTCATCACTCTCTCATCTCTCCTATGTTTCCCTCCTCCCTCTCTCTCTCTCTCTCTCTCAGCTTCAATGTTAGTTATGTTTGTTATATGAACAGCATATTTGTAGAATGTCTGGAATAGAGTGAAAGATGTATGATAAAGGGCAGAATGTCAGACGGGCCTGCGTGCCCAATTCTTAACCCTTTTGAAATAAAGATCAATCAATCAATCAATCAATCAATCTCTCTTACATACACACCGTACTAATCACAAGAGGAAGGGGGGGGGGGAACTATCTGTATAAATTTGTCTTTCAATCTTTCTGTGCCTCTCATTATTTATATGCAGTGGCTATAGAATTAACACAAACAATTCTATGCCACTGAATAACTATGCCATTATAACGTATAATTTGTTACGCGATAGTGGAACGGATTCTTTGATGTCACTATAACATAGAGTGTGTGACATGACAGTAGAACGGATTCTTTGATGTCACTATAACATAGAGTGTGTGACGTGACAGTAGAACGGATTCTTTGATGTCACTATAACATAGAGTGTGTGACGTGACAGTAGAACAGATTCTTTGATGTCACTATAACATAGAGTGTGTGACGTGACAGTAGAACAGATTCTTTGATGTCACTATAACACAGAGTGTGTGACGTGACAGTAGAACAGATTCTTTGATGTCACTATAACATAGAGTGTGTGACATGACAGTAGAACAGATTCTTTGATGTCACTATAACACAGAGTGTGTGATGTGACAGTAGAACAGATTCTTTGATATCACTATAACATAGAGTGTGTGATGTGACAGTATAACAGATTCTTTGATGTCACTATAACACAGAGTGTGTGACGTGACAGTAGAACACAAGCCTGGATGTCACTGTAACATAGAAACATAGAATTTGTGATGAGACAGTAGAGAGGAATCTTGGATGTCACTATGGCATAGAATTTGTGGAGTGGAAATGGAGCAGATTCTGTGATGTCACTGTAACATAGAATTTGTGACGCGACAGTGGAGCAGAATCTTTGATCTCACTATAACATGTGCAAGTTGTATTTTTCAGTTTATCCACATATTTATCTCTCATTATCCACATATTTATCTCTCATTATCCACATATTTATCTCTCATCTACTCCCGGCAGTCTAACAGCAACACTTGTACATCTATCTATCTATCTATCTATCTATCTATCTATCTATCTATCTATCTATCTATCTATCTATCTATCTATCTATCTATCTATCTATCTATCTATCTATCACCGCCCTGCTTGTAGTTTGTCCATATCTCGTCATTTCTGTTTACATTAAGACACTCTTCCAACTGATGTCGCATTTGCCAACCCATGATTTTTCTAGAACTAACTAAATTTTTTTTCTGTAATTTCCTGGAATCAATTTTATGAAATCATTGATTTTAAAAAAAAAGTGTTATTTAAGACAGTACGTGCCGTCACTCTAATGTCAAGTGTGTGCTATCAGCGCGAACAGTTTGTGATAAAATTTTAGTTTTGTGCTGAAACTCTGAAACGTTATATATGGCGCCGCTGTGGGTAATACAGAAATAGTGAAGTTGTTTTTTTTGTGTTGGTGAAGAAAACAGAAATGTGCACTCGTTATACAGCGGGTATTTACGTCGTTATTATGTCTGAAACAATTTGCGGAGCGAGTGTGAGACACGTTGTTTGCTGTCACTATAACATAGAGTTGCTGGCGTGATTATGAGACAGAATGTTTGGTGCCACTATAACATAGAATTTGTGACGTGACAGTAGAACAGAATCTTTGATGTTACTATAACATAGAATTTGTAAAATGTCAGCGGAACATAGTGCTTGATGTCACTATGGCATAGAATTTGTGACGTGACAGCAGAACAGAAGCTTGGATGTCACTGTAACATAGAATTTGTGATGGGACAGAAGAGCAGAATCTTGGATGTCACAATGGCGTAGAATTTGTGGAGTGCAAATGGAGAAGATTCTGTGATGTCACTATAACATAGAATTTGTGACGCGACAGTGAAATAGAACTTTGATGTCACTATAACGTAGAATTTGCAACATGACATTGGAAAAGATTCACTATAACGTAAAATTTGTGAAGCGACATTGGAACAGAATCTTTGATGTCACTATAACATGGAATTTGTGACTCGACATTGGAAAAGATTTTTGATGTCACTATAACATAAAATTTGTGACGCGACAGTGGAACAGAATCTTTGATGTCACTATAACATAAAATTTGTGACGCGACAGCAGAACAGAATCTTTGATGTCACTATAACATAAAATTTGTGACGGGACAGTGGAACAGAATCTTTGATGTCACTATAACAGAATTTGTGACGCGACAGCAGAACAGAATCTTTTATGGCGCTACGAAATAGAATCTTTTGGTGCGATTGTGAAACAAAAAGGTTTACCTCAATAAAACACGGAATTTGTGACATGTTAAAGAGAAAATTGTAATCACTGTAAGCAGTAAATGTGACGTGTAGTCATAAAGCTAAACTTACGATGCCTTCGTTCAGTTCTGTGGTGCCTCTATACAGAGACTCAGAGAAGGGTTTTGTAAGACAGCAGGAAACAGCCCCCACCCACACATCCACTCTTTCTCTCTCTTTCTCTCTCTCTCTCTCTCTAAAAATGTGTTTTTGTTTATGTATATGTCTGTGTGTGTTTGCGTGTATGCGTGTGTGAGAGCTATTTTATTGGGTTAATTACTTCTTCGCTTTTACTTTGAATGTATAGTTTAATCTTACACTCTTTGATATGTTTTTTTTCCTAATGTAATGTGTATACCTGTATTAAATCGAGTGTGTGGGAAGAATGAAAGATGGAGTGATGAAGGACAGAATGTAAGATGAGCCTGCGTGCCCAATTCTTTACCCTTTAAAAATAAAGATCATTCATTCATTCATTCACTCTCTCCCCCTTCCCCCCCCCCCCGAAACCAACAACCTTTCTGGTTCTTCTGTAAAACAAGGAAATCCCCCCCCCGGGCTCCCTGAGCGATGTACCGACCGGGCCCCTCTCTCATTAGGTCTGCACTTCCCAAACAAGATTTACGTATCACGTCTATCTGTCATTGTTCCATTTTAAATACTTTTGTTAAGAACAATAGACGCCCCGTAGGAAAATATATTTTTTTTTAAATTGGGTAATAATTTTCTGTGATTTATAAGTGATTATTTTGTATTTTTTGTATGGTGGAAGGGTGATTATCTGTTATTTATAAATGTTGCTTATATGTTCTGATTTTTTATGGTATAGTTCAACGGCGATTATGCACTGTACATTGACATAATACACAAATGAAAAGAAACACAAACAATTCTTCTTCGAATAATCATGAACGATATTGTTGTTTTTTATCAGTTTACATAGCAAAATAAACAAATGAATCATAAATCCATATGTTATTTCTCAGCTAAATCGTTAACAATATAATCATTAAAACGATTTCCTTACATATTCAGATTCCTAGATTATTTTGATCGACAGTGGAGCTTCTAAAGAATCAGTTTTAACCCCTTGTACATGATCATACAAAAATCTCTAAACTTCATCATTAAATGATTAAGTATCTGATGTATTATAAGGAACTAACTGGCAGTCATTGTTACATCATCATCATTATCATCATCATCACCATCATCATCAGGTGCCGTGTCAACTGGCGTTGACTATTATACTTCTCCAGAGTATCCGATCCTTCATGCAGGCCATCAGCTCAGTTGGTGATCTCCTCTCACATCATCCCGTCAGACTGTCCAGTATCATTTCTCTTGGTCTCCCTCGTGATCTTCTTCCTTCTATTTTTCCTGTTGTTATAATATTTTCAATGCCCCCTCTTCTCATTGCATGTCCTATAAAAGTACATTGTCTCTCTCTTATCTTTTTGACAAGGTTTTTTTGTCTCTCCAGCTCTTCTCATACACTCTTCGTTAGTTATTTTTGCTGTCCAGGGGATTCGCAACATTCTTCTAATAAACCACATTTCTGTTGCTTCCAATGATTTTTGTGCAGACCTGCCTATTGTCCATGATTCACTTCCATATAACAAGATAGGTTCAATATAGCATTTTAGGACTCGTTTTCTAATATTCATTGATAAGGATGTGTTGCATAATATGTCTCTCATTCTCTGAAATGCAGTCTTTGCTTGGCCTATTCTGTTCCTAATTTCTGTTCTGCATTTCCCATCTGAAGTTATTACTGCTCCAAGGTATTTGAATTTCTGCAACTGCTTTAGAATAGTTCCGTTCAATTTTATACTGCATGCTGGTGGATTCTGTTTCTTAGATATAACCATAGTCTCTGTCTTTTTGATGTTCAAAGTAAGGCCTCTCTGTTCACTTTCTGTGGCGACTTTATCCAAGAGATTTTGCAGGTCTTGTTGGTTCTCAGCTATCAGTACTGTGTCGTCAGCATACCGAAGGTTGTTAATATTGTATCCTCCAATTTTTATGCCTGATTCTGTGATGATTGTTCTTAGAATATTCTCGCTATACAGAGAAAAAAGGTCTGGAGATAGTACACGTCCTTGTAGCACATCTTGTTTTATAGGTTGATATTTTCCAGTTCTATTTTCAACACGAATTGCTGCTTCTTGGTGCCAGTATAGATGTTTTACAATCCTCAGGTCTTTGCCGTCTATATTGATGTCTTCAAGCATTTTAATAATTTCATTATGTTTCACCTTGTCAAATGCCTTGGTGTAATCAATGAAGCATAAGTAGAGATCTTTCTGTACTTCTAAAGCTCTTTCTGTTAGTGTTCGTAAAGTATAAATGTGTGTTCCTTTTCCTTCAACAAATCCAAACTGTTCATCTGCTATTTCCATTTTTATCTTTTTCCTTGTTCTTCTCATAATTATTCTCAGAAATAGCTTCGTTATGTGACATGAGAGGCTGATAGTCCGGTGGTCATCAAATTCCTTTGCACTTGTTTCTTTGGTAGTGCTATAAACGTGGATTTAATCAGGTCACTGGGAATATAACCACTGTTGTAAATGTCATTCAGTAACTTGGTTATTATTTTTATTCCTGTCTCCTCTAGCGCCTCTATTTCTTCTAATGTTACATTATCAGGCCCAGTCGCTTTTCCTTTCTTCATGTGTTTGATGGCATCTATGATTTCATCTTCAAGTATTGGTGGTGCATCACAGTTTTCAGTATCTGATGTTAATTCTGGTCTTTCTCCTCCATATAGCTCACTGATATACTCTGTCCACCTGTCCACAATGTCTTCTTTTCCCATTAACATTTTACCTTCTTTCGATTTCAGGCATCCTGTGGTATATTTTGTTTTCCTGCCTGTGAGTTCACTAATTCGTTTGTGCATGTTTTTTCTGTCTTTATTATGAGGGTCCTCTATCTGTCTGCGCTGTTCATTTAACCACACTTCTTTTGCTTCTCTGCATTTGCGTCTTATTTCTTTATTTATCTTGCTATATTTTTTCTCGTTAAGTTTACTCCTCCTCCTCTTGTCCATCAGTCCTAAGATGTCGTCTGTCATCCATTTATTTTTAGAGGCTTCTTTATTTTGTAGTATTATCTCCTTAACAGTTTGGTGGATAGAATCTCTTAACATTGCCCATTGTTCATCTATACTGTTTATCTTTGCTATTGCATTGTATCTATTTGTTATAGTAACTTTGTATTGTTCTCGCAGTTCTTGGTCATTTTAAGGAGTTCTGTATTCAGTTTGATGTTTCTCACTTTTCTGCCTGCTTTCTTTAGCGTTATTCTAATTTTTCCACATACATATCCATAAAATTCAGCAATACGTATTTATGTGCACACATGAGTCATCATTGCACATTACCAAAAAACTCTAAATCCCACATAGACAAATGTGCTACACTGGAATTATAATTATTCATACACCCCTTCAGTTATCTTAATCATACTTAAGTGGGTCAGTATGTGGATCGGATGTGTCAACAGCACGGCCCTGCACGCGTTCACATGACAGAAATATAAGCCCCAATATTAACCTAACACTTACAGGTTTATCCATGGACGAAATACACTCTCATACGCTCTCGAACGACAACATTACCTTCACAGATCCGCTCAGCGTACGAATCCCCACCTATTAAAATTCTATCGTATTATCTTTATATACTGGGCCAGTAGGCCGATATTTTCTCAGAATTGCGCACCCCTGAAAACTTACCCATTATTCCTTCTCTTAGGGTTGCCAACCAACACAGATAACTATTTGCTTATCTATTCCCTACACCCCCCTTCCTACCCCCCCCCCCCCACAAGCTCTTGTCCCAAAACTATTAATTAACAAGCTGGATTCTCAGAAATAGTACCCATCTATCAGAGGCATCTTCGAATAACCCCAGCAAAACAATCATAGGCATCTTCGAATAACCCCAGCAAACAATCATAGGCATCTTCGAATAACCCCAGCAAACAATCAGAAGCATCTTCGAATAACCCCAGCAAACAATCAGAAGCATCTTCGAATAACCCTAGCAAACAATCAGAAGCATCTTCGAATAACCCCAGCAAAACAATCATAGGCATCTTCAAATAACCCCAGCAAACAATCAGAAGCATCTTCGAATAACCCTAGCAAACAATCAGAAGCATCTTCGAATAACCCCAGCAAAACAATCATAGGCATCTTCGAATAACCCCAGCAAACAATCAGAAGCATCTTTGAATAACCCCAGCAAACAATCATAGGCATCTTCGAATAACCCCAGCAAACAATCATAGGCATCTTCGAATAACCCCAGCAAACAATCAGAAGCATATTCGAATAACCCCAGCAAAACAATCATAAAGCATCTTCGAATAACCCCAGCAAACAATCATAGGCATCTTCGAATAACCCCAGCAAACAATCAGAAGCATCTTCGAATAACCCCAGCAAACAATCAGAAGCATCTTCGAATAACCCTAGTAAACAATCAGAAGCATCTTCGAATAACCCTAGTAAACAATCAGAAGCATCTTTGAATAACCCCAGCAAACAATCAGAAGCATCTTCAAATAACCCTAGCAAACAATCTCAGATATCATATATCAAAATATAAAAAAACTTGAAACTAATTTTGGGGAAATGATCACGCATTGATTGATTTTGATGAAGATTAGGCGAAGAACAGATGTATATGTACATAATATACTGTAATAATGCTATTATCTACTGTTTGAATTTATAACTACAATGCTGTCCTCGAATTTATAACTGCATTGCTGTCCTAGAATTTATAACTGCATTGCTGTCCTCGAATTTGTAACTGCAAGGCTGCTCTATAATTTATAACTGAAAGGGGGTCTATGAATTTATAACTGAAAGACGGTCTTCCAATTAATAACTGAAAGGGGTTCTCGAATTTATAACTGAAAGGGGGGTCTACGAATTTATAACTGACAGGGGGTCTACGAATTTATAACTGACAGGGGGTCTACGAATTTATAACTGTAATTCTGTCGTTTACGCTAACATTTTTTCTGATGTTCCTCACACTTTCTTTCTAAAATAGAAAATAATTCGTTATGTTTCTGATTGCTATTATTATTTATAACATGACAACATAAATCTCTCTCTCTCTCTCTCTCTCTCTCTCTCTCTCTTTGTTACTGTTCTTTTTGGTGATATCACGGCACTTACTATTACGGGCCCCACGGAAGAAGGTTCTGGATATATGGCGCAGAAATAACGACCAAACGAAATAACGACGGTGTCGCACTTTACCCAGGGGGGTTCTAGAATGCAGAAATTCCACGCCCCAAGTCTGACATACAAGGGTAAGGGCTTGATAAGTTTCATCTTACGGCGGAGTCCGTTAATCATCTTATGGGTGCAACAGAAGGCGTCTAAAGAAGGTTCAGTGCACCCATTTATCATGGTGAGGTTAGGCGACGCGATAAAAAGTGTAAGTTCCAGTCAAACAGATAAAGATAACGATCACCAGGCTTGTCCTGAACCTAGTGAAGGGGAGATGGTCATGGAGATAGCGTCTCTCAGCTGACACGATGAGCTGCTTTGACGCACGGTAGAACGGCTTTCTCATGTCAGAAAAAAATTTTTTGTTTGTTTGTTTTAAATCAAGACTGACGTGAATTGTTTACTATTATGTTGATTTGAAGCATCATCATTATGTTAATTTGAAGCGTCGTCATTATGTTGATGTGCAGCGTCATCATTATGTTGATGTGAAGCGTCATCATTATATTGCTGCTACTCGTCACAACCGCTAGGCCTTCATTCACTCATTTGCATGTCCCTTGCGGAACTTTTGCCTCCCAAACAGCACTCCTGTAGGCCTCTCGGTTGTGAGCAAGATGGCCTGAAGCTGATGCATCCATTTGCAGATCATCAACGATGTCTTGCAGCCATCCTCGCCTTGGTCTTCCTCTCTTTCTTTTTCCCATTATGTACCCTTCCAAGACGTTCTTCTCTAGATTATCATGACATTTAATGATAGGCCTTAGTGAATTATTATCATGATATCCCTGCTAATCATTACCACTGTTAATCGCTGTTAATCGACGTCATGGTTAGGCTGATGTGAATCATTACCTGCGTGTGGATTTGACTCGTCATCATTATAACAGCGGGAGTCATGATCTGCCGATTGTTCAGGACACACAAAAAATGAACACTAACAATACACCAGGCCTCAGCGGCATGGTCTTAGTGCTGTGTATCCCCCTGGTGAAGTTCTCAGGTACCACACTGCTACTCATTCCCCCATACGACTCCTTGCACGTGTTACGATGTCAGCTGTAACTTCACAGATTGTCGGAGTTCCAGAAACATCCCGTATTACAATATTATCAACAGTTAGAGACGTACTACACTATTACCAAAGATTCGAGAGGTATAACAATATTATCACAGATTAGAGAGATACATTATCACAGATTAGAGAGATATAACAATAATACCAAAGATTAGAGAGACATAACAATATTATCAAAAATTAGAGAGATATAACAATATTACCAACGATTCGAGAGATACTACAATACTGACGACGATTACCGAGATACCGCAATATTATCAACGATTATAGAGACACTACAATATTACTAATGATTAGAGAGACACTACAATATTACTAATTATTAGAGAGACACTACAATATTACTGATGATTAGAGAGACACTACAATATTACCTACGATTAGAAAAGATACTTCAATATTACTAACGATTAGGTAAAGAGTGAAGGAACTGTAAAATCACATCAGCGTCAAGTGTGATGTAAAGTATAGACTAAGTAAATCATTTTATCCAGGTCACAGTTGCTCTTCCAAGCTCTAGCAGGCATGTAGGCTATTGTGTTTCGGGCTGTGTTTCGCAGTACGCGTTTCCTCTTCTGTCCGACAATTTTGTCTGCGTGTTTATGAGAATTCTGTCATTAGTCTTGTCTTTGTTTCGCCTAGTGTCCGCTTATTTTATTTGTTGTCTGTAATCTGATGTACTAGTCTGTTGAGACCATTTTAGTTATTTTGTCTGTTGCCAGTAATCTGGCTATTTTGTATGCTGTCCGTAATTTGGTTACGTTGTCTGCTGTCAGTAATCTGGTTATTTTGTCTGCTTTCCATGTATACATCGGAAGACACACAATAAATAGTGTATGAGTATATAACTATACACGAAGCCACTGCAGTAAAGCTGTGATACCAAAGTGTATAAACTGAGAAAAAAAAAGAACAGCTTTATTACTTAACGAGTACACAGTTGCGACGTTTCGGCATGAGACTTAATCATACAAAAACATACAGGACGAAGAATTAGAGAGATGAGATAAAATATAAATTCACATGAATGTATATTTTAAAAAAAAACCCCAAATCAAATAAAATAAATCAAATAAAATGAATAGAGCATGTTTTCTCCCTAGTTTATACATGGGAAGACAATGTGAGTTGCCTCAGGCACAGTTGTAGCCAAGTTGGAACTCAAGGCTAATGGTACCTGTTTTGCTGCTAACAGTTTCAGTTTGCCTTAGAACATTTGCTCAGGCAGATAGTTCAGTTTGCGTTTGTCAGGTAGATTGTACAGGTACTGCTGGTGTATGGTGATCAGGCATAGTCCAGGTAACAAAGAGTGTCACGCAGAAATGTCATGTAATGAATGTACAGGTAGACAGTCTGGGCAATAAATGATGTCAAGTAATGAATGGTACAGGTAGACAATCTGGGCAATAAATGATGTCAAGTAATGAATGGTACAGGTAGACAATCTGGGCAATAAATGATGTCAAGTAATGAATGGTACAGGTAGACAATCTGTGCAATAAATGATGTCAAGTAATGAATGGTACAGGTAGACAATCTGGGCAATAAATGATGTCAAGTAATGAATGGTACAGGTAGACAATCTGGGCAATAAATAATGAAGAGTCCATGCAAGAGCTAGTTATTTTAGAAAAAAAAAACTTTAGAAGAAATGTTAAAACAACCAATATTTCGACATAAGCCTTCTTCCGGCACAATACAAATCATTGCTGCAAACGAAACAAGAGAGAAGGAAAAAGGAAGAAGGTGAAGTGATGCGTGCAATGGAGTTATTCATTCTGAAATTAACAAAACTGTAAATGAAATCTAATTTGTACAACTTTTTCTAGCTTTAGACAGAGAAGAGTAATCAGCGGCCCGGAAGTGAATTTTTCTGACCCACAATTCTTTGATGAATATGGCGGCAATGGATGTCCCAGCTCCCGTGGGAGTTTTATATTCGTGTCGCTCCCTGGCCGAAGCTGGAGACTCTAATGATCAATATACGTTGAGGAATGGAAAGGAGGATGACCAAGGTATAAATATGGAAGGAAGAGAAAGGGATAATGTCTGACTCCAGCACAAAAGTTCAAAGAATTTAAAAGTTAGAAACTATTAATAGAAGTGAACGGAGAAAACGGGTGGAACTAGACAGACAGACAGACAGAAAAAACAGACAGAAAGAAGATACAGTTATTTCATGACCACGCCCTAGTTCTATTAATTTGAATTATCACATTTCTGAGATTCATAAGACTAGGGTTATTAACCAGAAAATTCAGGGACTGCACAGACAGACAGACAGGCAGGCAGGCAGGCAAGCAGACAGGCAGATAGACAAATAGATAGACAGACAGACAGACAGACAGACAGATAGATAGATAGACAGACAGATAGACAGACAGATAGATAGATAGATAGATAGATAGATAGATAGATAGATAGATAGATAGATAGATAGATAGATAGATAGATGGATGGATGGATGGATGGATGGATAGACAGACAGACAGACAGACAGACAGACAGACAGATAGACAGATAGACAGATAGATAGATAGATAGATAGATAGATAGATAGATAGATAGATAGATAGATAGATAGATAGATAGATAGATAGATAGATAGATAGATAGATAGATAGATAGATAGATAGATAGATAGATAGATCAGAATCCAAAAACATGTTAGAACAAAGATTGTGGAAACAATCAGAACCGAAGAATCAAGGAAACAAGCAAGGAAAAAAGCAGAGAAACAAACATTTCTTTCCACAAATTTCAGTTCTCATTAAACATAAAAACGATGATGATGATGATTCCCACTAAAACGTCACGGATTATTAAATCCCTAAACTTATTATTCTCTTTTCAACTCTCATTTTCGGGCCAAGGAACTCACAAAAAAGAACACAAAACTACGAACACTATCGGATAAAATGGTAAAGACAAAAGCTATGTTCTTGTAAACAACAGCAAAGTTTGTATCTAATGCCAAAATCAAATTCAAAGTCTGAAGTAGAAGAAGAAGAAGAAGAAGAAGAGAAGAAGAAGAAGAGGAAGAGGAGGAGGAGACTGAGGAGGAGGAAGAGGAGGAGAAGAGGAATAAGGAGGAGAAGAATGAGGAGGAGGAGAAGAAGAAGGAGAAGAAGAAGAGGAGGAGAAGAAGAAGAGGAGGAGGAGTAGTAAGAGAAGAAAAAGGAGGAGGAGAAGGAGAAAGAAGAAAGAAGAAGAAGAAGAAGAGGAAGAAGAAGAATGAGGAGGAGGAGGAAGAAGATAAGAGAGGGGAGGAAGGAGAAGAAAAAGAAGGAGGAGCAGGACGAGAATAAGAAGTAGGAGAAGGAGGAGGATGAATAATAATAATCATAATACGCCACATCTCAAGCAAGGCGAACTACGGGCACATATGAAACAGAGCACAAGACCGTGTATGTCTACAAACACCAGCAACAGGACAATTCGGATAATCCGTACAAAGTTCAAACAGAAGACGAACACCAGCAACAGCACAAGTCAGATAATCGGTACAAAGCTCAAGCACAGGAAAAAAAACACCAGCAACAGCACATGTCGGATAATCCACAGAAAGCTCAAGCACGGGGAAAAACAACAGCAACAGCACATGTCGGATAATCCGCACAAAGTCCAAGCACGGGACAAACACAACATGGGGGAACCAACATTTCTTCTCTGCTTGAGGCCAAAAGACAAGTCGGATGGATAACAAATAACAAAATTAAACAGAATTAACAGATCAGGAAGAAACCAGGTGCAAAGAAATGTGACGACCACCGGACTATCAGCCTCTCATGTCACATAACGAAGCTATTTCTGAGAATAATTATGAGAAGAACAAGGAAAAAGATAAAAATGGAAATAGCAGATGAACAGTTTGGATTTGTTGAAGGAAAGGGAACACACAATGCCATTTATGCTTTACGAACACTAACAGAAAGAGCTTTAGAAGTACAGAAAGATCTCTACTTATGCTTCATTGATTACACCAAGGCATTTGACAAGGTGAAACATAATGAAATTATTAAAATGCTTGAAGACATCAATATAGACGGCAAAGACTTGAGGATTGTAAAACATCTGTACTGGCAGCAAGAAGCAGCAGTTCGAGTTGAAAATAGAACTGGAAAATATCAACCTATAAAACAAGGGGTGCGACAAGGATTGGTACTATCTCCAGACCTTTTTTCTCTGCATAGCGAGAATATTCTAAGAACAATCATCACAGAACCAGGCATAAAAATTGGAGGATACAATATTAACAACCTTCGGTATGCTGACGACACAGTACTGATAGCTGAGATCCAACAAGACCTGCAAAATCTCTTGGATAAAGTCGCCAAAGAAAGTGAACAGAGAGGCCTTACTTTGAACATCAGAAAGACAGAGACTATGGTTATATCTAAGAAACAGAATCCACCAGCATGCAGTATTAAATTAAACGGAACTATTCTAAAGCAGTTGCAGAAATTCAAATACCTTGGAGCAGTAATAACTTCAGATGGGAAATGCAGAACAGAAATTAGGAATAGAATAGGCCAAGCAAAGACTGCATTTCAGAGAATGAGAAACATATTAACTAACACATCTTTATCAATGAATGTTAGAAAACGAGTCCTAAAATGCTATATTGAACCTATCTTGTTATATGGAAGTGAATCATGGACAATAGGCAAATCTGCACAAAAATCATTGGAAGCAGCAGAAATGTGGTTTATTAGAAGAATGTTGCGAATCCCCTGGACAGCAAAAATAACTAATGAAGAATGTATGAGAAGAGCTGGAGAGACAAAAAAACCTTGTCAAAAAGATAAGAGAGAGACAGTGTACTTTCATAGGACATGCGATGAGAAGAGGGGGTATTGAAAATATTATAACAACAGGAAAAATAGAAGGAAGAAGATCAAGAGGAAGACCAAGAGAAATGATACTGGACAGTCTGACGGGATGGTGTGAGAGGAGATCACCAACTGAACTGATGGCCTGCATGAGTGATCGGATACTCTGGAGAAGCATAATAGCCAACGCCAGTCGGCTCGGCACATGATGATGATGATGAACAGATCAGGATTCACGAGGATCAGACAGTTCTGGACATTTTATACTTAGACAAATAGAAGAACAAATTAGAGAAAGCGAGTGGGTGCACTGGAGAAGCGAGTGTATAATGTGTGTGTGGAGGGGGGATAGGCTATGTAGACGCTATAATAAAAACGGTAAGACAGTCCAAATAGAAAGAATGCTTGACGAGGCAAGAAAGACAGTTATCAGAAAGACATAATATATTTTAAAAGACCGTTATCTGAAAGACATAATATGTTGAACAAGACATGTAGGCGGACTGATAGAGAAATGAAGACGATATATCTGACAAGAGATGAGAGACAGATTTTGTTTTGGTTTTTTTTTTTTTTTTAAGAAAAGGAAAATCTCAATCCAAGTCAGTTGAGATGACAAATCAGAGGGAGAACGAAACGAGCAGCTGTCTGTTAACTCTGACAGGTCAAGGAAAGACAGACCAGAATACAAGGGCACAGAAAAGAATAAAATAAAGATTGAATAGAACTACAAAAGACGGTCGGTAACTTCAGATATATAAATGCATCATCAAATGAACTGGTAGAACAAATGGGAGGCACGAAATGGAGAGATCCCTAACCTTTTTGTTCATAAATAATTTACCACGTGGTAATGCTGTATAAGGAGAAACCTGCCTCCTATGGGACTTGAGCAAGATTTTCAAAAATACTCCCCCTCAGAATTTAAAACGAGGTTCCTGAGATGTGTATCATGTTTATTTATAAGGTCATACAGCAGTTGGGGCGGGGGAGGGGGAGGGGAGGAGGGTAACAATAACAGACGGGAGCAAGGATCGGAAATAAGCAAAATATGAGAATGTGTCAAGGTAAACATGAACTTAAATATTGTGGACGCATTAAAACCGATGAGAATTGAGAGAAAACAGTTTTGGAAGGGTACATAATGAGGAAAAAAGAAAGAGAGGAAGACCAAGGCGAAGATGTCTGCAAGACATCATTGATGATCTGTGAATGGATGCATCACCAGCAGGGCATCATACTCACAACCAAGAGGCCTACAGAAGAGCTATTAGGGAGGCAAAGTTCAACAAGGGACATGCAAATGACTAACTGACTGACTCAAATCAATCACTAATTAGCGTATAAATTCTTAAAATTTAGTGCTCATAATGAGCACTAAATTTACGTTTTAATCCACTGTGGACTCTTAGTTTATTTCTCACATAATATACTTGAAAACATTTTATTTACCTTTCATATTAATTATAATGTAAAACGAGTTCTGACACCATATTTCCACGAACCGCACACTATATGCCAAAAGAGCCGCTCGTGGCCCGTGACCCGAGGTTTGCTCACCCCTGATATATAAACTGTCTCTCATAACTAAATAAATACGCAATAACTAATCAAACAAACACTGCCATCATCGCCATCTTTACAGACAACGTCAACAATAATTCCTACGCCAGAACAGTAACTGATATCTCAACCAACTGATAGACAATAACGGCGCAGTTATAATAATATCTACAGGAAATGACGTCGGGCGGAAGTGACGTGTACGGAAAAGCGCGTGCATGAAAGACAATGAACTTCAACAGCGGCAAGAACAATTAAAATGAAACAAAGCATGACTTAATCCCCTGTAAAGTGACGCCGGGGCATTTTAAAGAGTCATTCAAGTAAGAACAGAGTTTGAAGTATTCCTGTCCACAAATCAATTATCAGAATCCGAGCTCACTAAAAATATCACTTCGAGTTACATCACTTTGAAGCAATACGAACAATAACCAAATCTGCGGGATCAAATGCTGCTACAGGCTACTGCTTTGCTAGTTTGTCATAGGCTGCATATTTCAGGCTGTTGATTTGAAACCAGACAAAACCCGTAAGATAGGCCTTTCAATGTAAACGTGATTTCATTGTTATTGTGACCACAGGGCATCCAGTCCATGTCCACAGTCGGCAGTTGGTTAAGCAATCGCCATGTGACATCTTGCAGAGAAGAAACAATTTCTCTCCACTTCTCGCGGTCTGCGCCTGGCCTGCTAGAGTATACCATGCAATAAAGTTGTGTCGTTGAACAACGAAAAGAGATTTATTCAATGCTACATCGAATCTGTGTTGTTGTGTGGATACGAAAGCAAGGGTAGTAACCAAAAGCACTCAGAATCTACTGGAGGCGGTGGAGTTGTGGTTCCTAAGAAGAATGATGCGAACAATACGGACAGCCAAGAGAGCAAATGAAGGGATTCTAGGCGAGGCTGGGCAAAAGAGAGAAATTATAGCAACATTCAGAGCACGAGAGTCCAGATTTGTAGGGCATGGTTTGAGAAGAGGCAAACTGGACCAGCTAGTGACAGTGGAAAAACTGTAGGGACAAAGAGTTAGAGGAAGACACAGAAACAATATACTTGACGGACAAAAAGACTGGCTCGGAGCATATCTCATAGAAAAACAAAGAATAGATGGTTGCGGAAATCAATGACAACCAACACACGACTGGCATGGACCATAGAGAGAGAGAGAGAGAAAGAGAATGGATGAACTAATGATCTGTATTTTCAAAAGGTAAAGGGCACGCTGAGAAACATATAAATGCCTTTGAATGTAAATGCTACAGAAGAGTTCTTCAAATATTGTGGACACAAGAACAAATATATCCATACTACAAGAACTTAATATTGAAGAAGGCTGACTAGTAAAGAGGATTGAAATATTTTGGACACATTAAACGTCATGATTATCTTGAGAATGGTACATAATGGGGAAAAGAAAGAGAGGAAGACCAAGGCGAAGATGGCTGCAAGACATCGTTGATGATCTGCAAATGGATTCATCAGCAGCAGGTCATCTTGCTCACAACCGAGAGGCCTACAGAAGTGCTGTTAGGGAGGCAAAGTTCCACAAGGGACATGCAAATGAATGAATGAAAGGGCACGCACACCCGTCTTATACTCTGCCCCTCCAGAGAGAGAGAGAGAGAGAGAGAGAGAGAGAGAGATGTTACTTGATAATCATTTCAATGGACAATAATGACGGCAACCAAATATTAACATAAAATAAATAAAATATTAACCCCAAAATGATATAAAGCGAGAGAAGAACGATAAAGATGAATACAAGTCTTTATTACAACCACCATATGGAAAGTGCGGGGAACTACAACATAAATAAACGAAAAACCTCGTACTATCATTCCAGAGCGGAATTTGGGTATATAGTGCTAGGCCAGTATTTTTCTTGACCTGTTGATACGGTCAGCATCACACATGCCTCCCCCCTTTCCACCCTCTTACCCAGAAGAAGCTGAGTACCCATTTCTGGGTGTCTGCGGCTCCTCGGGATAGACTTGAACTCCCGACCTCAGCGCCAGACTATGGCACAGCAACCACTACGCCGACAGATCCTGTCCTCTGCTTCTGGGCAACTGTACCACCTTCCTCATTTGGGGGCACAGGTGCCTAAAATAATTACAAAGCACTGGATATACTGATATCCAAAACACGTCGAGGTTTTCCGGTGAGAAAGTCCCAACTCTAGACTAAACTGGTGCAACGAAAACCACAGTGCCACGCAATAACGCTTCTGAGACCCACCAAGAATACAGGCTCAAGCCCGGCGATACTGTGAACCTCTCGTGGATCTCGCGTGGTCCTTTCGGGGACCACAAGGGGACCACGGGACATATCGAGAACCATTCATTCATTCATTTGCATGTCCCTTGCGGAACTTTGCCAAACAGCACTCATGTCGGCCTCTCGGTTGTTAGCAAGATGGCCCTGCTGCTGATGCATCCATTTGCAGATCATCAACGATGTCTTGCAGCCATCTTCGCCTTGGTCTTCCTCTCTTTCTTTTTCCCATTATGTACCCTTCCAAGACGGTCTTCTCTAGATTTCATGACGTTTAATGTGTCCAAAATATTTAAGTTTTCTCTCTTCAATCCTCTTTACTAGCCAGCCTTCTTCAATATTAAGTCCTTGTAGTATAGATATATTTGTATATATATATATATATATATATATATATATATATATCGAGAACCACAGGAGCAAATTCAGGAGGATCACGGGGCAGTCTTGTTGGTAGAAGCAAACAAAGAAGAAGAAGAAGAATACAAAGCACCAAGAGAAATCCTCTGCATTCACTTTCATGTATTCAAATCTCATTTCCACCCTTTCAGTGCTCCAAGTAATACCTACTAGTATAACACACCATCTTTAGGAAACCGAATTATTTTAAAATCTCTTTCAGTATTTCAAGACATCTATTAGAAACAGAAGATCAATACCAGACAAAATTATAAAGAATATATTGAGCGATTAATAGCAGTTTTTGCACTGTCCAGTTTCTGTGTTATATATATGCGACACAGATTTGCCTGGACGTAAAACCGATGTCATTTTTCTAATTCATAAACTCCAGAGAAAAGAAAGGTCTGATCACATTACACATTGTCTAATTCTGTATATGCAAAAGTTCAAAAATACGCCTTATCTTTTCTTATATTTATCCTTTGTCAGTTCTACTTCTCACTCCAGAGAAAAGAAAGGTCTGATCACATTATACATTGTCTAATTCTGTATATGCAAACGTTCAAAAAATACGCCTTATCTTTTCTTATATTTATCCTTTGTCAGTTCTACTTCTCCTCATACGAAGCGGATGGTATGCGAACCCACAACTTTAGTCAAACAAGTGTAAAAGCAGCGAATTGCTGAGTCCACATCTGGGGACAATAAGGGGAGGGACAGGATCAAAACCCATCTGAAACCCAAAATCCATGGCCTATGTATTACCTATTATTATTTAGAGAAGACCGTCTTGGAAGGATACATAATGGGAAAAAGAAAAAGAGGAAGACCGAAACGAAGATGGCTGCAAGACATCGTTGATGATCTGGAAATGGATGCAGCGGCAGCAGGCCATCTTGCTCACAACCGAGAGGCCTACAGGAGTGCTGTTTGGGAGGCAAAGTTCCGCAAGGGACATGCAAAGGAATGAATGAATGAATGTATTACCGTACTGGGTGGCCAGGCTCTGACCCACATCTTACCTACAACCCAGGATCTCCCCTTCAAGGATACTGTATGCCAGTTATGCAGCAAATCACATACATTCATACAAACTACATGGCATGCATTACTCATTACAAAGTCAAGCATTTAAATAAATCAGCATTTTATTATACACACCAGACACAAAATATTAACGCCACAACAGACTTCCATGCATAGGACGACAACATGTATCATAATGAAAGGAAGACCATATGGCATAATATAAAATGCATAACTCTCTAATATATAACTGAAACATATGTGCCAGGATGGCCTGAGCTCTTTTGGCCCTCATAAACAATGCATACATTCTCATAAAATTGTGCCAACTCACTCATTAACATATGCAGCCACTGCTGCTACGAATCCACCCCTCATAACTATTCACATCTCCATCTTGTGCTAATGCACTGAATATCATGAAATATCTTCAATCCACCTCACCATACTAATCACAATCTTCTCCCCTTCCTTTTGTGCCAGCGCACTCATTAACATAGACAGCCACTGCTGCTACAAATCCATCTCCCGATACTAATCACAATCTTCATTTTTGTGCCTATGCACTGAAATATGAACATATGATGGACCTTGAATGTATGCCCATTTGAAACACTATGAATAATCCACAGGAATCATCGAATCTCCATCACGACGATACTGACATCAATCTACGGCAAATAAGATTTCCATAACACAATATATCAAACAATATGAGTCGGCAGGCGCTGAGTATATCACGATAACATGGCCAGACGAACGAACTCAGCCCACCATAGACTTTCAAACTCACACTTGTGCGCCAACCAGATATAACAATAATCTAGGAATCACTTATAATATCCATATAATCGATAAATGACATACTCCACAGCACATTATGATCGCCAATACACATATTTACAGATTGAGAGTCGGCAGGGGTAAGTAATTACGATACTCATAAGCACACTTATCCCCGCCATGCTTCAACTTGTCTGATCTCTGACCAGTTCCCGCCATGCATTCCTCCTTATATAGTACACATCACGAATGGGTGTGGACGCAGCCCTGCAACTGCCTCTATATCGTGTGGACGAGTACATTCTGGTCAAGGTTGTACGCCCCTTGACTCACGTGTGAATCATTCACAAAAGGATCAGAATAGCCACTAATAAAGTTGTTCAACCAAGGATCAGAATAGCTATTAATAAAGTTAGTCAACCAAGGGTCAGAACAGCTATTAATAAAGTTAGTCAACCAAGGATCAAAAGAACTGCTAATAAAGTTGCCCATCAGGTCTAGAGGAGTTCATTCTGACACAGATAAGAGCACATACGGCTGAATAACAAAACATTCTGTTCGTGCATTCCCTTATTTTTTTCTTGAGACATTTACAATACACAGTTACTCGGTTCTGTGTCGGATGCAATGAAAGCTTCAAAGACGTGAAGAACTTGTAGAAATGTGCTATGAAAAAAAGTGTCAGTTTTTGCTGGAGGTAATTGTGGGACATGAGGAAACGTGATAAGAAGAAGAAGAGCAGATACTGCAAAGCGCCCTAACAATTCGTATATCGACTGATCGCCATGGGCAAGCAATCTGGAAGTGGACAAACACACAATATTCCCTGCTTATGTCCCTTGACCCCCCGATAAATTCAAACAAACCAGTTGACACGGACGTGCATTCCCGTATTTGTTCAGACACAAAACACATAAAAGAAACAACGAAGAATTTCCCATTTATTACTTTTTAAAGAACTGGACAAACAAAGATGAAGATAAAGGCCAGCCGTTAGCACTGGCTTCTGTAACAGTCATACGGAGTTTTGAATTGTTTAAATGAGAAACAGCGAAGTTTTCGTACAGTAAAGTCATTCGTTAGCCTATTGTGACAGATCACTCACGTCTTGTACGAACAGTAAACAACCTGCTGTAGTATGGTAAACATTTGACAGGAACCCCAGGTTCTGGCGAGGTTCAAGGTTCAAAATTCAGACTCCGGCTTCATTTGAATAAGGACACCCCCATACATGCTCCTCAGCGTGCCACAGCGTCCATCCAAGAGTATATTTGCTAGTAGTTCGGATTTCCTGCCAGTACCTTTAATTTGTCTTTCTCCAGCAGTCTTTCCACAGCTACACTGTTCTTCCATTACCGCTCTTCATTTTCCCGCAGTTTTTCCAAGCAGGATTTCGAAACGGGTGAAGCTGTCTCGACCAGATCTTTACTCTCAGAGTAATACTTGAAGAACATATCGAAAGGCAAAAACCATTAATTCTGAACTTCATAGATTTTAAAAAGGTATTTGATAGCATACACAGAGATTCATTGTGGAAAGTTTTAAGAATATGTGGAATACCGTCTAATGTCAACATTATAAGGGAACTCTACAATGGATATCTTCTTCTTCGTTCGCTTCTACCACCAAGACCGCCCCGTGATCCTACTGAATTTACTCCTGTGGTCCTCGATAGGTCCCGTTGTCCCCCACACGAGATCTTCGAGAGGATCACAAGAAGTTCAGAGTATCGCAGGGCTTGAGCCTGTATTCTTGGTGGGTCGCAGAAGCGGGACTGCGTGACACCGTGGTTTTCGTTGCACCAGTTTAATCTAGAGTTGGACTTTCTCACTGGAAAACCTCGACATGTTTTATGATACCCATGTATCCTCGCTGGGTGAGAGGTGGTTGCCCATCCAGCCTAGAGTTGGATTTTCTTACCGGAAAACCTCAGCGTGATTAGGATACGCAATACTTCCCCGTCGGATGAGAGGTGATTGCCTGTCTAGACTGCACTGGTCCAGTGTCTCCAACTTCAGCATTTTGTGGTCGTGGCCGCTACCCTTCCTAGTTGTGACCAGGACAGAGCTTTTGTCCAGGAGGACGAATCCTCGCCACTAATAGGTTTCACCCCTGGGTTAAGCCGGTTTAGGCGTATTATCCCAGCATGGGCGTGTTTAAGACGTGATCGACCTCTAGAGCGGAGGTACCGTGTCATGAGTAAATCATCAAGTTTCACCCCTAGGTGAACTTATTTATCAGAATTAAATGAATTCTGTAGAGAACATTTCATCAGACCCGGTTTAGGCATATTTCACCAGTATGGGTGTATATCAGACGTGGCTGGCCTCTAGAGCAGAGATGCCGTGGTATGAATAGCTCTCGCCGCGAGATTACTGGACATACTGATTAAGCTTCACTTTATCCTTTCATCACCTTTTCACAGCGGCGCCACCGTCAACCCTAGTCGCATTTTCGCATTTCCTCCTTTGGCCGGGAGGAGTTTCGCTCCATGCGCGGCAGCCGAAGAATCTCGCCAGCAATGTCTTAGTTTAACCCCTGGGTTAAGCCGGTTTAGGCAGTCTGCCCCAGTATGGGTGTGTATAGGACGTGGCCGGCATCTAGAGCAGAGGTGCCGTGCTTTGAGTAGTCCTGACCTCGAGACTACTGGTCATTTCACTTAATCCTTCACCTTTTCCACCACGGCGTTACGCAGCAACCCTAATCGCATTTTCTTCATTGGCCGGTAGGAGTTTCAACCCACGCACGGCAGCTGAAAAATCTCGCCAGCAGCGGTACAATGGATATATCTGTGCAGTCAACACAGAAGAAGGAATGGGTGAATAGTTCTAGGTTAACACATGCTTGACACAATGATGTATATTTATAATATTGAAAATTATGAACTCTTATTCTTGATGACTGAAGACATTAGTGTTCTTTGGTTCACTGATCAACACACCACACATGGAGGTTTCACAAGCATTGCAGCTTCACTAAATCAGAGCAAGTCCGATGAAATGTTCTCTACAGAATTCATTTAATTCTGACAAATAAGATATTCCACTTAGAATTCACAACATCACCTGTACTAAGATGCAGTATGACATAATCATCGTTAGTTTCGTCCTTGACGCACATAATCATTTGTTCACAATATCAAACTCTATCATATTCTACATACAGCATCTCTCAATGTTCTCAACTTCACAATATTCTACACTTGATACGAGGACAATTCTAACTCAGTATTATATCAGGTGTGCAACACGTGGTCAATCAGTTACACGACTAAATCACTGTACTCGAAGTTTCAAAGTAACAAATATTCATAACCACTTGAATCACTCGAACACACAGCTTCAATCTGTCCTAAAACTACTTCTTCAAAACTGCTTTTCCTGAGTATCTCTTGCTCTAGGTGTCCATCTGTCGTTACCTACGTCTTATTTCTCTCTCGAGTCTTCTCTGGATTGTGTTCTTGTTCTGCTGTTCTTCTCTGATTGTCTGTCCTTCTCTTGTTTGGATCGGTTTCTATCCACTGACCGTCCTTGTTCCTCCGTCTTCAGGCCCCATCCTCTGTCTCTACTTCTTCTTCTTCCTCCCTCCTGTCTCTCTGCTCACTTTCTTACCCTCAAGTCCAGCTTGGTGGATTAACCAATAAGCATTTTGGCTTCACCATTCAGATGTCCACTGGTTCCCATGAGCGTTCTGATTGTCCATCAGTCAATCTGCCCCGTGACTTATCTCTCATAAGTCAATTGTCCAATAGGCCACACCTCTAAATATTTAATTGGTCAGCTGGCCCAGTTGGTCACTCCTTTATTTAAAAACCCTGTGCAATCGCGTCCTAACGCACGTCACCTAACAGGTGTCAAAGTGTCAACTCCGTCTATACAGTTGTTATTTACCTAAGTCATTATCTTGCTTTTTAATGTCGGTGGTTTTATTGTGTCCTCGCTTTTCATTGTGTCTGCCTTTTCTATTCGTCTTTTCTGTTTTGTTTACACGTGTCAATGTCCAGTTACTGCATTGTTATCACTGGATCATCCTCCTTTCTGGCGTCCTGACCTATATGTCAGCGTCACTGAGTCTCGTCTTTTTCTATTCAATGTTTCCACTGTTTACTTTTGTCCGTGTCTTGTTCTAGTGTCATGGAAGTTCTATGCCTTTCTCTTCTATTCCTATCCACTTTTCTCTGTCGCTATTCGATGTTACTATTTTGTTTACAGTATATTTTCATAATCGTATTCATTAATAATAATAATAATAACAACTGTTCTCATTCCTTACAAGGCCATGCTACATATTATCTCCATTGCTTTTTGGAATTGCCATTGACTTCATAATGAAAAGATGCTGCACAAGGTAAAACGCGCATTCATTGGGTACATGAGATGCAACTGGAAGATCTTGATTTTGCACATGACATAACAGTGACAATGTGAAATCGATGCAAGAAAAAAACAGATACTCTATCTTCTTTGGCTAGCCTTCTTCTTCTTCGTTCGCTTCTACCACCAAGACCGCCTCGTGATCCTACTGAATTTACTCCTTTGGTACTCAATAGGTCCCGTGGTCCCCAAGAGGATCACAAGAGGTTCAGAGTATCGCAGAGCTTGAGCCTGTATTCTTGGTGGGTCTCAGAACAGGGATTGCGTGTCACCGTTGTTTTCGTTGCACCAATTTAATCTAAAGTTGGATTATTTGGCTAGTAAAGTAGGACTTCAAATTAACAAGGAAAAAAATAATGAAACTTCTCATTAACCATGTAGGAAAAATATGCATAGAAGTAACAGCTGTTGAAGAAGTAAACCAATCTCTGCATATCTCGACAGCTACATAGACCAGGATGGTGACACCAGAAAAGAAATTAGAATTGCCAAACTAGCATTGACCTTCAAGAATACTGAGACCATACAGCATTCAAAAGTTATAAGCACAAAAACCAAATCAAGATTATTCAATTCAAATGTAATATCCAGCCTGATGATATTTATGTATGTGAAAGCTGGAAAAGTAAAGAAATAGACAAGAAATTAGACTCTTTCGAAAACAAATGCCTAAGGAAAATACTCGGTATAAAGTGGAATGAATTCAAGAACAACGCAGAGGTAAGACAGTTGAGCAAACAGCAACCTGTCTCATGGTTGATCAGAAAAAGATGGATATATGTCGGTCACGTGATGAGAAGAAACAATCAGAGAATTCCCAAACAAGCTATCAAATGGAATACACCAGGCCGAATAAAAAAAGGTCGACCACGGGGAAACTCTAAAGAGGACATTGTTAAGAGAAGCCAGTTTAGTGGGCATAGCATCCTTTAATGAAGTTGAAAAGTTTGCTGAAAACAGGAAATCTTGGCAAACTACCATGCGAGCCCTATGTGACGTTTAACGGCACGAGAAGGATATAAGGTGTAAGATGTAAGATTTGTTTTAACCTGTCCAGCAAGTCTATCTGACATCATTGACATGTACTCCAGCATACCCTGGATAGTAAAGCCACGTTAGGCTTGACACAGTTGACCCAAAGTTCGGCTGCTCTCTGTTTCCAGTCTCTTCATTCACGTCCCTTCTGCATAACAGCCTTTGTTAGCTAAGGTCGGTCCTGTACCTGTAACCAATCGTCACCTTTAGGCACCTCATTTAGATCACAAATTGACATGCTTTTGTCTTCAGTCTCGGCCATCCAGGATCTCATTCGTTTGACCCGTCTTCCCTTTATCAACTACTGAACTTCGGTAGAAATATATATATATATATATATATATATATATATATATATAATATTATATTATATCCTTCCCGTGCCGTTAAACGTCACATAGGGCTCGCAAAGTAGTTCGCCAATTTTTCCTGTCTTCGGCGAGTCTTTCAACCTCATCAAAGGATTTTAAACCTGTTAATTTGGCCTCTCTTAACAATGTCCTCTTCAGAGTTTCACGCGGTCTGCCTCTTTTTCTTCGGCCTGTTGTGTTCCACTTGATAGCTTATTTTGGGATTCTCTGATCCTTTCTTCTCATCAAGTGGCCAACATATGTCCATCTCCTTTTCCTGATCACCCATGAGACTGGTTGTTGTTCAGTCATCTGTCTTATCTCTGCATTGTTCTTGAATTCATTCCACTTGATGCCGAGTATTTTCCTTAGGCAGTTGTTTTCAAAAGAGTCTAATTTCTTTTCTATTTCTTTAGTTGTTTTCCAGCTTTCGCATGCATAAATGAGGATGGATATTACATTTGAATTGAATAGTCTTAAGTTCTTGGTTTTTGCGCTTATAACTTTTGAATTCCATATGTTCTCAAGATTCTTGAAGATTGATGCTGCTTTTGAAATTCTGATCCTAACTTCCTTTCTAGTGTCACCATCCTGGTCTATGTAGCTGCCAAGATATGCAAATTGATTGACTTCTTCAATATCTGTCCCTTCTATGTGTATTTTTCCATTTTGATTGAGAGGAATTTTCATTATTTTTGTTTTGTCCTTGTTAATTTCAAGTCCTATTTTGCTAGCCACAGGCTATCTGTTTTTTCTTGCATGAAATTCACATTATTACTGATAAGAGTTATGTCATCAGCAAAATCAAGGTCCCATGTACCCAACTAGAATATATATATACTCACGGAAAAAAGTAAGTGTGCAATGCTTTAGAAAGCATCATGAACGTGCTCAGGTGATGATTTAAATAAAATTTGGCACACATTATGTTTGGTTATCCAATAACAGATAAAATGATAACTTTCAGGCCAGTCACATGCCACAAAAAAGTAAAAAAAGCTCGCCTAATGTGGCTCACCATCCCAAGAACAGAAAATCAAGGTTTCAATATCGTGTGTGTCCTCCTCGGGCAGTTATCATTGCTTGACACCGCTTTCTCATCGAACCAATGACACGTTGTATCAATTGTTGAGGCATGTTATTCCATTCTTCTTGCAACGCTTGGGCTAATTCTTGGTGGTTTCCAGAACGATTGTGTCGTCTTCGCAACCTGCGGTCCAATTTATCCAAATGTGCTCGATAGGTGACAGGTCCGGTGAAACATCTGGCCATGGCAAGACAGTAATCTGGTGCTGCTGAAAGTGGTCCCTGACCACACGTGCAACATGTGGACGAGCGTTATCCTGCTGCAGTATCAGGTCTAGTCCATTAGCATCCAGAAAAGGCATTAGGTTCGTTCGGCCAGCATAGGAAATTCCTCCCCAAACCATTACACTGCCTCCTATTCTCCTATCCACCTCTAGCACACAGTTATTCGCAAAGCGTTCTCCTCTTCGCCTGTACACTAAAGCACACCCATCATGGCCTTGCAGACAGGATCTGGACTCATCAGTGAATAGGATCCGTCTCCATTGATGATAAGGCCATGCCACATGGTGCCTGTCAGTACTGGTCTAACTGCAGGCCTGTGAGGTAAGAGATTTACCTCTCTGAGTCTGCTCCTCACTGTCCTGCCCGACACACGTCTTACACCTGGAATGTTGCAGGCAGTCCATGTTGCCTAGAGAAATCTGTTACGAAGGTGCATGAGGTGGATTTAGCGGTCTTGTGCAAGGGTGGTAACTCGTGGTCTGCCGCTTCTATGGCGGTCAGCAACGGAACCATTTTGGTTAAAACGACTTTGAAGGCGTGATATTGAGTTTCTGTGAACATTAAAATATTGAGATACTGCTGCTACTGTTGATCCAGCAATTAACATCCCAACAGCTATTTCTCGCTGATGTTCATTCAATCTTGGCATGATGAAAAAAGATGTTTATATTGGAATTCCACTACTTCTTTCTTCAACGATTACGTGAAGAGATCTATGAGAACAGAATTAAACACTTACCCTCATTTCATCCGTGGTCAGTAACCAATCATGGATCACTGCCAGTGATTTCACTGAAGCTGTGGTTATCTCCCCATGAATAGTGCGATCAACTTCGTGCAGCACGAGGAAGTGGACAACACTCAGACAAAACTTCGGTGCCAAATTTGATTTCATTTCACTCATGACAACGCGATTGATAAGCTTGACACCACTGCACACTTACTTTTTTCCGTGAGTATATATATATATATATATGAACTTTAAGTGCCCAGGGCACATGGGGCTTCCGCAAGGGTTTTCCACAAATGCCTGTCCTTTGCCTTTTCTTCTGCTCTTCCCCAGGTGGGCCCTCTATTGCTCAACATCCTCTCTGTTGTTCTTCTCCGTTTCTCTTTTGGCCTATCCTTACTTCTGTTAAACTGTGGTGTCCATTTTAATGCCATTTTTAGTACTGAGTTGTCAGTCATTCGGAGTACATATACCAGTCATCGCCAGCGTCTTTATATATATATATATATATATATATATATATATATATATATATATATATATATCTGGGTGGATGGGTGGGTAGGCATTCAGTCTTCACTACTCCATAATACTTCTGACTTGTGGCCCGTCCGTACATAACTCCTTTTACTGATGCCCAACTGTCAACCCAGGAATTCACTCAACAACAATGCTAAATCAATCAACTAAGCGCATCCAATGCCGATCACACAGACATTTAATTAACGACACATGATGATGCTGCTGGCAGACGAATTCATGTTGGTGAAATATGTAGTGTCATACCTCAAACACATCAGCAAAATAAGAACAAGAAATCCTGACGGCTTGCATCTGAATATAAGATGAAATATGACACTGTTCCTACGTAAAAAAAAAAAGTCTTGATCACATACATTCTAACCGACGCGAACAATCACTAGTTCTACAGTAACATCACTAACTAAAACAATACGTCCGAACACGATAAATCCTGTAAACTGATCAAAAGTTTAATTAATCACCAATCTACTATTTCCACGGACTGGACCTTCTAGAAACAAGAGCTGACCCCATGGTCCATACAGTTTTCACCAATGTATAATCATTAGTATTCAGGGGGAGTTAAAAACACTTTCATGTCACTCAGAAGGTTTACATGAGTTGCATCTCTTTAACCGTGCGCAATATTCCTTACGCTGTCACTAACATTCTGTATATTTGCAGTAGACTGGTTAATGAAGGAGGTAACATCAGATAAACGCAGAGGAGTACAATGGACCCCCAACACTGTACTGGAGGACCTTGACTTTGCCGACGACATTTGTCCATCAATCAAGATAAAATAAACAAGCTAACTGAAAATGCCAGCAAATTAGGATTAAAGATCAATGTAGGAAATACACGAAAGTTAACGAATCAAAATGTGAACAGCAGAAATGTGCTTGAAAGTAGATGACAAGTTAGTAGAGGAGGTCAACGAATTTCTGTATCTTGGTAGTAGAGTAGTAGAAGATGGAAAGCACAGAGGACACAAACAACAGACTTACTAGTGCTTAAAAAGGCATTTTCAATGCTACAGACTATATGGAAATCTAAAAAAACTAAGCAAAAACAGTGTCTTCGTTGAAGGAAAAGGCACAAGTAATGCCATATAGAGAACGTTGATGGAAAGATCAATAAAAGCAAAGACGGACCTATACTTATGCATCATAGACTTCTGTAAAGCATTCGATAAAGTGAGACACAAATTATAAGAATGCTGGAAGACATCAGCATAAATGGGAAAGATCTGAAACTCATCAAAAACATATACTGGCAGCAATCAGAAGCAATGAAGGTTGAGAACCAAATAGAAACATTCCAAGATATAAAATTTTCAGTTAGACAAGGATGAGTTCTATCTCTTGACCTCTTTTCCTTGTATAGCGAAAACATAAGAGAAATATAAAGAGTTAGCCAGCAATATCAATTGGCGGTTACAACTTTAACAACTTAAGATATGCAGACGACACAGTTCTGAATGCTAAAAGTGAAGGGGAGCTACAGGCTCTTCTGGACATCGTGGTTCGTAAAAGTAAAAATAAAGGTCTCAGCCTGAACAAAAAAGAAGACTGAAGTGATGGTCATTTCGAAGAAAAGAATACCACCAAAATCTAGCATTACCATCGATGGCACAAATCTGAAACAAGTTGATAGATTCAAGTACTTAGGAACAATTATAACAACTGATGGGAAATGTCACAATGAAATAAAAAGTAGACGTGCTCAGGCCAAGTCAGCATTCCAGACAATGAGACACATCTTGTGCAAAAGATCCATATCAATGGAAACAAAAATCCGAGTTCTTAAATGTTACATCAAGCCAATTTTGTTTTATGGGTGTGAAGCATGGTCTATGAATAAGAGAGTGAAGTGAGAGGCCATAGAAATGTGGTTTGTAAGAAGGATGTTGAAGGTACCATGGACAGCCAAGAAAACCAATGAAGAAGTCTTAAGAAAGGCTGGAGTTAAAAAGCAGATAACAGCAAAGATCAGAGGCAGACAAGCGAGATTTGTAGGACATATCCTGAGAAGAGGAAAATTGGAACACACTGTGGCAACTGGAAAAATTGAGTGAAGAAGAGAGAGAGGAAGACAGAGAGAGAAAGAGAGAGAGAGAGAGAGAGAAGTTACTGGATGGGCTGTTAGTGTGGCTAGGAAGAAAGTCACCGGCGGATCTCATAATCAAGTCTAAAGACAGGGAATTGTGGACAGAAATGATCTCATACGCCACGCGGCACGGCGCTTGAATTGAATGAAGACGCAAAATCAGGATATTTAAGAGTAATGTTCTAAGTGTACTACTCTATGGAAGTGAATGGTGGGAAATCACCAAAACTATGAACAAAAAAATGTTTACGAAAAATTAGAAGAAATAACATATTGTTGGCAGAAATACAGACACAATTGTACTTTAATATATTTACTTTCGTAAAGGTTTTACTATTTTTAACCTAAAAAAACTGTACTTTTGGAAGTTTTTATTTTATTAGACGATTGTATTTCCAGCTGTTTACGAGTTGCTAAAGGGAAGATTCTATTTTAAATATTTTTGTTTCACTTTTCTAAAGGAGGTTTGTTTCCTTCCTTTTTCAAATAAAATAGAAATCGTCCTGAAGTTTTACTTCACATGCTGTCCTTCATGAGGGACATCAGTCGTGAAAAAGGTCAGGTGCAAGAACAGAGATACATCTATACTACAAAGCTTCAGTTTACATAATATAGACTTCAGTTTTCTTTCTGAGATAACAGTATAAAGCACATGATATTTCACTAGTGTTAATATTTGGCACATATGACTGTGAGACCTGGACACTTAACAAAACAGCAGAGAAACACATAAATGCCTTTGAATGTAAATGCTACAGAAGAGTTCTTCAAATATCATGGACACAAAAAATAACAAATCTATCCATACTACAATAACTTAATATTGAAAAAGGCTGGCTAGTATGAGGATTAAACAAAGAAAACTTAAATATTTTGGACATATTAAACGTCATGATAATTTAGAGAAGACCGTCTTGGAAGGGTACATAATGGGGGGGGGGGGGGGGGGGAAGGAAGACCAAGGTGAAGATGGCTGCAAGACATCGTTGACGATCTGCAAATGGATGCCGCAGCAGCAGGCCATCTTGCTCACAACCGAAAGGCCTACAGAAGTGCTGTTTAGTCATCCAGGCAACAAAAAACAAAAACAAAAAAAAAAACAAGAGAATTTGAAGAACGTTCAGAAAACTGGAAAACAATAAAGGAAAACATTCAGAATTCTTTGGACATGCTGGACATAAGAAGATAGGAATTTGAAGCTGTGATGGCCACTGGAAAACTTAAGGGAAAAAAAAGGACAGGGAGGCCAAGAGAAAAATACCTTAATTAGATGATCGTGTGGCATAGGGAAATAAAGTAGAGAAAATGATTGAAAATGCCACCTCTTTATCACACACGTTTATGGGAAGAGAGAAAGAGGCCGTCCACGCAAGAGATGGAATTAGGAATTAACAGGAACCTTAAATACCCCGTTATACAAACCAAATTGCTGAGCCCTATCAAGACGTCTGTTTTATCCTTTCAACATACAGTATATCAGGAAGGTTCAGTGTATGAGGAAGGAGACAAGACAAGACAAATGTATGTGTAGGAATAAATATATACATAGATATGCATGCACAAATATAAGCACAATTAAAAACCTAACATATAACAGTTATGCCTTATTTGAATGAGCATGTAAGTGATTGGTTATAAATATATGTACTGAGCGGCCATATTTAGGAGGAAACTCCATTAATAGTCCCTCCCTCAAGTACTTCTCTTCTCTGAGCTTTCAACACCCCCGTCCTTCCCATTGGCTGATACGAACAAAGTCACAAATCATTGGACATTGCACATGTCGCAAGTAAAACATCCTAGACTGTAGATTTCCTTCAAATCCTCAAAGCATTCTTCCCGCTAACAACCTACGGAATATAACGCTTGTACAATTCAGATTTATCGTTTTCAAAACTCCTTGAGACGGCTTGTACAGCCTGTAACAAAAGAAATCCTAAGCCAGGACAGCCAGAATGAAAGACGGGGATCCTTCTTGGTCTTTCCCAGAAGGAAGGTAGCCAGCACAGAGCTGAAAGTGAAGACAGGAAGCAACGCAGCGGGAGACCACCGAAGGGAAAATCCTCGGCGGAAAATAATGAGGAGCAATTTTCTACTTAGCCTCGTCCTGGACAATCAACGAGGACCTTATCGAGGGGTATAATAATTGGGGGTCATAGGGAACACTGATGAAATATAGTAGGAAGGGAGGGGGGAAGGGAGAGAGCGGCCCACAGAAATGTTCAAATGTTTTAACATCAGAGAGGGAGCAGAAATGGCGGCGGGAGTAAGCAGCGTGGGTGGCATGATAGCACAGCGTGTCTAATGAGGCAGGGATTGGAAGGAATATGATAGGATATCTCCGTAGTACTCTTCCCATGCCAGAGACAGAAAGGGAGAGTGACTGATTATTAAAGCGGAGGTAAAATCTTGTGTACGAGAAACATTAGAGAGAGTTGTTAAACCATCTGGAGAAGTAAATGTAAAATCTTGTTTGGGAGGAACATTAGAGACAGTTGTTAAACCATTTGGAGAAGTAAATGTAAAATCTTGTTTAGGAGAAACATTAGAGAAAGTTGTTAAACCATTTGGAGAAGTAAATGTAAAATCTTGTTTAGGAGAAACATTAGAGACAGTTGTTAAACCATTTGGAGAAGTAAATGTAAAATCTTGTTTAGGAGAAACATTAGAGACAGTTGTTAAACCATTTGGAGTAGTAAATGTAAAATCTTGTTTAGGAGAAACATTAGAGACAGTTGTTAAACCATTAGGAAGAAATCCCTGAAAGGATGCTGCCCTGTCTTGTGGACTCAGAATAAGTGAAAATGACTGATCGTTAAAAATGAACCACACATAGATAGAGCGCTGTATATTGCTTAAGTCAAACATATTGAAAGGGCTGTATGTTGAGTCTAATTCAAACACATTGAGAGGACTGTATGCTGAGTCTAATTCACACATATTGAGAGGATTATATGTTAAGTTTACTGTATGTTGAGCTTAATTATAGAGAGGATTATATATTAAATTTAAGTCGCATATTTAACGACACATACCAAAAGGATATACATGATAGGTCCAAGTCAAATAACGAACCACACACACAGTCAAAAGACTGTATATTGATGAGAGGGTTTTAGTGCATGCTATCCACTCCCAGTTAAAGAGGTTTTACTATTTATTTAGCACCTCCATATCCGCCTCTCAGTCATCTACTATGACTTTTATTTCTCTGAAGCCTGTGCTCAAACAGCCCTTACTGATTACTGACTGATACAACAAAAACAAAACAAAAAATAAAAAATACAACTCATTTAAAGTATATTTATACTGGACTCACTGCGTCCATCGGAACTGGTCAAGTAACAGCCACGTAGAAGACACTGTCCGATTTGGTAATCGACAACCCATAGCTGACATGCCAGCCTCATAGTTGGAAAACCAAAGCTGACATGCTAGCCTTGAGGGTTGGTGAACCATAGCTGACATGCTAGACTCAGGTTTGGTGAACCATAGGTGACATGCTAGCCTCGGGGTTGGCGAACCATAGCTGACATGCTAGCCTCAGGGTTGGCGAACCATAGCTGACATGCTAGCCTCAGGGTTGGCGAACCATAGCTGACATGCTAGCCTCAGAGTTGGCGTGCCATATCTGTCATGTTGGACTCAGAGTTGGCGTGCCATAGCTGTCATGCTGGACTCAGAGTTGGCGTGCCATATCTGTCATGCTGGACTCAGAGTTGGCGTGCCATATCTGTCATGCTGGACTCAGAGTTGGCGTGCCATAGCTGACATGCTGGACTCAGAATTGGCGTGCCATAGCTGTCATGCTGTTGGCGTGCCATAGCTGTCATGCCGGATCAGGGTTGGCGTGCATAGCTGATGGAGACTGTTCCACATCTTCGTCGGTGCCCCCCAGTAACAGGTTTGGCCTGGCTTACAGGGCAGAAATCGCCATAGTCGCCATGGTGGTGGAGAATGCTAAAGAAGTATTTGACAAACCCTGCTTTTTAGCTCCATTAACGGACTGAAAAAAAAATAGCCGTTATAATCTGCTTCCAAGCCAACATGATCCTGTGCTTCAACATCTTCACTGTAACAACTACAAAGAACACCATCTCTCAGTTCCAGGGATATTGCAGAAGAATAAGAATAAGAACAACAAGAACAATAACAACATCAACAACAACAACAACAACTTAATTCTATCGTCATGGAATGTGTACGCTTGAGTTTTCAATTTTGTCTCCGAAAGGAACAAATAAGGATCTGACCCCGTACCCCTTCCAATGAAATTTGTTACAGCACACGGCCACATTAACATCTTGTTATGTTTTCATACATGTAATTAAGTGCTTTATTTATACTGTGACAGTAATAAATCAGTCAGGCATATGCATGTCCCTTGCGGAACTTCCTCTCCCTAACAGTTCCCTTGTTGGCCTCTCGGTTCTAAAACTAGATGCCCTACTGTTGATGTATCCATTTGCAGATTATCAACGATGTCTTGTAGCCATCTTCGTCTTGGTCTTCCTGTCTTTCTTTTTCCCATTATGTACCCTTCCAAGACGGTCTTCTCTAGATTATCGTGACGTGTAATGTGTCCAAAATGTTTAAGCTTTCTCTGTTTAATTCTCTTTAATAGCCAGCCTTCTTCAATATTAAGTTCTTGTAGTATATTTGTTCTTTTTTTTAATATCCATGATATTTGAAGAACTCTTCTGTGGCGTTTACACTGAAAGGCAATTTATGTATTTCTCACATGTTTCCGAGATCTCCATGTCCCAACCCGTCCACCAACCTGACATTACATTATACAAAAATAACAATTACAATTAGTGTTGAGTGCTACAGGTTGCTGGGCTCCAGAAGTCTCACAAAGACTATGTTAAGATAAGTGTGTTCTTAACATAGTTGTTCCCAGGGGAACTATAAATAAGAGAAAAGCAATACATTTCTAAGAGTACGGATATTTTCCAGTTGAACAGTACCTTTATTTCAGTTTATTTCTAGCAAAATTTATTCTCACCACATTTATTCTGGCAGAGCATGGATACTAATTCAAGAGTTAAAGAGTTAATTCAAGAGTGAAAGAGTTAATTCAAGAGTAAAAGAGTTAAGGCAATCTGAGGAGGGGAAACGGGTGTTTTTATAAGGCATCTTGAAGATCCAAGATCTGTCAGATTACTGGGGTCCATCTGTCGCCACGCGAAGTTACTATATGATTAATCATCTGATTACTTCTTCTTTTTCGTTCACTTCTACCATCAAGATCGTCCCGTGATCCTACTGAATTTACTCATGTGGTTCTCGCGGTAGTCTCATTTAGGATGGAGGATCTGAGCATCGTGGGGCTTAGGCTTATATTCTCGATGGGTCACAGAAGCGGGAGTGCGTGACACTGTGGTTTTCGTTGCACCAGTTTAGTCTAGAGTTGGACTTCCTCACCGGAAAACCTTGACGTGGTTTGGATATGAATATAATCCCCGCCGGGTAAGAGGTGGTTGCCTATCTAAACTGCACTGGTCCAGTGTCTCCGACTTCAGCATTTTGTGGTCGTGGCCGCTACACTTCAGGGACGGAGCTTTTGTCGAGGAGGATGAATCCTCGCCATTAGTGAGTTTCACCTTTGGGTTAAGCCGGTTAAGGCGTATTATCCCAGTATGGGTGTATATAGGACGTGACCGGCCTCTAGAGCAGAGGTGCCGTGGTATGAGTTGCCCTCACTGCGAGTCTACTGGCCATACCGGTTAAACTTCACTTAATCCTTTACATCACCTTTTTCACAGCGGCGCCGCGCGGCAACCCTGATCACATTTTTCTTCATTGGCCGGGAGGAATTTCATCCCACGCGTGGCAACCAAAGAATCTCGCCAGCAGAGTCTTATTGTAACCCCTGGATTAAGCTGGTTTAGGCATTTGAGTGAGTATGGGTGTATATAGGACGTGGTCGGCCTCTAGAGCAGAGGGGCCGTGATTTGAGTAGCTTTGATCGCGAGACTACTGGCTACTTCACTTATTCTTTCCATCAAATTTTCCACGACGGCGCCGCGCGGCAACCCTATTCGCTTTTTTTTCATTGGCCGGGAGGAGTTTCACCCAACGCACGGCAGCTGAAGAATCTTGAATGCAGCGAATCTGATTCAAATTAACATTTAAGGGAAACAGAAGGTTCAAAGCACGTGGAAAAAATAAACACATTTTAAAAGCCTTGAAAAAGCTAACTAAAAACAGTCAGTTCATCTTTACTTCATAAATGTCACTTTGTATCTTTTTCTTCATGTAAGTTGGCAAAAGCTAGTTGATTTTAGATGTAGTCCGTTTTTCCAGTGAGAAAGTCCAACTCTAGACTAGATGGGCAATCACCTCTCACCTGGCGGGGATATACTGATATCCAAAACACGCCGAGGTTTTCCGGTGAGGAAGTCCAACTCTAGACTAAACTGGTGCAACGAAAACCAAAGTGTCACGCAATGCCGCTTATGTGACCCACCGAGAATATAGCGATGCTCAGAGCCTCCATCCTAAATGAGACTATCGCGAGAACCACAGGAGTAAATTCAGTAGGATCACGGGGCGATCTTGATGGTAGAAGTGAACGAAGAAAAAGATGTACCCTGCATGCAGTTGTGGCCATTGAGACCACGGAAGTTGAATTCTCCAGCTTTAGAAACTGATACGCTGGGGCAAACTGTGTTGCTACAGCTTCATCTAATTTGTCCTCTCACACTTTCATGTTAGGTATCCAAATGTAGAACCTACAAATCAGTTTAGGAAGTGGAGGTGGATTGGCCACACTCTGAGGAAACCCGACACCAACATAGCTAGACAGGCACTGACATGGAATCCTCAAGGAAACAGAAAACGAGGAAGACCTAGACTTACTTTCAGAAGAGAAATTATGACAGTGTTCAGAGACAAGGGATACACATGGAAGGAAGCAGAGAATAATTCCAAGAACAGGGATAACTGGGAAGCCTTTTATCCGTGGCCTATGCCCTCAAGGGAGTGAAAGGTGATGATGATGATGATGATGATGATGATGATGATGATGATTGGGAGTAGAATAGGGTCTTGGCCGGCTGTAGTTCGCCAACCCTGGCCTAAACAGTGAACTATGGATCGCTGACCAAATTCTTATTCAGCTTTAGTAGTGTGCCTTCGTCTCCAGATTTTCTTGTCTTGTTTTGTCTTATCTTGTCTTGTCTTGTCTCGTGCTATCTCCCTGTAACTGCGAGCTGGCGTTTTTTTGCAGCCGATGTTGTGGAGGTGTTGAGGCACAACATCGTATCGGCGTGGGAGCCGGTTATGGCATCTACTTTTTCAGTCTCAGCCTACAGCTAAAAAGCAGGGGGGTGTGTAATGTTTCTTTTAGCAGACTCCACCACCATGGGGACTATGGCGATCCCCGCCCCGTTAGCCAGGCTAAGCCTGATACTAGGTGTACCAACGGAGATGTGGGACAAGGTCTTGGTCGGCTATGGTTCGCTAACCCTGACGCTAGCATACCAGCTATGGGTCGCTAACCCTGACGCTAGCATACCAGCTATGGTTCGCTAACCCTGACGCTAGCATACCAGCTATGGGTCGCTGACTGCCTCATGGGACAGCGTCTTCATCCCCTCGTCTCCAAATTAAAGCATTTATACATGAAAAAATAATAGAAACAATCTGCTCTACAATTTCTATAATAAGAGTTGTCACACTTTAACCCTTCTTTCTCCTCGCCTTCTTTGCCTCTATCTGGGGCATAGACCATCAACAAGGGATGCCCATTTATTCTATCTTGGCCTGTTTCTACTAACTGTCTTCAGCTGTAGTCGATTTTTTAAAAAATCTCTGCTTCAAGACTACTTCGTTAGATGTTTCTATGTCTTCTTTGCTTCCTCTTTGCTCGGGGGAATTCCAGGTGAGAGTTGTTTTTAACCCAGCTTAGTCATGAATAAACTGGGAAACACTACACACGCAGCAGCGACTAATTACCTGAATCTGTGATAAAATTCAGAGAAAAGAGCTGTGGAGAAGGAGTGAAATAGATCATTTAGTGTACTTCTTTTATGGTCTGAGTTTTCCAGGCTTACAGTTGCAGTTCACCATTGTTGCTCTGAACTCAGTCTTTGCTTCAGGATGGAACTGTTGTAGATTAGCTTATTGTGTGTGTGTGTATATGTATATATATATATATATATATATATATATATATATATATATATATATATATATATATATATATATATATATATTTAGAGGGTTATTCATCAGTCTGCGAAACGTTTAAAAAATTCGCAACAAAAAACTACGTAACGGATCTTGATAATTCTTACCCCAAGAGCGAGAGAAACTCTTCAAGGGTTTTTTTTTAAATAAATCCCTCGCGCAGAGCTCCCCTAGTTTGCCGATAGGAGGCAGCAGTAGCAAATACGGCGTTCAGTAAACCTGAGCTGTCATTTTGTTTTTTTGTTTAAATACTCAAGAACCTCGTCCGTTGTGACTGTGCAGAGAGACGATTTCGAGCCGAATTCCAGAAGGTAGCACCTATTTTCCACAGTATCAAAAAGTGGCATTCGAAATTACAGGATGAAGGCTAATTTGTGCACAGCTCCTCGGCAGGGACGTCCAGGACCAAGTGAAGAAACTGTGAATCGTGTTAAAGAAGCTTACCAGCGAAGCCTCCGCAAGTGCATGTTTACAGCTAGGGGTCCCCAAATCAACAGGATGGCGAATTCCGCTCGAAGTCATCGCTGCACAGTCACAACGGACGAGATTCTTGCGTATTCTGAAACATAAAATGACTGCTCAAGTTTACTGAACGCCATATTTGCTACTGCTGCCTCCTACCGGCAAACCACGGGAACTTTGAGTGCGGACTTTATTTATTAAAACAAAAAAAATGGTGAAGAGTTTCCCTTTCTCTTGGCTTAAGAATTATCATAATTTGTTACGTAGTTTCTGTGCTGAGAAGTTTTGAAATGCTTCACGAAGTTATATAGTATTTCGTACATGTGAACTCATAAAGTTCGCACTCTCGCCCACCCTAATGAGCGTATCATGAATCATCTCTAAGTCACCCATTTCTACATCTCTGATGGAGAGAGAGATAGAGAGAGAGAGAGAGAGAGGGAGGACAGAGAGTGTGAACACTGACATATGCTCACTCACCAATATTTAAATAGTGAATGTTCTATCGTATGTATTTAAATACTGGCGAGTGAGTATATGTCAGTGTTCTCTCTATTTCTCTCTCTCTCTCTCTCTCAATTTATTACTGTCCTTTGTTTTTTCAAAACCACAACGGAACTAATCCTCAAATTTAATTTTTTTTTAAAAACTCGGAATTTCTAAAATGGTATAGGAAGAGCTTACACTGCCAACTATACGTCATACATCTGTCACAGCTCAGGTGTGCGTTCCCAGCGGCAGAATCAGTTTACCAATTTGACGCCAACCTCTCCCTGACGATCTAAGAGATATTTGCCCGGGGGGGGGGACGGGGACGGTTACATCAGATCCTTGTTATCTGTTTCCCCATGCACCCCCCCCCCCTACACCTCCCACCCTATTCAAGAAAGCCATCGTTTGAAGCCTTCTCAAATTTTACAGAGCCCTCTGTGTTATCTGTGTACATTTCCAGGGCTCCGTCATATCCCATGGCGCAATTTTAAAAAAAAAACCGGGGACAGCCGTGGTTGGAGGGCGGATGGATCCTTCACATTGTCGCAAAACTTTGCAATTAACCTGCCAGCGGCAGAAACATCAAAGGCGCAGAGAACACTTAAAGAATGAATGGGGGCTTCTTTGCTTCTTCTGTTGAGCGCTAACCTTACACGTTTTTTATATGTACATGTAGCACAAAATTACTAGTTCGTTGTGGGTTTCTTTTTTTTTTTAACATCAGTTCTTGTTGCCTATAATTTATGATCTGAATTTATCAAAAGTACATTAGGAGTTAGAAAAGACAGTTATCTTTTACCTTTCAGATGTGTTTATATGTGTTGCAGTCTTCTTTCCACATACAGCCACCGAACATGTCTGTAAATGCTGCAATGTGCTTTTTTGCCTGTATACACAGAACAAGTTTACATATGCTGCAATCTTCTTTTTTTTCCCTGTATATATCGAAAGAGATCTCTATGCAGAGATAAGACAGATGACTGAACAACAACCAGTCTCATGGGGGAATCAGGAAAAGGAGATGGACATGTGCTGGTCACTTGATGAGAAGAAATGATCAGAGAATCCCAAAACAAGCTGTCAAGTGGAACACAACAGGCCAAAAGAAAAAGAGGCAGACCGCGCGAAACTCTGAAGAGGACATTGTTAAGAGAGGCCAAATTAACAGGCATAAAATCCCTTGACGAGGTTGAAAGACTCGCCGAAGACAGGAAAAATTGGCGAACTACTTTGCGAGCCCTATGTGACGTTTAACGGCACGGGAAGGATATAAGATATATCGGAAACATTTACAGATGATGGAATCTTCTTTTTACCTGCATACCCCGAACATATCTATAACCCTTTTTCTCTTTACCAGCATACAAAAGTTTGAAAAATGCAGGATGCAGCAGAGATTAATTTCTGTACTTGCCGCTCTTTAACGCTTTTATACGCCTAGCTATGGGTATTATCATCGAGAACAGATGCTATAAAGCATATTACATAACTGAACAAATAACACCCTTATTGAAAAATAAATACATGACACCTTTAGTGAAAAACAAAAATGCTTATCAGGAAACTGAGCCCATGAAGTTTGTGGATGAAAGCCAGCCTCTGGAAGTCCCCAGCCCAACTGCAGACCTCTTGGAATCTAAACACAAGATGCAAATAGGCAGCTGGAATGTAAGAACACTTAATCATACTGGAAAACTAGCACAAACTATCAAGGAAATGCACAGATACAAACTAGACATACTAGGAATACAAGAAGCAAGATGGACAGGACAAGGCAGAAGGAAATTAACAACACAGCACACAGAAGATACAATAATATGGTCAGGTAAAGAATATCTTCATGAAGGAGGAGTAGCATTAATTATAACAAAAGAAGCATCAAGAGCATTGCTGAAATGGACCCCTATAAATGAAAGATTATTATATGCACGCTTCAACTCAAGATTCACGAAGCTGTCTATTATAGTTTGTTATGCACCAACAGAAGCAACTGAAGAGGAATTAAAATAAGATTTTTACAACAGCCTCCAAGCCACAGTAGAAACAATACCCAAGCATGATATGCTACTCAGCTTGGGCGACTTCAATGCAAAAGTAGGTGAGGGAAATGAAGATAGAAGAAGAATCATGGGAAGAGAAGGAATCGGAGAAATAAATGAAAATGGAGAAAGATTGTGCAGTTTCTGTGAAGAAAACATGATGACCATCGGAGGGACAATTTTCCAACATAAAAACATCCATAAAGTGACTTGGAGGTCCCCAAATAAAACCACTGAAGACCAAATCGATCACATACTAATAAACAACAAATGGAAACGGTCACTACAAGATGTGAGAGCAAGGATAGGAGCAGACGTAGGAAATGATCACAACCTTCTGGTAGCAAAAATAAAACTAAAATTAAGGAAAGCCAAAATCGGAGAACACAGAAAGACATGTTTTGATACAAGAAAACTGAAAGACCAGCAAACAAGGAATGAATTCTCATTAGTACTTAAGAACCGCTTCGGTGTCCTACAAGACGAAGCAGAAATGTCCATACTAAAGTTCAATAAAACACTACAGGAAACAGCAAAAGAGGTGCTGGGATATCGGAAACGGAGAAAATAGGAATGGATAAGCAAGACCACATGGGAAAAGATAGAACAAAGAAAGGAAATCAAGAAAAAATTACTGAACACCAAATCACAAGGGCTAAATAAACAAGTTTTAAGTAATTATGCACAAAAAGACAAAGAAGTGAAGGAATCATGCCGTCAAGATAAACATCAATACTATGACAACTTAGCAGAAGCAGCAGAGAAAGCAGCATATGCAAATGACATGAAAACCATATACAAAATCACAAAGCAGATGACAGGTAACTTCAGCACAAGATGTGAGAGTGCATTAAGGACACATAATGGTCAACTGGTCAGTGGAGACAGAGAAAAAATTGAAAGATGGAGTGAACACTTTATCACCCTACTAAACAGAACACAAGCACCACAAACAATAGACATACCTGAAGCAAAAACGGAACTAAACATCAATACAGGACCAATAACAATAAGTGAAGTATAGAAGGCAATAAAGAAGCTAAAATTAGTCAGGGCTCCAGATGAAGATGAAGTGACTGCTGAGATGTTGAAAGCAGAAGAAACAGAAACACCAAAACAACTCTGCCGGATACTACAACAAAGTTGGGATCTAAAAAAAGCTCCAGAGGAGTGGAAAACTGGCCTTATAGTAAAACTACCAAAGAAGGGTGACCTCAGAGATTGCGGGAACTGGAGAGGCATTACCCTACTGCCACTCACTAGTAAAATATTTTGCAGAATAATCATCAACAGAATTGTACCAGCACTTGATGGAAAACTTCGAAAAGAGCAGGCAGGATTAGAAACGGAAGATCATGCATAGACCACATATTTGTAATTAGACAAATATTAGAACAGGCAAATGAGTGGCATAGCACAACATATGCATTGTTTATAGATTTTGAGAAAGCCTTTGATAGTGTCTACAGAGATGCACTGTGGAAAATCCTAGGATAGCATGGCCTACCCCATAAGATAGTGAGAGGTGAGAGGTGGTTGTCCATCCAGTCCAGCGTTGGACTTTCTCACCGGAAAACCTCAGCGTGATCAGGATACGCAAACATCCCCGCCGGGTGAGAGGTGGTTGCCTATATAGACTGCACTGGTCCAATGTCTCCGACTTCAGCATTTTGTGGTCGTGGCCGCTACCCTTCCTAGTTGTGACCAGGATGGAGCTTTTGTCCAGGAGGACGAATCCTCGAAACTAGTGAGTTTCACCCCTGGCTGACCCGGTTTAGCCATATTATCCCAGTATGGGCGTGTTTAGGACGTGACCGACCTCTAGAGCGGAGGTACCGTAACTTGAGTAGCCATCAAGTTTCACTCCTGGGTTAAGCCGGTTTAGGCATATTTCACCAGTATTGATGTAGAACGGACGTGGCCGGCCTCTAGATCAGAGGTGCCGTGGTATGAGTATCTCTCACTGCGAAACTACTGGACATACCAATTAAGATCCACTTTATTCTTTCCATCACCTTTTCACATCAGCGCCGCAAGTCAACCCTGATTGCTTTTCGCCATTTTCTTCATTGGCCGGGAGGATTTTCACTCCACGCGCGGCATCCGAAGAGTCTCCCCGGCAGCGTCTTAACCCCTGGGTTAAGCCGGTTCAGGCAATTCGCCCGGTTTGAGTGTACATGGGATGTGGCCGACCTCCAGGGCAGAGGTGCCGTGATTTGAGCACTCCTGACCTCGAGGCTACTGATTACTTCATTTACTCCTTTCTTTCACCTTTTCCACAATGCCGCACGGCAACCCATAATCGCACCTTTCTTCACTGGCCAGGAGGACCCTCACTCCAGGACTGCTGCTGAAGAATCTCGCCAGCAGGTTAGATGAGGTACCAAATATGACTCTGATCTACCCGAAACGTCTGGTTTTCAGGCGCCAGATATTCACCTTCGCCCCTTCTCCTGTCAGTTTAAACAGTTCCGCCACGAGAAGGCCAGGAGCTGGACTTGACTGTCAGAGGCTATTCGAGACGCACACCATTGAAGTGGAGAGCGTATCCTCCACCCCACCCCCGGCAATAGCAGTTTTTAGAACCAAAAATAGCACTAAGATGGACACCACAGAAGTAAGGTTAGGCCAAAAGAGACACGAAGAAGAACAGAGAGGATCTTGAGCAATAGAGGGCTCACCTGGGTAAGAGCAGAAAAAAGGCAAAGGACAGGCATTTGTGGAAGACCCTTGCAGAAGCCCCATGTGCCCTGTGCACTTAAGTTTCAGAGAGAGAGAGAGAGAGAGAGAGAGAGAGAGAGTGAGAGAGAGAGAGATACAAAAAGAGCATCGGTACAACATAATCTTCCTCCCAAATCCGTACTACCACTGACAAGCATGGAAGCTAATAGAGATGTTTGAGCAGAAGAATAAAATGTTACAGGAAGAAATAGAATCAGAAATGACAAAACCGGAAGAAAAATTGGAATAAACCACAGTATTAAACCACATTCACAGACTCCTTCTTTTTCCTCTTCTTCTGATCTGTCTGCTTATTCCAGTACCTTCGCAGGCAATTCCAAACACTGATGAGAGGCCTAGTTAGCTGTCATGTTTTGCTTCCTCGCTGTGTCTTTCACCTTATCTATCCACAATTTTTCCCCTTGGTCTTCCTCGCGTCCTGTATCCAAATGCTTTCGAGTTGTATCCACGTGCAGGCTGCTTGTTCTGGATTCATGCGTATCAAATACTGGGTTTTCAATGTAGTCCTTGGTAAGGTTCTGTTCCCACAATGTCCCGGATTACCATTCAGAAACAAGTCACATGGCTTGAAGATGTTACACCACCACCACCAGACAGTTTTACCATTAGAATATATTCATACTAGGAATATTAGGAAACACAGTCAGACGTTTTATACATAAGGCAGACGGTGACAGAAGCCTTAACTTCTCTCCGAAACAGTGACGCTAGCATATCAGCTATAAGTCATCATCATCATCATGTGCCGTGCAGACTGGCGTTGGCTATTATGCTTCTCCAGAGTACCCGATCCTTCATGCAGGCCATCAGTTCAGTTGGTGATCTCCTCTCACACCATCACGTCAGACTGTCCAGTATCATTTCTCTTGGTCTTCCTCTTGATCTTCTTCCTTCTATTTTTCCTGTTGTTATAATATTTTCAATACCCCCTCTTCTCATTGTATGTCCTATGAAAGTACATTGTCTCTCTCTTATCTTTTTGACAAGGTTTTTTGTCTCTCCAGCTCTTCTCATACATTCTTCATTAGTTATTTTTGCTGTCCAGGGGATTCGCAACATTCTTCTAATAAACCACATTTCTGCTGCTTCCAATGATTTTTGTGCAGACTTGCCTATTGTTCATGATTCACTTCCATATAACAAAATAGGTTCAATATAGCATTTTAGGACTCGTTTTCTAACATTCATTGATAAGGATGTGTTAGCTATAAGTCGCTGATTGCTTAATCGGACAGCGTCTTCAGATACGACCCAAACCCCGCGGGCCTTATCAAAACGTCTGATTGCTTCCCCTGAGTGCATTGAAAGATACACGAGCAAGGACAAGACAAGTTATCGGTTAACGAAATAATTAACTTCTAGTAGTAAAAGTATTGGAGCAATATATGTATATATTATTAGTCTTGAAAAATCCTAAACTTTTTTTTTGGGGGGGGGGGGGATAGAGAAAATATGGCTGTAGATCGAACACATCCATAACTCCAGTAAGGTGAGCAACCACCTAACCAGAAGAGAGAAATTATGAAGTGAGTGATACGACGACTTTTCGAGGTAAAGCATACGTTCTTTACTCCGTCACTTTCATTCATTCATTTGCATGTCCCTTGCGGAACTTTGCCTCTCAAGCAGCACTCCTGTAGGTCTCTCGGTTGTGAGCAAGATGGCCTGATGCTGATGCATCCATTTGCAAATCGTCAGCGATGTCTTGCAGCCATCTTCGTTTTGGTCTTCCTCTCTTTCTTTTTCCCATTATGTACCCTTCCAAGACGGTCTTCTCTAAATTAGCATGACGTTTAATGTGTCCAAAATATTTAAGTTTTCTCTCTTTAATCCTCTTTACTAGCCAGCCTTCTTCAATATTAAGTTCTTGTAGTATAGATATATGTTTTCTTTTTTGTGTCCACGATATTTGAAGAACTCTTCTGTAGCATTTACATTCAAAGGCATTTATGTGTTTCTCAGCTGTTTTGTTAAGTGTCCAGGTCTCACAGGCATATGTTGCGATAGGAAAGATGCATGCCCTTAAAAATCTTATTTTTGTGGTTCTGTCTGCTCCTCTCCACAGATTCTTTATTTGTTTTACTTTCTTTATTTGTTTTACTTTACCATCACTTTACTATGGACAAATTTCTTTTTTTTCCTCCAAATTAGAATATAAAAGGGTAATTTTAAAAAATACTGTTTAAAAAAAAGAAACGCAACAAATACGCTTTTGCGATTTAAACTGAAGTTTGCTGATCAGACGAGGACAAATTGCCTGAAACGTTCACTTGGACATAAGCTTCACGTGCTGATATGAATTGTACTCAGCAGATGATTCATGAGCACAGAAAAGTGACACTAGTCAAAACAGCATTTTTGACAATAACTCATTACAGGTTCACGAGAATCCCGTGAAACTTACAGAACACAAAACTCACTGACCATGTTATTGAATAAAAGAGTGACGCTCCTCGAAACAATTTATTTGAAAATTCAATGCTCAATTATGGCTCATCTCACTACAGAGCAACGACTCATCATCACTGGACGTTTACAGACTGGACAGTCACAAAGTATAGTGGTGAGACAATTTAATGTGGTTAGAAGCGCTTTTAGCCGCTTTTGGAGACGATTTCAAGAAACTGCTTCAATTGCAGACCGGCCGCGCAGTGGAAGACCCATAGTCAAAACTCCTGCCGATGACCGCTTCATACGGCTGCATCACCTCAGGAATCGATTTGCATCTGCGTCCTCAACAGTCCAGTCAATGACAGCAGCTCGTCGAATTTCAGATTAAACGGTTAGGAACCGGCTGCATGATGCTAGTCTCTGGGCTAGAAAACCCTACAGAGGTCCTGTTTTTATGGACCGGCATCACCAGAGCTGACTACAGTGGGCGAGCCAGCATCGTCAATGGACCGTTGCGAATGATTGGAGAAAGGTTTAGTTTTGTGTTCCAGCGACACGATAGACGGAGAAGAGTTACCACAGAGTCCATGAGCGCTACACCCCCAGAACTACGTGGATGAGGCTACTCCACATGGTAATGGAGGTGTACTGGTGTGGGGGACGATCAACTTCATGGGAAGAAGTGACCTGGTGCAATTTGAAGGACGCCTGAATGCCCAACGATACGTCGCTGAAATTCTTCGTCCTCACGTCCTTCCACTTCTGGTTGCACCAGGGTCGATTTTTCAGCAGGATAACGTTCGACCTCATGTGACACAACTCACCACCCAGTTCCTCGTTGACAGCAACGTCCAGACAATTCTGTGGCCATCCAAGTCATCAGACATGAACCCAATAGAACTCTTATGGGATGAACTCAACAGACAAGTCCGCCAGCGAGACGTGGCGCCAACCAATCTCCGACAGTTGTCTCTTGCACTGCGGGAAGAGTGAGCAGCCATCCCACAACAACAGATCCAAAGGCTAATCGGATCCATGTCAAGGAGATGTCCTTCTCTGATACAGGCCAGAGCAGGCCATACACCTTACTGAAACGGATGTCTCAGTCTCAAAGAATAAAAGTCCAAACCAAATTTAATGAACATTATTTCATTGTTAAAGTGTTCAAGCTTCTTCATGCCAAGATTGAAACATTAATTCTGTAAAATAAAATTTTGATACATATTTGAAATTTGGTGTCCATTATGACTACAGTGGTGTTGCGTCTCTCTCTCTCTCTCTCCTCTCTCTCTCTCTCTCTCTCTCTCTCTCTTTTGAATAATATAAATAACACAGGAGACCTTTAACAACAGACTTCTCTGGACATTTCAGTGGTGTAATACAGACAAATATTCAGTAAAGCCACAAGCTAGCTGCTCCCCCTCTCTTTTCTAATATTTTTCCCATTCTTATTTGTTGTGAATTTTTTATCTATCTATCTATCTATCTATCTATCTATCTATCTATCTATCTATCTATCTATCTATCTATCTATCTATCTATCTATCTATCTATCTATCTATCTATCTATCTATCTATCTATCTATCTATCTATCTATCTATCTATCTATCTATCTATCTATCTATCTATCTATCTATCTATCTATCTATCTATCTATCTATCTATCTATCATCTATCTATCTATCTATCTATCTATCTATCTATCTATCTCTATCTATCTATCTATCTATCTATCTATCTATCTATCTATCTATCTATCTCTATCTATCTATCTATCTATCTATCTATCTATCTATCTATCTATCTATCTATCTATCTATCTATCTATCTATCTATCATCTATCTATCTATCTATCTATCTATCTATCTATCTATCTATCTATCTATCTATCTATCTATCTATCTATCTATCTATCTATCTATCTATCTATCTATCTATATATCTATCCCTATTTCTTCGTCCTGTATGTCTTCTGTATGATTAATGTGCAAACCAAAACGTAACTTGTTTGTTAGTTAATTAATGAAGCTGGTCCTATTTTTGTTTTAAGTAGTTATAACATTATGTTATCACAGATTTACTACAGTGGCTTTGTGTAGATTTATATATTTAGTTTGATATACTTTCAGCCAAAAACTATTCTTCTGTTACTGGCGCGTTATCGTACTTTACAATGGTGACTTATCAAATGAAGTAATATGTAACAGAATCTGTTATAGAAACCTAGGCATACTATGTTAGGCCCGTATTTTCAAGAGCTTCGGCACATGAAAGTCTGATGTGGTCAGTATCACGCCTGACCGCATTTACCTTCCCAGATTTCTCTGGTACCCATTTTTAGAGGCTGGGTGAACCCCGGGACCTTTCTTGTGTGCACCAGGAAAAAAAAAACCCACTGTTGGGACTTGAACCCGGTAACACTGGATTAGTAGACCGAGCGCCTAACCACTCAGCCAGCCAGACCACATAGAGAAACATAGGAGAAGCACAAATTAAGGAGACACCCTGAGAGTGTTTGTGCGCCAGGCCATATAAGGGCATGTGACCATGGAAACAAGGGGAAGAACTAAGGACAAGACCGGCTGGACAAGAAGGATATCGACAAGGTTGTGAGAATGAGACCAATAGTGCGCAGACAACTGTAATTCAACGCCTAAGTAAATTTTGTTGATTGAACGACTTATCCGCTTCACGACATAGAAATCTTTTTTTTTCCCCCTTGCATGACCGCTGAGAGACTGAAAGTCACATGCTGTAATAATTATACAGGACATTTCATAATGATGGGACACATCTTAAACGCAGTTATCTGGGATTGGAGCAAACACATTTAATATAGAACGTGTGTAATACAGACCAAAGGTACAGAAGTTCATAACAGTGTTCGCTCAAGAGTGTTTCATAAAGCTCTGGAACTCAAAACACAGCATACGGAGGGATTGATTGACTGATTGACATTCCTTTTGGGCCAACATTGGCTCATAGGGAGGAAATCATATCTTTCCATGTCTGACGACTCACCGCCGCCCGCTGTAAGTCTTGAATGGACTTGAATCCCAAAGCTGTACTCTCTCTAGTGATGGTTCTATATAGAGTCTCCCTTGGCCTGCCTTGCTTTCTTTTGCCCTTCGCTGACTATGTGAGAGCTTGGTGAGGGAGTCTGGATTCGTCCATTCTGAGAACGTGGCAACATCAAAGTTTAGTAGGTTGGAACAAGCCATCCTACACTGAAAAGTATAATCCGTTTCAGAAACCCGGTGTTGGGTTTACAATAATGGCTGGTTAGGTCGTTGTTCAGGGGGCCAGAGGGAGATAGTGGCCATTCCAGCTGTGCTGCACCACCATGGTCCGATGAGTATGATAAACAGACCCAGAGAATATTCTCTTAAAGATGCTGAACACCTAAGGAATGTGGTATTCAAACTTTGAACATTGTTATGAAGTCCTGTATCTTAGCTTATGTGTTACACACATTCTATATTAAATGTGTTTGTTTCAGTCCTAGATAACTGGCTCTTAAAATGTCACTCATCATTATGAAACACCCTGTACTTCACGATAGTGACTTATTGACGCATTATATAGTTCACACTAGTGACTTATTGACGCATTATATAGTTCACACTAGTAACTTATTGACGCATTATATAGTTCACACTAGTAACTTATTGACGCATTATACAGTTCACACTAGTGACTTATTGAAGCATTAATAAATTTCACATTAGTGACTTATTAGGCCAAGTCAACATCCAAGAAAATGAGAAACATCTTGTGCAACAGATCCATATCATTGGAAACAAGATTCCGAGTACTTGAATGTTACATCGAGCCAATGTTGTTTTATGGGTGTGAAGCATGGTCCATGAATAAGAGAGTACAGCGAGAAATGGAGGGCATGGAAATGTGGTTCATAAGAAGGATGTTGAAGGTACCATGGAGAGCTAATAAAAGCAATGAAGAAGTCTTAAGAGAGGCTGGAGTTAAAAGGTCAATTACAGCAAAGATCAGATGCAGAAAAGCGAGATTTGTAGGAAATTTTCTGAGAAGAGGAAAATTGGAACACATTGTGGCAACTGAAAAAACTGAAGGAAGAAGAGACAGAGGAAGACAGAGAGAGAGAAATTACTGGATGGGCTATCAATGTGGCCAGGAAGAAAGTCACCGGCGGATCTCATAATCAAGTCTAAAGACACGGAATTGTGGAGAGAAATGATCGCCTACGCCACGTGGCACTGCACTTCATTGATTGATTGACTTATTGAAGCATTAATATACTTCACTCTGGCGACTTATCAAATGCATTATTATAATACGTTCTAAACATTTTAATCTAGGACGAAAGAGAAGCAAATACTTTATTAACGAAAATTTTCAGCAAAAAAGCAACTTCTGTAAACGTATGATGCACAAAAACAAGTGAACTCATTCATTCATTCATTTGCATGTCCCTTGCGGAACTTTGCCTCCCAAACAGCACTCCTGTAGGCCTCTCGGTTGTGAGCAAGATGGCCTGCTGCTGATGCATCCATTTCCAGATCGTCAACGATGTCTTGCAGCCGTCTTCGTTTTGGTCTTCCTCTTTTTCTTTTTTCCCATTATGTATCCTTCCAATACGGTCTTCTCTAAATTATCATGACGTTTAATGTGTCCAAAATATTTAAGTTTTCTCTCTTTAATCCTCTTTACTAGCCAGCCTTCTTCAATATTAAGCTCTTGTAGTATAGATATATTTGTTCTTTTTTGTGTCCACGATATTTGGAGAACTCTTCACGTGAACTAAATGCTGTTAAATAACAAGTACAGTGTTAGAAAAGGAAAATAATCAGGGCAAAAATGAAATGTTTAAGGATAAAACTAAATGTGACAAGAAGATACCAAATAAGAAATGACACCATCGGGGCAGTGTTGGAATAACACCAATAGTATACTACATCCGGAAACAGCAAGTCAAATGTTTTGGCCACCTTACACAGCTACCACTAGATAGTGTACCGCAAAAGACATTCACACTAAGATTTTAACAGAAGAAGAGGCTGCCCATGCAAGAGATGGCTGGAGGAAATTATAGGAACCATAAATATCCCATTATATGAAGTAAGTGGCCGGAGCCCTATCAAAACGTCTATTTGTACGCTTAACACTGAAAGGTATACGAGGAAGGAGGCAAGACAACGCAAAACAAGCTAATACAAGACAAGACAATGTTAGAACCAAATTGCCGTGTCGTCTCAGGCAGGAAAGCGGTTATACCAGTCATGTGTATATGATATGTAATTTCTTAAGTAAGAAAGCATAGTAACATTTAGGAAAGAGAACATTCGTTTTAAACGGGATCAGGCGCATGAAACTTCACGTAAAAAAGGGCTGTTAAAGAGGACACAGAATTTAAATGTCTACTTTTCTGCCTGGACAACACTCAGAAGTGGGCTCTCTTTTCTTTTTATCTTTACAACCTCCCACCAACTCGAGAGTGATCTTTTTTTAAACATTAAATATCATCCTTCCACGTGTGTATACAGAAGATCCAGGAACGCATTTTCTGTGAATATATAACAAAAGCAACATCCCCGACGCCGTCTGGACGGCTGCTGATCAAATAGCCGCGATGGAGTAAACAAACAAATTGGAGCCAATTATCCCTTCCGAGGCTATTGTCACTGGAGTATCCTTCAAGCACGAGCCACGGAAACCGCAGCTCGGCGAGACCACAGACCAAGAGCACAATAACCGCTCAGAGAGCGCGCGGAGAGAACTATTTCTTCCTCCGCGGTACACATCCTTAAAACTCTATACGCTTGATGTTTAATTCTTGATGTACTCTGAATAAAAGGGCGAGCCTTAGAAAACGACGAATAAAAAAAAATATGAAAATTGAGACGGTCTTTTACTTCAAACTAATCGAGACAAGCTGTATACATCCGACCTGGCTTGTCTTCTCGCAGATATTGGTTGGGGTGGGGGAGCTGAAAGGATTTTTAAACAAGAATAGCCCGCTAGGTTGAAACAGTCTATGAAAGACGCCAGTTTGTCAAAGATCGTGTTAGAGGGCACTCGGGAGAGTGGAATTCATACTCCAGAGGACTCCTATTTCACAAAGATCAAAGAGATTTCCAGGAGCTCTAAGTGTAATAGAGAGAATTTGAATTCATTCCTCACTTGTTATACAACAAAAAAAGCATTTCCATAACATTACACCGGCCACGTCTTTCCCCTCTAGGGTGCACGATTGTCAAATGTAATTTCTTCCCTGGTAACTACACAGTCTGAACAAACAGCGGTGTAACAACAGACAGTAACTTCAGATCTGGACAGTGAAAAGCCTGTTGTTCGCGATAGGTGTTTTAAACCTGAGAACAGATTTCATCTGGGGATGAAGAGGAAAGTAGATAACGAATGCGATAAGTCACCTTGTGGAATGTGTGGAGGTATACGCATGTGTGTGTGAATGTGTGTGTGTGCATGTGCGGTCGTGTGGCCTGTGATAATAGCGTTATATTACATCTGTGTCCTATTTAATTATAACAGAACACAGATGTAATATAACTCTATTCATAATATAATATAATATAATATAATACTAATTTTTCATACGTAGGTCACAGATGATGAATGAAAGGAAGTGTTCGTTACTTGGTATTACGACTAATAAGGCTGGTTTTGTGTGTGTATGTATGTGGAGGGGGTGGGGGTGGAGGGAGAATGAAAGAGTCTCCAGTACCATATCTGGTTGCCGCATTCGAATCTTCTTCTTCCTCAACCTGCCTGGAACTACGAGCTGATGTTCTTTGCAGCCGATGCGGCGAAGACGTCGAGGCACATCATCATGTCAGACTGAGAGCAGGTTATGGCGGCTGTAGTTGTTGCCAGCCCCTGGGTGGAGCTAAGAAGCAGGGGGGCGAGTTGGCATGCTTCGTTAGCAGGCTCCACCACCATGGAAACTATGGCGATCCCTGCCACCCTCACCCGTTAGCAAGTCTAGGCTTGTTACTTGGGGTACCAACGGAGCTGTGGGACAGGGTCTTGGTCAGCTATGCTTCGCTAACCCAGACTATAACACGTCAGTTATGGATCGTTGATTGCCATATCAGACAACGTCTTCGGCCCTCCCCAGCCCCTTTCTTCATGCGTATATCTAAGTAAAACATTAGTATAAACGTATGAATGTGGAAAATATATACTACTAGTTGATTACCCGACGTTGCCCGGTGATTTATTTATCCCACTCAGTAAAGTTCTATTCATTTTCACAACCTTCTACAAGGTTCTACAGAGGTCTATTCAGTTCCACAATCTTCTAGAAGGTTCTACAATGTTATATTCATTTTCACAACTTTCTAGAAGGTTCTACAGAGTCTAGAGGTTCTACAGAGTACTATTTTTTTCTATTCGACTAAACGTGGGGCTTAATTGTCATCAGAACTGTCACCAATCAGCTTAACGACCCAGAACACTAATCTCGCTCAATTTGGACATTTTATTTTTCACCACTACTCACCACTCATGCCGATGGAGGCCGAACTTGGACGTAAATGGCAACGGGAATGTCACTATTCATCTCAGCGACCCAAAAACTACGGATTCGATACTAATATCGGTCGTTTTAGATGATTTTTACATGTCACCCCCATTCCAACCCCACCCCCAGGTCCCCCAAGAGGAACCAGGAATGTGTTATNCCCCCCCCCCCCTCCAGTACATTTTTCTGGATTGTAAGTCATATGCGTACCAAGTTTGGTTAAAACTGCTCCAGGCATTCCAGAGTGATGACCATACATACATACATACATACATACATACATACATATACATACATACATACATATACATACATACATACATACATACCCATATATATATATATATATATATATATATATATATATACATTTATTTAAGAAGAATGTATAAAATAAAATCGGACAGTCACAGAAAAAGAAAATAAATACATTGGAGGGCTTGGAGAGCAAAAACTAAAATTTAAAAAAAAAAAAAAAGATAAAATCCCCGTTTCCATCCCATTAAGGCAATTCGGGGACAAGGCCTTATTTTCAAGACCTTCGGAACATGAAAGTGTGATGTGGCGAGTATCACGCCTGCCGGCATTTACCTTCCAAGATTTCTCTGGTACCCGTTTTCAGAGGCTGGGTCGATCGCGGGGCCTCTGTGTGTGTGTGTGTGTGTGAGTGTGTGTGTGCGTGTGTGTGAGTGAGTGAGTAAGTGATGGTATCAGAAAAATAGGGTTAATAGACGGAACTTTGAGAGAAATTTTTACAATTTTTATTTACTACTTAATGAAAAAGGAATGAGAGCAAAAAATATACTATGAAAAGTGTTAAAGAAGAAAAGAATAGCTAGAGCGAAAAAAAAAGCAGAAGTAGATAATACATGAGACTGCGCGTTCCACTGCTCATAGACACTAAAAAAGTGTTGTGTTTCCGGTTCAGAGTCACCGACCACGTGATTTCCCCCCCCCCCCCCCACAACTCTCGGTTAAACTACAGTCACGTTTCCATATGAAAAGAGAGAAGGAATACAAATACAAGTTCCAACAGAGAGAGAGAGAGGAGAGAGAGAGAGAGAGAGAGAGTAAGGCGAGATTGCACCTGTATCTAATTTTACTGAGCAAGTTGAGAAAATTAGATTTGATCTCCTTCAAAATAGATGTAAATTGAGTTGACACAAAGCTGCACACGATGCTACCAAAGTTCAAAGCAGTTCTGCAGATAATTCTTTAAAAGGCTGTTGAGGAACTTCGTCGTTTTTTGTTTTTTTTTACTTTCATATTTTCAACTGAAAAAAAAATGGGTACAAGCAGCCAGGTCTGGCGAATATGGTGGGTGCTCAAGCACAACGATGTTGTGATTTGCTAAAAATTCCCTCACAGACAAAGCGCTATAGGCTGAGGACATTGTCTTGCTGCAAAATCCTGAACGGTACCATCATCTTTCACGCTTTCTCTGCCTGCCGGTGCTAATCAAAATACGCGCGTATGAGATAAGCACTCATCACCGTAAGTCTGTGTCACTAACTGAAGAGTTTCCGTCGCGCATTTTTTCAGCTTCACAAGCCTTGTAATCCGCTATTTTCCCACCGAGCATCGGAACACGTCTCAGTATTTGAGCACGCTCCCGCTGGTGTGCGTAAGGCGGTGGAGCTGAGCCTTGTCTTACAGTGACAGGTTGAAACATGGTGGTAACCGCCTCTATGTCTATCACCTTCAACTCTCGGTTCCCATGTCAGTCTCCTTTTCTTGTGCCAGACCTGGTTCGCGAGTACAACGGCAGAAAATCTCTTTTACAGAGAACATGTAGACGAAAAACACATTTTTTAAAAAATAATAAAAATGGGAACGGTGCGGAACGTAAAGTACTAAATTATATGAAAATAATACATTTAACTAAAATTATTGCTAACGACAACAAATAGAGAGCATGTACATTATTCTTTGAAGTGGCAGTTGTGAGAAGTCGGTCAGGCCCAGGTAACTATATGGTCGTTTTCAAAAGCTGCCTCAGGTGCGCGATAGGAGCGTCCAACTCTACACCACAGACTTTTGACATCTTCAAGATTTGATGTTTCCTTCAATTAAAGTTGCTGATGTTGATGGTTGTAAAATGTAAACTTTCAAGGACCACTCTGTAACAAATGAACTATTCTTTTGGGAGCAACCACTCGCGTCCACAGAGTCTGGAGCTCTAGGCGTGGCTGAAGTCTTGAGTGTGCTTTGTTATTGACGATGTCTGTTTTCCTACAAAAGGTTTTTAGATCAAGACTTCAATCGTGCGAACGGGTTACGCTTGTTTATGGTCTCGGGGGCTGAATGTTTCGGTACACACCTTCTCTTACACTGAGAGAAAATACACCTTCAGAACATTTCAGGACAAGAAGACTTTAGTTGCTAAATGCTCCTTGATTGTTTAGAAAAACCCGAATCACATCTAGTACCGTCTGAAATGCATCACAGACAAGAAGGTAAAATGGAGGCATGGACACGTGACTGTTTCATGCTGAGAACTTTCTGGAATTTGCAAGTCAATGTGAATTTTTTAAAAAATAGATTCTTCACACAAAGACTGTTTGTTTCTTCATTTTTTAAAAATCAGATGTTTGATACTTCCTGCAGTATAGGAAAATTGTTGAGGGCTAGATACTACATTCCGCTATTATATAACAATAACTACTTTGCTTGCTTGTGGTCATGGTGAAAATGACTGACTGATACAAAAAGATACTGAAGTAACTTAACGGCTTTGACAAAACAATGGTAAACCTAGTCCCTATCATGCCACACATGCATGCATCTAGAGGATATGTTATCAGCGCTCATGTTTTCCTTGACCTGATGGCTATGTTGGAAGGAATATTGCAGAGGAATGTATGAAACAACCGACTGTGAAAGCAGAAATCAACAGTGTGAATTATTATTGGAGGATAGAGAACCCCAACCGACTATAGAAGAAGTTTTATGGGCAATAAAGAATCTGTAAAAAGGTAAATCGCCAGGATGTGATGAGATAACAGCTGAACTTATTAAGACAGGAGAAAAGGAATGTGCAACAATCTATCATGCACTATGTAAAAAGATATGGCATTCAGGTATTTGGCCAAAAGAATGGAAAAGAACTGTATTCATACCACTACCAAAAAATGGTAACCTGAAATTATGCACAAACTACAGAACTGTTGCCCTGATTAGTCTTACCAGTAAAATTCTGTTAAAAATCATAATGTGTAGACTTCGAAAGAAAATAGAAGAAGAAGTCAATATAGTCCAAGCTGGTTTCAGGCAAGGAAGAGGATCAATAAAAGATTAATAATAGAGAAATGCAGAGAGTTTAATGTGAATTTATATTTATCCTTTATGGACTGCTCAAAGGCATTTGATTGTGTACAACACCAGAAACTTTGGGAAATAGTGGAAAAAAGTGGGATTTTCAACACATTTGATACAATTAACATCACTGCTGTATCTAGACCAACAGGAAACAGAAAGAATACATGGTGAAACAACAACTTGGTTTGACAGGGTGCATATTGTCGCCTTACTTATTTAACTTGTGTACGGAAAATATAAAGAGGAATGTTAGAGAAGATGCAGACAAAGAATATTAAGATGCCATAACAATTGGAGGTTATGAAATAACAGAGATTAGATATGCTGATCTGTTGGCGAGATTCTTCGGATGCCGCGCGTGGAGTGAAACTCCTCCCGGCCAACGAAGAAAGTGCGAAAAAGCAATTAGGGTTGCCTTGATGCGCCGATGTGAAAAGGTGATGGAAAGGATAAAGTGAAGCTTAATCGATATGCAAAGTAGTCTCGCGACGAGAGCTACTCATACCACGGCACCTCTGCTCTAGAGGCCGATCACGTCCGCTATACATCCATACTGGTGAAATATGCCTAAACCGGCTTAAACCATGGATGAAACTTGATGGCTACTCATGTCACGGTACCTCCACTCTAGAGGTCGGTCACGTCCTAAACACGCCCATACTGGGATAATATGCCTAAACCGGCTCAACCCAGGGGCTGAAGTCATTAGTTCATAAGCTCCGTCCTGGTCACAACTAGGAAGGGTAGCGGCCACGACCACAAAATGCTGAAGTCGGAGACACTGGACCAAGGCAGTCTAGATAGGCAACCACCTCTCACCCGGCGGGGATGTTTGCGTATCCTAATCACGCTGAGGTTTTCCGGTGAGAAAGTCCCACTCTGGGCTGAATGGGCAACCACCTCTCACCCGGTGGGGATAAACAGGTATCCCAAGACACATCGAGGTTTTCCGGTGAGAAAGTCCAACTTTAGCCTGGATGTGCAACCACCTCTCACTCAGCGGGGTTTACTGATACCCAAAACACGTCGAGGTTTTCCAGTGAGAAAGTCCAACTCTAGACTAAACTGGTGCAACGAAAACCACGGTGTCACGCAATCCCGCTTCTGAGACCCACCAAGAATACAAGCTCAAGCCTTGCGATACTCTGAACCTCTTGTGGTCCTCTCAGGGATCTCGTGTGGTCCTTTCGGGGACAGTATTACTGTCCACAACACAAAAAAGGAACGGAAAAACTAATTATGTCAGTCTGTAAGAACAGCAAAGTGCAAAACCTCTATCTTAATGTGAAGAAAACTATAGTTATGACAACCGACGAAACAAACAAGGCAGCTGAAATATGTATCAAGTAGGAAAAATTGAAGTGGAGGGTTTTGAATATCTTAGATCACTACTAACTAGAGATACAATAAGGGAAATTAAAAGGAGGACATCTATCGCTCTTCAGAAAGTAAAACAAGTAAAGAATCTGCAGAGAGGAAAAGATAGAACTACACTGGTGCAACGATAGAAAAGATAGAACTACACTGGTGCAACGATAGAAAAGATAGAACTACACTGGTGCAACGATAGAAAAGATAGAACTACACTGGTGCAACGATAGAAAAGATAGAACTACACTGGTGCAACGATAGAAAAGATAGAACTACACTGGTGCAACGATAACCACGGTGTCACGCAATCCAGCTTCTTCTACCCACCGAGAACATAGGCCCATGCCCTGCGATACTCGGAACCTCACGTGGTCCTCTCGGGGTCTCTTGTGGCCCTCTCGAGGACCACAGGAGGACCACAGTATCAATGAAGATACCACAGGAGTAAATTCAGTAGTGTCACGGGGTGATCTTAGTGGGAGAAGCGAACTAAGAAGAAGAAGACAGAATCAGAAAAATAAGATTTTTAAGGGCATGCATCTTTCCCGTTGCAACATATGCCTGTGAGACCTGGACACTGAACAAAACAGCTGAGAAACATAAATGCCTTTGAATGTAAATGCTACAGAAGATTTCTTCAAATATCATGGACACAAAAAAAGAACAAATATATCCATACTACAGTAACTTAGTATTGAAGAAGGCTGGATAGTAAAGAGGATTAAACAGAGAAATTGGACACATTAAACGTCATGAGAATTTAGAGAAGACAGTCTTGGAAGGGTATATAATGAAAAAATAGAGGAAGACCAAGGCGAAGGCGGCTGCAAGACATCGTTAATGATATGCGAATGGATGCATCAGCAGCAGGGCATCTTGCTTACAACAGAGAGGCCTACGGGAGAGCTGTTAGGGAGGCAAAGTTCCGCAAAGGACATGGAAATGACTGACTGGCTGATGTGCAGTTACAATCATGGCTAGTTTCACAAACACAGCAAGGACGTGAAAATAGGATACAAATATAGTATTACTCCTTGAGATTATTTAAGTAACAGTCATGTAAGTGATTCTGATATCCGAACAATACTGGACCCCTTACGCAGTCATCGCCACCTTCTCTGACCCACGCAATTTAAAGTTATTCTTGTACATTGCGGTCTTTTACGAAATTAAAATATGTGACGCCACAATCAGTTGTAAGACACTAGAGTCTCACTTTGAAATAGCTCTCTACGCAAAGACTTAAAGGCCCAAACCTGCCCCCCTCCCCACATAAAAAAGAACATGAATGGAACACAACGGGGTCATACATGAAGATCTACTGATGATGGGATTCATGGAGGTGATTCATCTCCTGCTCTAGATAACAGAGCTTATGAAACTGAAAGAAGAAGAAGAAGAAGTCATACAGGAAATGAAGAATTTGGTCCAAGGACAATGACAGAATTCTAACGTCGACACTGACACATTTGAAAAGACGAACAAAATGAAAGGGATAATATTGCCGTATAGAAAGCATGGAAGTAACTCTATGGTGTGTGGATGGCGGACAGTTTTGATTGTCTCCCCTGACCCATTACTCGTTGCTCATTTACAGTTTGATTTATATAACATCTGTTATTTTTATAACAAAATTAATTAAATGGGCAAAAATACATCGCCAAGTTGTAGGAAACACTTGGTTTAAGCAACATCCCCGAACTGCGAAAACAATACAGAGTTATTATAACAAATAGATAGAATGCAATAGCAAAGATAAATAGTATAGATGAACAACTGGCAATGCTAAGAGATTCTAACACCAAACTGTTAAGGAGATAATACCACCGAAAAAAAGAAGCCCACAAGAATAAATGGATGACAGATGGACAAGAGAAGGAGGAGTAAAAATGACCAAGAAAAATATAGCAGAATAAAAAAAAGAAATAAGACGCAAATGCAGAGAAGCAAAGGAAATGTGGTTAAATGAACAGTGCAGAAAAATAGAGGACTTCCATAATAAAGACAGCAAAAACATGCACAAACGAATTAGTGAACTCACAGGCAGTAAGATAAAATATACCACAGGATTCCTGAAATCAAAAGAAGGTAAAATGTTAAAGGGAAAAGAAGACATTGTGAACAGTTAGACAGAGTATATCGGTGAACTATATGGAGGAGAAAGACCAGAAATAACACCAGATACTGAAAACTGTGATGGACCACCAATACTTGAAGATGAAATCATAGATGCCATCAAACACATGAAGAAAGAAAAAGCGACTAGGCCTGATAATATAACAATAGAAGAAATAGGGGCGCTAGAGGAGATGGGAATAAAAATAAAAACCAAGTTACTGAATGACATTTACAACAGTGGTTATATGCCCAGTGACCTGCTTAGATCCACGTTTATAGCACTACCAAAGACACCAGGTTCAAAGGAACGTGATGACCACCGGACTATCAGCATCTCATGTCACATAACAAAGTTACTTCTGAGAATTATTATGGGAAGAACAAGGAAAGAGATAAAAATGGAAATAGCGCATGAACAGTCTGGATTTGTTGAAGGGAACACACAATGCCATTTATGCTTTACGAACACTAACAGAAAGAGTTTTAGAAGTACAGAAAGATGCTTCATTGATTACACCAAGGCATTCGACAAGGTGAAACATGAAGAGATTATTAAAATGCTTGAAAACATAAACATGGCAAAGACCTGAGGATTGTAAAACATCTATACTGGCAGCAGGAAGCAATGATTAGAGTTGAAAATAAAACTGGAAAATATCAACCTATAAAACAAGGGGTGTGACAGGGATGTGTACTAATTCCGGAACTTTTTTTTTCTCTGTACAGCGAAAATATTCTAAGAACGATCATTACAGAACAGGTTTAAAAGTAGGAGAATACAATATTAGCAACATTCGGTATGCTGACGACACAGTACTGATAGGTGAGAACCAACAAGACCTGCAAAATCTCTTGGATAAAGTCACCAAAGAAAGTGAACAGAAAGGATTTACTTTGATCATCAAAAAGACAGAGACTATGGTTATATCTCCCCTGTGTGGTACCCTGGATCTGCAAAGAATAGGACCACTGTACCCTACCACGCATGATCGTAAAAGGCGACTAAGGAGGGTTCAGCATAGGGCCAGCAACCCTATCTGGTAAAAAAACAATCAGACGGCTACAGAAACGGAAGCAAGGGAAAAAACAAATGCAGGTGGAAGGAGAAATGCGTATCAGGAAACTGAGCCCATGAAGGTTGTGGATGAAAGCCAGCCACTGGAAGTCCCCAGCCCGACTGCAGACCTCCTGGAACCTAAACACAAGATGCAAATAGGCAGCTGGAATGTAAGAACACTTAATCATACTGGAAAACTAGCTCAAACCATCAAGGAAATGCACAGATACAAACTAGACATACTAGGAATACAAGAAGCAAGATGGACAGGACAAGGCAGAAGGAAATTAACAACACAGCACACAGAAGATACAATAATATGGTCAGGTAAAGAAGATCTTCATGAAGGAGGAGTAGCATTGATTATAACAAAAGAAGCATCAAGAGCATTGCTGAAATGGACCCCAATAAATGAGAGATTATTATATGCACGCTTCAACTCAAGATTCACGAAGCTGTCTATTATAGTTTGTTATGCACCAACAGAAGCAGCTGAAGAGGAATTAAAAGAAGATTTTTATAACAGCCTCCAAGAAACAGTAGAAACAATACCCAAGCATGATATGCTACTCATCTTGGGCGACTTCAATGCAAAAGTAGGTGAAGGAAATGAAGATAGAAGAATAATCATGGGAAGAGAAGGAATTGGAGAAATAAATGAAAATGGAGAAAGACTGTGCAGTTTTTGTGAAGAAAACATGATGACCATCGGAGGGACAATTTTCCAACATAAAAACATACATAATGTGACTTGGAGGTCACCAGATAAAACCATAGAAAACCAAATCGATCACATACTGATAAACAACAAGTGGAAACGGTCACTATAAGATGTGCGAGCAAGGAAAGAAGCAGATGTAGGAAGTGATCACAACCTTCTGGTAGCAAAAATAAAACTAAAATTAAGGAAAGCCAAAATCGGAGAACACAGAAAGATACATTTTGATACAAGAAAACTGAAAGACCAGCAAACAAGAAATGAATTCTCAATAGTACTTAAGAACCGCTTCAGTGTCCTACAAGATGAAGCAGAAATGTCCATACTAGAGTTCAATAAAACACTACAGGAAACAGCAAAAGAGGTGCTGGGATATCAGAAACGGAGAAAATAGGAATGGATAAGCAAGACCACGTGGGAAAAGATAGAGCAAAGAAAAGAAATCAAGAAAAAATTACTGAACACCAAATCACAACGGCTTAAAGAACAAGTTCTAAGTAATTATGCGCAAAATGACAAAGAAGTGAAGGAATCATGCCGTCAAGATAAACGTCAATACTATGACAACTTAGCAGAAACAGCAGAGAAAGCAGCATATACAAATGACATGAAAACCATATATAAAATCACAAAGCAGATGACAGGTAACTTCAACACAAGATATGAAAGTGCAGTAAGGACACAAAATGGACAGCTGGTCAGTGGAGAAAGAGAAAAAATTGAAAGATGGAGTGAACACTTTATCACCCTACAAAACAGAACACAAGCAGCACAAACAATAGACATACCTGAAGCAAAAACGGAACTAAACATCAGTACAGGACCAATAACAATAAGTGAAGTAAAGGAGGCAATAAAGAAGCTAAAATCAGACAGAGCACCAGGTGAAGATGAAGTGACTGCTGAGATGTTGAAAGCAGAAGAAACAGAAACACCAAAACTACTTTGCCGGATATTACAACAAATTTGGGATCTAGAAAAAGCCCCAGATGAGTGGAAAACTGGGCTTATAGTAAAACTACCAAAGAAGAGTGACCTCAGAGATTGCGGGAACTGGAGAGGCATTACCCTACTGCCACTCACCAGTAAAGTATTTTGCAGAATAATCATCAACAGAATTGTACCAACACTTGAGGAAAAACTTCGGAAAGAGCAGGCAGGATTTAGGAAAGGAAGATCATGCATAGACCACATATTTGTACTTAGACAAATATTAGAACAGGCAAATGAGTGGCATAACACAACATATGCATTATTCATAGATTTTGAGAAAGCCTTTGACAGTGTCAACAGAGATGCACTGTGGAAAATCCTAAGATGGCATGGCCTCCCCCATAAGATAGTTAATGTAATCAAAGCCCTATACGAGGGTTTTCAGTGCAAAGTGATCTGTGGAGAACATACCTCCAGCAGCTTTAGGGTAGAAACAGGAGTGAAGCAGGGATGTGTACTATCACCAACATTATTTATCTTGGCAGTAGACTGGTTAATGAAGGAGGCACCATCAGACAAACGCAGAGGATTACAATGGACCCTTGACACCGTGCTGGAGGACCTTAACTTTGCGGACGACATTTGTCTATTATCAAGCAGTCACAAAGATATGCAAGATAAAATAAACAAGCTAACTCAGAATGCAAACAACATAGGACTAAAGATCAACGTAGGAAATACAAAGTTAATGAAGCAAAATGTGAAGAACAGAAATGTACTCAGAGTAGATAGCAAGTTAGTGGAGGAGGTCAACGAATTTGTATACCTTGGCAGCAGAGTAGCAGAAAATGGAGACAGCACAGAGGACATCAACAGCAGACTTACTAGAGCAAACTAGGCTTTTGCAATGCTGCAGACTATATGGAAATTAAAAAAACTAAGCATAAATATGAAAATCAGGATATTTAAGAGTAATGTTCTAAGTGTACTACTCTATGGAAGTGAATGCTGGAAAATCACCAAAACCATAGAAAACAAGTTGAATTCTTTCCAGACTAAATGTTTACGAAGAATTAGAAAGATATTTTGGCCAAACACCATAAGAAATAACATCTTATTGGCAAAAATGCAGATGAAGCCATTGACAACAATTATTGAGGAAAGACGCTGGCGATGGTTGGGACATGTGCTCCGAATGACTGATAACTCACTACCAAAAATAGCACTAAGATGGACACCACAGGGGAACAGAAGTAAGGGTAGACCAAAAGAGACATGGAGAAGAACAACAGAAAGGATGTTGAGCAATAGAGGGCTCCCCTGGGCAAGAGCAGAAAAAAAGGCGAAGGACAGGCATTTGTGGAAAACCCTTGCGGAAGCCACATGTGCCCTGGGCACTTAAGGTTGAGAGAGAGAGAGAGAGATGGTTATATCTAAGAAACAGAATTCACCAAAATGCAGTATAAAATTAAATGGAACTATTTTAAAGCAAGTGCAGAAATTCAAATACCTTGGAGCAGTAATAACTTCAAATGGGAAATACAAAACAGAAGTTAAGAACAGAATGGGCCAAGCAAAGACTGCATTTCAGAGAATGAGAAACATGTTATGCAACACATCCTTATCAATGAATGTTAGAAAACGAGTCCTAAAATACTATATTGAACCTATCTTGTTATATGGAAGTAAATCATGGACAATAGGCAGGTCTGCACAAAAATAATTGGAAGCAGCAGAAATGTGGTTTATTAGAAGAATGTTGCGAATTCCCTGGACAGCAAAAATAACACATGGAGAATGTTTGAGAAGAGCTGGAGAGACAAAAAATCTTGTTAAAAACATAAGAGAGAGACAATGTACTTTCATAGGACATGCAATGAGAAGAGGGGGCATTGAAAATACAACAGGAAAAATAGAGAGAAGAAGAGCCAGGGGAATACCAAGAGAAATGATATGGGACAGCCTGACGAGACGGTGTGAGAGGAGATCACCAACTGAGCTAATGGCCTGCATGAAGGATCGTGTACTCTAGAGAAGCATAATAGCCAACGCCAGTCGGCACGGCACCTGATGATGATGAACATCTGTATCCATGGCGTGTGTGGAAAATACAGTGATAGAACACAGTGTTGTATGATTGTGGAAAATACAGTGATAGAACACAGTGTTGTATGATTGTGGAAAATACAGTGATAGAACACAGTGTTGTATGATTGTAGAAAATACAGTGATAGAACACAGTGTGTATGATTGTGGAAAATACAGTGATAGAACACAGTGTTGTATGATTGTGGAAAATACAGTGATAGAACACAGTGTTGTATGATTGTGGAAAATACAGTGATAGAACACAGTGTTGTATGATTGTGGAAAATACAGTGATAGAACACAGTGTTGTATGAGTAGCCTTCAAAAAATCGTAAACAAAAGCACTTTAGGTGTGTGAGACAGAGGGAGAGAAAAAAAAACTGACGAGAGAATTACTTGGTACTTGAACCAATAGCCATATAACATTGTGCTCTATCAGTTACTTTCCGAAAACCGTGCAGTTTCCTAAATTGGGAGAGGGTCGAGGGGGTGGGGGATGTATCGCTGAACGATAAAAAGTAACAAAAGTTTATTTGTTGTTAGTACTGTCCAACATGAAGGGTTCAAGTCCCGGGTAATTCTCTTGTCATTTTTCCTTGGTTAAGATATAAACCGAAACGTTAAAGATGTGCGCTCCTTATTTAATAAAGCTGTTCCTACTTTTTGTTTTAAATAGTTTTAACATTTCGTTATCACAGTTTTACCGCAGTGGTTTTGTGTATATTTATATATTTAGTTTTACTTATACCTAAAAAAAAATTCGTGTTATCACTTTAATGTGGGAAAATCTCGCTCCTTCCTATCTGAAAAAAAAAAAAAAAAGTGCTCATGTGAAAAGGACATATGTTGGTCACTTGATGAGAAGAAATGATCAGAGAATCCCAAAACAAGCTATCTAGTGGAACACAACAGGCCAAAGAAAAAGAGGCAGACCGCATGAAACTCTGAAGAGGACATTGTTAAGAGAGGCCAAATTAACAGGCATAAAATCCCTTGATGAGGTTGAAAGACTCGCTGAAGACAGGAAAAATTGGTGAACTACTTTGCGAGCCCTATGTGACGTTTAACGGCACGGGAAGGATATAAGGTATAAGATAATAAAAGGCATCATTGCCCCAAGTTAAGAACCATCGGCCCATCCTGTACCCATGCGCCTATGGTATGAAGGAAAGTAACTGCAGAAGAAGCAAAGGAAAGACTGAAGGTGGAGTCACAGGTTCAACAAAAGGTTCAACTAAAGGGTGGAGAGCTCTGGACTGATTGACAGACTACGAAAGGAATGTCGGAGCGTGTGACCTGGAAACTAAGGGACAGTGGGTGGGGACAAATCTCCTGGGTGAAATGTGTGAACTTGTTCTCTTTCATCCCCCGTCTCACCTACCAGGTCTTTGTTCGCGATCTACGAGGCGGTAGTTCAAATATTCCATTCTTTGAAGCACATCCCAGAGGTAGTTTTACAGCGCGAAACTGTAAACAATGTGACGATCTATAAATATATATAATGTGACAGATCGGCGACCTGGTTGGTACGTCAGGGACAGTGACAGCTGATAAAGAGAGTGATGAGTTCAATTTTGGTATGAAATTGTTGGAAAATAACCCAGCTGCTTCATAGATCCGTTTATATGTGTAAAAATTCTTTTTAAAAATGTGTAATATGTTTGAAGCAATTTGTTCTTACAAAGAGAAGAGGATACTATGGTGACATGTAAAACTGGCACCGCTGTCGGGGCTAGACTTTCTACTCTTCAACATTACCAAGCCACTTCTTGCTGACGGAGACCAATATATCATCAAGTCGGTTCAGGTGATAAATCTTTAAATGCATAGAGAAAACAATAGAAAAATGGTAGACAATACTTCCAGCCTTTTTTATCGACAGAGTCTATAAACATATGCAGAATCTATGAAGCAGGTAACGTGTAGATCTTAGCCTTCCCCAGAAGCTGACACACGGCATCAAGATTTGTTTTCCAATAACTGTTAAACAAGAATAAATTGTACCCTCATATATTTGTATAAATGGAGTTTATTTAGAAAAAAGCTATTTCTTCCAGCAAATTGTTCCTCAATATATCAACTTTCTCTTGAAAACTTGTGTCCATAACCCCAACACTTTGTGATTTATTTCTTTGTTTTAAAGTCGATTTAAAGATAAAACTTCCTGTTTAGCCATATTTTTACTTTAAAATTGGTAGGCTCGACATTAAATGCACATCTTCAATGACGATCATGTTCGTCACATTCATCTTCTGCACTTTGCTCACGCTGAAGACATCAAATGCGTACATCACTCACATCGATCAGTGTGAGCCAATAGAGATACCACGATGTCGTGCGATGCCTTACAACATGACCCAGATGCCAAATCTCATGCATCACAACACGCAGGAGAACGCCAGGCTTGTCTTTGAGAAGTTTGAGATACTTATAGACCAAGGGTGTAGCGATGTTCTGCTTTTCCTGCTGTGCTCAATCTACGTTCCCATCTGCGCCGTCTCATTGCAGCCAGAAGCGATTCCGCCGTGCAGAAGCGTGTGCGAAAAGGCTAGGGCCGGATGTGAGCCCCTCATGAACGCTTACAAAGTCCCGTGGCCGGATGCCCTGGAGTGCTCAAGGTTGCCAAGGTACGAGCGAGGCGTGTGTGTCAGCCCTGAGGCCTTCGTTACGCCCACAAAACCCACAGGTAAGCCACAGTTTTACTTTTGTTTAATTATTGCTGCAGTATCTCATTTCCCCTCTTGGTGATCTTCAGCTTCGTGAAAATAACCGTGAAGAGCGACAGCTTGATGTTTGCCTTCACACTTCACTTGCTGCTGCTGCTGCTACTACTACTACTACTTCTACTACTACTACTACTACTACCACTACTACTACTACTACAGCCATTACCATTTTCAAGGGTGCCAATGCCACAACTTAATTCACCAGTTGTGACACACAAAACAAGACAGACTTCCTTACAATACTGTGACCGCTTCTAGACTGAAAATAAAATGACATGCCTTATCATCACATACACGTCAAATAGAACAATTATGTTCACGTCTCGTGGTCCTGTCCTACGTTACAGAAGGATACTAGGAGGTTAAAGGTAAAAAGGTAAAATCCCCGTTTTCATAGATATGGGGGATACGGAGTTAGGCCTGTACTTCCAAGACCGCTGCCACATGAAAGTGTGATGTGGTCAGTATCATGCCTGACCGCATTTACCTTCTCAGATTTCTCGGGTACTCGTTTTTAGAGGCCGGGTGGGTTTTGATGTGGCGGTACCTCCTCACTGCTGGGACTTGAACCCGGTACCATCGGATTAGTAGACCAAGCGCCTAATCACTCAGCCGACCATACTAGGATGGGGATGTCTGAAAAAATAGCTTTTTTTTGTCTTGACTCAATCCACATCATCATCATCGCCTTTTATTCCACTGAGAGCACAGGCCATGGATAAAGGCTCTCCAGTCACCCCTGTTCTTGGAACTATTCTCTGCTTCCTTCCACGTGCATCCCTTGTCTCTGAGCACTGTCATAATTTCTCTTCTCCATGTAATTCTAGGTCTTCCTCGTTTTCTGTTTCCTTGAGGATTCCATGTCAGTGCCTGTCTTGCTATGCTAGTATAGGGTTTCATCGGTGTGTGGCCAATCCATCTCCATTTCCTAGACATAATTTGTAGGTTCATAAGTCCTGCTCTTTCCCAGACCTCCTCGGCCCTGATCTTCTTCTTCCATTTAATGTTTAAAAATCTTCCTCAAGCAGTAGTTCACGAATGTCTATATCCTCTGTTGTATTGTCTTGGTCATAACCCAAGTCTCTGAACCATATAGCAGGACAGTCTTTACGTTTGTTTTGAAAAGCTAAGTTTGGTTCTTGTTTTGATGTTCTTAGATGACCATAGTTTATTAAGTTGGATAAATGCTGTCCTGGCCTTGGTTATTCTAGCTTTAATATCTTTTCCCGTTCCTCCGTATTTATCCACTATGCTGCCTAAATATGTGAAATACTCTACTTCCTCAGTCGACACTCAGCTTTCCACGGACCAAGTGTTTTCATGGAGTATCATCGAGTAGGATTTCCTGGGATACAAGCGATCACAAGTATCAATGTTCAGTAGTTGATTCCAGTCTGAGCGAATGCTTACTTCTTCCCCAATGTCATAGTATTAGCATAGTCATCGTCGTCGTCGTCGTCGTCGTCATCATCATCATCATCTTTCTCGTGTAAATGTGAGTGCTGCCATCATGTGGAGCTCTTGACATACCTTCTGGTCGTAGGTTTTCGCTTCAACCCCCTACTAGTTTGCTGACCAAAACTTTACCAGCACTATCACTTAAAACTGCGCCATCGTCATCATCGTCTTCGTCGTCATCGTCTTCATCGAATAAAAGAGCAAAGCAATAACTAGGTTTTCATAACAAGAACAAAGACATAATCTGATGCCTGCTTGTTAATATCTTGCTTCCAGTATATAAATTGCGTTCATTCAGGCAGATAAAACTTCGTCTTCGGAAAGGAAATAAGAAAATCAGTTTCCCATACGCTGCTATGGGCGCCAGAGTGGCGACGTGGTTAGTGCACTGGTCTCTCATGGCGAAGGTCGGGGGTTCGAATCCGGCTGGAGGCGCTCCAGTCACCCAGCTGTAGAAATGGGTACCCGACTTCTTCTGGAGTTGGGGAAGGAAAGGCGGCCAGACGTGATACTGACCATGTCACCCTCTAGTGTGCTGACAGGTCAAGAAAAATATGGGCACTAACACCATATCCCTATATGCCTCCAAGGCACGAGAGGATTACCCTTTTTTTTAATACACTGATGTTGCCTAGATGTGGAATCTAAGAAACGTGTACTGGTTGTTTTGTTTCGTTTAAAAAAGAAAGTCTATGTTCATTCATTCATTTGCATGTCCCTTGCGGAACTTTGCCTCCCAAACAGCACTCCTGTAGGCCTCTCGGTTGTGAGCAAGATGGCCAGCTGCTGCTGCGTCCATTTGCAGATCGTCAACGATTCCTTGCAGCCATCTTCGTTTTGGTCTTCCTCTTTTTCTTTTTCCCTTTATGTATCCCTCCAATATGGTCTTCTCTAAATTATCATGACGTTTAATATGTCCAAAATATTTAAGTTTTCTCTCTTTAATCCTCTTTACTAGCCAGCCTTCTTCAATATTAAGCTCTTGTAGTATAGATATATTTGTTCTTTTTTGTGTCCAAGACATTTGAAGAACTCTTCTGTAGCATTTACATTCAAAGGCATTTATATGTCTATGTACTTCCTCGTATTTGCGAGCATATTCGGCTAACCTTTTTATTTTATGTTGATAGAGAATAAATAAAGATTCACCTTACACACGCGCGCGCGCGCACACACACACACACCCACACGAGCAATTTGAAATGTGCTTTCCAGTTTAGCCAGTACCGAATTTACAGAGCAAACAACTGCAGGCACGGAAAAATATTCCTCCGCGTCATGGGTACTTTTTTAACACTATCATCCGCTGTTAACTTTTATAGTCTTAATTCTCGAACTAGATCAGTGGTCCTCAACCCATGGGCCGCGGCCCAAAGGTGGGCCGTGACAAGGAGTATTGTGGGCCGCTCTAAAGTCTCAAAGAAGAAGAAAAAAAAGAGAGAGAAAAAAATAGATGCAATAAAAAAAAGTATTCCGCATTTTTCACGCAATGCACAGGACGAACTGCACGGATACAAGCCGCAGAATTGTAGATCGCTTTATTAGTAAATGAAAAGAACTTTTGTGTAGGAATGAATATGCAGTTAAACATGTAGAGAAAATATTACATAATACTTTATCAAATTAGATTTATACCTTGCAAATATAAAGCACTTTATTAGCGGGCCGCAAAAAAGTTTGACTTTCAAATGTGGGCCGTGTAGCAGAAGGACCTGAGAGCCGCTGAACTAGATGTTAGAGTGTGGCATAATTTCCCATCAAGCATCACCATGGGTGTAATATAATGGTATGCCTCACCCTGCATGCGTATATCCATTTTCAGAGACGCTTCATGTAGCTAATGGATAATGGATAATCTGTGAACTGTGTGGCTGTTCCTAACATGAGACTTAAAGCAATAACGTATCCAGTGGATTAATGAGATTTCCCTCAAGCAAGTCTTCACTCTTTTCTAAGGTATCTGCGACAGGTGACACAGATTAAAGGTGTTGTGAATGTTCAGTCCTGGTGAGAGCTCGTGAAATGCCCTGTTAAATTGAAGAGAAGCCACGCGTACTCACACAAGGTTACACAAATTCAGCCTTAATTGTTCAACACTTCGGGCCCTATGACATATCCCGGGAGACTGCTTTTGGCAGCTCATTACTGGATTTATCTTTATTCGGGTAAAAATCCTGCTGAGCTACCATTTAAATAAATGTCTGTAACTAACTTACATGTGTGTCGGCACCTTCCAACTTTTCTCCTGCGTTTTTTTAAATAAAAAAAACGTGACAAAACTGAAAAAACAAAAACAAAACAAGAACTATGAAGTCATGGTCCGCGGGGCTCATCCAAGCCCTAAAAATGGGTATCAGAGAATTCTGGGAAGGTAAAGACGGCCAGGCGTGATACTGACCACATCATGCTCTCTTGTATGGAAAGTCTTGGAAATTACAGACTTAACACCGTATTCCCAGTATGCCCTAATGGCATGGAAATGGGGACAATACCCTTTTTTGTTTCCTTTTTTACCTTTAATGAAATCACAACACAATCTGGAGCACATTCCATTTTTATAATTTATTTTAAATATATTAATCCCTTTATATAACTACGCGACGATCCTTGTGGTAACCCGATGTTAATCTTTGTAACATTCATTGACGCGTGGGTTACTGAGACAAGTTTACCCAGTGTGAATATGGTCATAGTCCCATGTTAAAGAAATGTATTATCCGTCAACGTCTCGTTCTCTCCATGTGCGGCGCGCCTTGTGTTCATTACTTTCCAGTGTACCTTATCTTGTAGGGGTATCTGAGTGGCGAAGTGGTTAGTGCACTGGTCTCTCATGGCGAAGGTCGGGGTTCGAATCCTGCCGGAGGCACTCCAATCACCCAGCTGTAGAAATTGGTACCCGACTTTTTCTGGAGTTGGGGAAGGAAAGGCGGCCAGGCGTGATACTGACCATATCACCCTCTAGTGTGCTGACAGGTCAAGGAAAATATGGGCACTAACACCATATCCCTGTGTGCCTCTACGGCATGACAAGATTACCTTTACCTTTTACTTTATCTTGTAGGCAGGTTCACTAACAAAACTGTACCAGATAATCATTCCTGCACCCGAGTGCAGATAAGAGGGTTTCCAAGTAATACCCTCATACACAAAGACTTATCCACTGCACTAAACCAACGCTCAGATATCTTAATACTTCACGGAGATTTTGTTAGTCTAGTACTTCATAGAGGTTTTGTTAGTCTGGTACTTCACAGAGGTTTTGTTAGTCTAGTACTTCGCAGAGGTTTTATTAGTCTAGTACTTCATAGAGGATTTGCTAGTCTGGCACTTCATAGGGGTTTGTTGTCTGGTACTTCACAGAGGTTTCGTTAGTCTGGCACTTTATAGAGGTTTTGTTAGTCTGGCACTTCATAGAACTTTTGTTAGTCTGGTACATCATAGAATTTTATTTACACATTTATTTCACAGTTCGGTTCTAAGGACTGTTATAGCCGGAGGATACGCTTTCCACTCAAATTAAATGTCTCCAAGGCGTGCGTCTCAAATAGCCTCTGACAGTCAAGTCCAGCTCCTGGCCTTCTCGTGGCGGAACTGTTCAAACTGAAAGGAGAAGGGGCGAAGATGAATATCTGGCGCCTGAAAACCAGACGCTTCGGGCAGATGAGAGTCATGTTTGGTAGCTAACCTGAGAGAAGGAGAGCTCTGATTTAAAACCCGCTGCTGGCGAGATTCTTCAGCTGCCGTGCGTGGAGTGGGGCTCCTCCCAGCCAATGAAGAAAGGTGCGAATGGGGTTGCCGCTCGGCGCCAATGTGGAAAAGGTGAAAGAAAGGATTAAATGAAGTAATCAGTAATCTCGAGATCAGGACTGCTCAAATCACGGCACCTCTGCTCTGTAGGTCGGCCACGTCCTATGTACACCCATACTAGCTGGATTGCCTGAACCGACTTAACCCAGGAGTTGAACTAAGATACTGGTGGCGAGATTTTTCGTCTGCCGCGCGTGGGGTGAAACACTTCCAGGCCAATGAAGAAAATGCAATTAGGATTGCCGAGCTGCACCGGTGTGAAAAGCTGATGGAAAGGATAAAATGAAGATTAATCGGTATTCCCAGTAGTACCGCGACGAAAGCTATTCATACTATGGCACCTCTGTTCTAGAGGCCGGCCACATCCGATGTACACCCATACTGGTGAAATATGCCTAAACCGGCTTAACCCAGGGATGAAACTTGATGACTACTATGTCATGGTATCTCCGCTCTAGAGGTTGAACGTGTCCTAAACGCGCCCATACTGGGATAATACGCCTAAACCGGCTTAACCCAGGGTGAAACCTACTAGTTCGAGGATTCGTCCTCCTGGACAGAAGTTCTGTCCTGGTCACAACTAGGAAGGGTAGCGGCCACGATCACAAAATGCTAAAGTCGGAGACACTGGACCAGTCCAGTCTAGACAGGCAACCACCTCTCACCAGACGGGGATATATGCATATCCTAATCACGCTGAGGTTTTCCGGTGAGAAAGTACAACGCTGGATTAGATGGGCAACCACTTCTCACCCTGCGGGGATATACGGATATCCAAAATGCGTCGAGGTTTTCCTGTGAGAAAGTCCAACTTTCAGCTGGGTGGACTGCCACCTCTCACCCAGCAGGGATATACGGAAATCCAAAACACGTCGAGGTTTTCCGGTGAGAAAGTCCAGCTCTAGATTAAACTGGTGCAACGAAAACCACGATGTCACGTAATCCCGCTTCTGCGACCCACCAAGAATATAGGCTCAAGCCCTGCGATACTCTTAACCTCATGTGGTCCTCTCGGGGATCTCTTGGGTCCCTCTCTGGGACCACAGGACCAATCAAGGACCACAGGAGTAAATTCAGTAAGATCACGGGGGCGATCTTGGTGATAGAAACGAAAGAAGAAGAAGAAGAGATTTCACAGTTCGCAATTCACACATTTTTTCAGCAAAACATAAATTCACCTACATCTGGTTATTGACAACAGCACTAAAAACACTGAGCTTACATACATTGGGAAAGTGCAGAAAATGGCTCCATATATATATATATATATATATATATATATATATATATATATTGCAATGGTAAGGACAAAAACAGCTCAGATATCTTCTTCAGAGAAGTTTACGGAGGAATATTTTTCCGTGCCAGCAGTTGTTTGCTCTGCAAATTCGGTACTGGCTAAACTGGAAAGCACATCTCAAAACAAAGTGCTGAAGAACCAGTCTTGAAAAGCAGCTTTCATCTAGAAGATCCAAATTGTACTGTGACTTCAAGAAAGATAAAAGAAAAAAAAAAGAAAGAAAAAGGTGTAATCCCCATTTCCATGCCATTAAGGTATACTGGGAATACGGTGTTAGGTCCGTAATTTCCAACAAGTTTTGAAGTGAATGAAGAAAGGCTAGGAATGTTACTGCGTGGAGAACCGAGAGATCAGCAGTTAAACGTCGGACGAATCTATTTTTAAAAAAAAAGCTGCTGTGAAGACATCATCGCTGGAATAATTGAGAACAAGAGAGACGAGGCTGAAGACGATGTAGTTGAGCGGAACTAGACAGTGGTCAGTGGCATGTAGCGGAGTACTCACGTCAGTGTAACCAAGATCATGCTCTATAACCGCAAGATACTCTTGCTAACACACCACAGTATACCTGAGTGAGCAGGGATCGAAACAGGAAGACAAAGGCTTTTTTTTTCTTAAAAATAAACCATGCCGAAGTTGGATGTATCGGGCCGAAAAGTACAAATACTGTAGTACAGTGCAGCCATTGCCTTTCTTAGGGCGAAGAAGAAGAAGAAGAAGGAGAAGGAAACGTACACTTATGAAGCTGTGAAACTCAACACTCCGAGCAGAAAGGAAACATGAAACGTGTGTCCCAAGTCGGTAAAGTTTTGACCAGGGTATTTCTGTTTGGACTGTGGACAGTGGGGAAGAGATCAATGTGTGTGAGAGAGAGAGAGAGAGAGAGAGAGAAAGAGAGAGAGAAAGAGAGAGAGAGAGCACCTCTGTGCTTAAATTATCGCCTTCCAAAACGGGTCAGTTAAACGTCAGGACGCACCCAGACAGCGAAAGGGATTAAGGCCTGCAATGTGATACTTCAACATTGCCACATCTTGTATCACTTTTCTATTTATGTTTCAGATTCTCTCATTCACAGCTAAACTCCTCCTTCCTCTTACACATATATTTGATGCTTCCTGCTCGATGTACAGGAAACAACAAAGGAAAACAGAACCTCATCTCTAGCGGAGAACTGACACCACTCTTAGAACATCCCATGGGTCTCCTCGTTTGGGGATGGGAAAAATGGGTCACTGAGACAGCGCGAGGTTAAATTTAAAATAAAATTTACATTAAATCCAGTTTAGATGGCGTTTACATTTGTTTATACATGGTTCTGAACTGGAAGACTATCCTTCTGTAAAGATCTTCATATATCTTCGGTGCCTGCGCATTACTGTGGCACGTTAATCAGATCTTTCTGTAAGCTTTCCTCTCAAGTCAACGAATCAGTGTTACTTATTGTCATCTTTCCATGTAACCTAATTCATGTTTTTTTTTCCCTCTTTCACAGTGGTTCTCTCGTTTTGTAGAAGCTGACCCTTGTTGATCTCTTGCTTATGGTTCACCCATTTCCACAGTCCCTCCCCCTCCCCCTTTTTCCAGCGTGGTTCTTTAAAGACTATTTTTAAAGAATACATTGTTTATAGATCTGATTATTATGACCTTATATACTTTTTTGCCCCTGTATGCCATCATTTTAACAATAACTACAACGTACTGTGCCGATTTCGTTTTGTAGCAAAACTTAATAGAGCAAATTTCTTTGCAACGCATATTATCGGTGTCAAGTTTGCTGTAGTGGATTTTGGTTTGTGGATCTCATTTAGGATGACGGTAAAGGCAAATATCAGGACAGAAGAAAAACCGTCAGTAAAAATAAACTGTATATATATATATATATATATATATATATATATATATATATATATGTATGTATGTATGTGTGTGTGTGTTTTTGTTTGTTTGTTTGTTTGTTTGTTTGTTTGTTTGTTTGTTTGATTTCATATTGCCCTGAGCAAAAAAAGACACTTTCACACTTCTCTGGGCAAAATAAAAAAGGTCATTTCGCACTTCCCTGAGCAAAAAAAAAGGTCATTTCGCACTCAAAAAAATATGAATATATAATAAAAAACTGCCCTGCCCTAAGCTGTGCATCATTAACCTCGCCTTGTTTAATCTGTCAGTGATGTCCCCAGAAAACGTGAGTCCCTACTTGTGCTGCGGGAATTTCCTGTGACTTTGGGTTCAGAGAGAGATAGTTCTGGAACTCTTTCGTTATATTGCTCTTCATAATAAATAATCTTGTACAATCCCTAACATGAACTTAATAATATTGAAGATGGCTGGCTAGTAAAGAGGATTACACAGAGAAAACTTAAATATTTTGGGCACATTAGACATCATGATAATTTAGAGAAAACCGTCTTGGATGGGTACATAATGGGAAAAGGAAAGAGAGGAAGACCAAGGCGAAGATGTCTGCAAGACATCTTTGATAATCTGCGAATGGATGCATAAGCGGCAGGGCATCTTGCTTACAACCGAGAGGCCTACAGGAGTGTTGTTAGGGAGGCAAAATTCCGCAAGGGACATGCAAATGACTGACTGACTGAATATCAGTAATCTTGTACAATCCCTGACATGAATGTATTATTCTTTTCCGTCTGTCTGTCTGTCTGTGAACCTGAGTATTTTATAAATAACTGATTTGTCTGTAACAACGAGATGATCTGATGTTATTTATTGCGCAATAAATAGATAAAAAAATAAATTGTTGTTAGACCAGGCAGTAAAGAATGAGTTAGTCGGTCAGTCAATTAGTTACTTCATTAGTTAGTTAGCTAGTTAGTAAGTCAGTCAGTTATTCAACTAATTAGTCAGGAAGAAAGGACCATAATCATGGGACTCGATGCACATCTATAGATGCTCCGATCTCCTCTTCCACTTCTTCTTCAGACTACAGTAGCTGATTACCTCTCGTTCTGTGGTGGTTGACCACCCGTCTGGAACTCTTGATGAATCATTCATTTTTCACAGTCCCAGGTTTCACCTCCAGCTACTTGATTCTTGACAGCGACACTGATTGATAGCTGTTAGTGAAAGTTTTTTGTTCGATCAGCTTCTTGTAACAGTGCCGGTGATGCCTGTTCAGTTCATTACCTCCCCTTCCTCCAGGACGGCCGAGACGAGCAAAGACTATGCACAGCTGCAGCAAGAATTCTCTCTCTCTCTCTTTCTCTCTCTCTCTTTCTGAGCCTTAAGTGCTCAGGGCACATGGGACTTCTGCAAGGGTTTTCCACAAATGCCTGTCCTTTGCCTTTTTTTCTGCTCTTGCCCAGGTGAGCCCTTTATTATTCAGTATCCTTTCTGTTGTTCTTCTCCGTGTCTCTTTTGGTCTACCCTTACTTCTTTTCCCCTGTGGTGTCCATCTTAGCGATATTTTTGGTAGTGAGTTGTCAGTCATTCGTCCCAACCATCGCCAGCGTCTTTCCTCACTAATTCCTGTCAGTGGCTTCATCTGCATTTCTGCCAACAAGATGTTATTTCTTATAGTGTTTGGCCAAAATATTTTTTTAATTCTTCGTAAACGTTTAGTCTGGAAAGAATTCAACTTGTTTTCTATTGTTTTGGTGATTTTCCAGCATTCACTTCCATAGAGTAGTACAATTAGAACATTACTCTTAAATATCCTGATTTTCGTATTTATGCTTAGTTTTTTTTTTTAGATTTTCATATAGTCTGCAGCACTGCAAAAGCCTGGTTTGCTCTAGTAAGTCCAGCAAGAATTCACAAGAATTTTAATTCAAACTGAATTTGTCAAAATAATACATGGAACCAGACAAAGAAGATAGCTCAGAATGATGGATCCAGGAATAAACAAACATCATAAAGAAGAATGATGCCGCATAAATCAGGCCACATTCCATGCATTAGATAGGGTGAAACTACTGTTACAGCAGAGATGAGACAGAATAACAATAACGATAATAATTATCAAATTTTAATATCCCATTCGTTTATGTTTTTTTTTTCCCTTTTTAAGAAAATCACTGATGTGTTTTGTTTTTGTTTTTTTTTTTTTTTGGGGGGGGGGGGGGGGTTCATTTCATGAATTATCGCCATATAGTGTCTCTAGCTTCTTTTCTCATTCCAATTCTAGTCTACTGTAGAATAATACATTTTCAGCATTTACAAAAAAATATTGAATAAATGTGACAAGAGAAACACGGACTGTGATAGGAAACAGACTCAAATCCCTAGTAATTCTCTTGTCACCATGGACTCAAATCCCTAGTAATTCTCTTGTCACCATGGACTCAAATCCCTAGTAATTCTCTTGTCACCATGGACTCAAATCCCTAGTAATTCTCTTGTCACCATGGACTCAAATCCCTAGTAATTCTCTTGTCACCATGGACTCAAATCCCTAGTAATTCTCTTGTCACCATGGACTCAAATCCCTAGTAATTCTCTTGTCACCATGGACTCAAATCCCTAGTAATTCTCTTGTCACCATGGACTCAAATCCCTAGTAATTCTCTTGTCACCATGGACTCAAATCCCTAGTAATTCTCTTGTCACCATGGACTCAAATCCCTAGTAATTCTCTTGTCACCATGGACTCAAATCCCTAGTAATTCTCTTGTCACCATGGACTCAAATCCCTAGTAATTATCACTATGGACTTCCAAGAGTGTTTTGTCTGTGATTTTTTAAAAACTCGAGGTCTAACTATACATTACCATGGGTCTTTTACTTTACTGCGCGAAAACCTCATTGTTTCCTATTTGTAAACATTCGTTACGTTGCTCGTTACACGTGTTAGTCAGTTCCAGTTATAAGCTTTTCAATGAAGATGATGTGACAGAGTGTATCATATTGTGTCAAAACTTCCTAGCAGGGGTGTATCTCAGTTTCTCTCAAAGATATGTTTGATGTTTTCATGTAGCGTGTAACGGATCTGGGCTGTTTCTGTTCTCTTATAGATTTGTATGTGATATATTGTATGTGAACACTGAATATGTGAAGTAAAACTGTGTTTAAAAAAAAACAAAACGCAAGCGATAGAAGCGGTGAGTGTATGTATGGCCTTCTCTTGCCGTCAGGGAGTAATTATTTTCGTCATTTTAGCCACTTGTCCCTTTGTGTTTTTGAAAAGCTGGCAGTTTCTCTCGTCGTTATATGTTATAATTTATAGCTTCTGTGGCCTACGTTTCATGTCTTTTAATTTATAGCTTCTGTGACCTGCGTTTCCTGTGTTATAATTTATAGCTTTTGTGGCTTTACCTATCATGTGTTATAATTTATAGCTTCCGTGGCCTACCTTTCATGTGTTATAATTTATAGCTTCCGTGGCCTACCTTTCATGTGTTATAATTTATAGCTTCTGCGAGCTACCTTGCATGTGTTATAATTTACAGCTTCTGTGGCCTACCTTCAATTTATAGCTTCTCTGGCCTACCTTACATGTGTTATAATTTATAGCTTCTGTGGCCTACCTTTCACACATTATAATTTATACCTTCCGTGGCCTGCCTTTCATGCGTTATAATTTACAGCTTCTGTGGCCTACCTTCGATGTGTTATTCTGGATGATAATACGTGTATTCTTCCCAGTTTCCCGCTCATTTCATATTCAGGTTCTGTTGTGAAACTTTTATAATTCTTACTGGGGTTTTTACCATATAATTACGAAAGTAATGTTTTATCCTGTATCGTGATCTGCAGCTGTTTCTGGTGGGGTTTTTCCCCCTTTTTATTGTACAAAATTCCTCCTGATTTCGTTAAATTTCGTTACACAGAAAAACATCGTTTTGAAACCGCGGTCCATAAAATCTAAACATCGAAATTCAGTGATGTAATTCTCAAAGAAAGTAATTGCTACTTACGGCGATTTGAGATTTTCTGATTAAAAAAAATCTTTTAAGAGAATTGCTGTAGTACCTTGTTGTTAAAAAAATCACACAGAAATGAAAAACCAGAAAAAAGGGGGTTATCGGAGTAAAAAATTAACCTTAAGTGTGCACTAAAAAGATCTAAATGAAGCAGTAAATAGTTGTAGTATAGATATGTTATGTCGCTCTCTCGACGTATGTTTGTGGAAGCACGTCGGCCATTTTTTTTATTTATTATGCCAGCAGACCAGAATAAAAATGGTCGCTGCCTTGAAAGCATTCACGAGAGAAGAACAGCGGACAGTTATCTATGTCTTGGGTGTCTGACGCTTACAAGCTGAAGGTAGTGGATTTCCACGACGTATACCGCTTACTGGAAACAAATGCTTAACTCAAACCAGAGACACGCAGCGAACCAGACAAGAACTGGTGAAAATCTTACCCGCAGAAACCAAAGAAATTCCGAATCACTCTGTTGACCGGAAAATTGATGGCCACACTCTTATGTGACTGTAAAAGCCCAGTGCGAGAATATTACACGTCTGTAATTAGTTTTAGAACCACTTTAAACCTATATTTAGGTCAAAACGTCGCGGTTTCCTCAGTTCTAGTGTGTTGTAGGGTTCTGGGGTGTGACTGACTGATTTAATGTTAATTTATGGTGTTTCCCATTTGTACTAAGGTACTGTGCCACTTGAAATATCAGGAGAAAAGCCAAACATGCCCAGCCGGTTCCCTGAATCTTACCAACAGTCCTATTTTAACGTACATGCACGAAAATAACAGCACACCTGAACGAATTATTTTGTCTTGTTTATAAATAGTAATGAAACTTTAACATGCCCGGCCATTAATTTTAAATAGGTTTAACATTAATTTATAATTTAATGGAGAAAAAAAATCAGAAGATAAGCTTTCAATTAATGATCAGTAAAATCTTCGTCATCGTCAATATCATTATCATCAACATCATCACCATCATCATGACAAAGAAACAAAACTCAAGGGATATAAAAGTATCTACCGTTGCATTTGTACAATTGCTTTTCTCTCCCTCTCACCACTCTCGTAGGAATACAAAACTTAACATCTCAAAATGCGAATACCTATTTCGGCGCGAATAACTTTATTAAGACGAACAAGGGACATACATTAACACACACCACAAAACCAGATGAATGCTCACTACACAATACCCATATAAGGGCACTATATAGTGTTGTTACAGCACGATAACGCAGGGTCTCATACAGCACGTGAGGCACGCTCAACAAATTAGGAATCTACGTTAGCTGTTGTCTTCCACATCCAGCATAATATCCCGACATCGCACAATGTGATTATCGTGTGTTTGAACCATTCAGGGAAGCGCTAGGTGGGGAGAAGTTCGGTAGAGATAAAGAGATTAAAGAAGCCGTGCATAGTACTCTTTAGGGTATGCCGAGGATTGTTTTTTTTTTCTTCCGTCGTCTCAAGGAATCCAGCATTAGTGAACTGATGGCAGATCTGCATTGAACATGGTGGAGACTGTTGAAAAATTATTAAAATTTTTCACTCATATTTGCACATTTTTATTAACATTAAAAAAAAATAAGGTTGCTCACCTTGTATCCGAGTTTGTCATGTAGTTGAAAGTGCAGGTCACCTGGAGGGAGAAACAAAGAGAGAATTTTAGGAACAGAGCAAAGAAAACTGCTTCTTAAATGTAGCAATACATGCTTTCCTTAGGAAAAGGAACGCGTTGAAAGTCAGAAATGGTCGAAAAGTGGAGTCCAGTGTGTGTGTGTGTGTGAGTGTGTTTTTTAGCTTACAGTTGCATTTTTGGTCGCTGAAAAACATTTAAAAGAAAAAAAAAACATTATTTGCCAATGTAACTTGGAGCTGGTGTTCTCGGCAGCTGATGCTGTGAAGGCGTGGAGGCACAACATCGTACATCGGGTTACGGTAGCAATTTTGTCAGCCCGTAAATGCATCTAAAAAAAGGTCCGGGGCGGGGGCAATGCTTCTTTAGCGGACTCCAGCGCTATGAGGACTGATGTATCCCCCACCCAGGCAAGGGGTACCAATGGAAAGGCGGGACAGGGTCTTGGTCAGCTATAGTTTGCCAGTCCTGACACCGATATGTCAGCTATAGTTTGCCAGTCCTGACACCGACATGTCAGCTACAGTTTGCCAATCCTGACACCGACATGTCAGCTACAGTTTGCCAATTCTGACACCGACATGTCAGTTACAGTTTGCCAGTCCTGACACCGACATGTCAGCTATAGTTTGCCAGTCCTGACACCGACATGTCAGCTATAGTTTACCAGTCCTGACACCGACATGTCAGCTATAGTTTGCCAGTCCTGACACCGACATGTCAGCTATAGTTTGCCAGTCCTGACACCGACATGTCAGCTGTCGGTCCCTGATTGCCAAAACGGTCGGCGCCTTCACCCCTTCGCCCACTCTCTTGAGCGCCGTATAAAAAACCTGTAATCTGTTGAGAGTAAACTTTATAGAGTTTCGAAACTCTGGAGCAGTTATTTTTAACCTCTTCTAAACTGTGGACCTCATGTTTGACGTGAGAATAGCTGTGGACCTTTCACTAAAAAATAAAGGTATAAATATAACCCAGATGATAAGCTTTTTTTTTTTAAATCAAGCCAGACCATCTATAGTCCACGGATCTCCAGAAGCCCCTTCGTGGATTCCCTGGGAGTTCAAAGACTCCAGGGTAAAACCCCACTTCTCTAGAACTTTTAGGCTCGTTTTGATTCTTTCTTGTCCAGTATTCTCTCTCCCCCCCCCCCCATTCCTGCTGCCTGCCCCCTCCCATCCCCCCTCCGCCACCAAGACCACCGCACGGGAAATGTGCCTTCTAAGGTCCGTGTGCAAAATTTTGAACGCGTGTGCAAAACTACTCTAAAAGAAAGTGTGAGCAAATGTGTGTCGTAACGTCAAATTACAGAGTATAATTTGAAGTTCTCAGAAAGTTCTTTTTTTAAATACTAAAAAATCTTATCTTATATCTTATATCCTTCCCGTGCCGTTAAACGTCACATAGGGCTCGCAAGGTAGTTCCCAAATTTTTCCTGTCTTCGGCGAGTCTTTCAACCTCATCAAGGGATTTTATCCCTATTAATTTTGCCTCTTTTAACAATGTCCTCTTCAGAGCTTCACGCGGTCTGCCTCTTTTTCTTCGGCCTGTTGTGTTCCACTTGATAGCTTGTTTTGGGATTCTCTAACTGTTTCTTCTCATCACGTGACCAACATATGTCCATCTCCTTTTCCTGATCACCCATGAGACTGGTTGTTGTTCAGTCATCTGTCTTATCTCTGCATTGTTCTTGAATTCGTTCTACTTGATGCCGAGTATTTTCCTTAGGCATTTGTTTTCAAAAGAGTCTAATTTATTTCGTTGTTTTCCAGCTTTCACATGCATAAATGAGGGTGGATATTACTTTTGAATTGAATAGTCTTAACTTGGTTTTTGTGCTTATAACTTTTGAATTCCATATGTTCTCAAGATTCTTGAAGATCGATTCTGCTTTTGCAATTATAATTCTAACTTCCCTTCTGGTGTCACCATCCTGGTCTATATAGCTGCCAAGGTAGGCAAATTGATTGACTTCTTCACACTATGTCCCTTCTAAGTGTATTTTTCCATTTTGATTAATAGGAAGTTTCAATATTTTTGTTTTGTCCTTGTTAATTTCAGGTCGTATTTTGCTAACCAGTGAAGACAGGCTATCTGTTTTTTCTTGCATGGAATTCACATTGTTACTGATAAGAGTTATGTCATCAGCAAAATCAAGATCTTGTAGTTGGGTCCCATGTACCCAGTCAATACCTGTGTTACCTGTGCAACATTTTTTCATTATGACGTTTATTGTAATTCCAAAAAGCAAAGGAGACAGTATACATCCTTGTTTCACACCTGTTTCAATCTGGAACCATTCATTCGTCCCTTCCTCTGTTTTGACTACACAAACATATCCATTGTATAAGTCCTTAATGATGTTGACAATTTTAGATGGTATTCCATATAGACTTAAAATTCTCCATAATGAATCTCTGTGTATGCTATCAAATGCCTTTTTAAAAGTCTGTTAAGTTCAGTATTAATGGTTTCTGCTTTTCAATATGTTCTTCAAGTATTAGAGTAAAAATCTGGTCGAGACAGCTTCTCTCTTTTCGAAATCCTGCTTGTTCTTCTCTCATTGCGGTATCCATTATATCTTTAAGTCTATTGAAAACGACCTTGCAAAATACTTTTGACACAACTGATATTAAGGTTACTCCTCTCCAGTTGTTACAGTCACTAAGGTTGCTTTTTGTTTTGTTTGTTTTGTTTTTTTTTTTGGTATTTTAACAGTGATTCCTTTTTTTTCTATTTAAGAAGGACCTTTTCTTCTTTCCAAATCTGATTAAACATTCTCTGTAGTTGTCTCATGTTGTCACTATTGATACCTTTTAGCATTTCGGGTGTTAGTTCATCTTCACTTGCAGCTTTGTTGTTAGCATTAGATTCACTGTTGTTTCAGTTTCAAGCAATGTAATTTCATCTAGGTTGACATTTAGTTGTGGGGCTGGTAAGTTGGTTACAAGGTTTAACAATTCTTTTGGGTGTGGTCGATTAAGTATTTCTTGGAAGTGTTCAGCCCATCTTTGCTTTTGGTCTTTACTTGATGTTAATAGTGTTCCAGTTTTGCTAATGACTGATCTTTCTTTAGATGTAATAGTACCTGTTAGTCTCTTTTGTATGTTATATAACGTTTAGCTGTCTCAAGTTTTTGCTGCTTTCTCTGCCTCTTTCACCATATTGTCTATGTATTCTCTTTTATCCCTTCTAGCTGAACTTTTTACTTTCTTATCTATTTCTTTGTATGTTGCTTTCGCCAGAAAGATCTTTTCCAAGATCTGTTTTTACATTCAACATGTCTACTTTGGCTGCTCGTCTTTCATGTATGTACTTCCACGTGTTTTCTGATATTCATGCTGTTCTATTTGGTTTTTTCACTCCAGCGCTTGCTTTTGCTGCTGTGATTATGGCTGTGCTGTAAGAATTTCATAATTCATCTATACTTATCTCCTCAACTTCACTGGGTGTTGTGGAATGATTGGCAAGTTCCTGATTGAAATTACTGTTAGTATTCTCTTCTTGTAGTTTGTGGCTGTTTATCTTTCTGTGTATTGATTTCTTGTGTTGGCTTTTCAGTTTTAGTTTTATTTTCCTTATACACATGTTGTGATCACTGTTAACATCTGCACCCATATAAGCCCTTACATCTATCAGGGATGTTCTGTATTGCTTTCTAATACAAAAATGATCTATCTGGTTTCTAGTTCTATCATCTGGAGATATTCACGTAGTTTTAAGTATCACTTTATGTGAAAATATTGTTCCTCCAATGACCATGTCCTCTGTTAGACATATATCAATTAATATTTCTCCGTTCTGATTAACCATATCAATTCCTTCTTTTCCCATGACTTTTTCGACGTCGGTGTTATCTTTCCCTACCTTAGCGTTGAAGTCCCCCATAGCAATTAGGATGTTGTGTTTAGGGAATTTGTTGATGATTTATTGTAATTGGTGATAGAAATCGTCTTTCACCTCATCATCTGCATCGTTCGCGCGTGCATAACACTGTTTTATTGTCATTTTTCCGTGTTTTAGGTTGTATCGTGCTCTTATTATACGGCTGTTCACTGGTTCCCATTCTACAAGGCTCTTTGCTGCTACATTTGGCATAATAATACCTACCCCCTCCTGGTGTTTCCCATCCTCTCTGTCTGAATGTATTATTAACTTACCTTTTTCCGCCAATCTTTTACCTGCTTCTGGCCATCGCATTTCACTGATGCCCAGTACGTCTAGGTGGTATCTCTCCATTTCTTTCATGATCTGAATAGTTTTTGTTGGTACTGCCATCGTTCTTACATTCCAGAATCCAATCTTTGTCACATGTTTGGGGCCAACGATTGAGCTCTTCGGAGCTGGCATCCCTGATGCTCGGATGGTTTCTTTTTTTTTATTTTCCGTACGATATCTTTTCTTCCCATCTAGAGTCGCCTCTAGATAGGTCCCAAGATAAGGTTGTTAGCCATATGCCCAACTCCCGGTACAGATCAAACGGAATTCCGCTGATTTCTGCATGCCCGCGAGAGCGTTAAAAAAAAAAAAGCCCATCTTGCACGTCACACTGGAACTTTAAAAAAAATGGAAAAGAATACAAACCTATGTTTTCTTCAGCGCTACTATAGCACAGAATAGCATTTTAAAACAGAAAAATAAAAATAGCAATTGGCGCTGCATATAAGTTCTATATGCACCTGATTTTTTTATTTTGTGATGCCGCTCAGCCGCGCAGCTTAGAGGGAACATTGGGCACAAAGAGAGGATCAAAAACTAATTAAAAGAAACTAGAAGAAGCAAGCCAAGTCCAATTTAAGAACTACTTTTGCACGTGATTAAAAAAAAAAAACCGAATCCGTTTCGCCAGACTCTGCCTTTGAGTAGTCTCCCCACTTTTGTTCAAGGACGAGCTGTGCTCTGATCTGACAGGCAGTAAAAACACGATGTCACGGCGACGAGAGTTCAAAGGGAGATTAGACCCACTTTTAATCTCCTGAGTTGTCGGCCCGCCCGCAGGGCTCCCGCTGTGAAGAATACTATTGTTGACCCTGCGGAGACCACTTTCAAAGAGCGAATGATCACCAACTCGGCGACAAAACCCACAGACAGGGTTGCCAACTTTTTTTCCACACAAATATCTAGAATTGCCTCAGAATAATACATGTAGAATTATTTAGATTTTTTAAAATTTGATTAAAAAATTTTTTAATTAAAAATATCTAGGAAATCTGTTGTCTTTTAAAGCAACGTTTAAGTGAAAATTAATATAGGAAATGGTATTGAGAGTAATCTTATCTTATATCTTATCTTATATTCTTCCCGTGCCGTTAAACGTCACATAGGGCTCGCAAAGTAGTTCGCCAATTTTTCCTGTCTTCGGCGAGTCTTTCAACCTCATCAAAGGATTTTATGCCTGTTAATTTGGCCTCTCTTAACAATGTCCTCTTCAGAGTTTCACGCGGTCTGCCTCTTTTTCTTTGGCCTGCTGTTTTCCATTTAATAGCTTGTTTTGAGATTCTCTGATCATTTCTTCTCATCAAGTGACCAGCATATGTCCATCTCCTTTTCCTGATCACCCATGAGACTGGTTGTTGTTCAGTCATCTGTCTTACCTCTGCATTTTTCTTGAATTCATTCCACTTGATGCCGAGTATTTTCCTTAGGCATTTGTTTTCAAAAGAGTCTAATTTCTTTTCTATTTCTTTAGTTGTTTTCCAGCTTTCACAATGCATACATGAGGGTGGATATTACATTTGAATTGAATAGTCTTAACTTGGTTTTTTGCGCTTATAACTTTTGAATTCCATATGTTCTCAAGATTCTTGAAGATTGATGCTGCCTTTGCCATACTGAGAGTAATGCTAGCATGTTAATAATTACCTTGACATTGTCACACACACACACACAGAATGAAGATAATCATCATCCCCTTCAGTACTTGAAAGACCTGCTTGGCAAGATGATGTTGAAGCTCCATCTCTTGCAGAAATTTTGTTTGTGTGATATGCTGCCATTGTTGTTACTATAGTCTTTGAAGATGGATATATAAAAGAAGATGGACACATGTCCGTCATATGATGAGAAAAAAAAACAATTAGAGAATCCCAAAACAAGCTATCATGTGGAACATAACAGGCTGAAGAAAAAGAGGTCGACCACGTGAAACTCTAAAGAGGAGGTTGTTAAGAGAGGCCAATTTAGCGGGCATAACATCCCCTGATGAGGTTGAAAAGCTCGCCGAAAACAGGAAACCTTGGCGAACTGCCATATGAGCCCTGTGTGACGTTTATCGGCACAGGGAGGATGTAAGAAGAATAGTTTTTGAAACTTCAGGAGAAAGCTGATGAGTGCCAAAGTACTGTCTTGATACGATGAATCTGACCATTCAAACAGCATGAAGAAGTTCGTGCCTCATTTTATTGCAGTTTTGCTGCCAGCAATGTTGGCCTTGCACAGATCAAGATGGTCACAGTTTACAACAGCACAAAGACAACTCATAAACGTGTTAACTGAACCCTCAAGGCTAGAAGATTCATTCTATGCACGTATAAAAGTCAAAGGTTCTTGAGTTGTAAAGGGCACTGCACTTCTGTGTCTTCTTAGATTTCCCATACATTTTCAAATCTTGCTATTTTGGTTTAATGCCGTACTTGCAGAATTTACAGTGAGCTTTGGTATCGTCCCCATTAACCATCGTTATCCATTTCTCATACAGTTCATCTTTTAACCATTCTATTTTAAATTGTTGTTTGTAGTTCATGAATTTTTACATTTTCAGAGAGACACGTATAATGAAGAAATAATTCCAATAAATATATATTCACACACTTAAATGCGATTTGCATTGAGAGCAACTGAACTGTTGAATAAAGTTTACAGAGTATTGGACTATTCTAACAAAAATGATTCTGTGGATCTACTTCACTGATTCATTTTCCAAAATACTAACTGAAAAGTTAAGACTAAGACTGGTGTCCGTATAACAGAATGGGCGCCCAACTGAAAGTCTCCTGAAAGTCTGGTGATTTAATCATCAACTGAAAGTCTGGTGATTTAATCATCAACTGAAAGTCTGGTGATTTAATCATCAACTGAAAGTCTGGTGATCATACATCAAAACAAAGCCGCCCTTGCTAGCAGAGATGACACTGCTCCACGAACCCTCTGACCCTCAAACTGGTGGTCATTCTTCCCCCTTAATTATATAATAACATCCATTCCTGACCTGATATTTTGACTGTCATTCCAGAGTTAGGAAATTCCCAGGCGACTCCATTTAGTGACCTAATTAATCTTTAACTTGAACATTTCTGCCGCGCAGCTTAGAAGGAACAGTGGTTCTGGACTGGTTTCAGTGAAGGCGATAAGTGTCTTCTTTGCTTATTTGCCATATGTAGGGCACTCTTATAGCAGATGTTCAAGATTATTTTAAGCCAGTTAACTTCCTGCATTACAATGTGCACACAAAAAAAAAAACTGGACATACATTTCCTGTACTGAGAAAGTGCTGATTTTGGAAGATTTAAAAAAAAACAAACTTTGCTTTTTAAAAAATATTTAAAACATTTATATTTACTTTTTAAAATGCCTAGATTTATAGCTAACATCTAGATGGTTACTTCCATTATCTAGGCAGGACCAAAATTATCTAGATTTAAGGTTCTAAGGACTGCAAACGCGCCACACACAGCCTCTGGCAGTCAAGTCCAGCTCCTGGCCTTCCCGTGGCAGAACTGTTTAAACTGACAGGAGAAGGGGCGAGGGCGAATATCTGGCGCCTGAAAACCAGTTACTTAGGGTAGATGAGTGTCACGTTTGGTAGCTCATCTGCCGCTGTTGGCGAGATCTTCAGCTGCCGTGCGTGGAGCGGTGCTCTTCCCGGCCAATGAAGAAATTTGCAAATGAGGTTGCCGCGCAGCATCACTGCGGAAAAGGTGGTTGAAAGAATAAAGCGAAGCAAACAGTCAAATCACGGCACCTCTGGTCTGGAGGTCTGCCACGTCCTGAATGCAGTCATATCGGGTGAAATGCATGAACCGGCTTGTCCCAGAGGTTAAGTCACTGCTGGCTTGACTTTTCAAATGCCGCGCGTGGAGTGAAGCTCCTCCCGGTTAAGGAAGTAAATGCGGAAATAAAGGTTGCTGTGCGGCACCGATGGGAAAAGGTGGTGGAAAGTGAAGTTTAACCTGGTATGTCCAGTAGTATCGCTACGAGAGCTATACCATGGCACCTCTGCTCTAGAGGCCGCCTACGTCCGAAATACACCTACACTGGTGAAATATGCCTAAACCGGCACACACCAGGGGTGGAACTTGATGGCTAGACATGTCATGCCACCTCCGCTCTAGAGGTCGGTAACGCCTGATAAACACCCATACTGGTGAATTTTGCCTAAACCGGCTCATACCAGGGGTGAATCTTGAAGGCTATGAATGTCACAGTACCTCTGCCCTAGAGGTCGGTCCCGTCCCAAACATGCCCATACTGGGAAATGCCTAAACCGGCTCAACCCAGGGGTAGAAGTCACTAGTGGCGAGGATTCGTCCTCCTGGACAAAAGCTCCATCCTGGTCACAACTAGGAAGGGTAGCGGCCACGACCGCAAAATGCTGAAGTCGGAGACACTGGACCAGGGAAGTCTAGATAGGCAACCACCTCTCACCCGGCGGGGATGTCTGCGTATCCTAATCACGCTGAGGTTTTCCGGTGAGAAAGTCCAACCCTGGACTGGATGGGCAACCACCTCTCACCCGGCGGTGATACACGGGTATCTCAAAACACGTCGAGGTTTTCCGGTGAGAAAGTCCAACTCTGGCCTGGGTGGGCTAACGCCTCTCACCCAGCGGGGATGCACTGATATTCCAAACACGTCGAGGTCTTCCGGTGAGAAAGTCCAACCCTAGACCAAACTGGTGCAATGAAAACCACGGTGTCACGCAATCCCGCTTCCGAGACCCACCAAGAATACAGGCTAAAGCACTGTGATACTCTGAACCCCTTGTGGTCCTTTCGTGGAACTCGTATGGTCTATTTTGGACCACACAGGGGACCACGGGACCTAACGAGGACCACATGCGTGAATTCAGTAGGTTCACAGTGCGGTTTTTGGTGGTAGAAGTGAACGAAGAAGAAGAAGATCTAGATTAAAAAAAAAAAAAACTAAATTGGCAACTCTGTGACCAGACCTTCGAGTCTGAGGTTACAGGATCGGATAGTGGTGTGATTTTTGGTCTTTACAATGCAGAGTTAATGTGAATCTATATTTAGCCTTCATAGACTACTCAAAGACATTTGATTGTGTACGACACTAGATATTTTGGGAAATAATAGGAAAAAATGGGATCTCCAACACATTTGATACAATTAACATCACTGCTGTATCTAGTCCAACAAGCAGCAGTAAGAATAAATGGTGAAACAACACGTCAGGGGTGCATATTGTCACCTTACTTATTTAACTTGTATATTGAAAATATAATGAGGAATGTTAGAGAAGATGCAGACAAAGAATATTACGATGCCATAACAATTGGAGGTTATGAAATACCAGAGATTAGATATGCTGATGACAAAGTATTACTGTCAACAACACAAAAAGGAATGGAAAAACTAATTATGTCAGTCCGTACGAACAGCGAAGAGCAAAACCTCTATCTTAAGACAAAGAAAACTAAAGTGATGACAACTGACAAAACAAACAAGGCAGTTGATATATGTATCAATGAAGAAAAACTGGAAGAAGTGGAGAGTTTTGAATATCTTGGATCACTGCTAACTAATAATGGAGATGCAATGAGGGAAATTAAAAGGAGGACATCTATCGCTCTTCAGAAAGTAAAACAACTAAAGAATCTGTGGAGAGGAACAGACAGAACTACAAAAATAAGATTTTTTAAGGGCATGCATCTTTCCCATCGCAACATAAGCCTGTAATACCTGGACACTTAACAAAACAGCTGAGAAACACATAAATACCTTTGAATGTAAATGTTACAGAAGAGTTCTTCAAATATCATGGGCACAAAAAAGAACAAATATATCCATATTGCAAGAACTTAATATTGAAGAAGGCTGGCTAGTAAAGAGGATTAAAGAAATAAAATTTAAATATTTTGGACACATTAAACGTCATGATAATCTAGAGAAAACCGTCTTGGAAGGGTACATAATGGGAAAAAGAAAGAGAGGAAGACAAAGGCAAAGATGGCTGCAAGACATCGTTGACGATCTGCAAATGGATGCATCAGCAGCAGGCCATCTTGCTCACAACCGAGAGGTCTACAGGAGTGCTGTTGGCCAGGCAAAGTTCCACAAGGGACATGCAAATGAATGAATGAATGAGAATGCAGAAGGAAGCTCTCCCCTCTTTTGAGGGTGACGCTATTACAAGTGATGTACATCTTGTGTGCTTTATTCTGCGCTCAGTTTTCTTAGTGATGCATGATGATAACTGTAGTTTGCTGTAATTTTCTGCAGTTACCCCCAGCTTCGTTCTCTAGAGTGTTTCTACACGATCTGGGAGCCGGGATCTTGTGAGCTTTTCTATGGCATAAGGCAGGGTTTTCTCTGAAGTAACTTCGCTCGTTCAGATGTTAAAGGTGAAATCCAGGCTCCGCCCAAAGCGAGGTATAAAATAATCCACAAATAAGCAACCTGCAGCACCAGCTGCTTCTTCTTCTTCTTGACAACTGTCTTCTTCTTTTCTTCTTTTTCTTCGAACATCCTCAGACGTCATGTTGGAAATCTGGAACTCAGCAATTCACTTCGGTTTGTCGATAACGCCATACAGATTGGTCTAGATCAATGTTCCCTCTTAGGGTTTGAGGTCTGTGTGCAAAATGTTCAGCTCATGTGGAAAAAAAAATATTGTGAGTGCAAATGTGTGTAGTAATTTTATATATATATATATATGTATATATATATATATATATATATATATATATATATATATATAGACACACACAAGAGCAAGGGCATTGAAAAGCCTTTCAGAAACAGCAGAAAAGGCTTCATGCTGGCTGTGGAATATGCGACACAAGCATTGAGAACATAAATGGTTTCGTTTGTCACAACCAAGACCTGTCCTCCGTAGCTAAATCGCTAAAGACGCGCTTCAAAGTGCAGTGTCAACTCATTCCGTGACGAAAAAGCAACAACTCACAAGACCTCTGGAAGTCATGTCCCAGAGGGCCCCCCCCCCAGAGTGTCAAGAGGGCCGAAACACTTGTCTGAAAGGGGGGGGGGTACTTTCTCTGATGATCTGAAGGAGTTGTGTTGTTGTTCCGCTCTCTAGAGTAGAGAGTTTCCTGCAAAGGTCTGTACATTTCATAACAGGATAGACCTGCTGTAGTTTTCAGCAGTGGGAAATTCGTCTGCCCGTTTGTTCTCTGTGTGGCCACTTGCCTCGTTACGATTCTGCTACAGCACTACCGAAACTACGCGATAAAAGACCGACCCGAGAGTCGCATCTCAACAAGAAAGAAACAGTAAAGGAAAAACATGTACCATCAATGTGTTTTTCTTGATTGCACGGAGCAACATGTGGAAACTGGAAAGTGAAAGTAGCAGTTTCTTTTGCGCGGCTCCAAAAAGGGAACAGTGATTCTGGACCGGTATCAGTGAAGGCGATATGCGTCTTCTTTGCTTGTTTCCCATATGTAGGGTACTCTTGTAGCAGATGCTGGGTCGTCATTTTTCCAATGCCACAAGTGCATTGAACGGGTTCAATCTACTGTAGCCTCAGAGGAGTCTGAAGATCTTGACCTGTGCTTCTCTGTCCAGCTGATGATAGGGATAATTTCCTTAGATAGGCCTGAGTGTTCTCTTTCCCGCTTGATTTAATGAGTGTTTTTACTTCGTCTAATGACAGGCCCGTGTCTAGTTTGTGGGAGCTCTCCGCACTTTCTTCTGTGTCAATCAACCTGTTTGTTCTCTTTGATGTCGCAGTGGGAGGGTATTCACTGTACGGCCACTCGTTTATGGAGGTGGGACGTATTATAGAGAGTCACTCGCTGCTCTCGAATTCACTGACTTCTTTAATTCTTTCAGATGTCAGTCTGACTTCACTGTGTCTATCCCTCTTTGTACATATGATGGCTCTTTTCGTCTTGTGAGACAGTACTGAAGCTTTGGAAGGTAGACAACTGTAGATTCTTGAATTTTGTTATTATTATTTTTTTTTTTTTTACATATCTGTCATGGGTGACACTTAACAGCAAGTATTAGCAGACAAAATTACTCCACATCAGAACCATGTCTGTACTCCAACATCCAGTTTTTTTCCCCCTCTCTTTTTCCACTCTTGTGTCTTGTATCCGTAGAAAACAAACGGTGAAAAGCCTCAAATGTCCCTTATTTTATACCAAGGTCGATAGTGACAGCAACCAAACGGAGAAGTATCCTATCACACAGTCCAACAAATCCTTCGAGGTATCACAAGGAAATATGCCAGAACAAGTGGACAAGAAGGAATACTGGATGCGCCTTGTAAAAGCTCACGAGCGAACGTGTCCCACATGAAGAACCATGCAAACTAAAACAGACAAAAACCAAAGTTTCATTTTCAGGCTACCAGTAAACAATCTAAGCTTAAACAAATTATGGGAAAAAAAAAACCAAACAAACCACACGCTAATTCGCAGACACTATTATAACGAGGAGGAAACATTTCAATATTTCCTATTTAAATGCCCCAAACTAAATAAGCTATCAATAAAACTGCTTCCAATGTACTCTACAATTCACAACTGCCTATATTCCACGGCTGGATAACTACAAATAACAGCCAATTTCTTCACTATGGCATCATCTGCTAAGAGCTTCTAGCTCGCTGTAACCGAGGTATCTACCACTATCATGAGAAGGTTTGTTCTAAGGATACAAATAAGAATTATAAATCAACATAGAACTGGTGTCATCAGTAGCTGTACACTACTAAGCGATACACTGACTGGAGCATCTATAGACGAGATAACAACGAACCATGCCAGTGTTCTCACTATAATTCAGCAAATGAAGTTCTCAAGTTAAATCTATGATGATGATGATGATGACGACGAATCTCTTCACTGACACATCGTGAGATGAAAATGGGCTGTGACAGGTTTCTATCATTTTCAAATAATGTTTAATCTAGGTGCCCGGATGTAGTGTCTTAATGCCTGATTCTGTGAGTGGGCAACGGGGTATAGTAATGATTCACTGACCCACATAGCAAGGTCAACCATAGTCAGCAAGTGAAATGATGCTTCTTTACTTCTTTCTGCATGCTCTCATGGCGCATAACACTGCAAGGCTGCCAGCATTGTATACAAGCGAAATTTTACTAATTCCATGTTAGTTCCAGCGATTAAGTATTATGTTAAGAACTAATACCACTGGTCAGTGTTTTAATTAAAAAACTGATGGTCGCACACGTAAACACTAAAACCACAGATGGCATACGTAAACATTAAAACGACAGGTCACTTACGTGAACATTAAAATGACAGGTCGCTTACGTGAACATTAAAATGACAGGTCACTTACGTGAACATTAAAACGACAGGTCGCTTATGTGAACAGTAAAGCGACAATGCATCGTTATACGTAAACTTCAGAACAACAGGTTAAGTATGTGAATATGAGACGGCAATACTTGTATATGTGGAAACGTCAGAACAACAGTTTACGTACGTAAACACTGAAACAACGGTATGTGAACATAAACAGGCCAAGCTATTGTTTAGTGCCGACTAAAATTCTTTGTATCTCTGGCACTGTTTGAAAAAACATGAAAGGTGTTTGTGGACTGATATTTCGTTCTCATGCCATTAGCTCGGGTTTAGATCTGTGCGTGTGCCTGCCTCTTGCGTGTGTACGTGAACTTCAGGCACGTGAAGTTTGTCCCGGATATAAAGGACAGATCAAACGAGCCTCTCATTTCACGCTCGGTCATCCACCCCTCTCCCCTTTTTTTGTTTCCCCACCCACGTCTGTTGCTGGTATGTACGCCGTTCATCACCATCATCATGTGCCGTGCCGACTGGCGTTGGCTATTATGCTTCTCCAGAGTACCCGATCCTTCATGCAGGCCATCAGTTCAGTTGGTGATCTCCTCTCACACCATCCCGTCAGACTGTCCAGTATCATTTCTCTTGGTCTTCCTCTTGATCTTCTTCCTTCTATTTTTCCTGTTGTTATAATATTTTCAATGCCCCCTCTTCTCATTGCATGTCCTATGAAAGTACATTGTCTCTCTCTTATCTTTTTGACAAGGTTTTTTGTCTCTCCAGCTCTTCTCATACATTCTTCATTAGTTATTTTTGCTGTCCAGGGGATTCACAACATTCTTCTAATAAACCACATTTCTGCTGTTTCCAATGATTTTTGTGCAGACTTGCCTATTGTCCATGATTCACTTCCATATAACAAGATAGTGTACGCCGTTATGATTTAGTTTTCTGCTGTCTTTTTCTCCTGGAATTCCTGCGCACTGCTTCTTCTTCTTCTACTTCCTCCATCTCTCTGGGACTGTGACCTTGATGTTCCTTGCAGCCGACGCAATGGCGGCGTTGAGGCACAACATCGTGTCGGACTGGCAGTGGGTCACGACGGCTGTTTCTGCCAGCTTCTGAATGGAGGTTAAAATAGCAGGGGGTGGGGGTGGGAGTGGGGAGAGTGTGCAGTACTTCTTTAGAAGATTTCATTGCTGTGGGGGACTATGGCGATCCATTGTCCCCCTCCCCACTCCCTCCAGTTAGCCAGGCTTGGCCTGTTATTAGGAGTACAGAAAGAGAGTGGTGGGGGCAGGGTCTTGATCCGCTGTGGTTCGCCAGCTCTGACACTAGCGTGTCAAACTATGGGTTACTGACTGCCAAAAACTTCGGACAGCGTTCTTCCCCTTCCTGCCTTCCCCCTCTCCCCCCAGTGTCGTATCTAATACAACAAATTATAGAATAACACTATCTAATACATGTCACAACAAATTATAGAATAACATTATCTAATACATGTTACAAATTATAGAATAACACTATCTAATATATGTTGCAACAAATTATAGAATAACACTATCTAATAAATATTGCAACAAATTATAGAGCAACACTAAAAACATTGTATCTAATACATGTTACTACATATTATAGAATACCACTATCTAATACATGTTACAACAAATTATAGAATAACACTAACAGCTTTTTAGAAAGGAAAAACAGAAAGGATGACAACTAATGTCAGTGTCATATCTGACACAAACGACGAGTGAAATGGTTGGCGTTGTTGATGTATGTGTGTGTGTGTGTGAGAGAGAGACAGACAGACAGACAGACAGAGAAGAAATATGTGATGTAAAGTCGATCAAGAATACTAAGAGACCCTATAAAATTATGTAAAATCATTCAACAACTATAACATAAGAATCACATAAGAATGATGTGACATGATCTTGTGTGCTTTGAAAGAAAAGTGGGGGCACACTCGTTACAAGTATTCAAGAAGTATCTTCTAACTACTCTTCATTTGTCCCTGGGCTGAATTATCTCCCGAACAACTGTCATACCCAGGCTTTTGACCGGGTATCTTACTACTACGGCGTGACTGTATGGCCAGATCATTTATCTATATATTTATGTATCTCCAGATCATTTATCTATATATTTATGTATCTCCAGATCATTTATCTATATATTTATGTATCTCCAGATCATTTATCTATACATTTATGTATCTCCAGATCATTTATCTATACATTTATGTATCTCCAGATCATTTATCTATACATTTATGTATCTCCAGATCATTTATCTATACATTTATGTATCTCCAGATCATTTATCTATACATTTATGTATCTCCAGATCATTTATCTATACATTTATGTATCTCCAGATCATTTATCTATACATTTATGTATCTCCAGATCATTTATCTATACATTTATGTATCTCCAGATCATTTATCTATACACTTATCATCAATGCATAAACTTCTTGAAACTTTAGTCTGTTGCTCTTTCCCCATCCTTATTTTAAAAATAAAAACTATTGTACAGTAGTACATTACAGTAGTACAGTAGTAAAGTACAGTGCATATTTGTACAGAGCGCTGATATAACCTTAGGATGAAGGTTCAAAATAGACTCCGGCTTCATTGCATTCAGGGCAGCCCCATATATATATATATATATATATATATATATATATGCTCCGGCGCATGCCGCAGCATCCATCCAAGAGTATGTTTGCTAATAGTTCCCAACAAATGTTGGCTGTTTACGATGTGTTTTCTGCCCCCACAGTTCAGATTTCCAACCAGCACCCTTAATCAGTCACCCATCTGTAGAAATGGGTACCCGACTTCTTCTGGAGTTGGGGAAGGAAAGGCGGCCAGGCGTGATACTGACCATATCACCCTCTTAGCGTGCTGACAGGTCAAGGAAAATATGGGCACTAACACCATATCTTCCTATGTGCCTCTAAGACATGAAAGGATTACCTTTACCCTTACCTTTTTATCCTTAATTTGTCCTAGCTCCCAGAAATCGCTTCACGGTTACGCTGTTCTTTCGTCCGCGATCTTCATTTTCCCGCGGCCTTTCCAATACGGCTTTATCAATGTTAACTCTTGTCCGTTCACAGCCAGCCATTTATTTTAGCTTCATGATAATTTTAACCAAAAATGCCCTTCTGTCTTATCTTTTGATTGATCTTTCTTGTCTTCTCACAGTTCTTCTTCTTCTTCTTGACAGCTATCTTCTTCTTCTACTTGACAACTGTCTGCTTCTTCTTCTTCTCATCTTGACAGCTATCGTCTTCTTCTTCTTCACCATCATCGTGACAGCTATCTTCTTCTTCTTCTCCTTGAAAACTATCTGCTTCTTCGTCTTTTTCATATTGATATCTATCTTCTTCTTCTACTTGACAACTGTCTGCTCCTTCTTCTTCATCTTGACAGCTATCTTCTTCTTCTTCATCTTGATATTCTTCCTCTTCTTGACAAATATCGTCTTCTTCTTCTTCTTGACAACTATTCTTCTTCTTCTTCTTCTTTTTCTTCTTCTTCGTTTCTGTAGCTTTCATCTAAGACATTCTAAACGCCGGTCAGGATCTGATCACAACATAAGATGTGAAAGCCTACATAACGATACGATACTTCTGGCTGGGTATCAAATTCGCCAATGATTTATTCATGCCAATAGCGTGCTCTCCGTTTCCAAGAGAATCGGGTATGCCCAGTGGCGTGATTAAATATTGCCTCCCCTCCGGTGAAGTTCGTCCTCAGTCAGATAATGCTGCGAGAGTTCTTCTCCGACTCTTATTGAAATATTCCTTGTTAAAACTCCACAGCTGATAAATAATTGTTATCTGATTGTTGACGTGTTATTATAATCTGTGTAAATGAAAGCTGTGGAACAAATCTTCATCTTGACAACGGTCTTTTTCTTGACAACAATCTTCTTCTTCTTCTTGACAACTATCTTCTTCTTCTTGACAACTATCTTCTTCTTCTTGACAACTATCTTCTTCTTCTGCTTCTTGACAGCTATCTTCTTCTTCTTCTTGACAACTATCTTCTTCTTCTTCTTCCTGAAACTGCGAGCTGATATTCTTTGCAGCTAACTTGGTAAAAAAAAACAAACAAAAAAAGATGTTGAGGCACAGAATCGTGTCGGCTCTGGAATGGTCACGACAACTAATTTTTCTCCAGTCCCTGATCTGCATTTAAAAACCAGAGGTCATGCAGTGCGCCTTTAGCAGACTCCACCACCATGGAGACTGACTACCCCTTCTCTGTTAGCCACCCTAGGCCTGTTACTGAGGGGGGGGGGGGGGCTATCAACGGCGAGGTGGGACAGGGTCTTGATCAGCTATGGTTCCTCAACCCTGACGCCGACATGTCAACACTGGGTGGTTAATTGCCAAGTCTGATAAGGATGTCGTGTACACAAAAAGTGAAAATTCTTACAATGGTCATAGAAGTATATTTAAAGAAATTGCGTGGCATGTCCGCAAGGGACATGCAAACGACTGATTGACTAGTCATGGAAGTATAGAAGTACTTACAGATGAATGTATAGGACAAAAATAACTGATTCAAAGTTTGTTAACAGATTACAGACAAGACCAGCAACAAAAAAAGTCAGGATAAATGATGAATTTTGTCTGGTCATTGACTTCTGAAATAATCTGCTTTTTTTCCTAGGGTGAGAGGTCCTAATCTTTGTTGTCTTCCTTCCACCTGGACACCACAGTCAGTCAGTCATTTGCATGTCCCTTGCAGAACTTTGCCTCCCTAACAGCTCTCCTGTAGGCCTCTCGGTTGTACACCATAGAGGAACAGAATTAAGGGTAGGCCAAAGGACACATGAAGAACAACAGAGAGGATGTTGAACAATAGAGGGTTTACCTGGGCAAGAGTGGAAAAAAAGGCAAAGGGCAGGCGTTTGTGGAAAATCCTTTCGAAAGCCCCATGTGCCTTATTAATGGAAAATGAGTACATTTCGTAAAGTTTCCTATGCTCGATTCATTGCTTACGAATTGTCGTTGTTGTTAGTTCTGAGCTAAAGGCAGTTTATCAGTTCTCGGCGGTAATATTTTGTCCTCTACACACAACAGACTGTAGCAACTATGGTTGCCCAGGATGGTTGGTCAAATGTTGTCTGTAGGAAGATGTTAACATTTTCTTTGCTGTTAGCTCGAAGACGATCTATGTATATTCCAGTCAGCCTTTGTCTTTTGTTCAATTCTGCTACAAAGAGAGAGTTGTAGATTTGGATTTTTCTCTATATTTTTATTGTATGTAATATAATCTCTTTTGTTCTTAATTTTTTTCGGACAAAATTTTATACTTGTATTTGCTCTATATAACAGAAGCACACAGGTAGCAAGTTTGATAACGCGTTTTTTTTTTTTTTGAGTACAGTTTATTGATGCATAGCACTAAGAAACCCCCAACAATGTCCTTCAAACAACAGAAGGTATACAGTAAACAAACTCAACATTTTTTGAGAGACTCTAAGTTACAGTACAATTAACACTAATATATATATATATATATATATATATATATATATATAACGCAGCAAATACTGTGTAACATACAATGCTGCAGAATATATGGAAATCAAATAAACTAAGCATAAATATAAAAATCAGGATATTTAAGAGTAATGTTCTAAGTGTACTACTCTATGGAAGTGAATGCTGGAAAATCACCAAAACCATAGAAAACAAGTTGAATTCTTTCCAGACTAAATGTTTACGAAGAATTAGAAAAATATTTTGGCCAAACACCATAAGAAATAACATCTTATTAGCAGAAATGCAGATGAAACCACTGACAACAATTATTGAGGAAAGACGATGGCGATGGTTGGGACATGTGCTCCGAATGACTGACAACTCACTACCAAAAATAGCACTAAGATAGGACACCACAGGGGAGCAGAAGTAAGGGTAGACCAAAAGAGACATAGAGAAGAACAACAGAAAGGATGTTGAGCAATAGAGGGCTCACCTGGGCAAGAGCAGAAAAAAAGGCGAAGGACAGGCATTTGTGGAAAACCCTTGCGGAAGCCCCATGTGCCCTGGGCATTTAAGGTTCAGAGAGAGAGAGAGAGAGACAGAGAGATACTGTAGCGATCTGAGCAAGCGAAATAAAAATCTATCACCGGCATTTTGTGACAGAGAGAGAAATATCCGTGAATGATCTTCAGAATATGACCTTTTCCCTTCATCATTGCTCCAAACTAAAGATTTGATTTAATATGTAGCAGAACTGCCCAGTCCTTCTGGCCACCTGAGAAATACATGGGAGGCCTTTATTTTCTGCCCTAATTATTGAACCAGATCACTTTCTTTTTCAAATTCGTCACTTTTAAAATACACTAATGTGCTAAAAGACACACACACATACAAACACAATGGATATGTTTATTTCTTTCTCTCTCTCTCTCGTCCTTTTAATGCCCAAGACACATGTGGCTGATTGTAACAAGAGAATTCCACTTTTGTCGGACATTTCCTATCTACTTGGCTGTCTTCCATGTCATTCCCTTGTTTACCTGTAAGGCGAATGAAGGTGTCGAGTGACTATGAGCGACTGGCGGTAAGTGTGACGTCAGAAGAAGAGAGATGCACAGCAGCCGCTAGCAATGTATGTTAGTTGTACAGGCTGTTGCTAATCGTGAGTGTTGGGCTAAACAAAAACTCATAGGCCTGCATCAGACACATTAAATAAATTGACAGTGACTGAACAACAACCAGTCTCACGGGTGATCAGGAAAAGGAGATGGACATATGTTGGCCACTTGATGAGAAGAAATGAGCAGAGAATCCCAAAACAAGCTATCAAGTGGAACACAACAGGCCGAAGAAAAAGGGGCAGACCGCGTGAAACTCTGAAGAGAACATTATTAAGAGAGGCCAAGTTAACAGGCATAAAATCCTTTGTTGAGGTTGAAAGACTCGCCGAAGACAGGAAAAATTGGCGAACTACTTTGCGAGCCCTATGTGACGTCTAACGGCACGGGAAGGATATAAGATATAAGATAAGATTTGCTCTATATAACAGAAGCACACAGGTAGCAAGTTTGATAACGCATTTTTTTTGGAGTACAGTTTATTGATGCATAGCACTAAGAAACCCCCAACAATGTCCTTCAAACAACAGAAGGTATACAGTAAACAAACTCAACATTTTTTGAGAGACTCTAAGTTACAGTACAATTAACACTAATATATATATATATAATATATATATATATATATATATATATATATATATATATAAAACGCAGCAAATACTGTGTAACATACAATGCTGCAGAATATATGGAAATCAAATAAACTAAGCATAAATATAAAAATCAGGATATTTAAGAGTAATGTTCTAAGTGTACTACTCTATGGAAGTGAATGCTGGAAAATCACCAAAACCATAGAAAACAAGTTGAATTCTTTCCAGACTAAATGTTTACGAAGAATTAGAAAAATATTTTGGCCAAACACCATAAGAAATAACATCTTATTAGCAGAAATGCAGATGAAACCACTGACAACAATTATTGAGGAAAGACGATGGCGATGGTTGGGACATGTGCTCCGAATGACTGACAACTCACTACCAAAAATAGCACTAAGATAGGACACCACAGGGGAGCAGAAGTAAGGGTAGACCAAAAGAGACATAGAGAAGAACAACAGAAAGGATGTTGAGCAATAGAGGGCTCACCTGGGCAAGAGCAGAAAAAAAGGCGAAGGACAGGCATTTGTGGAAAACCCTTGCGGAAGCCCCATGTGCCCTGGGCATTTAAGGTTCAGAGAGAGAGAGAGAGAGACAGAGAGATACTGTAGCGATCTGAGCAAGCGAAATAAAAATCTATCACCGGCATTTTGTGACAGAGAGAGAAATATCCGTGAATGATCTTCAGAATATGACCTTTTCCCTTCATCATTGCTCCAAACTAAAGATTTGATTTAATATGTAGCAGAACTGCCCAGTCCTTCTGGCCACCTGAGAAATACATGGGAGGCCTTTATTTTCTGCCCTAATTATTGAACCAGATCACTTTCTTTTTCAAATTCGTCACTTTTAAAATACACTAATGTGCTAAAAGACATACAAACACAATGGATATGTTTATTTCTTTCTCTCTCTCTCTCTCTCTCGTCCTTTTAATGCCCAAGACACATGTGGCTGATTGTAACAAGAGAATTCCACTTTTGTCGGACATTTCCTATCTACTTGGCTGTCTTCCATGTCATTCCCTTGTTTACCTGTAAGGCGAATGAAGGTGTCGAGTGACTATGAGCGACTGGCGGTAAGTGTGACGTCAGAAGAAGAGAGACGCACAGCAGCCGCTAGCAATGTATGTTAGTTGTACAGGCCGTTGCTAATCGTGAGTGTTGGGCTAAAAAAAACTCATAGGCCTGCATCAGACACATTAAATAAATTGACAGTGACTGATGAGGGAATAAATTGATCTGACACTGATATGTAGAATCTAGTTTTCTGTGACAGCTACATGTGTGTGCCCTGTTGAGAACCTCCCTACATGTGTGTGCCCTGTTGAGAACCTCCCTACATGTGTGTGCCCTGTTGAGAACCTCCCTACATGTGTGTGCCCTGTTGAGAACCACCCTACATGTGTGCGCCCTGTTGAGAACCTCCCTACATGTCTGCGCCCTGTTGAGAACCTCCCTACAGGTGTGTGCCCTGTTGAGAACCTACCTACATGTGTGCGCCCTGTTGAGAACCTCCCTACACGTGTGCGCCCTGTTGAGAACCTCCCTACACGTGTGTGCCCTGTTGAGAACCTCCCTACACGTGTGTGCCCTGTTGAGAACCTCCCTACACGTGTGCGCCCTGTTGAGAACCTCCCTACACGTGTGCGCCCTGTTGAGAACCTCCCTACATGTGTGTGCCCCGTTGGGAACCTCCCTACACACCTACACTTTCTCTGCTCTACGTCTCCATGACTCTGTGGATCGTTCCACCCCGTGAAGTCTACATCAAAACTGTTCGTGGTAAGAATTCATCTGCCACTATTCTCGATTTGATGACTTTATATATTGGACAAATATCATCATATTCTTCATGCCCTTCATTATATCCTTCTCTAAGCTTCACAACCAGATATCTCTCTCTCTCTCTCTCTCTCTCTCTCTCTCTCTCTCTCCCTCTCTCTTTCTCTCTTATCTATCAGTCTGTCTATTACCAGCCATGATGATAAACTTACTTTGAGATTACTTTTTGTTTATATTTTGTTTTCTTCTAAAACCTCAGAGTGCGTCTGCAAGAAAAGGAAACCATCGTATCGGATTTTAAGAAAGTTTGGTTACGACTATGGTAAGATATTTGGTTACGACTATGGTAAGATATTTGGTTACGACTATGGTAAGATATTTGGTTACGACTATGGTAAGATATTTGGTTACGACTATGGTAAGATATTTGGTTACGACTATGGTAAGATATTTGGTTATGACTATGGTAAGATATTTGGTTACGACTATGGTAAGATATTTCATAACCACCTTCTCTTTATGTCTCTCTTTCCTCCCCATCCTCCCCCATTCCCCCCTCACTCTCTCTACCCTTCCCTCTCCTTCTCCCCCTCTCCCCGCCCATCTATCTATCTATCTATCTATCTATCTATCTATCTATCTATCTATCTATCTATCTATCTATCTATCTATCTATCTATCCATCCATCCATCCATCCATCCATCCATCCATCTATCTATCTATCTATCTATCTATCTATCTATCTATCTATCTATCTATCTATCTATCTATCTATCTATCTATCTATTCCCCTTTTTTTGCTAAGCATATCTTCTAGTTCAGTGTGCCTCTTATGCTAGCAAGTAATTTTTGTAAAAAAAGTTTTTGACTAGACCGTATCAGCTTTCTTTTTTATTCTTTTCTTTCTTTTTTGTTCTTTTCTTTCTTTCTTTCTTTCTTTCTTTCATAATGTGTGTCCTTACATTCCGCGACTAACTTTCCCACATTAAGAGAGCTAGGTTCTATTCAGAAACCTTTAGTTAAAAAAAAAGCTTTAATATTTCTATCACAACTTGTAACATTTTTTGAGAGATTAACATCTATCACTTGTAACTTTTTTTGAGAGATTAACATCTATCACAACTTGTACCAGTTTTCTTTTTTTTTTTTTAGATATTAACATTCCTATCACAGCTTGTAACATTTTTTGTTAAATATTGTCGTTTCTATCACAGCTTGTAACATTTTTTGTTAAATATTATCGTTTCTATCACAGCTTGTAACATTTTTTGTTAAATATTATCGTTTCTATCACAGCTTGTAACATTTTTTGTTAAATATTATCGTTTCTTTCACAGCTTGTAACATTTTTTTTTAAATATTATCGTTTCTATCACAGCTTGTAACATTTTTTGTTAAATATTATCGTTTCTATCACAGCTTGCAACATTTTTGGTTAAATACTATCGTTTCTATCACAGCTTGCAACATTTTTTGTTAAATATTATCGTTTCTATCACATCTTGTAACATTTTTTGTTAAATATTATCTTTTCTATCACAGTTTGTAATATTTTTTTTCAGCTATTCGAGCTCTTGTTTTGAAGAAGAAACACAGCAGTGACCAGGAGATTATCTACAAAGTCAAGGTAACACAGATACTTTTCTCCGGCAAAGTCGAGTTCCCCGTGAACACTGAAGTCATTCTCTGGGTCAACTCCACCTGCCCCTGTCCGAAACTCCGGAAAGGTCGAGAAAGTCTCATTCTTGGACACGAAGACAGCCTAGGGAATAAACTGATGGTCACGCAGTTGTCTACAGCGGTAGCATGGAGAGATTCATGGGCTGCAAGAGTTAAGGCAAGTAACCTGGGTACATGGTGATTGTTAACTCTTTTCGCTCCTTAATTAATTTCCAAGCTCTACTAGAGTAGTAGAATAGCAGGGCATCCTGCTTGCAATCGAGAGGCCCACAGAAGAGGCATTATTAAGTTCCGCAAGGGACATGGAAATGACTAGAATAAATTTTGATGAGCAATTTTGTTAGAAAGAAGCTAGAAGGAATTACTCTTCTAGATGGATAAGGTAGGGGATGAAGCGTTAGAAACTTCATTATGCTGGGCCATCAGCGTATGAGGTAGGGTGGCCAGATCCTTTCCTCGCTGCCTTTCCTTCCCAGACTTTCTCTCGTACCCATTTTACGAGGCTGGGTCGACCTTGGGGCCGTATTGGTAGGAAAAAAAAATCCCGCTGACCTGGGGATTCGAACCCTCGACCATTCGGTTGCTAGACGAGTGCTCTAACCGCTACGCTACTCGGTCCATCTATCTATCTATCTATCTATCTATCTATCTATCTATCTATCTATCTATCTATCTGTCTGTCTGTCTGTCTGTCTATCTGTCTGTCTATCTATCTATCTATCTGTCTGTCTATCTATCTATCTATCTATCTATCTATCTATCTATCTATCTATCTATCTATCTATCTATCTGTCTGTCTGTCTGTCTGTCTGTCTATCTATCTATCTATCTATCTATCTATCTATCTATCTATCTATCTGTCTATCTATCTATCTGTCTATCTGTCTATCTGTCTATCTGTCTATCTATCTATCTGTCTATCTATCTATCTATCTATCTATCTATCTATCTATCTATCTATCTATCTATCTGTCTATCTGTCTATCTGTCTATCTATCTATCTGTCTGTCTGTCTGTCTGTCTGTCTGTCTGTCTGTCTGTCTGTCTGTCTGTCTGTCTATCTGTCTATCTGTCTATCTATCTATCTATCTATCTATCTATCTATCATATCTTCTAGTTCAGTGTGCCTCTTATGCTAGCAAGTAATTTTTGTAAAAAAAGTTTTTGACTGGACCGTATCAGCTTTCTTTTTTTCTTTCTTTTTTATTCTTTCTTTCTTTCTTTCTTTCATAATGTGTGTCCTTACGTTCCGTGACAAACTTTCCCACATTAAGAGAGCCAGGTTCTATTCAGAAACCTTTAGTTAAAAAAAAAAGCTTTAATATTTCTATCACAATTTGTAACATTTTTTGAGAGATTAACATCTATCACTTGTAACATTTTTTGAGAGATTAACATCTATCACAACTTGTACCAGTTTTTTTTATTATAGATATTAACATTCCTATCACAGCTTGTAACATTTTTTGTTAAATATTGTCGTTTCTATCACAGCTTGTAACATTTTTTGTTAAATATTATCGTTTCTATCACAGCTTGTAACATTTTTTGTTAAATATTATCGTTTCTATCACAGCTTGTAACATTTTTTTGTTAAATATTATCGTTTCTTTCACAGCTTGTAACATTTTTTTTTAAATATTATCGTTTCTATCACAGCTTGTAACATTTTTTGTTAAATATTATCGTTTCTATCACAGCTTGCAACATTTTTGGTTAAATACTATCGTTTCTATCACAGCTTGCAACATTTTTTGTTAAATATTATCGTTTCTATCACATCTTGTAACATTTTTTGTTAAATATTATCTTTTCTATCACAGTTTGTAATATTTTTTTTCAGCTATTCGAGCTCTTGTTTTGAAGAAGAAACACAGCAGTGACCAGGAGATTATCTACAAAGTCAAGGTAACACAGATACTTTTCTCCGGCAAAGTCGAGTTCCCCGTGAACGCTGAAGTCATTCTCTGGGTCAACTCAACCTGCCCCTGTCCGAAACTCCGGAAAGGTCGAGAAAGTCTCATTCTTGGACACGAAGACAGCCTAGGGAATAAACTGATGGTCACGCAGTTGTCTACAGCGGTAGCATGGAGAGATTCATGGGCTGCAAGAGTTAAGGCAAGTAACCTGGGTACATGGTGATTGTTAACTCTTTTCGCTCCTTAATTAATTTCCAAGCTCTACTAGAGTAGTAGAATAGCAGGGCATCCTGCTTGCAATCGAGAGGCCCACAGAAGAGCTGTTAGGGAGGCATTATTAAGTTCCGCAAGGGACATGGAAATGACTAGAATAAATTTTGATGAGCAATTTTGTTAGAAAGAAGCTAGAAGGAATTACTCTTCTAGATGGATAAGGTAGGGGATGAAGCGTTAGAAACTTCATTATGCTGGGCCATCAGCGTATGAGGTAGGGTGGCCAGATCCTTTCCTCGCTGCCTTTCCTTCCCAGACTTTCTCTCGTACCCATTTTACGAGGCTGGGTCGACCTTGGGGCCGTATTGGTAGGAAAAAAAAATCCCGCTGACCTGGGGATTCGAACCCTCGACCATTCGGTTGCTAGACGAGTGCTCTAACCGCTACGCTACTCGGTCCCTTATTACTCTTCTACTAGAATAAATCTTGATGAGCAATTTTGTTAGAAAGAAAGTAAAAGGAATTACTCTATAATTTAAAAAAAGTATGGGTTGAGTTAGAAATATGGTACTTTTAATTTTATTTACTTAGACCAAATATCTATCTGGGCATTGTTTTGCATGGGCATTTGAGATGCTATGAACTCTGTTAGTGTTGTTTTGGAGAGAGAAACAAAAAATTATACTGTAAAAATTATATTGTAGTTTTGGCGATGGAGGTAAGAATAGCGAGATATTAACTGCCTTTGCTTCTCACAGAAAACGCCAGTGGTTCACTTTCGAATACCTGTGTGGTTGAGGAATTGTTATTTTGGTAACTGAGGTAAAGCACTGCCGGCTTGAGGCTTGGTGGGGCCCCACAGCTGCACTGTCGAATTTAGACATAGTGAGGCCCTAAGCTGCAGTGCCAGATTCTGACTTGGTGGGGCCCTAAGCTGCAGTGCCAGATTCTGACTTGGTGGGGCCCTAAGCTGCAGTGCCAGATTCTGACTTGGTGGTGCCCTAAGCTGCAGTGCCAGATTATGACTTGGTGGTGCCCTAGGCTGCAGTGCCAGATTATGACTTGGTGGTGCCCTAGGCTGCAGTGCCAGATTCTGACCTGGTGGTGCCCTAGGCTGCAGTGCCAGATTCTGACTTGGTGGGGCCCTAAGCTGTAGTGCCAGATTCTGACTTGGTGGTGCTCTAAGCTGCAGTGCCAGATTCTGACTTGGTGGTGCTCTAAGCTTGGATCCTTTCTGCTAAAAAAAATATGAGCCTCTAACCAGTGTCGTGTTCAGTTTATGCTTAAAATCCTGCGTGAGGTAAGAAGGACCGATCTTTGTTTTCAAACGGTGAAGGTCTAGGCAAGCAGGCCTGTCTAACATTTTGCCTTGATCACTCATCTTTCATTCCTAATACATATTATTTTTAGTGCAAGTATACACATTACATTAAAAAAATATATGACTAAGAGTGAAAAACACCATTATTACATTCACCAACATAAGATTATTATCTTCCTCTTCATGTAACTTGTTCCTCCGTTGTCCCTCTCACTGTCCCCCCCTCCCCCCCCCTGAATGCAGTGCGGACTTGCATAAGCGTCTCGCAGTGGCATAATCAGACTTTCCATGATGTCTTGGGTCTACCTGCGGCGAGGTGGTCCCTTTTCTCTTTTTCCGGGCACTATGCCTCCTACTATCAGCCTCTCCAATCTATTGTGTCTCTTGATGTGGCCGAAGTATCTCAACTTTCCAGTTTTGATAATGTGTACCAGCGAGAGGATTCGTAGCAACATCAGCATACGACCTATGCAAGCAACTGGGCATAAAGGGACAAGCAAGAGCAAGGGCATTGAAAAGCCTTTCAGAAATAGCAGAAAAGGCTTCATGCTGGGTGTGGAGTATGCGAAACAAGCATTGAGAACATAAATGGTTTCGTTTGTCATAACCAATACCAGTCCTCCGTAGCTAAATCGGTAAAGACGCGCTTCGAAGTGCAGTGCCAACTCAATCCCGGGACGAAAAAAGCAACAACTCACTAGACCTCTGGGAGTCATGGCCCAGAGGCCCCCCACCAGAGTATCAGGAGTTTAATAGGGCCGAAACACTTGTCTGAAGGGGAAGTACTTTCTCTGATGATCTGAAGGAGTTGTGTTGCTGTTCTGCTCTCTACAGTAGAGAGTTTTTTGCATGCATACCAGCCAGTTTTCTGCGACACCTTATTCTGTCATATCTCCAGTCAATCAATCTGTCCAGGGGAGGTAAAACTGACCAACCGCATGGCTCTTTAATGTTACGACTGTGTATTTAGAACAAAAGTAGGAACAGCTTTATTAATTAAAGAGCACACAGTTGTAACGTTTCAGTTTACACCTTAATCATACAAAATCATACAGGACAAAGAAATAAGAAAAGAAGATAAAACATAAATTCACATGAATGATATACAAGAAATAAGAATGGAAAGCAAATACAAGAAGAAAAAAAGGGAAGCAACATAGCTGGAACTTGCAAGAAGCTGTGTCCTACAGTGTGGGTAGTGGAGTATTGTGAGTGTTTAAATGAGGATTTGTAAGGTGCGATAGGTTCGTAGTAAAAAATGGGGTGGGGAAAGCGAAAAGGAGAGAGAGAGGGATACAAATGTGGTCAAGCCGAGGAAAGGACGGGTGGGATAGATCAATGTGGTTGGAGTTTGTAATACAGTACAGTGAAGGTTCTGGATTATGAGCTGTAGGTGAGGAAAGAGTAGATGAGAAATCAATAGGGAGAGAATATGATTGTGAAGCAAGTGAATATGTTCAGTATAGCTTAATTCTGAGTTCAAACCGTGTAGTTTCAGTGTCCCATATTTATAGCGGTTCTCAAGCGCCAGGCGGTTTCTGTCACTAAAGTGACATTATTTAATGGATGTTATTACAAAATCAGATATGTCTTGCGGTTGGGGCTGTTGAAAAGATTAGAGATTGGCTTAGGAAGCATGCTGGGAGATGTCAAAGATGTTTCCGCATGCTGGGAGATGTCAGAGATGTTTCCGCATGCTGGGAGATGTCAAAGATGTTTCCGCATGCGGTCACCTAATCTGACACCGGTTTACCCACTCAGTCTTGCTTCTTAATATGTCGGCACGTTATGGAAACTGAAGGCCACTCTAAGCTATACCCAGCCGTCACAATGTATGTCTGTCAGTCAGTCAGTTGTATGCCCCTTGCGGAACTTTGCCTCACTAACAGCTCTCCTGTAGGCCTCTTGGTTGTAAGCAAGGTGCCCTGCAGATTACCAAGGCTGTCTTGCAGCCATCTTCGTCTTGGTCTTCCTCTCTTTCTTTTCCCCACTATGCACCCTTCCAAGACAGTCTTCTCTAAATTATCATGACGTTTAATGTGTCCAAAATATTTAAGTTTTCTCTGTATACTAGCCAACTTTCTTCAGTATTAAGTTCTTGTAGTATGGACATATTTGTTATTTTTTGTGTCCATGATATCTGAACTCTTCTGTAGCATTTACATTTAAAGGCATGTATGTGTTTTTCAGCTGTTTTGTTAAGTGTCCAGGTCTCACAAGGCGTATGTTGCGATGGGAAAGATACATGCCCTTAAAAATCTTATTTTTGTAGTTCTGTCTGTTCCTCTCCACAGCTTCTTTAGTTGTTTTACTTTTTGAAAAGCGATAGATGTCCTCCTTTTAATTTCCCTCATTGTATTTCCATTTTTAGTTAGTTATGATCCAAGATATTCAAAACTCTACACCTCTTCCAATTTTTCCTCATTGATACATATTTCAGCTGCCTTATTTCTTTTGTCAGTTGTCATCGATTTAGTTTTCTTCGCATTAAGATAGAGGTTTTGCTCTTCACTATTCTTACCGACTGACATAATTAGTTTTTTCCATTCCTTTTTCTGTTGTAGACATTAATACTGTGTCATCAGCATATTTAATCTCTGGTATTTCATAATTTCTAATTGTTATGGCATCGTAATATTCTTTGTCTACATCTTCTCTAACATTTCTCATTATATTTTCAGTATACAAGTTAAATAAGTTAGGCGACAATATGCATCCCTGATGGACCCCTTGTTTTATGTCAAACCAAGTTGTTGTTCACTGCTGCTTGTTGGTCTAGATACAGACACATTGTATATTCTTCAAATTTGCAATAGCATCAGCTGTAAATAACTCATAGGAATAATTTTGTGGGGATAAAATGATCACTTGTCGTAATACCAATAATAGTAATTTTTTTAAAGGACCTCAGAAAATTTTATATCAAGGGAAGTAAGCAATTATTGATTTAAATTATACATTTTCACCGAGTGTCTCCCGTGAGTGATATTGATTGATTGATCTTTATTTCCAAAGGGTTAAGAATTGGGCACGCAGGCCCGTCTGACGTTCTGTCCTTTATCGTACAATTTTCACTCCGTTCCAGACATTCTACAAATATTCCGCTCATATAACCAACATAACTAACATTGGAAGGCTGAGACACATAAAATTAAAATATAACATTCACATTTCACTCTTATCCATGCACTCAATACAGAAAGTAACTACACACATATATAAATGACATAGATACTAATAACATATATAATATATATAACAATATATGACAATATATACAACAATATATAACATATATATAACAATAAGATATATAAATGAGAAGAATGGGGAGAACAACAATAACAACAGCCACAACACTGGCAACAGCAACAGGCAAGAAGAGAAATAATAAGAGAAATAAGAAGATGTTTCTCCGGAACAATAAGAAGAAGAAGAAATGGCAGAAGAATAAAAAGAAAAAAGAAATAGCAGAACAATAACAAAGAAAAAGAAACAGAAAAACAATAACAAGAAGAAGAAGAAGAATAACAATTAGAGAAAGAAGTGGAAGAAGAAACAGTCAAACAAGCTTTATTTTAAAATGGGGCAGAAGTGAGCATAATTTGAAAAAACAGACAAGCGGGTGGAATGACAGAATCAAGTACAGACAGATAACTTTACTAATAGCCATTTTTGTTTTGTTGTTTCATCAGAGATGGCATAATCAACTCCATCAACAGTCATCCAAGGGAAAACGCAATCAGTCCAGCAGGACACGACAGCGAGGTCAAGGACAGCAAAAGTACCCAGAAAAGAAACAACCTGAAGGACAAGTTAGTAGCCCAAGTCCACAAAGCTTGTCCATCCAACAATCTGACAGATCACCCTTTGACAACCATGTTCATGGGTACACACATGGAGGTAGATACTACACCAAAGGTTCTGTCCACAAATACAGTCTGGCAGCTCATCTGTCAGATTCTCTTTAGCATTTAAGAACACTATTTACAAAAAAATTGGTAAAACCAGATGGCATGTGTTGATTCTGGCTTTGAAAAGACAATCTGGCGACTGTTGTAGTGACTTCAATGTGTGGAATCTAACCGCAATTAAACTGTGAACTGAGAAAGAAAAAAGTTCTCCTGTGAAATATTTAACCATTAGTTCTGTTATGTGTAATGCGTAGGGTGCGGTTTATTACATTATGTTAGTTTTTTTTTATTTCAGATTTATAGCTTTAAAAAATAGCAAATTTTCATAATTACTAAAGAATGAGTTGTTACTTTTTTGTAAGAAGATTTTGTTCATTTTTCTGCACTTTTATATCTGCACTGGTGAACCAATTGAAGAAAACATTACAGAAAGTGTATAAGCAGAAATAATAATAATAATAAGAAGAAGAAGAAAAATATGCGTGTAAGTGGATTTGTATGTGTGTGGATGAAGACCAGAAAGTAAATATCAGGCAACTAGATACTAGATATGACCTAGCTCTGTTGCTGGTCTGAGGTAGTTGCTTCATCACTCTCTGGGCCATGCCTATAAGTGTTCTGCATTCAACATCAGGACATCCTTTAGTGTTTTGGCTGATATGATACCAATATTCTGTTGGTTATAAATGGCTCGTGTTCTAATACACACCTGGGATTTGTTTCCACTTTCTCTGAAGACATGTAATTCACTGAGGTGGGCGTAGTATGTTCTTTTGAGAAAGGGCCTTTCTTTTTTTTTTTTTTTTAACACAGATTCTTCAATTTGCTGCTCGAAAGACTGATATATGTCTTGTTTGTTCAAAATACTGTTTCCTTATTGGGTTAGCTCTTACTGCAAGTTGATCAGCTTTTTCATTGTCAAACACAAGCTTGGAAGGGGCAAAAACTTTGGGGCTCCTGTTAGGATCTGGAGAGGACCACGAGCTTTGCCATGTCGACATCAAGACATGATGTGACCAACAACCTTGAATGCAGAAGAAGAAGAAGAAGTTGCCAAGAACTCTGGAGTGCCCAGGGCAGTATATCCATGTGATGTTTTGGATTTGCTTTTTTGGATATTACGTCCAGCAACTATACGACATAACTCCACATGTTTTAAACACACTAAGTATGTCATCATTTTGTAAACTACATGTGCACTTTTCAAGATAATCTTTTCTAATCTTACTCGGTTACACAAATACACGGGTGACACGTAAGAAAGTTATGCTGCATTTAGTCTTTTGTGTTTTATTGATGTAATATTGAACTGAGTGGAATAATTCACATCATTAACCATTTTTTTTCCCACTTTGAATCTGAAGCACTGATGATGGTGAATTCTCTTTATTTACAGCCTAGATTGCTGCTTTGTTTCCATTCTGATTGTTATGTGAATTATTATTAAAGATAATTTATACACGAAATAATGGCACACCTGAACGAATTATTTTGTCTTGTTTATAAATAGTAACGAAACTTTAATAGTCTGGCCATTAATTTTAAATAGGACTAACAATAATTTATAATTTAACGAAAAAAATCATAAGATAAGCTATAAATTAATGATTAGTAAAGTTTTCATCATCATCATGATCAATATCATTATCGTGATCACCATCATCATCATCATCGTGATAAAGAAACAAAACTCACAGGATTATAAAAGCATTGACCATTGCATTTACCTTTCTCATCGTATAAATTCCTTTTTCTTCTAAGGTAGAGTGAAAGTGCTGATTGGCAGCAGGTGTTATATTTTAACATCGCTGATTTTCTTTTCATAAAGATTCTGTGAACAAACTGTTACTACCAGCACAGATTTGACATAAAGTACCGAAAGCAGAGGGTTTTTGTTTTTGGTTAAAGGAATCATTATGTAATTTATTTATTTATTTATTTTTAGTATGCCATTAAATTCCTGTTATGTTCATATTTCTTGCTAATGCCAATATTCTGATGTAAATAACTGAGAACAGAGGTTAGGGCTGATAAAGTGTGTTCATCTTTGCTGTTGGCATTGTAGGCGTAAAAATACTGAAAAATCACTTATTCCTGTCATAAATTATTGTGGACAGAAATACGCGACTGTTAAAAAAAAAAATCAGACTAATACATAGGCCTGAAATAATGATGAAGATATAAATAGCTGAGAAATTTGCATTTTCTCATGCACTGATTAGAGTTCAAAGAATTGTGAAGCAATTGCTCCTTCTTTTGTTACAGTTAAGTCAGTCAAAGAAAGCTGATAAATATTGCATCAAACTTTGTATGATTGCATATCTTTATAATTATTGCTAATTCGTTTGTATAAGAACTAGATATATATATATAAGAGTGTCAGCATCTGGAGTATGTGTCAATCGTTCTCAGGGAAACTCTATTGCCTCTTGTTCATAACCCATAGCCGTGTTAAGACTCTCGATGAATCAAAGTCCAGTCAGGTGGAATCTGGTTGACTTGGGAAGCTTTGGGTTGCAGGAGGTTCCTCTCATAGCTGGTTCAAGGGTTGGTTGCTGGGATGATAAGTTAGTGATGGTGGATCACAATACGCACAATGAAACATTCATGGTGTCTAGACACTAGCTCACAGTCCATTCTTCTGTAACCTAACGCTTCCTGACACTCGTCAGAGGATTAATCGTGTTATAGATGAGAGCACTTTATCACTTTTTAAAAAAAGAATTTCGCATCATAAGCTGGAAAATCTTTAATTACCGATAACATTTCTTGGGCTCAAAAGCCTATGGATCAGTCAGTCATTTGCATGTCCTTTTGCAGAACTTTGCCTCCCTAACAGCTCTCGTGTAAGCCATTTGGTTGTAAGCAAGATTCTTTATGGCGAGATTCTTCGGCTGCCGCACATGGGGGTGAAACTCCTCCCGGCCAATGAAGAAAGATATGATTAAGGTTGCTGCGCGGCACCGCCGTGAAAAAGGCAATGGAAAGGCTTAAGTGAAGTTTAATCAGTATGGCCAGTAGTCTCGCGGTGAGAGCTACCCATATCACGGCACTTCTGGTCTAGAGGCTGGCCACGTCCTATATACACCCGCACTGGGGCAATATGCCTAAACCGGCTTAACCCAGGGATGAAACTTGATGGCTATCTATGTCACAGCACTTATGCTGTGGAGGCCCACCACATCCTATGTACACCCTAACTGGGATAATATACCTAAACAGGCTTACCTCAGGGGTGAAGCTTACTAGTGGCGAGGATTCCTCCTCGACAAAAGCTACGTTCTGGTCACCACCAAGAAGGGCAGTGGCCACGACCACCAAACGCTAAAGTCGGAGACACTGGACCAGGGTAGCCTAGATTTGGCAACCTTCTCTCATCCGGTGGATTTCATATCCAAACCACGTCGAGGTTCACTTGAGGAAAGTCCAGCTCGAAGCTCTCTGGTGTAACGAAAACCACAGTGTCACGCAATTCCTCTTTAGTGACCCACCAGGAATATAGGCCACAGCCTCCTGATTGCTCTGAGCCTCCATCCTAAATGAGATCTATCTCGAGGATCACAGGAGTAAATTCAGTAGCAGCAGGGGGCGATCTTAGTGATAGAAGGAAAAGGAAAGTAAGCAAGATGCCCTGCTGCTGATGCATCCATTTGCAGATTATCAGCGATGTCTTGCAGCCGTCTTCACCTTGGTCTTCCTTTCTTTCTTTTTCCTATTATGTACACTTCCGAGACGATCTTCTCTAAATTGTCATGACGCTTAGTGTGTCCAAAATATTTAAGTTTTTTCTGTTTAATCCTCTTTACTAGCCAGCCTTTTTCAATATTAAGTTCTTGTAGTATGGATATATTTGTTCTTTTTTGTGTCCACGATATTTGAAGAACTCTTCTGTTGTATTTACATTCAAAGGCATTTATGTGTTTCTCGGCTGTTTTGCTAAATGTCCAGGTCTCACAGGCATATGTTGCGATGGGAAATATGCATGACCTATCGGTCAGTCTCCCCAAAAGTTCCGTACAACCAACGTTTCTGACTTTAAAGAGGTTCTAGTCCTTCCCTATAAACGTGATCAGTAGCTTTTATCCTATACCTTGCTTACCTAGGAAGCTCTGGTCACTTCTAGTAAATTTAAGAAGACAAATATGAATTATAATGCAAGGACCTGTCCTCTGGCACCATATCATAAAATGGTTGTTCTAAAGCAAATATTTTCCCTGATAAGGCAGCACACTAGAGGATAATATGACCAGTATCACGGCTGACCTGTTTTCATTCCTCCTCCTCCTCCTTCTTCTTCTTCTTTCGAGGTTATTGGTCACATGAAATCAAGATCCCTGTCGACATGGCAAAGCCCGCAGTCCTATCCAGATCCTGACAGGAGCCCCAAAGCTTTTTACCCCAAGCTTGTGTCCCCTGGCCATGTCTCACGCTTCAGGTCCGCATGGTTTTGGCACTCTTGAAGGATATGTTCTGGAGTCTGGACTCCACTGCTACATGGACACTCGTCTGTGTGAGACATTTTAAGTCGATGTAGGTGGCTCAGTAGTCTGCAGTGGCCTGTCCTTAGGCGAAAGGGGATGGTTTGCTGATGTCTTTGTAGTTGATGTATTGCTCTTTCCAGAGCTCCATGATAAAACTGGTTCTTGTTTTTACGAGCAATTTGACTACGCCGCCTCCAGGCGAGCTGAACCATGATCACTGTCACGAGAGACAACCATGACCACTGTCGTGAGAGACAACCATGACCACTGTCGTGAGAGACAACCATGACCACTGTCGTGAGAGGCAACCATGACCACTGTCGTGAGAGACAACCATGACCACTGTCGTGAGAGATTAGTGCTCAAAACATCTGGATATTCAGATACCTTTATTATATAAAATTCATGCTTTAAAATCAGACATGTTTTTCTTCTTTTTCTTCTTCGTTCGCTTCTACCACCAAGACCGCCCCGTGATCCTCCTGAATTTGCTCCTGCAGTCCTCGACAGGTCCCGTGGTCCTCTTGTGGTCACCGAAAGGAGCACACGAAATCCACGAGAGAACCACAAGGGGTTTAGAGTATCGCAGGGCTTGAGCCTGTATTCTTGGTGGGTCTCAGAAGCGGGATTGCGTGACACCATGGTTTTCGTTGCACCAGTTTAATCTAGAGTTGGACTTTCTTACCGGAAAACCTCACCGTGATTAGAATACGCATACATCCCCGCCGGGTGAGAGGTGGTTGCCTATCTAGACTACACTGTCCAGTGTCTCCGGCTTCAGCATTTTGTGATCGTGGCCGCTACCCTTCCCAGTTGTGACCAGGACGGAGCTTTTGCCCAGGAGGACGAATCCTTGCCACTAGTGTTGAGCCGGTTTTGGCATATTATCCCAGCATGGGCCTGTTTAGGACGTGAACGACCTCTAGAACGGACGTGCCATGACATGAGTAGCCATCAAGTTTCAGCCCTGGTTCAAGATGGTTTAGGCATATTTCACCATTGTGGGTGTATATCGGACATGACCGGTCTCTAGAGCAGAGGTGCCGTGGTATAAGTATCTCTTGCCGCGAGACCACTGGACATACTAACTAAGCTTCACTTTATCATGTTCACATCGGCGCCGCACGGCAACCCTAATTTCTTTTTCTCATTTTCTTCACTGGCCGGGAGGAGTTTCACTCCACGCGCGGCATCCGAAGAATCTCGCCAACAGTGTAGACATTTTTTAAAATCACACAATAGAAACTCTGACCATGTTAAGTAAAGTTCCGTAATTTATTACAAACCCAGTGAGGCCAAAAAATGTGCTTCTGCATGCCTATTCTGCGATCATGTGGTTAACAAGAAAGAGGTCAAGGACCTGGAAAAAGAAAATAATTAATAATACTGGATATTTTTTTTTAAAGAGGAGGGTGGTGGTGGGGGAGGTGGGAAACAATAAAGAAGTTTCAGAGTGTACATTTTACAAACATAATTAATAAAAGAACAATCCACAAGAATTATGGTACAGAAATAATGTGAACATTAAAACAATAAAGTACTTATTATAATTTAATATCGCTTAATTTTCTCATCATAAAGATTTCTGTGGACAAATTGTTACTGCTGGCACAATTTTGACATGAAAATATCGAAACGAGAGTTTTGTTTGTTTGTTTGTTTTTTTTTGAGTTTTTGGTTAATAGGACAACTGCAGAAAAATATCCACACTACAGGAATTTCATACTGAAGAAGGCTGGTTAGTAAAGAGGATAAAAGAGAGAAAACTTAAATATTTTGGACACATTAAACGTCATGATAATCTAGAGAAGACCGTCTTGGAAGGTCCTTATGTATAATGAGAAAAAGAAAGAAAGGAAGACCAAGGCGAAGATGGCTCCAAGACATCGTTGATAATCTGCAAATGGATGCATCAGCAGCAGGGCATCTTGCTTACAACTGAGAGGCCTACAGGAGAGCTGTTAGGGAGGCAAAGTTCCGCAAGGGACATGCAGATGATTGAGAACCACTGCATAATTTAGATTTTCGTATTTTGTAGTTTTTTACTTTATTCATACCTGGTCTTCTTCTTCTTCTTCGTTCACTTCTACCACCAAAGACCGCACTGTGAACCTACTGAATTCACGCATGTGGTCCTCGTTAGGTCCCGTGGTCCCCTGTGTGGTCCAAAATAGACCACACGAGTTCCACGAAAGGACCACAAGGGGTTCAGAGTATCACAGTGCTTTAGCCTGTATTCTTGGTGGGTCTCGGAAGCGGGATTGCGTGACACCGTGGTTTTCATTGCACCAGTTTGGTCTAGGGTTGGACTGTCTCACCGGAAGACCTCGACGTGTTTGGAATATCAGTGCATCCCCGCTGGGTGAGAGGCGTTAGCCCACCCAGGCCAGAGTTGGACTTTCTCACCGGAAAACCTCGACGTGTTTTGAGATACCCGTGTATCACCGCCGGGTGAGAGGTGGTTGCCCATCCAGTCCAGGGTTGGACTTTCTCACCGGAAAACCTCAGCGTGATTAGGATACGCAGACATCCCCGCCGATTCATACCTGGTGTTCATGGCAATATTTTGATGTAAATAACTGAAAAGAAACATTAGGGCTGGTAATGCGTTCAGTTTTGTTGTTGGCACTCTTATATCTTATATATCTTATATCCTTCCCACTCTTATATCTTATATATCTTATATCCTTCCCACTCTTATATCTTATATATCTTATATCCTTCCCACTCTTATATCTTATATATCTTATATCCTTCCCACTCTTATATCTTATATATCTTATATCCTTCCCACTCTTATATCTTATATATCTTATATCCTTCCCACTCTTATATCTTATATATCTTATATCCTTCCCACTCTTATATCTTATATATCTTATATCCTTCCCATGCCGTTAAACGTCACATAGAGCTCGCAAGATAGTTCGCCAATTTTTTCTTGTTTTCGGCGAGCTTTTCAACCTCATCAAGGGATTTTATGCCTATTAATTTGGCCTCTCTTAACAATGTCCTCTTTAGAGTTTCATGTGGTCAGCGTCTTTTTCTTCGGCCTGTTGTGTTCCACTTGATAGATTGTTTTAGGATTCTTTGATTGTTTCTTCTCATCAAGTGACCTACATATGACCATCTCCTTTTCCTGATCACCCATGAGACAGGTTGTTGTTCAGTCAACTGTCTTATCTCTGCATTGCTCTTGAATTCGTTCCACTTGATGCTGAGAATTTTCCTTAGGCGTTTGTGTCCAAAAGAGTCTAATTTCTTGTCTGTTTCTTTAGTTGTTTTCCAGCTTTCGCATGCATAAATGAGGGTGGATATTACATTTGAATTGAATAGTCTTAACTTGGTTTTTGTGCTTATAACTTTTGAATGCCATACGTTCCAAAGATTCTTGAAAATCGATGCTGCTTTTGCAATTCTAACTTTCTTTCTGGTGTCACAATCCTGGTCTAATCCAATTTTTGTCACATGTTTAGGGCCGAGGAATGTATTCTTTGAGCTCTTCTGAGTTGGCATCCCTAATGCTCGGTTGGTTTCTGTGCAAGTTTCCATTACAAGTTCTTTTTTTTCCATCTAGAGTTGCCTATAGATAGGTCCCATGATAAGGTTGTTGGCCTTACGCCCAACTCCCGTGTCTCTGTTGGCACTGGAAGTGTATAAATACCGAAAACATACATATACACATTTTTTAAAAAGTAAAAAAAAAAATACACGCCAGAAAAGATAACCAAGGTAAGCATTTTGTCTTTCACTAAAGCATTTCTTATTCTCTAGAATGTATAAACTAGGAAAAATGTAGGAACAGCTTTATTACCTAACGACTACAAAGTTGTGACGTTTCGGGGTGAGCCTTAAAAACATACAGGACGAAGAAATAGAGAGAGGAGATAAAGTATAGATTCACATGAATACTATTTTTAAAAATTTTTTAATTAAATAGAGTACATAGCATACTGACACACACCGCCGGACAAGCCACACCTTATAATTTACAGCTAAGTACTCTAAATTTTTTTTTTGGTAATAGTATTCATGTGAATCTATACTCGCCTCTCTCTATTTCTTCGTGCTGTATGCATTTGTATGATTAAGGCTCACGCCGAAACGTCACAACTTTGTGGTCAATAAGTAATAAAGCTGTTCCTACATTTTTTTCCCAGTTTATACACTCTGGTATCACAGCTTTACTGCAGTGCTTCGTGTATAGTTATATATTTATACACTAATTATTGTGTGTTACTTTGTATTCTCTAAATCAGTGAACCAGACTGCTTACTGCAGTAATATAGTCTGAACCTCAGCCAGCCAAGCTTCGTCTCTCTTTCTTTCCTGGTGCTATCAAATTTCTGATCAAACCGTATCCCAGGCTTTACCTGTTCACACTTGAACCAGTTTTGATTTTATGCCTCATTGACCATGAAAGTAATGGTGTGATCAACCACCGTAACTAATACACACGCGTATCAGATGTTGAAGGGCGGAAAAAAAGGTTAAATATTATGTGACATTATTTTCAAAGTGCGGTCAAGATCCGTTCGTATCTTCAAGCTGTGCTTCCCATTAATGTCTGCTGTGGCACAACTGCCTGGCCAGAGAAATCAGTTGTCACTATAGTAATACAGCCGATGTGCCAGGTTCACAGCTACAGTAACTCATTCTTCACGCTACATAAAATTCGTGTGACAAGATGTTCACTATTAACTGCCTAGGGTTTCCAGTTCTAGACAAATGAGCTACAAAACAACAACAACATTTATTTCTGTTAAATAAATCTCACTAAGGGAAAACTTCTCACTCTCAATTCCCCTGGGAACAACTGTGTTAAGAACACACTTATCTTAACATAGTTTTTGTGAGACAGGGAATATAGATCTTTTTGCTTAAAAACTCTAACCTAATTCTGTAATCCAGAAACCTGTAGCAATCAACACTAATTGTAATTGTTATTTTTGTAAAATGTAATGTCAGGTTGGTGGACGGGTGCGGACATGGGGATCGCCGGCGGGGATGAGGAAAGTCTGGTGTGAAACCAATGAATCCAGGACGTGACAAGCTTATGAGTCCTTACAACAATGGCTATCAGATTGATGTAAACAAAACAGACCCAGCAGACTATAGGTGGCAGGGAATGAATATCATCGAGGCACTCATTGGACTCCTCACCCCAAAGTCGGAGTTTCTCTGTGGAACTGTCTCAAAACCGTCTGGCCAGCCAGCGTTGCATGCTGGATCTGACGTGATGGGGCTTAAGTACAGCCACCAGAGGCTGGAAAACAAAGTTTTGGCCAGGCCAGGCGAGCAAGACCACAGTCTGTCCTAGCAAGTAAAGGTGCTGAAGTCGGAAGTACCCAGCCAAAGGCGCATAGCAAAAATCAGGGTACCACTATAGCAGTATTCGTATAACAATGATAGTAAGGGTATTATTATAGCTTTTTCCTTTTAAATTTTCTCATGTTGAGATCCTTCGAGAAGGTCACGTGGGCTGCAAAACCCGTGACAGGAAATTGTAGGGGTAATGCTGAGTCCGTGGAGTTTTAGTCTTGGTTTGAACGTGTTTTGTCGAGCTGTGTGATGTCTTCGTGGAACAGATGAACATTTTAGTTGTACGTATGAATGGACTGGCCACATGGCAGGGATAACCAGCCGGCAGTCGAATTTAATGTTATTTTCATCAGCATTATCATCATCCCATCAATAAATGTTCCAAGTCACCGTTACCCAGGATTTACTTGAGTATCTGTACCAGTTGTCATCAACGTGAGGTTTTGAACGAGCCTGGATGAGAAGTATATCTGGAACAGTGTTTAACTAATCCAGCAGGTGAGTGTGAGAGCTGGAATTATGTGTGTAACTAGTCCAGTAACCTCAACTCTCGAAGAGCAAGATGGAAGTCGACCCTGATATTCACGTGCGTAACGTGAATCAGCACAACTTATGTCGACACGGCCCAGCTAACGAGTGTCATATACACAGCAAAGTATGTGTCACCAAAAGATTACCTTGTTATTTTAAGATGCACCATGGCAAAATCTATTATACCACGCATCATCGCCAATATGCGTACGAAGAAGAAGTCACACTCAGTTTTAAGGGGGAAAAAAACTACCGATAGGATATACCTGAAAATGACACTCAGCAAAGTAGTGAAAAACCTGTATAGAACTTTCTAGTTGATTGAAAAGAACATGATGATGATGAGACGCTGATGACGATGACGGTGGTGGTAATGAGGAAGGCGTGTATGTTTCATATGCTGCAGCTGTGAATGAAAACTAGAAAAAGAGAAACAGTAATAATGTGGCTGAACTGGTCTGACGCTGTCGTTCGTTCATGCCACCATTACTTTGCCCAACGCTGCCATCTTGATAACCAGACCTGACAACAAAAACGCACTTCCAGCCCCGCTTCAGTTAATTATATCCTGGATTAATCGTCTCTTTGGCCACCCCTTCCTCGTTTTCCATGAAGATTCCGTCAGTCATAATAAACAAATAAACAGTGTGATATTCACGGAACTGACAAAAGGGCATGAGATCAACAGGGGAAAAAAAATGTTCCACTTTTTTACTGAAGAAAAGCAACGCCAAGGTAATGAAATGTTTACCACGGCGTAAAACAGGAGACCTGTGTGTATGAAATCAGTAACTGCATCCATCTAAAAGTTATCGACCGTGTTTTATTTGTTCCGTTTAAATATTCATCGTCAACGTCTTCAGGAGTCTTTATTTAGTTATTCTGATCTTATTAGATCTGTCAGAGCATTGTCCACGTTTATGACCATATTTCCCTGGGATATATCATTTCTGTGATGGGCATCAACATCCCGATTCCCCAACATGTATTGGTCTTATTTTCCAGCTCACCTTGGGGGGAGGGGGGGAGTGCAGAATCATGTTCCACATTTAAGGAAGCATTGCAATCTTCTATTCACTCAAAGGAAGCGTCGATGTCTTCTATTCAACATCAGATTATGAAAACTCAAATTACTGTTGGACTTAAAAAAAAAACAAATGATTTGTTTCGTGAAAAAAAAACACATTAGGAAAACGGTAGTTTATTTCTGTGCTTTCGCAAAAAAAAAAAAAACACACACACAGACACACAAATATAATCACAGTTTCTAAAAATGGTTATTTTTTTCTCTTAAATTTCGTTTTTAAAAGATGATGAAAGTAAGAACACTTGGATCATGAAATTTTTTTCGCATTTCAAAGCAAAAAATATACCACATAGTCTGGGTCTGGTCTATCATATATTTGCAAAATAAAATAATTCTAGCACGGAATCAAAACGTCTTGATATGAAAATATTTTATAAATATAATAAACCAAATTCAAACGAATATTTCGTCCACCTCAAAAGAGTTCGTGAGCTAAACAGAAAGGGAGGCGACAAACAGATGCGCCAGTTACTTAGGATGAATGAAAAATATGAGAGAAATGAGCTCATCCAGAGTAACAGGTTAAAACATGGGAAATAAAACACAGAGATTCATTCTCAGACAACGATGAGCAAGAAGTGGCAGAGATTCATTCTCGGACAACGATGAGCAAGAATTGACAGAGATTTATTCTCAGACAACGATGAGCAAGAATTGACAGAGATTTATTCTCAGACAACGATGAGCAAGAATTGACAGAGATTCATTCTCAGACAAGGATGACTAAGAATTGACAGAGATTCATTCTCAGACAATGATGAGCAAGAATTGGCAGAGGTTCATTCTCAGACATTGATGAGCGGAAAGTGATAGAGATTCATTCTCAGACATCGACGAACAGGAAAGTGACAGAGATTCACTCTAAAACATAGATGAGCAGGAAGTGATAGAGATTCATTCTCAAGAAAAACGGTACTGTAAAGCTGTTCAGATCCTGTTTTGTCAATGAGCAGGCTTGGCCTAGAAGAGGAGGCAAAACCCGGGTGTAAATAAGTGACTAATAATTTCTTGCCTTCCTAAACAAAATCCCCAGCACACAGCATATCCTACACTAAACATTCATTGATAATATTTCACCAAAAAACAAAACAAAACAAAACTGACGTACACATATCAACATTACCAGAAGAGCCAAACCTTACCACTCTCTCCATATAACTGCTATTTTTATTCCAATTCAGCTGAGGTACAAAAGTTTCCTTTGTAGTGAGAAAAAAAAAAACCAGGACTTTCGAAAGATTCTCGGTGGACTTTCACAGCATATTTTGTAATTATTTCAGAATATAAACTAGTTCCGGTTTGAATTCACAATTTCTGAATATACTTTCCCTGGTAGGCTTTTATAATTGGATCGTGAAAACTTCTATTTTAGAATAATAATAATGATAAAAACACGACACTCGAGAATGATCCTCAAAGTCGTCAAATTCTGTCGTAGTTTTCGTCATTTCTTTCATGAGAAAACATTATTCCGGCAGAAAATGAGAAGCTAAAAATAAAAACAAATAACTTATTCAATATTCCAGGGTGGAGAAACATGAAACTTTTGAATGAGGCTATTTCCAGGTGAATATCTTCCAGGTGAATACCGTCACTTTTTTTTTTTAGCGTAACAGTGAGATGTATAAAAGCCTTGAATATATATTTTGCAGATTAACATTTTACCTGGAATTCTCTCGAGAGTGTTAAAGTAAGCTTGAGGTTAAGTTTGTATTTGGTCTTGCTAAGGTTTATTTTAACGGACTGATTCTGAGCAAAAAGAGAATAAAATAAAGTAGAACTCAGTCGGTCTTGACAATTACTTTAATTTTTATTTTAAAAAAAGAGACAGAACAGTAGTATCTAGAGCGGATTACTGACTTAACATGTAAATAAATCTGTGCATCACTAATGTGAAAGTTAGATCTCATTGAGCAGTATTAAACTTTTGCCAGGAAAACAGAGTTAAACGCGTAAGCTGTTATAGGGAAGACTTAGTTACAAAGTGTTGTTGTAGAGAAGACTCAGTTACAGAAAAGACTCCACTGACAAAGGGTTGTTATTGAGAAGGTCTCTATGGCTAGGACCATATTCTTTCTCTCAAAGATTTATTCATTTTTTAAAAAAATGCTATATATAAGACAGATGAGCGAAAAACAACATGTCTCATGGGTGATCAGAAAAAGAGATGGACATAAGTCGGTCTTGTGATGAGAAGAAACAGTCAGAGAATCCCAAAAAACAAGCTATCAACTGGAACACAACAGGCCGAAGAAAAAGAGGTTGACTATGTACAACTCTAAAGGGGACACTATTAAGAGAGTTCAAATTAGTAGGCATAAAATCCCTTGATGAGATTGAAAAGCTCACAAAAAAAAAAAAAAACCAGGAAAACTTGGCGAACTATCATCCGAGCACTATGTGATGTTTTACGTCACGGGATAGATATAAGATGTAAGATTTGAGGCTCTGAGTTTTTAAAAAAAAAAGATAATTCCAGATTCAGTCTGTTTTTGTCGCCCCTTGATTTTGACTCACTGCCGCCATAAAACTCAAGTTCCCATTTACAGTCGACATCAACGTACAGAAGGAAGCTGTCAGTCTTGTCATTGTGAGGACTCGAGTGTATATTGAACAGATAGAACACCGAAGAAAAAAAAAGAGAGATTCTTTATGACAGCAACATATTTCAGCTTCGCAATAAGCTCAGCATAATGCAGCTGTATGCAACGTTCGTGCTTTACCAAATGCCATTATTTGAAGAGAGAGAGAGAGAGAGAGAGAGAGAGAGAGAGAGAAAGAGAGAGAGAGAGAGAAAAGCAGCAAAATAAATCTTACATCCATAATATCTTTGTAAATTTACTCCTGCTGATCACTGCTATCTGATGCCCCCGCAGATAGCCATGACTCTCTGACGTGGGCGAAAATGCTACTCTAATTCATATCAGTTTTGATGTTTCTCTTCGAATTTTTATTTTTCTTATTTCCACAAGCCCAGTGGTTCCCAACCTTTTTTTTTTTTTTTACATCCAAGGATCATTTCTTCAACTATATGTAAAATGCAGATCGCAGCGTCATGAAACCTTCATTGTTTTGATTGTGTACATGACACTCAATATCATATCGAGAACGCAGCGGCGGATCACCCGATAATTCTCTAAGGGCCTCTTGTGGTCCTCGGGCCACATATTCGGGAACCACTGCCTAGTCAAGCCACCAAGGCATTTTTCTTTAGATCCCCAACGTCTTTTCTAGATCTGGACTCTAACTCTTGACGGTCCATTTCTCAGACTGATGAGTTCTCGTGACATAATTTTACAGTATGTATGTAGTCTTTTCTTGGTTTTCCTTTTTCTTTTCCTTTTTTTTTTGTGTTATCAAATTTCAGTGTTTTGAATCTTCTGCTGACATTTTTTTCTTTTTCAGGTGAATTCCCTTTCTTCACCTGCGCCATTCCATAATCCACACTGGATATTATTCTCTTGCACCCCACCCCCCCCCCCCACAAACCTTTCTTCCCCTCACCCGCGTGTTTTAAAAATTCCTTTAGTTTTTCTTTCTGTGATTATCACGTGCTGTAATGTCGCCTTCTTATTCATTTTCTGTGATTATCAAGTGCTGTAATGTCACCTTCTTATTGGCTTTCTGTGGTTATCAGGTGCTTCTTACTGATTTTCTGTGATTATCAGGTGCTGTAATGTCACCTTTTTATTCATTTTCTGTGATTATCAGGTGCTGTAGTGTCACCTTCTTATTCATTTTCTGTGATTATCAGGTGCTGTAATATCACCTTCTTATTGGCTTTCTGTGGTTATCAGGTGCTTCTTACTGATTTTCTGTGATTATCAGGTGCTGTAATGTCACCCTCTTATTGGCTTTCTGTGGTTATCAGGTGCTTCTTACTGATTTTCTGTGATTATCAGGTGCTGTAGTGTCACCTTCTTATGAATTTTCTATAATTATCAGGTGCTGTAGTATCACTGTCTTATGAATTTTGTGTGATTATCAGGTGCTGTAGTGTCACCTTCTTATGAATTTTCTATAATTATCAGGTGCTGTAGTATCACCGTCTTATGAATTTTGTGTGATTATCAGGTGCTGTAAAATCACTGTCTTATAACTTTTCTGTGATTATCAGGTGCCTTAGTATCACCTTTTTATTGATTTTCTGTGACTATCAGGTGCTGTAATGTTACCTTCTTCTTTATGTCCGCAGAATTTTAATAGCTTTTTCTTTTAAAGGCTTAAGCTACATCTTTCATGAGAGGGTGTTTCATTTCTTCTTAACACAGCTGACACAGATCTCAAACTTTCATGAAAGCGTGTTTCATTTCTTCTTAACACAGCTGACACAGATCTCAAACTTTCATGAAAGCGTGTTTCATTTCTTATTAACACCGTTGACACAGATCTCCAACTTCCATGAGAACTTGTTTCATTTATTCTGACACAGATATCCAACTTTCATAGACAAAGTTTCACGTTACCGGCGAATGTTTTCCTCTCATTCTTGACAGAGCTTTTAAACCTAACACTGTGCTAATTTTTGTCAAATATTTTCACCCCTGCAGATGAAGGCCTTGGCACTGCAGTGGTTCGTGGCCTGCCTTTTTTACTTTGGCGCCAGTCAAGTGTTGCCTGACCCGAGTATACCGTGCAGGGAACCATCAAACGTGACGAGAATGTACGAGACGCTAAGGCGCACGGATGTCGACTTGGCAGCGATCACGAGGGTGAGTTGTTGACGAAAGCCTAAAAGGTAAAAAGGTAAAGGTAAAACTATCATGCCTTAGAGGCACGTGTCTAGTTGATAATAATATTGTTCAGCCTGAGAGTCCTTCTTATACTTCCTTTGGCCGCTCTTTTTTAAAACCAGTGTTTCCCAAGCATGTTCGGGGTGCGGTCCCGTTCCCCCGTCCCCACTTTTCTTCCAGGCACATCCTCAACCCCCCCCCCTACCTACCCACCCACATACCCCACCCCCACACGTACGATTTCCTATTAAACTGGGATATACACTTCACGACTAAAGCTTATGCTGGCAGACCAGTTTATTTAACAACACGAAGGAGGATATTTATAACTCACCTGCCGCATTATTTTCCTCAACTTTTGGTGTGATGGGTGAGTTTCTTGTGGGGACACACGTTTCTCAAGATCAGGTTGAAATGTGCTAAGACGGTCCCCCCCCCCCCCACTGCTCCCCTCCCCACTGACCTCTTTCTTCCATTGCCCCCCCCCCCCTCAACTGACCCTTTTTCTTTCAACTCCAGTCGCTTTTCCTTTCTTCATGTGTCTGATGGCATCTATGATTTCATCTCCAAGTATTGGTGGTCCCTCACAGTTTTCAGTATCTGGTGTTAACTCTGGTCTTTCTCCTCCATATAGCTCACCGATATACTCTGTCCCACCTGCCCACGATGTCTTCTTTTCCCATTAACATTTTATCTTCTTTCGATTTCAGGCATCCTGTGGTATATTTTGTTTTCCTGCCTGTGAGTTCATTAATTCATCTGTGCATGTTTTTGCTGTCTTTATTATGAGAGTCCTCTATCTGTCTGCACTGTTCATTTAACCACGCTTCTTTTGCTTCTCTGCATTTGCGTCTTATTTCTTTATTTATCTTGCTATATTTTTCCTCGTTATTTTTACTCCTCCTCTTGTCCATCAGTCCTAAGATGTCGTCTGTCATCCATTTATTTTTAGAGGCTTCTTTTTTTTGGTGGTATTATCTCCTTAACAGTTTGGTGGATAGAATCTCTTAACATTTCCCATTATTCATCTATGTGTGATATAAGATATACAAAACATATAAATATGTACATCGATACTCAGATCAATAGTACAATCATCATTCGTTGCTGTATAGGAAACCAAGGAAAAGCATACGGACTAGTATTTTATTTGTTTCTTTGTTTATGTATTTATTTATTTGTTTTTTGTTTATGTATTTATTTATTTGTTTATGTATTTATTTGTTTCTTTGTTTATGTATTTATTTACCTATTTATTTGTTTCTTTGTATATGTATTTATTTATTTGTTTTTTTATGCATTTATTTGTTTCTTTGTTTATACATTTATTTATTTAGTTTGTAATTTTACTTTAGTGCAGTTTATCACGTGGTTACAATAGGCTAGCCAACATTTTAAGTGTGATAACTATAGAAAGCAAATCTTAAAAAAAAACACAAAGGAAGAAGAAGAAGACGAAGACGACATCGGATGTTTCTCAGCTCTTGTTGAGGTGTGAAGTCTTAGCCAGGGTGCCATTGTTTGCCCAACCTAGTACCCAGAGCAAACGAGTTCGTTACTGTAAAGATAACAATAAAAAAAAACCATCTCTTTCTGGTTATATTATTAGAGATGAAAAACATTTCTTCTCACTCACTTTGAACACCACTTGTCGTCGCACGCACCAAATGTAGAAAAAAGTATATATATATATATATATATATATATATATATATATATATATATATATATATATATATATATATCTGAACCTTAAGTGCCCAGGGCACATGGGGCTTCCGCAAGGGTTTTCCACAAATGCCTGTCCTTCGCCTTTTTTTTCTGCTCTTGCCCAGGTGAGCCCTCTGTTGCTCAATATCCTTTCTGTTGTTCTTCTCCATGTCTCTTTTGGTCTACCCTTACTTCTATTCCCCTGTGGTGTCCATCTTAGTGTTATTTTTGGTAGTGAGTTGTCAGTCAATCGGAGCACATGTCCCAACCATCGCCAGCGTCTTTCCTCAATAATTGTTGTCAGTGGTTTCATCTGCATTTCTGCTAATAAGATGTTATTTCTTATGGTGTTTGGCCAAAATATTTTTCTAATTCTTCGTAAACATTTAGTCTGGAAAGAATTCAACTTGTTTTCTATGGTTTTGGTGATTTTCCAGCATTCACTTCCATAGAGTAGTACACTTAGAACATTACTCTTAAATATCCTGATTTTCATATTTATGCTTAGTTTTTTTTATTTCCACTATATATATATATATATATATATATATATATATATATATATATATATATATGTGTGTATATGTATATGGGTGTCTGAGTTAGTTCACTGGTCTCTCATGGCGAAGGTCGGGGGTTCGAATCCGGCCGGCGGCACCCCAGTCACCCAGCTGTAGAAATGGGTACCCGACTTCTTCTGGAGTTGGGGAAAGAAAGGCGGCCAGGCGTGATACTGACCATATCACCCTCTAGTGTGCTGACAGGTCAAGGAAAATATGGGCACTAACGCCATATCCCTATGTGCCTCTAAGGCATGACAGGATTACCTTTACTATATATATATATATATATATATATATATATATATATATATACAAATAAACAAAATAAGTGATGTGTCTGAGAGTGAATAAAGTAAAGAGATGGGACTTAAATTGAGCGCACTGTGAAATTAAGGGACAGAGCAACATGAAAGGCCTTTACAGCCACCCGTATTATGGGAGGCGGCACACGATGATGATGACGATGATAATAATAATGATGATGATGATGATGATGATCTGCGTATAGATCAAGGTTTCCCCCAGAGACAGCCGTATGGCCCCCAAATTCCGTGCTGAGTTTCTGTCGTCCGCGACTAAACGACGTCAGTAAAGCTTGTCTGTTCTGAAGAGAAACCACAGCTGAGATACGGCATTGATGCATGAAGAGTGCATCATGAGCAAATAATAATAATAACAACAACAACAATAACAATAATACCAATAATAATAGCAATAGTAATAATAATAATAATAAGACTGGGAAACACTCGTCTAGGTAATGGCCAGTGTTAAAATGTATTTGCTTGCCAAAGAATACGTATGTAGACGGCTCTGCTAGCGGGGATAGAAGACCATCTAGGATGATTCTGCGAAAAAAAATATTCACTTGAAAATAGCCAGAAAAATAAAATTCTTCTTCTTCTTCCTATCTGGAACTACGAAGTGGTATTCTTTTCCGCTGGTGCGATGAAGATGTTGAGGCACAGCGTTGTGTCGGACTGGAAGCGGGTTTGGCGGCTATTTTCTTCAGTGGAGATGAAAAAAGCATGGGGTGTGTAGTACTTCTTCAGTAGACGCCATTACAGTGGGGACTGTGTCGATCCCTGCCACTTTAGCCAGACTAGCCTGAGGTGGGACAGGGTCTTGGCCAGGTATGGTTTGCTAACCCTGGCGCTAGCATGTCAGCTATGGGTCGTTGATTGTCAAATGGGACAGTGTCTTTGCCCTAAAAATATTCATCAGAACGATTTATTTTTCGAACAGTAAGCAACATTTCACGAAATAATGAACAAACACCAAGTAAGTGTCGTTTAATTGTATAATAATCTGGTTATTTTGTTGTGTTGAAAGAATAAAATTACAAATAGTAGAGCACGGTGTGTGATTTCTTGCGCCTCGCCTTGAATGGAGAATGCTGCAGATTGATGAAAGTTAGAAATTAATCCAGGAAGCATGTTTCTTGGCTAGCTCCACCACCGTCCCTACATTGAGCACTACAGCTCGCTACCCAGTCTTAACTCTTGTACTCCCGAATACATTTCCGTATTCTGCCATAAAAGTTTTGGGTAAGACATTTTGGTAGACAAAAACTGAGGCACAGATTGGATTGAGAGTGGGTTATGGCAGGGATTTTTAAGTCCCTAAGTGTGGCTAAAAAGTAAGGGTATGCAGTACTTCTTTATCAGATTCCACCGCCATGGGGACTGCGACGGTTCCTGCCACGTTAGCCAGGCTAGGTCTCTTTATAGGAGAGGGGAGGTACCAACGGAGAGGTGGGACAAGGTTTTGGTCAGGTAAAAAATCCTAACTCTGCCTTGTCAACTATGGTTCACTGATTGCCCAACCAGACAACGTCTTCATACTCCCACCTCACCCCACCCCCACCCCCCTTTACCGCCGAATAACCAAAATTTAACAATCAATATGTCTTTTAAATGTAACATCTAAAAATTGACATTTATGACGACGTCTCTGTTCAGGATGAGTCTACAATTGGCGACGATAACCACGATGTGACGATTACTGCCCTCCACAGAACATGCCATCATGATCACACGAGCCGAATTTGCAACTGTTCCGCACGGCAAGAGCTGAACTTTGACGACAATAGAATACCCAAGGCTTTAGTTCAGGCTTCGTAAGTATACCAAATTATTTCATTACCACATTGGATCCAGGTGTAAATTATTTGAACTCAAGAATGTTATATGATGGTCGTGAGCCATTCAGTCTTTGAAGACTGCGGAGAAGCAGGTAGTATCTGTTGCTTACAGAAATTGATTATTTTTTGTCTGAATATATGATGGCAAGCTATCAAGTGGAACACAACAGGCCGAGGGTCGACCACATGAAGCTCTAAAGAGGACATTGTTAACAATGTTAACAATGAGAGCCAAATTCGTGGGCGTAAAATCCCTTGTTGAGGTTGAAAAGCTCGCCGAAAACAGGAAAACTTTGAGAACTACAATGTTCTACATTGTAGAAAACTACAAACCCTATAAGACGTTTAACGGCATGGGAAGGATGTAAGATTATATGACGGGAATGACTTAGTAATGACTTATTCAGCCCTAGAAACCTGTAGAGAAGTGGATGATGTCTGGTTGCTTATAGGAACTTACCTTTTTTTTCTGAACAATGTGTCTCGCGGCAGATTTTGTCCCAAAAAGTTTCTTTTTTTCCATAACCGGGCACAGCAAACAGTATTTTAGTAAAATAACAAGCAAACAGTGATTTAGTAAAATAACAACACAGTAGAAGAATGGACAAAAATATGTTTGGCAGTTCAGTTATTTCAGAAACGTGGAAAGAGTTTGTCTTAGAAGGTGGACAATGTTAATATTTACAGATCCACTGTTGACAAATTTCTGTGCACCACGGCTTAACAACGTTGACGATAAACACAGAAATGATAGTCGCTTAAAAGACGCTGTCGCGCAATGTCTGAAAATAAACATGTGAACAAATAGTAGAAAAAAAACATATTCATTTCAAATTTTAAAAAAAAAACAGAATGTTTAAAAATGTAAATTGTGAAGTTATGAGAAGGGAGACATGGCATTTCTGGGTTATTCGTAAAAATGTGCACAATGAGACCTATAACTGCTACCAGCTGCATTTCGTAAACAGTTCTCCAAGGGTAAAAAAAAACGTAGAATATAAGACGTTGACAGAATTCGACAAGAAATGGAGTGAATAACAGTGACAAATATGTTTGAGTGAAGAATTCAAAACTAAACTTTCCGCATTAAAAAATAATAATAATAATAAAAAGCTGAATCCAAGTAACAGTGAAAGGCGAGCCATGAGCTGTTGTTCCCCGACAGAATATTTTATGGGGTCAAGAACATATAGGGAAATGCTGAAATGCAGAGAAGGAATAAACGAAATGGGCAAAGATTCCACGAAACATTTCATCCTTTCATAAGTAGACACATAAGAAAAGCAAAATTTAGGTGGCAAGAAAGGGTGGTAAGAAAGGGTGGCAAGAAAGGGTGTCAAGAAAGGGTGTCAAGAAAGGGTGGCAAGAAAGGATGGCAAGAAAGGGTGTCACGAAAGGGTGTCAAGAAAGGGTGTCTAGAAAGGGTGTCAAGAAAGGGTGGCAAGAAAAGGTGTCAAGAAAGGGTGTCAAGAAAGGGTGTCAAGAAAGGGTGGCAAGAAAGGGTCTCACGAAAGGGTGTCAAGAAAAGGTGTCACGAAAGGGTGTTAAGAAAGGGTGTCACGAAAGGGTGTCAAGAAAGTGTGGTAAGAAAGGGTGTCAAGAAAGGGTGTCGAGAAAGGGTGTCAAGAAAGGGTGTCAAGAAAGGGTGTCAAGAAAGAGTGTCGAGAAAGGGTGGCAAGAAAGGGGACAGAAATGAATATCTTCAGATAATCCTAGGTGCTGCAGTGGTGTAATGGTTAGAGCACTCGTCCGTTGATAAGAAGGTCTCAGATTAGATATCGCACTCGGGTTGCGGGGGGGGGGGAGAATTTTTTTTCCGAACAGACCATCACCAGGGTCAACCCAGCCTAAAAAAATGGGTACCCTGGGTTTCCATAGGAAAAGAAAGACAGGACAGGTGCTGGCATAGACAGGTGCTTGCATAGACAGGTTCTTGCATAGACAGGTGCTGGCATCCCTACTTCAAATGCTGCAGTGGCCTAGAAATGTGAAGGCACTAACACTCCACACCCCTACAGTATGCAGATACCACAGAACATAGATTCATAGACATCACAGAACATAGATTCATAGACATCACAGAACAAAGATTCATAGACATATTCACATTTTAAGGGGAATTACTCTTCTTATTCTTTGGCATTTGCCCCCAGAAGGACGCTGGTTCCGTCGTGCCGATGTTAGTCTGCGGTCCGGTGCAGTTTGGCTCGACGTATTTTTTGGGGGGAAGGGGGTGGGGGATGGACGGGGGGACGGAGCCAGATTCATCTTCCCATTATGGATCTTTTTCCGCTTGTCCAGACTAGAGTCTGTTTTCAGGGGCACACTAGGAGATAGAGCAGAGTCAGTGATTTGCCGAACCCTAACACAAGAAGTCAGTTACGGTTGGCTGTCCACTATCTCCTTCAGCCCGAGTACCACATCTTAATCCCAAAGGGGAACTCAAACACGGAACATTGTTATCAGTCATAAAGTCTAAGCGATGCCCCTCACACTTCTTTCGTTACTTTACTGAGCACAGTTAGCATGTAAACATGATGCACATGTTATTTTTTTTAATAATTACTTTTAGATGCTAGTAATGGTGCCTGTGAGACCTGGACACTTAACAAAACAGCTGAGAAACACATAAATACCTTTCAATGTAAATGCTACAGAAGAGTTTTTCAAATATCATGGGCACAGATAAGAACAAATATAACCATACTACAAGAACTTAATATTGAAGAAGGTGGCTAGTAAAGAGGATTAAAGAGAGAAAACTTAAATATTTTGGACGCATTAAACGTCATGATAATTTAGAGAAGACCGTTTTGGAAGGGTACATAATGGGGAAAAGAAAGAGAGGAAGACCAAGGAGAAGATGGCTGCAAGACATCGTTGATGATCTGGAAATGGATGTATCAGCAGCAGGGCATCTTGCTTACAACCGAGAGGCCTAAAGGAGAGCTGTTAGGGAGACAAAGTTCCGCAAGGAACATGCAAATGATTGAATGATTGACTGACTGAATGGTCCTTTGTATTGTTAATGCAGTATGCTCACGTGCTAGGCTATATTGATATGAATACTGTACTGTTTTTTCATCAGATGCTGTAGCCGGAACGAAGAGAACATTGCTCATTGGATTACGTCTTGTAGGGAGGTTTACCGTGATGTCAGAGTTCTAAGAAGAACTGGCTGTGATAATGGTAAGCTCTACTTTGAAAACTACCAAAGAATTGGGCATTTATGTATCAGGGACAACTTATTACAGCTCCACGCACTTCTTCGTGGCGCGCATAGTGCCCAGGTTGCTTTTGTATACATTCCCGGGAGTCAGGCAAGGCATCGTATTCCCTTTAACCCATCCGACACATTGTTTCTTCCTCAAGATCTTCAGAGCGTAGACTAGAAAGGAAAAAATTCACAAGGAGATATTGCTGTAACAACAGCAACATGCACGTGATATGACCATATCTCAAGGGGCATACAGTGGTGACTCTGTTAGGTATCACTTTACAGTTTAAAGAAGAAAATATGGGGAAAATGGATTAAACGTGCCTTCAGGCTTAAGAAAGGCAAATGATAAAACAACACAATGGCTATATGCTTAGCTGGACAACTTGTGGTAAATTTGTTTATCAACAATTTCCCATAGTAATATTCTCCTTAGTATGATCTTAATCAGTGATGAAGAACATGAAGGTCTGAAAAAGGTTTCCTTACATACAGAACAGAGTACATACTTGTATATAACACAGAACATGTTCTAACAGAACGCAGAACACTATATGTAGTCACAAAACAGAAGGCAATAAACGAGAGAAGTCAGAATTAGTGCCGTAGAAGCAGTCTTCTTCTGCTTCTGTGTTCCATATTCCAAGCTTCAAACGCCTATATTTATTGTCCACATAAATTGTACAGTCTTCGGAGGCCATTGTCGGCATCTAGAGTTTATCTTCCAGTGTAGCCAGAGCTGGGTTAGGGCTTCTTTGGCCGAGGGGTGGGGGGGGGCAGAGCTGTAAGATGTGCTCTGGAGTTTGGATGCCCTGTTTGGCATGCGCTATCAGGGGTGTTCGACAGTGTCCCGTCAAGGGTGTTCGACAGTGTCCCGTCAAGGGTGTTCGACAATGTCCCGTCAAGGGTGTTCGACAATGTCCCGTCAAGGGTGTTCGACAGTGTCCCGTCAAGGGTGTTCGACAGTGTCCCATCAAGGGTGTTCGACAGTGTCCCCTGTGTTGTTTGATGGTAGTGGTTTTTTTTTTGGATGCAGTAAAATATAAGAAATAGAACCATAAAGTAATGAAACAAAGTCGCCTGAGGGAGAAATGAAGCATCTGCATAGAGCTTCCTTTCTGTCAGAAAGAAGGTATTTGTGCAAACAATAAAGTAGTGAAGTCTAGAAAATGTACGCTTATATAAGTTTCAAATGTTGTAACTTCACATTTCAATTTAGGCCATTAAAAAAAAACTACGTTGTTGCCATCAGCTAGATTTTAAAAAAGCAGGGTTTCATCTAGTCTTCATTCATCCAAGACCTAGCATAATCAAAAGGTTGTAATAACAATAATCCCTATTTTTTGTTGTTGTTGTTGCTAACTTTCAGGTGTTTACCGTTATGCTCAGCAGTGGGAGCGAGTACCCGTTGGATGTTCGTGTCATGTTAACCGCAGCGTTGTGTCTCAACAGTAAATCAGCACAGAGGTTCATGAATTATGACAATGAACAACTACATGAAGTTTGAGGCAAACGGCTTACTCTAAGTTTATATATGCTAGTCAATGATCATCGGTGTTTAAAATATCACATTACATGTACCAGAAGTAGGAAGAAATAACCTACCTTTGTGTAGAAATAGAAACATTATCAGAACTTATTGTAACCATCAACCATCGGAGTTTCTTTCCTGTAAGTAGCCATCTCGTTCTCTTGGATTTGGCATACAGAAACTGACAGCACAGTGTGATAACTGACAAAAATCCTACAAAATTTAGGATAAATTAATATGGACATGATCTGGCACAATGACAAACCCCCCATAGTCACTACTTAATATCATCAATGAAAAGAAGTTTCTGAAGTCACTGGCAAATGCCACAGATGTGCATTGATAAGAAAGTTTTTAAATGGTTCGATAAACTGACAAGACGTTTAATGACAGAACATTTTTGAGCCAACAAAAGTCATCACATACTTGTGTTAAACATAGCGTTGTTACAACATAAATTTTGATTATAAAATGATGATTGTGTGTGAGAAAATCAGGTGCCATTAAAACTGAAATTTTTCAATATATATTTCTCAGGAATTGATTATTGTGTTCCGTGAAGTAATGAGCGAATGGTTCCAGATTGAAACAGGCGTGAAACAAGGATGTATACTATCTCCCTTGCTTTTTTGGAATTGCTGTAGGCTTCATAATGAGAAAATGTTGCGCAGGTAAAACGGACATTGCTCGGGTACATGGGACCCAACTGGAAGACCTTTATTTTGTAGATGACATTATCAGTGACAATGTATATTCGATGCAAGAAAAAACAGAGATCCTGTCTTCTGTGGCTAGCAAAATAGAACATGAAATTAACAAGGAAAAAAACAAAAATAATGAAACTTCCCTTTAATCAAGAAGGAAAAATATACGCAGAAGGAACAGCTGTTGAAGAAGTAAACCAATTAGTAATTGGTAAATTACTCCGGGTTATGGCAGTTCTTTTTTTTTTAGTCCCAGAGTACAGCTAAAAAGCGGTAAATTGCACGTCGGATACGACGTCGTGCCTCAACACTTTCACAGCATCGGCAGCAAAGAACACCAGCTCGCAGTTACAGGGAGATAGCACAAGACAAGCCACCCAAAAATCTTCACGCTTGCGTGAGATTTTTCAATCTTGTTATCGAAGCCCTCCAAACATCTAGAAGATACTACGGAAGTTAAAAATGATATCCCATCCCTTTAGCTAAAAACCACGTAAGGGAGATAAATGCCTAAAAATAAATATCATCTTTATTTTCCCTTTCACCGTCACAACTTATCATTTCCTCTTCCACTCATGCAGACAGCTTCTTACAAGTATTTTAATTTAAGGAACCTAGTACAAACAAGGCGAAGATGGCTGCAAGATATCGGTGATGATCTGCAAATGGATGCATCAGTAGAAGGCCATCTTGCTCACAACCGAGAGACCTACAGGAGTGCTGTTAGGGAGGCAAAGTTCCGCAAGGGACATGCAAATGAATGAATGAACGAGTACAAACACAAAATATCAGACAACAACAACAAATGGAATGACAAACATGAAGTAACACAATCTTTAGTAAGGAAAATGAAATGCATTTTTCAACATGCTTTTAGTTCGGTGTTTCACTTGAACTTGAAGAACGGCCATGCTCTGCTGCTGGCCTAGAGACAGACCTCGTTGCACTCAGAACACTCTGTGTTCGGCCTTTAACCTCAGTGTTGTTAGCAGTGTGTGTTGGGCGATGTTGCCAATGGCACATTGAATGTATACAGCTCGATCTTGACCGCAAAGTTCTGATTGTTTTCCACTGCCTTTCGTTATTCCCCTTTCGTATTTTAGTGATAGGTACTGCATTCAAAACAAATTTTATTTGCTTATCTCCCTGTAAGTTTGATAGGGTGGGTAGTATAAGATCTGCTTTGTCCATTTGTAGGTTGCCGAGGGTTGTTGCTTTGTTTGCCAGCTGATCTGCCAATTCATTGCCTTTTATACCGGCATGTCCTGGGCAATAAAGCCATGTTGGGGAGGAGATCTGTGACTCATTTAGTCTGGCTAACCACTCGCAACGCATCGCATGGTTACAAAAAAATTGTTTAGCATGCATTTTGAGTCTGATAATATTATGGCTTGTGATGCTTGCTGGTTTGCTAGCCAAATTATGGCTCGAGTGGTTGCTTCAGCCTCCATCCTCATGCTGGATGTGGCTGTGGCGAAGGCTCAGGACTCTCGCTGACAGTGGGCGCCCATTGCGACAGGCAGAATGATCCAGATTATATAAATGTTGGAAATATGATCATTAGGAGAGCAGAAACATACTAATATCTAGGCACAAGCTTCAGCAGAAGCAACATAGTAAGCTAGGAAATTAAACGCAGAGTACAGATAGGGAATAAAAATAATTTGCCGTGCAACACCTATTAAAATCCAAAATCCTGTCCCAAAAAACCAAAATAACAATCTACAAAACTATAATAAGACCAGCCGTCATGTGTGGATCAGAAACGTGGAGTACAGCAAAGAAAGATGATCAACAATTTCAGGTCTTTGAGAGTAAGATCCTAAAAAGAGTCGTTGGTCCCATAAAGGATACTAACTGTGGAGAATGGAGAGCTAGAAAGAACACAGAACTGAACAGCTTATTTTAATCCCAACGAATTATAAATGTTTTGAAACTGAACATAAATATTACGCTGGTTGGCCCATGTAGAAAGAATGGGAAAGAACAGACAAACGAAAATGGTGGATGTACAAGAGATGAAGGAAACATGACCAAAGGGTAGACCAAGACAGAGATGGTAAGGCAACATAGAAGAGGATATAAGGGAAAATGATGTCACCAACTGGAGAGACGAGATTAGGAATAGAGAGGAACGGAGGCGAACTTAATGGTTCGGAAGAAGTAGAAGAAGAAGAAGAGGAGGTATAACTGTACTTGTTTTTCATCTTGCATTTAGTACTTTCTGAAATATCAGTTTTCCCAGTACAACATTCAGTGCTTTATATATATATATATATATATATATATATATTTAAATGTAAAATTAAACACTTCACAAGCACCAGCGGAATGGAAATGTTCGTGCGAAATTGTATTTTTATTTTATTTGCGACGAGATTTTAACTTTACAAACTGCTCATGTGTTTATCCAAAGTCAAAACTAGCTGATACTCTTTCATGGAAATCAACCAATGGCCCGATTATCCTCCCGCCTATTTCGCTGGTTGCTTTTTAAAAACTAGTTTTCTGATAATATAAACTGACTACGGTAACCGGCGACGTCCAAACGTTTCGGGTTTTCCTCGTTTTCAATCTGTAAAACGCGATTACTGTTACAAGTTGAGAGCCATTATCTTACATGTAATATCACAATGTCATGGACCACCTGATAATACTCCGAGAACCACCATTAGTCCGCGGACCACAGGTCGGGTAGACGACCAGTAATTTAACCATCAAGAGCCAGCAGCTAATGACTTGTCCGAGAAACATACCCTTTGTGGGAAAGGGGAAAGCTGTTAGCCGAAAACCAAATACCTCGTGCAGCTTCTTTATCTTGTGACTTCTGGAGCCAAACACGTGGGGCATTAATAATACTTCCGGTTAGTGTCGCCAGCAGTACGAAGTCCGCAGCTGGCGATGTCATTCTTCTTCTTTCCCAGAGCCCACAGTCTGACCTTCACCGTGGTGAGTGGACATCGAAACCGGGTCACTTGGTCGGAAAGATAGTGCTGACACGGACCCCTTACTCATATAGACTTTTACAGTATCGTCTCTCTCTCTCTCTCTCTCTGAACCTTAAGTGCCCAGGGCACATGGGGCTTCCGCAAGAGTTTTCCACAAATGCCTGTCCTTCGCCTTTTTTTTTCTGCTCTTTTCCAGGTGAGCCCTCTATTGCTCAACATCCTTTCTGTTGTTCTTCTCCATGTCTCTTTTGGTCTACCCTTACTTCTGTTCCCCTGTGGTGTCCATCTTAGTGCTATTTTTGGTAGTGAGTTGTCAGTCATTCGGAGCACATGTCCCAACCATCGCCAGCGTCTTTCCTCAATAATTGTTGTCAGTGGCTTCATCTGCATTTCTGCCAACAAGATGTTATTTCTTATGGTGTTTGGCCAAAATATTTTTTGTAATTCTTCGTAAACATTTAGTCTGGAAAGAATTCAACTTGTTTTCTATGGTTTTGGTGATTTTCCAGCATTCACTTCCATAGAGTAATACACTTAGACCATTACTACAGTATCGTCTAGTGGCAATAATAATAGAGAAATGCAGAGAATTTAATGTGAATATATTTATCTTTTATAGACTATTCAAAGGCATTTGATTGAGTACAACACCAGAAACTGTGGGAAATAATGGAAAAAATGGGATTTTCAACACATTTGGTACATTTAATATCACTGCTGTATCTAGACCAAAAGGCAGCAGTGAGAATAAATGGTGAAACAACAACTTGGTTTGACATAAAACAAGGTGTTCGTCATGCGTGCATATATTATATGCTTTACTTATTTAACTTGTATACTGAAAATATAATGAGGAATGTTAGTGAAAATGTAGATAATGAATATTACGATGACATAAAAATTGGAAGTTATGAAATACCAGAGATTAAATATGCTGATAACACAGTATTACTATCCACAACTCAAAAAGGAATGGGAAAACTAATTATGTCAGTCCGTAAGAACAGCGAAGAGCAAAACCTCTATCTTAATGCGAAGAAAACTAAACTGATGCCAACTGACAAAAGAAATAAAGCAGCTGAAATATGTATCAATGAGGAAAAATTGGAGGAGGTGTAGAGTTTTGAATATCTTGGATCATTACTAACTATTAATGGAGATACAATGAGGGAAACTAAAAGGACATCTATCGCTCTTCAGAAAGTAAAACAACTAAAAAATCTGTGGAGAGGAACAGACAGAACTACAAAAATAAGATTTTTAAGGGCATGCATCTTTCCCATCACAAAATATGCACGTGAGACGTGGACACTTAACAAAACAGCTGAGAAACACATAAATGGCTTTGAATGTAAATGCTACAGAAGAGTTCTTCAAATATCATGGGCATAGAAAATAACAAATATATCCATACTACAATAACTTAATATTGAAGAAGGTTGGCTGATAAAGAGGATTAAACAGAGAAAACTTAAATGTTTTGCACATATTAAGCGTTATGATAATTTAGATAAGATTGTCTTGGAAGGGCACATAATGGGAAAAAGAAAGAGAGGCAGACCAAGGCGAAGATGACTGTAAGACATCGTTGATAATCTGGAAATGGATGCATCAGCAGTAGGGCATCTTGCTTACAACCGAGAGGTCTCCAGGAGAGCTGTTAGTGAGGCAAAGTTCCACAAGGGACATGCAAATGACTGACTGACTGAACTATTGACAATACATTGTCGCTACAGCGAAGTAACGAAAAAAAAATCCACCAAAAGTGTTTTTAATTCTTTTTTTTTTTTAACCGAACCAAAGTGAAAACAAAGGAAAACCATTACAAACATATCCGTAATGTTGGTTTTGCTACTCGCGTCTATACCTCAAAATAAGGCAATGCTGATCAGACGCAGGGAAAGAAGTAGATTGCTAGATATACATTTTATAGAATTAAAAAAAATACATTCATCGATCATGAGCATGTGATTGGAGTCCCATGAGAGAGAGAGAGAGAGAGAGAGAGAGAGAGAGAGAGAGAGTACATAAATTGTAAGACGATACACGAATAGAACGAGCAGCGGATGTCCAAGATGTCTACCCTCAAGACGTTTGGAGTTGTTGCTGTAATGTTAACATGTTTTGCTATAGTTTATCCACGCTTTATGCATCCACTAGTCATGCGTGCACTAGGCTTAAACGAGCCTATACAAAAAGATGCAAATGGTGAGTACTAGTTCTTAGATATGCTGCACCTAGACGACAAGGCACGACCTAGCTAACTTTTGCATGTTTTTTAAAAGGTCGAGTTAATTAATGACGTTGTGAAAGTCAATGATTACAGTGTATGTGGTATATTACTGGAGCTTTGTAATAAGAAACCTCTTTAAAAAATCAGTACGGAAAACGAAAAAAAAAAAGTAACCAATGCCAAATTCTCATCCAGGGATTTTAAAGGTTAGTTTTGTAACTTTACTTACATATCTACCTGTACTTCTCCCTCACAGCTTCTCTGTTTACTTCAAAACAGCGACATTTTCACTGAAATTATTTTAAAATTTATGAATATTTCCAAATATGCGGCGATCAAAGATGAGAATCATCACCATCAGGTGCCGTGGCGCCTGGCGTTGGCTATTATGCTTCTCCAGGGTACACGATCCTTCACATTAGCTCAGTTGATGATGAGAATACAGGGCAATATAGGACAGTTGTTTTAAAATAAGGGACATTTAGGCATCTTAACTAAATTAACTGGTACTTCTGTGACATATCCTTAAAATATGAGATTGTGGAGTATATTGTGGGACTGTTGATTATTTACATGAATCAAGTTCTCTGATATAGGGATGTGGCTGTGTGGGCACATCTGTCTTAATGGCAATAAGTTGGAGGTAGTAATGAAAACAGATGATAATGGAAACAAAATATACCAACAAAGAAAAGTAAAAGCATTACACTGAAGAACTTGTATATGAGGTGGCATGAGAATAGAAAAAGTAGACTTTTATTTATTGAGAACATATAATGAAATTCCACTTGTCTTGAATATTCATGAAACATTGAATATAAGCATACCATTGTATGGTTCTTCAACAGATAAGATGTACCCACCAAGCAACAGAAATTTGCTTGGAAGAAACCTGCGACCACAGCCTCCGTCAGATGATGCCCAGAGACACACAAGAGTGAGAGAATGTAGTAGATAAGATAAGAGTGTAATTTTATCTTCAAGCTCTTTTTTCTGACTGATGATCTAGTATGTAAATTTGTATTCTGATACAGCTTTATAGCTGATTCTCAGTGTTATCAGGGGTGAAAGAGTTAAAGCTGATTCTCAGTGTCATCAGGGGTGAAAGAGTTAAAACTGATTCTCAGTGTCATCAGGGGTGAAAGAGTTAAAGCTGATTCTCAGTGTCATCAGGGGTGAAAGAGTTAAAGCTGATTCTCAGTGTCATCAGGGGTGAAAGAGTTAAAGCTGATTCTCAGTGTCATCAGGGGTGAAAGAGTTAAAGCTGATTCTCAGTGTTATCAGAGGTGAAGGAGTTACATTGCGAATCAGCTTTAACTCTTTCACCACTGAATTAATTTCCTTCTTCATTTGACCTGTCCTTTCCAGGACATTGCCCCTCACACTGCCTTCTCGAATGCAGTGCGGTCTTGCACAAATTGACAGCATCTCACAGTGACATATCTTTCCATACCTATTGGCAAAATTGTACCACTTCCGGTTTGTCTGTCAAGTGCCATTTGGTAAAATTTTACCACTTTTTTCGTGTCTAAAAAGATGGTGTAATTTTTTAATTGTACACATTTTATTTGCGCATGTCTGATGAACTTTCATAGTTCCCCCGAAGTGTACCTAACAACTGAGTGAAAGTGGGTCTTTCTTTGGAGAAATTTCAATATTTTGTGTCATTTCTAAGCCATACAGACAAGCCCTACGACCAGACCACTGTTTGTGAATGTGCCCCAAGTAGATTTTGACTTATAAAACAATATAAAACAGACTGAAGAAGTAGTTAGAAGGTTATTTCAGACATTATTGTACTGAGTTTGCTACATACTATCACACGACGAGATTGGATGAAGCTACAGGTCGATCTACACATCACCGATGGTAGATCTAGACCTACCCGATGGTAAATAGGACACAATTATCAGCTAAAATCATCACACTACTTCTTTTTTCCTTAAAAAAAACCTCTTCATTCTTACATTTACAGCTATTTTGATGCGTAATACATATACTTTTATCATGGAAGTACGTGGAAATACTTTGTTATTTCAATTTTACAACTATACCCCCTATACAGATCAAGACCCGCACTTTTAATTTGGCACAAATGGAATGTCCACGCTTTTTTCTGCAGCATGGAAAGAGATATTCAGACTTTCTGTGATGTCCTGAGTCCACCTGCAAAGAGGCCACCCCTTTTCTCTATTGCCTTCTAGTACCAACCTCTCCAAACCATTGTGTGTCTCGATGTGGCCAAAGTATCTCAGCTTTCTAATTTTGAAGGCATTTACGAGCCAGTTTTCTGTGACGCCTAATCTCATTAGTATCTCTATTTGGTTTTCTTTCTGTCCATCATTTTCTAAGTGCCCTTCTATAACATTTCATTTTCTTGCTCTACCAGATTAAATTTGGATGAGAAATTTTGATAGCAAAAAAAAAAAGAAAGAAAGAAAATAACTAGAAAGAAGTTAGTCTGTAATTTAAAAATCTGAGTTGAGTTAGAAATGTGCTGGTGAAACAAGGGATGTATATTATCTCCCTTGCTTTTTGGATTTGCCATAGACTTCATAATGAAAAAGTGTTACACAGGTAAAACAGGCATTGACTGGGTACATGGGACCCAACCAGAAGATCTTGATTTTGCAGATGACATAACTCTGATCAGTGACAGTGTGAATTCAGTGCAAGAAAAAAACACATGCCCTGTCTTCACTGGCTAGCAAAATAGGACTTGAAGTTAAGAAGGAAAAAATAAATATAATTAAACTTCCCGTTAATCAGAAAGGAAAAATATACATAGAAGAAACAGCTATTGAAGAAGTCAATCAATTTGCATCCCTTGACAGCTACATAGACCAGAATTGTGACACCAGAAAAGAATTAGAATTGCAAAAACAGCATTGACCTTCAAGAATCTTAAGAATGTATGGCACTCAAAAGTTATAACCACAAAAACCAAGCTAAGATTATTCAATTCAAATGTGATATCCACCCTAATTTATGTATGCAAAAACTGAAAAACAGCTAAAGAAATAAACAACAGATTAGACCTTTTTGAAAAGAAGTGCCTAAGGAAAACACTCAGCATAAAGTGGAATGAATTCAAGAACATTACAGAGATAAGACAGATGAGTAAATGACAGCCTGTCTCATGGGTGATCAGAAAAAAAGAGACAGATGTATATCAGTCATGTAATGAGAAGAAGCAGTCAGAGAATCCCAGAACAAGCTATCAAGTGGAACACAACAGGCCAAAGAAAAAGAGGTTGACCATGTTAAACTCTAAAAAGAGCATTGGTAAGAGAGGCCAAATTAGTAGGCATAAAATCCCTTAATGAGGTTGAAAAGCTTGCTGAAAACAGGAAAACTTTGCAAACTACCTTGTGACCACTATGTATTGTTTAATGGCATGGGAAGGATGTAAGATGTAAAAAAGCAAAGAGTGGAGAGCAACTTGAGAGTTTAGTGCAGCATGTAAGTGAAACTGTGAGAGAGCAACTTGAGAGTTTAGTGCAGCATGTAAGTGAAACTGTGAGAGAACAACTTGAGAGTTTAGTGCAGCATGTAAGTGAAACTGTGAGAGAACAGCTTGAGAGTTTAGTGCAGCATGTAAGTGAAACTGTGAGAGAGCAGCTTGAGAGTTTAGTGCAGCATGTAAGTGAAACAGTGAGAGAGCAACTTCAATGTTGGCTTGATAGTTTAGTGCAACATGTAAGTGAAACAGTGAAAGAGCAACTTCAATGTTTCGTGCAACATGGAAGTGAAACAGTGAGAAAGCAGCTTGAGAGTTTAGTGCTAGATAAAAGGGATGGCGACTGCAGTAAAACTGGTTAAAATAAAAAGGTAGATAGAGGTGTATGGTGCAGTTTTACAAAGTGAGGGAGGGAATGAGTAAAGTGAGAAAAAACGAATAGAAAGTATGAGAATGTATAAATGAAAAACATACAACATCCGATAAAAACAAAGAACTTATCTGAATGTGGCCTCCTCCAGAGATAAACAGCAGAGAAGTGTCTGTCTTAGAAGGACCAAGCGGATCAACAAAGGATACCCGACAGAGCCAATCGTAAAGAAGAGGTGGAGAGAGAGGAGGAAAACAAGTGGTAAAAGGGGTGGGGAGATAGGCCATAGAAACATGATAGCCGCTAGATAAGAAGGTGTCGGGGGGGGGGGGGGGAGAGTTTAGTGGAACATGTAAGTGAAACAGTGAGAGAGCAGCTTGAGAGTTTAGTACAACATGTAAGTGAAACAGTGAGAGAGCAACTTGAGAGTTTAGTACAGCAGTGAGCTGAAACAGTGAGAGAGCAGCTTGAGAGTTTAGTGCAGCAGTGAGCTGAAACAGTGAGAGAGCAGCTTGAGAGTTTAGTGCAGCAGTGAGCTGAAACAGTGAGAGAGCAGCTTGAGAGTTTAGTGCAGCAGTGAGCTGAAACAGTGAGAGAGCAGCTTGAGAGTTTAGTGCAGCAGTGAGCTGAAACAGTGAGAGCAGCTTGAGAGTTTAATGCAACATGTAAGTGAAACAGTGAGAGAGCAACTTGAGAGTTTAGTACGACATGTAAGTGAAACAATGAGAGAGCAACTTGAGAGTTTAGTGCAACATGTAAGTGAAACAGTGAGAGAGCAAATTGAGAGTTTAGTACAACATGTAAGTGAAACAGTGAGATTGCAGCTTGAGAGTTTAGTACAACATGTAAGTGAAACAATGAGAGAGCAACTTGAGAGTTTAATGCAACATGTAAGTGAAACAGTGAGAGAGCAAATTGAGAGTTTAGTACAACATGTAAGTGAAACAGTGAGATTGCAGCTTGAGAGTTTAGTACAGCAGTGAGCTGAAACAGTGAGAGAGCAACTTGAGAGTTTAGTACAACATGTAAGTGAAACAGTGAGAGAGCAACTTGAGAGTTTAGTACTACATGTAAGTGAAACAGTGAGAGAGCAACTTGAGAGTTTAGTACAACAGTGAGCTGAAATAGTGAGAGAGCAGCTTGAGAGTTTAGTACAACAGTGAGCTGAAATAGTGAGAGAGCAGCTTGAGAGTTTAGTACAACAGTGAGCTGAAATAGTGAGAGAGCAGCTTGAGAGTTTAGTACAGCAGTGAGCTGAAATAATGAGAGAGCAGCTTAAGAGTTTAGTACAGCAGTGAGCTTAAACAGTGAAGAACAGTGCTTGGGAGCAACTTGAAATATTTCCAGACCCCAAAAACTTCAAAGAAACACAATTCATAGACTTGAGTGAGCCATTTTCCAAGAGAGCACACTTATCTTAGAGTAACAGGACTGGCATAGTGGACATGACAGGGATTCTTGGCTGATGATCCTAAGAGTTCAGTGGTTTGTTCCTCTTTCTTTGACAGAGAGTGTCCTGCCAATAATTATATTTCTATCTTTACTAGTTATAACCCATCAAATAATGATGGGAGAAGAAAAGAGGAATTTAAAAAAATATCATTTTTACTTGAATTGCCTTCATTTTACTATTAGAGCAACATCAGTAATCTGAACCAAAATATACACCAGCAGAGTGATTATTTTGATTATAGGTAAAGGTAAAATCCCCATTTCCATGCCATTAAGACTTATTGGGGATATAGTATTAGACCTGTACTTCCAAGACCATGGGCACATAAAAGTATGATGTAATCAGTATCACACCTGGCCACATTTACCTTCCCAGATTTTTCTGATACTCATTTTTAGAGGCTGGGTAGACCCCGGGGCATTTCTGGTCTGGTGGTACTACAAAAAAAAATCCCTGCTGCTGGGACTTGAGTCTGGTACCATTGGATGATAGTGATTATAGTTCATTAAAAAAATTTGACGTAAGAAGTTTTAGTAAGAAGAAAAAATGAGTAAAATAAACAATGGTACATGAAAGAAAAAGTTTAAAATTGTTTAAAAAATTGTGTGTGTAACAGAATTAAATGTGATTTTTTTTTTTTTAAATCTAGAGAAAATGACATGAAAATAAAAATATCAGTTTTTAGTCCTGTTTTGCAAGCAGTAAGAACTGCACTGTTCTTTGATCCAATCTGCAGAATATACCTCATCCAGGAATGAGAGCAGCAGTAGAGACACAAAAACAACAAAGTTCGGGCAGAGGGATGATGGGAATGGTTCTTCCAATGTATGCCATTGGCATAGTTCTTTACCTGATCTATACAGTATTCAAGGTAAAGTAAATGTCTCTCAGAGGTCTCTGTCCAAAATAATCTGATGAATAAGATATAACTTTATTTTACGATAAATGTAGCACTGTCATGCTGTAGCACAATAATTGGTGTGTAAGTATACAACTATACACTAAGCACTGCAGTAAAGCTGTGATACCAGAATGTATAAAATCGGAAAAAAGTAGGAGCAGCTTTATTACTTAACGATTACAAAGTTGTGACGTTTCGGCGTGAGCCTTAATCATACAAAAACATACAGGATGAAGAAATAGAGAGAGGAGATAAAGTATAGATTCACATGAATACTGTTTAAAAAAAAAAAAAAAATTTTTTTAAAGGAGTACTTAGCTGTAAATTGCAAGGTGTGGCTTGTCTGGCGGTGTGTGTCAGGAATGGATCTGGTAGGACGTGGAAATTGTTTAAATAGAGACCTGTGACATGTGGTCGGTGGGTTGTAACTGGGGGTGGTGGATGGGGAACCGGGGAGGGGAGAGAGAGTGAAGCACTACTGGCCTAGCTAGGAGAAATTGAAACAGGTGATTGGGGAAGAGGGGTTGCAGAGAAAATAATGGGGTTGCAGAGTGATGCTGTGAGGAAGTTTGAAAAGTAAGAAGGGGTGGATTTAGTGGATAGGCACTATAATGATTGAAGAAGATGATGTTACGTGTAACTAACAGCGAGTTTAACCCATGTGGTTCCAGCATCCCATAATTTTGAATGCAGCGGTTCTCAAGTGCCAGGCGGCTTGTGTCATCTGCGTGACATTGTTTAATGGCTGTTACCAGAAAATCAGATTTGCCTCTGTGGTTGGGGCCATTGAAATGATTTGGGACTGGTTTCGAAGCATGCTGGACGATGTCGTACAGATGTTTTTGCATGCGGTCCCCTAATCTGAGGCCAGTCTCACCGATATATGTTATCCTGCATCTTTTGCAAACGATGACATATATCACATTTCAGGACTCGCATGTGAATCCCTCATGAAGAGTGAGGATAGTTTTGGGAAAGGTGATTGTTTTCGTTTCCCAAACTACAGGGCAGGTAACGCAGCGGGGGCGGTTACATTTTCTGGTGCGGCTGTGGATGAGGATGTCCTTAAGGTTTGGCTCACGTTGGCTGGAACCACATGGGTTAAACTCGCTGTTTAGTTACATGTAACATCATCTTCTTCAATCATTATAGTGCCTATCCACTAAATCCACCCCTTCTTACTTTTCAAACTTCCTCACAGCATCACTCTGCAACCCCGGTATTTTCTCTGCAACCCCGCTATTTTCTCTGCAACCCCTCTTCCCCAATCACCTGTTTCAATTTCTCCTAGCTAGGCCAGTAGTGCGTCACTCTCTCTCCCCTCCCCGGTTCCCCATCCACCACCCCCAGTTACAACCCACCGACCACATGTCACAGGTCTCTATTTAAACAATTTCCACGTCCTACCAGATCCATTCCTGACACACACCGCCAGACAAGCCACACCTTGCAATTTACAGCTAAGTACTCCTTTAAAAAAATTTTTTTTTTTTAAACAGTATTCATGTGAATCTATACTTTATCTCCTCTCTCTATTTCTTCGTCCTGTATGTTTTTGTATGATTAAGGCTCACGCCGAAACATCACAACTTTGTAATCGTTAAGTAATAAAGCTGCTCCTACTTTTTTCCGATTTTATACATTCTGTCATGCTGTAGATGCACCGGGGGGTTGTGGTGTTAGCGTCCAAATTTTCATGGACCTGCCTGCACACTAGAGGGTGAAGTTGTTACCATCACATCTGTCTTTTATTCCCCAGCTTCAGAAGCAGTTCTATACCAATTTCTACAGCACTTCCCACTGGATTGGAACAGCTTACCTTCACCATGAAGAATGAGTGTGCTAACCACTTTTACTAATTGGGCAGCCTGTGATTGTTAAAAAATATTGCTTATTACATTCTCTTATCACTTTTTGCCACCAAATTTATAACAGAAGCTAAATAGATCGTTCAGACAAATACACTTTGTTAGGCAGCACAGACTTCACTGATCTGTCTTTGTCTACAAGCTATATCAAATGCAAGGTGCATCACAAAAGCTATTTTAACGAAATGACTGGCAGTAATGTATGTTAAGTTGGTAGCTGGATATTGATTAGTTCAGTTTTCTTGAATCATTGTTTTGAGATATTTTTCATCATTAATCATACTTTTGTGTGTGTGTTGTTTTTTTTTGGTTGAAATAACTCGCATTTATTAATTTTTTGACATGCTTGATGCGTCTGAACTAAACATTCAAGTTGCTCCTTTGCTGCGTTCCTTTGTGTGTAATCTTCACTGTGTTTAGACTCATGTAGTCCATTTAATAGCTTCCACTGTGGCTAAAAATCTACTCTTCATATTTTTATCAGTCCAAATTCTGAGTTTTAGAACAGTGTAAGACTGGTGACATTTCAGGAAATGGCTGATGATGATAACAGAGATATCATCATCTAATTCTGAGAAAGCTAAAGAATGAAAAAAAAAAAAAAAGTCAATTCTGTGGCACAATCATCCCAACTGTAGTGATGTGTTAGATCTTTCACCAATCAAGGAGCTTGTGAGAGTGAAGTGTCCACCATCAGCCAATGTGGCTTGGTTTCCAAGTGGCCATGACTTACTAGATTGAGTGCATTAGTTGTTCTGCAACTTACTTCTTTGAGACATGAAAATCCAGCTCTCAAACATCAAAACATGTGAACAGGGATCATATTTTTTCCCATTTTAGGTGTTCAACAAACCAAGTAATAATTCTTGGAGTGACCAGATGCCACAGTATGATAACACGTATAGAGATGATGTGGACAGGTATGGGTTCCCTCCCGCTGCCTTTGATGATGCAGGTCAAAGTATTTTTAATAACCAGTATCACAGGAGGCAGTTAGAAAACCTTCTTGCTCGAGTTGATGATAAGAATATGTGTAAGTTGCCAACTTTTTCTTTAAATCTACCTTTTTTTTTTTTTTTCACGTCATATCAGTCTGTGTCAGTGTGGGACAAGAAGTTTGACTGATGAAGTGCTTGATTAATCTCACTTAACTTATAAACCTGAGTTATTTAAAGAAGAACTTACCAAAAGAATCAAGAAGCTCATGCCCAGCTTTGCCATTCAGACTGAATTCAGGCACATGTATAGTTCTGTGTTAAAGAATATGATCAGAAGTACATGGGCAACCAGGTATCTTAAACTGAATTCAAGTTAGTGCTGAGTTTTAAGTATTTGACCAAGTATGGGTATTTTATTTTCTAGTTGGCTGAATGTGAATTCAAATACAAATATAAGATTCATAAGAACATTTCCAGTTAGATCTAATGTGATTGAAATTTTTCCACTTTGACTGAAATATGTCATCGTGAGCAGTTCAGAAGAAATATTTATTTAGATATTTAAATTTCCTGGGGGCGACGACACACTTGGTTTTGGCAGTCCCGTAGCTGACATGCTAGCTTCAGGGTTAGTGAACCATAGCTGACCAAGACCCTGCCTCACCTCTCTGTTGGTGCCTCCAGTAACACCCATAGCCTGGCTAATGGGGCAGGGATTGCCATAGTCCCTCCCTATGGTGGAGGAGTCTGCTAAAGAAGTATATCCCTTCCTTTTAGCTCATGGACTGGGAAAAAAAATAGCTGCCATAACCTCCCCCCCCCCCTCCCAAAGCCAACATGATGCTGTGCTTCATCACCTGCACAACATCAGCTGCAGAGAGCACTTCACTGTTCCAGAGAGATACAAGACAGTTCAGGACAAATCATTAAATTTCCTTTCAAATATGAGTATTCAGATTCTATAAATTCTGCTGAATATGAATCAGATATTCTGTACATCTCTAGTTTTTTTTTTTTTTTTACATTCTCATCTGTTTTGGTTTGTATATATTTTAGAAGTTATACATACAGCAAAGATTATACATACAGTTTGCATATGGTAAAGATCCTGACCTCTGTTTTCAGCTGTGGATGACATGAGAATTCTTCAGAAACGTCTAGAAGAAACAGAAGCTGAAATGACCAAGATCCTCAGGGCTATGCAGTCTGCCCAAACAAAAGCTGACAGGAGCACCCCACAGGATGCAGATGAGTCAAAGGTTAAATTCTCTGTTGTGCTGAATTGCTTTTCTTCATCTCTTAATTCTATTCTCCATTATGTTTGCTTGCTTCCTCATTTTCATTATCTAGTCAGCTTGGCAGACACATGAATGTGGACACATACAAGAATAAGATCAACCACAAAAAAAAAGAAAAAGGTGGTAGATGTAGAATGATAATATAATTTTACCTTGTTCTTAACTTGTGAAGTGAATTAGACTCTGAGAAAATGCTGAGAGTTCGTATGTTTTTCTTTATTTTAAAAAAATGCCACATTGCATTATCTCTACCAGTGATTTCAAAACCTGTGGTCCGTTGCTGTGTTGTCGATTTGATATTAAGGCCTGTCCATTGATTAAAAGCAATTTAGGGTTTATGGCATTGCAATATTACATATAAGATGGTTGTTCGCAACTTATATGTAGTTAGAAAGTGGTCCTGACACATGTAAAAAAAAAAAGTTGGGAACCACTGATCTGTACAAGTGAGAGAAAGTGGTAACTTGGGAATGTGCAAAGTTAGGTTAGAAGTAATTTCTTTTTTATTCTTAAGCAGTTGAGCATTATCATTTTTACATTTAAAAAGTGTCACTTTTATGTCCATTGAAGCCAGAATTATTAAAATACTGACAGTTACTGTTTTTGTTTTGTTTTTTTTTGGACAGTTTGACTCACATGACCTTGGATGTGACAAGGAAGGCAGTGAAGTTGTAAGAAGAATGAAAGCAGAGGGAAGAGAAAGGGATGAAAATACAAGAAAGAAAGGTCCAGAAGTAAAGGCTACACCATCAGATATGCAAGCTGACGACAGTGAAGCAGAAGAGCAGATGGTAGAAGATCCAGTTAAGAGTCTAGAGGACATTGAGAAAGTGGTTGATGATAAGGATAGTGAAGAGGATAAACGTAATGAGAGTGAGGAAATTGAGGCAAACACTGACGACAGTGGTAGTCCACCGAAGTCCATGATATCTCATGTAAGGCGGAGAAAAGTTGGATGTGACAACGAGCAATAAATTTATTGTTATTTTCATGACACTTTCTGTAATGGTCAGTACTAGCAACAGCCAACTTGATTATACATGCACATATATATTTTTTTGCTTTGAACTTCAGCAACTAGATTACACACAATTGTTTTAGCATCAGTTTTCAAGTACAGGTAGTTCATCATATGTGACAATACCCCTATAAAGTCAACTGACACTGAGTTTCTTTGATTGTGGTGAAAAAAATGTTACTGAATTTTTCCAACTACTGCACCTCCTGTATATAAAACAACTTCCATGAAAGTCCTGATTTTTAACAAAAAATTAAGAGTCAAGGCATACTGTAGTATAGTAAATGGTTTACAATTGCTGTACTGTGAGTGAAATGAGTAAAGTGTGCCGCTAAAACTGGTTGACTCGTCAGCTTCTACAGGAAGTCTGATATCTTCACTCTTCTCTTACAAGACATTCTCTCTCTCTGAACCTTAAGTGCCCAGGGCACATGGGGCTTCCGCAAGGGTTTTTTCCACAAATGTCTGTCTTTCGCCTTTTTTTCTGCTCTTGCCCAGGTGAGCCCTCTATTGCTCAACATCCTTTCTGTTGTTCTTCTCCATGTCTCTTTTGGTCTACCCTTACTTCTGCTCCCCTGTGGTGTCCATCTTAGTGCTATTTTTGGTAGTGAGTTGTCAGTCATTCGGAGCACATGTCCCAACCATCGCCAGCGTCTTTCCTCAATAATTGTTGTCAGTGGTTTCATCTGCATTTCTGCCAATAAGATGTTATTTCTTATGGTGTTTGGCCAAAATATTTTTTTAATTCTACGTAAACATTTAGTCTGGAAAGAATTCAACTTGTTTTCTATGGTTTTGGTGATTTTCCAGCATTCACTTCCATAGAGTAGTACACTTAGAACATTACTCTTAAATATCCTGATTTTCATATTTATGCTTAGTTTATTTGATTTCCATATATTCTGTAGCATTGCAAAAGCCTGGTTTGCTCTAGTAAGTCTGCTGTTGATGTCCTCTGTGCTGTCTCCATTTTCTACTACTCTGCTGCCAAGGTATACAAATTCGTTGACCTCCTCCACTAACTTGTTATCTACTCTGAGTACATTTCTGTTGTTCACATTTTGCTTCATTAACTTTGTCTTTCCTACGTTGATCTTTAGTCCGATGTTGTTTGCATTCTGAGTTAACTTGTTTGTTTTATCTTGCATATCTTTGTGACTGCTTGATAATAGACAAATGTTGTCCGCAAAGTCAAGGTCCTCCAGCACTGTGTTAAGGGTCCATTGTAATCCTCTGCGTTTGTCTGATGTTGCCTCCTTCATTAACCAGTCTACTGCCAAGATAAATAATGTTGGTGATAGTACACATCCCTGTTTCACTCCTGGGAAGCAAGACATTACTTTTGTTTATATCATCAACAGCTGAATTATGGCATTTCCCTGTTCGTTTTCATTGTTAAATATTGTTCTTTCAGCGGTATTATAAGTGGCTGCTAGCAGAATTAGCAGCTCACTCATAGTTCACTCATTCACGGCGAGTTGTGCTGCCTAATAATAGTTTATACACTTTTGTTTCAGAAAATTTTTACTTTTTTTTTTAATTAATTTTTTTTTTAAATGACTCACTTGTGCTTGTTTCTTTCTTGGCTTATATTGTGAAATAGTTTAGATTTTTACTCTGAGATTTGCCAATTTTTTATGATTAAATGTCTGTTAAGTTTACTAGAAACAGGTGCTTTTAGCAGTTGTTTGTTTTTTTTTGGTCACAAACTACACATATCAGCAGGGGACTAATGAATCCATAATTGAAATAATTGTCCATATACAGGCACTCGACCTGACACTTTGAAATCTTTGTAGGTAGTGAAATGATTCGGAAAGTGGGTCTGGTATGTTCTTTCAACAGATCAAAACTATCCGTGTTGTTGTTTTCACAGTTTTTTATTTTTTTATGAAATAAATTTATCCATTTTTTTTTAGGATTATCATTAGTGGTAAGTAAAAAAAAAAAAAAGAAGTGAACTTGGTGGCTGAAAGTAATTTGGTGACATGTTTGTAACACAGTTCAAGTAACTAAATTGATGCTGCTATTTGTCACTTGTGCTCCATGCTTCTGTTGCATTTGCTTGTCTACATATGCAGAGCTGAAGTTAATTCACAAGATAATCTTGAGTTTTCGAACAAAGCAAATGAGTGAATTTACTTTACTTGATTTTCTGTTTAAAAATGTTTCCTTTTCAGTAATTGAGTCATAAAATTACAGCATACCGGAAATATGACACCCTTGCATATTGGTGAAAACATCTTGCTTAGAATGTTCAGTAGCCTTGGTAACAAGCATTAGTCTGGAAACATGTTTATTTTGTTTTATTTGAAATCATTCAAGTAGTTTTTGTTGTGAAGTTAACCATTTGTTCTTGTGATGTTTGTATGGAGTACATTTTTTGTGTGTGACTTTACTGGTGTTTTACACTGGTTATTTGATAACAGGTGTTGCATTATCTGTCCATTTATTTATATTGCCTGATATCTGATTTAAAAAATTTTTCCAAAATATTTTTAAAAGATTTCCGTAAGAACAGTGAAGAGCAAAATTTCTATCTTAATGCGAATAAATCTAAATTGATGACAACTGACAAAACAAATAAGGCAGCTGAAATATGTATTAGTGAGGAAAATTTGGAAGAAGTGGAGAGTTTTGAATATCTTGGATCACTACTAACTAATAATGGAGATAACAATGAGGGAAATTAAAAGGAGGACATTTATCGCTCTTCAGAAAGTAAAACAACTAAAGAATCTGTGGAGAGGAACATACAGAAATACAAAAATAAGATTTTAAGGGCATGCATCTTTCCCATCTCAACATATGCCTTTCAGACCTGGACACTTAATAAAACAGCTGAGAAACACATAAATGCCTTTGAATGTAAATGCTACAGAAGGACACAAAAAAGAACAAATATATCCACACTAAAAAAACTTAATATTGAAGAAAGCTGGCTAGTAAAGAGGATTAAACAGAGAAAACTTGAATATTTTGGACACATTAAATGTCATGATAATCTAAAGAATACAGTCTTGGAAGGATACATAATGGGAAAAAGAAAGAGAGGAAGACCAAGGCGAAGATGGTTGCAAGACATCGTTGATGCTCTGCAAATGGATGCATCAACAGTAGGGCATCTTGCTTACAGTCGAGAGGCCTACAGGAGAGCTGTTAGGGAGGTAAAGTTGCACAGGGGACATGCAAATGGCCGACTGACTGAATATCTGATTTCCAATTGTAAATGCTTCAAGCTGTTAGTGTTAATGTAATGTGATGTGTTAAAAAGAAATGAAATTAAAACTATAGCATATTTAGTGTCACAGAACAGTAATGTCTCAGAACCTTTACTTTTTTGAGGGCTCAGCTTTGGGAGGTAAATTAACTGTTCAGTTTTACAATATTATTGAGAGATGTTTGCTTACTTTTTTTTGTATGTTATTTTTTTAAACTCAGATTTCCATTTCTAGACAATCCAGTGCAATTTTCTGAATCAGCGCCCCAAATAACCCCAGGAACGGGCCTAAAAACTAAAGCACAGAGAACAAAAATTTTTTTCTTGGGCTGTTTTATCTGAGATGAGACTGTTGTGTTAGATCAGTTAGGAGAGCTCCACATTTCAAGAGCCATATATCACTGATTATCTGAGATGAGACTGTTGTGTTAGATCAGTTAGGAGAGCTCCACATTTCAAGAGCCATATATCACTGATTATCTGAGATGAGACTGTTGTGTTAGATCAGTTAGGAGAGCTCCACATTTCAAGAGTCATATATCACTGATTATCTGAGATGAGATTGTTGTGTTAGATCAGTTAGGAGAGCTCCACATTTCAAGAGTCATATATCACTGATTATCTGAGATGAGACTGTTGTGTTAGATCAGTTAGGAGAGCTCCACATTTCAAGAGTCATATATCACTGATTATCTGAGATGAGATTGTTGTGTACAACTGATTGTCTGAGATGAGAATGTATCAGAGTGTGATCTTTAATCTTTTGTGATATATAAATATACACACACACGTATGTGCTTGTTTTAGTTAAATATGTTTTTATCTTCTGTTTTAAGCATTTGTGAAGTAGGTGTACATATTAATACCAACCATGATATTAATTTCTAGGATAGTTTCTTCATGTGATGATTGTCAAATAACTATGTTTCAAGGGAATATTTTTTACTGATTTCATTTCATTCACGTCTTTCGGTTAAATTTTTATTGTGTCACTGATAATTCTTTATATCGCATTAGTCAATGGTCAATTTACAACCAGCATTATGGCTAATGGAGTGATTTGTGTTAGCTAGTGCTGTCACATTTTTTTTATTAACAATGTTCATAAGGTATTATACCTGAGAAGTTTGATTCATTTAATATACAGCACATTTTTTGTTTTCATTAATCTAATGTGAGGCAAGAATGTACAGATCAGTGCTCCTTAGTAGATAGTCATAATAAGGGAAGATTTCATCACTGCCAAACTAAATCTTCAGCACATTGTAAGAGGGTGCTGAGCATTCAAATCTCATAAATATTTGAAATAACTGTGTTTTATGAGCCATGTTCTGTGGAACACAACAGACTGAAGAAAAAGCAGTCGACCATGTGTAACTCTAAAGAGGACACTTAAGAGAGGCCAAATTAGTAGGCATAAGATGATGTTTAAAAATTCACCGAAAACAGGAAAACTTGGCGAACTACCATGTGAGCTAACAGGATGGATGATGATGAGACATGTAGGTCATGGATGTATTATATAGCTGTTCTGTGAGCTATATATTTTACGGATATTTTAAATGAACTGTGTTCAAGAAGTCACCTGTCATGTATATTTTAAATAGCTATGTTCTATGAGTCACATGTCATGGATAGTTTAAACAGCTATGTTCTGTAACTACTTATGACACTGATAGTTTAAACAGCTATGTTCTGTAACTACTTATGACACTGATAGTTTAAACAGCTATGTTCTGTAACTACTTATGACACTGATAGTTTAAACAGCTATGTTCTGTAACTACTTATGACACTGATAGTTTAAACAGCTATGTTCTGTAACTACTTATGACACTGATAGTTTAAACAGCTATGTTCTGTAACTACTTATGACACTGATAGTTTAAACAGCTGTGTTCTGTAACTACTTATGACACTGATATTTTAAACAGCAGTGTTCCATGAGCTACATTTGAAATATTTTAATGAAATACTGTTTGAGATGTGTTTTTTAAACTTATTATCACAAGAGTACTCTTTTATTAATGAACTGTCACTCATTATTTCTTTGCTTCCTCACAGTATATCCATGCCTTTTTTTTGTCAAAGATTTTAAACAGTATTGAAATTCCTTACTCTTTCTCATTCTTTTAGCTCTCAGCAGTATGTGTCATCCACAGCACACAGAACATGAAATTATTAGAGAAATCTTGACTGATTGTGGCGCCCCCCCCCCCCCCCCAGCGACCAGGTGAAAAGTGACTGGCAGTGATAATGATGGCATTGGTTAACGACTTTACCTCGGGGGAGACTGAAGTTGATTGAATATGATATGCTTAAGTGATGCTCTCACAACACATTAACACAGGGGACTTGACAGAAGGAGAAGAAATACAATGATACATGACCCCTGACAAGAACCCTGGCAGAAGGAAAGCAGCTAAGATAATGTGCAGCTGCACAGGGAATCTGGTAGAGAGAGGGGAGATAAATGATACAAACAGCTTGTGGACGGCACGATGACAGTAGGAGCAACTTTAGAGAGTAAAACACTGTATGGACATCACGGGTTGCTGTGAACACACAGACACTGTGTGACACAAGCTGACACAACCAACATGAGCCAGTCAGTCATTAAATAGCACCAGTCAGCACAACAACCCACCACAAGAGTCAGCCACTCATGACATAGCACAAAGATGATATAATAACCTGTTAGATGAGTCCAATCACTCATAACACAAAAAGACACCACAACCCAACACAAAGCTTAATCACTCGTATAACACAAGAAAAGTAACCCACCATGAAAGTATAATCTCTCATGATACAACAGTGTATAACATAACAACACACAACAAGAGCCAATAAAACAACATCAGTATTATATTTTGGTTTTCTTCACTGGTGTTGTCTTGTTAATTTGTAAACTGCTGAAATTCAACTGAATGATGGAATGTAACGGTTTTAAAATGGGCTACATGCATTATGAGAGGATTGTATAGAGTTGAAGACAAACTAATACAAAAAAATTATTTTTTTTTTATCTACAACACACCCACCTCATTCATATTAAGACTGGCAAAAAAAAAATGTCTACAAATAAGACCTAGATTTTTTTTTTTTTCAGTCCCAACATTTAAATGGAATTTATGTGTATGTGGCTAGCAGGAAAACTATTCACTGTCTGGTATATAGGAACTAGCAAACTCCTACCACCAGCCAAGTGATGCTAGAAACATTCATATATTTGGAGACATGCTATAAATGTAATATTATAGTCCCTGAATATTGCCACTTCAGAAATACTTTCTTCAGTCAAAATTTCTAGTGCATGATTGTGACTGTGAATTAAAAACCTCAGGAAAATCTTAAAACACAAATCAGTCACATCTTTGCAAAGAAAAAATACTATGCCTGTTAATGTTAGAAAATTTATATCAACATGTTGGAACATCAAGGGGGGAATACAAAAAAAAAAAAATCGCATAATTCAATGGAACTTGAAATGACAAGACAAATATGCTCAGTATTTTAAACTTTTTGAACATGGTCTGATGCCCTTTCACATCTCTTTCAAATCTGCTAGTAAAGGCACTGATTGACAACAAAACAGTCAGTGAAAGGAAAACAAAAAAAAACCAGTGAACCATTCTTCTGTGTCTATCCTGTATCTAGTCCAAGTACTAGCACATTCAAAAACTTTAACTCTTTGATTCGGAATTACCATACAAGTAGGATGAACATGAGTATCTTACACCATCAGACATGCCTTTCAAAAAAAGTCCATTTTAAATAACAAGATCTTGATTGGGAGATTTAAAGTCACATAGTTATAACTGGAGATGAGACTGCATAAAGATGCTATACTTGAGCTGAATGAAACTGTTCAGTAATCTATATCTGACTGCTTGTGCCAAAGTTAGCAAACCAGAATTGACTAAGATTCTGCTGCTGCATGGTGCACACTGTGATAGTCAGTCTGGTCAAGTGAATAGGGACAATCATCATGTGCCGTGCCGACTGGTGTTGGCTATTATGCTTCTCCAGAGTACACGATCCATCATGCAGGCCATCAGCTCAGTTGGTGATCTCCTCTCACACCATCCCGTCAGACTGTCCAGTATCATTTCTCTTGGTCTTCCTCTTGATCTTCTTCCTTCTATTTTTCCTGTTGTTATAATATTTTCAATGCCCCCTCTTCTCATTGCATGTCCTATGAAAGTACATTGTCTCTCTCTTATCTTTTTGACAAGGTTTTTTGTCTCTCCAGCTCTTCTCCTACATTCTTCATTAGTTATTTTTGCTGTCCAGGGGATTCGCAACATTCTTCTAATAAACCACATTTCTGCTGCTTCCAATGATTTTTGTGCAGACTTGCCTATTGTCCATGATTCACTTCCATATAACAAGATAGGTTCAATATAGCATTTTAGGACTCGTTTTCTAACATTCATTGATAAGGATGTGTTGGTTAATATGTTTCTCATTCTCTGAAATGCAGTCTTTGCTTGGCCTATTCTGTTCCTAATTTCTGTTCTGCATTTCCCATCTGAAGTTATTACTTCTCCAAGGTATTTGAATTTCTGCACCTGCTTTAGAATATTTCCGTTTAATTTAATACTGCATGCTGGTGGATTCTGTTTCTTAGATATAACCATAGTCTCTGTCTTTTTGATGTTCAAAGTAAGGCCTTTCTGTTCACTTTCTTTTGCGACTTTATCCAAGAGATTTTGCAGGTCTTGTTGGTTCTCAGCTATCAGTACTGTGTCGTCAGCATACCGAAGGTTGTTAATATTGTATCCTCCAATTTTTATGCCTGGTTCTGTGATGATTGTTCTTAGAATATTCTCGCTATACAGAGAAAAAAGGTCTGGAGATAGTACACATCCTTGTCGCACCCCTTGTTTTATGGGTTGATATTTTCCAATTCTATTTTCAACTCGAACTGCTGCTTCTTGCTGCCAGTATAGATGTTTTACAATCCTCAGGTCTTTGCCGTCTATATTGATGTCTTCAAGCATTTTAATAATTTCATTATGTTTCACCTTGTCAAATGCCTTAGTGTAATCAATGAAGCATAAGTAGAGATCTTTCTGTACTTCTAAAGCTCTTTCTGTTAGTGTTCGTAAAGCATAAATGGCATTGTGTGTTCCCTTTCCTTCAACAAATCCAAACTGTTCATCAATAGGGACAATATGGGAAGGAAAACCTTGTCCTAAAAAATATATCATGCAGAAGAGAGGTGTTGGGCCGTAAGGTGCCAGATATCACAACTTTCAGAGGATAAACGTAGAGGAGGGCTGCTGCAGCATTCTCCATACATTCTCCAAAGTGTTCTGTATTTATGGTTTTGGCTGAAACATGATTCTTGATTCAGAAGATTAACTTCACAGAAGTCCTTTTGAAGAGTCAGAATCTCATGCATCTGTTTCTTTACACTGAGCACATTCTGTATTGCTCTCAATGCTGGTACACTCACCCAAGTTAAAAAACACCAACTTGTTCTCAGTGACTGACTGATTTTGTCTTAAGTCTCTCACAACAGCTGCTTCAGTTCTGATCACAAGCTGATCCAGCTCCTGAAGTAAGACTGCTGTTTCCAGTACATAAGGTCATAATTCCATTAATGTCATGTCTTTCTACCACCTTGCATGTAATTCGTCAGAGAGGACTTCAATGGCTAACATCAGTGTCTTAAAAAATTATCTCTTTGCAATCAAAATGTCACGATTTTGATCTTTTCAATAAATGCTTTCAGCATCATCCTCAGTCACTTGCCCAGCAGAATTCAGCTTTATGGATTCTCAGTCTGATCATTCTTTTATTATGACAGCAAGTGCTCTGGTCCACATTTTTATCCTGCTCTGTTGCAGTCCTTCTCTCCCTATATAAACTTTTAACCATAGTATTATGCCATACTAACATAAGTGTCTGGTTCCAATGAATATTTCTATTTCACTTATACTTTGTTTTACTTATTGCACACACTATGTCCCATTCTTCAATACAAACACAAGATTTCTGTTGAGTTTGTACATAACATTTGACAGTTTGGGGGGAGGGGGAGGGGGAGGCCTTGTCAGTTTCCATTACTGTGTCACAGATTCATCATTTATTCTTATATGTAGATGTGGTTTTGTTATGTCCTCTTAACTGCTACAACTGATTATTATTTTATTTCCAGTCTGCATTTGTGGCTTCTATTTATATCACTAGATTCAGCTAGTGTACAGATTTTTTTTTTGCCATTAGCACTGTATCATCAGATGTTACCATTTGCTCTCCAACAGTGGAACTGAACTAACATTTTTTTTGTTGTTATATTGAGACAAGGGGACAAAAGACATCCTTCTCGTACTCTTTTCTTAACATACTGGGAAAGGAGTATTCTGAATCAAGACTGCTCATTAGATGCATGCCCAACACTTCCCATGAAACTAACTTTCTGGCATTCACCAATATCAGGTCAATTTTAGGCAAGTTCAGTTGCAGGTGTGTATCTCTATATATATCTGGTCAGAATTCTCAAACATAAAATGACTTCATTTGTTCCACCTTTTTTTTAAAAAAATGCTCGGATTAAAATTTTCGTACGCTGGTCTGCCCAATGATATTATCTGAAAAGAAACAATCCTTATGGTTTCACCATCATCATCTTCACTCCCTTAAGAGCATAGGGCATGGATGAAGGGTCTCCAGTCATCCCTCTTCTTGGAATTATTCTCTGCTTCCTTCCATATGTATGTCTTGTCTCTGAGCAATGTCATAATTTCTCTTCTCCAAGTAAGTCTGGGTCTTCCTAGTTTTCTATTTCCTTGAGGATTCCATGCCAGCCCCCGTCTTCCTATGCTGGTGTCGGGTTTTCTCAGATGATTTGCTTTTTCAAAACAAACAAAAAATGTTTCTTTCAAATATAAATCTTACTTTAGAAAAATTTACTGCTCTGCATTAAAAAAAAAAAGGTCCATCAGAAAAATGTGGATTTTTCTCCTTTATAAGGAATTTGAACAGTTTTTTTTAAATTCATGTAATAAAACTTAAAAATTGAAAAAAAAAAGATAAAAAGTGGAAAATTTAAGGCGAGAAATAACAGTGTGCCAGAAAGTGAAATGCTTGGATAAAATGACTAACTGGCATTTGTGGGAACAAGGCAAACAGACCAAATTAGTCATCAAAGACTGAAATGGCAAAACACACATCAAGCAAAGGCACTTCAGAAGACCACCTACATTCTTGAAAAAAAAAAAACCAAAAAACCAGCTAAGTTATTTACCATGCTATAATTCTACTATATCCTGTATGTAATCCTGCCATAGAATGTTTTCTTGAAAAGCATCTTCCCTCATACATGAATCCATCTTTAGTTCACTACTGAAACTGTAACAGCATTCTACCCAAAATCCAAGTCCTATAAACACATTCTAGAAATGATACAATGTCAATGTGGAAGAGAAATTTAACAGCAAATTTAACATGACTTTTTTTCTCATGCATAACACAAAAATAATGGTCACATCTCAAACAAGCCAAACTGAGACAAAACAGGATAATGCCTTAAATATATTGCTACAAATGAAAGAAAATTACCAATAAATTACATGTACATTAAAAACTGCACATCAGTTACATAGTTCTCAAGCTTGCTCACACTTGGAATATCAGATGTCTGAACCTGAACCACATGTGTGAGTTCATGCAGTGCAAGTCTTGAAACACAGGCATCAAGCTGTGGGTTGGCATTAAGTGGTTTAGCCCTCAAAGAAAACACAAGACCTGGATACTTGACAACATCCACCACCAGGTGAAACACATCAACAACTCCTCCCTTTCCATGCTGAATTACCGCATGGACCTGTCTCTGAACGCATCAACTGCTGGCAGCAGAACAGGGCGTTGGGCAATTCTGCTCCACTGGTCCTGGTAAATGTATCATCTCTCTACCAAGCCACCTTGACTATCTAAACTCACTATCAGCTCCACCTCCCTGATCCAAGAAAGAATTCTTTCTTTATAATTTAAAGAATATTTAAATTAGGCCCAACAGGTGCAAGATACATGGAGCTTATTTACACTGTTGCTAATGAATATGCTCTCGTGAATAAATTATGCAAGATGATGTGCAAGAAACAATTTAATAATAATTTTAAATGAAGTGTACTTGCAATAAATGTGAATAATGAACATTTAAAATAATTTATTTCTGCATCAATATCTGAACAATCCAAACTGTACTCAAAGAAGACATTCAAAATAATTAAAATGTAATGTGGGCAAACAAGCAGTACACAACATACAGTGGTATATACAAAAAATACACTTCAAGTACCACACACTTGGTAACCAGCTACCCCACAAGGCTGTCGCAAAAACGCAAAGCTACTCATGAGAGAAAGGTGCTGAAACATTCATGTAACCTTGCTTCACCGCCAAACTGTTTCAGAAACAAGACGAGGAGGCACGGCTGCGTGTTGACATTAACATTATAAGGAAATACGAGGGACACTGCTATCATGTCACTTCCATGTGTTCACACTGGATAAAAGAAATAGCCAGTCACATAGCATTTTCAAAGTGTGTGCAGCCAAGATAAAAAAAAGAAAAATGTGGCCATTACCATCAGATCTATGGCACTTAATCTGCTTTATATATAACACTTGGAACCAAAGCTGAAAACCACTGTTGATGATCCTCAAACACAACCGAGAGTGTAGTTGTAGAGCATAAACAAGTAAATCGTAGCAGCGTTTCTCATATATCTACAGTAGACTGTCCTATCAAATTATGCATGAAGTGAGATCCCCCCTCACTTATCCACACCATAAACTACTCATACTCAGGTAAATGATGAAGGAGGTGGATAAGAAATATTTTATCACTCAACATCTTTCGATTCCTGCATAATCCCAGCTGTTGTATCTCCTGCATAATAATAAGTCTGATGATGTTTCATTTTCAAAAGTTTTAATTTACACATACACTACTTCCTAACAGTTCTAACCATTTTATCCCAGTCTACATCTCTGCTAATACTGCCATTCTTTATAGCTATAGCAAATTTGATACAATGTCCTTCATCATTGACATAGCTCTCCCCATAAGCAAAGGATTTGTTTTATGTGAAAATAGTGTTTTTTCCTTCAGGACACTAACAGCTGCAGTGTGACCTGGCTTTGCAAGCAGATATTTTCTGTTTTATCTGACAGAACTCATAACTTTTATAATACTAAAATAAGATTCTGGTGAATTTTTTTTTTAAACAGCTGGGAGTGCAATGGAGCTATTTATTACCAAGTATCATCACATGAGAAGACATTTACCAACTGCTCTACTCCTGCACTATGTAACAGTAATTTTGGTCATGAAGAGTGCACTGCAATTCTTACAATTTATCTTCTCAGAAAACGTAATGAAAATCTGAATCAACTGCTCCAAGAAGTGACAGTGAAATGCTATTGTAAAGAAAGTGATCTAAACAACAATTTGGCTGGAAAAAGTTTCCCTGGTGCTTTTTTTATTCTATAGGTGCTTCTTTGGACACCCTAATCTGTCTACATTTACAGAGAAATAAGAAGATATCTGGGACACCCTAATCTATCTACATTTACAGAGAAATAAGCAGATATCTGTCCATATTTAGAGAAATAAGAAGATATCTGGGACACTCTAATCTATTCATATTTACAGAGAAATAACCAGATATCTTGGACACCCTAATCTATCTACATTTACAGTGAAATGAGCAGATATCTGGGGCACCCTAATCTGTCCATATTTACAGAGAAATAAGCAGATATCTTGGACACCCTAATCTATCTACATTTACAGAGAAATAAGCAAATATCTGGGACACCTAATCTATCTACATTTACAGTGAAATAAGCAGATATTTGGGACACCCTAATCTGTCCACATTTACAGAGAAATAAGCAGATATCTAGGACCTGAAATGATTTTGAAATATTACCAAAACTACTGGCTCAGTCACTGTCACATATCAATCAATCAATCAAATGCCGTGCTGTGGGCAATCATTTCTCTCCACAATTCCCTGTCTTTAGACTTGATTATGAGATTTGCCGATGACTTTCTTCCTAGCCACACCGACAGGCCATCCAGTAACTTAACAATCATGACTGTCACATAAACATGGCACTAAATTTTACATGAATATCTTTACTTCCTCTTAATACACTGACAGCTTTTTATTCAGCATACTTTAGTGTATCTCACCATGTAAACATGCTCTCCATTTTCCAGATACCGGCATCCAATCTCATTGAACAGGAAATCTGGGTAGCAGACGATACCATGCGACTCTGTGAGATTTTAAACCGTTGCTCTCTCTCTGTTCTGTTGCCTAACAGTTCAGCTACTCTGATGCCTAAGCCTCCTTCAAGTGCAACTAAAACATAAAAGAAACACCTGGTTTGCACACACTATGAATGTATCCAAAGGCACTTCATTATTTCTACTGTCTGTTGCATGTAACAATTGGTGAAGCCCTCTGCAAAGAACTGCAATGGAATGAAAACAACAACTGAATATGGAATCATCTTACCTATCTCACTCATAACTATTGCCCTTGTACACTGTGGTCAGAACATGCCTTGTAAATGTACCTCACAAATGTTTACAAAGAGCTTGCTTGTTCTTTGTTCCAATTCTACAAAACTCACTGCTTCACATTTGAGAAACAAAACATTCTACAACAATTTCTTCCCATGTCTGTACACAAAATTCAAGTGGATTATCGAATGATGACGAAGGCCTCTGCCTGAAGTTGCTAGATTGCACTATATCCCATGTCTGCTCAGGCTTCCAGCAAAAGAGGAATAGATAAATATCTCTTTCAACACCTAGAAAAAGCTAGTGGATATTTCTGCAGCTGAACTTTCTAGTGGTTCACATGGATTTTAATGAGACAAATCATCTTCCATGCCATACCTTCTAGTGGTTCACATGGATTTTAATAAGAGAAATCATCTTCCATGCCATACCTTCTAGTGGTTCACATGGATTTTAATGAGACAAATCATCTTCCATGCCATACCTTCTAGTGGTTCACATGGATTTTAATGAGACAAATCATCTTCCATGCCATGAGTGTTTATGTACCTTCAGGTCACTCTCAGAATTAAATAACACTTTTATAACCGCACACACACACCAAAAAAAAGTGCCTGCGGAACCTTCAAATCTGGTTTGCCAAGGTTAAGAGATTCAAGGCCGCTTCCTTCTCATCTCGCTCCTCCAAGGTGAGGGCTGAGTCATCAGCTGACAGGTGCCTCTGAGACGTTGGTCCTTTAGCACCACCCACAACATGCTGGCCATCACTGAAAGTGTTTCTTCTAGCTGACACTTTGTCCTGCACAACTTTCCCTGCCGATGAGGCTCCAGAATTTGCTGGATGCTGCTGGTTCTGGATACTGAGCAGAGATTCATAACTCTGTAGGTAGGATCCATTATTCTTGCCAATGACTGGATTAGACACGACTTCTGTAGCCACCACGAGGGCTCCGTCTGAGTTGTTAACAGGTCCTGCTAACTGTGTGTTGACTGCATAAGATGGACTAGACAAAGAAAATGAGAACTGACCAGGCCCCTGATAAACTCCATTGACTGATCCCAATGACTGATTATTATTTAGAATATTTGAACCACTTATGACAGCTGGATTTGATCTTGCTTTCTGCCCACCCTGTGACAGTTCTGGATTTCCAGTGGAGGTGACACCACTAACAGTTCCATGTGAGACTATAGCTGATGAAGGTACCTGTGCTAAGTTTGTGTGAGATGCTATAGAGCTGGTACCATGTTTAAGTATCTGATCTGATGCTTCTATGAAAGCTGGTGGAACAAGAAGCTGAACATCTGGTTTTGATACTGCACTGGCCACACCTGGAGCTGCCAGCACATTTGCTGGCAAGGAAGCCGCCTGTGAAATCTGTTGAATGCTGCCTGCAGGTGAGAAATACTGGTCGCCAATCTTATACAGCAACATCTTTAAGTCTGACGAGCTGCTCATGTTAGTCCCTATGTTTACAGCAGGAACATTAGGCTGCAGCTTTGCAGTTGATGCTGTCTGGTTGTTGGCAATGACTTGTGCAGAAGTGACACCTGGCTGGGCAAGGAGAAGCTGAGCTATTTTCCCTTCCTTTTTATCAGAGACAACTAAAGGCTGTCCTGCATAGATCACAGCAGGTCTAGCAGGTACCTGACTAGGATGTCCAGCAAGGGTTGTGGCTGGCACCGAACAGTTCACTATTGCACTGCTAGTCTGCCCTAACTCTGAGCTCTGGCTGTGGACAGCACCAACAAAACTGACAGGGTTAATGATGGCAGCTTGTGAGTTTGGGGGTCTGACAGGAGCTATCATTAACTGGCCAGTCCTGGAGTTAGTAATAATTACTTGTGTCCCTGACCTTGTTGCCAGTGAGGATGCTGAGCTGGTAACCACAGCATGGCCTGACTGATTTGATGAGGGAAGGGTAGCTGGAAGCCCCAAAATACCAGCACCATAGGAACTCAAACCAGCTGGTACAAGAGATGAGTCTGCTCTGATAACACGGCTGATAGTATCTGTTCCTGTGAGAGAATCCACCTGGATTTTGTTCACAGAGGACGAAGCTGCAGAAATACTGCCAACTGAAAGCGCTGGGAGGGATGTTGCTGTTGGGTTAACAACAAAGTGGACTTGGGTCTGGTTTACTGAAGCTGATGCTTGTGAGACTCTGGGAATATGGATCTGTGATGTAACTAAGCTGGGAGCTTGTGTGGTGCTGAGTAGCTGCTGGTCTTGTATCAGGCCCCCTGTGCCAAGCTGGACTTTGTTAGCTGCTGAGACCTGAGCTCTTGGGACAGGATTGTGAGGAAGTTTATTAAGTGGCTGTTGTAAACTGCCTATGTGAAGCTGAACGCTGTTTGGCTGCACGATGCTGGAACCAAGGCCCGGCTGGGAGAGGCTAGCTTGTGGTAATATGACACCCTGGATTGCCTGCTGTGGCAACAACGTCTGCTGCTGGATGACAATGTTACCATGAGGCTGAATGGGAGCCATTCCCTGGTTTCTCTGCTGCAACTGTGGACTCACAGGCCCTGAGATATGAACCACATGTGAAGGCTGAGGTACAGTCAGAACACCCTGGCCCCCACTGGGCTGGCTGATGCCCAGCTGCAGAATCTGATTAGGCTGTGCTATTCTCGGGCTCAGCTGCTGCTGGGTCTGCTGGCCTGGGTACATCCCACCCAGCTGAAGCTGGGTCACCCCACCAATATTTGAGATCAGCTGTCCCATCTGCTGAACCTGAAGAGTTATTGTCGAAGGCTTAATCTCAGCTCCCTGGTTCAGCTTGGTTTTAGCTGCAAGGACTATATTTGGCTGTCGCTGAAGTTGACTGTTTTGCTGCAAGGACAAAATCTGGGGTGCTAACTGGTGGCTCACAGATGTGGGAGCACTCACAGTGTTCTGACTAGACAAGCCATTCAGAATTGTACTGCTGCTGCTGGGCTGCAGTCCCGAGTTCTGTACCAAATTCAAAAGCTGGACTGTACTCTGCTGGCTGCTTCCAGGTCTAATGGCTTTAGGATTAATGAGAGTCTTCTGAGAATTGCTAATCAGCTGAGAATTGCTAATCAGCTGAGAATTGCTTGCTATCTGTTTAACTAGCTCTGAGGCTGGGGTGGTGATGGTAGTCTGCTGGTCTGATAATGTGGCTGCTGTGATGACTGGATTGATGGTTGGCACATATGGTGCTTTCTGCAGCACTACCTTTAAGCTTGGGGTGGTACTTTGGGAAATGCTGGAAGGAGCCACTGAACTGGGTGCAGCTACAATCACATTATTGGTCAAGTGATGCTGCTGCAGTTGCTGACTGTGGTTTCCGTTACTGGCTTCCAAAGACAATGACGACCGCTGAATCTGAACTGGGTTTGGCTGAAGCTGAGTGATGGTCCCAGGATAGGCGACATTGTTGAGCATGATGTTGCCGCCCTGGTGGCTCTGCTGAAGGAGGGCAGCTTGGGGAATGACCAGACCTCTGGATGTCATGAATCCCTGAACCACATGGCCTGAGCCACTGGCCTGTGGCATCAGCTTCAGCGTGACGTTCTTTAAACCTGACACGGAAGACATCAACTGAGGAGACTTTTCAGTGGGGACAGGGTTAGCGCTGACTGTCCTCACTGCTGTGTTTTTCCCAGGCAAAACCACCACACTATTTGCAGCAGGCTGAACTCTGGCTGAAGTCCTCATATTCTGCAGAGTTGTAACCTGAGGGTGACTCACTGAAGCAGTGGCTGCTGAAGGGCTTAAACTGTCTCCAGTTTTTGCCTCTGACGTCATGGGGATGGGCACCTTTGTAGACTGAACAATAGTGGTTCCATTCTTGTTGTGCTGGACAGATGGTAGAGTGTTTGGGGAGGGAACTTTGATATTCACTGTGGGAAGAATTATCTCTGAAGTGTTACCAGGAGAAGCAGTAATGGACTGAATAGCTGTGTCAACAGAAATAGGAAGTGTCAATGGGGCTATTGCATTGTGGGAAAGCTTGGTTGATAGAAATTGCTTTGTTTCAATGTCTGCTTGCCTGGATATGCCCGATGATGTAAATGATTCACCGGCAATACTGACACTTGTTTGGAAATTTTCAACAACCAGAGAGTTAGCTAAGGGGGCCTCTCCAATCCTATGACTAGTACTCTTGCTGGACTCTCTCATGTCACTCTCCAGTGATGAATCACCAGGAACACTATGTAATATTCCTCTGCTCAGTACCATGTCTGATTCAGGTGCTGCATCACTGACCGAGCTTGTCAATGACTGATGCTGCTCACCAACGGCATCAGCCTCCTCCTTCTTTGTTCCCCTGTTCTCCAGTAATGCTTTGACTGTGACATTATTGGCGTACTTTTTAGAAGGAGACAAGTGAACAAGAGGAACAGTGATGATTTTAGACTTCAGAGTGTCGGGAGTCATCGTCCACTGTTTGTTGAGTGAGGGGACAAAAGAACTATTAGCTGCCTGCTTCTGGTCTGCTGCTATACTGCCTGTTCCTAATGTAACTCTTCCCAATCTTGTAGGGGCCAGAGAGCTGATAATTCTTGGAGATGGAATAGGCTTCTGTGTTAGAGTCACAGATGTCACATTTATCATATCCAAACTGCTTGGAGACTTTGAAACTGAAGCAATCTGTGGAAGGACAAGAGACATGGTTCTGGTGATAGTGGTCTGCAGTGCCGCAGTGTTAAGAACCTGGTTTAGAGATACAGCTGTCTGAGCAGTGCTCAGGGTGTTCATTTTAACACTGTTCAGTGTCTGTGGCTGTGCTGTGGAGACAATGGGTCTTAGAATCTGTGGAGAAACTTGTCTGGTTAAAGTAAGCAATGGACCCTGCTTGTTAATGGGCGATACCTGAGGTACTGATGGTCGCAGGGGCTTCTTTATCATAGCTACCAAAGAGGAAGCCCCATCAGCTTGAGCTGAGGCCAGGTGTTGCAGTCCACTAGTAAACAGTAAGGTTGTAGGGCCTCCAGCTCCAGTATTGATGTGGATTGCTTGATTCTTCATCAGCTGCTGTAACTGACTGGCTGATAGGCTGCCAATATCCAGCACCTGCTTCCCTCCTTGGGACACTGATGTAGACACCTGAGTTACAACTACAGCAACTGGAGCTGAAGAATTTGAAGTCATAATTATAGAGGGCTTTGCTCGTGGTATGGCATTCACTGAAGATGGAGATGTGATGGCTAAGCACGATTTCCCAGTTGACACTGTTGCAGCTGCTCCAGAAAGATGTTTCAGTGGTTGTCCTAACAGTCCGCTGGAGGTTTTGGTGGTCAGAACTGTTGTTGCGAGCGCCGAGGTCACAGAAGATCTAGCATGATTTAACAAGAGCTGCTGGATAACAGGGTGTGCTGACTGAGCAGGAGAGGATGTCAAAACTTTGCTCCTGGGCGCACTTACCACCGCTGTGCTTGAAATAAAACGAATATTTGATAAATTCTGTGGAGAAAGAATAACATTTGGTTTCCCTAAATGCAAGGTCTTTAGTGCGCCATCACTTGTAGGAGACACAAGACGAACAATCTGGCCAGGACCTTTAGTGGCCTGAGCGGCCAGCTGTGCTCTAATTGCACAGTTGGCCAGGGTTGACATCTGACCAGCAGTGCTATACCCTGTAATGGCAGTTGTCAAGGTCATCTGGGCTGTACCCGCTGTTGTAGCGGTGATGACTGCTGGGGCTGTGGACACCGCGGAGAAAAAAGAATCCTGATTTGGTAAGTTCTTTCGTTTTTTCAGTCCTGTATCTTCTGTATTGTTTGGGATGATACGTCGTTTCCTCAGACGTCCTCTGGAGCTGATGTCCAGCTCAAAGCTATCACTGCTGTCTTCATTTCCTTCTCCTGTGGCTGAGGACAGTTTCGAAGCAGCAGATGAAAGAAGAGCTGGGGTTAATGGCTTCTGCCTGCCTTTCTTTTGCTTCTTAGAACCATCGGTTTCTGCCCTACCATCTGAATCCTCATCGTCAGTTGAGTCTTTGCTGCCATGGGAGCGATCACTTTCCCACCCTTTTGTTTCCTAAGGGAAAAAAAAAAAGAATAAATTACCGGAAAACATGCTTTTACAGTATAATTGTGCAGAAGCCTTTCAGAATTCAACACCATCTGCTGGACTGCAGTGCAATGAAGGACCTTCAAATGAACCTGCTACCACCAAACTCCTCAGTCACCGACATTCTGTATGGAAGTGTAGAACAGCTGAAGAGGACCTGTAGGTTTCATTATCTGACACAAGGGTAAAAGAGTGAAAACTCGTAAACCCGGGGATCGAAGAAGTCAAATTCAAGTTCAGAATTCAATTTCTAAGTTTCTCCATGTCCATTAAAATAACTTCAGGCCAATATATTTCAATATAAAAAGATAATGTTATAATTTTTAAAATGTGAAACAAAACAAAAAAAAAACCTCCACAAATTTAATTCTACCTTGTATTTGTAGTTAATTTCAAGTTTTAACATTAAATGATGCCAAAATAATCATAATAAAAAAAAAAACCCAAACGTATAAATTGTTGCATGCCACCCAACTTGAAATCTTTCCTTGGTTTTAGTGAGCAGATATTTCTTGAGTTTCTTTGTCAGAGAAAGTGATGTTAGATGGTCATCAGTTATCAGGCCCGGTAAACTAGAACTGCCAAAATCCCATCAGATCTTGGAAACTGGCATCAGTCAAGATCTTATTTGAGCCAGAAAACTAGTGCCAGACATGATCCTAACAGAGCCAGAAAACTAGAATCTGACAAGATCCTTTTAGAGCCAGACAAGATCTTATAAGAGCCATAAAACTAGAGTCAGACAAAATCCTATCAGAGCCATAAAACTAGAGCCAAACAATATCCAAATGAAGTAAAGTCACTGAAGTGTGCTCTGTATGTTATTCATGGTCAGTATTCACTACAAAGAACTGAAGTTCATAATCACAGAAGTATTATGAACAAAACCAACCAATTAATTTCTTCAACCAGCTCCAGGTTCAGAACACTGATTTTAATTAAGGAAACATTTTAATTTTCTGTTCCTCACATTAACTTCACTGGCTTTCCTTGTTAAACATTTCTATCTTAAGAATTCTGGTGAAAAATAAGGACAATTCATATCAGGTTAAGTTTTAAAAGAAATCAGTTTTTTTTTTCCAGCGTTAAAAAAAAAATTAATCGCTTACTTCCACTTTTGCCTCCACGTAGCTTTCAACATCCTTCCGTAGTTTGGTCTGCATTTCCACTCTGGCATTACCAAGGCTTCTCTCATATCTGGACAGCTCATCATGAAACCTGGACACTGCTGCTACCAGTTCCTGCTCACATGACTTTATAATGCCTGGAATTACCTGGTGGAAGTACAGGTGAGAAGAACGCTTGTAGAAAGTCATAACAAGGTGCTTCATATATATATATATATATATAAAAGTGTGTGTGTGTGTGTGTGTGTTTTGAGGTTTAACTGGAAACAAACAAAATTAGTCTGTGATAACGCTGAAGAAACATGAAGGTAATTTGAGAAAGACTCGCTACAGCCTAAACCAACAGGTATTAAACATCATGTTTCACTGCCCGAGTGTGCTTCTTTGATTTTCTTCAAGAGAAACTGAAGTGATAAATTACACAACTGTAATGGAAAAAAAAAAAAAATGAAAAAAAAAAAACAATTACCTACACATCACAAAATTTTGTCCTGAATTTCTTATGCCTATTTTGAATATGACAAAAATATGATAATATTACATGTATTAAAGAATGCAATAGCTGACAGACAAAAGGGCAGATTGTTGTATAGGCCTAATGCCAAGTTTTTATTATTTTTTTTTTAACATTAATTTTCTACTAGCTCCTTCACAAGAATTATATAAATCACCATATTTACCAGGCAACACTTTTAAAAGAACACCCCCCACAACATTCATGTTATCAAAAGTTAAAAAATCCTACAAGCACTTTACCTGCACAAAACAGAACAGTAAAAGACACATTACAGAATAAATATGAGCACAAAAAAGGAAGAAGCATGGAACACTGAATATTGCATTAAATGGGTGTATCTTACTTCTAGACTGCTCTTACAGACACCAAACTCTTTCAGTTGTTTATTATGAAGCATACCAATTTTCTGTTTGGTAGATAGTCATTTGTATATGTATGTAGTTACTTTCTGTAGTCATTTATATATGTACGTAGTTATTTTCTGTATTCATTTATATATGTACGTAGTTACTTTCTGTAGTCATTTATATATATCTATCTCTCTCTCTCTGAACCTTAAGTGCCCAGGGCACATGGGGCTTCCGCAAGGGTTTTCCACAAATGCCTGTCCTTCGCCTTTTTTTCTGCTCTTGCCCAGGTGAGCCCTCTATTGCTCAACATCCTTTCTGTTGTTCTTCTCCATGTCTCTTTTGGTCTACCCTTACTTCTGCTCCCCTGTGATGTCCATCTTAGTGCTATTTTTGGTAGTGAGTTGTCAGTCATTCGGAGCACATGTCCCAACCATTGCCAGCGTCTTTCCTCAATAATTGTTGTCAGTGGTTTCATCTGCATTTCTGCTAATAAGATGTTATTTCTTATAGTGTTTGGCCAAAATATTTTTCTAATTCTTCGTAAACATTTAGTCTGGAAAGAATTCAACTTGTTTTCTATGGTTTTGGTGATTTTCCAGCATTCGCTTCCATAGAGTAGTACACTTAGAACATTACTCTTAAATATCCTGATTTTCATATTTATGCTTAGTTTTTTTGATTTCCATATATTCTGCAGCATTGCAAAAGCCTGGTTTGCTCTAGTAAGTCTGCTGTTGATGTCCTCTGTGCTGTCTCCATTTTCTACTACTCTGCTGCCAAGGTATACAAATTCGTTGACCTCCTCCACTAACTTGTTATCTACTCTGAGTACATTTCTGTTGTTCACATTTTGCTTCATTAACTTTGTCTTTCCTACGTTGATCTTTAGTCCTATGTTGTTTGCATTCTGAGTTAGCTTGTTTATTTTATCTTGCATATCTTTGTGACCGCTTGATAATAGACAAATGTCGTCCGCAAAGTCAAGGTCCTCCAGCACTGTGTCAAGGGTCCATTGTAATCCTCTGCGTTTGTCTGATGTTGCCTCCTTCATTAACCAGTCTACTGCCAAGATAAATAATGTTGGTGATAGTACACATCCCTGTTTCACTCCTGTTTGTACCCTAAAGCTGCTGGAGGTATGTTCTCCACAGATAACTTTGCACTGAAAACCCTCGTATAGGGCTTTGATTACATTAACTATTTTGTGGGGGAGGCCACGCCATCTTAGGATTTTCCACAGTGCATCTCTGTTGACACTGTCAAAGGCTTTCTCAAAATCTATGAATAATGCATATGTTGTGCTATGCCACTCATTTGCCTGTTCTAATATTTGTCTAAGTACAAATATGTGGTCTATGCACGATCTTCCTTTCCTAAATCCTGCCTGCTCTTTCCGAAGTTTTTCCTCAAGTGTTGGTACAATTCTGTTGATGATTATTCTGCAAAATACTTTACTGGTGAGAGGCAGTAGGGTAATGCCTCTCCAGTTCCCGCAATCTCTGAGGTCACCCTTCTTTGGTAGTTTTACTATAAGACCAGTTTTCCACTCCTCTGGGGCTTTTTCTAAATCCCAAATTTGTTGTAATATCCGGCAAAGTTGTTTTGGTGTTTCTGTTTCTTCTGCTTTCAACATCTCCGCAGTCACTTCATCTTCACCTGGTGCCCTGTCTGATTTTAGCTTCTTTATCGCCTCCTTTACTTCATTTATTGTTATTGGTCCTGTATTGATGTTTAGTTCCGTTTTTGCTTCAGGTATGTCTATTGTTTGTGCTCCTTGTGTTCTGTTTAGTAGGGTGTTAAAGTGTTCCCTCCATCTTTCAATTTTTTCTCCTTCTCCACTGACCAGTTGTCCATTTTGTGTTCTTACTGCACTTTCACATCTTGTGTTGAAGTTACCTGTCATCTGCTTTGTGATTTTATATATGGTTTTCATGTCATTTGTATATGCTGCTTTCTCTGCTGTTTCTGCTAAATTGTCATTAATATTGACGTTTATCTTGACGGCATGATTCCTTCACTTCTTTGTCTTTTTGTGCATAATTACTTAAAACTCGTTCTTTAAGCCATTGTGATTTGGTGTTCAGTAATTTTTTCTTGATTTCTTTTCTTTGCTCTATCTTTTCCCATGTGGTCTCGCTTATCCATTCCTCTTTTCTCCTTTTCCGATATCCCAGCACCTCTTTTGCTGTTTCCTGTAGTGTTTTACTGAACTCTAATATGGACATTTCTGCTTCGTCTTGTAGGACACTGAAGCGGTTCTTAAGTACTACTGAGAATTCATTTCTTGTTTGCTGGTCTATCAGTTTGCTTGTATCAAAATGTATCTTTCTGTGTTCTCCGATTTTGGCTTTCCTTAATTTTAGTTTTATTTTTGCTACCAGAAGGTTGTGATCACTTCCTACATCTGCTCCTTTCCTTGCTCGTACATCTTGTAGTGACCGTTTCCACTTGTTGTTTATTAGTAAGTGATCGATTTGGTTTTCTGTGGTTTTATCTGGTGACCTCCAAGTCACCTTATGGATGTTTTTGTGTTGGAAAATTGTCCCTCCGATGGTCATCATGTTTTCTTCACAGAAACTGCACAGTCTTTCTCCATGTTCATTTATTTCTCCAATTCCTTCTCTTCCCATGATTCTTCTTCTATCTTCATTTCCTTCACCTACTTTTGCATTTAAGTCACCCAAGATGAGTAGCATATCATGCTTGGGTATTGTTTCTACTGTTGCTTGGAGGCTGTTGTAAAAATCTTCTTTTAATTCCTCTTCAGCTGCTTCTGTTGGTGCATAACAAACTATAATAGACAGCTTCGTGAATCTTGAGTTGAACCGTGCATATAATAATCTCTCATTTATTGGGGTCCATTTCAGCAATGCTCTTGATGCTTCTTTTGTTATAATCAATGCTACTCCTCCTTCATGAAGATCTTCTTTACCTGACCATATTATTGTATCTTCTGTGTGCTGTGTTGTTAATTTCCTTCTGCCTTGTCCTGTCCATCTTGCTTCTTGTATTCCTAGTATGTCTAGTTTGTATCTGTGCATTTCCTTGATGGTTTGTGCTAGTTTTCCAGTCTGGTTTAGTGTTCTTACATTCCAGCTGCCTATTTGCATCTTATGTTTAGGTTCCAGGAGGTCTGCAGTCGGGCTGGGGACTTCCAGTGGCTGGCTTTCATCCACAACCTTCATGGGCTCAGTTTCCTGATACGCATTTCTCCTTCCACCTGCATTTGCTTTTTCCCTTGCTTCCGTTTCTGTAGCAGTCTGATAGTTTTTTTACCAGATAGGGTTGCTGGCCCTATGCTGAACCCTCCTTAGTCGCCTTTTACGATCATGCATGGTAGGGTACAGTGGTCCTATTCTTTGCAGATCCCGGGTACCACACATTTATATATATACATAGTTACTTTCTGTAGTCATTTATATATGTACGTAGTTACTTTCTGTAGTCATTTATATATATACATAGTTACTTTCTGTATTGAGTGCATGGATAAAAGTGAAATGCGGATGTTATACTTTAATTTTATTTCATGTCTCTCAGCTTTCTAATGTTAGTTTTGTGATGTGTGGTTATGAGCAGAATATTTGTAGAATGTCTGGAACAGAGTGAAAGTTGTATGATAAAGGGCAGAATATCAGACAGGCATGCGTGCCCAATTCTCAATCCTTCGAAAATAAAGATCAATCAATCAATCCTTGCTTTAAGAGAAAAAAAAAAATCTGCACTCAAAAACTGCTCAGTTAAAACCTACTGAAGGGTTAAGCTATTACAAATTGTAACGAAACATTCAAGTGATTTCCCCCCCTCTCACAACAAAATTAAAATTTTTGCTTCACTCCATTATGAATTCCTGTTCAGCTTTTTCTTTCTTTCTGTGTTTCTCTCCCAAAACAAAAACTATGAATAAAAAAAAAAAAAGAAAAAAAAAAAACAGCGCAAGTATCAAACTGAACACATCACGTGACTTACTCTCTTCCCTCTCTTCGTTGGTTCAGGATTGGATATTTTATTCATAAGCTGCCTGATCTCCTCCATGCTCTCCGCAACCAGTTCTATCCTGCCAAGGTCTGGAAGCTGTTCAACAAGACATAGCTTATAGTTACATTGATCTGAACAAAATGTTTCCTTTTTCTTTGAGCTACACTGGTCAGCTCAAGTTCAGATATTACAAACATGGACTTGTTAAGCAGAAAAAAAAAAAAAAAAGCAAAAGTAAGAAAACTAGATTACCAAGGAAGGAATGAATGAAAAAAAATTATAAAAGTTATTTAAAAAAAAAAAATTCCTCTATGTTCTAATTACATTGTAAACACAATCCCTAGTTAAAAAGATGGCACAAGAATTGAGAGGATTTCATATTCTCTGAGTGATGTGAAAACTATAAAAATGAAAAAAACACACGTGTTATGTCACCAATCATTATCTTAGATTACATGGCACTTTACATGTCAGCGCATGCGTGTGTGTGTGTGTATATATGCATGCATATGCATACATGTTGCTTTCTCCGGCTTGTAATAAAAATTTGCTCTACTCACCTCCTCTTCATCACTGTCTTCATCACTTTCTTCATCCTCTTCTCTCTTTAATGATTCCTCTGTATCTTCTTTAACCCTTCCATCCTGTTTCACTGAAAGGTCGCCTTCTTTTGACATCCCATTAAGGCACATGTTACTTGCCGAGAAATATGAATTTGATGAATAACGTAAATCATCTGGTGCTTCCGCTACTTTTACCTCTTCAACGGACATAACAGAATTAGATGCTTCAACTTTAGCACTGGCATCCGCCACTGCTTCGTGTTTCTCATTCATGATTCCATTTCTCTCTGCATGACATCCATAATTCACTTTGTCATTGAATTCACTTTTAATACTGGTTTCATGGTCCAAAACTTCTGTCTTCAAATTTTTACATTCTTCCTTAAGAACAGTTTTTGTGTCTTTTGCACTGTCGAGCAAGACATTATTATCAAAACTCGACGGCTTCTGCTTCACTTCAAGAAACGTCTTTTTCCTATCCGGTATCAGTCTGGTACCAGATATAATATTTTCTGTTTGTCTGTCTGCATGACCATTTAAAATTTGTGCAGACATTGCATCTGAATCACCCACATCACGTGGCAAATCCTCAGAAAACTTATAATGTTCACAATTAATTTCAGATTTTACTGCAATCTCTGAAACCTTCAGATGGCCATTGCCAGTATTCTTTGTTCCACTGTAACCAGTGTGCTCAAGGTCACAGAACTGTTTAGAGCTACGTTCCTCCACAGCACAGGCACCAGAATCTGGACTGCCTTGTAGTTTTGAAAAAGCATATCCATTATTATCTGAAGCTGTTGTTAACAGTGATGATGGAGTTTCTTCCCCACTTTCCTTAACTGAAGAGCTTGACGATGTTCCGTTTTCGAATGCTTTACTGGCACTACTTCCTGACCTAGCAGTTGTGATCATTTTATCACAGCTTACAACTCTGTTAATACTGTCATTCTCTGTAACTTGCTGAGCTGTAGCAAAGTTGATACAACGCTCTTCATCATTGGGACAGCTCTCCCTATCCAGCTCCTCGGGTCTGTCCATATCCTTACTGTCATCGGACGCTGTTTTCTTGCTGCCTGCTTTGAAACGTTTTCTCTTGCTGAAAATAATATTCGGCCATTTCCGTTTCTTTGAGCTTGTCTGTTTTCCTCTCTTTGCACTTGATGTGATGTCACTGGCAGGAGATGACTTTGGCAGGGGACTGGACGCAGAACTTTTTGGAGCTTCTGCTTCTGGCCAGGTATCCCTCATCGGTGAGGCTTCCTTCGACTCAGCCTGTAATACAAATAATTTTTTTTAATGATAACAATTTCTGTACAAAAACAGAACATTTAACCAAGAAAACATAAACAAGTAACAACGAAATCACCTAAAAGATAACAAATAATGCTGAACACTACCTGATGACCACTTTCAAAAATGCACTTTCCCTTCTCTTTTATCTTTATTTATACATAAATATTTAGCAGTGCCAGAGTGGTGTAGTGATTGTAGTGCTCATCTCAGCTCAAAGTTCACGGTTCAAGCCTGCCCTGAGGTGGAACATCTCTTAAAGCTGGGGAAGTTAAAGTAGCTACACATGACATGATACTGACCAAATCACACCCTCTACTGTGTCACATGGTCAAGAAAAGTATGACTACTAATACCATATCCCTCAGGTGCCAATGACAGAGCTTTTTTTCTGCTTTAGGACAAGTCATATCATTTTCTGGAGAATTAATGCCTATAAAATTATAACTCTGTATATATATTTGCAATCATGTACTAATTATGAGGAAACAGTTCTTGTCGGCTGAAGCTGGTGGAAAACCTATAATAAACGTATCCAATGAATGAGCAGGTATGTTAAAGTGGCCTTCCTTGCTTCCTAGGCAAGACAAAAAACAGGCTTCTCTACTGGTTCTCCACCACACAGACAAAGAACAGTCTTCTCTACTGGTTCTCCACCACACAGACAAGAAACAGGCTTCTCTACTGGTTCTCCACCACACAGACAAGAAACAGGTTTCTCTACTGGATCTCCACCACACAGACAAGAAACAGGCTTCTCTACTGATTCTCCACCACACAGACAAGAAACAGGCTTCTCTACTGGTTCTCCACCACACAGACAAGAAACAGGTTTCTCTACTGGATCTCCATTCCCCGCCACCCATAGTCTACTGGCTCTGTTTTGTTTACATCATTCTGATAGCCATTGTTGTAAAGACCCATAGGCTTGTCACGTCCTGGATTCATTGGTTTCACACCAGACTTCCCTCATCCCCGCCAGAGATCTCCATGTCCCCATCTGTCCACCAACCTGACATTACATTTTGCAAAAATAACAATTACAATTAGTGTTGATTGCTACAAGTTTCTGGGCTACAGAGGTAGGTCAGAGTTTTTAAGCAAACAGATCTATGTTCCCTGTCTCATAAACACTATGTTAAGATAAGTGTGCTCTTAACACAGTTGTTCCCAGGGGGATCTTCCTTTCCTAAATCCTGCCTGCTCTTTCCGAAGTTTTTCCTCAAGTGTTGGTACAATTCTGTTGATGATTATTCTGCAAAATACTTTACTGGTGAGAGGCAGTAGGGTAATGCCTCTCCAGTTCCCGCAATCTCTGAGGTCACCCTTCTTTGGTAGTTTTACTATAAGACCAGTTTTCCACTCCTCTGGGGCTTTTTCTAAATCCCAAATTTGTTGTAATATCCGGCAAAGTTGTTTTGGTGTTTCTGTTTCTTCTGCTTTCAACATCTCCGCAGTCACTTCATCTTCACCTGGTGCCCTGTCTGATTTTAGCTTCTTTATCGCCTCCTTTACTTCATTTATTGTTATTGGTCCTGTATTGATGTTTAGTTCCGTTTTTGCTTCAGGTATGTCTATTGTTTGTGCTCCTTGTGTTCTGTTTAGTAGGGTGTTAAAGTGTTCCCTCCATCTTTCAATTTTTTCTCCTTCTCCACTGACCAGTTGTCCATTTTGTGTTCTTACTGCACTTTCACATCTTGTGTTGAAGTTACCTGTCATCTGCTTTGTGATTTTATATATGGTTTTCATGTCATTTGTATATGCTGCTTTCTCTGCTGTTTCTGCTAAATTGTCATTAATATTGACGTTTATCTTGACGGCATGATTCCTTCACTTCTTTGTCTTTTTGTGCATAATTACTTAAAACTCGTTCTTTAAGCCATTGTGATTTGGTGTTCAGTAATTTTTTCTTGATTTCTTTTCTTTGCTCTATCTTTTCCCATGTGGTCTCGCTTATCCATTCCTCTTTTCTCCTTTTCCGATATCCCAGCACCTCTTTTGCTGTTTCCTGTAGTGTTTTACTGAACTCTAATATGGACATTTCTGCTTCGTCTTGTAGGACACTGAAGCGGTTCTTAAGTACTACTGAGAATTCATTTCTTGTTTGCTGGTCTATCAGTTTGCTTGTATCAAAATGTATCTTTCTGTGTTCTCCGATTTTGGCTTTCCTTAATTTTAGTTTTATTTTTGCTACCAGAAGGTTGTGATCACTTCCTACATCTGCTCCTTTCCTTGCTCGTACATCTTGTAGTGACCGTTTCCACTTGTTGTTTATTAGTAAGTGATCGATTTGGTTTTCTGTGGTTTTATCTGGTGACCTCCAAGTCACCTTATGGATGTTTTTGTGTTGGAAAATTGTCCCTCCGATGGTCATCATGTTTTCTTCACAGAAACTGCACAGTCTTTCTCCATGTTCATTTATTTCTCCAATTCCTTCTCTTCCCATGATTCTTCTTCTATCTTCATTTCCTTCACCTACTTTTGCATTTAAGTCACCCAAGATGAGTAGCATATCATGCTTGGGTATTGTTTCTACTGTTGCTTGGAGGCTGTTGTAAAAATCTTCTTTTAATTCCTCTTCAGCTGCTTCTGTTGGTGCATAACAAACTATAATAGACAGCTTCGTGAATCTTGAGTTGAACCGTGCATATAATAATCTCTCATTTATTGGGGTCCATTTCAGCAATGCTCTTGATGCTTCTTTTGTTATAATCAATGCTACTCCTCCTTCATGAAGATCTTCTTTACCTGACCATATTATTGTATCTTCTGTGTGCTGTGTTGTTAATTTCCTTCTGCCTTGTCCTGTCCATCTTGCTTCTTGTATTCCTAGTATGTCTAGTTTGTATCTGTGCATTTCCTTGATGGTTTGTGCTAGTTTTCCAGTCTGGTTTAGTGTTCTTACATTCCAGCTGCCTATTTGCATCTTATGTTTAGGTTCCAGGAGGTCTGCAGTCGGGCTGGGGACTTCCAGTGGCTGGCTTTCATCCACAACCTTCATGGGCTCAGTTTCCTGATACGCATTTCTCCTTCCACCTGCATTTGCTTTTTCCCTTGCTTCCGTTTCTGTAGCAGTCTGATAGTTTTTTTACCAGATAGGGTTGCTGGCCCTATGCTGAACCCTCCTTAGTCGCCTTTTACGATCATGCATGGTAGGGTACAGTGGTCCTATTCTTTGCAGATCCCGGGTACCACACATTTATATATATACATAGTTACTTTCTGTAGTCATTTATATATGTACGTAGTTACTTTCTGTAGTCATTTATATATATACGTAGTTACTTTCTGTATTGAGTGCATGGATAAAAGTGAAATGCGGATGTTATACTTTAATTTTATTTCATGTCTCTCAGCTTTCTAATGTTAGTTTTGTGATGTGTGGTTATATGAGCAGAATATTTGTAGAATGTCTGGAACAGAGTGAAAGTTGTATGATAAAGGGCAGAATATCAGACAGGCATGCGTGCCCAATTCTCAATCCTTCGAAAATAAAGATCAATCAATCAATCCTTGCTTTAAGAGAAAAAAAAAAATCTGCACTCAAAAACTGCTCAGTTAAAACCTACTGAAGGGTTAAGCTATTACAAATTGTAACGAAACATTCAAGTGATTTCCCCCCCCTCTCACAACAAAATTAAAATTTTTGCTTCACTCCATTATGAATTCCTGTTCAGCTTTTTCTTTCTTTCTGTGTTTCTCTCCCAAAACAAAAACTATGAATAAAAAAAAAAAAAAAAAAACAGCGCAAGTATCAAACTGAACACATCACGTGACTTACTCTCTTCCCTCTCTTCGTTGGTTCAGGATTGGATATTTTATTCATAAGCTGCCTGATCTCCTCCATGCTCTCCGCAACCAGTTCTATCCTGCCAAGGTCTGGAAGCTGTTCAACAAGACATAGCTTATAGTTACATTGATCTGAACAAAATGTTTCCTTTTTCTTTGAGCTACACTGGTCAGCTCAAGTTCAGATATTACAAACATGGACTTGTTAAGCAGAAAAAAAAAAAAAAAAAGCAAAAGTAAGAAAACTAGATTACCAAGGAAGGAATGAATGAAAAAAAAATTATAAAAGTTATTTAAATAAAAAAATTCCTCTATGTTCTAATTACATTGTAAACACAATCCCTAGTTAAAAAGATGGCACAAGAATTGAGAGGATTTCATATTCTCTGAGTGATGTGAAAACTATAAAAATGAAAAAAACACACGTGTTATGTCACCAATCATTATCTTAGATTACATGGCACTTTACATGTCAGCGCATGCGTGTGTGTGTGTATATATGCATGCATATGCATACATGTTGCTTTCTCCGGCTTGTAATAAAAATTTGCTCTACTCACCTCCTCTTCATCACTGTCTTCATCACTTTCTTCATCCTCTTCTCTCTTTAATGATTCCTCTGTATCTTCTTTAACCCTTCCATCCTGTTTCACTGAAAGGTCGCCTTCTTTTGACATCCCATTAAGGCACATGTTACTTGCCGAGAAATATGAATTTGATGAATAACGTAAATCATCTGGTGCTTCCGCTACTTTTACCTCTTCAACGGACATAACAGAATTAGATGCTTCAACTTTAGCACTGGCATCCGCCACTGCTTCGTGTTTCTCATTCATGATTCCATTTCTCTCTGCATGACATCCATAATTCACTTTGTCATTGAATTCACTTTTAATACTGGTTTCATGGTCCAAAACTTCTGTCTTCAAATTTTTACATTCTTCCTTAAGAACAGTTTTTGTGTCTTTTGCACTGTCGAGCAAGACATTATTATCAAAACTCGACGGCTTCTGCTTCACTTCAAGAAACGTCTTTTTCCTATCCGGTATCAGTCTGGTACCAGATATAATATTTTCTGTTTGTCTGTCTGCATGACCATTTAAAATTTGTGCAGACATTGCATCTGAATCACCCACATCACGTGGCAAATCCTCAGAAAACTTATAATGTTCACAATTAATTTCAGATTTTACTGCAATCTCTGAAACCTTCAGATGGCCATTGCCAGTATTCTTTGTTCCACTGTAACCAGTGTGCTCAAGGTCACAGAACTGTTTAGAGCTACGTTCCTCCACAGCACAGGCACCAGAATCTGGACTGCCTTGTAGTTTTGAAAAAGCATATCCATTATTATCTGAAGCTGTTGTTAACAGTGATGATGGAGTTTCTTCCCCACTTTCCTTAACTGAAGAGCTTGACGATGTTCCGTTTTGAATGCTTTACTGGCACTACTTCCTGACCTAGCAGTTGTGATCATTTTATCACAGCTTACAACTCTGTTAATACTGTCATTCTCTGTAACTTGCTCAGCTGTAGCAAAGTTGATACAACGCTCTTCATCATTGGGACAGCTCTCCCTATCCAGCTCCTCGGGTCTGTCCATATCCTTACTGTCATCGGACGCTGTTTTCTTGCTGCCTGCTTTGAAACGTTTTCTCTTGCTGAAAATAATATTCGGCCATTTCCGTTTCTTTGAGCTTGTCTGTTTTCCTCTCTTTGCACTTGATGTGATGTCACTGGCAGGAGATGACTTTGGCAGGGGACTGGACGCAGAACTTTTTGGAGCTTCTGCTTCTGGCCAGGTATCCCTCATCGGTGAGGCTTCCTTCGACTCAGCCTGTAATACAAATAATTTTTTTTAATGATAACAATTTCTGTACAAAAACAGAACATTTAACCAAGAAAACATAAACAAGTAACAACGAAATCACCTAAAAGATAACAAATAATGCTGAACACTACCTGATGACCACTTTCAAAAATGCACTTTCCCTTTCTCTTTTATCTTTATTTATACATAAATATTTAGCAGTGCCAGAGTGGTGTAGTGATTGTAGTGCTCATCTCAGCTCAAAGTTCACGGTTCAAGCCTGCCCTGAGGTGGAACATCTCTTAAAGCTGGGGAAGTTAAAGTAGCTACACATGACATGATACTGACCAAATCACACCCTCTACTGTGTCACATGGTCAAGAAAAGTATGACTACTAATACCATATCCCTCAGGTGCCAATGACAGAGCTTTTTTTCTGCTTTAGGACAAGTCATATCATTTTCTGGAGAATTAATGCCTATAAAATTATAACTCTGTATATATATTTGCAATCATGTACTAATTATGAGGAAACAGTTCTTGTCGGCTGAAGCTGGTGGAAAACCTATAATAAACGTATCCAATGAATGAGCAGGTATGTTAAAGTGGCCTTCCTTGCTTCCTAGGCAAGACAAAAAACAGGCTTCTCTACTGGTTCTCCACCACACAGACAAAGAACAGTCTTCTCTACTGGTTCTCCACCACACAGACAAGAAACAGGCTTCTCTACTGGTTCTCCACCACACAGACAAGAAACAGGTTTCTCTACTGGATCTCCACCACACAGACAAGAAACAGGCTTCTCTACTGATTCTCCACCACACAGACAAGAAACAGGCTTCTCTACTGGTTCTCCACCACACAGACAAGAAACAGGTTTCTCTACTGGATCTCCACCACAAAGAATACATCGATCTCTGCCCTCCTAGACCACAGTCTTGCATCTAACATCCCATTTTCTGACACACAGTGTGTGGGTGAGGTAAAAATGGTCCTCGTGTGACTGCCATGTCAGACACAAGACAATCTCAGATCACAGTACTTACTGGAAGACATTTCCAAGAATTAATCTGTAGTTAACTCAAATTTTAGACCCTAAAATATTTTTTGACACTCATTAAATATTCATAAAGATCTCATGCAAAAATCATAAATTAACCAGCAACAAAACAAACCATAAGCCACTCTAAAACATACTGCCTGTATAAGAGCTTTGGCTCTAAGAGACGACGACGGAGTTTCTGCCACACGGTTGTTCTTCTGGTTAACTGGTGTGGAGCATCTAGACGAGGATGTCGAGGGCTGAAATATGCAAACACAAGCATTTCCAAAGTGTGGTGAAATCCCAGTCAAAAGTGTTTTGTGATACTGTCACCCTAAGCTTGTTCAGAAATGCCCTGAAAGAATATGTAGCTTTTCTGACACTCATTCATAAATGCACCCGTTGTTACGTTCAAAATGTGCTCGTTCAGAAATGTGCATGGTGAAGCATAGAGAATGAGAAAGGTTCACCAAACGCATTTCTGTACATTTCTGAACGAGTGTCAGAAAAGCTAAATATTCTTTCAAGCTAAGTGCTCTATTAATTTTATTTATTTACTTATTTTTTTAACATAGGATTCATGTGAATCTATACTTTATCTCCTCCAATTCTTCATCCTGTATGTGTTTGTATGATTAAGGCTCACACTGAAACATTACAACTTTGTAGTCATTAAGTAATAAACCTGTTCCTACTTTTTCCTAGTTTATACATTTTGTTATCACAGCTTTACTGCAGTGCTTCATGTATAGTTGTATACTTATACACTAATTATTGTGTCTCACTTCCCTACATTCTCCAGTGACTGAACAACCCTTCTGTACTTATTATTTACTGCACAACATTCTTTACACATTTTCATCCATACCAAAATGGTCGTAAATGTGATAGTTAACTAACTTACTGATCTCAGAAAGTAATGTCACTGCAATCAGAACAATCCCATACCTGCTCTGCTACCTGTTCCAATAATCAGTGAAAGATGTGTGCACTGATTGTAGTTAACTAAAACCTAAGAAAACCTGATCAGGAATGGTGGAAGCATTAAAGAAGCAGACCATGACAGCAAGAAAAACCTAAATGGAAACTTCCAATAAAGAGAGCAACGCTCCATCCAAAATACCACAGGTAAAAAAGAAATGAAATTTTAACAGAACCAACTGAAGCATTTGGCACCTAAAATGATACCTTTAAATTACACTGAACCATTTATTCAAATTTTTGTACCTTTTCTGTCTCACGTGACCAGTCTTTCAAGTTCAACGACTCAAGACTTGGTTCTGGAAATTTTGGGTGCTTGTATATACGTATATCTTTCCCAGTGAACATCGGAAAGTTGATGTAGCGGTTTCCCCGACCATCATATCCAAGCAATACTTCTCTTACATCCATCGGGCGAACCGCTTCAATATCATCTATGGTTTTTTGAAGGTATGGCTGGGTTTCCTGCAAATTAAAATGCACATAAAACTGAACCAATGAGATTTCTTTATGATAGTGGGCAGAGATTACACACAGAAAATATTTATATGATGCAGTCAGTCAACAAAAAACTGGACTTACTCCTGTTTGTAATATTCTTCAATCATTTCTGACTTTGGAATGAAGCATCTTCTTCTTCAGCTTTCCGAGTCATCGAGGCTCATTGTTGCAGATAAAGTTCCATTCCTCTTTATTCCTAATCTTCTCTCTCCAGTTGGCGACACCAATTTCTTACATATCTCTTCTACAAGAGATGTTGTCTTTCCATCTCTAATGTATCCCTTAGTCTCGTTTCCATCTCTGGATTTAAATCAGTTTCTGTGTATAGGGATGACTAAACATGTCACCATGATTTCTTGGAACGAAAGCAGCGGATTCTTCTCATGACCGCGGATGCTCCGCTCTGTTTTTCCTTTCCTGACACTCTCCTTCATCCCATCTCAAACAGTAGTTTTTCTTCATCCCTTCTGAGCTGATGGCTCGAAAGGCATATTCACTTGCTTTACCTAGCAACACAGTCATCCCGACAATCCCGTGCTCTCGTACCTTGTTTACATACACCTTTGATCCACTTTCATCTTCTTCATCTAACCCCAAAGCTCACTCTGATTTTAGTTTCCTGCAGGCAGTCTCATTATGTTACTACTAATATTCTTATCAACGTTTTGCTTCCTATTTTTCTTATTAGTTCTCATATTTCTGCTTAATACTGGAAAACTACACATACATCATAAAGCTCGATTCTGGTTTGCAGAGGTTTTCATATGAGATTTCATTACATAAAACAGCATATCAGTGCAACCTCCACCCCATAAAAGCTGAACCTGCCAACTCACCATACAGAAATCGCAGAAGTTCTTGAGAATCCAAACCCGTTTCAGATAACTCAGTTGGTGAAACTGCTTCTTTAGCAATGGATTGGACTTTCCTGTGAAAGAGAAAATATGGCAGTTTCAGTACTTTGCTGTTTTAATGCTTACATAGCTTGGAAAGGTACATAATGGAAAAAAGAAAGAGAGGACGACCAAGGCGAAGACAGCTGCAAGATATCGCTGATAACCTGCAAATGGATGCAACAGCAGCTGGGCATCTTGCTTACAACCGAGAGGCCTACAGGAGACCTGTTTGGGAGGCAAAGTTCTGCAAGGGACATGCAAATGACTGACTGACTGATACCTTGACTACTACCACAACTAGGGAAACCTGAAAGTAAAATACTAAAGACCTGAATTATCAATATTAATATCCAATACCATGAACCTGAATGTTAAGCACTAGAAAAAAGTTCATCAATGGAGTATCATCCTCACAATGTTACAAGACTATAGGCAGGAAAGACATTAATGTAGACAAACATACTCATATCCAGGATGTCAGCCCACCTCACTTATGATAACCCATGATGCAAATGCCTCTCTTTCTTCCACTGTGATCTGTGAGTTGATATTATAATGTCCCTCCAACTCAGTTCCCTCATTATCTATGGCCTCTTGAAAGTAACATCAGCAAGAGTCCAATATCTCACTTCCCTCGATTCTCATTTGACTGAACAAACCTTCTATACTAATTATTTACTACACATCGTTCTTTAACTTATTCAACTTCTGCACAGTTCTCTTCATCAAACTGACTTGACCTCAACTCCCCTTTCCATCCACTCAGCAACATCAGAGCTGGCATTTACTCTGACCTCAAGCATGTTGTTCTTGACCTCTGGACTAAACCCTTTGCTCTTCTCTCAAAAGGAAACAATGACAATAAAAGGCCTCCTTGACCCTGCTTGTGACACAGGAAGCACTACATGGAACAGAATAATAACTGTTTCCAAAGTCCTGACTCTACAGCCAATCTCTTTAATTTCTAGTTATGAGCCTTGAGTGTACAAAATCTTTTCATTGTATAAAAAAGATTTAAGAAATTTTTTTGGTTTTCAGCACAGACTAAAAGCCATGAAGAGCTTAGAAAATGTTGATTTTACATCTCAAACAATACAAGATTTCAAACTGAACAATGTTCTACAACAGTTTAGAAAATGGACAATGTGATGATGTATCATGATACTTGAAAATCAGTGATCTCTGTTCTGATGCAGAACCAAGACCAAGCATCACTTTCTTCAGGTTCTCTCTGACCATACTTGATCACGCCAGTCTAGCAATCAGATCCATCATGATGAAAGCTCCAGCTCTGTAGCACAATCATCATCATTTTTCACTCCCTTGTGAGCACAGGCCACAGATAAAGGCTCTCCAGTCATCCCTGTTCTTGGAATTATTCTCTGCTTCCTTCCACGTGCATCCCTTGTCTCTGAGCACTGTCATAATTTCTCTTCTCCAAGTAAGTCTAGGTCTCCCTCGTTTTCTATTTCCTTGAGGATTCCATGTCAGTGACTGTCTTGCTATGTTGGTGTCGGGTTTCCTCAGAGTGTGGCCAATCCACCTCCACTTCCTAGACACAATGTCAGGGTGTATCTGTAACACAATGGGGGACTATAGTTTCATTTTCCTAAGAAACTAAGCTATGTCTGCATCTGTCACTGTCATCTACCATTATCTAAAAGAACAAAGTTTATCTCAACAGCACTTAGAACAAGAACATGAACTGAGAAATCAATAATAAAGCCTTATAAATATGATAAAGTAATCTTACCCATCACTTTGAAGGCTCTGGTATCAAGACCCAAAATAAAGCAAGTCTGAAGGCAATAAAAATGTACAATATTTTACAAGCAGATACAATTAAATGTGAAAGTAGCTAAAATAGCTGAAAACCAGAAAATGTTCATAATTAGATGAATTTCAAGTAATGAGTTGGCAGCATGGGTGATAATGTAAAAAAAAACCCCCAAAAATTATATATTTCTAAATATGACTAACAGCTGTGTAGTTCAAGTATTAAATACAACTATGCAGACGTATAGTTCAAGTAATAAATAGAACTATGCAGACGTATAGTTCAAGTAATAAATAGAACTATGCAGACGTATAGTTCAAGTACTAAATAGAACTATGCAGACGTATAGTTCAAGTACTAAATACAACTCTACATCAGTAAAGGTACTATATACAGCTGTATAGATAAGGTGCTAAGTATAGCTATACAGCTGTATAGTTAAAGTATTAAATACAACTATGCAGATATATAATTCATGTACTAAATACAACTATACAGCTATACAATTCAAGAACTAAATACAGCTCTACAGTTCAAGAACTAACACAGCGAGTAGAGAATTTTATTTCCTGAACTACATCACAAATGTGTCACTTTTCTAGACATTAAAAATAAAACTTTATGATATCTTACATATTTATCTCTGCAGATTGCAGTGACTTATGATATTTATTACACAGTTCATATATATGAAACAGCTGATCCCAGGGTTGCTAACAAAATCTGTGACGGTCAGGATGAAACTCCTAGACTTTTTTTTTATTTTATTTTATTTTCTGTTTATATAATTTACAAACTTTATTTCTTTTAATGAAAATATATATATATATTTTTTTATATTTAAGGAATTTTAGCCTTAAAAAAAAAAAACTCTGGTAGTTTTTAAAAACAATTTCATTTGATTTTTTTGTTTTTTAAATTTATGTTTGGTATGTTTCTCTTTTTGTGTCTGCTCCCTACTAACTCTGGCAAAGTCCCATATGCACAGTATTCTATTATTTCTTAGAATTTACCAAACTTCGACCCCATCTCACATCTCACAGTTAAAATTCACATGAACACTTGTTGATATCCTTCACATTTAAATTTACGCATGTGTAAAAAAACAAAACAAAACAAAACACCAAGTTAAGATTATTCAATTCAAATGTGATATCCGCCCTCATTTATGGATGCTAAAGCTGGAAATCAACTAAAGAAACAGACAAGAAATTAAACTCTTTTGAAAACAAATGCCTAAGGAAAATACTTGGTATAAAGTGGAACGAATTTAAGAACAACACAGAGATAAGACAGATGAGCAAACAACCTGTCTCATGGGTGATCAGAAAAAAGAAGATGGACATATGTAGGCCATGCGATGAGAAGAAATAATCAGAGAATACCAAAGCCAGCTATCAAGTGGAACACAACAGGCCGAAGAAAAAGAGGTCAACCACGTGAAATTCTAAAGAGGACATTGTTAAGAGAAGCCAGTTTAGTGATGAAGTTGAAAAACTCGCCGAGAACAGGAAAACCTGGCAGACAACTATGCGACCCCTATAAGATGTGTACGCTGTGATGCACCTCATCATATAGAAAAATCTAGCTGTTAATACAAATAGCAGACATTTTTGCATCAGTGAAACGTCTGTAAAAAAAAAAAAAAGATAATAAAAGGAGACTAAGCACCTGCAAGGTGAGGAATACCTTAGTACACTGTACATGTGATCTTCAAAGTACTGAATAAAAAAAAAAAAGACTTTTATACAAAAAAAAAACCTCAGTCTCAAAATTGACCTAGCATTAAACTGACCACAGCTGATCTGAGGAAAACCACATGCACACGCCAGCTAACACAAGTGACAGAATATAAAATACAGAGACTAACACAGAAGAAACTTAACAATACAAAAGTTAACAACAAATACTCTAACAATACATACTTCAGTTTGATTCCCATGTTTGTCTGAAAGCACTTTGTAGAAGTAATCTAATTTCTTTGTTAACTTTTCATTCCATACAGGATATGGCATGAAGCTCTTCAAGCTGTGAATAACATGCATGGAGAATTTTTTTTTAATACTCAAATAGGGTGTATCAACTATGCAGATAATAAAAGATGATACTGCTTTATATTATGGAAGTAATGCTGCTGTACCTTATAATGTGGAACACATACAATTAAAATTACATTAACATGAAGCAAATGGTGTGCTACTGTTTAAAAGCAGGGCCAATGCAAACTGCTGAGTCATCTTCACCAACTCAAGATCTTTCACAAGTATGAATGCCCCTGTGGAGACGGAGCACAAACCCCAGGCCATGTGCTCTAACAATGCTCACTGACCTATGAAGCCATACCTAGTCACAGAGGATGGACCTGAGGCAGAAGATGTAGGGCTGCCATGTGGACCTTGAGAGAACTGTGGGCTCTATCCTGGCAACCAGGCTTCTGATTTAGCATGACCTAGGTCTTGTACACATAAGCACATGGTGCTAAAACCTGGCTCTTGTACACATAAGCACATGGTACTAAAACATGGCTCCTGTACACATAAGTACATTGTGTTAAAACCTGGCTTTGTACACGTAAGCACATGGTGCTAAAATATGACTCTTGTACACATAAGTACATTGTGTTAAAGCCTGGCTATTGAACACATGAACACATGGTGCTAAAACCTGGCTTTGTATACATGAGCACATGGTGCTAAAACCTGGCTCTTGTACACATGAGCACATGGTGCTATTGTACACATAAGCACATGGTACTAAAACATGGCTCCTGTACACATGAGTACATTGTGTTAAAACCTGGCTATTGTACACGTAAGCACATGGTGCTAAAACATGACTCTTGTACACATAAGTACATTGTGTTAAAACCTGGCTATTGTACACATGAGCACATGGTGCTAAAACCTGGCTTTGTACACATGAGCACATGGTGCTAAAACCTGGCTCTTGTACACATGAGCACATGGTGTTAAAACCTGGCTCTTGTACACATTAGCACATGGTGCTAAAACCTGGCTCTTGTACACATGAGCACATGGTGCTAAAACCTGGCTCTTGTACACATGAGCACATGGTGCTAAAACCTAGTTCTTGTACACATGAGCACATGGTGCTAAAACCTAGTTCTTGTACACATGAGCACATGCTGCTAAAGCCTAGCTATTATACACATGAGCACATGGTGCTAAAACCTGGCTATTGTACACATAAGCACATGGTGCTAAAACCTAGCTATTGTACACATGAGCACATGGTGCTAAAACCTAGCCACTGTACTAAAACTAACTTGTAATATAAGTAGTTTTAAAAATACTTCAAAATTATAAAATAACTGTTGCTAAAACCACTGTCAAAAATGAAGTAAATGTTGCAGAAAGTACTGTCAAGAATGAAGTAAATGCTAAAACTACCATGTAATAAACAAAAATGTACCAAAATTTATGCATAACAGAAAATATAGACAGATTTTTTTTCAATACAGAAATTAATCAGATTTTTTTTTTTCCAGCTAACAGAAAACGGCACTTACTTTTTCCGCTGATGTGGAGTTGACAGAAGGCATGTCATCAGTCTCTTAAAATCAGAACACTCTCTTGGAACAGCAAGACCTCTTTCTATGTGAAACTGTGTGACCTCTTCCTCTAGCCCCAGGCTCTCCATGCACAGGTATACAAACAGACCTATTTGGGGCAACTGACCGATAGAAAAAAAAAACTTATAAAAAACCTGATATAAACACATACATCCATGAAGATCTTTGTTGCTAAGCCTGAACAGAGTGTTTGGACCCAATGATCATGTTAAATGACAATTACCAGAAAATTATCAATTAAAAAAAAAAGCGAAACATTGAAACTTTTGGAGGTTGCAGGTTACTGTAACCAGTTTATGTTATTAAAAACTAATAAAAAGCAACCCATTGAAATCAACTGAAGGACAATCAGGTCAGAAGGCTGATGATGATCAATTTTTGTGGAGGAGAATCAGCCAGTTCTAACTATGATTTGGCATGAGATTCAGCATTTATAAAGAACAAATCCTGTCACAAATAAGAAAAAATTCACACAAACATTTCCTTTCCATTGATGTTTGTAAAATGTGTTTAATTGTATATTTTTAAAAAAAAGAACAGTATACTGAATGTTGTAGTGAGAAAACCAGTATTTTGAAAAGTACTTCATGCAAGGTGAAAGATAGGTACGCTTGTGTTTTTAAAAATTCTAGGCAAACACTGGTCAACCTGAGGCAGAAGTTAAAGGGCTGCAAAATCCTAGATAAAAATGCAGCCTCTGTCCTAGTAGATTTAGCATAACTTGAAAGTTAAACAAACAATGAGAACATTGATGGAGAGATCAGTAGAAGTAAAGATTGATCTATACTTATGCTTCATAGACTACTGTAAACCATTCAATAAAGAGAGACGCACAGAAATTATAAGAATGTTGGAAGACATCAACATAAATAGAAAAGATCTGAAACTTATATAAAACACATTCTGGCAGCAATCAGCAGCAATGAGGGCTGAGAACAAAATAGGAGCATTCCAAGACATAAAATTGGAAGTGAGACATGGATGTGTTCTATGTCTTGACCTCTTCTCCTTGTACAGTGAAAACATAATGAGAAATATAGAGAACATGCTAGGAATATCAATTGGCGGGTACAACCATAACAACTTAAGATATGCAGATAACACAGTTCTGAATGCTAAAGGTGAAGGGGAGCTACAGGCTCTTCTGGATGTCATGGTTCATGAAAGTAAAAATAAAGGTCTCAGCCTGAACAGAAAGAAGACTGAAGTGATAGTCATTTCAAAGAAAAGAATACCACCACCAAAATCTAGCATTACCATCGATGGCACAAATCTGAAACAAGTTGATAGATTCAAGTACTTAGGAACAATTATAACAACTGATGGGAAATTTCACAATGAAATAAAAAGCAGACGTGCTCAGGCCAAGTCTGCATTCCAGAAAATGAGACACATCTTGTGCAAAAGATCCATATCAATGGAAACAAGATTCTGAGTACTTAAATGTTACATCTTGCCAATTTTGTTTTATGGGTGTGAAGCATGGTCCACGAATAAGAGAGTACAACGAGAAATGGAGGGCATGGAAATGTGGTTTTTAAGAAGGATGCTGAAGGTACTATGGACAGCTAAGAAAATCAAAGTCTTAAGAGAGGCTGGAGTTAAAAAGTAAATTATAGCAAAGATCAGAGGCAGCCAAACGAGATTTATAGGACATTTCCTGAGAAGAGGAATACTGGAACACACTGTGGCAAGTGGAAAAACTGAGGGAAGAAGAGACAGATGAAGACAGAAATTATTGGATGGGCTGTCAGTGTGGGTAGGAAGAAAGTCACCGGTGGATCTCATAATCAGCGCAAAAGACAGGGAATTGAGAGAAATGATCACCTTGGCCACGTGGCATGGCATTTAGTTAGAAACTTAAAAGCTGAAGACACGTAAACAGATTTGGGTATGGTTCATTCTGGGAATCCAGAAAGCTATCACAGTTCACACAATAACAATGAAATATTACAACAAGGATTTACTTCCCATTTTGCTTGCCTGCAGATTCAGTATTAAAGATTATCTGGACACATCAACAGACACTCTCTACCAGTTTTTTCTTCTAAATCTTCCCTTACATCATTCAAGTGTAGAGAACTGTCTCTGACACGATATCTGGTGACCTATTGTTAGTCAAACCTTTACCTCACTTCTACTCAAGCACCCTTGTAACACTGGGTCTCCATCAATATAGAAACTACCAAGAAGCCTCATACAGCAGTCCAATGGTAGGTAATCATTTCCTCTTATTTTTTTTATGAAAATAAGATATATTCAAACAATTAATAAATTTTATATACCTCACCATCACTACACAGAAGATCTCTAACTGCTTAGTTTTATTAAGAACAAGTTGACATTCCCTTGGCTGTTTGTTTGTTACTTTTTTTTTTTCATAACAATCATTAACTGACAAAATAACAAACGCTTTTACTTATTACCTTTTCTACCAAGGTATACAAACAAAACTTGCTTCAAACACGTGTCAGTTTCTCTTTCTCATTCACAGATACTATCTTGTTTCTGCCACTCACCTCCCACATGGTCTTCATCTGATCTTTCACTTCTGGCCCCACTAATTTATCTTCCCACTCCTGTAATTCCTGAATCCTTGCCTGCTCCATTGCCTTTCTGTCCTCAACCTTCTGTCGTCGGCCTACCCTCTCCTGCATCTCGCGGTCTCGGCGAAGCTGTGTCAGGAGCTGCTGGGAGGGATCATCCGGCAAGGCATTTGGATTTCTTACTCGCCTTCTCAGACCAGCTGAGGATTGAAAATTCAGAAAAATTATGAGCCATATATTAAACCTCAAAATAAACTACATATTTGAAATATGGTGCTCTGAGATGGCATAAAAGTCACATTCAACAAACTAAAGATGACCAGGCCCCTATTCTACCTACAAGTACTACTCTTGATAACAATGCTGTGTTACCGTGGACTGGCCAGTAAGATAAGAACTGACGTGTTCTCACTGGTAGTGGAGCTTGCTTAGAAGTCTCCCACTTCATCTTATGTCCCCACCTTTCACCTTCATATACATTTCTCAGCTCTTCACCACAGCATCTGCTGCAAAAGACCTCAAGTTTGTAGTTATAGTAAGTAACTAGGCATATGTCTTTAGTGATACAATCACACAGCTTTTGAGAACATTCACTACAAAATTTGTTATAGAGACACCCTGTATATTAACCATAAGTTCTGCATGTGCAAGGAGCAGACCAAAACACTGCAATATATTCACTGGCCTCTAAATCCATACAGGTATACAATAAAATATTTCAAATTTATACACTAAATCTCTCTCTCTCTCTCTCTGAACCTTAAGTGCCCAGGGCACATGGGGCTTCCACAAGGGTTTTCCACACATGCCTGCCTTTTGCCTTTTTTTTCTGCTCTTGCTCAGGTGAGCCCTCTATTGCTCAACATCTTTTCTTATACACTAAATAAAACACCTTTATTTATTCATCAGAGTACTTTTTTTTTTGGTTGACTTGCAGTGACACTCTGATGAAAAAAAAAATTAAAAGACTGACTTACTGCAGTTGCTGGAACTCCTCCAAGTTTTTCATCCATCCACAACCTCCATTTTCTCATGATTTATTTTCTGTATTTAATCATTATTACTGAAGCAGAAAATTTATTATACCAAAACTATTTTTATGATCCCTGGACTTTTTCTAACCTTTTTTCCCCACTTATATCTGGTAATGAAAAGTGCATTGCTTATCTGTTTTTTTTTTTTTTAGCTGTCCCATATGTGTCTGTACATGGCACTAATGATAAATGATTCAGAAGTGGGAAAGGTTTGTTTTTCTTCAGTCTGCTACAGGGCCAAGTACTTTCCTCATTTTCTTAGTGACATCTGTGATGACGTTTCTGGACAGGTTGACATTGTCAGCAGAATGCTATGACCTTCCCATGGTTCACATGACACATCAAGACAATACCCTCCAAATAAGAGCCAGCACAGGGCTTCTCATAAAGTTCCTCAATCACTGAGACTATTCTGATCCCTACCTTGTTCATCATGGCTGTTATGATACTCCATCATCATCATCAGGTGCCGTGCCGACTGGCGTTGGCTATTATGCTTCTCCAGAGTACCCAATCCTTCATGCAGGCCATCAGTTCAGTTGGTGATCTCCTCTCACACCATCCCGTCAGACTGTCCAGTATCATTTCTCTTGGTCTTCCTCTTGATCTTCTTCCTTCTATTTTTCCTGTTGTTATAATATTTTCAATGCCCCCTCTTCTCATTGCATGTCCTATGAAAGTACATTGTCTCTCTCTTATCTTTCTGACAAGGTTTTTTTGTCTCTCCAGCTCTTCTCCTACATTCTTCATTAGTTATTTTTGCTGTCCAGGGGATTCGCAACATTCTTCTAATAAACCACATTTCTGCTGCTTCCAATGATTTTTGTGCAGACTTGCCTATTGTCCATGATTCACTTCCATATAACAAGATAGGTTCAATATAGCATTTTAGGACTCGTTTTCTAACATTCATTGATAACGATGTGTTAGCTAATATGTTTCTCATTCTCTGAAATGCAGTCTTTGCTTGGCCTATTCTGTTCCTAATTTCTGTTTTGCATTTCCCATCTGAAGTTATTACTGCTCCAAGGTATTTGAATTTCTGCACCTGCTTTAGAATGGTTCCATTTAATTGAATACTGCATCCTGGTGGATTCTGTTTCTTAGATATAACCATAGTCTCTGTCTTTTTGATGTTCAAAGTAAGGCCTTTCTGTTCACTTTCTTTGGTGACTTTATCCAAGAGATTTTGCAGGTCTTGTTGGTTCTCCGCTATCAGTACTATGTCGTCAGCATATCGAAGGTTGTTAATATTGTATCCTCCAATTTTTATGTCTGGTTCTGTGATGATTGTTCTTAGAATATTCTCGCTGTACAGAGAAAAAAGGTCTGGAGATAGTACACATCCTTGTCGCACCCCTTGTTTTATAGGTTGGTATTTTCCAATTCCATTTTCAACTCGAACTGCTGCTTCTTGCTGCCAGTATAGATGTTTTACAATCCTCAAGTCTTTGCCGTCTATACTGATGTCTTCAAGCATTTTAATAATTTCACTATGTTTCACCTTGTCAAATGCCTTGGTGTAATCAATGAAGCATAAGTAGAGATCTTTCTGTACTTCTAAAGCTCTTTCTGTTAGTGTTCGTAAAGCATAAATGGCATTGTGTGTTCCCGTTCCTTCAACAAATCCAAACTGTTCATCTGCTATTTCCATTTTTATCTTTTTCCTTGTTCTTCTCATAATGATTCTCAGAAGTAGCTTCGTTATGTGACATGAGAGGCTGATAGTCCGGTGGTCGTGACATTCCTTTGCACCTGGTTTCTTTGGTAGTGCTATAAACGTGGATTTAATCAGGTCACTGGGAATATAACCACTGTTGTAAATATCATTCAGTAACTTGGTTATTATTTTTATTCCTGTCTCCTCTAGTGCCTCTATTTCTTCTATTGTTATATTATCAGGCCCAGTCGCTTTTCCTTTCTTCATGTGTTTGATAGCATCTATGATTTCATCTTCAAGTATTGGCGGTCCATCACAGTTTTCAGTATCTGGTGTTAATTCTGGTCTTTCTCCTCCATACAGCTCACCGATATACTCTGTCCACTTGTCCACAATGTCTTCTTTTCCCATTAACATTTTACCTTCTTTCGATTTCAGGCATCCTGTGGTATATTTTGTTTTCCTGCCTGTGAGTTCATTAATTCGTTTATGCATGTTTTTGCTGTCTTTATTATGAGTGTCCTCTATCTGTCTGCACTGTTCATTTAACCACACTTCTTTTGCTTCTCTGCATTTGCGTCTCATTTCTTTATTTATCTTGCTATATTTTTCCTCGTTGTTTTTACTCCTCCTCCTCTTGTCCATCAGTCCTAAGATGTCATCTGTCATCCATTTATTTTTAGGGGCTTCTTTTTTCGGTGGTATTATCTCCTTAACAGTTTGGTGGATAGAATCTCTTAACATTTCCCATTGTTCATCTATACTATTTATCTTTGCTATTGCATTGTATCTATTTGTTATAATAACTTTGTATTGTTCTCGCAATTCTTGGTCATTTTAAAGAAGTTCTGTATTCAGTTTGATGTTTCTCACTTTTCTGCCTGCTTTCTTTAGCTTTATTCTAACTTTTCCACAGAGTGGATCATGGTCACTATTTGCAGTCAGCTCCTGGCATGGTTTTTGTTGTCAGTAATGCATTGCGGAATCGTTTGTTGATTAATATGTAGTCTATCTGGTTAAATGTCTTTTTGTCTGGGCTGCACCACGTTGCCAGTCTTCGAGGATGTTTAAACCAGGTGTTTCCTACAACCATGCTATGTATTCTTGCCCATTCAATTAATTTAGAACCTCTGTCATTCCTCTCCCCCAGTCCATAGTCACCAACGATGTCCGAAGTTCTTCCTTTACCAACTTTGGCAGTAAGATCTCCCATGACTATGGTAACTTCATGTGACTTTGTGTGTTTTAGTGTTGTCTCTATGTCATTATAAAATATCTGTACATCTTCCTCAGAACTTTCAGATGTTGGAGCATACACTTGTATAATATTTATGTTTATTGGGTGTCCTTTCAGTTGGGCTAGCAGGACTCTGTCCGAGATGTTCAAATATCCTACAATTGACCTTGCCGTTTTTTCATCAAATATAATTCCTACTCCTCGTTCATGTTTCTCACTTCCTGAATATATTATTGTATATTTATCTGAGTTTATCTTTCCTGCACCTGTCCATCTAACATGATATGATACTCCATGAATCCAAAAATAGTTTGCAGAAGTGAGATAGTCTTCCCTAACTCCATGAATCTAAAAACAGTTTGCAGAAGTGAGATAGTCTTCCCTAACTCCATGAATCCAAAAACAGTTTGCAGAAGTGAGATAGTCTTCCCTAACTAGTCTGCCAAATCTGGACTTGAGTAGACACCTCTTCTTCCATGCAAACTTTAACATAGAGAGAAAATATATCTTTACATTATTATAAGAGTTACCTGATGCCAGTATATCATCTTCTAGGTTTGTAGATGATGAGCCAGTTATCTTCTCACGTAAATCCCTGGAAAGAAAATTCAATGAATATGGATGATTATAAGTCTGGACAGGAGCAACTTTTAAAAAAAAAACAAAACTGGTCTTCAACTGAAATAGCTTAAACCGTCAACACAATATTTCAGATTGCAGAATGAATGCAATAATATAAATGGTTTCTTTGGGAAAATGTTAAATTCACAAATAAATGGAAAAGTTCAGCGATGCTGATTTGAAAATGTTCAGCAATCAGCACTAATAATGGCACTTTATAGAATGCATTATCAACATCTTCAAGATATACACTTGTATACTAACCACTTCTTTTTTTTAAAACCACAGATTAATCAAACTGTGAAAAACAAAACACTGAATGTTGATTAACACCAGGGGACAAAACCTAGTGGGTGATATAAAGAAAATGAAATGCTCAGAGAAAGAAGGAATGTCTTTGCTACCATCCCATCACCCTGGAACGCTTGCGTGGGATGATTTTAGCAGGAGAATGCAGCAAAGCTGTCGAAACACAAGTATCGTCACTGAATTCAGAACTGGGTTATACTGGCTTGTTCGAAGATCCAAAGTTGGCCCAAAAAGTAAGCTTCTTAACTGACTCCATCACCACATGGACCACAATAAGTCCTGATTGAATAACTCTATAACTCAATTTTAAAAAAAAAAGGCGGATGGTTTCTTTGGGGGGGAAGGAATTTTTTTTTCTTATGAAAATAATGTATAGCGGTGAAAAACCTGGATGATGATTTAAATATAGGGGATGATACGAGGGCAGCCTGGGTTGATAAGGGAGGATTGGGACATGGAATGCTAAAGTAGACGCACCAGTGAACAGGTGGGACAGGATTGTGGTCAGTTCTGATTTGTGGTGTACAGTCACACCAACACAACCATATCTGCTCTCAAGTATGTATTTACAACTAACTCCTACAAACCACAAATATTCTCATAATTTGTTTTCTTTTTTACAATAAAATTTATTCTATGGTTCATAATCTCTTAAATATAAGAACTGAAATAGAAGTTCAATAATTCATCACATTTAAAATGATGCATGCATTTCAGATATAGATATATATATATATATATTTTTTTTTTAATATCTTCCCCAACAGCAAACCTGACTTTTTAGCAGTCAGATATGCTGAAGACCTTGACATATAACTGGAGTTAGATGAGGAGCAAGCTACAGTGGTTATCTTGAATACGCAAACAAACCTAATCGGCAAGCTACACTACTCACTACCATGGTGAATTGTTACTTATATCATGCTTAAGCAACACAAAACTCTGCTTGCTGAGAACATCAAGAGCAGACAGGACATGGTCTTCATCTGCCATGGCTTACAGCACTTGATAACTGCAGCATCCCTCTGATACAGTCACCTTAGCTCTCTCCTGGAATTACCTTCCAGTTTATCACCTTTACTCACCTTGACAGAAGAGCTACCTTCTGCTTCATTATCATCTCCAGCTTCTGCGCTTTCTTTGACACAAAGTTATCTGGCCCATTAAAGCGATAGCAGTTTTCAATCATCAGGCGAAAGTCGGACATGAATTCTGTGAGATCTTTGTACTCTTGTGTCTCAAACTTTTCCTTCACTGCAAGAGATTAACAGGAATTTCTTTACAAAGGCATCGCCAAATATAGAGAATAAATTTTAAAAAAAACATTTTTTAAAATACAAACACTGACTGCATACATTAAATTTACTAGAAGTGATGTCAAAACTTGTAATATGTAAAATGAACAGTAGGAAAAAGTTTAAACAACAAAATTGCTCATACAACCTGGGTAAAAGCAACTTTAGATGTAAGAACAAAATGCAACACCTATAATAATTCTTACAACCAATAGGCCTACAGGAAAGCTGTTAGGGAGGCAAAGGACATGCAAATGAATGAATGAATAATAATCCTAAATCTTGAAGAAAAATAATGTAAGACTATAGCTGACATTGATAAGAAAAAAACAAAACATTCAACTTCGCAGGAGAAGTATAATGGGAAGAAATGTATAACAACAATAAATAGCAAACAAATAAGGAACAAAAAAGGACACTACATGGCATGGGAAACAGTCAACAAAAGAGTGTATTAAAAAATATGCAAACCAAGGTCTATGAAAACAGCACATACTTGCCAATGCTACTCAGCAATGATACAACAATTTAAAAATAACAAATAGTGAACCACAGTTAGAACAATGTGGCATGCAACATATTAAGAGAACAGAATAGCATATTACACTTGTATGCAGCAAACAACAATGACTTCACCAATATGAAATAAGAACACGCATTAACCCTCTCATTTTACTAATCTTTATTCAGATGAACTTTCGGCACTGAACTCTTCAGGTTTCTGAGTTTTTCACTCATTTTCCTTTGTGCCAGGTAATGTCACATCTGTACAAAATATCAGAGAACGAAGGGTTTGGGGTGGGAGCAGTGTTTTCGGAGATCTTCCAATGCAAATTAGTCCACTGCACAATCTCATCTTCTTATCTGTTGCTGTAAATGCAGCTTTGCTTGTGGTCTACAGTCACTCAGTGTAAGTATTTACTGAGAATGGCCAGCCCTGTACTGCAACCTGAAGATCAAGCACCAACTTTGTGGTTTAAGCTTGTCCATGTCTCTAGGACAAGGTGGCCCTTCATATATCTGGAACAAATTTTTATGTGAACATTTATTCACCCTTACTACACCAGTAGGTACAGTGGATCATGGTCTGCTTTGCCATGTATTGGACAGGTATTCTCCATTTTCAGAGGTTTCACATCCAATCTCACTATCTAAGAGACCAGTGGAGGGAATGAAAATAAGTGGGGATTTGATCTCAGCCTAAGACCTTTTTTTTTGCATGGTATGCAGATGTTCTGAGTTACTCAGACAACTTGCACTGATCTGATTTGTCCACTGTGTTGGTACTGATTGACATCATCTTTCAATGCTATGCAGTTAACTTTTCCATTGAGGACGCTACCAATTTGTTCCTCGGTAGTGTCAGGATGATTCAAATGTTTTTGTGCAAACTAAATTCTTCAACATAACTAATTATTATTCCATTAATCTTGGCCATGGGATAAATTTGCCATTATTCTATCAATCTCTGTTACAGTGGCCGGGTTGTCACTATTCACTTCAGCAACGTAATATGGCTTTATACTGTTTTCACCTGACCTGCAGACATTTTTTTTTAATCACAAAAACAGATTTCACATATCAGTTAAATGTTATTTACCATTAGATACCATTTCAGAGATAGCAAAATTTCTGTTGTTTTTAGTATGTTAGTATCAACATATTGAACAGCTTGTACAGTATGTACAAATAACTGTGAACAAGTAAAGAGCATTTTACTTACTTTTAAACATCCACATAGGTTTTTTAATCTTTTCATAATAGTTTGATGTCTCCGGGAATGCATCATCAACTGGGTAGAGGAACAGCTTGTTGACACATCTGTTACTGGCACTCATCAGACTGCCCAGAATGCGGTATCCAACCTGCAACTCATAGCTCAGGCAATCTGTATTAAATATGTCTTTTGACTTTCTCTCATCGGCATCCGTATCTGCCCCGTCGTCTTCCGAGTCCAACATTTCTTGGGCATTGCTCAAGTTGCTGCTGCAGTCTTGATCCGCGTCCATATTTTGGGAGCCAGTGGAATCATCAAGAACGGAAGTTATCACTATAGTCTCTGATGGTTGGCAATCACCTGGAATGAAGGTGGCATCGTTTACGTCCATGACAGGCGTGTTTATGTTGATCGCTGGCCGCATGTTGGCCGTAGCTTCAGGTCCTGCCCCCTCCTCGTTTCCGACACGCTCAGTGTTTACAATCTCACACCAGATGTTCTCTCCTCCAGCATTCATATTCTGGCTTTCGGAACAGACATACATACGCTCCATATCCGAAAGTCTTTAAACGTCTTCATCGATCGTTCTTTTGCTTCGATTCAGGTGCCTGTATAACAATTAAATCATACATGAACAGTTAATAATTGTTTGCTTCACTTCTGCTAACTTTACAACTTACACGCCAGACTTCGGTAAAAAATTTTTTTTAAATCTCAACAAAACAAAAGCAAGCACTTTCTAAGGTGCTTTCAGTTGAACACTATATCAAACCGATAGTTTTCTGCGATTTCCACAGTTTTGTTTTCTTTTTCTGCAGCCTGGCGATTCAATTTACGAAGCAACATTCAGTCCTATGAACAATACACACATTCCTTACTACAACATCTTGCCTCGCACTATAAAACCACACGATTGTCAAAACATCCTCCACCTGTAAAAAAGATTCTGACCAGCCTCCAGAGGCATTGTGGGATTGCAGAAACTGCGCAGTGATACTGGCAGTTATCAAAATTATAACACGTAATGAAACTTTTCTTTGTATTTTTAGAAATATAAGACATGAAATTAATATTAATGGGACTCTGGGTCTTTTGTTATGGATTTTGTTATTTATAGAATATAGTTTTTGTCGCACTTTATTTTGTTGAAACAAAATATATGCAGATTAAGCGTGCGGAGACAACCTCGTTTTCAGTTTCATGACCTAGATTTCTTTCACTGATTCTCCACATGAGCAATTTTTAGTAATTTTGAGAGTCATCGCCTTAAATATACTTTGTAGAAATGTTATTTTATTATTGCTGTATATCTATATAAAACATAGGGGAAATTGCTTTAAAAAATAAAGATTCTTTGTCATATATACCTGTCTGAAGAACAAAATGCCCAAAATGATCTAAAATTATTGATTTATATTGTTACTGTCTTCGTTATATGAACATTCTAAAAATGTTTTTGAAACAAAATCACATGATAATTGAAAAAAAAAAGATGTAAGGTTAGCTGAAGTTTTTCAAGGTTGTATCATCAGGGTCATCAGTCCTGGCCGTCACCAAGGGTTCACATGTTTGAGACGAGAACTCTCGAGACGACCCATAACTGAGACTCCCTTTTAATCCCCCATCTCCCTGTTTTGCAAGGTAGTACTCTGTGCTTAATTGTGTTTCTTCCAGCTCCACCTCTTCACCTGTAACCCTCCAATAATTTGGTGCAAATAGTCATGCTTCAGCTGGTATTTATCGTTTTCTAATTAACAGTATTTTATTTTAAACGCTGAACTTTGACACTTATCACACGGCACAAATATAGTCACGTGCTTTGTTAGTTCTGGAGGTCAGCAGGGGAAAAAGGAAACGAAAAGAAAATAGAAACAAGGATTTGGAAAAGGGGGGGGGGGGTTATCAATACAATAAATGTTTTAAAATGGCAACGACTTCTAACCTATAGTGCCATTTACATGTACGGTATAAGAATATATCTAGTACTTCCCCCCCCCCCCCCCCCGCCTTTTTTTCAGTGGATATCGCAGAATCTAAATATAGTCTACTATTTAGTTTTATGGAAATATTTAGTTAACAAGTATATTCATTTAATATATTTATGCAAGTTACATTTTATATATATATATATATATATATATATAACTTAATATAGCAAACACATTTTATTATACAATTTAATTCGCCATAATGATTATTTCGGAAATTTGCGAATACATGAACATCTTTTTATTTTACAGCAGATATTTCCTGTTTCGGAATTGGATTTCCTTATACATTTTCCTGAAATATTTATTTATTACACCCGACGGTATACAGGTTGTTGCTTGCTCGCTAATTAATGCATCATAAACCGTTTTGATATACTGAGTTAATCAAGGAAAATAACAATACTTATGTTTCGGACAATCTAGGATTTATGTTTTTGATTTGACCCCGTACCTGAATGGGGTAAATCGGGGTATCGGAACCGGACATGTGCAAGTTCTGTTGAGTTCACTACAAAAGATGGAGAAGATAGGAGTATTCACGTTTATTTCACTTTTAAACATCTGTGTTGGGACCGAGATAGACTTAACTGTTGAGATTCCGCCAGGAAAACAAGAATGCTTTTGGCAAAGGTTGCCGGCAACTACAAGTGTGGAAGTAGATTATCAGGTGGAAATTTAACTATGTCACCATTCTCTTCTAATTAACGTGTTGTTATTTACAAGTTACAGTTGTACTTGAAAAGTGTCATTTTGATAACTAGTACTTTTTGCTGAAAAAAATAATGAAACTCTAGTGCCCAAAAATAAAATCTTTAAACAAAGAATTCTGTAACTGATTCATGTGTTCTGGTATCCATCCAGCTATTGCATCTCATCATTGTATGATTCTACTCTATAGTCCAGTAATTCCAAGTTCAGTCAGCTTCTTTGTCTCAGTTATTTGTCTTGCCATGTTTCACAGAGCTGACGTAGGGATATAGTACATGGCTATAACCATCAGGTCATCTCCTTTTTTGGCAGTCAACTAAGCATTCACTGTCCAGTATGCCCTACTGTCGCATCTTGCAGGGCAGCAACAAATTCTTTCCACCACGCATGATCTGCAGCCAGCCCTTAATCATCTCATTGGTAAATGACTAAATGGCTGCTGTCAAATGTTCTGTGAGCCCACCATTGTGCCCTGAACAAAACAAAAGTCAGTTTCTTGAAGGATTCTTTCTATGTATAAAATAATAGGTAGATGATGATAGTTGAGATATTTCAATGGCTGTAGGAGCTTCTTGTGTCCATCAAAAAAAAAAAGGGGGGGGGGGGATCTTTTCTGCTGTGTGCATAAAAATGATAATTTCCTGGAGGCTTCCACTATAACTGTGACAGACAAGTTCGGATCTCTCAACACTCTAAAGAAGAGACCACTGACCAGTAAAGTAATTAATGGTGACCAAAGCCACCTTCGTAAAAGAAAATGCATTAGAAGATTATATATATTGCTAGTCAGAATTTGATAGTGATGTCAGATATGGTATCTGCCTCAATACCCCACAATGGAGGAAAGGGCACGTGTTGATAATATATATCTAGAGAGGATGAAAGAGGGCTTTTGAGAGGGGAAGGAAGAGCTGGGTGGCTGACCAGTAGAATTGCCAGAACTAACAGCTGACTGGCACAGTTAGTGCTCATACTCTTCTGTGGTTACTGAAACAGAGCAGAGCATGTATGGGTGTTCTGTGAAGCTAATTCCTACATTTAAGATCAGATATATACTGGAAGCAGTAAAAATGCAGTATATATGCAACTAGAAAATACCCAGGAAATGCACATTGTTTATCGCTAAGAAACAAAAATATCACAAAACACACATGCAGTTAATTTGTATCAGTAGTTATTGGGATAAAAACAGTTTTTTTTCGATGTCATGAAGATAAAAGCAGTGAACATGATCCTTAAGAGTGAGAGAAAAAGTACAGTTAATATTGCTCATCACTTGAAAGACATTCATAAGCAAGCGAGTAGACGACTCAGTGTGGCAGCAGTGATGTTGCTGTTAGGTGGAAAGATGCAACTTACATTTTTAGAATAGTTAGGAAAGGAAATGAAAGGAAGTTTTCAAGGAATTTGCAGAAAATTAGACCCATACCATCATTTTTTTTTTAGCAGCCAAGTAAACAGACAGTAGTGAATCACATACAGAAATCCTCTCACTACATTCTTTTTAATCTGTGAATCATTAGGATGAGCATCTAGTTAGTTGGCTGACATAAACTTGCTTATCTGCCTCAACAATGTAGAGCACTGCATACATTTTTATATAGATGTCTTCTCTGTAGATTAGTTTATACACCCAAACATTTTCTGGTCTCTTTACTGTATTGCTGTTGGTACCCCTAACCCTGCCCTTTTTTTTAACTTATTCATATTATCATATTATGACATATCTTGTGATAGTGCCAGTGATGGAAGGGTTGTTTAGAGACAACATATTTCTAGTGGCAACAGCAGCGTTTATACCTGAGGCAGGGAAAAGTTGTTTAGAGGCAACATATCCCTAGTAGAAACAGCAGCGTTTATGCCTGAGGCAGGGAAAAGTTGTTTAGAGACAACATATTTCTAGTGGCAACAACAGCATTTATACCTGAGGCAGGGAAAAGTTGTTTAGAGACAACATATTTCTAGTGGCAACAGCAGCGTTTATACCTGAGGCAGGGAAAAGTTGTTTAGAGGCAACATATCCCTAGTAGAAACAGCAGCGTTTATGCCTGAGGCAGGGAAAAGTTGTTTAGAGACAACATATTTCTAGTGGCAACAACAGCATTTATACCTGAGGCAGGGAAAAGTTGTTTAGAGACAACATATTTCTAGTGGCAACAGCAGCGTTTATACCTGAGGCAGGGAAAAGTTGTTTAGAGACAACATATCCCTAGTAGAAACAGCAGCGTTTATGCCTGAGGCAGGGAAAAGTTGTTTAGAGGCAACATACCTCTAGTGGCAACAGCAGCGTTTATACCTGAGGCAGGAATTGATGACAAGAAAAATAATAAGTTAATACAATATCTGACATACATGTTTTTCGTTTATGTATTTTTTTTTTCCTCCCCATTTCCATAACTTAGTCATCATTCTTCTGAAATGAGAAGTGGATCTTTTCCATGTGTTTTGATTTTATACTGACAGTAGATACTTCAGTTGTGTTTTGTTGCAGGTTTATAAGTGCGTAGAATGTATGTGAAAACTACAAAAATCCACACCAACAAAAGTAAATCAAGGTTTACAATTATTCACTGCGTACAGTGAATAATTGTGAACCATGATTTACTTTTGAACCATACATGTAACACTTCTTTGAGCATGCAGTAAGTTCAAGACAGTTTTTGGATAGTGTATCAGAACTAGCATGCCAACTTATGCTTTAGTTAGCGTGATAGTTACATTTTGTTTGGTAACCCAAACTCTGAATAAAAAAAAAAAATGGGCCAGATTCATTGGCTTAGATTTATTGGCCATGTTTCATGTGTTCTTTGTGTAAAAGCTGAACTAACTGCCACTTTCATTGTTAAACTGGGTTCAGGTACCTGCAGTATCAGCCCTTGTGTTTGAGAGTGTTTGGTTAGTTTATCAGTTATCACTCGTCTGTTATGTCGTCTCCAGGTAATAGACGGGGGAGATATGGACATAGACGTGATGATTGCAGGTCCCGACAACAGAGTGTATCACATGGACCAGAGAAAAACTGAGAATGTTGTGGGGTATGGTCAGCAGATAAGATGCTTTGACTGTAGTATATGTGGTTATTGTAGTTTAGCAGTAGAGATGAATGTAATGATGGCAGATAAAACTGGTGTTGTGGGGTGGAGGTAGATGGAGATGTTTTTAAAAAAAAGTCCAAGGAAAAGAAAGGGTAGAACTGGCAATAAAAGTGATAAAAGATTTTTTTTTAAAAGGTAAAATTCCCATTTCCATGCCATTAAGGCATATTGGAGGATACAGTGTTAGGCCCATATTTTCCATGACCTTCAGCGCATGAAGGTGTGATGTGGTTAGTATCATGCCTGACCACTTTGCCTTCCCAGATTTCTCTGGTACCCATTTTTAGAGGCTGGGTGAACCCTGGGACCTTTTTGATGTGTACTAGAAAAAAAAAAAGGTAAATGTAATATCCACCCTCATTTATGCATGTGAAAGCTGGAAAACAGCTAAAGAATTAGACAAGAAATTAGACTCTTTTGAAAACAAATGCCTAAGGAAAATACTCTGCATCAAGTGGAACAAATTCAAGAACAGTGCAGAGATAAGACAGATGACTGAACAACAACCAGTCTCATGGGTGATCAGGAAAAGGAGATGGACATATGTTGGTCACTTGATGAGAAGAAATGATCAGAGAATCCCAAAACAAGCTATCAAATGGAACACACCAGGTCAAAGAAAAAGAGGCAGACCGCATGAAACTCTGAAGAGGACATTGTTAAGAGAGGCCAAATTAACAGGCATAAAATCCTTTGATGAGGTTGAAAGACTCGCCGAAGACAGGAAAAATTGGCGAACTACTTTGCGAGCCCTATGTGACGTTTAACGGCACGGGAAGGATATAAGATAAGAAAAAAAAATCCTTCTGCTGGGACTGAACCCAGTACCACTGGATTAATAAAAAATTATAGAAACAAATATTTCAACAAAATGCCTTTATCAAGAACAAAAGAAAAGATAAAACAACATAAAATACTGTATCTTTGATAAAACTCCTTTGCCACAATATTAGGTTTAGTTTGTTGTCTTTTATTGCCATTTTTCTCATTTCTTTCTATCTTTCTTTTTCTGTTGTAAAACTTATCAGTGCTCCTCCGCCTGAGCTGCTCCGTAGATTAACATAGTAAATGTGGTTATTATAGTTAAATTTTAGTACGTTGTTAAAGTTCAACTGTAAGTTGTAGTTGTTATAGTTCAGCTTTAGTAAGTTGTAGTTGTTGTATTTCATCATGATTTGTTATTGTTTTCTTTTAAAATTAGATTTGTATATTTAAAGATAGAGATAGGAATGTGCAATATTATGACTATGTTAGTGTTCAGGTTTTACAGTTTTGCCTCAGTGAATGTATTATACAGAATAATTCATAGAAACAAAATCAAGAGAGGCACCATTTCACTGAATAATGGTTCAGATTCTTCCAGATATTTAGAATAAGTATCTCTCTCTCTTTCTCTCTCTCTCTCTCTCTCTGTCTGAACCTTAAGTGCCCAAGGCACATAAGGCTTCCGCAAAGGATTTTCCACAAACTTTTCCTTTTTTCTTCGCTCTTGCCCAAGTGAGTCCTATGTGTTTCTCCTTCCACCTCCGTTTGTTTTTTTCCATTGTTTCTGTTTCTGTAGCAGTCTGATGGATTTTTTTACCAGATAGGGTTACTGGCCCTATGCCGGACCCTCCTTAGTCACCTTTTACGATCATGCGTGGTAGGGTACGGTGGTTTCTATTCTTTACTTCCCAGGCATGCGGCCATGTCCCAGTACCACATGGGGGGAGAACAAAAAAAGACATGATTTTATGTACTCTAGAACAATATTATTTTATGATTGATGTACATTTTATAGTGAGACAAAAAACATTTTCTTTTCCACACATAGTCTTTGTAAACAATTTTAGATATCAGTTTGAGTAATATATTTAAAGTAAAAGTAATGAGAAGACGTGTACTGAACTGGTGCTTGTGATACTTGTGGTATATTCTGGTAAGAAGAATGGTACTTGTGTGATACTTGTGGTGTATTCTGTGTGCTTTATCATCGGGCCATTGCTACAGTAAGTACCGAGCTTTAGAGTTCTTAGTTTCACACATCAGTAGTGTGCTGCCTTTTTCTGCTTTTTTTCATTCACGCATTCAGCTTTCTGAGTCACAGCAGCTGTCAGTTGCCTCCATGCCTCTCTGTCCTTAGTATTCTCCTGCCAGCTGTCCACTCTGGGGGCCCATAGGTCCAATTCCAGGTTGTCATGCCACCATTTTCTTGGTCTGTCTGTTTATCACTTCTAAATAAACCCCGTTTTGTCTGTCTGCTCTTGTCCATCCTCTAGTGTGCTATCTTTAGTAAGTGAAAATACAATGTTTGAAAGCACAGACTAGGATATATGAAAATCTAGTAGTTAATTATTTGAAATTTGGTACACTTAGCCAGAAGTATTTCAGAACAGTGAAGCATATTTTGCATATGTACATTACTTGCCATGCCAGGTAGCATTGGCAGTCATGTTTTTCCATCTTATGTGATCCTTAGTGATTCTAGTCAGTTCATATTCCTTCTTTTTCCGTGATTGTTGATTAGTCTGTTGAGATATTTTTCTCTTGGTATTCCTGTGCTTTTTTTTTCCCTTGAGTTTTCCAGTTGTTACTAAATTTTCTAACTTCTCTCTTTTTGTGTGACAGGCCCAAGAACATTTTGATTGCCTTTTTCTTATCATTTTAATCAGTCTTTATTGTTCAGAAACTTCTTTGAGGACTTCTTCATTTGTTATTCTGGCTGTCCAAAGTATTTATTGCATCTTTCTCCAAAACCATGTTTTTTTTTTTTTTTTGCTTCCAATTTCTTTGTCATCTGTTTGTTAATTGTCTATGTTTGGCAACTCTACAACAGTTTGGTTCTCTGCAGCACTGCAATACTCTTCCTAACTTCTAGGACATCCTATTATTTGTTTGTTTTTTCTTTACGTTGTAAAAAAAAAAAGCAGCTTTTGCCTTTCCTGTTTGATTTCGGCTGTGCGCTTACCATCAGCTGTCATTGTTCTAGGGTAATTGAAATTATATACTTGTGTCAGCGTGTTCCCGTATTAAAGGATGTTGCATTTCAGTATACTTGCTCAATTTGATATTACAGTTGTGGTTTTTTTTTTTTTTTTTGTGTAGCATAGATTTTTTAAAAAATTAATGAGAATACAAACCTGAGCCCTTAACTTTTGGGGATGTCTTTAATATTTCCTTGGCTAATGTTGCAGTATGTGTAGTGTTGTGAATTTATCTCATGCTTTTTTTCCAGATTTAAATCAACAACAGAGGGAGATTACAAAGTGTGCTTCGATAACACTTTCAGTAGGATCTCTAGCAAGATTGTCTTCTTTGAAATCTTTGCAGAAGATGGGAAAGATGATGACAATGATGATGATGAAGATCTCACCTTTGAGGGAGAGAATGTTCAAGGCCTGCTAGATATGACCATACAAGATTTTGCGGTAGGTTAAGATACAGATGTCATTCCCAAACACCTGTCCTTCTGTTCTTTTTTTTTTTTTTATTTTCAAGTCATTCAGTTTATGGTCTTAACACTTTCCATGCGTTTGGTCATTATAGTGACATTTCCAGTATCCCGATTCTTCCGCATGGTCATTATAGTGACAATTGTTTGTTTCAATAAAACAGCTGGTGTAACATTTAGATTGTACATATTTCGTCCGTGATTCAGGTGACACTTTTCAAAATGGTGACAGAGTGCCTAGTTACGAGCAATGGCAAGCGAGAAAAAGGACGAGAAGCATGGAAATTTTTCAATTTTTGACAATGTAGATATGGCCACCCCGCTGCTCTTGAATGTTTTCTAAGTAGATCTAGACATATTTAGACGACTGGAGAAGTAGTTAGGAGGTTAGTTCAGACATTCATTCAGTGAGAATGCAACACAGATGACAAGTAGATCTACACATCTTAGATGGTAAGTAGTGTAGATCTAGACCTAGCCGATGGTGAGCTGGCCACAATCAGTGTCTAAAAACATCAGATTACTTCTTTTTTCCTAAAAAAACTCTGCATTTATGAAATTTTCGTTCATTTAGCTATACTTTGAAACATATTAAGTATACGGAAGTACATGGAAATACTGTTTTCCATTCCATTTTACAACTAGACCCCCTTACAGACCAAGACCCGCGTTTTTAGTCCCGTTCGTACCCAAACGTCCGCTTTTCGTCCTACGCACAGGAAAAGTTAAAAGATAAAGGCATGTCAGTGTTGAAACAGTTGTTCCAGTATTTTGTACTTGTAGCTATAGTAGCTCAGACATTTGAGGTTCGGCCGATCATTTGCATATCCCTTGCAGAACTTTGCCTCCCTAACAGTTGTCCTGTAGGCCTCACGGTTATAAGCAAAATGCCCTACTGCTGATGTATCCATTTATAAATCATCAGTGGTGTCTTGCAGCCGTCTTTGCCTTGGTGTTCCTCTCTTTCTTTTTCCCATTATGTACCCTTCCAAGACGGTCTTCTCTAAATTCTCATGACATTTAGTATGTCCTTCTTCTTCTTCTTTTGTGTTCGAGGTTGTTGGTCACATCAGATCCTAATCCCTGTTGACATGGCAAACCTTGTAGCCCACTCCAGGTCCTGATAGGAGTGCCAAAGCTTTTGCCTCAAGCTCGTGTCCTCTGGCCATTTCTCAGGTCTGCATGGTTTAGGCACTCTTGAAGCATATGTTCTGGAGTCTGGACTCCATTGCCACATGGATGCTATTTCCAAAATACTTGTTTTTCTCTGTTTAAACTTCTTTATTAGTCAGCCTTCTTCAAAATTAAATTCTTGTAGTGTGAATATATTTGTTCTTTTTTGTGTCCATGATATTTGAAGGATTCTTCTGTAGCATTTACATTCAAAGGCATTCATGTGTTTCTCATCTGTTTTGTTAAGTGTCCAGGTCTCACAGGCCATGGTTTGACCATGATTATAAATTATTCTCAGTTAAGTGAAAAAGAGCAGAAGCTGTGGTATTACAGCAGTTGCGAGAGCTAGTTCTCAAATGAACCGGATTCTACCTTGGCTACCATCAAGCTGCAGTCAGACATGCTGACCAATTACTTTCGTTAGAGAACAAGCAACTCAGTTTTAAGTCAGAGCCAATGAAAACTGAAAACAACCAATAATTGCAGCAGAAAACATATATTATGCTATAAGACTGAGGTGAAAATGACCTCAGGGTTTAGGTAACTAGATTTGTTTTTAAAAGTTCAAGTTACTGGCTGTAATCCAAGTATTATTCCTATTAACTTCATGACCATTCTGACTTCGAAAGTAGTACCTCTCCCAATTTATCAATATTCTCAGGCTAATCATGACACATGCCGCAATACATTTCCCTCGAAAGTTATCATCATGGTATGGACATGGCCTGTGACCACCCCACTGCTCTTGAATGTATCCCAAGTAGATCTAGACATATTTAGACGACTGGAGAAGTAGTTAGTAGGTTATTTCAGACAGAAAATTTAGCGAGAATGCAACATAGAATCAGAATCCGAGATCGACAAGTAGATCTAGATATCTCAGATGGTAAGTAGTGTAGATCTAGACCTAGCCGATGGTGAGCTGGGCACAGTCAATGTCTGAAAACATCACATTACTTCTTTTTTCCTAAAAAAACTGCATTTGTGAAATTTTCATACATTTAGTTATACTTTGAAACAGAATAAGTACATGGAAGTACTGTTTTCCATTCCGTTTTACAACTATGCCACCTATACAGATCAAGACCCGCGCTTTTATTCCGTCACCAACTGAACGTCCACGTTTCTTCCTGTGGCACAGGAAGAGTTAAAGAGAACTTAGTCAAAGAAAAACAGAAGCAAATTGTACATCTGAAGATTGTTTAGCTAAATAAATTTATAAATTTAAAGATTATTTCCTTTCATTTACTAGCAGATGAACATGCAAAGTCTCAGACTGGATGATCATGTGACATAAAATGGATGGATATTTAACCAGATTTAATCTGGAATAGCTTGATCATTAATCATGTGATTATTGTATAGATAGCTTTTTAAATAAATCTAGGACTGTTTCATCATTAACTATTAGACTAACTTTGTATTTAACTGAAATAACTGATGTTATTTCCAGGGTATACTGGAAAGAGCAAAGAAAAACCTAGAGCGCTCAATTCAAGTGCAGACATTGATCAGAATTCATGAAGCTAAGGACCGCAACACTCAGGAGGCCAACTTCTTTTTGGTCAACTTTTTCTCAAGTTTTCAGTTAGTGTTGATGGTATGTGTGGGGTTGGTCCAGGTTTTCATGATACGGAGCTTGTTCGTCGACACAAAGACAGTCAGCGGCTCTTCCCTCAAGGCTAGAACATAGTAGTATTACAATTATAAATTTATATTTTAATACGATTTGTATTTGTTTTTTGTTTTTGTTTAAATTTTCTATCTTATCTGGCAGAACAGATGTTTACAGTATTTGTCTTTCAGAGTGAAGAGTATTTGTATTTGCTGTACTAGAGTTAACTCTTTCGAGACGCGTTACTTCCAAACCGTTCCTTAGTTTCTGATGACGCGGACATTTTGGAGAACAAGGGTCCCTGTGTAAAAGTTATTGTACCAACTTAATTCCATGATCACCACATGTGTATCACACATTAAAATAAGCAGAAATGAATGAAGATTCCATAAATGAAGTTATTTGTCATTTTAAAAAAAAACAAAGAAAAGAAAAAAACTGCTGTGAAATGATGGATTGATTTTTTTGGCGCAAAAAAAATTTAGGGCTGAGCAGTAAAATCTACTTTATACTTACCTTAACTGTGTCATAATCCAATATAGAATACATAGTCATTCAAATTTCAACACAGAAAAATCAATATTTATGGATGTTTGTGACATCCAATAAATCTGAAAGATCTACAGTTACGAGAAACACATAGAGTAAGATAGGTCTAGTCAGTCGGTGTGACCATTCCACCATTCAGTCTCGAAATAAACTTGAATTTTACCCCCCCACCCTATATATCCAATATGGCTTCTTTATCCCCCATGCTTAAAATACTAGTTTAACTTTGGATTCAGAAGATTTCTAACTGGTTAAATCGTGTTTTCAACAAAAGAAATCCGATGCCCTATAGGGCTCTCAGGTGGAAGAGACCCGGCGCGCAAAGATCCTTTTAGGGATCTCCCATCTCCTAAGAGTTAAGCCGTCTGCTTTGAACCCTTTGAGTGTGAAAGTTTTTTTATTTTTCTAAAGCCAGCACTCAGATCAAACATTAACATATGGCTTCAAGTTCCTGATCAAAGAAAGACTTTGTATGTTGGTGTCTGGAAAAATGCTGCCATCATTTTTTTCTTTTTTTTTTCAGAACACCTGGTATGCCAAAAGAACAATGCTGTCATTACTTACATTCTCACAATTTTGTTTTGTTCTTGTGTCTCTTTTTTTTTTTTTTATTTGAAGGGAAATAACATTGTTATTTGTGAAATATATGTCATTGCTATGTAACATTTTAAAAAGTGGAATACTATTTCAGTTGAAAATTTTTATAATTTGGCATCACTGGTCAGCTGACTTCAATTCCAAAGCAAGATTACAGTGCCTCATTAGTATAGTTCATGCAGAATATCAGGAAAATAGCATATTTTTTATTAATAGAATGAGAAGGGAGCTGTTTCTGATAAATGAGTATAGTTTTTAGCGATATCTGTTATGAATTGACATCTGATAGTTCAGATTTTGACATAGATGAAAGCCGTAGACGATGAAAGTTGCATGTTTTATTCATATTTGGATGCATTTTATTTATTCATATTTGGATGTATTTTATTCAGAAAGTCTCCAAAGTCAGTTGATCTGTCTTCGCTTTGATTTATAATACATATGTGTGTGTGTGAGATATAATATTGTACATTTTTTATTTCAGTGATCACTTAAAAAAATAACAGCCATAAAGAGTTACATCGAGTGTAATTGTTTGTAATCGTTGTGATGTATCTATGCAATCCATGTATCTTACGTTATCGTTTGAATAAGAGTTACAGAATCATAGGGTTAAAATGTGTTTGCTAAGTTCTTCATGCGGCCACGTAAACACAGTGAACCCTAGTAACCTGAGTTTATTATCACAGTTGAGTTTTTGTAAATATTGAAGTATTATTTTATTTTGTTTTTTTGTGCCAAATGTCCTCAGCAGTTGTGAGACCACCCAGTAAAAGCAGAATTGTGCTAGCATGACACCGTGCCGCGGTTGATTGTCTTACAGTGATACATTCTGACAGAAGCCCTCCATCCAGGTTTGCTGAGTCATAAAACACTAAAGAGCCCATACTTTCTTTAATGTTTTTTCACATCTCTGTGGAAATGTGCCCTGGTGTTGCTCATAGTTTAGATGCCCAGTTTGAAAGAACAAAAAAAGAAAGAAAGATGTATTGCACTGATTAGGAAGACAGGCAGTAGGCAAATTATAGTGGCAAATTAAATAGTGTTAAAAGACTCTGAATAGTATGTGAAAAAATGAGTGATATATTACAGACAAAGCCCTGAAAAACTGTTTATATACAATCAATTAACCTTCACTTCATAACTCTCACATTTTTCCATTTTTATGTCAGTTCTCAAAAACCAGTTGATTATATGCAGGCTGCCACTTGATTTTTGTGTACAGTTGCACCCCAGTAGACCCAAAGAAGTTGGATCCCCTGGTTGTAAATCATAAGATGTGGGGGGGGGGGGTATTATTACTGAAGAAATTGAAGCTATATATACAAGTGTATATCATTGTTGGATGAGGAAAAGTAATGCCCATGAAATCAGATACTTTTGTTAGATTCTGTCATACAGAACATCAGTTGGGAAGACAGAGAAGGGGAGTGAGTTGTTGACAGAATAAGAGTGCATAAAAATAGTCATGAACACAACTCTATAATGGAAGAGATCATGGTAGGGGTTGCTAACAACCAAGACAGAATGTTGGTCTGGTACAGAGTTATTTTGATATGGTGAATGAAGTGATTGAATAAATATAATTCACAGCTATACATGTTGTGCTTTATATAGACAAAAACTACTAAGCACACTCACATTTGTATGAGATTGTATGGGTAAACTATTATTTTCATTTGAAAGAAAACAACAAGCAAAAAAAAGCTGGATTATAACAGATTTGCTCTGGTTAATCAGTTTTCATCTGTGAGCCATAAGCACTTCTGGCAGCTGGCGATGTGAGCAGGAATGTAGTTGTCTGATAGCTGTATCATCTCAGATTTCGGATAGACCTTATGCAAAGAGTCACATTCTATTTGTCAGCATTGGATGTTGTTATGTGAAATCTGACTTTGACCCTACTGATTGATATTAGTAAAAAAAAATTGTACGAGTCAGTGACTATGACAGTTTTAAAAAAATGTACAGTTAAATCTATCTGCATTACATTTGTTGCCATTTTTAAAAAATCGCTAGAGCTGTGTACTGCTGTGGGATATCTGTGAGTCAATGGTTTTTTTTTTTGTTTTTTTGTGAAGAATTTTAAGAATTTGTAAATTTAATAACTTATTTTTCAGACAGTAGAAAAGTGAGTTATATGTAATGAGTGGACTGCAGTGTAAATGTTATACAATGTATTTTCTTACCTTCATATTCTGAATCTAGATTCTGGTAAATGCAGCAGTGAAATCTGTTGATTGAGTTATTTGACCAGGGTTGTTTGTCATCTCATATTGTCTTTAATGAATTAAATTTATTAAAAATACATTACACTGTTTTTTGACAGCTGAAAGTTTTTTTTTTCTAAGTATTTTTAGATTTTTATTTTTGTATTTGTCCTCTCAGTATTGGCCATTTTTTTTTTTTTTTTGGCTGAGAATGAAGAATGATTTTAACATTGTTCTGAGATTGTGACAAAAAAATATTGTTTCTGGATGTGTCAGTGTGGTGCTGAACCAGAAACTTGTGCTTCTTGCGTGTGTTACAATCTCATCAAATGCCACCATATTACAACACACCTCTTCTTCTTCTTCTTCTTCAGTTTTCCCGAGCCTTATTGCTGCAGATAAAGTTTGCCTCCACTCCTCTCTATTCCTAATCTCTCCAGTTGGTGACACCAATTTCTTTTACATCCTTTTCTATGTTGTCTTTCCATCTCTGACTTGGTCTTGTTTCCCTCATCTCTTGTGCATACATAGTTTTCATTTGTCTGTTCTCTTCCATTCTTACTACATGGCCCAACCAGTGTAGTCTGTTTAGTTTCAAGACATTTATAATAATAAATTCGTTGGGATTTGAATAAGCTGCTCATTTCAGTGTTCTTTCTAGCTCTCCATCCTCCACTGTTGGTATCCTTTATGGACCCAAGAATTCTTCTTAGGAACTTGTTCTCAAAGACCTGCATTTGTTGTTCATCTTTTTTTTTTGCTGTACTCCACGTTACTGATCCATGCGTTATGGCTGGTCTTATTATAGTTTTGTAGATTGTTATTTTGGTGTTTTGGGACAGGATTAAGGAAAATACAGAGTTCATGAAAAACAAAAACAAAAAAGAGGATAATGGCACAACAAATGGTTTCAGTAGTTTTATCATACAGCCCAAGTGCATAAACCATATCACACAGTCAGCATTGCACATGTACCTCCTATTGTCTGCCAGTTAGTGTGTCATCAGAATAATAAATAATTTCCTGTTACTTATTTTTACTTTGGCTGAGTGGTTAGATGTTTGGCCCGCCGATCTGGTGGTACCAGATCCAGAGCCCGGCAGTGATTTTTTTTTTTCTGGTACCACCACACCAACAAGGCCCTGAGGTCCACTTAGCCTCTTAAAAAAAAGGGTATCAGTGAAATCTGGGAAGGTAAATGCAGCCAGGTGTGATACTGACTATATCACACTTTCATGTGCTGGTGGTTTTAGAAATACGGGCCTAACATAGTATTCCAGTATGCTTTAATGGATTTTACCTTTTACCGTCACCTACAAAAAATTCTGGCAAGTAAAAAAAAAAAAAGCATTCTCTTTTTAAGTTTCATTAAAAAAATTCACTGTACCCTTTTTTCAAACATTTGATAGAGGCAGACCTCTGAGAGTTTTTCAGACCCCTGCAGTAAAATGAGTATTGCAGTAAAGCAAGTCATATTTTTGGTTTCTTAATGTAATATCAAAAACCTAAAATCATGTTTGTGTTACAGTCTGTTAAGTGCACAATAGGCTAGGTCGAAAAAAAAACAAACCAGTTTACTGTAAGATTAAAGATACTTTAATGCTACTTTTCACCATCTGAGCCTTTGATGAATTGTAATGTTTTTGCTGATGAAGATTCTTGGCTTGATGTTGACAGCTGTTGACTCTTTGATTGATCCTGTGCACTGTCGATAATAGATTAGCTTTTGGCCTGTCTTGTGCAATCGAAGTAAGTTTCTTCACTAAACATAATCATCTCTAGCTTTTGATTTAAAGTGAGAGACGTGTGATTTTTTTCTTGTCACTTACACATAACAAAGCCATTGTATAATAGTAATATATTTATATTTCAGTATAATAATATTGAAAACGTTATAAAAATATTGCGAGAATTGCCACAGTGTGATGTGATGCACGAAATGTACAAATGTCGTAAGCAAAATGACATTGATGCACGCACTCAGTGCAGTGTTATAGCCAAAAAACCATTGGAAAAATTAGGCACATTCTGAATATTATAAACATGAATAATTTCAAAATAATGCAATATCTATGAAGTATGTATTAATTTTTTATGCAGTGGTAAGAACTCTCATATTCTGCCTGAAAAATGTAGGTCCTAAAATTGAATGAATCTTTTCTAATGGCATTGACCGTATAACACTTGCAGGGTTTCTTCTTCGCCCTCAGGCACTTTCAACTTGGATATCTTTGAAGAATGCTGCCATTTGTCTTAGATTGTCAAGATCACCATACAACTTGTCATGGATTGGTACAGGTGACAGCCAAAAACACCATTTCAGTTCTTAAAATGAAGGACAGTCTTGTAATAGGTGCTGGGCAGCTATTTTGTCAGCACCACATGTGCATTTGTCAGTTGTGTCTATCTGGAGTCTGTTAAACTTGTGGTGGTTCAGTCTGTTGTGGCCTGTTCTGAGTGTGAAGGTCTTGACTTGTTCTTCTCTGTTAGGCTTATAGTGGGTGTCATTCTTCTGGTGTCCTGAGTGTTCTTTTTCCCATTTGTTCTTGTATTTGGCTTTTATCAGCGTCATGGCTTCGTGATTTGAGAGGCTTGTGGCACACTAGGGGAGCTCTCCACCTCTCTTTCCCAATGTGTTGGCCTCCTCATTCCCTTTGATATTACAGTGAGATGGTAACTGTGATTGGGGGTTTGAGATGATGATCTCTGTGTGCTTGTGAATCTTGACTTACAGAGTTGGGCGTTATAAATGATGTCACTTTTTTTTTTTTTTTTGTCACTGGAGATTGACTAAGTTGAGCAATAGAGAGATTATTATGCCTTTAGAAACAAGCAGTTTATATAGAGAGATGTGAAACTATTAGCAGATGCAACATTTTATGTACTTGTTTCATGAAGTACACATTACCTTTTGAAGTATGTGAATGAATGCGTCATTATTACTGTGCAATTATTAAAAACCATGATTATAAGAGGTGAACAAAGAAAAATCTTCCATTTGTTTTTCCTGAGCTCATCCCAATCAGCTCCTTCACTCTTTCCCCACCTGGCAGTTCTCTGGAGTATCATATAACGTGCTACCTCCCAAAGTTATTGCTATATCATAACCTGCTGCCACTGTTTAAATTGATGCTATGCTTTAGAAGTTTTTGTTAGTTTCCCTAAATGAAGCATAATGTTATCAGTCAGTTTTATGTCTTCCTGCCATCTCTCACTAGTTTTATACTTTTCATTTTTTCACTAATTCTGTTTGGATATATTTTTTTTTCCATTTTGTCTCCATTAATTTTTACATTGCTGGCATGTGATACAAGGGAGCAGTTTGAAACTTTAATAACCAATTAAGTACAAAATTATAAAGTAAATGGCATTTAGAAGGTCAAATATTAAAGTTTAATATGTAATAATTTTATGTATGTCAAAATAATGTTTTTTTTCTATTGCAGATCCTCTATGTCTCCTATGTGGCTAAAATTCATTCTTGCAGAGAGGTCTCCTTCTTGTAACATTCAAGCTATTCAAATTTTAAGGGGCAGAACTTCAGTCTTTTGAAGACAGGATTCAGCTTCAGCTGCTGTCTTCTAATTGAATAACGGTCATCTGGAGTGTGACTTGTCATTAACCAATGAAATTTCCTTGAACTTTTCATCCACTTATTAACCAAGTTCCTGTGTGGCATATTTACCGTAATAGGTAGCATACTTACCTTATTTCGGTGCCAAAGCACCAAGTTCACTTGCACGTATAAACCTTTTGGCCTTCTAAATTCTGTATACAGCTTAGTTTTACTATATGTACTTCTTTTAGTTATTGAAGTCTGAAGTTACATGGACTTAATGATCACCATGTGTACCAAAGTATTAGTAAATTTGTTTTGTACTTCAACAGAAAGAGTTTTTTTTTTTTAATCGTAAGTGCCACATTAATGGACCTTTGACAGTAAAATATATTGCACATTATAAGCCAGAAGTGCCTAACTTATTCGAGAGCACTTGCCAGAATTGGCATTCCTTTGTGTACCAATATTTTACTGTGTAAAATTTTGGGGTTTTCATTTGCCGAATAAATTTTCATGTGTGACATTTGTTATCCACCGATGCGAACACTTGGTTTTCAATCAGTTTTGAACTGTACATATTTGAAACATGTCCCTTGTTTTGTTTTTGATGGAAAATCCAAACAGGTATACTTTGTATGATTGTTATGATGAATATTTGTATTGTCCAGTAGAACAGATTTGTTGGTATTGTTTTGTTAACCTTTGTATTAGCAGCAACTTCAGTAATATTACAGCTATGTCATTTATATGTATTTTTAAAAAAATAAATTGTATGTGTTTAGGTTCCTTGTGGGTATGTGAAAACATGTTTTCTTTTGGAGGATACTACTTAGTGCTATAAGTTGTGAGAGACTGGATATTTAAGGAAGTCTTGAATTTCAACGAACGTGTCTCATGATTCAGTCTGGAAGATAAACTTACACTGATGTGCGACTGCATGGGGCACTGTAGTTAATATGTGTCTTGTTATGTGGGTCACTGCTAGAAGCTGTGAGAACATGGAGCATGTGGGCATTCTGCTGAGGTCAAAAAAGAATGACATATATGCATGAGTTCTTCCTTGGACTAATGTGCTTCTGCTGTTATTGTATTATGCAAATAATACATTTTATTACACATTCTGTGGGTGAAATTTATTATAAAACCATGTCTGGTGTCATTATTTGGAACAAAAGTCAACTGCAGGGTAACTTTTTTTTTTTTCTGTGAAGATACTGCTGAGGATGGAAGAAAAATTTTTTCTCTGCAGGCCTGTTTGTCATAAAAAAAACTTGGCAAACTGCCATGCAAGTCCTATGTGGCATTTAACAACACAGGACGAGTGTACAATGTTAGATGATGTAGGGTGTGTCATGCACAAGTTCAGACAGTTTTCCATGCAACATTTGCCAAAGAACAAAAGCACTAAAGATCAGCACTTCTTTATATGATGAAGCTTATTTATCTTGGTCCATAATCTCAGACCATGGCTGGTCAATAATTTACAAACAGCGATGTATAGGCAACATACAAGTATATAAAAAAATTTTCACCAAAGTACATAAAACACAAAATCTGTATCTTACATCCTTCCTGTGCCACTAAACGTTATGTAGGGCCTGCATGGTAGTTCACGAAGATTTCCTGTCTTCGGCAAGTTTTTCAGTGTCATAAATGTATGTTACGCCCACTGAACTGGCCTCTCTTAACAGTGTCCTCTTTAGAGTTTCACGTGATTGGCCTCTTTTTCTTCTGCCTGTTGTGTTCCACTTGATAGTTTGTTTGGGGATTCTCTGATTGTTTCTTCTCATCAAATGACAGGTTGTTGTATGCTCATCTGTTTTATTTCTGCATTGTTCTTGAATTCATTCTACTTTATACGGAGTATTTTCCTTAGGCATTTCTTTTCAGAAGAGCCTAATTTCTTGTCTCTTTCTTTAGTTGATTTCCAGCTTTCACATGCATAAATGAGGGTGGATTTTACATTTAAATTGAATAATTTTAACTCTTTCCATGCCAGGCGTCAATTTTTTGATGCTTCCTGTACCCCCATTGCTTACCAGGCGTCAGTTTTTTTACGTTTGGTTTGTTTCAATAAAACAACTGGTGTAACATTTAGATTGTACATATTTCGTCCGCATTTCCGGTGACACTTTTCAAAATGGTGAAAGAGTCCTTAGATACGAGCGATGCCGAGCGAGAAAAGGATGAGAAACATGGAAATTTTTGATGACATAGATAGGGATATGGACATGGCCTGTGACCACCCCGCTGCTCTTGAATGTATCCCAAGTAGATCTAGACATATTTAGACAACTGGAGAAGTTAGTTAGGAGGTTATTTCAGACATTAATTTAGTGAGAATGCAACACAGAATCACAATATGAGATCGGCAAGTAGATCTAGACATCTCAGATGGTAAGTAGTGCATATCTAGACCTAGCCAATGGTGAGCTGGGCACAATCATTGTTTAAAAACATCACATTACTTCTTTTTTTCCTAAAAAACTCACATTACTTCTTATTTCCTAAAAAAACTCTGCATTTATGAAATTCATTCATTTAGTTATACTTTGAAACATAATAAGTATACAGAAGTACATGTAAATACTGTTTTCCATTCCATTTTACAACTATACCCCCTAACCCTATCAAGACCTGCACTTTTACTCTGGCACGTAACTGGACGTCCGTGTTTCTGCCTTTAGCACGGAAAGAGTTAACTTGGTTTTTGTGCTTACAACTTTTGAATGCCATATCTTCTCAGTATTCTTGAAGGTCAATGCTGCTTTTACAATTTGAATTCTAACTTCCTTTCTGGTATCACCATCCTGGTCTATGTAGCTGCTGAAATAATACAAATTGATTTACTTCTTCAACAGCTGTTCCTTCTACATATATTTTTCCTTCATGGTTAATGAGAAAATAGAAGTCAGTATGGTCCAAGCTGGATTCAGGCAAGGAAGATGATCAAGAGATCATATATTCAATATAAGGTTAATAACAGAGAAATGCAGAGAGTTTAATGTGAATCTATATATATCTTTTATAGACTACTCAAAGGCATCTGATTGTGTACAACACCAGAAACTGTGGGAAAAAATGGGATTTCCAACACATTTGATACAACTAACTGCTGTATCTAGACCAACAAGCAGCAGTAAGAGTAAATGGTGAAACAACAACTTGGTTTGACAAGGGTCTGTTAGGGGCAAAGGACAAGCAAATAAATGAATGAATACTGAAAATATAATGAGGAATATTACAGAGGATGTAGTTTAAACTCTTTCCGTACGTATGGTCGAATTTTCGACATTTCCGGTGGTCCCAAACGTGCGTATGGTCGAAAATTCGACATTGTTTGTTTCATTAAAACAAGTGGTGTAACATTTAGATTGTACATATTTCGTCCGCGATTCCGGTGACACTTTCAAAATGGAGAATGCGTGCCTAGTTACGAGCGATGCCGAGCGAGAACAAGGACACGAAGCATGGAAATTTTTCAATTTTTGACGATGTAGATAGGGGTATGGACATAGCCTATGGCCGCCCCTCTGCTCTTGAATGTTTTCTAAGTAGATTTAGACATATTTAGACGACTGGAGAAGTAGTTAGGAGGTTATTTCAGACATTCATTCAGCGAAAATGTAATGCGGAGTCACAATACGAGATCGACAAGTAGATCTACACATCTTAGATGGTAAGTAGGGGCAAGTAGCGCGAATCTAGACCTAGCCGATGGTGAGCTGGCCACAATCAGTGTCTAAAAACATCACATTACTTCTTTTTTCATAAAAAAAAACTCTGCATTTATGAAATTTTCATTCATTTAGCTATACTTTGACACATATTACGTATACGGAAGTACATGGAAATACTGTTTTCCATTCCATTTTACAACTAGACCCCCTTACAGTCAAGACCCGCGTTTTTACTCCCGCACGCCATGACACGTCCGTGTTTTACCTCCAGCACGGAAAGAGTAAGGGCATGCATCATTTCCATCGTAACATATGCCTGTGAGACTTGGACACAACAAAACAGCTGAGAAACACATAAATGCCCTTGAATTAAATTCTACAGAGAGTTCTTCAAATATCATGGACACAGAAAAGAACAAATATATCCATACTACAAGAACTTAATATTGAAGAAGGCTGGCTAGTAAAGAGGATTAAAGAGAGAAAACTGAAATATTTTGGACAGATTAAACATCATGATAATCTAGAGAAAACCATCTTGAAAGGGTACATAATGGGAAAAAGAAAGAGGAAAACCAAGGTGAAGATGGCTGCAGGACATCGTTGATGATCTGCAAATGGATGCATCAGCAGCAGGCCATCTTGCTCACAACCGAGAGGCCTACAGGAGGGTTGTTAGGGAGGCAAAGTTCTGCAAGGGACATGTAAATGAATGAATGATGTGAGCATTCAAATAACATAAACTTTTAAAGACATGGCATACATTCACAACCCTCTGGTTAGACCAGCGTTTCTCAGCTTTCTTTACCACAGATGAACAACTGAAATATTTTTTCTGTCCTAGGGAACCCTTGAATAAACCACAGTTCATGGTGTTACTTTGTTGTCTCTATAATTATTGTCAATGCTAATGTGATTAGATGATATTTTGATGTAGATCGTATTAAAAAGTTTTACCTTTACTTTAATACGAGACCTCTTGTACAAGAACCCTTTACAACCTTGCATGAAGCCCCAGTTGAGAAACCCTGAGCCACGCCAATAGAAATCATGCCCAAGTTGCGATAAAATGTAAGGAATTTAAAGGACAGAAATTCTTTCCTGATGATGTGGTACTCTCTGATGGTCATGGGAACTTGTTTCTGTTTTTCTACGTTAGAGAGCCTGTGTCAACTAACTAGTTTTGCTTGATATATATATTTATATTTCTGCTGCCTTAGTTTGTTTTGTCAGTTGTCATCGACTGTTTTCTTTGCATTATCTTTGTTATCTTAGCTGTGCATAATACTTAAAAGAAACATTGCCTCCAAAACCAACCAATAACACAAGTAAAACATGAAAACATTTCTATTTTATTTTCTAGGAAAGAAAAGGAGGTTTCAAAGCTCTAAACTACGAGAATGTAAAGTTGGGGGTTCAAGCTAACCTGCGGAATTGTTGTTAGTGTACTAAGCAATATAAAAAAACACACACAACACACACATATATAACAGTGTTCAGATTGTTACTTTTTAATAGAAATCAGTAAAACTAGCGATAATTTTGAAAAAGGATTTTGGGAGGGGGCGGGGTCTAACCACAACATTGCGAGCCTGTGACGAATGAAAACAGAATAGCTAATCAATATGGTAGGGGGGAGGGGGATAGAGAGAGAGAGAAGGGTGGAAAGAGTTTTTGCACCGGCTCACAAAATTCCTTGTGTAACCTTCGATAATCCGGAGCCATTCTTCCTCTCGGAAAAGACTAAAAATAGCACGTTTCATGGAACTACAATAAATCAGAAAACACTTGGAGATGGCACTGGGCCTTTGGCAACAGCAGTAACCACAAAAACATCACTTGATTCGTCACTAAGCAAGAAAAAGAAGAGAAGCAAGCCCTGTTTCACTTCAAAAACTAATTTACACTATGACGTCATTTATAGCCAACCACATATCCACATATGACAAAAAAAAAACCTTCACCTTGGATCAGCTGGCATTGTGCAAAAATTTGCTCTGCTCCCATTAGAAACGGAACGAAGGAAATCACAACGAAATGGGAACCGGGGGTAGGAAGATTTTATATTGTTTTCTGTAAGGTATTATTGATATGTGAACACATTTCTTTTCCATTTCCCCCCGCCGCTGTTAGCTATACATTCTTCAGCTGTATTTAGCAGCGGCTGTATGCTATTCCACTTATGTTTTGCATTCTGTCAAGTGTGTCGTTGACGGGTCGGGTGTAAAACTGAACGTACCGGGTGCAAAGAAGTTTTATTGTCGTTCTAACTGTAATGTTGTGTAGTTTGTGATAGGAAATATTCAATTCTTCACATTTCCTAGAACAGTAGATCGGAAACACAGTTATATAGTGTATATGTGTGTGGTTACGGTTTTTTTTTTTCGCAGCATATCAGAAGTACGGACGTTGATAGGCCTACGTTATAAGGGTATTTAAGTTTACTGTTAATCGCTCTTATCTATCCTGTGCTCTTATTGCAAAGAATGAGGCAACACACATAAGAATTTGATTTCCTCATATATATCAATGTTGAGCTTCTTTAGCCAGATAGACTTGCTGGACAGGCTAAAATAAATGTCAGACTGACAATGGACAAGGGGGTCACTGCGAAAGCTGTGTTGGGACAGACTGCGGGAAAATGAAGAGCGGGAATGGAAGAACAATTCTCCAGTCTTTTGTACTCATTATTTTTTTTTAAGTCTTGATGTACTATTTGATTAATTAATCTATGACTTCACGTTTCTGCGTTGTTTAATTTTGCTTTTCACAATCATTTCACTACCATGTAAACTTTATGGAACATGACTTTTCGTAATGAACTAGAATATATATATATATATATATATATCTGAACCTTAAGTGCCCAGGGCACATGGGGCTTCCGCAAGAGTTTTCCACAAATGCCTGTCCTTCGCCTTTTTTTCTGCTCTTGCCCAGGTGAGCCCTCTATTGCTCAACATCCTTTCTGTTGTTCTTCTCCATGTCTCTTTTGGTCTACCCTTACTTCTGTTCCCCTGTGGTGTCCACCTTAGTGCTATTTTTGGTAGTGAGTTGTCAGTCATTCGGAGCACATGTCCCAACCATCGCCAGCGTCTTTCCTCAATAATTGTTGACAGTGGCTTCATCTGCATTTCTGCTAATAAGATGTTATTTCTTATGGTGTTTGGCCAAAATATTTTTCTAATTCTTCGTAAACATTTAGTCTGGAAAGAATTCAACTTGTTTTCTATGGTTTTGGTGATTTTCCAGCATTCACTTCCATAGAGTAGTACACTTAGAACATTACTCTTAAATATCCTGATTTTCATATTTATGCTTAGTTTTTTTTTAATTTCCATATAGTCTGCAGCATTGCAAAAGCCTGGTTTGCTCTAGTAAGTCTGCTGTTGATGTCCTCTGTGCTGTCTCCATTTTCTACTACTCTGCTGCCAAGGTATACAAATTCGTTGACCTCCTCCACTAACTTGTTATCTACTCTGAGTACATTTCTGTTGTTCACATTTTGCTTCATTAACTTTGTCTTTCCTACGTTGATCTTTAGTCCTATGTTGTTTGCATTCTGAGTTAGCTTGTTTATTTTATCTTGCATATCTTTGTGACTGCTTGATAATAGACAAATGTCGTCCGCAAAGTCAAGGTCCTCCAGCACTGTGTCAAGGGTCCATTGTAATCCTCTGCGTTTGTCTGATGTTGCCTCCTTCATTAACCAGTCTACTGCCAAGATAAATAATGTTGGTGATAGTGAACATCCCTGTTTCACTCCTGTTTGTACCCTAAAGCTGCTGGAGGTATGTTCTCCACAGATCACTTTGCACTGAAAACCCTCGTATAGGGCTTTGATTACATTTACTATCTTATGGGGGAGGCCATGCCATCTTATTATATATATATATATATATATTATATATATATATATATATATATATTATATATATATATATATATATATGATTTTTAAAAATTGATTTGAATGAATTCCGTTTTGTACATTTTATTTTAAATGAACCTTTTGTTCAATGAAAACTGTAATATATAATTACAACGTCAAGGCATTATGAATCTCTAATTCTAGGACGGGATAATAGTGAGTTGTTTGAAACTAAAAACTTGTCGTCATCTGAAAGCGTGGTAACATCTCTGTGCTACTAATGTCCAGTATCCTTTCCGAGTAAGGCGTATGTCGGGGAAAGACTTAGTATGTCATTCACAGAGTTCCCTGATTAATTATCTATCTCCAGATTGTGCCACCTCATCTTCTTGGACGAAGATTTCGACTGGAAGACACATCTCTAGGTACTCTACAAGCAGCACACATCAAAGCCGACCCGTCTCCGCCGTGGCCTATTTTCGGACTGTCTTCGAGGCTTGTGGTTGTGAGATGTTCTCGTGGTCGTTACATGTGAAAGCTCACTTGAAGACGCATCGTGATGTTAACAGAACTCGACAGTTCCACTAACAGGTCACACGATCATACGTGTGAAGAATAAAAGTCGTGGGTTTTTTTTTTTTTTTGCACGCAGCCTGACATTTGCGTGTGTAACTGTTCTGTTGAGAAATTGTAGTAGTGTTTTTTTTTCCCTCGGTGAATCTCGAAGCTCAAGTGTGTTAAGTGCAGTCGTAGGTGACTGAGAACTGAGAACACTCTAATATCAAGTTAGATCAGCACGAGATCGTTGAGAGAAACTGTTAAGATCTAATCGTCGGGCTGAGTGACTTGGAGAGACAAAAACACAAAATGGGTCGCTTTACAAGTAAAACATGCCGCCTGATTACAATGCTTATAATGACCTCCCTCTTTTTCCTGGTGGAGATCATTGTTGGGTACATCACCAACTCGATCGCTTTAGTTGCTGACTCTTTTCACATGCTGTCGGATGTGGTGGCCCTCATCGTGGCACTAGCGTCAATTCGGGTAAGTACATCTGTCGTAATCATCGCACAAGAGGTCTGTGGGTTAAAGGTCACGAATGTGTTATTAAGCGCGGTCAGGGGTCAAAGCGTCCGTGCCATTGTTTTTAAGGTTGACATGGGAATTGTTTGGTATCATTTATGAGGCATTTCAATACCGTTTCAGTGCCTTAACAAAACTTGTTATTTGGAATGTTATATGAGAACAATCGATTTGCTCTCCAGACGTGCGTTGGTGATGATAACAATAGCCGACGATGAGTTTGTCATGACTTTCATCCTGGCCCCGCGAGCATGCACAAAATGAATCAACGAGGTACATCATCATCATCATGTGCCGTGCCGACTGGCGTTGGCTATTATGCTTCTCCAGAGTACCCGATCCTTCATGCAGGCCATCAGTTCAGTTGGTGATCTCCTCTCACACCATCCCGTCAGACTGTCCAGTATCATTTCTCTTGGTCTTCCTCTTGATCTTCTTCCTTCTATTTTTCCTGTTGTTATAATATTTTCAATGCCCCCTCTTCTCATTGCATGTCCTATGAAAGTACATTGTCTCTCTCTTATCTTTTTGACAAGGTTTTTTGTCTCTCCAGCTCTTCTCATACATTCTTCATTAGTTATTTTTGCTGTCCAGGGGATTCGCAACATTCTTCTAATAAACCACATTTCTGCTGCTTCCAATGATTTTTGTGCAGACTTGCCTATTGTCCATGATTCACTTCCATATAACAAGATAGGTTCAATATAGCATTTTAGTACTCGTTTTCTAACATTCATTGATAAAGATGTGTTAGCTAATATGTTTCTCATTCTGTGAAATGCAGTCTTTGCTTGGCCTATTCTGTTCCTAATTTCTGTTCTGCATTTCCCATCTGAAGTTATTACTGCTCCAAGGTATTTGAATGTCTGCACCTGCTTTAAAATAGTTCCGTTTAATTTAATACTGCATGCTGGTGGATTCTGTTTCTTAGATATAACCATAGTCTCTGTCTTTTTGATGTTCAAAAAAACTAGGTGCAGCGGGTCTAAAAACAATCTATGGCCATTTTCATAACGAAGCTGGTTATGTCTAGAAAATACTGGTTCTACGTTCTGACTTACTATAATTCACCATGAACTTAAGGTTACCTAAGCAGAAAATAAACTATTGTTTAAATGTTATTAGCCTAGTAGTTAGACCACTGCTCTAGCAACCAAATGGTCGAGGGTTCGAATCCCCAGCTGAGCGGAATTTTTTTCCGACCAATACGGCCCCGAGGTCGACCTTGTAAAGTGGGTACCAGAGAAAATCTGGGAAGGAAATGAACTGGCCACCCTACCTCATACTCTGATGGCTCAGAATAATGAGGTCTCTAACGCTTCATTCCCCTGCTATCCTGATCCCTGTCGACATGCACATCCCACAGGCCTCTTCAGATCCTGACAGGAGCCTCAAAGTTTTTGGCCCAAGCTCGTGATTTCCGGCCATGTCTCACGGCCCAGGCCCGCATGGATTGAACACTCTTTTCAAATCAATAAATAATATTTCTAAAATGTTTGAAACAAATATGGCTGGCATTAATTATTTGCACTCTGTCACATTGAAACTGCACATGTCCCGCTGCCCTTGACCCCCCACATTGCGACTGCGCATGTCTTGTGACCGAGTGTAATAATCACTCCCAACAAATAAGTGTAGCTGTTATTAAACTTTTGAAAGCTGGTGTAGTGGGCATGAAGTATTCCAGACGTGTGTGGCGCCCCCCCCCCCCCCCCCCGGGCAAGTCATTCCTGTGTAAGGCACAGTTCAGTACCGGGAAGGAAGCATTCCCCAACTTAAATGTTTAAAATTTGTAGATAAAAGAACGAATATGCTTTTTATCACATGCAGCTACTATAACAGGGCAGGGGTGGTTATTAGAACTCTAAAAAATGATCCATAATTTTGACGGGGTATTCTGTGGACTAAGAGATTTGGTTTCATCAAATTACTGATTTTGTTTGTCCAGCCCAGAAACATACAGCCTGGCTTTATCCTCTGCAACACCTTTCAAAAAGATTAGATGATCTTCTCGTACCTTAGCCGCTTCCATGCTGATAAACAACAGGAAATGTGTCTGGCCTACTGAGTTTACAGTCACTAGTTTACAAGCAGCATGTATTTTAATTAACCACCTGTCCTGTCATTCTGTGTCTTAATCTGACACTGCCCACATCTTGTCCACCTACAAAACCTCATTCTAAACTCCTTGACATGTGGCACAGTTTCGGCTTCACGTAAATGAGGTGAAAACGGTTGCTGTCTTCAAAGATGTACGTTATAGAGTAACCATGTGCTGATATCTCTATGTCTTCCTATACAGAGCTATTAAACCAAACCACACTTCAAATTAACTTGATACTTATACTAATCAAACTGGAAACTGCTTTTAAAAAGCTGCTATAGAAGATAGGGCAAATAGGATTTTTATTTCAGAACTCTCTCTCTCTCTCTCTCTCTCTCTCTCTCTGAACCTTAATTTAAGTGCCCAGGGCACATGGGGCTTCCGCAAGGGTTTTCCACAAATGCCTGTCCTTCGCCTTGTTTTCTGCTCTTGCCCAGGTGAGCCCTCTATTGCTCAACATCCTTTCTGTTGTTCTTCTCCATGTCTGCTAATAAGATGTTATTTCTTATGATGTTTGGCCAAAATATTTTTCTAACTCTTCGTAAACATTTAGTCTGGAAAGAATTCAACTTGTTTTCTATGGTTTTGGTGATTTTCCAGCATTCACTTCCATAGAGTAGTACACTTAGAACATTACTCTTAAATATCCTGATTTTCATATTTATGCTTATTTTTTTGATTTCCATATAGCCTGCAGCATTGCAAAAGCCTGGTTTGCTCTAGTAAGTCTGCTGTTGATGTCCTCTGTGCTGTCTCCATTTTCTACTACTCTGCTGCCAAGGTATACAAATTCGTTGACCTCCTCCACTAACTTGTTATCTACTCTGAGTACATTTCTGTTGTTCACATTTTGCTTCATTAACTTTGTCTTTCCTACATTACATTACTACAGAACTAGTGCTTAATTTTTATTGAGAGTATTCTGTTGAAATAATTTCCAGAATTCATGAGAGAAATAGATTCAGCAGGTTTATTATCTTGTTGAATTTAAATTATAAAGCACAGTGGCATATGCATGATACAATTTTAAATTTTTTAAAAAAAGGATGCTATGGGGAAAAAAATGAGTAGACATGGCAATAAAATGGTCACAAAAAATTGAAAACACTTAAGTCCAATATTTCGGCACTATACTTTTGTCAAGGACAGTATAAATAAGAAGCAAAGGAATAAAATTTAGCTGACACAAATTCATCTGGTAATATGAACTGGGCAAAAGTTTATATTTTACTACTAAATCATTTACGAGCAGCACATATTCTAAGTGTTATCAGATTTAGAAAGATAATCTTCACTTCTTTAGAACAGACATTGCTGCTGCAGGAGTTTTTAGTGGTTCTTCTCAGACAGACTTGCTCCAGACAAGCAGATGAGTGCCTGTCCCCCTTTACTTCACCCCACACAGAGTGAGCAAGCCACACTTTACATTGCCTTGATATTCCGTATTAATCAGGTTGGAAACAATGAGGTTTATGGACATTTAAGAGCAAAATTTGAATGATTAGTTTAGGAAAAAAATTGTAGATAAAGTCATATTAGATGTTACAGAAATAAAAATAACAAGAGACTTGACTGATTAGAACCCCAGACTCTAGTGGGATGAGCAACAGCTTAGTCATGAGAGGTTCAGCCAGGAAGAACCTGTAGCATTACAATATGCTTTTGATATTACTGGTTTGGTGATTATATGTCAGCGGCTCCTAAAGTTCAGTCCTTTAAGGCTAAGACCACATCATTTGGTCACATCATATCAACATTAGGTAGGGTGTTAAACTTGATCTGCTACACACACCTTTGGCTTGATTATGCTCTTTGAAGTACTGTCTATCTTCTAGTAACACATGAATAATTAGTGTATAAGTATATAAAACTAAGTATAAAACTAACTATACATGAAGCCATGACAGTAAAACTATGATAACGAAATGTATAAACTAGGAAAAGAAGTAGGAACAGCTTTATTACACACAGTTGTGATGTTTTGGTGTGAACCTTAATCATACAAACTTGTAGCAAAGCTGTTCTTATTTTTTTCCTAGTTTATACATTTTGTCTGTCTTCTAACATCTAGTCTTTATTCTACCCTCTTCTGGTGTTGTTATTCAGTCTCTCAGTCTTGTATCCATACTACTAGAACTTAATATTGAAGAAGACTGGCTAGTAAAGAGGATTAAAGAGAGAAAACTGAAATATTTTGGACACATTAAATATCATGATAATCCAGAAGGAAGGATACATAATGGGAAAAAGAAAGAGAGGAAGACCAAGGCGAAAATGGCTGCAAGACATCATTGATAATCTGCAAATGGATGCATCAGCAGCAGGCCAACTTGCTCACAACCGAGAGGCCTACAGGAGTGCTGTTAGGGAGGCAAAGTTTCACAAAGGGACATGCAAATGAATGAATGAGTCCTGTACAAATTATTACTAAGTTGTTTTATAAGACTAAAAGGACGAAAGCATATACAAACTGAAAATTCGTCTGTCAAAGAAATTTGTTACACTATGCTAAAATTAATGAACAGCGGATGGAGTATCCATGCATCTGTGGCAGGAAATTTAACACTCAATGTGGCATGAAGATACACAGAACGAAGAAGGGATGTGGTGGTTCCTTGCTGACCAATACTCAACAGTGCACTGTGACGCCAGTCTCAGATAAGACATTAGAAGACCTCTGTCAGGATATAATCCACAGTACAGAGAATATTCAGGTTGAGTCAGGCAGCGGGGAGGCAATGCAGCTCTCCGACGAGACCAGAGACAAGGTTAACTTTCCACCAGCAAGTGCAAAAAGCATATGGGAAAACCTAGACGCAGGATTATGCAAAGAACTGGACAAACAGCTAAGGGGAAAAACCTGGAGCAAAAGCTGGAAGCATTTGGTAACATCATATATCTTCACTGCCACAAAGAGTTTGGAACCAAACGGGCAAAAAGAGAAAAAGTGACACCAAGAAAGTCCAGAAGACAGAGGAAAATAGAAGCAATAAGACAGCAGAAGAACCATGCCCGGAAAATGTTCAAGAAGGCACATGAATCCGAAAAAGAAGGACTAAGACAGGTTTGGCAGCATCTAAAATCCCAGCACAATGCCCTTTGCAGAGCTGAAAGACTATGTAAAAGGAAGAGGGAAACCAGATACGCAAGAGAGAAGTTCTACAGAGATCCCTTTGGATTTGCCAAGCAGTTATTTGAACAGCCAAAATCAGGTACGCTGAAAGCAGGTAAGGAGGTGCTCGAAGAACATCTGAGCAAGACATACTCTGATAAAAATCAGCATACACCTCTCGAGCAGATGAAAGGTCTAGTGTGGCCCTGTGCACCCGGCAGCAAATTCAAATGCAGCCCACCAACCTTACAAGAAGTAGAGAGCATTTTAAGGAAAGCTAAAGGCAAGTCAGCACCAGGCCCAAATGGCGTTCCTTACATACTATACAAAAGATGCCCTGAAGTACTAAAGAAGCTTCATAAACTCCTACGAACAGCATGGACCAAAGGAGTCATATGTAAGGAATGGAAAAAGGCTAACGGAGTATACATCCCCAAGGAGCAGAATTCCACTGAAATCAACCAGTTCAGGCCAATCTCACTTCTGAATGTGGAAGGAAAGATATTCTTCTCTGTGATGGCAAAAAGACTAACAACATACCTCCTAGACAATGGTTACATTGATACATCCGTGCAGAAGGGAGGAATTCCAGGTTTCCCAGGATGTCTCGAGCATGCGTCAATGATTTGGGAAGCCATTCAGCAGGCAAAAGCTGGAAAGCAAGATCTACAGGTAATATGGCTTGACCTAGCCAATGCGTATGGCTCAGTACCGCACCAGATGATATGGCTAGCACTAAACATGTATCATGTGCCAAAAGAAATCACAAATATGCTGAAAAGGTACTTCACAGGGTTCCTCATGAGGTTTGGAACATCAGGATATACTACAAGATGGATCGAGCTCCAAGTAGGAATTGCAATGGGCTGTACAATATCTCCCATACTGTTCGTACTAGCCATGCAAGTAATCCTAAGAGCAGCAGAAGGAGCAGCAGAAGGCCCAAGATTCAGAAATGGATGTCAAATGCCACCACTAAAAGCATTCATGGATGACACAACAGTAATAACAACCAGTGAAGCACAGGCACGAAAGATGTTGGAGCGTTTGGACAACCTTATCGTATGGTGCGCATGAGCTTCAAGCCAAAGAAGTCAAGAAGTCTGTCACTCATGAAGGGGAAAGTGACAGAAAGATCGTACACAATGGCAAATCAAATAATCCCAACTGTAGGGGAAGAGCCAGTGAAGAGCCTTGGCAGAGTATATGATGCATCCATGAAGGACTCAAGCGCTGTGAAGCAGGTTATAGAAATGGCGCAGAATGGACTGAGCATCATAGACAAAAGCAGGCTACTGGGTAAGTTCAAAATATGGTGCCTCCAGTTCATGCTGATTCCAAAACTGATGTGGCCACTACTCATTTACGAAGTAAGTACCAGCACAGTAGAGGCAGTCGAAAGAAAGATAAATAAAGCCATAAGAAAGTGGTTGGGCGTACCACCAGGATTAACTGATGTAGCGCTGTACTGCAAGAAGAGCAAACTGCAGCTGCCTTTCAAATCTGTGGTTGAAGAATACAAGGTAGGAAAAACAAGACTTGCAATGATGCTACAAGAATCTACAGATCCGGTGGTACGAGAAGTGCAGCCAACACTTAGAACTGGACGAAAATGGAAAGTAGGTGAGGAAGTGACCACAGCCAGGGAAACGCAGGAGCTGAAAGAAGTAATAGGGTACACCCAGACCAACAGAAGGGGATTTGGTCATGGTGAAATCAAGTGGTGGTCAAAGGCCTCCTGCAAGGAAAGAAGGGATATGATCATCAGCGAGGTAAGGAATTCAGAGGATGACAAGCGGGTCCAGAAGGCAGTCCAACAATCACAACAAGGGCAATGGACAACATGGGAGGAAGTCCTGCAGAGATCACTAACATGGAATGACATCTGGAAAATGGCACCCTTGAGGCTCAGCTTCATCATCAGAGCTACTTATGACCTTCTGCCTACAGGCTCCAACCTATACAAATGGGGTGTATCAGAAGATACAAAGTGCCCTCTCTGCAACGAAAGGCAAACATTGGAACATGTGCTGTCAGCATGTAGAGTGTCTTTAGGGCAAGGACGGTACACCTGGCGGCACAACAGAGTGTTGCAGGAACTAGTAGCCATTGTAGACAGGGCAAACGATAAAGCAAATAACAGCAAAAGAGTTGAGGTCCCACCTAAATACTTCATAGGTGCTGGTACGACATCAAATATTGAAATCAGGGACATTCCCTTACCATCACTGCTAGATGGTACAAATGATTGGGAAGTGACAGCGGACCTTCCAGAAAGACGAGAATACCCGACTGCCATTAAGAACACAGGAATGCGACCGGACATTGTAGTGTACTCCACAGAAAAACAGGAATTAATAATGATCGAGCTTACGGTCCCATACGAAACTAGAATAGAGGAACAGCATTTATTCAAATTGGAGAAGTACAATGATCTGGTCAAGCAACTGAGGCAGGGGGCAGGAATCAGGGCAAAAGTGATAGCTGTAGAAGTGGGAGCAAGAGGATTCGTAGCAACATCAGCATATGACCTATGTAAGCAACTGGGCATAAAAGGACAAGCAAGAGCAAGGGCATTGAGAAGCCATTCAGAAACAGCAGAAAAGGCCTCATGCTGGCTGTGGAGTATGCGAAACAAGCATTGGGAGCATAAGTAATTTCATTTGCCACAACCAATACCAGTCCTCCATAGCTAAATCGCTAAAGACGCGTGGCAACTGGAAGATCATGGGTTCGATCCCGGGACCGAAAAAAAGCAACAACTCACAAGACCTCTGGGAGTCATGACCCAGAGGGGCCCACCCCCCTTAGAGTGTCAGGAGTTTAAAGGGCCGAAACACTTGTCTGAGGGGGGGTACTTCCTCTGATGATCTGAAGGAGTTGTGTTGTTGTTCCGCTCTCTACGGTAGAGAGTTTCCTGCATATAATGATTAATATGTATAGCTTAAACTTATATTAGTATTTTCACAATTAAATGTGGGTGGAGTGTTTCGTGTCTAGGCAACGACTTCAGTGGTTCGTACCTGAGGAGAGCACATGATGACTAGGCAGGAGTGACTCTGGAGTGATCTGTTCCCTAGGAGGGGTAATTCTCAAATCAGTCCTGTCAGGGATGTGCTTTGTACCTGTTACACAGGGTCCGTTTAAATTATGCCCCCTCCAGTCTGTTTTGTTTTGTGCATGCAAGTGGCTTGAAGGGGGGGGGGGGTAGGAGTGGAGGAGTATACACACATCTGGTTGAAGTTCTGTTTCCTTGACTTTAAATAAAACCAGAGTGACCCTAAAGAGCTTCCATTCTGACATACAGAGAAATACTTGCAGAAAAATTACAGAACGGTACCAGTTTTTAAAAATCAGTACACAGTGTAACAACCATGACTGTTTTTGTTTTTTTTAAATATACTGCTGTTTTGATAATATTTTTCAAAAAAATATTATAAATAAGTTACAATATTTATTATTAACAGAAACATATTTTATGGTGGGCAACCATGTGAAACTTGAGAACAAGTAAAGAGTAAATCATCGGTGTTCAGCATTTCAGAACAGAACAAAACAAAACGAAAAACAGTAAAAGTATTCGGAATAATAACAAAGATGAGATAAGACATACATACAATATTCAAGCTCAGTTCATGGCCCTTTGCAGTTATCTTTACTCTTATATTATATCTAGATGTATTTAAAAAGAAATAAAAATCTGCCGCAGACTTCATGATCTTTAAAAATGAAAACTTTAATGTTATGCACAGTAGCTCCTAGTAATGTTAGATGCTGAGGACACTTACAATAGAGATCTATCATTTTTTAACCAGTTACCAAATCAATTACTCTCAGTTACTAAATCATTCCCTCCATCAATATATTCAGAGGTTGACTTGAGCAGCTAATGAGTGACCAAGGACCTAAAGTTTCTGGTCTCTCTCACATGACAAAAGGTGTTCTTAAGATGGAGGTACCAAGGCAGATAGCATTGAAATAGTTGCCACAAACTAGTTTTATGGTGGTAGTTACTATTCAGTAGATATGTCAGTTATATTATTTTATGATCAACAAATGACAAGTACAGTATTGCTATATTGTAAACTAATGTGTGGAATGAGTATCAAAACTTGAGAGTAATGAATGCAAGTGGTCACAGCTAGGCTTAGGAAGGGCTTGCTGCTACAGATCATTACAATGAAGAGAATTTGATCTTGCCCTAGAAGAAACAGTTTGAAGTACTGGATGCTGATTGTTTGGTCAGTCACTCTTGATCACATAGGTAATGCAAATGATATGAAATTCACATCAAAATCTTACAAAATTAACCCCCAGATACAGCATTCTTGCTTTTGTTTTTGTCACAGATATCAAAATGGCCGACAAAACGAAATACGTTTGGATGGGTGAGAGCAGAGATTCTTGGAGCCCTCGTCAATGCAGTTTTCTTATTGGCTCTCTGCTTCTCAATCACAGTTGAAGCTTTGCAGCGATTAGTGGATGTAGAGGAAGTTGGGGAGCCCAGGCTTTTGCTTTGTGTCGGAGGAGCAGGGTTGGTTGTGAATATCATTGGATTAATCCTCTTTGGAGGTAATAGTAATAGCACCAGGGTGTCTAGCTGAAGATTTAACTAATTAAAATGAACAAAAAAGATATTTAAAAAGAACATAAAAAAAACATTTTTAAAAGACCTGGGAAACTAATTAAAAACAGTCAGTTTACTTTTACTTCATAACTCTTCTTTGTGTCTGTCCATCTATTGCCCTGCTGACTTATGTAGGCGATCATGCTTTTCTGCACTGTCTCTGTTCCGAGTCCTAAGCATGTGCAGTGCTGGCATCCTCTGTCCATGCATTCCTATGTAAGCTGGCTAAAATTAGTTGATTTAGATGCAGCCCGCCACGCAATTTCTGCATACAGGTTGTGGCCTGTGAGCCTGCTGAAGTTGAACACCCCAGTAATGGACGATTTTCAAAATATTTGTCATTTTCATAAAATGATTATTTTTCAACATTCAGGATTTATGTCATGCTAAATCACAGTACCTATAATTTTTGTTCATTATTATGCCAGCAAATATTCATAATTCACGCAAGTTTTCAGTAAGCTTTTGGTCAGGATTAAAACATGACAGATGAAGACATTCATTCATCCATTCATTTGCATGTCCCTTGTGAAACTTTGCCTCCCTAACAGCATTCCTGTAGGCCTCTTGGTTGTGAGCAAGATGGCCTGCTGCTGATGCATCCATTTGCAGATCATCAACGATATCTTGCAGCCATCTTTGCCTTGGTCTTCCTCTCTTTCTTTTTCCCATTATGTACCCTTCCAAGATGGTTTTCAAGACGGTTTTCCAAGGGCGTACATTGTTATTTATATAATCTGATATTTTTAGAATGTTTCTCTAAAGAGGGTGCAGATTGTTATTTATATAATTTAATATTTTTAGAATGTTTCCCTAAAGAAGGTGCAGATTGTTATTTATATAATCATGTTTTTAGAATGTTTCCCTAAAGAAGGGTAATTTTATTTATTCTTATATGCAGGTGGTCATGGACATTCTCATGGCAGTCACGGTCACTCACACAGTGGTCACGGTCACTCACATGGAAATCTTGAACAGGCACATGAGGAAAAGAGTGCAGTCTACAAGGACACTGGAAATGGAAATGTGGCAAAAGCAGTTGAGAATGAGTCACTGGTGCAGTCTGAACAGGCTTCTTCTGCCACCATGTCAGAAGACAAAGAGATTTACTCAACTCAGCGTTCAAACATTACTATAGAGGTCAAAAAACCAAAAATAGGTAACTAATGCTTGCATGAAATGAGCGGTTTTACTATTCTTGTTAGTAGATTTGTGACTGTGCTAGATGGATGGCACAGTTATCAGGGTTGGTGAACCAGACTTACACAGGACCCTGTCCTACATCTCTGTTAGAGCTCTAAGCAACAGGGCCAGGTTGGTTAAAAGGGACAGGGCTGCTTGGTGTGGCTTACAGTGGTGGAGTCCATGAGAAAGTGGTTCTTTTTTTTGGGGGGGGAGGCTTCATGTGATCTGGGTGTCTGAGTGGCAAAGTGGTTAGTGCACTGGTCTCTCATGGCAAAGGTTGGGGGTTCGTTTCCAGCCGGAGGCACCCCAGCCACCCAGCTGTAGAAATGGGTACCTGACTTCTTCTGGAGTTGGGAAAGGAAAGGCGGCCAGGTGTGATATTGACCATATCGCCCTCTAGCGTGCTGACAGATCAAAGAAAATATAGGCACTAACACCATATCCCCCCGTGTGGTACCCGGGATCTGCAAAGAATAGGACCACTGTACCCTACCATGCATGATCGTAAAAGGCGACTAAGGAGGGTTCAGCATAGGGCCAGCAACCCTATCTGGTAAAAAACTATCAGACTGCTACAGAAACAGAAGCAAGGGAAAAAGCAAATGCAGGTGGAAGGAGAAATGCTTATCAGGAAACTGAGCCCATGAAGGTTGTGGATGAAAGCCAGCCACTGGAAGTCCCCAGCCCGACTGCAGACCTCCTGGAACCTAAACAAAAGATGCAAATAGGCAGCTGGAATGTAAGAACACTAAACCAGACTGGAAAACTAGCACAAACCATCAAGGAAATGCACAGATACAAACTAGACATACTAGGAATACAAGAAGCAAGATGGACAGGACAAGGCAGAAGGAAATTAACAACACAGCACACAGAAGATACAATAATATGGTCAGGTAAAGAAGATCTTCATGAAGGAGGAGTAGCATTGATTATAACAAAAGAAGCATCAAGAGCATTGCTGAAATGGACCCCAATAAATGAGAGATTATTATATGCACGGTTCAACTCAAGATTCACGAAGCTGTCTATTATAGTTTGTTATGCACCAACAGAAGCAGCTGAAGAGGAATTAAAAGAAGATTTTTACAACAGCCTCCAAGCCACAGTAGAAACAATACCCAAGCATGATATGCTACTCATCTTGGGCGACTTCAATGCAAAAGTAGGTGAAGGAAATGAAGATAGAAGAAGAATCATGGGAAGAGAAGGAATCGGAGAAATAAATGAAAATGGAGAAAGACTGTGCAGTTTCTGTGAAGAAAACATGATGACCATCGGAGGGACAATTTTCCAACACAAAAACATCCATAAGGTGACTTGGAGGTCACCAGATAAAACCACAGAAAACCAAATCGATCACATACTAATAAACAACAAGTGGAAACGGTCACTACAAGATGTGCGAGCAAGGAAAGGAGCAGATATAGGAAGTGATCACAACCTTCTGGTAGCAAAAATAAAACTAAAATTAAGGAAAGCCAGAATCGGAGAACACAGAAAGATACATTTTGATACAAGAAAACTGATAGACCAGCAAACAAGAAATGAATTCTCAATAATACTTAAGAACCGCTTCAGTGTCCTACAAGATGAAGCAGAAATGTCCATATTAGAGTTCAATAAAACACTACAGGAAACAGCAAAAGAGGTGCTGGGATATCGGAAAAGGAGAAAAGAGGAATGGATAAGTGAGACCACATGGGAAAAGATAGAGCAAAGAAAAGAAATCAAGAAAAAATTACTGAACACCAAATCACAACGGCTTAAAGAACGAGTTTTAAGTAATTATGCACAAAAAGACAAAGAAGTGAAGGAATCATGCCGTCAAGATAAACGTCAATATTATGACAACTTAGCAGAAACAGCAGAAAGCAGCATATACAAATGACATGAAAACCATATATAAAATCACAAAGCAGATGACAGGTAACTTCAATACAAGATGTGAAAGTGCAGTAAGAACACAAAATGGACAACTGGTCAGTGGAGAAAGAGAAAAAATTGAAAGATGGAGGGAACACTTTAACACCCTACTAAACAGAACACAAGCAGCACAAGCAATAGATATACCTGAAGCAAAAGCGGAACTAAACATCAATACAGGACCAATAACAATAAATGAAGTAAAAGAGGCGATAAAGATGCTAAAATCAGACAGGGCACCAGGTGAAGATGAAGTGACTGCTGAGATGTTGAAAGCAGAAGAAACAGAAACACCAAAACAACTTTGCCGGATATTACAACAAATTTGGGATTTAGAAAAAGCCCCAGAGGAGTGGAAAACTGGTCTTATAGTAAAACTACCAAAGAAGGGTGACCTCAGAGATTGCGGGAACTGGAGAGGCATTACCCTACTGCCACTCACTAGTAAAGTATTTTGCAGAATAATCATCAACAGAATTGTACCAACACTTGAGGAAAAACTTCGGAAAGAGCAGGCAGGATTTAGGAAAGGAAGATCATGCATAGACCATATATTTGTACTTAGACAAATATTAGAACAGGCAAATGAGTGGCATAGCACAACATATGCATTATTCATAGATTTTGAGAAAGCCTTTGACAGTGTCAACAGAGATGCACTGTGGAAAATCCTAAGATGACATGGCCTCCCCCATAAAATAGTTAATGTAATCAAAGCCCTATACGAGGGTTTTCAGTGCAAAGTTATCTGTGGAGAACATACCTCCAGCAGCTTTAGGGTACAAACAGGAGTGAAACAGGGATGTGTACTATCACCAACATTATTTATCTTGGCAGTAGACTGGTTAATGAAGGAGGCAACATCAGACAAACGCAGAGGATTACAATGGACCCTTGACACAGTGCTGGAGGACCTTGACTTTGCGGACGACATTTGTCTATTATCAAGCAGTCACAAAGATATGCAAGATAAAATAAACAAGTTAACCCAGAATGCAAACAACATAGGACTAAAGATCAGTGTAGGAAAGACAAAGTTAATGAAGCAAAATGTGAACAACAGAAATGTACTCAGAGTAGATAACAAGTTAGTGGAGGAGGTCAACGAATTTGTATACCTTGGCAGCAGAGTAGTAGAAAATGGAGACAGCACAGAGGACATCAACAGCAGACTTACTAGAGCAAACCAGGCTTTTGCAATGCTACAGAATATATGGAAATCAAATAAACTAAGCATAAATATGAAAATCAGGATATTTAAGAGTAATGTTCTAAGTGTACTACTCTATGGAAGTGAGTGCTGGAAAATCACCAAAACCATAGAAAACAAGTTGAATTCTTTCCAGACTAAATGTTTACGTAGAATTAAAAAAATATTTTGGCCAAACACCATAAGAAATAACATTTTATTGGCAGAAATGCAGATGAAACCACTGACAACAATTATTGAGGAAAGACGCTGGCGATGGTTGGGACATGTGCTCCGAATGACAGACAACTCACTACCAAAAATAGCACTAAGATGGACACCACAGGGGAGCAGAAGTAAGGGTAGACCAAAAGAGACATGGAGAAGAACAACAGAAAGGATGTTGAGCAATAGAGGGCTCACCTGGGCAAGAGCAGAAAAAAAGGCGAAAGACAGGCATTTGTGGAAAACCCTTGCGGAAGCCCCATGTGCCCTGGGCACTTAAGGTTCAGAGAGAGAGAACACCATATCCCCTATGTGCCTCTAAGACATGACAGGATTACCTTTACCTTTTTACTCATGTGGTCTGCACATGTAAAGAGGATTAAAGAGCACATATTTCGAGAAAGCAAACATACACGATTTAGTGCGGGAGCAATTTATTGAAAAATTCCCAGGAACACCCATACCTCATCGCAGTGCAGTTTATAAACTTATTGAGAAATTTTGTGAAACAGACTTGGTGGCAGATGCACTCCGTAGTGGGAGACCATCTAAACTTAATGAAGAGAAGTTATTGAATATTTCTAACCCTATGCTTAGGAGTCCATCAAAGGCTGGTAAGCTGGCACAACAGGAAGGTATTGGGCTTGCAACAGCACATTAATCAGTCACTCCAGTCATGTAGATAACACAGCCACTGAGATATCACTACAATACCGGAATCGATACTAGACTAGTGCACACTGACTTTATGAACACCCTGTAGTTTTATTTATATACATCTGCAGGTTTATTAAACTGGAGGTTATTTTTTCTGCTGCCAATATCTATAATTTAACTAGTTATCATCTGCTTCCTATGCAGCTTTACAAGAGTTTAGAAACTAAGAGCAGATGTGACTAATTTATGTAGTTATACAGCACTGAAAATCAGTGTGGCATAACAAAGGAAAATTGCCAGTACTTGTATAGTCAAAATATTTGCTTTCCACAGCATCTTCTCAGCAGCTGAATATGAGAGGTGTCTTTCTGCATGTGTTGGGTGATGCTTTAGGCTCAGTTGTGGTGGTAGTCTCTGCCCTTGTCATATGGTTTGCTGAAGGGAGGTGGAGGTTTTATGTTGATCCAGCCATGAGGTAACCATATGTAGTATGTAGTTGTTTTCTTCATTGCTAAACCTCATGGAGATATTCCTTCCTCTCCCTTCTTTGACTCTCTGGGGCATAAGCCATCAGTAAGGGCTCTCCATTTTTTTTCTGTCCTGGACTGCTTCTTATCTCCAGGTGTAGCCAATCATTTTGATCCCTGCTTCAGAACTCCTTCACCAGGTGTTTCTAGATCTTCCATGTTTCCTAACTGCCTTTTCTTTGGATGTACTGAATGTTTGTGTAGTTTTAAATTTCATTCAAAGGACAAGTTACCAAATACTCTTTATTAATCAAACTTTTTTGGCAATGAGATGGTAGAAATTAAATAACACTTGTGAGATCTTATGTCAACTGCAAATTTATTAAGTTGGTAGATGATACTGGGGTGAAATGCTTGTAATAAAGGCATGAAATGAGATGAAAAGTGAAACTGAAATTTTGAATACATTCATGAAATTATTTGAAGAGTGAAACTTGTGATAAACTCATCAAATCAGATGTGGAGTGATGCTTGTGATAAAGACATCAAATCAGATGTGGAGTGATGCTTGTGATAAAGACATCAAATCAGATGTGGAGTGATGCTTGTAATAAAGACATCAAATCAGATGCGGAGTGATGCTTGTGATAAAGACATCAAATCAGATGTGGAGTGATGCTTGTGATAAAGACATCAAATCAGATGTGGAGTGATGCTTGTGATAAAGACATCAAATCAGATGTGGAGTGATGCTTGTGATAAAGACATCAAATCAGATGTGGAGTGATGCTTGTGATAAAGACATCAAATCAGATGTGGAGTGATGCTTGTGATAAAGACATCAAATCAGATGTGGAGTGATGCTTGTGATAAAGACATCAAATCAGATGTGGAGTGATGCTTGTGATAAAGACATCAAATCAGATGTGGAGTGATGCTTGTGATAAAGACATCAAATCAGATGAATGAAGTATTGTAATATCTTCATTACTTCCTCAGATTAGACCTGTAAGCCCCATCCACATGGGGATACACAATCCCTATTCACTTGATCAAGATGTGTCACATTGTCCTACAGCAAGTAATACCACAAATAAACAAGGTATGGTCTTGATCATCTTTGGTTTGCCGTATCTGTGGGGGGAGTGCCTTTTCTGGTATGTAATAATTTTATTTTCCCCTACTGGAGTTCAACTTTCTTTTGCTCTCTGGCCTGCAGACTTGAGCTGACAGTGTCATAAGTTTCACTGTTAACAGGGAAACCCAACCAAAGAAGCTCTGTCTACACTCTTCCTCAAGCATCTGGTGTTATGATTCTATGACTTGGTCATCATTGATTAAGATATTCACTTGGCGGAGAACTAAGGATACCATGGACAGCAAAGAAATCAAATGAGGAGGTTCTGAGAGAGGCTTGAGAGATGAGGCAAGCAATAACGAAAGTCAGAAAGACAGTCCAAATTCTTAGGACACATTCTATGGCAAGGTAAGCTAGAATACATTGTGACAATAGGAAAGGTAGAGGGCAGAAGAGATCAAGGTAAGCAGAGAGAGAAAACACTGGACAGATTAAACAAGATGTCATAGACATAGAACGCAGCACAGCGTACTCAGCACTTGGAACAGGGAATTGTGGATAAGCATGATCACCAGTGTACTAGGCAGACAGATAGATATTCCCTTGATGGTTAAATTTACTTTGTATGTAGTGCACTAGGAAGTAAGCAAAACTGCTGCAGTGCACTCCCCAGTTAATGCAATGCCTGTATTACAATTATTTCACCACTGTATTGGCTGCCAGGTCACAGCAATCCAGCAGCAATATTTGCAAAAGATTTCAGATTCTGTAATATCTCATACAATGCTGCATAATACTTTCATAGGTAGTGAACATATCAAATTAACTTTTAGTTTCATGAAAAATATATTCATAAGCATGAACAAAATATGAAAACAAGTCATCCATGTATATGATTTAAAATAATCCCTCAATTTCAGCATTATCATGGTGATAATCATACTGAGCACAACCATTCCTTTGTGTAAGTAGTAATTTTATTCATGTGGATGTGATTGGACTGTACTAAGTTATGCTCAGTGTGTGTGTGTGTATGTGTGGGGAGGGGAGGGGAATTAGTTTTGTTTGTGTTTTTCAATTATAAATTTTATAACTAATTGTATGTTGGAATAATAGCCTATGGTTTTATTTCAGAGGTTTAAAAATAACATTTATAGATGAACACTTTCTCAAAACAAATGAGACTAAAAACATAGTAAGAAAATTTTATGCATTCTTCTATCATTGGATGGGAGAAAACCAAAAAATGCTTTCTACATATACGGAAAGTAAACCCAAAAATGCATTCTATATATACGGAAGGTCAGAAGAAAAATAATTGAGTGGGGGGGGGAACCAAAGTAGTGAAAAGCTTCGGCAGTAGTCTGAAGTGAATTATGGTGAAATAATTTTTAATATATGCAACATGTTTATGTAATCTAAGGAAGCCACAAATAATCAGTTTTTGTAAGGGTGATGTATTTTAAATGATTAGCTGCTCACATGCCATGTAATTCTAGTATGTAGATTTATGTACGTGATTTATTTATACTTATTTTGAAGAATTTTAAGTGAATTATTTTTAAAATATTTACGTTTGTCATGCTAACATGCTGTCTTGGTATCTAGCAGTCAGTAGAGTGAAGGTGACTGTTTGAAAGATGACATTGTCGACACGGTTTGTAAATCGCAGTTTGTCAAGACCCTGTTCTTCTTCCTAGTGGCCATCATGACACATCAACCTGCTGAAATGGTAGGGATCAACGTTCACCTAATGGTAATGAAGCCTGCTGAGAAGGCATCTTCTTCAGAGTCCATTCTTGAAGTTAAAAAAAAAAGCGACCACTACAGCTCATTTGTGTTCAGTATGCTGACAGTGTTACGTGATCCTCACCAAGGCATTAACTGCAAAGAACTTCACATTTTACATTTGCAGGGAAATAGTAATACAACAACAGCAAGTGGCAGCCATTGTTATACTGCTGTCCTTGTTTTTCGGACTTGGTTATTTAAGAACGTTTTAAATTAAGTTTTTGTTCCCTTCTTGTCTGCCTCTATCCACTGCATAGTTTTTTATGAAAATTTCCACTTATTTATATCCAGTCATTTTTTTTTTCATAAAACAAAATTTGTGAAGCTGTTTTTATTTCTTTCTCACAGTGAAGGAATCTGCATTCATCCTTCTTCAGACCGTTCCGTCTCATGTCAATGTGGAAGATATTATCAATGACTTGGAGCAGGTGAGGCAAAGTGAGACATGGAACTTTAGTTCTCAGCCATTGGGAGTGATATTGTTATTTCCAGCATGTCTGCTGTAGTAATTTGATGTGTGGTATGGAATCATTATTATACTTCTGTATTAGAAATTGTGTTGAGGATCTGTGGAACAATATCTGAAAATTTCCATGACATATTTCAGGCAAAACCTGTGATTTAGGAAAACTGCTTAAACTTGGAAAGGGGAAGAAAATTTATGATTTTTTAATTGTCATGTCACATTGTATTATTTGACCTAATACTGGTGTCATTTAACACCCTTTTACATTTACATGTGCATTTTCTCATTTTTTTAACTCTTTCCGTGCGTATGGTCAAATTTTCGACATTTCCTGTGGTCCCAAGCTACCGTATGGTCGAAAATTTGACAATTGTTTGTTTCATTAAAACAAACGGTGTAACATTTAGATTGTACATATTTCGTCCGCGATTCCGGTGACACTTTCAAAATGGAGAATACGTGCCTAGTTACGAGCAATGCTGAGCGAGAACAAGGAAGATTGAAGTACATAAAATTAAATTAGATGGCTACCAAGTAATTCCATCTATATCCTTGGATACTAATAAACTAAGCAATTACCTTTCAATACGCCGTGTAACACATTAGGGCAGCAACAAATTTTCTCCATCTTTCGGAGTCTACAGCTTGCCTTGTGGTTAGCCTCTCTTTCCTTCAGTCACCAGTCACATGGCCAGAGAGATTATTATTTTCTTTTTCTTATATCTTCAGTTGCTCAACAAAATCATGGTCCTTGCTTCAGTCCAAGAAACTTGATATTTTTTTTCACGCTTTATATAATAAAATTTTAATTTTACCAAAAAATGAAGGTGTTGTCCAACTTGGCAATCAGTGGTCCATAGCTGACATGGTGGCATCAGGGTTGGTGAACTACAGCTGACCAAGACCCTGTCCCACCTCTTGGTTGGTACACCCGATAACAGGCATAGCCTGGTTAACAGGGCAGGGATCACCAGTCTCCATGGTGGTGGAGTGTGCTAAAGAAGTACTACACACTCCCTGCTTTTTAGCTGCTCTCAGGGACTGAAAAAATAGCCACCAAAGACCTCTTCCAGTCTGATGCAATGCTGTGCCTCAACTCTCCACTTCTTCAGCTGGAAAGCTCACAATTCCAGGGAGATAGCAGAAGATGAAATCTGTTCATTGTTTCCCCTGACTACTTTTAATGTTTTCATGTACTGTAATTTAAAAAAAAAAAAAACTTGGCTGGGAGCTGTGGCCTAGAATTTTATAATCTTTTTATGTTTAATGTTGTTTATATATAATGTAATCAAAACAGAAGCTTCTCTTTGTGTTGCACGTTTTTGATAGGCTTTGTTTTCTCTTGCTCAGATGGATGGTATATATGGGGTTCATGAGTGTCATATATGGCAACTGGCAGGGAACCGGATTGTGGCCTCTGCACATATTCGTTGTCATGGTATCGAGGAGTACATGACTCTGGCTGCCAAAATAAAAAAAGTGTTCCATAAAGCAGGGATTCATTCTACCACAATTCAGCCAGAGTTTATTGATGTAAGTGAAAGACTAATCATGTATTTGTGTTGTTTTTGGTGTATTTTTTCATGCATCCATCTGTTGTAAACATATGCATAATCTCATATGCATATGACTGATATCTTTAAAAAAAATCTGTTAATCCTTTAATACACTGACAACTGCATGCATAATTATTCATCTTTAACATTCAAGAAAGGGTTGTTCATGCTAAATCTGCAACCCTGTTGCCCTGATAGAGTCCGCCATCTTCTCCAAGCTTGAATGGGAGGCCTATAGCTTTTCTTTCAGTTCCTCTCCCTTGGGCCAGATCTGTGCATGGAGGTTTGAATGTGTTCTGGTACCTGGATCCCAAAGCCACAGGGACACTCATTTGTGTGTGATATTTTGAGGTTACAGAGGCGGCTTAGAAATCAGTAGTGCCCCTTTCTCTTAGTTGAAAGACTGTGGTTTGCAAGTGTCCTGTAGCTGATGAATGCCATACATAATGCATTCTGAAACCCAGTGTTAAATTACCCTGGTTTCATACCTTTAATTACACACTTACATTCTTCCCATGCCGTTAAACGTCACATAGGGCTCGCATAGTTGTTTGCCAAGTTTTCCTGTTCTCGGTGAGTCTTTCAACTTCATCAAAGTATGTTATACCCACTAAACTGGCTTCTCTTAACAATGTCCTCTTTAGAGTTTCACGTGGTTGACCTCTTTTTCTTCTGCCTGTTGTGCTCCACTTGATAACTTGTTTTGGTATTCTCTGATTGTTTCTTCTCACCACATGGCCTACATATGCCCATCTTCTTTTTCTGATCACCCATGAAACAGGTTGTTGTTTGCTCATCTGTCTTATCTCTGTGTTGTTCTTGAATTCGTTTCACTTTATACCAAGTATTTTCCTTAGGCATTTGTTTTCAAAAGAGTCTAATTTCTTGTCTATTTCTTTAGTTGATTTCCAGCTTTTGCATGCATAAATGAGGGTGGATATCACATTTGAATTGAATAATCTTAACCTGGTTAATTTGGTAGTTAAAACCTGTGAAATAGTTGTAATTTGAGAATTTGTAGACATGGGCTATTTGTGACGTACAAAATTGAAAATATTTGTAAAATTTTGGCTTTATACATGACCCCCATTTGGCTCTTTGCTTACCCTGTGCTGGAAATTGATGTTCTGGGGCAGTGGTTATTAAACTTTTTCAGGCCACAAACCACAATGGTTCTTAAACTTTATCAGACTACATACCACATTGGTTCTTACTTTTTCAGGCCATAAACCACAGTTGTTCTTAAACTTTATCAGGCCACAAACTGCTAAAGTTATTTATATTTGTCTACACTCCCTTCCTCTCCCAAGTTCCTCTGCCGCTTAGTATTAAGTTAAAAATCTTCACACAAATTTAGTATTTTACATAATCTAGACTGCTTTGACCCCCCCACTGACATAAGCAGGACCCAACTCTAGCATGTTTCACATCGCAAGCTGATGTTCTTCACTTTCAGGAATAGTTTCCATAATACAAATGTGCCAGTGTCAGCTTTTAACTTCTAGACTGGCCAGAATATAGCAGATCTCTAACTCATTGCCTGCTGCATCGAAATATAATTTGTTATGACTGTACTGCTTTGGCATTATTAATTTTTAAATCAGCTAGCAGTCACTGTGACAGTGAGTAGAATCATCTGGTGCAGTTTGACAAAAAAAGAGGATAACAAATTGACAGAAATAAGCATATGGAGCTAAAGCTATTGTTTTAAAAATGAACTGTGTTTTTGTTACTGTTGAAAAATGTCTCCCAGAATGTTATGAACTTCTCTGCAGGTGATTTGAATGTGAATATTTTGAAAAGAGCATCAAGTCAGGTGGGAGTGGAGTATTGTAGCTTCTTTCTTTAATCCCTAGAGTGGACCTTCTCGTCTTCTGCCGCGTTGTTTGCCCTCAAAAGGGCGGTGATTGCATTGTGTCGCAGTTATACACCTATTGGTTCAAAACATTAGAGTTTGGCTCAGTGCATTTTTAGTTTGTCTTCTCATTGCAATCCATTTTCACTTGGCCAGACCACTGCCTGTCTTTTGTACTTGGGTCATTAAGCTCTGAACTCTCAGTTATTGTTACCATTTACATACTTGGACAAGTTTAACTAGAATGTCAGAATTCAGCTTTATGCTAAATCTGGAACTATCACATCAGGGCAGAGTCTAGTTTTCTCTCCAGGTTTATTATGACAACCATGCTGATTCTGCCACAGTATTTTCCAGCTTTTCACAATAACTATGCGGATTTTGCCAGTTTTTAAAATAATTTAATAAGCTGTTCAGTTCAGTTTTCTTTCTAGCTCTCCATCCTCCACTGTTGGTATCCTTTATGGGCCCAGTGATTCTTCTTAGGATCTTTTCTCAAAGATCTGCAACTGTTGTTCATCTTTCTTTGTTGTACTCCACGTTTCTGATCCATACATAATGGCTGGTCTTATTATAGTTTTGTAGATTGTTATTTTAGTGTTTTGCAACACCATTTTGTATTTTAACAGGTGTCCCAAGGCAAAGTATATTTTATTCCCTATCTGTACTCTGCTTTAATTTCCTAACTGACTACAGGTGACCAAAACTATGAGGGCTGATATTTTAGCAGAAGTCATTATTAAAGCAGTGGATAGGTTGATCTTGGTTTAAAATATTGAAAATGGATTAACTGCTGTTTTTAGTATGTCTTGAATCCTATACTCCAATATGGATGAGCTGTACTCTTGTACTAGCTCAACTCTGCTTTCCTATGATCACTAAGTTCTTCTTCTTCTTCGTTCACTTCTACCACCAAGATTGCCCCATGATCCTACAGAATTTACTCCTATGGTCCTTGATAAGTCCTGTGGTCCCCAAGCGGGCCACAAGAGATCCCCAAGAGGACCACATGAGGTTCAGAGTATCGCGGGGCTTGGGCCTGTATTCTTGTTGGGTCGCAGAAGCAGGATTGCATGACACTGTAGTTTTTGTTGCACCAGTTTAATCTAGAGTTGGACTTTCTCACTGGAAAACTTCGACGTGTTTTGGATATCAGTATATCCCTGCCGGGTGAGAGGTGGTTGCCCATCTAGTCCAGCGCTGGACTTTCTCACCAGAAAACATCGTGATTAGGATACTCATATATCCCCGTCGGGTGAGAGGTGGTTGCCTATATAGACTGCACTGGTCCAGTGTCTCCGACGTTTGTGTTTTGTGGTCGTGGCCACTACCTTCCTAGTTGTGACCAGGACGGAGCTTTTGTCCAGGAGGATAAATCCTCACCACTAGTAGGTTTCACCCCTGGGTTAAGCCGGTTTAGGTGTATTATCCAGTGTTCGACCTCTAGAGTGAAGGTACCATGACATGAGTAGTCATCAAGTTTCAACCCTGGGTTAAGCCGGTTTAGGCATATTTCACCAGTATGGGTGTATATCGGACGTGGCAGGCCTTTAGAGCAGAGGTGCCGTGGCATGAGTAGCTCTCATTGCGAGACTACTGAACATACCAATTAATCTTCACTTTGTCCTTTCCATCACCTTTTCACGGCAACTCTATTCACATTTTCTTCATTGGCTGGGAGGAGTTTCACCCCACGCGCGGCAGATGAAGAATCTCACCAGCAGTGTCTTAGTTTAACCCCTGGGTTAAGCCAGTTCAGGCAGTTCACCTGGTATGGGTACACATAGGACATAGCCAACCTCCAGAGCAGAGGTGCCATGATTTGAGCAGTCCTGACCTCGAGACTACTGATTACTTCACTTAATCCTTTCTTTCACCTTTTCCATGGTGGTGCCGCGCGGCAACCCCATTCACACTTTTCTTCACTGGCTGAGAGAAGCCCCACTCCACGCATGGCAGCTGAAGAATCTCGCCAGCAGTAGGTTTTAAATCAGAGTTGTCCTTCTCTCAGAAGAGCTACCAAACAAGACTGTCATCTACCCGAAGCGTCTGGTTTTCAGGCCCAGATATTCCCCTTTACCCCTTCTCCTGTCAGTTTGAACAGTTCTGCCACGAGAAGGACAGGAGCTGGACTTGACTGTCAGAGACTATTTGAGATGCATGCCTTGGAGACATTTAATTAGAGTGGAGAGTGTATACTCCACCCCACCTCCGACTATGACAGCCCTTAGAACCAATCACCAAGTTATTAGAGGTGTCATTTTATTGGTTTGGATCCTTTTTTAAATTGTATTTCCCTCACATCTAAGTACTTTGTCTGCATTTTTGATGGTTCTTCTTCATTTTTGTTCCGTATTGTCATATTTAATTATGTGCACTGTCAGTATTTTCAATAATTTATGTATTGTTAGAATTGATATATAATTTAACAACACAAACAGTAACTATAAAAATCATATCTATGTGAACAAACTTGTTAAAAAAATGAATTAATTTCTTTCAATTTGTTGAAATGTTCAGTGGCAGGACAGACATTCTGAACAGCAACCCTGTGTTCTGCTGTGTGATGTGGTAGGAGAACAGTGCAAGCAGGACACTTGCTGCGGAGACAGGCACAGCAACAAGAGCAAGCGCGGCGCTGCTGGTAGCATAACAGAGCAGCCATCCAAGGACAGTATTGTAGCTCAGCCTGGCAACAAAAATAATTCAAGTGTTGAAGGACTTGGCAAGCAGAGTGCTCTCCCTGGCAAACTCAGCCTGGATATGAAGTTCAGCCCAGATGGGGATGAAATTGTCTTGGAGATGTCTGAGATCATGAAGCCTGTGACAGAACCTGGTGATGAATCTGGTAGCAGCAAGGAAACACTTTCACCAGAAGATCCTGCTTTTGCAGTGAGCCCCTTACCCAATACATGAGCCATTTTCAGAGAAATGGTAAATGTACAGTCATAATGACATATCATTAATATATTTGTTGTTGCGCAGTTATTACTTATGTTGAAAATGTCTGCCAGAAAGTGAATATTATCTGCTACTTACAAAGAAAATACAAATCTCTGCTTTTGGTTATGATGTATATCCTGGCAGTTTTCTTTTTTCTTGAATGAGAAAACAACTTCCATACTTGCCATCTTGGACATGCCATATTCATTTTTGAACCAAATGTAATGTGACTAATCAGAGATGTAGCAGGGATTTAAAGCATACATGAATCTCTCTGTAGCTTCTGTGAGGACTTGTGTGTTTATTTTTTCTGCTTTTCCAAGGTAATCTTGAACAGGTGTCTGTGCATTTTGTACAAAATGGGCCCTCTTGTTTTTTTTATTTATCATTATCCAGTGGGCCATAACTTCCCAGAACTATTTTGTCCATATACAAGATATGGCATTATGTGTGCATATTTTTACTTGCCCATTCAGCACACTATGGGAGGAAGTCTTCTATCTGTACGTCAGGGTTGACTAAAGTGACTCATAATGTAGGCAAACTTTTATGACTCTGGATTGACTGAAGCGGCTCATAATGGAGTCAAACTTTTAATCAACAATATAAGAAATGATTAAGCTAACCACTTCACCACTTGGGTGCTCAGACTATGCACAGTATTCAAAACCTAAGTATGTCTGCTGTTTCTTTCATGTATATTCACTGCATGTGTACATTTAACATTCTTTGCTATATTCGTTTTTTAAAATCTGGGATAGAAATCAATGCCAATTTTGCAGAATGATTTAAAAAATATAATCAACAACTATGTTTGCCTTTTGTTACTTGTCAGTCATTTCAGATTTATTTTTTAAAATATTTTTTGGTGCTTATTTGCTGAGTTTCAAGCTTTGTGCATGGGAGAAGGTGTAAATATGTCTGGATTCACATTTTACGTTTTCTGATCTCCTGGAATTAGAGATCTGAATTTTAATGTTTTGAATCTTCTGGAAGTAAATAAGAATGAAGGAACAAACACACTTGACTTTGTCAGTTATCTTTATCTTCCTTTAACCAGTGCCTGTTTTAAACATTACAATTTGGACAAGCCATCTCATTTCACTATCACTGATAACAGGAATCTTGATAGGTCTGGCTTATCATGTATTCATACTAGTTACAGTGATCTCCCCTTGCCATTTTGGCCAGGGGTATTTTGTAAATAATTTCTACTGTGAATTTGAACTTTAGACCTGTTGTGAATGTGCACTTCAGACTTGATCATTTCTCAATGTTGTTACAGCAGCTTTTGTTCTCTGTGTAAATTCCTATGTCCTACTTTTTAACTATCATTTTGTTTGGAGGGTATCCTTCAAAGGTTTATTATGGCGAAACTTTTTTTTGAAGAAATGAATCTGTAGGATTTTAAATGTTAACGAAACAGTGAAGTTAACATATGCAATGAGCATCTGAACAAAATGTTTACAACTGCTTAAATAACAAAATGTACCATTTAATTGTGATCAAAAAAAAAAAAAGGAACACAGACTTTGGTGGTCTAGTTTTCATTATGTTTTTCTGTTAAATTGCATGAATAGACTGTCATGGACAAATCATTTTGTTATTTATAGTACAGAAAAAAAAATCATGCTGTTTAGAAACATGATTGATTGCTCACTTATTTTAACTTTTTTTTCTGTCTGTTTACCTTATTTACAAGAGTAGTCCTGTGATACCTGAATTTCTAAAGAGCATGAGGAACAAATTTATTGTTTGCCACGACAGCTATATGCTGGACTGGCAGTGTAACTTACTTAGATTACACAGCTCTGTCAGACTTCATAGTAAATTTTATACTCAGTCAAGTCTGTGCCTGTAGTCTCTTCTCAGGAGCATAAGCCACAGACAAAGGTCTTTCCAGTCATTTCTATTTTTGGCCTTGTTCTCCACGTTTTCCATGTGAGTCCCTCTGCTTTTAGAACCTTCATTGTATCCCTTCTCCGTGTATTCTCTGGTCTTCCCTATTTCTGCTTCCCTTGAAGGTTCCATATCAGAATCTGTCTTGCAATGCTGTCTTTCTGCTTTCCCAGTATGCGTCCGAAACATCACCATTTTATACTTGTGATCTGTAAACTGATTCTTGTTCTGGCAGTTTCCAAATCTCCTCATTTTAGATCTTGTCCTGCCATTTAATCATAAGAAACCTTATTAGACAAGTGCTTACAAATGTATGGAACTTTTCACTCTTTACTCTGTTTTATACTCATTTCAGAAGAATATTAGCTCTTCCTGTGCCACAAGAAGAAACGCGGACATTCAGTTAGGTGCCAGAGTAAACATGCGGGTCTTGATATGTTAGGGGGTATAGTTGTAAAATGGAATGGAATACAGTATTTACATGTACTTCCATGTACTTATTATGTTTCAAAGTATAACTAAATGTATGAAGATTTCATAAATGCAGAGTTTTTTTAGGAAAAAAGAAGTAATGTGAGTTTTTTAGGAAAAAAGAAGTAATGTGATGTTTTTAGACAATGATTGTGCCCAGCTTACCATAGGCTAGGTCTAGACTACACTACTTACCATCTGAGATGTCTAGATCTATTTGTCGATCTCGTATTGTGATTCTATGTTGCATTCTCGCTAAATTAATGTCTTAAATAACCTCCTAACTACTTCTCCAGTTGTCTAATATGTCTAGATATACCTGGGATACATTCAAGAGCAGTGGGGTGGTCACAGGCCATGTCCATACCCCTATCTACATCATCAAAAATTGAAAATTTTCTATGTTTCTCTTCCTTTTTCTCGCTCGGCATCACTCGTAACTAAGGACTCTTTCACCGTTTTGAAAAGTGTCACTGGAAATGCAGACAAAATATGTACAATCTAAATGTTACACCGGTTCTTTTATTGAAACAAATCATGATCGAAATACCGACCATTGGCACGCATTGGGGAAACAGAAGGATCGAAAATTCGATCAAAAGTACAGGAAGAGTTAGTATCTAAATGAGAGGTTTTGATCACAGAGTTATTATTTATCTTCACTGTTCTCCAGAATGCTCAGGATTTGGAGGTCAGGTTCACTTCAACTCTCAAGTTTAGAGTTGACAAAAAGGCTGACAGAAGTACATTTTTTATAATGAAAAATAATGAGTGGAAATGAGATAAAGAATAAGAAAATAAGGCAAAATTACATGCAAAGCATATGGAAGAAGATGGCAGGGTATGGAGTGGCAAAGAAGCTAACCAAATAGTTTTGAAGATAGATAAATGTAACTTTGTCTAGTAAGCTGGAAGAGAGAATATAAGAAGCTTGTGTGATAATCTGGAAGAGAGAATATTAGAAGCTTATGTGGTAATCTGGAAGAGAAAATATTAGAAGCTTGTGTGGTAATATGGAAGAGAGAATATTAGAAGCTTGTGTGGTAATCTGGAAGAGAGAATAAAAATCTCAAATGTAGTAAGTATCAAAAGGGGAAAAATATATTAAAATTCAATAAACATTTCATACATTTTAACATGAGGTATGTTAATTCACTGCCATTGTCACATTCCATGTATTATGTGATTTGCCATTAGAAAGTTTACTTAGGATATTAACCAGATTTTTGTTGAGAACACAACATAGATCTGATGTTTTTATACAATGATCTTTGCAGGGCAAACTTTTTTTTGTAATCAAACATTGTAAGTTTTATATAAATACATTCCATCAGCCTCATAATGCTAATTTTATGATGATTTGTGTGTGGGGGTGGGGGGTGTTTGTGAAAAAAGGGGGGAGGGTCTTGTTCATAATTCATTCTTATCCATTTTTTAAAAATAGGAACATTCTTTATGGTCCATTTTATCTGTATCTTCATGGCTGTTTTTTTTTTTTGTTTTGTTTTGATCCATCGTTTCTTTGGCTTCCTTGCATTCTAACTGCAATGTGAAATTTATACAACTTAATAATAAAAAATAGCAAATTGTACACCTACATTTTTTAAAAGAAATCTTTGAAACACTTTAGTTTACTTAAGAAATTACTGGTGTTAAAATTAAAGATAAGATTCATGCTTCGTTTGGCTCATAGCATCAGATAAATTTCTGCAGAAAAATTATGACCAAAAGGAAGCTTTATTATATTTTTAAAAATAAATTCTGTCAAAGAGCTGTACAACAGTTTGTCTGCACAGAGATATTGAAACTGGCTAGTTACAGTGTCATCACTAGTGCAGATTATTTTTTGTTTTTTTGAGATGGGTGGGGAAATAAACAGCCCAAAAGTTAAGTGACATAGTTGTTAGTTTGGTGTTGTTCTGTTTATAAAAGTGCAGATGTTGTTATTCCAAGTTGTTGTGTTGTGTTTCATACAGTTTTTGTTTTGTTTTTTTTAAAATTTACACCAGTATAACCATGCTGGATTTATATACTGTTTCTGTTTGATATGTGTTGTAGCAGATTTTATTTGAAGTTTGTCATGTTTCTTTTTTTCATTTTTTTTTTTTCTTAAACTTTCATATGAATATTTTTTCAGCTTTCACTAACTTATCCAAGAGACAAGACTACATTTATAGACAATGAATGTGTATGTATAAGAGGAAGCAGAAGAAGTCTTTGCTATTCTTTCTTTATGACACTTTATATGTACATCATATACATAATACTTTTCTTAAGTTCACTGGCTGTGACTCATATATAATATTGAGCTGTGTGTCTTATCCTTCATCCACTGATGGCTTGCATGTGCAGTTGGTGATCCATTATGTCTTATCCTTCATCCATGGATGGTTTTGTATGTGCAGTATAATCCATTATTTCTTATCCTTCATACATTAATAGCTGTGTATGCATGTAACCACATTATGACTCGCCAGGTTGACATATACTTGCAACTGGAAGCAATTTGTCCACAGCGCAGCTCTCAAGGTGACTGTTTATACATCAAGGTCATCTTCAGGGTGACAGGCAGCTGCAAGAGTTGATCCCACTGCTTTCAGTATGAGGCCAAACTAGAGTCATATCATTATCAGGAACACCAATCCTAGTCCTTGATTACACCATGAGAACCATTTTTTTGTTAAAAATAGAAGTATTAAAATGTGATCATGAATCTGGTTTATGTAAACATGCATGTACTGACACCCTCCATTTATTTGACCCATTATGGAAAAAAAAGAGCACATCTGAATACTGGAATTGGGGAAAAAATTTGAATCTAGTCCTTTATATATATATATATATATATATTGTTTTTTTTTAGCTTGCAATTGCTTTTGTCTGCTGAAAAACATAAATAACACCATATATGATTTGCAGATGTGTGTTACAGGTAAACAGAACTTAACAAGAGTGAAATAAGCAGAAATAAACATAAGGTTTAAATATTTTGATTCTTGCACCCAACTTCTTCTGGAGTTGGGGAAGGAAAGGCGGCCAGGTGTGATACTGACCAAATCACCCTCTAGTGTGCTGACAGGTCAAGGAAAATATGGGCAATAACACCATATCCCCATATGCCTCTAAGACATGATAGGGTTACCTTTACCTTTTATATTGGGAAATGAGTATAGAATATACAGTATTTGAATGTAGCTGATTTGGTCTTGAATCTGCACATTTAACACTTTTTTCTGTATCAGCATTTAACTGTCCAGCTTCCTAATGTTTCAGCTTTATTATGTTTCCTCTAACATTTTGGCTTTAGCCTTAAGAATTGTGCTAACTGCTGAGTGAGGTTTGCCTGTCTTGTAGCCTAAATCAGTTATGAGACATGCCCTGGTCGCTAAGTTTTATTAGCTTTAGGTTTTCTTACAAACTGGCAGGTTGGTCAAATGTGACGAAAGGTGGACACAACAGTAGAAAGATCAGACTACATGTCTGAATGCACGGATTCTGGTTTATAAGTTAAAGCGGTAAAAACAATCGAGGATTCAAAAAGCGGAGGATACCTGTGTGTTTGAATATGTGTGTCAGTGCTTGTGCTCCTTTGACCTCTTCCGTCAAACTGTTCTTGATGACTTCTAAATAATGCAGTTTTTTTTTTTTTTTAACGAAATGCAGATTACCATAGACCAAAGACTGTTATCCAGTCTAGTTTGTGAATCCACAAAAGTCTGCCTTTTGGTCAGTGAACTTGAGTTGACAAAAAGGAAAAAAAAATGTTTTTCCTAGTCAGCAGAAATATATTGATTTTTTTAAAAAAATTGTCTTTAGGTAGCAAAACAATTTCAGCTTAAAAACTTTTTTTTTTTACTTCAAGAAATCTCATTTACTAAAACTATAAAAATGTTGATCATATAATACTCAAAAAAAGAAAAAAAAAGTGTAAAAATATTTCTAGACTTTGCAATAGGGGTTCAGTAAAAAAAAATGTTGAAAACTTCTTCTCAAGGCATAACATTGTAAGCCAGAAAGAAAAGAAATAAAAGAATGCACACAATAGTCCAGCATTAAGAAAGTACCAATGGATGTAAAAGGAGAAACTCAGGAGAACCACTCAGTGCTGTATTATTTTTTGTCTGATATAGGGATTCCAACAAATTAATTCACACAGTTATAATTTTGTTGTGTTGACTATTATATTCTTATGTGTTTATAATTTGTTATGTTTGTGTTGAGCACAATGGCATTTTTAAAAAAAAATTGTTGAATGACGTGTAAGTTATTTAATTCTGAACTTTTTTTGTTCAGTTGTTTATTTCTGTGAATGGTCAATAAGAAAACCATTTTCCAGTCTCATAATTTAAATCGTTGTTTACAATCTTTACCGCACATATTTTAATACATGGAATGTTTTATTCATTTAGATCACGTTTAAAGAAACGGTTGGTTTGCAGTGTGAATCTTGTTAGAAAGTGATTTAAGAATGAATTTGTTTCTTTTTTTTTCCCTCTCCCTTCCACTTCTTATTTCTAATTTGTTAATGTTTTAAATCTTGTGAAAATGAACTTTAGTTTGTATAGACTGTTTAATATATATTCACAAACTACTGTTAAATGACTCAATAATGATAATCAGGAGAAGAGGATGGAAACAGGTGAGCATACACCAGGTGGAAAAAAAAAAAGAAGTTAATCTCATAAGCTTGAGTTAGGAATCAACCTCTTGGAAGAAAAGGAGAAGATTAAGAGAAACTAAGAGAAGACCTGGAGAAGAACAGTGGGAAATTTGAGAGTAAAGATTAAAGGACAAAAAAGAATCTTTGCTTGTTATTTAAACAAAGAGAAAAGCAGCAATTTGAAAGAAAGCATCAAAACAAATTAGCTAAAATAGCGTAAAGAAAATCAAGTTAGACAAAGCAACAAAACATGATGGAACAACATTAGAAGTTATCCATATGGAGGTACAGGTGAGTAACATTTTGTTATGAATTCTTCAGAGTTGTACATAACATGAAATTTATGACTGAAGAGGAAGAAAAAAGCACTTGTAAATTTTTAAAAAAAAATAACGGGTAACAACTGAGTGTGTGAAAGTGTGAAATTCACAGTCATCTCTCTTCTGAGCTTGCCTTATAAAACTTAATCTAGAATTCTGAAATTGATATAGGGCATAAAGCTAGCTGAGAGATTATTATATGCACACTTCAACTCAAGATTCACGAAGCTGTCTATTATAGTTTGTTATGCACCAAAAGAAGCAGCTGAAGAGGAATTAAAAGATTTTTACAACAGCCTCCAAGCCACAGTAGAAACAATCAGGCATGATATGCTACTCATCTTGGGCGACTTCAGTGCAAAAGTAGGTGAAGGAAGTGAAAATAGAAGAAGAATCATGGGAAGAGAAGGAATCAGAGAAATAAATGAAAATGGAGAAAGACTGTGCAGTTTTGTGAAGAAAACATGATGACCACCTGAGGGACAATTTTCCAACATAAAAACATCCATAAAGTGACTTGGAGGTCCCCAGATAAAACAACAGAAAACCAAATCGATCATATACTAATAAACAACAAGTGGAAATGGTCACTACAAGATGTGAGAGCAAGGAAAGGAGCAGATGTAGGAAGTGATCACAACCTTCTGGTAGCAAAAATAAAACTAAAATTAAGGAAAGCCAAAATTGGAAAACACAGAAGACACATTTTGATACAAACAAAACTGAAAGACCAGTAAACAAGGAATGAATTCTCAATAGTACTTAAGAACTGCTTCAGTATCCTACAAGACAAAGCAGAAATGTCCATACTAAAGTTCAATAAAACACTACAGGAAACAGCAAAAGAGGTGCTGGGATATTGGAAACAGAGAAGAGAAGAATGGATAAGCAAGACCACATGGGAAAAGATAGAGCAAAGAAAGGAAATCAAGAAAAAATTAATGAAAACAAATCACAAAGGCTAAAAGAAACACGTTTTAAGTAATTATGCACAAAAAGACAAAGAAGTGAAGGAATCATGCCGTCAAGATAAACGTCAATACTATGACAACTTAGCAGAAGCAGCAGAGAAAGCAACATATGCAAATGACATGAAAACAGTATACAAAATCACAAAGCAGATGACAGATAACTTCAGCACAAGATGTGAGAGTGCAGTAAGGACACATAAGGGACAACTAGTCAGTGGAGAAAGAGAAAAAATTGAAAGAAGGAGGGAACAGTTTAACACCCTACTAAACAGAACACAAGCACCACAAACAATAGACATACCTGAAGCAAAAACGGAACTAAACATCATTACAGGACCAGTAACAATAAGTGAAGTAAAGGAGGCAATAAAGAAGCTAAAATAAGACAAAGCACCAGGTGAAGATGATGTGACTGCTAAGATGTTGAAAACAGAAGAAACAGAAACACCAGAACATCTCTGCCGGATACTACAACAAATTTGGGATCTAGAAAAAGTTCCAGAAGAGTGGAAAACTGGCCTTATAGTAAACTACCAAAGAAGGATGACTTCAGAGATTGCAGGAACTGGAGAGGCATTACCCTACTGCCACTCACCAGTAAAGTATTTTGCAGAATAATCATCAACAGAATTATACCAGCATTTGAGGGAAAACGTCGGAATGAGCAGGCAGGATTTAGGAAAGGAAGACCATGCATAGATCACATATTTATACTTAGACAAATATTAGAACACACAAATGAGTGGCATAGCACAACATATGCATTGTTTATAGATTTTGAGAAGGCATTTGACAGTGTCAACAGAGATGCACTGTGGAAAATCCTAAGATGGCATGACTCTCCCATATGATAGTGAATGTAATCAAAAGACCTATATGAGGGTTTTCAGTGCAAAGTGATCTGTGGAGAACATACCTCCAGTAGCTTTAGGGTACAAACAGGAGTGAAACAGGGATGTGTACTATCACCAACATTATTTATCTTGGCAGTAGACTGGTTAATGAAGGAGGCAACATCAGACAAATGTAGAGGATTACAATGGACCCTTGACACAATGCTGGAGGACCTTGACTTTGCGGACGACATTTGTCTGTTATCAAGCAGCCACAAAGAAATGCAAGATAAAATAAACAAGCTAACTCAGAATGCAAACAATACAGGACTAAAGATCAACGTAGGAAAAAACAAAGTTAATGAAGCAAAATGTGAACAACAGAAATGTACTCAAAGTAGATAGCAAGTTAGTGGAGGAGGTCAACGAATTTCTATATCTTAGCAGTAGAGTAATAGAAAATGGGGACAGCACAGAGGACGTCAACAGCAGACTTACTAGAGCAAACCAGGCTTTTGCAATTCTGCAGACTATATGGAAGTCTAAAAAAACTAAGTATGAATACGAAAATCAGGATATTTAAGAGTAATGTTCTAAGTGTACTACTCTATGGAAGTGAATGCTGGAAAATCACCAAAACCAAAGAAAACAATTTGAATTCTTTTCAGACTAAATGTTTACGAAGAATTAGAAAAATATTTTGGCCAAACACCATAAGAAATAACATCTTATTGGCAGATATGCAGATGAAGCCACTGACAGCAATTACTGAGGAAAGACGCTGGCAATGATTGGGACATATGCTCCGCATGATGACAACTCACTACCAAAAATAGCACTAAGATGGACACCACAGGGGAAAAGAAGTAAGGGTAGACCAAAGAAGACATGGAGAAGAACAACAGAGAGGATGTTGAGCAATAGAGGGCTCACCTGGGCAAGAGCAGAAAAAAAGGTAAAGGACAGGCATTTGTGGAAAACCCTTGTGGAAGCCCCATGTGCCCTAGGCACTTAAGGTTCAGAGTGAGAGAGAGAGAGATAAACCTAGCTGAATGATTGATGGGACCTGAAATTGATATATTGTATAAAGCTAGTTGAATGATGGGACCTGAAATTGATATATTGTATAAAGATAGTTGAATGATGGGACCTGAAATTGATATATTGTATAAAGCTAGTTGAATGATGGGACCTGAAATTGATATATTGTATAAAGCTAGTTGAATTATGGGATCTGAAATTGATATATTGTATAATGCTAGCTGAATGATGGAATCTGAAATTGATATATTGTATAAAGCTAAGCCAAATGATGGTATCTGAAATTGATATATACACTTGACTGAAAGGACTCTTGGTTTTGCCAGAATGGACAATTGAGTGAATCATAAGTTTACAAGACTCACCATCTTCTCATTTTATAGATCAGAGCATAAAGGGTCATTTTCTTACAATGAAGTAGCTCAGTGGGGAAGGTATATGTGCTTCCTAGACCTAGAATAGAGGCAGAGGAAATTCTAGAAAGATGGAAGGAATATTGCAGAGGAATGTATGAAACAACCGACTGTGAAAGCAGAAATTAACAGTGTGAATTATTAATACCAGAAACTTTGGAAATAATGGAAAATATGGGATTTCCAACACATTTGATACAATTAACATCACTGCTGTGTCTAGACCAACAGGCAGCAGTAAGAATAAATGGTGAAACAACAGCTTGGTTTGACATAAAACAAGGGGTTCACCAGGGGTGCATATTGTCGCCTTACTTATTTAACTTGTATGCTGAAAATATAATGAGGAATTTTAGAGAAGATGTAGACAAAGAATAGTACGATGCCATAACAATTGGAGGTTATGAAACACCAGAGATTAGATATGCTGATGACACAGTATTACTGTCCACAACACAAAAATGAATGGAAAAATTAATTATGTCAGTCTGAGAACAGTGAAGAGCAAAACCTCTGTCTTAATGTGAAGAAAACTAAATTGATGACAACTGACAAAATAAACAAGGCAACTGAAATGTGTATCAGTGAGGAAAAATTGGAAGAAGTGGAGAGTTTTGAATATCTGGATCACTACTAACTAATAATGGAGATACAATGAGGGAAATTAAAAGGATGACATCTATCGCTCTTCAGAAAATAAAACCATTAAAGAATCCATGGAGAGGAACAGACAGAATTACAAAAATAAGATTTTTAAGGGCATGCATCTTTCCTATCGCAACATATGCTTGTGAGACCTGGACACTTAACAAAACAGCTGAGAAACACATAAATGCTTTTGAATGTAAATGTTAAGAAGAGTTCTTCAGATATCAAGGACACAAAAAAGAACAAACATATCCATACTACAATAGAGAAGAATATATTACTTAATATTGAAGAAGGCTGCCTAGTAAAGAGGATTAAAGAGAGAAAACTTAAATATTTTGGACACATTAAACGTCATGATAATCTAGAGAAGACCATCTTGGAGGGTACGTAATGGGAAAAAGCAAGAGAAGAAGACCAAGGCAAAGATGGCTGCAAGGCATCTGTGATGATCTGCAAATGGATGCATCAGCAGCAGGGCATCTTGCTACAACTGAAAGGGCTACAGGAGAGCTGTTAGGAAGGCAAAGTTCCACAAGGGACATGCAAAATGAATGGATGAATGAGACCTAGAATTTGATGAGATCCTTCAAGTGAGTGCTTTGTGTAGAAAAAAATGTTCCAAAATCCTTGCCAAGGCTACAAGGGTTCCTTCACAAGCAAAATTACAAGTGTACAAGTAAAGTATAGAAGTTCACCAGAAGACCAGACATGCACACATGCTCCAAAACAGAAAGAGAAAGGATAGTAAAAAAAAATACAAAAATTGACTCATTTATTTCAACATTTTATAAAATTAGCATCTATGCTTTAAAGCTCCACAGTAATGAATATAATAAGATTTTATTGCTTCTATCAGCATGTTCCACACAGTCTCTACTCACAACACAACACAACACAACACATTCATTGAAACCTGTTTCATTGGCAGTTTAAAAATGTGAAATACATGCTAGAACAAAAATGGTGACTCATGAAAATTACCCTCCACTCCACCACCACCATCATACACACACAACTCCCCCCATCCCCACATTGTGTAAGCAGTGAAAAAGCTAGCAAGAAGGAGTGGGAAATCATTTAATTTAGAGTAGAAAGAAGATTCAGCTGACAAGCCTGTGAATCTGGTTATTAATGAATGAAGGGGAAATGGCCAACAAAATATCATGAGCTAACAATATGAGATAGGTTAGAGCTCTTCAGAATGAAGTTATAAAAAAAAAACTACTGAAACAATATCACAGTATAACGCTGTATGTTAATAAGAGTTAAGTAGCATGTGAAAATCATCATCATCATCAGGTGCCGTGCCGACTGGCGTTGGCTATTATGCTTCTCCAGAGTACCCGATCCTTCATGCAGGCCATCAGTTCAGTTGGTGATCTCCTCTCACACCATCCCGTCAGACTGTCCAGTATCATTTCTCTTGGTCTTCCTCTTGATCTTCTTCCTTCTATTTTTCCTGTTGTTATAATATTTTCAGTGCCCCCTCTTCTCATTGCATGTCCTATGAAAGTACATTGTCTCTCTCTCATCTTTTTAACAAGGTTTTTTGTCTCTCCAGCTCTTCTCATACATTCTTCATTAGTTATTTTTGCTGTCCAGGGGATTCGCAACATTCTTCTAATAAACCACATTTCTGCTGCTTCCAATGAAAATATAAGTGTGAAAATATAAATGTAAAATTAGCAAAACCTTCGTTTTTTTCACATTACATAACTGTGTGTGGCCAGCCCTCAATAGTGCGGTCAGTCTGTTTTGTTTTTTTTCACAGTAATTGGCTGTCCCTTGTAAAGCAGTCTCCACTGTCTAACAAAGAGAGTCACTTCTTATTTAAACCCTCCCAACTTCCCACTCAATTTCCAAGTTAAATATTTTGTATTTAAAAAGCTTAATACTATTTTATGGCATTAATCCTAAGATGTGCCTGACTTGCCTCTTTGGATTTTTTTTTTCTGAACTATACATTTTGCAACTATACATTTTGGTCAGCTGTATATATTCACAATTTCAATCATTGTGTCAGGTCTCAGGTAAATGTGATATTTAATTAATTTAGTGATTCATTCATTCACTCATTTGCATACCCCTTGCGGAACTTTGCCTTCCTAACAGCACTCCTGTAGGCCTCTCGGTTGTGAGCAAGATGGCCTGCTGCTGATGCATCCATTTGCAGATCATCAACGATGTCTTGCAGCCATCTTTGCCTTGGTCAATTTAGTGATGGAAATTTAAATTTAACCAAAAATTGGGCAGTCTTTATTTTGTGCCTATTAACCTTTACAGTCAGTGACAGATGTTGAAATCTGAATTTTGTGTTAAGAAATAACGAATAATCAATAAACACCATCCTCTCCCTCTCTCTCTTTTTCTCTCTCTCTCTCTCTTTTTCTCTCTCTCTCTTTTCTCTCTCTGTCTCTCTTTTTTCTCTGTCTCTCTTTTTCTCTCTCTCTCTCTTTCCCCTTTCTATTTCTCTCTCTCCCTTCTCTTTCTTTCCTTCCCTTTCACTCTCCCCTCTCCAACCCCTTTACCCCCTTTCTCTCTCTCTTTCTCTCTCTCTCTTTCTCTCTCTTTCTCTCTCTCTTTGTATAACTGTACGCACACATTATTAAATGATTTCAAATCAGCCTAAATAAATGGCTTATAAAGTATATGAATCCCTGAGTTTGTTAAGAATTGGTCAGAAAACAAATTGTTATTGATAATTCTTAAAGCTAAAGAAAAATAATGATTTGTAATTCAAACTATGCACAGTTTAGCTTTTATATTCTCATACTTTCATATAGCTCACCTTAACCTGTTATATTACATGCATCATTTTATACAAATATAAAACATTTCACATGTTTTTGTTTTTTTTTCGTCTTTTCTTTAAACAAGATATGCTATTTATAACATACAACTATTTATTGCATATATACAGATTATATTTCATAAATCCTATCTAACTTTTTACAATAGCTGTGATATTTATGAGCTTTATGTATTGAACAACCCCATTGTAGCTTTGTATGTCATATTTATCATAGTGTGCTGTTTTATAAGTTTGTTTTTTTTAAAATTAAATATTACTTTTGAAACTTGCTAGTGACTTCTTATTTGATACTTTGTTGTCATTTTATGTGCATTTGTAACTCTCTTCTCGTGAAAGATGCTTGTGTGAAATGAGTATTGGTGTCATCAGTTTCAGATGAACATTTTGATCACCAGGCATAAAATTAATGATCAAATATGTGTTCAGATTCTGCACACCAGCTGTCTAATGTTGGATCCAAGTGGAGCATTCTTTCTTTTATCTTCTGATTTTTTTTTCTTGTTTATGTAACTTTATAACCTCACAGTGTGTTTGAGTACATGAACATTAATTCAATGTCTGGGTACATTCATTTATTCATTCATTTGCATGTCCCTTGTGGAACTTTGCCTCCCTAACAGCACTCCCGTAGGTCTATCAGTTGTGAGCAAGATGGCTTGCTGCTGATGCATCCATTTGCAGATCATCAACGATGTCTGCAGCCATCTTCACTTTGGTCTTCCTCTCTTTCTTTTTCCCATTATGTACCCTTCCAAGACGGTCTTCTCTAGATTATCATGACGTTTAATGTGTCCAGAATATTTCAGTTTTCTCTTTTTAATCTTCTTTACTAGCCAGCCTTCTTCAATATTAAGTTCTTGTAGTATAGGTATATTTGTTCTTTTTTTTCTCCATGATATTTGAAGAACTCTTCTGTAACATTTACATTGAAAAGCATTTATGTGTTTATCAGCTGTTTTGTTAAGTGTCCAGGTCTCACAGGCATATGTTGCAATGGGAAAGATGCATGCCCTTAAAAATCTTATTTTTGTACTTCTGTCTGTTCCTCTCCACATATTCTTTAGTTGTTTTACTTTCTAAAGATCGATAGATGTCCTCCTTTTAATTTCCTTCATTGTATCTCCATTATTAGTTAATAGTGATCCAAGATATTCAAAACTCTCCACTTCTTCCAATTTTTCCTCATTGATACATATTTCAGCTACCTTGTTTATTTTGTCAGTTGTCATCAATTTAATTTTCTTCGCATTAAGATAGAGGTTTTGCTCTTCGCTGTTCTTATGGACTGACATAATTAGTTTTTCCATTCATTTTTGTGTTGTGGACAGTAATACTGTGTCATCAGCATATCTAATCTCTGGTATTTCATAACCTCCAATTGTTATGGCATCGTACTATTCTTTGTCTACATCTTCTCTAAAATTCCTCCTCATATTTTCAGCATACAAGTTAAATAAGTAAGGCGACAATATGCACCCCTGAAGGACCCCTTGTTTTATGTCAAACAAAGTTGTTGTTTCACCATTTATTCTTATTGCTGCTTGTTGGTCTAGATACAGCAGTGATGTTAGTTGTGTCAAATGTGTTGGAAATCCCATATTTTCCATTATTTTCTGAAGTTTCTGGTGTTGTACACAATCAAATGCCTTTGAGTAGTCTGTAAAGGATAAATATAGATTCACAATAAACTCTCTGCATTTCTCTATTATTAATCTTATATTGAATATATGATCTCTTGATCCTCTTCCGTGCCTGAAACCAGCTTGGACCATATTGACTTCATCTTCTGTTTTCTTACAAAGTCTACCCATTATGATTTTTAATAGAATTTTACTGGCATGACTCATCAGGCAACAGTTCTGTAGTTTGTGCATAATTTCAGGTTACCCTTTTTTTTTTGGCAGTTCTCTTCCATTCTTTTGGCCAAATACCTGAATGCCATATCTTTTTACATAGTGCATGATAGATTGTTGCACATTCCTTTCCTGCTGCTTTAATAAATTCAGCGGTTATCTCATCATATCCTGGTGAGTTACCATTTTTCAGATTCTTTATTGCCCATAACATATCTTCTATTGTGGTTCGGGTTCTTTCTCCTCCAATAATAATTCACACTGTTGATTTCTGCTTTCACAGTCAGTTGTTTCATACAATCCTCTGCAATATCCTTTCATCTTTCTAGAATTTCCTCTGTCTCTGTCAAGGTATTCCCCATCTCATCACAAATTACATTTAGCTTAGGTATGACATTTCTCATCAATGTCTTCATTTCTTTAAACATTTCACTATCTCTTCCACACTTCTGATGTCCTTCTATTCTTTCACAACAATCTTGTATGTACTGTTTTTTTGTCTTTTCTGTCCCTACATTGAGATCATCTGCCTACCATCATAGAATGGTGACCACAACCAACATTATCTGTCGGCTGCTCTCCCATTCCATCCACCATCTGCTGCCATGGCTTCACGTTACCCTGATCGGGTACTCCACCTTGCCCAAGGGTGTCCCGTAGACTGACGGAGCTACGAAAACGTCTTACTTCTCCTTTGATAGGGGATACCCCTACCCCGTTAACCGTTTGAGTACATGAACATTCATTCAGTGTTTGAATTAGTTAGTTAGTTGATCCTCTTGGGCCAAATGCGGTGCATAGGGCGGAGGACAAGGCTCTCCATGTCTGGCGATTCCTTGCTACTTGCTTTAGATCTTCAGTGTTTCTGATGAGCATTGTTGACCACTCCCTTGGTGATAACTCTTCTTAGTGTGTCTTTGGGTCTACCTCGCTTTTTTTTCCCCCCCCCCCCCCCCGGTGACCACGTAGATGCTTGGAAGGTGCTTTCTAAGTGTTTGAGTACATTAATATTCAGTGTGTTCTAAAGTAAAAGAGGATTTAATGCAGCATGCTCTAAAGTAAAAGAGCAAATGATATATGTTATAAAATAAGCATTAATTAATATAAATGCTTTGACATTTCATGTCATCAGGTTGTTTGAGTTTTCTCGTTTTTTTTAACCTTTATGCTCTTCTGCTAAGGTTTGGAGTCTCGTTCACTCATTCCGTCTGTCAGTAATATATGCCAGTGATGAAAAGGTTTGACAGCAGTAGATGTTTGTATAGATCTAGGGTTCTTATAGCAAAAACGATTTTAAAAAACAAGGCACTATATGCCAGTGATGAAAAAGTTTAACGATAGTAGATATTTATATGGATCTAGAGTTCTTATAATAAAAGCATATTAAAACAAGCCACTGTATGTCAGTGATGAAAAGGTTTGACAGTAGTAGATGTTTGTATGGATCTTGAGTTCCTATAACAAAAACTTTTTTCAAAAAGAAGCCACTGTATGTCAGTTACGAAAGGATCTGGTGGTAGTAGATCTTTGTATGGTCTAGAGCTCTTCAGAACAAGCCACTGTAGTCAGTGGTAAAGTGTTTTGGTGGTAGCAGATATTTGCATGGATCTATAGTTCCTATAATAAAAACGTTATCAAAAGAAGTCTTAACATTGACTTGTTATCTGCAGGCTGTGAGGAGTAATTACTGCGGGTACTGTCTCAGGGTTCAGATGAATGCCCCCCATTACATGTTTTTTCTGTCCTAGATTCAACATGGGATTTTTTGTTGTTGTTGTTGTTGTTATTTTTTATAAATAATACGCAAGAATTAATAAACATTCAAACACATACGCGTCCTCCATTTTTCGAACCTTTGCTCTTTTTACTGTTTTCAGTTATAACCAGAACCCATGCATTCAGCCATGTAGTCTGGTGTTTGTTCACCTTCCGCGGCATACTGTAGTTCTATTTTGACCCATCAGGTAACTCATTCAAATCTTTATTCAGCATTGAGTCCTATTTGTTAATCTGCCCGTGGTAGGGAAAGAAATGTTTCAAAACGACACATTTTAAAAGCGATTTAATAGAGAGAATTTGAAAGAGAATGGAAAATAATGGTGGCAGAATCCGGTTTTGTTGCCATGACAACTGTAGTATTGTAAAGGATAGAAATCATTTGTATCTTCTTAAATCCTTCCCGTGAAGTTAGCGTCACATTAAGGTTCGCAAGGCAGTTCGCCAGTTTGTCCTGTTTTCGGCGCGCTTTTCAATCTCGTCAAAGGATTTTATGCCTATTAATTTGGCCTCTCTTAACAATGTCCTTTTTAGAGTTTCACGTGGTCGGCTTTTTTTTCTTCGGCCCGTTGTGTTCCACTTCACAGCTTCTTTTGGATTCTCTGATCGTTTCGTCTTATCAAGTGATCAACATATGTCCATCTCCTTTTCCTGATCACCCATGAGACAGGTTGTTGTTCGCTCATCTGTCTTATCTCTGCATTGTTCTTGAATTCGTTCCACTTTATACCAAGTATTTTCCTTAGGCATTTGTTTTCAAAAGAGTCTAATTTCTTGTCTATTTCTTTAGTTGTTTTCCAGCTTTCGCATGCATAAATGAGGGTGGATATTACATTTGAATTGAATAGTCTTAACTTGGTTTTTGTGCTTATAACTTTTGAATGCCTTATGTTCTCAAGATTCTTGAAGATCGATGCTGCTTTTTGCAATTCTGATTCTAATTTCTTTTCTGTTGTCACCATCCTGGTCTATGTAGCTGCCAAGGTATGCAAATTGATTGACTTCTTCAACATCTGTCCCTTCTATGTGTATTTTTCCATTTTGATTAATGGGAAGTTTCATTATTTTTGTTTTGTCCTTGTTAATTTCAAGTCCTATTTAACTAGCAGGTGAAGACAGGCTATCTGTTTTTTCTTGCATGGAATTCACATTCTTGCTGATAAGAGTTATGTCATCGGCAAAATCAAGATCTTCTAGTTGGGTCCCATGTACCCAGTCAATACCTGTGTTACATGTGCAGCATTTTTTCATTATGAAAAGGAGTTAACATTTTTTCATTCTTCAATCAATCAGTCAAGAGCCACGCCGCGTAACGTAGGCGATCATTTCTCTCCACAATTCCCTGTTTTTAGACTTGATTATGAGATCCACCAGTGACTTTCTTCCTAGCCACACTAGTAACTTCTCTCTCTCTCTCTGTCTTCTTTTATCTCTTTTTCCTTTAATTTTTCCATTTACCACAATGTGTTCCAATTTTCCTCTTCTCAGAAAATGTCCTACAAATTTCACTTATCTTTGTTATAATTTACCTTCTAAACTTCAGCCTCCCTTAAGACTTCTTCGTTGGTTTTCTTAGTTGTCCATGGTACCTTCAACATCCTTTTTATGAACCACGTTTACATGGCCTCCATTTCTCGTTGTACTCTCTTATTCATAGACCATGCTTCACATCCATAAAGCAAAATTGCCTCGGTATTACATTTAAGTACTCGGAATCTTGTTTCTGTTGACACGGATCTGTTGCACAAGATGTTTCTCATTGTCTGGAATGCTGACTTGGCCTGAGCACGTCTGCTTTTTATTTCGTTGTGACATTTCCCATCAGTTGTTATAATCGTTCCTAAGTACTTGAATCTATCAACTTTATTTATTTATGCCATCGATGGTAATGCTACATTTTGGTGGTATTCTTTTCTTTGAGATGACCATCACTTCAGTCTTCTTTTTATTCAGGCTGAGACCTTTACTTTTACTTTCACGAACCATGATGTCCAGAAGAGCCTGCACTTCACTTTTAGCAATCAGAACTGTGTCGTCTGCATATTTTAAGTTGTTAAAGTTGTAACCGCCAATTGATAATCCTGGCAAGCTCTCTGTATTTCGCATTATGTTTTCGCTGTACAAGGAAAAGAGGTCAGGAGATAGAAAACATCCTTGTCTCACTCCTAATTGTATGTCTTGGAATGCTTCTATTTGGTTCTCAACCTTCCTTGCTGCTGATTGCTGCTAGTATATGTTTTTGATGAGTATCAGATCTTTTCCATCTATGTTGATGTCTTCCAACATTCTTATAATTTCTGTGTGTCTCACTTTATCGAATGCTTTACAGCAGTCTACGAAGCAAAAGCATATGTCTGTCTTTACTTCTATTGATCTTTCCATCAATGTTCTCAATGGCATTACTTGCTCCTTTTCCTTCAACGAAGCCACACTGTTCTTAGGGGATTTCTGGTTTTATTTTGCCCCTGACTCTTCTCATGACAATACGAAGCAGGATTTTGTTAATATGACTCATAAGACTAATGGTTCGATGGTCTTCACATTCAACTGCACCTTGCTTCTTTGGTAGGGCAATGAAAACTGATTGCAAAAGAGTCTGATGGGACATAGTTACTGTTATAGATGTCATTCAACAATCTGGTAATTATTTCTATGCCAAGCTCTCCTAATGCTTCCAATTCTTCCTTGGTTATTTTATCTGGTCATGGTGCTTTGTTGTTCTTCATGTGTTTGATGGCCTCTTCCACTTCTGCTTTTAATATGAGAGGCCCTTCATTATTATTTCGTATATCTATTTCGCCTCTATTGTCCTCATAGAGTTCTCTAATTTATTCGCACCATCGTGCCATTATTTCATCTCTGTCCATTATATTGCTAAAGAAGAGTGTCTACATAAGAAATGTAATGAAATAGAGTCACACCATCATGGAAACACAAGAGATATGTACAACACACATAAAGGAGTTAACAATTAAAAGGGCATACCACAAGACTGGTTGCCTAAAGTCAACATATTTGTGTCTTATTTATTTATTTATTTTGTCATATTCATCATCTCCGATTGATTAGTTGCAAAATTTCTTCTGTCATCCACCCCTGTTTAGCGTGTCGTTTATTTGGAGGTAGGATTTCGATAGATGTTTGCTGAATATAGTCTTTAAGCATATTCTATTGTTCATCACTCGTTTCAATCTTCTCTATAGCATTAGACTATTATGTACTATGGTCCAATACTGAAATTCCTGTTAATATTTTCTTCTTGTAGGCCTTGGCTGTTTATCTTTCTGGGTAATTATTTCTTGTGTTGTCTTTTCAGTTTTAGTCTTACTTTCCCTATACACAGACTGAGATCATTGCTGACGTCTGCACCCCTATGTGCCCTTACATCTATCAGAGATATTCTGTACTGCTTTCTAATACAAAAATTGATCTATCTAGTTTCTGTTCTATCATCTGGAGATATCCATGTTGTTTTATGTATCTCTTTGTGTGGAAATATTGTGCCTGCAATGACCATGCCCTCTGCTGACATATTTCAATTAATCTTTCTCCATTCTGATTTACCGTGCCAGTTCATTCTTTCTCCATTACTTTTTCGACGTCGGTGTTATCTTTACCACTTGTATATTTTTACCAAATTGTAAATTCGTATCATTAAAGTACAGTGTCTTTGGAAAAATCGTACAACATGTATCTTTGTGTGCGTGTGTGTGTGTCTTGTCTTGTCTCGTATTGTATTGTCTTGTCTTCAATCTCCCATGGAACTGGGAGCTGGTGTTCTTTGCGGCAGATGCTGCGAAGGTCTTGAGGCACAACATCATATCGGCTGGAAGCGGGTTATGGCGGCTTTTTTTTTTCAGCCTGTGAGTGGAGCTGAAAAAGCAGAGGACTTCCACTACTTCTTTGGCAGAATCCAGCGCCATGAGGATTATGTCGAACAAGGCCCGGTTAGATAGGTTTGGCCTGTTACTGGGGGTACCAGCGGACAGGTGGGACAGGGTCTTGGTCACATGTGGTTCGCCAACCCTGACTCTAGCATGTCAGCTTATAACAGTATGACTATTTATAATTTTTAAGGCACCACTGGAACGGTATGACTACTGGTTTGATTAAATCTTCTTGTGGAGTACAGTTTCAACTTATAAATTTCTTCTTGTTGTTGGTGTTCTAAAACCACCTAATTTTCTATGTTACACACTGAGAAAATACAACAAGACACCCAGGCTTCCAACTCCACAGAATAATACAGATACAACAACTTAAACATAACTTGGCAGTCTTCCAACCAAAACAAACTGGTCAACAATGAGAATTCCAACAAAGCCAATTAGTGTAGTTATATCTTCAGACAACACACATTTATTAATGGACAAAATGAGGGGTGAAATCATGATGATGGGAAGGTAGCCATCTGGCTGAACAGAATTCACAATAACAAATGCCCGGCCATATGGGCCGAAAACCTTACAATGTCCTTATACACATAAAACCATACTCACAACGTTCCACCCAAAGCCTCAGTCATCACAAGAAAAACTAAATCCTCCAACTAACTACCAACAAATTGCCACTGCTAGAAACTCTTTCCTAAAACGAGATTCCATCTACATCAAAACTACTGTTGTTTACAACAAACAAGTAAGGCTTCTGCTACACAAAACAAGTAAGGCTCTCTCTACACAAAACAAGTAAGGCTCCCCTTTTACTAAATCGTGAGTGGTTTTTATACTATCCCTATCCACTCAGTTTTTTTTCCATGCTGCACGCTTTTCCCAAGACCCCCGCTCAATGGTCTCAACCAACCTACCTCTCAAACAAGGGTACTCACTCTATTAATTATTTCCTAAATATCAATCCTGGTTATAACCCCTAAGCCTATACTGCTATAAGCTGTGAGGTACTGATTGCCAAATGAGATGACGTCGGTACCTTTTTAAACAGTGCAGTGACTGGAACATGTGAATACAATGAGAAATACAAGGTATGATTGATAAATTCGCGGCCATAAGGTACAAATACTTGAAACACACAATTGATGTTAGGTGCATTTGTAGATCAGGTGAATGTAAGATTAAACACCAAGTTTCAAGAAATTAACTGCAACCAATTTTTTTTTACAGGCTACTGAAGTGGTAAGGGGTGGCAGAAATTGAGAAAATTGATAAAATTTCTGATAGACCAGTCATTCGCTACCTCTGCATCAAGGGCTTATCATCGAAGTAGATCCATGAGGATATGGTGGAGACTCTAGGGGAGAGTGCCTCTTCTTACAGCATAACGTAATGGACAGCTCAATTCAAACGTGGAAGGGAGAGTCTGGAAGATGATCCCCGTCCAGGAAGACCAAGAACGGTAATCACTGATGAAACCACCGGTAGAATCCATGACATGATAATGGAGAATCGATGACTAACTGACTGGTACACTGCTACCGAGTTGGGCATCTCCCAGGAACGTCTATATCTATCTATCTATGCCTCTGACCCCTCGTGGAGCATAGGCCGCCAACAAGAGCTCGCCAGGCAGTTCGGTCCTGGACCACTCTTTCCAACTGTCTCCATGTCTGGTTCATTATTTTGATGTCCGTGTCCAGACTTCGGCGCCAGGAGTTCCTTGGTCTCCCTCTCCTCCTTTTACCCTGTGGGTTCCATGTTAGGGCTTGCTTTGTAGTGCTGGATGTGGATTTCCGTAGAGTGTGTCCGATCCATTCCCATCTTCTTCGTAGGATGTCGTCTTCCACTGGTTGCTGGCCTGTTCTCTGCTGCAGTTCTTGGTTACTTATGGTATCTGGCCATCGTATTTGTATAATCCTTCTAAGGCATGTGTTAATAAATGTCTGGATTCGTTTCATGATCGTAACAGTAGTTCTCCAATTTTCTGAGCCGTATAGCAGAATGGGCTTTATCATGGTGTTAAATACTCTGATCTTCAATTTAATTGACAAAGCTGAAGTTCCCCATATTTTCTTCATCTGATGGAATTTTACTCTTGCCTTGTCCATTCTTGCTTTTACATCAGCTTCTGTTCCTTCCTGCTTGTCTATCACACTTCCCAGATAGGTAAACTTATCCACCTCTTCCAGTTCCTCTCCTTCCAATATAATGGGCATTTCGTTGACCTCATTTACTCTAAGAACTTTACTCTTTCCCTTGTGGATGGTAAGGCCTAGTCTTGAAGAATTTTCTGCCACTAATATGGTTTTCTCTTGCATCTGTTGCTTAGCCTGGGAGAGAAGTGCCAGGTCGTCAGCAAAGTCTAGGTCGTCAAGTTGAGTCCAGAGCGTCCACTGAATACCATTTCTCCTATTTTCTGTTGATTTTCTCATAACCCAGTCTATGGCCAGGATAAATAGAAATGGTGACAGCAGGCATCCCTGTCTCACTCCGGTGTTAACTTGAAAGGCATCTGTTAGTTGTTGTCCATGGATTACCCTACATGTCATCCCTTCGTAGGAGTTTTTAATGATGGTGGTAATCTTCTCCGGTACTCCGTAGTGTCTCAACAGCTTCCATAGGGTCTGTCTGTCGACGCTGTCGAAAGCCTTCTCATAGTCAATAAAATTGACATAGAGAGGTGAGTTCCACTCCAGTGATTGTTCTACGATGATACGTAATGTTGCTATTTGGTCTGTACAGGATCTGTTCTTCCGGAATCCTGCTTGCTGGTCCCTGAGTTGTGGATTTACCGCGTCCTTTATCCTATTTAGAAGAACTCGATTGAATACCTTTCCTGGTATTGATAGCAGTGTTATACCTCTGTAGTTGGAGCAGGAGCTCAAGTCACCTTTCTTTGGTAGCTTGACAAGGTAACCTTCTTTCCACTCTGTAGGCACTTGCTCCTCTTCCCAGATCTTCCTGAAGAGGGGGTGAAGAATGTCTACGCTTGTCTCAATATCTGTTTTCAGTGCTTCTGCCGGGATATTATCAGGTCCTGCTGCCTTGCCATGCTTCAGCTGTTTTATGGCTTTACAAATCTCTTCCCTTGTTGGTATACCACAATCTATTCGTAGATCTCTATCGGCTGGTTCAATATTCGGTGGGTTATGAGGGGCTGGTCTATTCAACAATTCTTCAAAGTGCTGCATCCATCTTTCTCTCTGTCCCCAGTCATTGGGTATTGTTTTTCCGTTCTTGTCTTTCACTGGCCTCATCGGCACACTATAATTTCCAGTCATCTTTTTAATTGTGGAGTATAGATCCTGTATATTTCCCTGCCGGGCAGCTCCTTCTGCCTCTGTTGCCAGTGTTTCTATATAGTTCCTTTTGTCTGTCCTGATGCTCCTCTTTGTTTTCCTACATGCTTCCCTATACTCTTCTTGTACAATAATTTTACTGGCTCTTGTGCGGCTGTTGTTGAGTGCTGCTTTTTTCCTCTTTCTCTCCTCTATTCTCCTTATGGATTCTGCAGAGATCCACTCCTTGTGGCACAGCTTCCTGGGTCCAAGCACTTCTTGACATGATGAGGTAAATGCTTCTTTCACTCCTTGCCATCTCTTATCAATTGACTCTTCTTCTGGTATATCTTGTAGAATCTGAAACTTATTGGCGAGTGCGATCTTAAATTCTTCCTGCTTAGTTCTATCTTTTAGAACTGTGGTGTTGTATCTCTGGCGTTGTCTACTGTTGCCTCTTAACCCAGTCCTCTTTAGTTTTAACTTCAATCGGGCCACAATTAGATGGTGGTCTGATGCAACATCGACTCCTCTTTTGCCCCTCACGCCCTGAAGAGATCTTCTGTATTTCTTCCCAATGCATATATGGTCGATCTGATTCTCTGTTACCTGATCCGGAGAAACCCATGTAACCTTGTGTATCCTTTTATGATGAAAGAAACTCCCTCCAATGACCAAATTGCTTGTGGCACAAAAGTCAGCAAATCTCTCTCCGTTGTCATTCATTACACCCAATCCTTGTTGCCTCATGATATCTTCGTATCCCCTGTTGTCACTTCCGATCTTGGCATTGAAATCACCCATGGCAATAACCATGTTCCGCTCTGGACGGCTCTGCACAATACCCAACAATCTCTCATAGAATTCTTCCTTAATACCATCGCTGCTTTCATTTGTTGGTGCATAACACTGAATGACATCCATATTTATCCTTCTCTTCTGGGTTTTGAAAGTGGCTATAATAATCCGTGGGCCATGCGCCTCCCATCCAATTAGCGCTCCCTGAGCTGTCTTTGACAGCATCAGGGCCACCCCATACGTGTTTGGTGCGGTGTCCTCCTCGTGTCCTGAGTACAACAAAAGCTCTCCCGTGCTAATCCTTGTTTGCCCAGTTCCAGTCCATCTTGTTTCGCTGATTCTCAGGATGGTGATGTTGTATTTCCTCATTTCCGCTGCAACCTGCATTGATTTCCCTGCTTCAAATATAGTTTTAACGTTCCATGATCCTATAATAATGGTGGTCCTGGTGGAGATGGCGGTTATCGATCTGACAGCTTCCTCGTTTCCCTGGCTTTTACTGTCCGGCTTCATGCTTCCTCCAGCTGGAGGCCCGTCCTCCCCCAGGGCCGAAATATCTCTTGAGTCCCTTTTTGGCGTTTCTATAGCAAAGTTCTTTTTATAGGATAAGGTTGCTGGCCTTAAGCCAACCCTCCCCCTTTTTCCTGACTTGGGACAGGCAATGATCCATAAAATGGACCACTGGTGGGGTTCCCAGGAACGTGCTCATGCCATTATTCACAATGATCTTCAAATGACAAAGCTTTCTGCTTGATGGGTCCCAAAACATCTTGGCGCTGATCACAAACGACAGCGTCTCAACACGTCAAGAGAAAATCTTGGCCATTTTTCTGCAGATAATGAAAAGTTTCTTCAGCAATTTGTGACTATGGATGAAACTTGGATTCATCATTTTCAACCAGAAACCAAAGAACAGTCAAAGCAGTGGAAACGTCATGGATCCCCACCTCCAAAGAAAGCAAGGGTGGTTTTGTCTGCAGGCAAAGTGATGGCTTCCATCTTTTGGGATTCAGAAGGTTTGCTATTGGTAGATTATCTTCAAAAAGGCAGAACGGTCACTGGGGCCTATTATGTTAATCTTGTGAAGCAACTGCGGATCAAACTGAAGGAAAAGCGTCGAGAGAAATTGACGAGAGGAGTCATCTTTCAGCAAGACAATGCTCCAGTTCACAAGTTGGCATAGACAATGGCTGCTACTCATGAATGCGGCTTCCAGCTTCTTAAACATCTTCCTTATTCCCCAGATTTGTATCCTTCGGACTATTACCTGTTTACTAAACTCAAAAATGAGCTCAGGGGTCGCAAATTTGCTTCAGATGATGACGTCATTCATGCTGTAGACCACTTTCTACTGGCACAAGATGCTGACTTTTACAAAGAAGGGATCCGTATGCTCCCGGATCGCTGGACTAAGTGCATAAACTTACAAGGGGACTATGTTGAGAAATAACCAAATAATCCACAAATAATCCGTTGTACCTTAGGCCGCGAACTTATTAATCAACCCTCATATGACAACATATTATACAGGTATGTTGTAATGTATATTATTACAATACAACAATGTTGTATCTGGAGCTAGACTGAGTCCATAGTGTGGATGATTAGATGGGCCTTTCATTGGTTGGATTATGGCTCCGAAATAATAACTGAGAAAACAAAAAAAATTAAGCCTGTACCTGCAGCAATGCACAGAGTAATCAGGACAGACTAATCAAAAGACAGACTAATCCAGACAGACTAATCAAGACAGACTAATCCAGACAGACTAATCAAGACAGACTAATCAAGACAGACTAATCAGAAATGCTCCACTTTAAAACATCGCTAGAGAAAACTTTGCAATGGGCGAATCTACAACTGAGAATAATCAACAAATCTAGGAAACTGTTGGTCCGATAAGGTGTCTAGGGGAAGGTCGACGAGTCAGTAGTAGTCAGCCTCGACCAACAGCCGGGATGGACGGTCAAAGTAGTAGTCAGCCTCGACCAACAGCCGGGATGGACGGTCAAAGTAGTAGTCAGCCTCGACCAACAGCCGGGATGGACGGTCAAAGTAGTAGTTTTGTGCAGGGTTGCCAACTTTTTTTGCTACAAAAAAAATATCTAGAATTTCCTCAGAATACATCTAGAATTATCTAGATTTTTAAAGCATTTATTTTTAAAAATCTAGAAAATATGTTGTCTTTTAAAACAATATATAAGAGAAAATCAATATGGAAAATATCATTGAAAGTAATGGTAATATGTTATTAATGTTAATGTGTCGTTAATGTTAATAGTTACCTTGAAACTGTCAGGCCTGCACAAAAAAATGAAGATCATCATCATCGCCTTCAGCATTTGAATGACTCGCTTTGACAGATGATGTAGAAGCTCCATCTTTTGAGGAATTTTTTTTTTGTGTCTGATATGCTGCACTATTTCCTCCGGCTTTTTAAGATTGAGGAGGAAGTGCAGCATTTTTAAGATTGAGAAGGAAGTGCAGCATTTTTAAGATTGAGGAGGAAGTGCAGCATTTTTAAGATTGAGGAGGAAGTGCAGCATTTTTAAGATTGAGGAGGAAGTGCAGCATTTCCCATGTCTTGATCAGCTGAATTTGACCATTAAAACAGCATGAAGAAGTTCCAGCTTCATTTTGTTGCAGTTTTACTGTCAGCAATTGTGGTCTTGCAAACTCAACAATATAGTCAGAGTTTACAATAGCACAATGGCAGCTCATGGTAACTGAGCACACAGGACCAAGGATTCGTTATAAGAACGTACAAAAGACAAAAGTCAAAGGCGTTTGAGTTGTAAAGGACGCTGCATTTGTGTGTTTTCTTAGATTTCCCATCAGTCAGTCAATCAGTTATTTACATGTTCCTTGCGGAACTTTGCTTCCCTAACAGCTCTCCTGTAGGCCTCTCGGTTTTAAGCAAGATGGCCCTGCTGCTGGTGCATCCATTTGCAGATTAGCAACGATAGATTTCCCACGCATTTTCAAATTTTGGTATTTTGCTTTAATGTCACACTCCATGTAATAACTTAATTAGTTTTCACCTGTTATTTTATTTAAGATAGTTAACTTCCTGTATTACAAACAAGTGTTTGCAATCAGCAGAACTTTAAACATTGAAACATAGATTTCATATGCTCAGAAAGGGCTGATTTTGGAAGATTTTTTATGTGATTTTTACAAATTATCTAAAAGTATGTAAAAATATCTAGATTTATCTTATATCTTATATCCTTCCCGTGCCGTTAAACGTCACATAGGGCTCGTAAAGTAGTTCGCCAATTTTTCCTGTGTTCGGCGAGTCTTTCAACCTCATCAAAGGATTTTATGCCTGTTAATTTGGCCTCTCTTAATAATGTCCTCTTCAGAGTTTCACGCGGTCTGCCTCTTTTTCTTCGGCCTGTTGTGTTCCACTTGATAGCTTGTTTTGGGATTCTCTGGTCATTCTAGATTTATAGCTAACATCTAAATGACTATTTTCATATCTAGATAGGATCAAAATTATCTAGATCTGGATTTTTAAAAAAATCTAAATTGACAACCCTGGTTTTGTGCATAGAAGCTTTTTTTGTTTTTAGATCTTCTCACCTAAACCCCTCTGTGTGTGAGTGTGTCTATGTCTGTGTGTGTGTGTGTTGATGACCCCAGTAACAGGCCTGGTCTGGCTAACAAGGGAAGGATCCCCTTAGCCCCTGCGACGGAGGAGTTCGCTAAAGAAGCATTGTACGGCCCCTGCTTTTTTAGCTGGAAAAAAAAGCCGCCATTACCCGCTCCCAATCCGACACGATGCTGTGCTTCATCACCTTCACAGCACCTGCTGCAAAGAACACCAGCTCTAAGTTTCCAGGAGACTCAAGACAAGGCACATAATAGATCTTTTTTTCTTTACTCTTTTCAAAGCTTCTCTCTTTTGAGGCAACTGTGACAGGAAATGATGAATATATCCACAAGGATACTGTAAAAAACAAAAATGGAAATGAACTGCATAAATTGTTATTATTAAAAAAAATTAAACCATCAAGAAGCGTCATGTCATTGCGTACAAAACATTTTGAAGATTTTCTCTCTCCAAACAGCAACAAAACATGATCTGTATCGCTGCAGCGCAAATTTCAGTCACCAGATGCGAGTTTTAACTGCAGATATTCACGATGTTTCACTTTCATTCTAATCTTTCAGAGCACTTGTGTAGAAACGTGTTATTATGTTGTTCCAAAGGTTCAAATCGCTAGCCCAAAGACGTTACTGTGGTAAGTGATGTATATACAAAAAAAAGTTTGTTTTAAAATCTAATTTAAGATCAGTGATGGTTTTCTCGAAAGTTTCGGAATCAACGAGTTTTTTTGTCCCCCTTCACTGAAATATATAACCGGGAAAGGTTTGTTCGCCATTAACAAGTTCTACGATCTGAGTCGTAGAATTGATTACATTATCGAAGGATTCGTCTATGCACAATTAGGGGAAATTTGATGAAAAAAAAGAGAAAGAAAATAAAAGCAGTTTCGTATTAGAAAGAACAGCAAAACAGAAGAAACGATTAAGTGTTTTCCGTGCACCAAAACGAGAGGTTCATTCCAAGAGAGACAGGTAACGTACACGTTTGAGATGATGACTCTTTCCTACCATAAAATAGGCATGAGTGCGGATCAATATAAAAAAAAAGTTTCACAGCACATTCGCTCTTTTAGCGTACATGGCCCGAAAACTAACAATTAGCAAAGTACAAAACAAAACAAGAGCTCAGCAAAAAAAAAAAACACACGCGCATGTTTTATAAGACTACCAATGGTCTATTGCTCTCGGCATAGTAGACCGGGTAACAGACTAGACTCCATGTTCCACGTGTAAATGGTGATCAAATTCTTTCCAGAACTTTCATGTCTGCTGGTTTCCGAGTGATGAGCGCCAACTCTTGTGGGCTGCTCCGCGTGAGGACCTGCAAAAATTGGCCATTGCGTATACATTCGAGAAAGTTTTCAGATAGAGAATGGTAATATGTAGCCGGGACACTAAATCCACAGATCCCATCTCCTCCCTCGTCCAAACGACATATATAATAAAAGGGTCTAAGTGAAGACAGTTATAAAAACTCTTCGGGCGACAGCATAATGGGGATGAAACCTGTTATAACTGTGCACGGAAGTGGACAAAAACATGAACATTTACTCCGGTCTTTCGGGAACTATCAAGCTGGCCTAGATCTATGTGTATACCAGACATTTAGGGGAAGTTTAACTGGTATGATAGGAACAACGGGGGACAAATTTGGCAGTGAATTTCCTGGAGGGCCTATGATTAAAGGTGTCTGTGAAAACTGTTTAGAAAGCATTAAATGTAATTTTGATAGCGAAGAAGGCAAGGTTTTATATACCCAGTTTCCATTTGTGACTTTAACCTCGCGCGAATGATGGCAGGCACGCAAGCACGCATGCGCACACACACAGAAACCACTATTTGTTGCATCTCTTGTCTTCTTAGTCAAGGACTTAGAGCAACTTCTTCTTCTTCTTCTTCTTTTTCTTCTTCTTCTTCTTTTTCTTCTTCTTCTTCTTCTTCTTCTTTCGCTTCTACCACCAAGACCGTCGTGATCCTACTGAATTTACTCCTGTGGTCCTCGATAGGTCTCGTGATCCCCCTTTGGTCCCCGAAAGGATCATATGAGACCCCCGAGAGGACCACAAGGGGTTCAGAGTACCGCAGGGCTTGAGCCTGTATTTTTGGTGGGTCTCAGAAGCGGGATTGCTGACACCGTGGTTTTCGTTGCACCAGTTTAGTCTAGAGTTGGACTTTCTCACCGGAAAACCTCGACGTGTTTTGGATATCAGTGTATCCCCGCTTGGTGAGAGGTGGTTGCCCATCCAGCCTAGAGTTTGACTTTCTCACCGGAAAACCTCGACGTGTTTTGGATTACATGTGTTTCCCCCCCGGGTGAGAGGTGGTTGCACATCCAGCCTAGAGTTGGACTTTCTCACCGGAAAACCTCAGCGTGATTAGGATACGCATACATCCCCGCCAGATGAGAGGTGGTTGCCTATCTAGACTGCATTGGTCCAGTGTCTCCGACTTCAGCATTTTGTGGTCGTGGCCGCTATCCTTTCTAGTTGTGACCAGGACGGAGCTTTTGTCCAGGAGGACGAATCCTTGCCACTAGTAAGTTTCATCCCTGAGTTAAACCTGTTTAGGCATTTTATCCCAGTATTGGGGTGTTTAGGACGTGATCGACCTCTATAGCGGAGGTACCGTGACATGCATAGCCATCAAGTTTCACCTCTGGTTTAAGCCAGTTTAGGCATATTTCACCAGTATGGGTGTATTATTGGCCTTGGCCGGTCTCTAGAGCAGAGGTGCAGTGGTATGAGCAACTCTCGCCGAGAAACCACAGGACATACCGACTAAGCTTCATTTTATCCTTTCCGTCACCTTTTCACATCGGCGCCGCACGGCAATCCTAATTGCTTTTCGCATTTTCTTCATTGGCTGAGAGGAGTTTCACTCCACTCTCGGCATCCGAAGAATCTAGCCAGCAGTGACTTGGAACAACCTTGAACTTTCTTACCTTAAAATAGACACATTTTTAATGGGTAATATACTTAAATCTATCACATAAAGCTGTTCGGAGTTGCGAATTGATTTTTAAAAAAAACTTAATTTGGCCGCCTTCTTGCTATGGCGTCTTTGGGCGACAACCAACTTGCACAATGGCTTGTGGTGGTCAGGGGTTATCAAAGTTATACATTTTGAAATCGATGTAAGATAAAATAGAAATATTTAAGGGAAAATAGCCACACCATTATATATATATATATATATATTTGAATGTCTTTCCCTGCTGGGCGCCAGTTTTCTGCCAGTTCCGTTGCGCCCGTTCCCTCTTGGAAGCTAGTTTTCTGGTTCATGCTTCGTTTGATTAAAAAAGAAACCAGTGCAAATTTTGATTATAAACGTTTACTGCGCATGTCCAATGACCCTTCCTAGTCCTTTTGAAGCGTAGGTAGCAGACATTGTGGTTTTTTTTTTTTAAAGTTTCTGTTGAGTATTTTAAAATTGTTGTGACTTAGGTAGGCATACCGACAAGCCTTATGACCAGGCACCTGTTCTTGAATGCACCCCAAGTAAACCTAGACCTATTAGACGGACTGGAGAAGTTGCTAGAAGGTTATTTCAGACATTATTTTTATGACCACTTACTCATATTATCATAGTGACTTCGTGTTTTGTGTTACAAGTGGATGTATACTGCGCTGATGACAACTAGGCCTGTTACTAGGGGTACTATCGGAGAGGTGGGACAGGGTCTTGATCATCTATGGTTCACTAACCCTGATTTATACAGTAGTATTCTGTTCTTTACAAGGTCTCTCAGTTTTTACCCCCCAGGCAATGTACTCTTTATCATCATCATCATCATCATCATCTCATCATCATCATCAGGTGCCGTTCCGACTGGCGTTGGCTGTTATGCTTCTCCAGAGTACACGATCCTTATTGTAGGCCATCAGCTCAGTTGGTGATCTCCTCTCACACCATCCCGTCAGACTGTCCAGTATCATTTCTCTTGGTCTTCCTCTGGATCTTCTTCCTTCTATTTTTTCTGTTGTTATAATATTTTCAATGCCCCCTCTTCTCATTGCATGTCCTATGAAAGTACATTGTCTCTCTCTCTTATTTTTTTGACAAGATTTTTTGTCTCTCCAGCTCTTCTCATACATTCTTCATTAGTTATTTTTGCTGTCCAGGGATTCGCTGCTTCCAATGATTTTTGTGCAGACCTGCCTATTGTCCATGATTCACTTCCATATAAAAAGATAGTTTCAGTATAGCATTTAGGACTCGTTTTCTAACATTCATTGATAAAGATGTGTTAGCTAATATGTTTCTCATTCTCTGAAATGCAGTCTTTGCGTGGCCTATTCTGTTCCTAATTTCTGTTCTGCATTTCCTATCTGAAATTATTATTGCTCTAAGATATTTGAATTTCTGCACCTGCTTTAGAATAGTTCCGTTTAATTTTATACTACATGTTGGTGGATTCTGTTTCTTAGATATAACCTTAGTCTCTGTCTTTGTAATGTTCAAAGTAAGGCCTTTCTGTTCACTTTCTTTGGCGACTTTATTCAAGAGGTTTTGCAGGTCTTGTTGGTTCTCAGCTATCAGTACGGTGTCGTCAGCATTCAGAAGGTTCTTAATATTGTATCCTCCAATTTTTATGCCTGGTTCTGTGATGATCGTTCTTAGAATATTCTCGCTGTACAGAGAAAAAAGGTCCCTTATTTTAATGGTTGATATTTTCCAGTTCTATTTTCAACTTGAATTGTTGCTTCTTGCTGCCAGTATAGATGTTTTACAATCTTCAGGTCTTTGCCGTCTATATTGATGTCTTCAAGCATTTTAATAATTTCATTATGTTTCACCTTGTCGAATGCCTTGGTGTAATCAATGAAGCATAAGTAGAGATCTTTCTGTACTTCTAAAGCTCTTTCTGTTAGTGTTCGTAAAGCATAAATGGCATTGTGTGTTCCCTTTCCTTCAACAAATCCAAACTGTTCATATGCTATTTCCATTTTTATCTTTTTCCTTGTTCTTCACATAATGATTCTCAGAAGTAGCTTCATTATGTGACATGAGAGCTGATAGTTCAGCGGTCATCACATTCCTTTGCACCTGGTTTCTCTGGTAGTGCTATAAACGTGGATTTAATTAGGTCACTGGGAATATAACCACTTTTGTAAATGTCATTCAGTAACTTGGTTATTATTTTTATTCCTATCTCCTCTAGTGCCTCTATTTCTTCTATTGTTATATTATCAGGCCCAGTCGCTTTTCCTTTCTTCATGTGTTTGATGGCATTTATGATTTCATCTTCAAGTATTGGTGGTCCCTCACAGTTTTCAGTATCTGGTGTTAATTCTGGACTTTCTCCTCCATATAGCTCACCGATATACTCTGTTCACCTGTCCACAATGTCTTCTTTTCCCATTAACATTTTACTTTCTTTCAATTTCAGGCATCCTGTGGTATATTTTGTTTTCCTGCCTGTGAGTTCATTAAGTCGTTTATGCATGTTTTTGCTGTCTTTATTATGAGAGTCCTCTATCTGTCTGCACTGTTCATTTAACCACACTTCTTTTGCTTCTCTGCATTTGCGTCTTATTTCTTTATTTATCTTGCTGTATTTTTCCTCATTATTTTTACTCTTCCTCCTCTTGTCCATCAGTCCTAAGATATCGTCTGTCATCCATTTATTTTTAGAGGCTTCTTTTTTTTGGTGGTATTATCTCCTTAACAGTTTGGTGGATAGAATCTCTTAACATTTCCCATTGTTCATCTATACTGTTTATCTTTGCTATTGCATTGTATCTATTTGTTATAATAACTTTGTATTGTTCTCGCAGTTCTTGGTCATTTTTTAAGAAGTTCTGTATTCAGTTTGATGTTTCTCACTTTTCTGCATACTTTCTTTAGCTTTATTCTAATTTTTCCACAGAGTGGATCATGGTCACTATTGCAGTCAACTCCTGGCATGGTTTTTGTTGTCAGTAATGCATTGTGGAATTGTTTGTTGATTAATATATAGTCTATCTGGTTAAAAGTCTTTTTGTCTGGGCTGCACCACATTGCCAGTCTTCGGGGATGTTGTTTAAACCAGGTGTTTCCTACAACCATGCTGTGTATTCTTGTCCATTCAATTAATTTATAACCTCTGTCATTCCTCTCCCCCGTCCATAGTCACCAACGATGTCTGAAGTTCTTCCTTTACCATCTTTGGCATTAAAATCTCCCATGACTATGGTAACTTCATGTGACTTTGGCTGTCTCTTTGTCATAAAATATCTGTACATCTTCTTCAGAACTTTCAGATGTTGGAGCGTACACTTGTATAATATTTATGTTTATTGGTCGTCCTTTCAGTTGGGCTAGCAGGACTCGGTCCGAAATGTTCAGATATCCTACAATTGTCATTGCCGTTTGTTCGTCAAATATTATTCCTACTCCTCGTTCATGTTTCTCACTTCCTGAATATATTATTGTATATAATATTGTATATTACTCTTTATACAAACTACAATTGGGTGGCCTGGTTTGGCGTTCGGTTTACTAATCCAGTGGTACCGGGTTCAGTCCCAGCAGTTGGGACTTTTTCTGGTACACACCAAAAAGGCCCCAGGGTTCACTCAGCCTCTAAAAATGGGTACCACAGAAACCTGGGAAGGTAAAGCAGCCAGGCGTGATACTGACCACATCACACTTTCATGTGCCGAAGGTCATGGAAAATACGGGCCTAACACCGTTTTCCCTAATGTGCCTTAAAGACGTGGAAACGGGAATTTTAGCTTTTACCTTAACAAACTACAATTAGCGAGCATTCTCTACCATACCTGAACGCTGTCAAAAACACTGGGCTAATATCGTTATTCAAAACTATAAACAATCATAATTTTTGTTTTCGTTGTTGATGCTCCTATGTTCTATTTTCACACCACTTCTTTTTTTTCCTAAAAAAAAAACAAAAGCTCTTATGGAATCTTCATACATTTGCAGTTATTTTGATGCAAAATAAATATAATTTTAACATGGAAATACTTTATTACATTCATTTTTCCAACTATTACCCCTATAAATATCAAGACGCGGGCATTTCGTTTCGCAAAATTGGAACGTCCGCAATTTCACCTCCAGTGGGGAAAGAATTAAAAATGACATTCCTTCGTATCCAGGTTTATGGCGCCCCCCCCCCTTTCCCCCCTAATATTTATGTTCTGTCTATTATTTATATTGTGTATTTATACTAAAAGATTCTGAAAGGCGTCTTACCATCAGCACAATATGGCATGCCTTTCCGAGGTTACGCAATGCTATTTCATTGATGGTTGATGATTTTAACAGACGATATACCCTTTTTACAGTAGAAGGTGTTAATGTTGATGAGTTTCTTATTATGTTGTTGTTTTTTTTTAACTTCGCAGTTAAAACTATGGTGGAAAATGTGTGTACGGGAAATATGCATCTGCCCCTGAACCCTTAAAGTGCATTTCTGTGCAGTGATGAAAAAATACGAGATCTACCCGGGACGATCCATCTTGATAGCGAAAGTGGAAGGATCAAAGACTGCAGTGAAGCCAAACGGCCCGACAACGATGGTTAATGTAGCGCAAAGGGCGGTAACCTGCAGTTTTCAAGATATCGCGGAAAACGCTGACACTGGAGGCATGTGTTATTTGTTTCGCTAATTTTAGTTCTTTAATGTAGCAAATGTAGTTTCTCAAACGGATTTTTTCCCCTGTTGAGCTAAATATTCTTTACTTCAAAAAATGAATATGTTCTCAAGCATGTTTAGAATATCTCGTCGCGCATGTCTGCTTTTTTAGAATGATTGTCTTTCTGAATCTCTGGAGGATGATTTAGTTGTCTTTGAAAATGAAAACGAAACCATAACACAACACTGATGGTGCACCATGTTTGCGCAAAGTCATGACATCTTCTTCGTACGCACAATATTTCATTAGCGATAATGCGTGGTGACCTTATCTTTTGCGTCGTGCCTTCTGGTTGGGCACCTCCGACTTCAGCACCTTTCCTTGCTAGGCCAGACTGTGGTGGAGGTTCGCCTGGGTAAAACCTTGTTTTCCAGCCTCTGGTGGCTGTACTTAAGCCCCTTCTCCACGTCAGAACCAGCGTGCAACACTGGCTGGCCAGAGGGCTTTGGAACAGTTCCACAGAGACCCTCCGACTTTGGGATGGTATCTATTTCCCGCCATCTATAATCTGCTGGCTCTGTTTTCTTTACCTCACTCTGACAGCCATTGTTGTAGAGACCCAAAGGCTTGTCACGTCCTGGATTCGTCAGTTTCACATAAGATTTTCCTCATCCACGCCGGCGATCTCCATGTCCCCATCCGTCCACCATCCTGACATTACATTTTACAAAAATAACAATTACAATTAGTGTTGATTGCTACAAGTTTCTGGGCTACAGAAGTAGGTCAGAGTTTTTAAGCAATCAGATCTATGTTCCCTGTCTCACAAAGACTATGCTAAGATAAGTGTGTTCTTAACAGAGTTGCTCCCAGGGGTAAGTCATGAGATAACTCTGCCCCTATATCAGATGCTATTAAGTCGAATGCCAAATGACAATACTACGCTGGAGGAAGGTGAGAGCAGTCCCAGTGACAGGGGACGTTACCGATGTATTTATTCGGGTCCTGGATGGCAAATAAAGAGGGGCATGAGGACTCATAATCGTGTGGAATAGGAATAGGGGGCCCGAAAATAGTTTTGCTAAATAGTGGAATAGGATAGGGGGCCCGAAAATAGTTTTGCTAAATAGTGGAATAGGATGGGGGCCCGAAAATAGTTTTGCTAAATAGTGGAATAGGATAGGGGGCCCGAAAATAGTTTTGCTAAATAGTGGAATAGGATAGGGGGCCCGAAAATAGTTTTGCTAAATAGTGGAATAGGATAGGGGGCCAGAAAATACTTTTGCTAAGTAGTGGAATAAGATAGGGGGCCCGAAAATACTTTTGCTAAGTAGTGGAATAAGATAGGGGGCCCGAAAATACTTTTGCTAAGTAGTGGAATAAGATAGGTGGCCCGAAAATACTTTTGCTAAGTAGTGGAATAAGATAGGGGGCCCGAAAATAGTTTTGCTAAGTAGTGGAATAAGATAGGGGGCCAGAAAATAGTTTTGCTAAGTAGTGGAATAAGATAGGGGGCCCGAAAATAGTTTTGCTAAGTAGTGGAATAGGAAAGGGGGCCCGAAAATACTTTTGCTAAGTAGTGGAATAAGATAGGGGGCCCGAAAATACTTTTGCTAAGTAGTGGAATAAGATAGGGGGCCCGAAAATACTTTTGCTAAGTAGTGGAATAAGATAGGGGGCCCGAAAATAGTTTTGCTAAATGGTGGAATAAGATAGGGGGCCCGAAAATAGTTTTGCGTTAGCGCACAAAACTCTTTTCAGAGGCCCCAGGTCCGCATGCTTAACTAGAGTGAAGTTCAACTTCCAGAAGTAACGCCAGGGCAGACAAGATACGAAGCCTGTTCAGTACAAGAATGAACTTGTATACAGAGCACCAGCCCTTACAGACAACTTATGCAGATATTGGACAACCCTAACGAAAGGTTTTGACAAAGTGCAATTTTTTTTGTTTTGTTTTTCCGTGCCTCTTTCAGCATTAGACATGGAGCTACATCGGCTGAAGCGAGCATACCCACAAGGTGTTGGTGGGATATTTGACAGTGTTCAGTAGCCACTCGCTCTAGAGGTGTTGGTGGGATATTTGACAGTGTTCAGTAGCCACTCGCTCTAGAGGTGTTGGGATATTTGACAGTGTTCAGTAGCCACTCGCTCTAGGTGTTGTTGGGATATTTGACAGTGTTCAGTAGCCACCTCTCTCTAGAGGTGTTGGTGGGATATTTGACAGTGTTCAGTAGCCACCTCTCTCTAGGTGTTGTTGGGATATTTGACAGTGTTCAGTTGCCACCTCTCTCTAGGTGTTGGTGGGATATTTGACAGTGTTCAGTAGCCACTCGCTCTAGGTGTTGGTGGGATATTTGACAGTGTTCAGTTGCCACCTCTCTCTAGAGGTGTTGGTGGGATATTTGACAGTGTTCAGTAGCCACCTCTCTCTAGGTGTTGTTGGGATATTTGACAGTGTTCAGTTGCCACCTCTCTCTAGGTGTTGGTGGGATATTTGACAGTGTTCAGTAGCCACTCGCTCTAGAGGTGTTGGTGGGATATTTGACAGTGTTCAGTAGCCACTCGCTCTAGAGGTGTTGGGATATTTGACATTGTTCAGTAGCCACCTCTCTCTAGGTGTTGGTGGGATATTTGACAGTGTTCAGTAGCCACCTCTCTCTAGGTGTTGTTGGGATATTTGACAGTGTTCAGTTGCCACCTCTCTCTAGGTGTTGTTGGGATATTTGACAGTGTTCAGTTGCCACCTCTCTCTAGGTGTTGTTGGGATATTTGACAGTGTTCAGTTGCCACCTCTCTCTAGGTGTTGTTGGGATATTTGACAGTGTTCAGTAGCCACCTCGCTCTAGAGGTGTTGTTGGGATATTTGACAGTGTTCAGTAGCCACCTTGCTCTATGTGTTGTTGGGATATTTGACAGTGTTCAGTAGCCACCTTGCTCTATGTGTTGTTGGGATATTTGACAGTGCCCAGTAGCCACCTTGCTCTATGTGTTGTTGGGATATTTGACAGTGCTCAGTAGCCACCTTGCTCTATGTGTTGTTGGGATATTTGACAGTGCCCAGTAGCCACCTTGCTCTATGTGTTGTTGGGATATTTGACAGTGCTCAGTAGCCACATCGATCTGTCTGTGATGGTTGGATCACTATTTACAATTTTCGGTCTTTTATTGAACAGCCGCCGTATTTTACTGGTACTTAATAACACTTATAGTGATACAGACGGACTTCTATTGCGTGATAGATCTGATCTACAGCACCAGAATCGACCAAGATGATGGTTTGTGACGGGTTTCAGTAAGTCTGTTCATCCTTACCAGTATAGGAATGTCGATAGGGTCTTCTTTTGTTCAAGTCCTCATACCACTTCTTGAAGCTGACGCATCAGCCAACTGTGTCGTTTCCTCTTAATTTATGCAGTAGTATACTGTTCTTCCTTTCTTTACAAGCTCTCTCCTGTTCCTCTTCCCCATATCTGAACGTCTTCAAAAACACTGGGCTAACATCGTTCTTTAAAACCATAAATTTACTGATGTACTTGTACATCAAAACTGTAACTGCGTGCTGGTGTTCTTTGCAGCCGATGCTGTGGAGGTGTTGAGGCACAGTATCGAATCGGCTTGGGAGCGGGTTTTGGCAGCTATTTTCTTCAGTCCTTGGGTGCAGCTAAAAAGCATGAGGTGTGCAATACTTCTTTAGCAGACTCCACCACCATGGGGACTACGGCGATTTCTGCCCGGTTAGCCAGACTATGCTTGTTACTGGGAGTACCAACGGAGAGGTGGGACGGGGTCTTTCTCATCGGTTCGCTGACCCTGGCGCTAGCATATCAGCTATGGGTCGCTGACTGCCTCATCTTCACCCCTAAAAGAAATGCCTAAAACACGGTGGTGTACCCAAACGGTCACCCATCTAAGTGCTAACCACGCCCGGCGTTGCTTGACTTCGGTGATCGGACGAGAACCTGAATTTTCAATACGGTATCGCCGTATAATAAGGAATGTTAGAGAAGATGTAGATAAAGAATATTACGGTGCCATAAATATTGGAGGTTACGAAATACCAGAGATTAGATATGCTGATGACACTGTAATACTGTCCACAACACAAAAAGGAATGGAAAAACTAATTATGCCAATCCGTAAGAATAGTGAAGAGCAAAACCTCTATCTTAATGCGAAGAAAATTAAATTGATGACAACTGTCAAAACAAATAAGGCAGCTGAAATTTTAGTTTGTATCAATGAGGAAAAATTGGAAGAAGTGGAGAGTTTTGAATATATAGGATCATTAGTAACTAATAATGGAGATACAATGAGGGAATTAAAAGGAAGATATCTATCAATAAGTAAAAGAACTAAAGAAGCTGTGGAGAGGAACAAACAGAACTACAAAAATAAGATTTTTGAGGGCATGCATCTTTCCAGTCGCATCATATGCCTGTGAGAACTGGACATTTAACAAAGCAGCTAACAAACACATAAATACCTTTGAATGTAAATGCTACAGAAGAGTTCTACAAATATGGACAGAAAAAGAAAAAATATATTCATACTACAATAACTTAATATTGAAGAAGGTTGGTTAGTAAAGAGGATTAAACAGAAAACTTAAATATTTTGGACACATTAAACGTCATGAGAATTTAAAGAAGACCGTCTTGGAAGGGTACATAATGATAAAAAGAAAGAGAAGAAGACCAAGGCGAAGATGGCTGCAAAACATCGTTGATAATCTGCAAATGGGTGCATCAGCATCAGGTAATTTTGCTTACAAACGAGAGGCCTGCAGGAGAGCTGTTAGGGAGACACAGTTCCGCAAGGGACATGCAAGTGACTGACTGATCGCGTGGGCAATAAGTGCAATGGTCGTTTACTGAAAGAATGATAATGGTACTGAGTCGTCTTCTGTACATTCCCGAGTTTTAATTGTAAAAGCGTTTTATACTTTCAAAGGCTCGCTAGACCCTTACATAGCCAGCGGGGGTTAACCACAACCAACCAGACCCCTAGGTTAAATTTTTTAACCGCTCCTGACCCTCTGACCTACACTGTTCATGTCCTGATCAGTAACCTGTATTTGGAAAGTTTTTATCCTTGAAGAAGCCCGTTGTTGTCCTTGTTATCAAAACTAAAGAATTTTCTAAGCTGAATCACCTGTACGAAGCTACTGAAATTAATTTTACTAAGAAAAATAAAGCAGATTACTGCCAAAAAGTCAGTCAATACCAAATACAATCTTTTATTTTTGTGTACAGATGTTCTTAACCTCATACAGTTTATTAATAGAACAGCGAATCGTTATGTTTTCAAATGTATTTTTGGTATCCGAAATATATTAAATATAATTTTATATCAGCAAAAATCATTACATATAATTAATATATGTTGTTATTATTTTTTTTTAGATCAACCATGGCTTGGACTGCAAAGAAGGTGTTGAAAGCGTTCAATTTATCATTCAAAAAGATTATTATGACATTTCTTTGAAAACTGAAACTGTACACAGAAGAATTTGGACGTCAAGGATTTGTCCAGTTTTCTTTTTTTTTTTTTTGCAGCAAGAAGTTTAAAATGAAAAGATGATGACATATTCTTGTATGTGAACCACATGCAGCAGCTACACTATGATATGGAAGTTAATTTTCCGTGATCTGCTGGATATGGATACTCTTGCGTTAATAGTGGATACATCTGTGTTGAATGCTGCTGCTGATGTTGACGTAACATTGCAAGAACTGCTCATGAATTACAGAACGATCTGGAAGCCAAAGCAAGTCTTAAAGGAAGAAAAACTTTGCAAATAGTCCAGTCTTCAGAAAGTTTCCGTGAGCTGTTGGAGGAGGTAAAACTTTATGTGTTGTGAGGCATCTTCCAGGTCATTTTTTTTTTGTTTCAGTCGAATCAGTTACTTGTTAACACAAATGAGCATACGCCTTGGTATAGTGAGCAGGGGTGATTTTCGCTTATCGCTTACCTCACTGGAAGCTGACATACAATAATTAGTATATAATGTACACGAAGCACTGCAATAAAGCTGTGATACCAAAATGTATAAACTAGGAAAAAGTAAGAGGAGCTTTATTACTTAACGATTACAAAGTTGTGATGTTTCGGCGTGAGCCTTAACCATACAAAAACATAGAAGACGAAGAAACAGAGAAAGGAGATGAAGTATAGATTCACATGAATGCTATTAAAAAAAAATAACGAATAGATCACTGTAAGAAGATGTTGCTTGTCCGACGCTGTGTGTCAGAAATGGACATGGTAGGGTGTAGAGACTGTTTAAATGGAGACCTGTGATGTGTGGTAGGTGGGTAGTAACTGAGGGTAGTAGGTGGGGAAACCGTGGAGGGGAGAGAGAGTGGTACAAAATAAAATCTAGCCAGGAGAAGGTGAAATAGATGATTATAGTTAGGATAGAGGGGTTGTAATGTGATGCTGTGAGGAGGTTCTGAACTATGTGTAACAAGTGAGAAGGGAGCGGAGCTTAGTGGAGAGGGATTATAATTGTTGAAGAGGGGAATGTTAAATGTAGCTGAATAGCGAGTTTAACCCATGCAGTTCCAGCGTCCCATAATCCTGACGGTAGCGGTTCTCAAGCGCTAGGCGGCTTGTGTCATCTGCGTGACATTGTTTGATGGCTGTTACCAGAAAATCAGATTTGCCTCTGTGGTTGGGACCACTCAAATGATTTGGGACTGGTTTCGAGGCATGCTGTGTGATATCGTCCAGATGTTTCTGCAGTGGTCCATTAATCTGAGGCCAGTCTCACCCATATACGTTATCCTGCATTTTTAAAATCTCTCTCTCTCTCTCTCTCTCTCTGAACCTTAAGTGCCCAGGGCACATGGGGCTTCCGCAAGGGTTTTCCACAAATGCCTGTCCTTTGCCTTTTTTTCTGCTCTTGCCCAGGTGAGCCCTCTATTGCTCAACATCCTCTCTGTTGTTCTTCTCCATGTCTCCTTTGGTCTACCTTTACTTCTGTTCCCCTGTGGTGTCCATATTAGTGCTATTTTTGGTAGTGAGTTGTAGGTCATTCGGAGCACATGCCCCAACCATCACCAGCGTGTTTCCTCAATAATTGCTGTCAATGGCTTCACCTGTATTTCTGCAAACAAGCTGTTATTTCTTATGGTGGTTGGCCAAAATATTTTTTAAAATTCTTCGTAAACATGTAGTCTGGAAAGAATTAAACTTGTTTTCTATGGTTTTGGTGATTTTCCAGCATTCACTTCCATAGAGTAGTACACTTAGAACATTACTTTTAAATATCCTGATTTTCACATTCATGCTTAGTTTTTTAGATTTCCATATAGTCTGCAGCACTGCAAAAGCCTGGTTTGCTCTAGTAAGTATGCTGCTGATGTCCTCTGTGCTGTCTCCAATTTCTACTACTCTGCTGCCAAGGTATACAAATTCGTTGACCTCCTCCACTAACATGCTATCTATTCTGAGTACATTTCTGTTCTTCACATTTTGCTTCATTAACTTTGTCTTTCCGACATTGCTCTTTAGTCCTATGTTGTTTGCATTCTGAATTAGCTTGTTTATTTTATCTTGCATATTTTGTGACTGCTTGATAGTAGACAAATGTCGTCCGCAAAGTCAAGGTCCTCCAGCATTATGTCAAGGGTCCATTGTAATCCTCTGTGTTTGTCTGATTTTGCCTCCTTCATTAACCAGTCTACAGCCAAGATAAATAATGTTGGTGATAGTACACATCCCTGCTTCACTCCTGCTTGTACCCTAAAGCTGTTGGAGGTATGTTCTCCACAGATGACTTTCCACTGAAAACCCTCGTATAGGGCTTTTATAACATTCACTATCTTATGGGGGAGGCCATGAAATCTTAGGATTTTCTCTATTGCATCTCTGTTGACACTGTCAAAGGCTTTCTCAAAATCTATAAACAACGCATATGTTGCGCTATGCCACTCATTTGCCTTTTCTAATATTTGTCTAAGTACAAATATGTGGTCTATGCATGATCTTCCTTTCCTAAATCCTGCCTGCTCTTTCCGAAGTTTTCCATCAGGTGCTGTACAATTCTGTTGATGATTATTCTGCAAAATACTTTACTGATGAGTGGTAGTAGGGTAATGCCTCTCTAGTTCCCGCGATCTCTGAGGTCACCCTTCTTTGGTAGTTTTACTATAAGGCAGTTTTCCACTCCTCTAGAGCTTTTTCTAGGTCCCAAATTTGTTGTATCTGGCAACGCTGTTTTGGTGTTTCTGTTTCTTCTGCTTTCAACATCTCAGCAGTCACTTCATCTTCACCTGGTGCCCTGTCTAACTTTAGCTTCTTTATTGCCTCCTTTACTTCACTTTTGTTATTGGTTCTGTATTGATGTTTAGTTCCGTTTTTACTTCAGGTATGCATTTGTTTGTGCTGTTTGTGTTCTGTTTAGTAGAGTGTTAAAGTGTTCCCTTCATCTTTCAATTTTTTATCTTTCTCCACTAACCAGTTGTCCCTTATGTGTCCTTACTGCACTCTCACATCTTGTGCTGAAGTTACCTGTCATCTGTTTTGTGATTTTGTATATGGTTTTCATGTCTCCTTCTTCTTCTTCGTTCGCTTCTACCACCAAGACCGCCCCGTGATCCTACTGAATTTATCCCTGTGGTCCTCGATAGATCCCATGATCCCCCATGTGGTCTCCGAAAGGACCAGACGAGACCTCCGAGAGGACCACAAAGGGTTCAGAGTATCGCAGGGTTTGAGCCTGTATTCTTGGTGGGTCTCAGAAGCGGGATTGCGTGACACCGTAGTTTTCGTTGCATCAGTTTAGTCTAGAGTTGCACTTTCTCATCGGAAAACCTCGACGTATTTTCAGATACCCGTGTATCACCGCCAGGTGAGAGGTGGTAGCCCATCTAGTCCGGCGTTGGACTTTCTCACCGGAAAACCTCAGCATGATTAGGATACGCATACATCCCCGCCGGATGAGCGGTGGTTGCCTATCTAGACTGCACTGGTCCAGTGTCTCCGACTTCAGCATTTTGTGGTCTTGGCCGCTACCCTTCCTAGTTGTGACCAGGACGGAGCTTTTGTCCATGAGGACGAATCCTCGCCATTAATGACTTCCACTCCTGGTTTGAGCCGGTTTAGGCATATTATCCCAGTATGGGCGTGTTTAGGACGTGACCGACCTCTAGAGCGGATGTAACTTGACGTGCGTAGCCATCGAGTTTCACCACGGGTGTAAGCCGGTTTAGGCATATTTCGCCAGTATGTGTGTTTATCGGACGTGGCCGGCCTCTAGAGTAGAATTGCTGTGGTATGAGTAGCTCTCGTTGCGATACTACTGGGTATACCGATTAAGCTTCACTTTATCCTTTCCATCATCTTTTAACATCGGCGCCACACGGCAACCCTAATTGCTTTTCCGCATTTTCTTCCTTCGCCGGGAGGAGTTTCACTCCACGCGCGGCATCCGAAGAATCTCGCCTGCAGTGTCTTAACCTCTGGGTTAAGCCGGTTCATGCATTTCACCCGATATGAGTGCACTTAGGACGTGGGCGACCTCCAGATCAGAAGTGCGATGATTTGACTACTGTTTACTTCGTTTTGTCCTTTCTTTCACCTTTTCCACAGTGGTGCCGCGCGGCAATCCTATTTGCACCTTTCTTCACTGGCCGGGAGGAGCCCCACTCCACGCACGGCAGCTGAAGAATCTAGCCAGCAGCGCTATGTGAGCTACCAAACATGACTCTCATCTACCCGAAGCGTCTGGTTTTTAGGCGCCAGATATTCGCCTTCGCCCCTTCTCCTGTCAGTTTGAACAGTTCCGCCACGAGAAGGCCAGGAGCTGGACATGGACTGTCAGAGGCTATTTGAGACGCACGCCTTGGAGACATTTAACTGGCGCTTGAAAATCAGACGCTTCGGGTAGATGAGAGTCTTGGTTGGTAGCTCATCTAGGAGAAGGAAAACTAAGATTTAAAACCCGCTGCTGGCGAGATTTTTTAGTTCCCGTGCGTGAGGTAAAACTCCTCCCTGCCAATTTAGAAAAATGCGATTAGGGTTGCCGAGCGGCGCCGTTGTGGAAAAGGTGAAGGAAATGATTAAGTGAAGTAACCAGTAGTATCGAAGTCAGGGCTACTCAAATCACGGCACCTCTGCTCTAGAGGCCGGCCACGTCCTACATACACCTATACTGGGGCAGATTGCCTAAACTGGCTTAACACAGGGGTTAAACTAAGACACTACAAGCGAGATTCTTCGACTGTCGTGCTTGGGGTTAAACTCCTCCCAGCCAGTGAAGGAAATGCGAAAATGCGATTAGGGTTGCCGTGTGGCGCCGCTGAGGAATAGGTGATGGAAAGGATAAAGTGAAGTTTAATCGGTATGTCCAGTAGTCTCGCAACGAGAGCTACTCATACCACGGCACCTCTGCTCTAGAGGTCGGCCTCGTCCTATATACACCCACACTGTTGAAATATGCCTAAACCGGCTTACATCAGGGGTTAAACTTGATGACAACTAATGTCATGGTACCTCCGCTCTAGAGGTCGGTCACGTCCTAAATACGCCCATGATGGGATAATACGCTTAAACTGGCTTAACCCAGGGATGAAAATTACTAGTCTCGAGGATTCGTCCTCCTGAACAAAAGCTATGTCCTGGTCACAACTAGGAAGGGTAGCGGCCACGACCACAAACTGCTGAAGTCGGAGACACTGGACCAGTGCAGTCTAGATAGGCAACCACTTCTCACCCTACGGAGTTATATACTTATCCTAATCACACTGAGATTGTCCGGTGAGAAAATCCAATTCTAGGCTGGATGGGCTACCACCTCTCATCCGGCGGGTATATGGTGATATCCACACCATGTCGAAGTTTTCCGGTGAGAAAGTCCAATTCAAGATTAAACTGGTGCAATGAAAACCACAGTGTCACGCAATCCCGCTTCTGTGACTTACCGAGAATATAGACTTAACCCCAGCGAATCTCTGAACCTCTTGTGGTCCTCTCGGGGACTACAGGAGGACAGGACCACAGGAGTAAATTCAATAGTATCACGAGTCGGTCTTGGTGTTAGAAGCGAACGAAGAAGAAGAAGTATCCTGCCGAGACTGGGCTCAGATTCGACCACATGCAGAAACATCTGGACGATATCACCCAGCATGCCTCGAAATCAGTCCCAAATCATTTGAGTGGTCCCAACCACAGAGGCAAATCTGATTTTCTGGTAACAGCCATCAAACAATGTCACGCAGATGACACAAGCCGCCTAGCGCTTGAGAACCGCTACCGTCAGGATTATGGGACGCTGAAACTGCATGGGTTAAACTCACTATTCAGGTACACCTAACATTCTCCTCTTCAACAATTATAATCCCTCTCCACTAAGCTCCGCTCCCTTCTCACTTGTTACACATAGTTCAGAACCTCCTCACCCCAGCATCACATTACAACCCCTCTATCCTAACTATAATCATCTATTTCACCTTCTCCTGGCTAGATTTTATTTTGTACCACTCCCTCTCCCCTCCATGGTCCCCCCCCCCAGGTTACGACCCACCTACCACACATCACAGGTCTCCATTTAAACAGTCTCACGCCGAAACGTCACAACTTTGTAATCGTTAAGTAATAAAGCTCCTCCTACTTTTTTCTGGTTTATACATTTTTGGAAGTTGACACAATCACTTCACCAAGCTCAAGGATCACATTGACCAAGTAGTACATGACACTAACAGTAAAACGTTGTGTAATGTAAATTGCATTACCAAAAGTATAAACAGAAACATAGTCTTTTCACATAGCAGTCAGTCATTTCCATGCCCCTTTCCAAACTCCTTAACAGCTCTCCTGTAGGCCTCTCGGTTGTAAAGTTCCCTTGCTGCTGATTCGCAGATCATCAACGACGTCTTGCAGCCGTCTTCGCCTTGGTTTTCCTCTCTTTCTTTTTCCCTTTATTTTACCTTCCAAGACGGTCTTCTCTAAATTCTCATGACATTTGATATGTCTAAAATATTTAAGTTTTCTTTTTGTAATCCTCTTTACTCCCCAATCTTCTTCAGTATTAAGCTGTTGTAGTATGGATATATTTGTTATTTTTTTATGTCTATGATTTTACAAGGCAGGTGCTTAAAAAACACACACATAAATGGCTATTTTTTTCATCAGTAATAGGAATTGTTCTAGTCTAAAGCATCTACATATAGGGCGCGAGGACGACCAAGTCTAAAGCATCTACATATAGGGCGCGAGGACGACCAAGGAAAAAAGTTTGGATAGATGGGTTGAAAGACACACAGAGGAAACAACATGACACCTACCCAGACCTCTTACCATGCTCTAGAGCGATGTCTGAAACTCCCTGCAAGGCTAATGGCATAAGCGGGTAGATCTGAAGAAGAAAGATAAGACTTGGTGGTGGTGAGGGGGGGGGGGGGGGGAGGGGGGAGGAACAACAGGGAAAAAAAGCAAGATCGGAAGGGGGTCATGGGTAAACAAAGAAATGGCTGAGAAACACTGGTTTAAAGTAGATCATTAAACAAATCGTGATGTCTTTTTAAGCCTAAAAGGCTTCTTATGATTTATCAGATTTTGAATAACTTGAATTTAGAGCCCAAATGAAAGCATTTAACAAAGGCATGCTGCTATAGTTCATGATCAGCTCACAGTACAGTTTAAAGGTACCCGTAGTATGTCTGAAGAATATTTCTACCCTTAATTGCATTGGTTAGAATCTGACAGGTTTTTGCCATGTGATTGCCTGCATACTTAGGGTTGCTCTTTTATTCAGCCCACCCCACCCTTCACCCCCAAAACGTCGACATTAGCAGTACACTAGACTGATCAGTAAAGAGTTCTAACACTGAATATTGTGTTCGTGTTGTGTCATGTTCTGCGATGAACGGACGGGAGGTGCCGTGTAGAAAGTAAACGCAGACCATTGTTCCACGAAAACAGAGATAGAAAGCTGCAAGCAGGATGACCGTATAACAAAGTAAACTTGTGAACTATTATATTATTTATGAACTGAAGTAGTGTACTTTGACTAATACTGTCCTATATTTCTTCTAACTGACATAGTCTTGTAATCCTGCCACCTGTATCGATGATTTTTCTGAATTATAGCACAGGATATTTCTGAATGATTATAGTATTGAAATTTGAAGATATGCTTTGATTAATGTGGACATTATCTTCGCGCACAACCTGATTTCTGTGGGCGATTATTATAGGTATCACGAATATTACAACATTCACTAGACCAAGTCCACCGAAGAGTTCACTGAATCCATTTAATTTTGACAAATAAGGTTACAATTGTTGACAACATCACTTGGAATAAGAAGCAAATATGACATAAAATTCGTTGGTTTCATCGTTGAATCGCTTTACACAAAGTTTCAAAAGTATCAAATCTTCATAATCACTTGAAACACATCTTCAGTCTGTCCTAAAACTGCTTGTCGCTCTAAAAACTCAGTCTTCCTCCTCTCTTCCTACCTGTCTCTTCGTGTTTGTGTGCCCGTCTTTAACTGCTCACTCCGTAATTCCGCTCTGTCATTTGAAACTGGTCTGTTAAGTTTTGGTAAAGTAAAGAGAACACAGTTTTGTAGGATTAGACCTCGAAAAAATCGTAGACAAAGCACTTTAGTGAGATATGCTGATAGCATTTCTAATCGTGTATTGAAGACGTTCATTCGAGTTTCAACTTGTGTTCTTCCAAGACTGGGGTAAGTGCTCATTCATTTCATTTATTTATTATTTCTGTAACATAGGATTCGTGTGACTCTATACTTTATCTCCTCTCTCTATTTCTTCGTCATGTTTGTGTTTGTATGATTAAGGCTAACGCCGAAACGTCACAGTTTTGTGGTCGCTAAGTAATAAAGCTGTTCTTACTTTTTTTTCCTAGTTTATACATTTTAGTGAGCAGGGAGAGAACGAAAAAGGGAGAGAAAGAAAAATCACAAGAAAATTACCTGAGATTCGAACCACGGACTCCGGTAGGACGAGCAGCCGTCTTCCCACGAGAGAACAGCGTACCAACGAACTGCGCTAACTCGCGAGGCAAAGTATCCCAGGTAATTCTCTTGTGATTTTTCTTTCTCTCACCTCTCACTAAAGTGTTTTGTCTAAGATTTTTTCGAGCTCTAATCCTACAAAACTGTGCTCTCTTACTTTATGAAAGCCTCGTTGTTTCCTACTTATAAAAAAAATTAGTTTTGGTATGCGCGCCGATTAGTTCCCGAGTCTTAAGCGATAGTTTAGTGGTGTGGAATGTCCACCCCTTCAGCCTCCAGTCAAGATATTATTTCTAATACGGTTTGAGTGTTTTCTCCCAAATGTTCCATCTTTTCTTACTTGCTTTGTACGTATCAGTTATAATAATAATAACAACTATAATAAAAATGCCAATAGTAATAATAATCATAACATTAATAACAATAATACAATAATCATAACTCACGGTACAGCCGAGGCAGTCGATACTGTGAACACAGTGGCCCACAAGCCTCACATGGGGCTGGGAGTGGATTACCGTGGTTTGCATGAGGGCTTGAAACGGGGCTCGAGAAAGCAAGATCTTGCCCCAATTGCCAGCGTCACGTGGGCCAACGATAAGTATTATATGAGCCAGTTACTGAGAAGCAGGACACAGTCTTAGCCAGCTTTTGTTGACTGTTCTTGAATACAAGGCTGTCACTCGGCACAAATTATCTTTGCTTCAGGTGGCTGACAATATAAGAAAATGGTAATGATGTTGGAAACGGCTGTTTTGATTGATTTTTTTTTTCTCATCCTGTTGTTGTAGGCTCTCGCTCTAGTTGAAGGTCCTGAACGACATGCATGGACTCCAATGAGGAATGACTTACTTGAAGATCTGGGGTGTATCCAAGGCGCAGGCTTATGGACATTATCCATTGCCAAGAGCATCACGTCGTGCCGGATCCCAGGAGTCAGACAAAAGAAGCTCATGTAAAACAGTATCACGGCACTACTAAAACAGAATTCTTTTCTTCGTGTACTGTGTCTATTACGTTTTAACATGAGCATTTGGCCCAGTGGTTAAATTGGTATACTCCGTGTAACAAGACAACCCAGATAACGATGACCTCAACTACACATTAATACACCACATGACCAGTTACACTCAACACCACAGTTGACACTTAACATGAATCCAGTAACCACAGGATTCAGCAGACACAAATCCGTAAATGTTTAATGATGAAATCCCATTTGTTCGATGTGTGTTGCAATGACGTGGAGTGTAAACTTGATGAGAATAATTACAAATGATCATAAACAAAATATGTCCGGGCGACTAACATCGCCATGGGACCAAGTCAGACATTCAACCTTGACAAAACATGCCAACTTCAAAAATTACACATGACTTCCAGTCTTACATTTACCACCTTATCCAAAATAGGGACAAATCAAACACACAATCTACATGACTACTACAACATTTGTCCTAAAAAGAACAATCCAACAACTACAATAATTTGTCCTTAAAAGGACAGTCCATCTAACTTACATACTGAACTAAAGAATCACTACATCCCTTCCTAGAATTAAACACCACAACCTATCACTACAACATTCTGACCCAAACTGCTCTCTCAAACTCGTTCATACATCCCGTCTATAAGAATCCACGTGACTCAGTTCTCCCTCGGAACACGAGATACTTTCTTCGTGCTTAGCGTAAACAGATGAGTCGTGGTCTATTAGACCACAACAACAGGGTTTCTCACAAAACAATTTGTACAGAATAACATTCTGTTACACATGAACCTGTTTGGAAAAGCACCATGATAAGGTTGTGTGTGGTCTTGGCTAGCACCATGAGAAGGCTGTGTGTGGTCTTGGCTAGCACCATGAGAAGGTTGTGTGTGGTCTTGGCTAGCACCATGAGAAGGTTGTGTGTGGTCTTGGCTAGCACCATGAGAATGTTGTGTGTAGTCTTGGCTAGCACCATGAGAATGTTGTGTGTGGTCTTGGCTAGCACCATGAGAATGTTGTGTGTGGTCTTGGATAGCACCATGAGAATGTTGTGTGTGGTCTTGGCTAGCACCATGAGAATGTTGTGTGTGGTCTTGGATAGCACCATGAGAAGATTGTGTGTGGTCTTGGCTAGCACCATGAGAATGTTGTGTGTGGTCTTGGCTAGCACCATGAGAAGGTTGTGTGTAGTCTTGGCTAGCACCATGAGAAGGTTGTGTGTGGTCTTGGCTAGCACCATGAGAAGATTGTGTGTAGTCTTGGCTAGCACCATGAGAATGTTGTGTGTGGTCTTGGATAGCACCATGAGAAGGATTGTGTGTGGTCTTGGCTAGCACCATGAGAAGATTGTGTGTGGTCTTGGCTAGCACCATGAGAAGATTTTGTGTGGTCTTGGCTAGCACCATGAGAAGATTGTGTGTGGTCTTGGCTAGCACCATGAGAAGATTGTGTGTGGTCTTGGATAGCACCATGAGAAGATTGTGTGTGGTCTTGGCTAGCACCATGAGAAGATTGTGTGTGGTCTTGGCTAGCACCATGAGAATGTTGTGTGTGGTCTTGGCTAGCACCATGATAAGGTTGTGTGTGGTCCTTGCTAGCACCGTGAGAAGGTTGTGTGTGGTCCTTGCTAGCACCATGAGAAGATTGTGTGTGGTCTTGGCTAGCACCATGAGAAGGGTGTGTGTGGTCTTGGCTAGCACCATGAGAAGGGTGTGTGTGGTCTTGGCTAGCACCATGAGAAGGCTGTGTGTGGTCTTGGCTAGCACTATGAGAAGGTTGTGTGTGGTCTTGGCTAGCACCATGAGAAGGCTGTGTGTGGTCTTGGCTAGCACTATGAGAAGGGTACCAGCTGGTATCGTTATGGCAGTATTCTCATAACTATGGGATATATGCAGTATTGTTACCCAGGAAACAATTAATAGAGTGAGTACCCTTGTTTGAAAGGTATTTTGGTTGAGAGCGTAAGCGAGGGTCTTGAGATAAGCGTGCAGCATGGACAAAACTGATTGGTTAGGGATAGTATAAATACCACTCACGATTAGCACAAAAAAAGGGGGGGGGGCTTACGATGTGTTAGAGAGAGGCGAGAGTCTGGGTTAGGTAGAGTTTTCAGTAGTAGCAGTTTTTCGTATAGGCAAATTAAGTTCAGATGTAGGATTTAGTTTTTGAGATAGTTGAAGTTGTTCGGTTGGAAACGTTTTTATTGTATAAGTACATTGTAAGATTTTCTCCCATATGGCGTAGAGTTTTCTCATGACGGGAATTGTCGTTGTAAACGTCTTTCCAGCCTTATGGGCTACGTTTCCATCCCCATAGTTAAGAGAATACTGTCATATAGTGTCTTTATCTCATTTCTCAGCCAGTCGCCTGCTTCTATTTTGCGCTTACCCACATCATTCTGCGCAGTGCCCGTCTTTCTTAAGAGGAGGATTTCAAAAGAGATAAGTGTTTAATTTTTCAAGTTAGTGAACCATTTATATATCATAAAGGAATGATATAAACATTTGCAGGAAGTACTAGTCTTACAGTTATCTTCTGACTAGAATATTTGCTAGAGTTACCCTCCCCTGATTGTTGCTAGGGAAGCGGAGAAGGCATGGATCTGTCTCGAATGCTACGATGGGCTAACTTCTCACCTGAATCAGTTTTTCGGTGCCAAGAAAAGAGTATAAGTTACAGCGACATGATTTAACCCTTTGCGAAACCAAGAAATTTCTAAAAAAAAAAAAAAACAAACTACAAAGCGGTTTAATGTGTTTAATAAAATTCATATAGTAGAAGTAATATTTAATTTCCTTAATAAACTTCATATAGAAGAAGCAGAGAATGCTTAACAAACTTATGACAGTTTTATGGTAATTTTCTGCAACTATATTTGGCGTTGTTTTGTATCATGTGATACACACAGACTCTCAGAGCCCCTCCACCCCCACCCCCTTTTTAAAAAAAATTATATATTTTTTAAAATCAGGAAGTAACTGACGTCAGGGTCGTACCTGGAACTTCGGAGCCCTGAATATAAATGCTGCCATTAGCTTATAAAGAGTTAATGAAAAAAAAAAACTCAGTAAAGAAGAATTAATGAACCGCTTCTTATCTGTGTGGTAATAAGAGAGGCATGATTTTTTTGTGTGAAAAAGGAACATATTAAAAAAAAAAAAACCGCTGCGGTGGCAGATAAGAACCGCCTTGTGTCCTGTTCTCTCGACTCTCCTCATTTCGGTGCGAACTTTCCTATAAATTGCCCTCCGCAGGCGGTGGTGTTTTGTGTGGGCGGGCGACGTGTACAGCGCAGGCTGCTGCCAGGGAGCGTTCGTGTGGAAGGATTTTAGGTGGTAGAGACTTGAGGCCGCGTAGTAGAGACATAACGGCCAATAAAGGGATTTACTGGAAATTTGCAGACAATAACTTTTTGTTTGTGTGTGTGTGTGGCCGTGTGTATGAAAAATAGTAGTGGCCGGTGTATGTGTACCCGTTTCCCCGAATACGGCCCGACTAAGTTGGCGGCTGCTTGTCTCTACGAGTTAATGGTTCGGGTCTGTCCCTTCGCGTCTTTTGTTTGACTCCTCCTCCCCCCCTCCTCCCCTCATCCCTCACCCCCACATCACACAACGATACTTCCCACTTTGTAGAGACACCGAACACATTAAATGGGCTTCTGTCCACATCCTGAGGTACTTTCTGTCGAACGTGGTATCAATATTAGAGCCAAAACGAACAGTTTTAACATTCTCCAGGGATTTGGTGTGAATTTTCTTGGATTTTCTGTTCATTCAAGAATGTGCGTCTTCACCCCGTGTTCTTAGTTTTCAGGAAGGTAAATATTTATTTTAGTTCTTGTTTGTGTTGTCCTCCTCTGTCTCTTTCTCTGTTTTAACAACCACTGGGAGCCTTTATGTGATATATGTGTTTTTTTAAAACTTGTGCTATCTCCCTGTAACTGCGAGCTATTGTTCTTTGCAGCGGGTGCTGTGAAGTTGTTGAGGCTCACCATCGTATCGGCGTGGGAGCGGGCTATGGCGGCTATTTTTTCTGTCCAGGAGTACAGCTAAAAATGCAGGGGATGTGCAATGTTTCTTTGGCAGACTCCACCACCATGAGGACTATGGCGATCCCAGCCCCGTTAGCCAGGCTGTATCACTTAATGGGGGTGCCACGGAGAGGTGGGGTCTTGGTCAGCTATGGTTCGCTAACCCTGACGCTATCATATGATGAAATATGAAATGTGATGATAAAATTTGGAGTTTGATGATAAAATATGGAATGGGATGATAAAATAATGAGTGTGATGATAAAATATGGAATGTGATGATAAAATTTGGAGTTTGATGATAAAATATGGAATGGGATGATAAAATAATGAGTGTGATGATAAAATATGGAATGTGATGATAAAATTTGGAGTTTGATGATAAAATATGGAATGGGATGATAAAATAATGAGTGTGATGATAAAATATGGAATGTGATGATAACATATGGAATGTGATAATAAAATATGGAATGTGATGATAGAATATTGAGTTTGATGATAAAATATTGAGCGTGATGATAAAATATTGAATGTGATAATAAAATATGGAATGTGATGATAAAATATTGAATGTGATAATAAAATATGGAATGGGATGATAAAATATGGAATGTGGTGATAAAATATGGAATGTAATAATAAAATATGGAATGTGATGATAAAATATGGAATGTGGTGATACAACATTAAATGTGATGATAAAATATGGAGCGTGACGATAATGTGAAGGGGTCGAGTTTGAGATTTTTAAAGAATAATTATTAATAATTTTGAATTCGTTGTTTTGGTGCGCTGGTCTCTCACGACGAAGGTCGGGGGTTCGAATCCGGCCGGAGGCGCCCCCCCCCCCCCCCCAGTCACCCGGCTGTAGAAATGGGTACCCGACTTCTTCTGGAGTTGGGGAGGGAAAGGCGACCAGTAGTGATACTGACCATCTCACCCTCTAGTGTGCTGACAGGTCAAGGAAAATATGGGGCACTAACACCATATCCCTATGTGCCTCTAAGGCATGACAGGGTTACCTTTACCTTTCCCTTTTGTTGTTGTTGTTGTTTATGATCATCTTTGTATTACTCTAAACACTGCTACAGTTTAGCCAGGCTCGTAGAATCAGAATCGAGGAGTCGGAGTGGCAGAGTCAGAAGTAGCTTTGGGCAGAGTCCGAGCAGGAGTCGCGCAATAGAAAAAATATGACACAATTTGAAGCAAGTTGTGCGTGTGTGTGTGTGTGTCTGTGTGCGTGAGTGCGTGTGTGTGCGTGCGTGCGTGCGTGCGTCTGTGTGCGCGTGCGTGCGTGTGTGAGAGAGACACACACCACACAGGTGTAGAAATGTACAAGTTATGAAGGGGTTGGAGCCAGATTTCGAATCGGAGGATTGAAAAATATTATAGTCGGAGCAGATTTAGCGTTGAAAAATATAGGAGTCGGAGTCATATTTCAAGTAGGAGAATTGAAAATATAGAAAGTTGGAGTCAAATTTCAAGTAGAAGAATTGAAAATATAGGAGTTGGAGTCAGATTTCAAGTAGGAGAATTGAAAATGTAGGAGTTGGAGTCAGATTTCAAGTAGGAGAATTGAAAATGTTGGAGTTGGAGTCAGATTTCAAGTAGGAGAATTGAAAATGTAGGAGTTGGAGTCAGATTTAAAGTAGGAGAATTGAAAATACAGGAGTTGGAGTCAGATTTCAAGTAGGAGAATTGAAAATGTAGGAGTTGGAGTCAGATTTCAAGTAGGAGAATTGAAAATGTAGGAGTTGGAGTCAGATTTAAAGTAGGAGAATTGAAAATGTTGGAGTTGGAGTCAGATTTAAAGTAGGAGAATTGAAAATGTAGGAGTTGGAGTCAAATTTCAAGTAGGAGAATTGAAAATATTGGAGTTGGAGTCAGATTTCAAGTAGGAGAATTGAAAATGTATAGAGTTGGAGTCAGATTTCTAGTAGGAGAATTGAAAATGTAGGAGTTGGAGTCAGATTTAAAGTAGGAGAATTGAAAATGTAGGAGTTGGAGTCAGATTTCAAGTAGGAGAATTGAAAATGTAGGAGTTGGAGTCAGATTTCTAGTAGGAGAATTGAAAATATAGGAGTTGGAATCAGATTTCAAGTAGGAGAATGAATTGAAAATATAGGAGTTGGAGTCAGATTTCAAGTAGGAGAATGAATTGAAAATATAGGAGTTGGAGTCAGATATCAAGTAGGAGAATTGAAAATGTAGGAGTTGGAGTCAGATTTCTAGTAGGAGAATTGAAAATATAGGAGTTGGAATCAGATTTCAAGTAGGAGAATGAATTGAAAATATAGGAGTTGGAGTCAGATTTCAAGTAGGAGAATGAATTGAAAATATAGGAGTTGGAGTCAGATGAAAATATAGGAGTTGGAGTCAGATGAAAATGTAGGAGTTGGAGTCAGATTTCAAGTTAGAGAATGTATGAGTCCGAGTCAGATTTCATGCAGGAGAAATGAAATTATAGGAAACAGAAGTCGAACTTCCAGCTCCTGTTAAGCCGACTTCAAAGAAACAACACCATGTAATAGAGGAGAGTGTTTTTATGTTTTCTTTCAGTTCGTGAATGACGCCGATGTCTGTCTCTACGAACAATTCCTCCAGTGTAAATTAACATTAGAAAAATTGCCTCGACTAGACAAGTGATCCAGGCAAGTGGGACTTGTATCTCATGGCGAATACTGCGCCACGCGGCGACAAGCTGATGCGCACTCGCTGAGAAAAAAGTGATCAACTTTTGCTTGCATGATACATGCATGTTTTGTTTTGTTCTTGTTGTATATAAGAGTCTTATTCCTGGCAGGCCTTGTGTACGAGTCAGGGAAGAAGATACAATGTTTTGTTTTGTAGTTCATATCCGCGCGGGCGCGCGCACGCCCACTGCGACCTTTAATTAAGTCCGTCTGTCCTGGAATTGACCTTCATTTCCCTGATACCTTTGTTCGCGTGAAGTGACGCCAGGTGTTCTTTCATCTACACTGGAGCTCCTCTATCAAGGATATACATACATACCCCTCCCCCCCGGGATGTGGGCACCAGGTGACGTGGGTGTGGGGCTCAGATCTCGAAGCTTTTTTTTTTTTAGATTTCAACTTTCATTCAACTGTTATAGTCCGGGGTGTAAAGCTGCCGACATCTCTTTGAAGTGGAACTGATACCCAGGGTCTGTGAGGAGAATTGTGTAAGACGATGCAAACACCCCACCCCCACCCCTTTTTTTCATCCCTTCCTCTTTTTCCCTGTTTATCATATTGACTAGCCATTCTGTTTTCGTCATCTACGACCCCCCCCCCCCGGGATATGGGCACCAGGTGACGTGGGTGTGGGGCTCAGATCTCGAAGCTTATTTTTTTTTTTTAGATTTCAACTTTCATTCAACTGTTATAGTCCGGGGTGTAAAGCTGCCGACATCTCTTTGAAGTGAAACTGATACCCAGGGTCTGTGAGGAGAATTGTGTAAGACGATGCCACCCCTTTTTTTTCATCCCTTCCTCTTTTTCCCTGTTTATCATATTGACTAGCCATTCTGTTTTCGTCATCTACGACCCCACCCCCTCCCCGCAAACCACCTCTTCAACCCCACTTTTAAAAAAAAAAACAATATAAACTTTCTGACGTTAGAACCTGGTGGTATAGAGACGTATTAGGCAATCCATAGGTAGTATAGAGACATACTGGGTAATTCATAGGTGGTATAGAGACGTATTAGGCAATCCATAGGTGGTATAGAGACATACTGGGTAATCCATAGGTGGTATAGAGACGTATTAGGCAATCCATAGGTGGTATAGAGACATACTGGGTAATCCATAGGTGGTATAGAGACGTATTAGGCAATCCATAGGTGATATAGAGACATACTGGGTAATCCATAGGTGGTATAGAGACGTATTAGGCAATCCATAGGTGGTATAGAGACGTATTAGGCAATCCATAGGTGGTATAGAGACATACTGGGTAATCCATAGATGGTATAGAAACATACTGGGCAATCCACAAGTGGTATAGAGACTATCCGGGTAATTCATTGGGGAAAGGGGTGGGGGAGAATGTCAGCTGATCGATCTTTTGTTCAGTTGATTGATCGGTCGGATGGTCAGTTTGCTGGTCAGCTGGTCAGTCGGCTGGTCATCTCATCGGTTGGTTGGTGATTTATTCAGTGGGTTGGTTGGTTGGTTGGTTGACTGACTGTTGGTTCTCTTTGGGTGATCAGTTATTAGCAGATGATCTCCCTGTAAATGTAAAACTAGAAAGATCTCCATGTAAACGTAAAACTAGAAAGATCTCCCTGTAAACGTAAAACTAGAAAGATCTCCCTGTAAACGTACAACTTATCTTATCTTATATCTTATATCCTTCCCGTGCCGTTACAAAGCTCTAAATAGCCGAATAGAAGACAGAAACTATCCGTGTCCAGAGAACGGGACAATGACTTGAAAACCCAAAGAAATTAGAAAGAAAGGAAGGAAAACCCAGGTAAAAGAAACCAGCCAATCGAGCAGCGTAAAAACCAACGTTCTAATTATAAACACAAAAACAGGGGAAGCAAATCTGCAAACTTCTATCAGTAAGGGGCACTTAATACAGGAATAAATTTCTGCTTTGACAAGCTGGCGAAGAAGTGGAAGTAATTATCAAATGTCATTTCCTGGAAATTGTATCTGCACTGTTTCATTTTTATCAGCAACTGGAGAGGTAAACCTAGATGAAAAGAAGAAGCCGTTAATTAACAACACTTTTCAAAGCAACTATATATATATTTATATATTCATGTGTCGTTTTGAAGGTGTATGCAAATATGTGCGCGAACGAGAGAGTGTGTGTGCTGTATATGTCTATTTTATCTGAAAACATAAAAAAGGGACAAAAATTCCGTATTACTGAGACAGAGGCCTATTGATTTTTAATAGGACTTTTTTTTTGTAGAGAGAACAATTCATCTGGATTGTCGAGTTCTTTATTTTTTTTTATACCTCTCTGTCTCTCTCTTTGTCTTGTCTCTCCGTCTGACTCTGGCTCTCTCTCTTCTCTCTTTCTGTCTCTCCGTGTCTCTGTCTCTCTGTCTTTGTCTCTCTCTGCGTGTCTCTGCGATAGTAAATGTGTAAAGCTAAAACAAATTAATATTCCTTTCCTCACAGTCGGTGAGGTTTATAACTACATCCGGTCCTTAAAGAACGCTAACTCAGCAGGATGTGATGACATTAGTAACAAGATACTACGCTGACATTAGTAATAAGATACTACGCTACGCTGCACCAGTTATCACAGACACATTAACATAATTATACAATTTGTGCATTGACAAACATTATTTCCCTGACGCTTTTAAAGTCGCCAAAGTTTTTCCTCTTTTTAAATCTGGACAGACTAGTGACCTCTCAAACTATAGACCCATATCCATTCTGTCATCACTATCTAAACCTCTTGAAAAGCATATACAAAAGTTTACACTGCTCCACATGCAAGAAAACAATCTACTAATAGACAGACAGTCAGGTTTTAGACTAAATTACTCCTGCCACACAGCATTAACTAAAATGACAGAAAGCTGGCTGTCTAATATAAATGATAACAAATTGTATGGTGCTGATTTTGTTGATTTCGAGAAAGTCTTCGATATGATTGATCATGAAATTCTTGCAAAAAAGCTGGAAGGTTATAGATTACACCCTGATCTAACAAAATTTATTACTTCTTTTCTCTCAGGTAGAAAACAAGTAGTTTGCTTTAGAAACAAAATATCTGGCTCGGCTGTGGTTGATACTGGTATTCCTCAAGGCTCCATTCTTGGTCCTCTTCTCTTTGCTATCTATATTAACGACTTACCACTACATTTAAAGCACTCTTCATGTGATCTTTTTGCTGATGACTGTACTGTTTACAATAGTGACTATGACATCAATAAACTACAGACAATGCTCCAAAATGATATAAACATTTTGATTAAATGGAGTAATAAAAATGGTATTTGATAAACACCAACAAAACAAAATCCATGCTCATCTCTACAAGACAGAAACTGCAGAATGCAACAAAAACTTCACTACAGCTTTGTGCTGAGACTAAGGGAATAGAAAATGTTCATGAACATAAAACCCTAGGACTCATCATTGATCAGCATTTAACTTGGAATTCTCACATACATAACCTAACAAACTTGTTTGCACAGAAAGTTTACCAATTAGCCAAAATTAAACACTTTATCGACAAAGACACAATAAAGATATACTACATATCACACATACAAACACACTTAGATTTCTGTTCCACAATCTGGGATGGATGCTCGGTCTCAAACACAAAAAGGCTCAACTCACTTCACAAGCGAGCATTAAATCTGATTTGTGACAAACACCCAGTACAGACTGTAGATCAACACAAACAACTCAAAATTCTACCCCTCAAAAATAGAATCATTTTTAACAAATTTAAGTTTGTTCACAGAATTCTGTCGCACAATGCTCCGCCTTACTTGTGGTCACTGTTTACGTATAATACTAAACATAGCCAGCGTTAAAAAAAAACTGTCTTCTTCCTAAACCCATCTGTACAAGAAAAGCCTTGCATACTCTGCAGTACAGCTCTGGAACACCCTTCCCTACTATTTAAAATCTATTGGTAATACTTCATCCTTTAACTCAAACCTGTTTCATTATTTACTTGCTTGTAATTATATGCCTCCATAGAATAACCAGCACTCTCTCAACACATAACTTGCCAACCATCAAGTACTAAAATGACATAGTTCGAAAAGTAACTTGTTAGATATTGTTAGAATTATTTTAATGTTTGTTAAAAACATATGTTAGAAGATCTGTATTTACAATATATTTTTATTTATGTATATGTCTGTGTGTGTATGTGTGCGTGAGAGCTATTTTATTAGGTTAATTACTGCTTCTCTTTTACCTTGAATGTAATAGTTAAATCTTACACTCTTTTGATATGTTTTTTTCCTAATTTACTTTGTTTATTTGTATTATATCGAGTGTGTGGGAAGAATGAAAGATGGAGTGATGAAGGGCAGAATGTAAGACGGGCCTGCGTGCCCAATTCTTTACCCTTTAAAAATAAAGATTATTCATTCATTCATTCATTCATTCATTCATTCTCTCTGTTTCTCTCTGTGTGTCTCTCTCTGTTTCTCTTTGTCTCTCTGCGTCTGTCTCTCTCTCTCTCTCTCTCTCTCTCTCTCTCCTCTAGCACACATTCTTTCCTTCATTAAAAAAAAAAAACTTCATGTAAAAAGGACAGGAAACAGTATACGCGAGTAACGTAGAGTGGCTTTCTTCTCTTACCTCGTTTAAGATTCTCTCTGGCACAATCTCTAGCAAGACCCAACGTTTCTTTTATTTATCATTTGAACAGCATTACGGCCAAAACTTCTTTCTCTTGCATAACATCGTTTACTCTTCTGTTTTCTTCCTCGTCTTTTGTTGTTGGGATGTGGCAAAAAAAGGTGGGGGGGGGCGGGGAAGAGGGGGTGATGATGGGACTGGAGACGGAGAGGGGAAAGTTGGAGGAAGGGGGAGATATTATGTGACCTGTTTTGAGAAAGTCAGAAAGTGTATGAAACTCAGTAGGCGTTAAGTGTTGCATTTTTGCACATTATATCTTCATCATCGGCACTTGCCAGTTTTCCAGGGCATATTTACTTCGGTTTAAAACGTTTTATGTTTCTGACATGAAACTTGTACAAGGTTTGGATGTCTGTGCGGGTTAAAGAGGGAAACCTGAGAGATAACAACGCTTTCGCATAATTCTTCAGCCTTGTAAAATAACGGTTCGTTCGCTCTCTCGTGCTCTCTTTCATGCTCTCTCTTCCTCGTGGTCTCTCATGTTCTCTCTCGTGTTTTCTCTCCTGCTCTCTCTTTTGCGCTCTCTCTATCGTTCTCTCTCTCCCTCGCGCGCTCTCTTTCTCTCGCTCTCTCTCTCTTGTGTTGTTTTCTCTCGTGCTCTCTCTCCCTCGCTCTCTCTCTTGTGGTCTCTCTCGTGCTCTTCTTCTCGATCTTTCTCATGCTCTCTAACTCTCTCTCTCTCTCTATCGCTCGCTCTCTCTCTCTCGGTCTCTTTCTCTCGCTATATCCCTCCTCGCTTTCTCAGTTGCCCTCTCCTACCTCTCTCTTGCTCTCGTTCTCTCCCTTCTTCACTCGCTGTGTCTACCTCTTTCTTTCTTTCTCGCTCTCTTCTCTCTCTCCCTCTCTAATCTAAAGCAGAGTACTTTGTCTAATGCATGGAGTAAATATCTCAAGTCCTCTTTCTCCTTTGATCTTTGTACCTGTTCAGAATCCTAACCCATCCAACCCCCCTTCTCACCCCCAACCCACCCTCAACCATACACACTTACTCATGCATCCACAGTGACTCACAGTCAGGCGTTATGAATCCATAATCTCATTTCTTTTCACAACTCAAGCCCAATTGTGCTCCTTTGGGTCCGTGAGACCCCATTTATGGTACATCCTGTTTCCGGAAAGAAAAAAAAATCGATGACCTTCCACGTACAGAACTTTACTGGCTTTTAAGTTAGTGGTCAGCTTAAAAGCTCTCCACATCCGGGCAGTGCTTTTCTTCGAATTCGACGCCTATTCACCATGTACACGTGAGTCACTGGTAATTTTCAAACAAAACAAAATGCTGAAAGCTTGATTTAGTCTTACAGTATTCTTCTGTCTACAAAGTTTAACGAGATGAATTAATGTCTTGTCTTGTCGCCTCTTGAATTGTGCTATCTCCCTGTAACTGCGAGCTGGTGTTCCTTGCAGCCGATGCTGTGAAGGTGATGGGCTACAGCATCGTATTGGCATGGGAACGGGTTATGGCAGCTACTTGTTCAGTCCCGGGGTACAGCTAAAAAGCAGGGGGTGTGCAGTGCTCCTTTAGCAGACTCTATCACCATGGGGACCATGGCGATCCATGCCCCGTTAGCTAGGTTAGCCCTCTTACTAGGGGTATCAACGGAGAGGTAGGACAGGGTCTTGGTCAGCTGTGGGTCGCTGATTGCCTCATCGGACAACGTCATCACCCCCAGATGAATTAATAAAAAAAGTAGAAAAGTAACATGATGATGATGATGATGAAACTGCTGATGAAAATCCTTAATATTACCTAGTATCTTAGTTGCAAAGTGACTTAGCAGCTTATTTAAATCACTGCGGATTTTAAATGTCTTGAAACTGAACAGATTACGCTGATTGGGCCATGCAGAAAGGATGGAAGACAACAGGCAAACGAAACTGATGTGTGTACAAGAGGTGAAGAATACAAGACAGAGAGGTAGACCAAGACAGAGAGGTAGACCAAGACAGAGATAGAGAGATAACATAAAAGAGAATATACAGAAAATTGGTGTCACCAACTGGAGAGAGAAAATTAGGAATAGAGAGGCATGGAGGCGAAATTATCTGCAGCAATGAGGCTTAATGGCTCTGAAAGCTGAGGAAGCAGTAATAGCAGCAGCAGCAGCAGCAGCAGCAGTAGTAGTAGTAGTAGTAGCAGTAGTAGTAGTAGTAATGGTAGTAGTAGTAGCAGTAGAAGTAGTAATAACAATAGAAGTATAGTAGTAGTAGTAGTTGAAGTAGCAGTAGAAGTAGTAGTTGTAGTAGTAGTAGTAGTACTAGTAGTAGTAGTAGCAGCAGTAGTAGTAGTAGTAGTAGTAGTAGTAGTAGTAGTAGTAGCAGTAGTAGTAGTAGAAGTAATAGTAGAAGAAGAAGTAGTAGTAGTAATAGTAGCAGTAGTAATAGCGAAGTGGCTACTTTCCTCGTTATTCATGTCCCTCCTTGAATAAGAATATCTTTGGTCGGACCTGTAACGTTTCTGATCTGAAAACCGTAGAAGGAAAGCCAGCCAGGTGTGATACTGACCGTATCATACTCCGTAACATACAATCTTATATCTTATATCTTATATCCTTCCCGTGCCGTTAAACGTCACATAGGGCTCGTAAAGTAGTTCGCCAATTTTCCCTGTCTTCGGCGAGTCTTTCAACCTCATCAAAGGATTTTATGCCTGTTAACTTGGCCTCTCTTAATAATGTCCTCTTCAGAGTTTCACGCGGTCTGCCCCTTTTTCTTCGGCCTGTTGTGTTCCACCTGATAGCTTGTTTTGGGATTCTCTGATCATTTTTTCTCATCAAGTGACCAACATATGTCCATTTCCTTTTCCTGATCACCCATGAGACTGGTTGTTGTTCAGTCATCTGTCTTATCTCTGCATTGTTCTTGAATTCATTCCACTTGATGCCGAGTATTTTCCTTAGGCATTTGTTTTAAAAAGAGTCTAATTTCTTTTCTATTTCTTTAGTTGTTTTCCAGCTTTCGCATGCATAAATGAGGGCGGATATTACATTTGAATTGAATAGTCTTAACTTGGTTTTTGTGCTTATAACTTTTGAATTCCATATGTTCTCAAGATTCTTGAAGATTGATGCTGCTTTTGCAATTCTGATCCTAACTTCCTTTCTAGTGTCACCATCCTGATCTATGTAGCTGCCAAGGTATGCAAATTGATTGATTTCTTCAATATCTGTCCCTTCTATGTGTATTTTTCCATTTTGATTGATGGGAATTTTCATTATTTTTGTTTTGTCCTTGTTAATTTCAAGTCCTATTTTGCTAGCCAGTGAAGACAGGCTATCTGTTTTTTCTTGCATGGAATTCACATTATTACTGATAAGAGTTATGTCATCAGCAAAATCAAGATCTTCTAGTTGGGTCCCATGTACCCAGTCAATACCTGTGTTACCTGTGCAGCATTTTTTCATTATGAAGTCTATTGTAATCCCAAAAAGTAAAGGAGACAGTATACATCCTTGTTTCACGCCTGTTTCAATCTGGAACCATTCACTCATCCCTTCTTCTGTCTTGACTGCACAACCATATCCATTGTATAAGTCCTTAATGATGTTGACAATTTTAGATGGTATTCCATATAGACATAAAATTCTCCATAATGAATCTCTGTGTATGCTATCAAATGCCTTTTTTAAAATCTATGAAGTTCAGTATTAATGGTTTCTACTTTTCAATATGTTCTTCAAGTATTATTCTGAGAGTAAAGATCTGGTCGAGACAGCTTCTCCCTTTTCGAAATCCTGCTTGTTCTTCTCTCATTGCAGTATCCACTATATCTTTGAGTCTATTCAAAATGACCTTGCAAAATACTTTTGACACAACTGATATTAAGGTTACTCCTCTCCAGTTGTTACAGTCACTAAGGTTGCCCTTTTTTGGTATTTTAACAATGATTCCTTTCTTCCAATTAGAAGGGACCTTTTTTCTTTCCAAATCTTGTTAAAAGTAACATACAATAATTAATGTATAAGTATACAACTGTACACAAAGCACTGCAGTAAAGGTGTGATAACAAAAAAAAAGCAATAACCCATGCATGAATTGACTTCTTAGATACTAGTACGTATGTGCTCCTGTTCCTATTATTATTAGCTAAAGAAGCTGTGGAGAGGAACAGACAGAACTACAAAAAATAAGATTTTTAAGGGCATGCATCTTTCCCATCGCAACATTTACATATGAGACCTGGACACTTAATAAAACAGCTGAGAAACACATAAATGCCTTTGAATGTAAATGCTACAGAAGAGTCAAGTCAAATATCATGAACAACAACAACAACAACAACAACAACAAAAAGAACAAATACATCCATACTACAAGAATTTAATGTTGAAGAAAGCTGACTAGTAAAGAAGATTCAACAGAGAAAACTTAAATATTTTGGAAATATTAAACGTCATGCGAATTTAGAGAAGACCGTCTTGGAAGAGTATATAATGAGAAAAAGAAAGAGAGGAAGACCAAGGCGAAGATGGCTGCAGGACATCGCTGATAATCTTTAAATGGATGCATCAGCAGCAGGGCATCTTGCTTACAACCGAGAGCCCTACAGGAGAGCTGTTATTGAGGCAAAGTTCCGCAAGGGACATGCAAATGACTGAATATTAATATTATTATTATTACTTGGTAAGCATAATAAACTAAGTAAGCCATAGTAACTGTCAAGTGAGTAAAATACTCGTTATTTATGAGCTGTCGTTCATTTAGTTTCTGAGCTGTGCTCTATAGATCTGCAGAAAGACATGCATGCGTGTAGAGTAAGCTACCATAACCAACTCCTAATATATATACGACTATATATGGGTATTAAAAAAAACGGTGATCATACTTTTGACAGTTATCAAAGATGGCGATCAAGCTCTGAACCCGAAGGTTTTCATTTCTTAGTCGAGGCCATCGTTACTTGTGTTGGAAGGGGGTGGTCGATGACATGTTTTTCAAGTCTCAGGGCGGCTTCGTCGGTCTAACGCTTTCCAAGGAAGCTCTTAGCACAGGTGCACGTACTCCACAGCGCCGGGGAGATCCGTATCCACTGGAGAGCAGCAAAAGAAAAAAAAACGTGACGGACCCTTTTGCATGAAAGTTATTTAAAGAAGCAAGAAATAAGTTTTGCCGAAAAGTGAAAGGGGCGACGGTAAGGTTACGGTCGTGTTTGGTCGCTGTAATACGAGCCCTCATAACAACAGCACAGATCACAGCTAGAGGGGAATCAAGTCATACATCAGGGAAGCTGACGGAATAGATCAGAGAGGGAGAGCAAGGGTATCGACTAATTCCGTTGCAGCAAATAAGCACAGATTTTTAACGTTATTTTGATGCATTCTGAACTTCATCTCACTCCCTCTCCTCCCCCCCCCCCCCCAAAAAAAAAAGCACCATATATTTTTATATATTTTTCCATATTTAAAATCCATCATATTTACTCGGTCGATAAAAACTTTTGTTGCAAACCTAAAAATTTGTCACCCTGTATTAGAGTTTAATGGAACTGCTGCAGTTCTGTTATACAGCTCATGATTCTTAAGCGCTTAAGGGATTTATTAAAGTCTGAACAAGTGAGAGCGCTCTATGTGTGTGTGTGTGAGAGAGAGAGAGAGAGTATGAGAGAGAGAGAGAGAGAGAGAGGTGGAAAAGAATAACACGTGGTAATTTAGATCCCGTGTTCAGTGCGTTCTTGATAATCCTTTTCTGGGGTTTTTTTTTTCTTCTCAAGATCTGTTTTAACTTCTCAGAGCCGACACAAGGTTTCAGAGTACAGACTTCACTGCAGAGTCGGTATCAGGCGCTTCAACTTCCAGTGCTGCTTTTATAAGACATTCTTTAACTGGAGTTTTAAAGTGTTCAAGATGTGAAATGGTTCGATTTTGAAATGGTCGTGTTCAAAACTTTGTGCTGGTGAAAAACTTAACAATTTTGTGGTAACTCTGTAATTTTCGCTGCTTGAAAGGAAGGTACTAATTAACTAATATTTCAGTCATTAATTTTTTCATGTTCCCCCCCCCCCCCAAACAACATAAATCATTCATGTTCACAGGCGCTGATCCGTCTGTTGCGCTCTGGTGTGTGTGCCAGCATGGGAGAAGTCCTCTCAGTGGCTTGACAAAATTGTGTTCTTGTCTGTGGTTTGACAAATTATGTTTTGTTTGGCAAAATATGTTCTTGCCTGTGGTTTGACAAATTATGTTCTTGCCCGTGGTTTGACACATTATGTTCTTGTCCGTGGTTTGACAAATTATGTTCTTGTCGAGTGGTTTAACAAATTATGTTCTTGTCTGTGGTTTTGACAAATTATGTTCTTGTCGGTGGTTTTGACAAATTGTATTCTTGTCCGTGGTTTGACAAATTATGTTCTTGTCCGTGGTTTGACAAATTATGTTCTTGTCTGTGGTTTTGATAAATTATGTTCTTGTCCGTGGTTTTCACAAACTATGTTCTTGTCCGTGGTTTGACAAATTATGTTCTTGTCTTTGGTAAAGGTAACCCTGTCATGCCTTAAGGGATATGGTGCAGGTGCCCATACTTTCCTTGACCTGTCAGCAAACTTGAGGGTGATGAGGTCAGCACCACGTCTGGCTGCTTTTCCTTCCTCCAACTCCATGAGAAGCCGGGTGCCCATTTCTACAGCTAAGTAGACTCTGAGTGCTTCCGGCCGGATTCGAACCCCACTACCTTCGCAATGAGAGACTAGTGCACTAACCACTTCGCCACTCAGACACCCAATCCAGGATGGGGGTAAATGTGAATAAATTCGCAAGCTGCTTTCGGGAGCTCTTATGCGTTCCTCGCAAACTATCCACAGTGACTTGAGATGATGTGTCCATGAGATAGGCGTCAGTGAGCTTAGAGTCAGTCACGTTTGTGAACACAGAGTCATACATATTCTTGAACTTAGAGCCACTTACGTTTGTGAACACAGAGTCATACATATTCTTGAACTTAGAGCCACTTACGTTTGCGAACTAAGAGTCAGTCATACACATTCGTGAACTTATTAGTGTCATTCATTTTTGTGAACTTAGAGTCATACACAGTCGTGAGTTAGTCACGTTTGTGAATATAGAGTCGTACACGTCTAAGAACTTAAGAGTCATAAACATTCTTGAAAGTTAGAGTCAGTCACGTTTATGAACACAGAGTCATACACATTCGTGAACCCCATGTTTGTGAACCATTCATTATTAGTGATGTTTTTATAATTGTTAATGCCTCTGTGTATTGATACTGATTGACTGGTTCTGATACCGATTGACTGTGTCTAATACTGATTGACTGTGTCTGATACTGATTGACCGTGTCTGATACTGACTGACTGTGTCTAATACTGATTGACTATGTCTAATACTGATTGACAGTGTCTGATACTGACTGACTGTGTCTGATACTAACTGTGTCTAATACTGATTGACTGTGCATGATACTGATTGACTGTGTATGATACTGATTGACTGTGTCTAATACCGATAGACTGTGTCTAATTCTGATTGACAAATGAAAAGTTTACAAATGAAAAGCAGAATGTGAGACCAGTTATTCATTTTTTGGAAGTAAAATTTATCTGTTCGTTCGTTCAGTCTGATATCGAGTGCCCTCGCATGTTCATCTGCCCTATTTTTTCCTTTTTTCCTTGCACTTGTAGATGCCTGCATGTTAGTTCACGTATTCGTAGGTATTCGTGTCTCCTGCATGTCGATGCTTCTCACTTTCATCTTATGAACGTGCCAAAGTCGCAATGGAATGTCCCTATACTGTTATGCCCTGTAATGCTAGTGTCATATAATTAATTCTAACGAAATCTTTGATTTCTGGCCCGGCTGTCATATGTGGTAGAATGTGCTAGGCATGGTGTGCTAAACTGCAAGTGTCATGTAATGATAACATCCCGGGTTGTTTGTTTATATATTCGGGGTTATGGGGTGATTCCTCGTGATTTTTTAGGACGGATTTCCTCGTGTAATTAGACTTGTTTGGAAAAGGCACGGAGGAAAGTCGGAGTATGATTTGTTAGTTAGGGTTAATGAAGGAGCCTTAGTCTATCGTTGCGAGAGAGAGAGAGAGAGAGAGAGAGAGGTCGTGTTTTGTGTCCATGTCATCATATGAACGTTCAAGTGTGAGAGAGAGAGAGAGTGGTTCCAGTTGGCTGTGGTTGTTTATGCAATTAAAATTTGTTATCTGTGTCTTTCCATCAATATTTTGACCTTTGACTCGAAGTATCATCATCATCATCATCATGAACCGCCATTAAATTCAACTAATGTTTTCCATGATGGATGGCATGACCACCTGTTCAACTGTTTACGTGAGATGTCTTACCTGGGTCCCTTGCCAAATGTCTATCATACAGGAAATGTGAGGTTGTCAGTGTGTAACTCTCGTGTTACTTGCTTGAAATCACCTGGGGGCCCCACGTCAGACTGACGGGGCAGATGAATTGTCATCTTACATCATCATCATACATCCTTCCCGTGCCGTTAAACGCCATATAGGGCTCTCATGGTAGTTCGCCAAGTTTTCCTGTTTTCGGCGAGCTTTTCAACCCCAAGGGATTTTATTCCCGCTAAACTGGCCTCTCCCTTGACACAGTGTTGGAGGACCTTGACTTTGCGGACGACATTTGTCTACTATCAAGCAGCCATAGATGCAAGATAAAATAAACAAGCTAACTCAGAATGCAAACAACATAGGACTAAAGATCAATGTAGGAAAGACAAAGTTAATGAAGCAAAATATGAACAACAGAAATGTACTCAGAGTAGATAGCAAGTTAGTGGAGGAGGTCAACGAATTTGCATACCTTGGCAGTAAAGTAGTAGAAAATGGAGACGCCACAGAGGACATCAACAGCAGACTTACTAGAGCAAACCAGGCTTTTGCAAAGCTGCAGACTATATAGAAATCTAAAAAAAAAAACTAAGCATAAATACGAAAATCAGGATATTTAAGAGTAATGTTCTAAGTGTACTACTCTATGGAAGTGAATGCTGGAAAATCACCAAAACCATAGAAAACAAGTTGAATTCTTTCCAGACTAATTTTTTACGAAGAATTAGAAAAATATTTTGGCCAAACACCATAAGAAATAACATCTTGTTGGCAGAAATGCAGATGAAGCCACTGACAGCAATTATTGAGGAAAGACGCTGGCGATGGTTGGGACATGTGCTCCGAATGACCGACAACTCACTACCAAAAAATAGCACTAAGATGAACACTACAGGGGAACAGAAGTAAGGGTAGACCAAAAGAGACATGGAGAAGAACAAGAGAGAGGATGTTGAGCAATAGAGGGCTCACCTGGGCAAGAGCAGAAAAAAAAGGCAAAGGACAGGCATTTGTGGAAAACCTTTGCGGAAGCTCCATGTGCCCTGGGCACTTAAGGTTCAGAGAGAGAGAGAGAGAGAGAGAGAGAGAGTGACAGAGAAATTGGCCTCTCTTAATAATGTCCCCTTTAGAGTTTCACGTGGTCGACCTCTGTTACTTCGGCCTTTGTGCTCCACTTGATAGCTTGTTTTGGGATTCTCTGAATGTTTCTTCTCATCACATATGTCCGTCTCCCTTTTCAGATAACCAATGAACTACCATACTTAGTGCAGCTCTGTACCATATTATGCTAACAAAACATTGCTTTGAAATTATGCTGAAGACAGACAGGTCCAAACTTTAGAAAGCGAAAAATTCAAGAATTTGTTACGAATGTGTGTGAAGGTGGAAGGCTGTTAGTACACTGTAACATCCAACAGAAGGTCGTGAAGAGAGAAACAGTTCTTGACACATCCAGCAGCTTGAAGCAGCTGCTTCCAACATGTGATACACGAAAGGTCCTACAGAGTTTAATCAAAATATAAATTTGAAATAAACATTATTATTGTGCATCACGAAGACTTCAAGTATACAAGTTATTAAAATCGAATATTCAGAAGGTGTTTTTTTGTTTTTTTGTTGTATGTTTCCTTGCAGCACTTGTTAAAATCCAAAATCCTGTCCCAAAACACCAAAATAACAATCTACAAAACTGTAATAAGACCAGCTGTCATGTATGAATCAGAAACATGGAGTATGACAACAAAAAAAACAAGATCCTAAGAAGAATCTCTGGGCCGATAAAGGATACCAACAGTGGAGAATGGAGAGCTAGAAAGAACACTGAACTGAACAGCTTATTTAAATCCCAACGAATTATAAATGTCTTGAAACTGAACAGACTACGCTGGCTGAGGCATGTAGAAAGAATGGAAGAGAACAGACAAATGAATATGATGTATGCACAAGAGATGAGGGAAACAAGACCAAGGGGTAGACCAAGACAGAGATGGAAAGACAACATAGAAGAGGATGTAAAAGAAATTGGTGTCACCAGCTGGAGAGAGAAGATTAGGATAGAGAGGAATGGAGGAGAACTTTGTCTGCAGCAGTGAGCGTTAATGGTTCGGAAAGTTGAAGAAGAAGTAGTTTCACTCCATACTCTGTGGTGGTGCCAAGTTCAAATCCTGCAGTGAGATGTTTCTAGTACACGCCAAAAAGGCTCAAGGGTCTACCCAGCCTCTAAAAATGGGTGGGAAGGTAAATATGCCCAGGCGTGATACTGACCACGTCACACTTTCGTGTGGCGGAAGTCTGGGAAATACGGACCTAACACTGTATACTAAGTATGCTTCAATGGCGTGGAAGCAGAGATTTTGCCTTTTTATCTTTACACTTTACTCCATGCTCTGCCAGAATGAAGTTTGATGAGAAAGTTTGATAGAAATAAATTAGATGTTACACAATTATTTTAATATATTGGTTGGATTAGAAATGTGCTATTTCTCATTTTATTTAGACTTTATCTAAAAATCTCTCTGAGCTTAGATTATCATAGTCGTGCAAGATCTAACAACTCCAGAGTCAGTCGGTCATTTGCATGTCCCTTGCGGAACTTTGCCTCCCTAACAGCTCTCCTGTAGGCCTCTCGGTTGTAAGTAAAATGCGATCTTCTCTAAATTATCATGACGTTTAATTAATATGTTCAAAATATTTAAGTTTTCTCTGTTTAATCTTCTTTACTAGCCAACTTTCTTCAATATTAAGTTCTTGTAGTATGGACATATTTGGTTTTTTTTTTTTGTTCATGATATATGAAGGGCTATTCTGTAGCATTTATGTGTTTCTCAGCTGTTTTATTAAGTGTCCAGGTCTCACAGGCATATATTGTGATGGGAAAGATGCATGCCCTTAAAAATCTGATTTTTATAGTTCTGTCTGTTTCTCTCTATAGCTTCTTTAGTTGTTTTATCATTTTGAAGCGCGATAGATGTCATCCTTTTAATTTCGCTCACTGTATCTCCATTATTAGTTAGCAGTGATCCAAGATATTCAAAATTCTCCACCTCTTTCAGTTTTTCCTCATTTAGATATATTTCACCTGCCTTATTTGTTTTGTCAGTTGTCATCAATTTAGTTTTCTTTGCATTAAGATAAAGGTTTTATATCTATTCTATCTATGCCTCTGACCCCTCGTGGAGCATCCATCCATCCATCCATCCATTCATCCATTCATCCATCCATCCATCCATCCATTCATCCATCCATCCATCCATCCATCCATCCATCCATCCATTCATCCATCCATCCATTCATTCATCCATCCATCCATCCATCCATTCATCCATCCATCCATCCATCCATCCATCCATCCATTCATCCATCTATCCATCCATCCATCCATCCATGTCCTTGCTCGGCTATCGGCTAAGCAATAACCGCCCAGTACGCCATGTGGTGTCTTGCTGGGCAGCAATAAGTTCTCTCCACTTCTCACGGTCTGCGGCCAGCTTTTGTACAGTATTGTGCCCCTAGCTGTGCTGTATACTAATCATTTCTGCTTCTGCAGTTCTTCGCTTTTGGTCGGCCTCTCTTTCTCTTTCCCGCAGGTGTCCATGGCGTGGTTGTTTAGCTGAGTTTTTATTTCCGGCGTTTTATTTGCTTTTATGACATGCATATCTTCTAGTTCACACTGGCTAAGTAGGTCTCCATTATTTGTTGTCTGTGGCCAGTAAATATTTAAAATCTTTCTCAGGCAGGTTGTGTGGCACGAGGAAAATGCGCTTATTTCTTTTTCATCTGCTCTGCGGCTTTCTGCTCCATAGAGGAGTATGGGTAACACACGAGTTCGGTACAGCTTTTATTTTGGTTCTAGGTACAGTTCTCTGGGGAAGTTCCAGATGTTTCTAAGATTAATGAAAGCTGTTCTGGCTTTATTTATTCTACTCCTTATGCCTTTATTCTTCATTCAGTAGAACACTTAAGTGTGTATATTGTATAATTCTATATTGGTTCTCTCATGCAGAATTTTCTCTTCTGTTATGTTATTATCTGTGTTGATGTGTCTGTCATACGCGCTCGCATGACAAGGGAGGTAATGCGCCTGAAAACCGGATTAAACGTTAAGGCAACGTAGAATTATAAAGCGTCGGGTAGAGATTTATTTTTGAAAAAAAAAAACCATCCACAAGTCTTGTTTATATTTTGAAATGTTTACAGTTGGGGCTGGTTCGGTATCATGAACTCGTATTACAATATTTATATTCGTACACGGAGATTTTTTACATGAAGGTAACATTGGATGTATCTCTACATTCTGGGGATCGCCTGCTCACATATAGGGCGTATCCTTATACAACTCCATGCCCAGGATTGGCTTTTATATTACATTTCCTCTCACTACGCAGCGGAGCAGATGAAGTACTCTGGTGTTCCTGTCTTTGCAGGCAGATACTCTCCATTTTAAGTTCGAAGACTTGATTTGGCGGTCAGCGACGCATACCCGACACACTGACGTCAGGATATGTGAACCATATCTGATCAAGACCCTGTCTCACCACTCTGCTGATACCCCCAGTAACAGGCCTAGCCTGACTAATAGGCCAGGGATTGCTATAGCCCCCATGGTGGTGGAGTCTGTTGCAGAATATTGCACACCCTCTGCTTGTTAGCCCCATTCAAGGACTGGAAAAAAAATAGCCGCCTTAACCCACTCTCAATCCGTTACAATTCTGTGTCTCAGCACCTTGACAGCATCAGCTGCAGAAAACATAAATCGTAATTCCAAAAAGAAGAAGAAGAACGCTCACAGTTTTAAAATGTCGGCGCCCTGTCTGGAGAATCGTACAGGAATAAACAAATTAAAGAAAAAAAAAAGACAGCAGATTTGTGTTTTTTTCCCCACCCAACTCTCATCGCGTTTTCTCTGCGACCTTGCACTTACCCTGGGGATAACACGCCTCGTCAGGTATAAAAATATCCAGCAGTGTTACTGAGTGTCAGTTTGACATTTCCTTGCTTGTGAAGTCACAACCTCTTTTACATTTTCTGCAGTTCTTCCATCTTCTCCGTCTATTGCGTTCTGGTTTGCCAGCATGGCGGGGGGGGGGGGGGGGGAGATCCTCGTTTATTTTAGTCTTTTCAGTGGTTGGGTACGTTATGTTCTTGTCTGTGGTTTGACACATTATGTTCTTGCCTTTGGTTTGACACATTATGTTCTTGCCTTTGGTTTGACACATTATGTTCTTGCCTGTGATCTGGCACATTATGTTCCTGTCTGTGGTTTGACACGTTATGTTCTTGCCTTTGGTTTGACACATTATGTTCTTGTCTGTGGTTTGACACATTATGTTCTTGTCTGTGGTTTGACACATTATGTTCTTGCCTGTGATCTGGCACATTATGTTCGTGTCTGTGGTTTGACACGTTATGTTCTTGCCCGTGGTTTGACACATTATGTTCTTGCCTGTGATCTGGCAAATTATGTTCTTGCCTTTGGTTTGACACATTATGTTCTTGCCTGTGATCTGGCACATTATGTTCCTGTCTGTGGTTTGACACATTATGTTCTTGCCTTTGGTTTGACACATTATGTTCTTGTCTGTGGTTTGACACATTATGTTCGTGTCTGTGGTTTGACACATTATGTTCTTGCCTTTGGTTTGACACATTATGTTCTTGCCTGTGATCTGGCACATTATGTTCGTGTCTGTGGTTTGACACATTATGTTCTTGTCTGTGGTTTGACACATTATGTTCTTGCCTTTGGTTTGACACATTATGTTCTTGCCTGTGATCTGGCACATTATGTTCGTGTCTGTGGTTTGACACGTTATGTTCTTGCCCGTGGTTTGACACATTATGTTCTTGCTTGTGATCTGGCAAATTATGTTCTTGCCTTTGGTTTGACACATTATGTTCTTGCCTGTGATCTGGCACATTATGTTCGTGTCTGTGGTTTGACACGTTATGTTCTTGCCTGTGGTTTGACACATTATGTTCTTGCCTGTGATCTGGTATATTATGTTCTTGCCTGTGGTTTGGCACATTAAGTTCTTGTTTGTGGTTTGACACAGTATGTTCTTGTTTGTGGTTTGACACACAACATGTTCCTTGTTTGTGTTTGACACATTATGTTCCTGTCTGTAGTTTGACACATTATGTTCTTGTCTGTAGTTTGACACATTATGTTCTTGTCTGTGGTTTGACACATTATGTTCCTGTTTGTAGTTTGACACATTATGTTCCTGTCTGTAGTTTGACACATTATGTTCCTGTCTGTAGTTTGACACATTATGTTCTTTTCTGTGATTTGACACATTATGCTTCTGTCTATCATCTACTCTTACAAGACATTTTTTGTTCACTTACGTGTCACGTACGTGATGACATGTATTTCATTTTACACGTACTCGCTGTAAATTTTCGTGCGCTCTTCAGTTTGCCATCTAAGGTTTTCCGGTCCAGGTGTAAAATCTTGAACCCGCCTGCAGATGTATTCCCAGGAAACATTTTGTGTGCGTCGTGACGTGAAATTACATAATATAATTCAAAGTTCTCATTAAAAATACTGAAATCTAAAGAACTCAGGAAAAGCAAATTCATGTAGCTCTGTAGTAATTTTTTTTATGTACTCCTATAACACAGAGTGACATCGGGAAATTTAAAACAAAAAAAAAGAAGTATTAATTTTTAAAAAATTATTATTATTATTGGAATTCTTTCCAGACTAAATGTTTACGAAGAATTAGAATAATATTTTGGCCAAACACCATAAGAAACAACATCTTGTTGGCAGAAATGAAGATGAAGCCACTGACAGCAATTATTGAGGAAAGACGCTGGCGATGGCTGGGACATGTGCTGCGAATGACTAACAACTCACTACCGAAAAATACCACTAAGATGGACACCACAGGGGAACAGAAGTAAGGGTAGACCAAAGGAGATACGGAGAACAAGAGATAGGATGTTGAGCAATAGAGGGCTCACCTGGGCAAGAGCGGGAAAAAAAAGGCTTGTGGGAAACCCTTGCGGAAGCCGCATATTTGTGCAGCATATAAAACTTTGTGCGCGGCCGCGTAGTCGCGCTGCTTGGTGGGAACACTGGCGTTCTCCAACATTCATGAGGCTTTATAAATATCCACTTCTTTTTATTCATTAAATACACCAACAGCCACGTGGACAAGGTTATATCGTGTGCCTTGTACCGTTGGCATGCATCTTGAAATTTCAAAGGCACTTCCTGAAAACAAACTTAACTAGCGTAGTAACCTATTTTTACAGATCGATTGATTAGAGGACGATGTTATTTGCAATCAAGTGTACACTACTTCTGGTAAAGGAAATGTATGTAATTTATGGCAGGATATAATGTGATCGTATATATACTATCATTTTTCAAATCTTTGTACTGATATCTCGGGTTTATTTATTGAAAACTGGAAATAAGACATCTAAATTGTGTGCGTAAAGAAGGGAGACAAGCGCTTCTGTTCTTAACATCTCTCCTCCCAACCTGAAGTGACAAGAATAGTGATGAAAAGCCTAAAGGATTTTTAGAGAAGACCACTAAATGGGTAGTAATGATATTAGGAGGGGAGGGGTGGAATAAACTTAGATTCCTGTCCCTAAACAGACAAGAATAGAGAAATCTTGCCCCTCTTATATCATATAGGTTATCTCTGCAGCACATAATTATTCTCTCCCTTATCACTGAATGATCTCCCATGCGTTTTCCCTTTTCTACTTATCTACTGATCTCCCATGCGTTTTCCCTTTTCTACTTATCTACCCTTGGACATACTAGACTTTCTGTGTTTTCGTTGCAGAAGCAAGTGGTTTGTCCGTCGAGCGAAGCATGTAAACGGCTAGCCAGCCAGGTTCGTGATAACGATGTAGTACGGTTTTGTCGACCGATGGTCTCGAAATTGGCCCATCTCTCGCAAAGAGTATCGGGTCTGCAGTATGTAACGTGTGTTGTTTGTGGGTGGCCAGGCTTTCTTTTCCGCTCGTTAGAGCAGAGAGAGCCGCCCCCGCCGGTTAAAGGAAATGAAACGCCGCCGGGGTCGAAAGGGATCCGCTCTGAGCAGAGCGCTGTCTCCCTTGCCCCGCGTCGGTCTGTCGGCAGATATCCGACAAAGGTTCGGTGAAGAAAGCTATCTGGTTGATCCTGCCAGTAGTCATATGCTTGTCTCAAAGATTAAGCCATGCATGTCTAAGTTCACACTGTCTCACGGTGAAACCGCGAATGGCTCATTAAATCAGTCGAGGTTCCTTAGATGACACGATCCTACTTGGATAACTGTGGCAATTCTAGAGCTAATACATGCTTACCAAGCTCCGACCCTCGTGGAAAGAGCGCTTTTATTAGTTCAAAACCTCTGCTGTTGGCGAGATTTTTCAGCTGCCGTGCGTGGAGCGGTGCTCCTCCCGGCCAATGAAGAAAGGTGCAAATGAGGTTGCCGCGCAGCATCACTGCGGAAAAGGTGGTAGAAAGGATAAAGCGAAGCAAACAGTCAAATCACGGCACCTCTGGTCTGGAGGTCGGCCACGTCCTGAGTGCAGTCATATCGGGTGAAATGCATGAACTGGCTTGTCCCAGAGGTTAAGACACTGCTGGTGAGACTCTTTAAATGCCGCGCGTGGAGTGAAGCTCCTATCGGTCAAGGAAGAAATGCGGAAAAGAAATAAAGGTTGCGGTGCGGCGCCGATAGAAAAAGGTGGTGGAAAGTGAAGTTAACTAATATGTCCAGTAGTATCACTACGAGAGCTATACCACGGCACCTCTGCTCTAGAGGCCGGCCACGTCCGAAATACACCTACACTGGTGAAATATGCCTAAACCGGCACACACCAGGGGTGGAACTTGATTTCTAGACATGTCATGCCACCTCCGCTCTAGAGGTCGGCAACGCCTGATATACACCCATACTGGTGAATTTTGCCTAAACCGGCTCATACCAGGGGTGAATCTTGAAGGCTATGCATGTCACAGTACCTCTGCTCTAGAGGTCAGTCTTGTCCCAAACACGCCCATACTGGGATAATGCCTAAACCGGCTCAACCCAGGGGTAGAAGTCACTAGTGGCGAGGATTCGTCCTCCTGGACAAAAGCTCCATCCTGGTCACAACTAGGAAGGGTAGCGGCCACGACTGCAAAATGCTGAAGTCGGAGACACTGGACCAGGGAAGTCTAGATAGGCAACCACCTCTCACCCGGCGGGGATGTTTGCGTATCTTAATCACGCTGAGGTTTTCCGGTGAGAAAGTCCAACTCTGGACTGGATGGGCAACCACCTCTCACCCGGCGGTGATACACGGGTATCTCAAAACACGTCGAGGTTTTCCGGTGAGAAGGTCCAACTCTGGCCTGGGTGGGCTACCGCCTCTCACCCAGCGGGGATGCACTGATATCCTAAACACGCCGAGGTCTTCCGGTGAGAAAGTCCAACCCTAGACTAAACTGGTGCAATGAAAACCACGGTGTCACGCAATCCCGCTTCAAAGACCCATCAAGAATATAGGCTAAAGCCCTGTGATACTCTGAACCCCTTGTGGTCCTCTCGTGGATTTCGTGTGGTCTTTTCGGGGACCACACAGGGGACCACCGGACCTAATGAGGACCACAAGCGTAAATTCAGTAGGATCACAGTGCGGTTTTGGTGGTAGAAGCGAACGAAGAAGAAGAAGAAGAAGTTTCTCTAAGTTATCGCACTGAAATCTCTGTCATGTCACCAACTCACCATTGATTGCTGCCCGTTTATCTCTGTTTATCTGGGTACAATGACAGTATCTGACTGGACACACGCCAGGATATAAACCAGTGAGCTACTCATGCCCAGTGAGCTTTGGTCTGAGGAGAGCCACACATGATGAGAAGACTGTCATAAATGGCGCTGTCATCTAGACCAACGAAGTACTGCTGATCAATATTATCTTGTGTGTGCGGATGGTAACAGGCTCTTCTGACACCACATCTCGGCCGGCATATATAGGAATGAATGGTGGTGAACCTTGTTAAGAAATTTGTCCTTTTCATGTTTGCTCTGTCAAGTTAGGAAAACCTCACCCAGTATGATCTCCTCTGCTCTAAGTTTGGCAGGTTGCAATGACAGAGTTACATTTTATATCTGGGTAGTAGTAAGTTAGGTCTAATTTTATATCTGAGTAGGAGTAAGTGAGGTCTAATTTTATATCCAAGCAGGAGTAAGTGAGGTCTAATTTTATATCCGAGTAGGCGTAAGTGAGGTCTAATTTTATATCTGAGTAGGAGTAAGTGAGGTCTAATTTTATATCTGAGTAGGAGTAAGTGAGGTCTAATTTTATATCCGAGTAGGAACAAGTGAGGTCTAATTTTATATCCGAGTAGAAGTAAATGAGGTATAGTTTTATATGAGAGTAGGAGTAAGTGAGATCTAATTTTATATCTGAGTAGGAGTAAATGAGGTCTAATTTTATATCTGAATGTAAGAAAAGGAAAAAAAAATGTCCCGTAGCATTTGCACATTGTAGGGCTGTGAAGTGCTAGTGCCCTTAGATTTGTAGGTTGTAGTGGATTCTCTCCCACTGTGGGATACCAGGCAATGAGAAAGCTGACCGTCTGGCCAAAGAGGGAAACTGAAATGGAGCAATCAGACACACCGATCACCTATAATCAGAAGGAAAGCATGATTTTAAAAAACCTACAGGAAGCCACAAATACCATCACATGATGACTATCACATGCTAAACAGAAAGGAACAAGTCGCCATTTTCCAACTCCGAACAGGACCCAACCGACTCCGAAGTCATATGTATACAAAGTTTAAAGTTGGTACTACTACTCTTTGTACATGTGCCTAGGTGCCCCAAACTGTGGAACACATTCTCCAAAGCTGCACCAACTATGAGACACTGAGAAGAAATAAGTGGCCTAATGAAACCAGCAAAGAAGAAAAGCTCTACGGTTCCATGCATGAGTTACAAAAAAAAAACAAAAAACAGTGAAATTTATCCAAGAGACAGGACTGCAGATATGGACAGCAATGCGTACGAAGAAGAAGATCTTGAGGAAATAATAAACAAGGCACTTTTAGATGTGTGAGGAAGAAAAATGACGAAAGAATTACCTGGGACTTGAACCACGGTCTCCAGTAGAACGAGCAACTGCCTAGCCACGAGAGAACAGCGCATTAATCAACGTGGCCATCTAGCACCCCGCTAGGCTAGACGGTTGCTTGTCCTACCGAAGTCCGTGGTTCATGTCCCAGGTAGTCCTCTTGTCATTTGCCTTCTCTCATATCTGAAAGTGCCTTGTCTGTGATTTTTTTTGAAAGATCTAACTAAACAATAGTGTGATGTCACATTTCTAGGCGACTACATTTGAGATAGGGACATCAGAGCCTCTCCTTGCTGCTTTTGTTTTCCTAAGGAAACCCCAGGTACCCATATTTTGGAGGGTAGGTTGGTCGATCCGAAAACGTCCGCCCGAGTGCGAAATCGAACCATGGATCTTCTGATCAGGAGGGGAGTGCACTAACCACTACACACGGCGGCATATTCTTCAGTTCCGCCTCTTCCTATCACTGCAAGGCAGAATTCGCCATGCCTTGGATTTGTAAGGAGGGGAAAAATAAGCAAGCAGTGACCCGGTTTTGATTGGAAATCCCACTGGCCAGAGACGGCCACGTGTGAATGGAAAATCCCCAGGCTTCCGGTCCGGCGATGACCAGGTATATAAGACAAAAGGGAGAAGTATAAAGGGGGATAAGTTGAGCTCGCGAAGGTAGCGACCAGTCGTGGACGAAGGTGGTCAGTTTCCGAGAGATGGAGGCTGGCGTGTGTATTTTAGTTGTGCGCCTTTGTAAGCAGTATTGAACTCATATTATTCAAGAAAATTTTATTTGTTTATGATTTTTTTAGTAATGCCTGTTAGAAATATATGGACATCATGTGCATCGGATTTGTGATTTGTGTTGCCTTATGGATCAGAGTTTTGTAAATACAAGAATCGTGATTTTATAAAAAGGATTGTTGTTTTCGTATTCCTGTTATTTTATATGTAAGGTGTGAACGTATGGTGTAGTCACCCTTCCACCACTCAGTACGACGGCGACCCAGACAAAAATAAAAGATTGAATAATAATTCACATCAATCTAGAGCCCAAACATATATATTACTACAGATTGTTCACTCACTAATAAAACGAGACCCCATTTTATAACTGAATTCGAGAAAAATGATTATTTCATTCTATCTTATCTTATGTCTTATATCCTTCCCGTGCCGTTAGACGTCACATAGGGCTCGCAAAGTAGTTCGCCAATTTTTCCTGTCTTCGGTGAGTCTTTCAACCTCATCAAAGGATTTTATGCCTGTTAACTTGGCCTCTCTTAATAATGTTCTCTTCAGAGTTTCACGCGGTCTGCCCCTTTTTCTTCGGCCTGTTGTGTTCCACTTGATAGCTTGTTTTGGGATTCTCTGCTCATTTCTTCTCATCAAGTGGCCAACATATGTCCATCTCCTTTTCCTGATCACCCGTGAGACTGGTTGTTGTTCAGTCATCTGTCTTATCTCTGCATTGTTCCTGAATTCATTCCACTTGATGCCGAGTATTTTCCTTAGGCATTTGTTTTCAAAAGAGTCTAATTTCTTTTCTATTTCTTTAGTTGTTTTCCAGCTTTCGCATGCATAAATGAGGGTGGATATTACATTTGAATTGAATAGTCTTAACTTGGTTTTTGTGCTTATAACTTTTGAATTCCATATGTTCTCAAGATTCTTGAAGATTGATGCTGCTTTTGCAATTCTGATCCTAACTTCCTTTCTAGTGTCACCATCCTGGTCTATGTAGCTGCCAAGGTATGCAAATTGATTGACTTCTTCAATATCTGTCCCTTCTATGTGTATTTTTCCATTTTGATTGATGGGAATTTTCATTATTTTTGTTTTGTCCTTGTTAATTTCAAGTCCTATTTTGCTAGCCAGTGAAGATAGGCTATCTGTTTTTTCTTGCATGGAATTCACATTATTACTGATAAGAGTTATGTCATCAGCAAAATCAAGATCTTCTAGTTGGGTCCCATGTACCCAGTCAATACCTGTGTTACCTGTGCAGCATTTTTTCATTATGAAGTCTATTGTAATCCCAAAAAGTAAAGGAGACAGTATACATCCTTGTTTCACGCCTGTTTCAATCTGGAACCATTCACTCATCCCTTCTTCTGTCTTGACTGCACAACCATATCCATTGTATAAGTCCTTAATGATGTTGACAATTTTAGATGGTATTCCATATAGACATAAAATTCTCCATAATGAATCTCTGTGTATGCTATCAAATGCCTTCTTAAAATCTATGAAATTCAGTATTAATGGTTTCTGCTTTTCAATATGTTCTTCAAGTATTATTCTGAGAGTAAAGATCTGGTCGAGACAGCTTCTCCCTTTTCGAAATCCTGCTTGTTCTTCTCTCATTGCAGTATCCACTATATCTTTGAGTCTATTCAAAATGACCTTGCAAAATACTTTTGACACAACTGATATTAAGGTTACTCCTCTCCAGTTGTTACAGTCACTAAGGTTGCCCTTTTTTGGTATTTTCACAATGATTCCCTTCTTCCAATTAGAAGGGACCTTTTCTTCTTTCCAAATCTTGTTAAACATTCTCTGTAGTTGTCTCATGTTGTCACTATTGATAGCTTTTAGCATCTCGGCTGTTATTTCATCTTCACCTGCAGCTTTGTTGTTAGCCATTAAATTCACTGCTGTTTCAATTTCATGCAATTCAATTTCATCTAGATTGACATTTAGTTGTGGGGCTGGTAAGTCAGTTTCAAGGTTTAACAATTCTTTTGGGTGTGGTCGATTGAGTATTTCTTGGAAGTGTTCAGCCCATCTTTGCTTTTGGTCTTTATTTGATGTTAATAGTGTTCCAGTTTTGCTAAGGATTGGTCTTTCTTTAGATGTAATAGTACCTGTTAGCCTCTTTTGTATGTTATATAAAGTTTTGCTGTCTCCTGTTTTTGCTGCTTTTTCTGCCTCTTTCGCCATATTGTCTATGTATTCTCTTTTATCCCTTCTAGCTGAACTTTTTACTTTCTTGTCTATGTCTTTGTATTTTGCTTTTGCCGAATCTCTTTCATGATCTGCTTTTGCATTCAACATGTTTAATTTGACTGCTCGTCTTTCATGTATATACTTCCATGTTTTATCTGATATCCATGCTTTTCTATTTGGTTTTTCCAATCCAGCGCTTACTTTTGCTGCTGTGATTATGGCTGTGCTGTAAGAATTCCATAACTCATCTATACCTATCTCCTCAACTTCACTGGGTGTTTTGGAATGATTGGCAAGTTCCTGATTGAAATTAATGTTAGTATTTTCTTCTTGTAGGCTGTGGATGTTTATCTTTCTGTGTACTGATTTCTTGTGTTGACTTTTCAATTTTAGTTTTATTTTCCCTATGCACAGGTTGTGATCACTGTTGACATCTGCACCCCTATAAGCCCTTACATCCATGAGAGATGTTCTGTATTGCTTTCTAATACAAAAATGGTCTATCTGGTTTCTAGTTCTATCATCTGGAGATATCCATGTTGTTTTATGTATCTCTTTGTGTGGGAATATTGTGCCTCCAATGACCATGCCCTCTGTTAAACATATTTCAATTAATCTTTCTATTTCATTCTATATATGAAGAAAAAAACATTTTATATGCGAATAAACTTTTTTTTAAAAATTGAATATCATTTTATATCAGAAAAAGTGATCTAATTTTTATTTTGGAGTCAAAGACATGAATATCAAAATACTGGATTTCTCAAGGACCTTTACAATAAAGTTCAGATCGTTAGAGTGTAGAGATGTGACATTCTGAAGAATTTCTAATACGTAAAAGATGAGAAGTGCTCAAGGTGAACAAGGAGAAAGGAAATGAATAAATTTTGAAAAAAAAAAGGCATCGCTTATTAAGTCTGTGATACGCAGGGAAGCACACGAAGAGACAAACATAAAAACACTCATACCGAGCCCCAGCAAGTAGCATAGAGCTGGCTGGAGTGCTATACTCCGCTTCCAAGAAGACCACTGCTAGAAATGATCTGCCTGCTCATAGACTCGCCTTTTGTGTTCCTAAACATAAATGTCGGAGATCATGAAGGTTAATCAGAACCGCTGAACATCCAGCTGATCAAAGACGGCTAAAGTAACAGTTCTGTAGAATACGGCGAAATGTATATTTAAGACGGCACTTGTCTTGCACCCGAGACCTGGGCACATGCCTGGGAAGCAAAGAATAGGACCACTGTACCCTACCAAGCATGATCGTAAAAGACGACTAAGGAGGGTTCAGCATAGGAGCCAGAAATCTATGTGGTAAAAGAAAAGCATCGAAGTCCTATAGAAACATCAGCAAGAAAGTCTACATGTCAAGTCCTGACGAAGCAACGAAGCACTGCGGTAGTGATGCATGGTTACACTTGCTCAAGTCAGGATTGGCTGGAGAACCTTTGTTGATGACTTATGCTCTATTGGGGGGGGGGGTATAGACGACTGATTATGATGATATTTATGAAGAATTCAAAGCGGTAGTTCGACAGTAGAAGAACAGGAGAATTAGAATAGAAGGTTTGGAGTACCAATTGTAAACATTCCTGGTAGTTTCAAGAGAGCTTTGGATGAGTACAATTGTCACAAGCATCCGGCGTGGAACATGATGATGATCGCATGATGATGATATTGTCAGAAAATAAATGACATAATCATCATCATGGTTTGTGCCAGAAGCTCATTATTATTGTGACAATTATGTCTCATTGTCCATTCATTCTTTTACATTGCTGAACATTCTGATTTCTTCGATGGTTTAGACCAGTTAATGCAGTTATGGCATTATTTGTGGCTTTTGTTCCGCCACGTCCTTCTGTTGTCTCACTAGCTTTTTGTCGCGTTGTGTGTGCTTTGGTTCACTTGTACACAGCTCATCTCATGTTTTGCTTATGCCCTTTCTGTTGCCTGGACTCTGTGAAATCTAGCGGTTCTTGCTATTGGGCTCAGTGTAGTTGATGATGATGTGATGATGTGATGATGATGATATCTAGCTACTTTATATAGTGTATATATAAATGTGTGTATATGTGTGCATGTATCTGCATGTAAATGCATGTATGTACATGCATGTACCTTGTATGTATTCGTATTTATCTGTGTGTATATGCATGTTGGTTTCCCAGCGAGTTTGGTGAACTACTTTGCGAGCCCTATGTGACGTTTAACGGCACGGGAAGGATACAAGATATGCATGTACCTTGTATGTATTCGTATTTATCTGTGTGAATATCCTTCCGTGCCGTTAAACGTCACACAGGGCTCGCATGGTAGTTCGTCAATTTTTCCTGTTTTCAGTGAGCTTTTCAACCTCATCAAGGGATTTTATGCCTACTAATTTGGCCTCTCTTAACAATGTCCTCTTTAGAGTTTCACGTGGTCGACCTCTTTTTCTTCGGCCTGTTGTGTTCCACCTGACTGCTTGTTTTGAGAGTCTGTGATTGAATATGTAAGAGTAAATATGTGTATTTACGTATATGTATATGAGAAGTACACCTGTATATATATATATATACATACATGTATTGTCAAAGTCTAAATTAGTTTAATCTAAAGAATGGCTTAGTTGTGGTACTTTTTTATATTGCTTTACTGCAAAATTGTTAGGTTATGATGAATGTGAGAATGTAATATAAGTTTATTGCATCAGATTATGGAGAGTACAGAGAATGGATGGTTTGTCTTCTTCGTGGTTACTATGTTCACAGGCAATTGCTTAACGCCTGTGACAGAGTGAAAGTTGTACAATGAAGGGCAGAATGTAAGACGGGTCTGCGTGCCCAATTCTTAACCATTAGAAAATAAAGTTCGTTCGTTCGTTCGTTCCTCATGTCACAGGCTAAGCTCATGTCACATGCCACAGGCTAAGCTCATGTCACATGCCACAGGCTAAGAACATGTCACAGGCTAAGCTCATGTCACAGGCTAAGCTCATGTCACGTGCCACAGGCTAAGCTCATGTCACATGCCACAGGCTAAGCTCATGTCACATGCCACAGGCTAAGCACATGTCACAGGCTAATCTCTTGTCACAGGCTAAGCTCTTGTCACATGCCACAGGCTAAGAACATGTCACAGGCTAAGCTCTTGTCACAGGCTAAGCTCATGTCACGTGCCACAGGCTAAGCTCATGTCACATGCCACAGGCTAAGCTCATGTCACATGCCACAGGCTAAGAACATGTCACAGGCTAAGCTCTTGTCACAGGCTAAGCTCATATCACGTGCCACAGGCTAAGCTCATGTCACATGCCACAGGCTAAGCTCATGTCACATGCCACAGGCTAAGCACATGTCACAGGCTAATCTCATGCCACAGGCTAAGCACATGTCACAGGCTAAGCTCTTGTCCCAGGCTTAGCTCTTGTCCCAGGCTAAGAGTAAGAAGACGTGACAAAGCCCTCCCAGAAAATAAAGCAAAACATCTCGGAAAGTCTCGCCATAACAGGAGACGCCCTGATCCATACCTCATCCTCCAAGCTGCTGTAACACCCACTGTTACAGGAGAAAAAGGGGGGGGGGGGCGTTTCCAGGAAGCTTAGGCAAAGTTTCTACTCTCCTACATTTGATTGGGTGGTCCAGACATCAGAGTCGACGCAGTCGCTCTGCAATATGTCTTTTATGACGTTCAGTTCCAAGCCATGCTTAAACATTGATAACGTTATTGCCGGCCGCCCGCTGCTTTTTTGTCTGTCAGATGTCAACACTGCTGATGCAAGTGGCTGGTAATGTGCAGCTTTGTTTTTTGATTGTGGGCGCGTACGTTTCAGTAATCTGAGTTCTGTTTTCTAAACAAAGTTTGAGATACACAAACCGCGTTTGCTGGCTGTCCTTGACCTGGGATTTGAATTTGGTCGTGTTCATGTTGTAGTAACAGATTTTGTGCCCTGGTGATTTTGTTCGAGGGAGTAATGGAACAGAGGAATTACAGATCTAAGATAAAGGAGATTTTAAAAAAAATGACTTTTAGTATAACCAATGGCAGTGATGGCGCTTGACAAGCCGGGACAGGTGTAGCCGTATTTCACCTTGGATGAAGTACTTTCTGAAATAGCAGTCTTATCAATACAACATTCGGTACTTTATACTCTTTTTTTCCCCCCTTGTAAATGCAAAAAAAAAAAAGAGGCAGACCACGTGGAACTCTAAAGAGGACGTTATTAAGAGAGGCCAAATTAATAGGCATAAAATCCCTTGATGAGGTTGAAAAGCTCGCCGAAAACAGGAAAAAAAAATTGGCGAACTACCTTGCGAGCCCTATATGACGTTTAACAGCAGGGAAGGATATAAGACATAAGATAAGAAATGCAAAATTAAGCATACATTTAAAAAAAAACCATCTAGGATTAAATGTTCGTGTGAATTTTTGTTATCATCTTACTCACAGTGAGATTCCATCTTTACAAAATGCTCACATGCTGAACAAAGTCAAAACTGGCTGATTTCTCACCCATTCAAACTGAGCATCATCATCCTAATGGTCCGAATATCCTCAAACCGATTTCACCTGTTGATCTTTACGTTTTTTTTTATGAAATAAACCGGATACGGTAACCGACGACATCAAAAAGTTTCTTTTTTTTTGTTTTATACCTGACACACATGAAAGAAACAGGAATATTTATATCTTAACACATGAAAGAAATAGCAATATTTATACCTGAACACACGAAAGAAATAGCAATTTATACCTGAGTATAGAAATAGCACTGTTTATATCTGAACACACGAAAGCAATAGCAATATTTATACCTGAACACACGAAAGAAATAGCAATATTTATACGTGAACACACGAAAGAACTTGCAGTATTTATCTCTGTAGCTCAAATTACGAAAAAAAACATGTCATAGGCAGATTGTTGTTCTGACATTATCTTTCTAAAAACATAAAACAGGTGTGAAAATTGTCATCTTCTGTTCCATCCACTGATATGGAATATGCTTGTGGGAGAGGGGAATGTTGGGTGTAACTGAATTACGAGTTCAAACCATGTGGTTCCAGCGTCCGATATTCCTGAATGTAGCAGTTCTCAAGCGATAGGCGGCTTTGTCATCGGCGTGGCCTAATCATTTCAATGGGCCTCAACCACAGAGCCAAATCTGATTTTCTGGTAACAGCTATCAAACAATGCCACGCCGATGACAGAAGCCACCAAGAACGTGAGAACCGCTACATTCAGGAATATGGGACGCTAGAACCACGTGGTTTGAACTCGCAGTTCAGTTACACCTAACATTCCCCTCCCCGACAAGGATATTCCCTCTGCACCAAGTTTCACTCCTTTCTCACTTGCTTCACATAGTTCAAAACGTCCTCACGGCATCGATTACAACCTCTCTACCCCAGCTACAATCACCTATTCCACCTTCTCCCTGCTAGATTACCATTATACCACTCTCTTCCCTTTCTGGGGTCCGTTCCCCCCCCCCCCCTTTTACGACCCATCACACATTACAAATCTCCATTTAAACATTCTCAACACTCCACCGTGAACGTTTCATTATAAGCTCCATTTTATTTTATTCTAAATTTTCCATTCCTATTTTCTTTTACATAGCATTCATGTAAATTTATATTTTATCTTATTTCTCTATTTCTTCGTCCTGTGTGTGTGTTTTTTTTATTGTTAAGCTTCACATGGAAACGTCACAACTGTGTGCTTGTTAATTAATAAAGCTGTTCTTACGTTTTTCTTATTTTATACATCTTGTTATCAAAGCTTTACTGCAGTGGCTTCGCGTATAGTTATATACTTAGTTGTGTATACTTATACACTAATTATTATTGTATTACATCCATTGATAGATGCTACAATACCGCATTTTGGACCAAGATAATATGAACGAATAACTGAACATGCAGGTAATGGTGGTAAGTCTACATGAGATAGTGTTTATATTGTGTAGTTTTTCTTCCCCTTCTTCAGCTGTCGTCCTGAAAAGGACGTCGACCGCCTGGTGTCATGGTTTGCAGCTAGGCTGCGATATCTGAGTCTTTCGGCCGGCCTTACCTGTCTTCAGCACTGCGCATTTTTAGTACAAGTTTTGATTTCCCCATGTCGATTCATAAATACTTGACCAGACTACAGTCTGCTATCAGCAGCACCACATGAAGGTAGAATATAGTCTTGGTCAGCTTCGTTTTGCTAACCTTAACACAAGTACTCATTTATGGATCAATGACTACTGTCTCATTCAGCGTGAGTACTTCACTCCCATCTCTCTCTCTCTCTCTCTCCTCTCTTTCACTCTTTCTATCCCCCTCCATCCCCTTCTTCCTTCAGCCCTCATAGTTTTTTTTCGAGACATGTTCTTTTCTATTTACATGGCATAGTCTAGTCTCCATTTATCTCTCCCCTATTCAGTCAGTCATATACATGGCCCTTGGAGAACTTTGCCTCCCTAACTGATCTCCTGAGGCCTCTCGGTTGTAAGCAAGATGCCCCGCTGCTGATGCGTCCATTCACAGATTATCAACGATGTCTTGCAGCCATCTTCGCCTTGGTCTTCCTCTCTTTCTTTTTTCCCACTATGCACCATTCCAAGACGGTCTTCTCTAGATTATCATGACGTTTAATGTGTCCAAAATATTTAAGTTTTCTCTCTTTAATCCTCTTTACTAGCCAGCCTTCTTCAATATTAAGTTATTGTAGTATGGATATATTTTATTCTTTTTTGTGTCCATGATATATCTGAAGAACTCTTCTGTAGCATTTACATTCAAAGGCATTTATGTGTTTGTCAGCTGTTTTGTTAAGTGTCCAGGTCTCACAAGCATATGTTACGATGGGAAAGATGCATGCCCTTAAAAATCTTATTTTTGTAGTTCTGTCTGTTCCTCTCCACAGCTTCTTTCATTGTTTTACCTTTTTGAAGAACGATAGATGTCCTCCTTTTAATTTCCCTCATTGCATCTGGATTATTAATTATTGCCCATGTCTAATTTTTAAAAATATGTTGCTCCGATTCTTCATTTCATTACATTTTCTAAAAATCATGTTTTTGTAAAGTAAAAAAAGCAAACGTAGGCCTGTGTCTATGCTGCTGTGGTCACACTGACAGGTGAAGAGGTTTTAATATAAAACGAGATAAAACTAGGGACTATATTGGAAGATAAAACGAGATGTTATAATGAGAGATAAAGGAAAGGTAATTTTGAAAGATAAAACGAGAGATTATATTGTGAGATAACACTGAGAGATAAAGGAGAGGTTATAACGAGAAATAAAGGGAGAGGTTATCTGACAGGTCGACGAGGGGTTATAATGAGAGATTAAAAACGAGAGGTTATATTGAGAGATAAACGAGAGATTATAATGAGAGATAAAGCCAGAGGTTATATCGAGCTGAGAGATAAAACAAGAGATTATATTCAGAGATTATACTGAGAGACAAAACGAGAGATTATATTGATACTGATTGATTGATTGATCTTTATTTTCAAAGAGTTCAGAACTGGGCACGCAGGCCCGTCTAACATTCTGCCCTTTATCATACAACTTTCAATCTGTTCCAGACATTCTACAAATATGCTGGGGATATAACAAACTTAATCAACATTGAAATATTGAGAGATGAAACGAGAAGTTTTACTGTGAGATAAAGCGAGAAGTTATATTGAGAGATAACACTATGAGATAAAACGAGAAGTTATACTGAGAGATAAAACAGGAAGTTATACTGAGAGATAAAACAGGAAGTTATACTGTGAGATAAAGCGAGAAGTTATATTGAGAGATAACACTATGAGATAAAACGAGAAGTTATACTGAGAGATAAAACAGGAAGTTATACTGAGAGATAAAACAGGAAGTTATACAGTGAGATAAAGCGAGAAGTTATATTAAGAGATAAAACGAGAAGTTATATTGTGAGATAAAACAGGAAGTTATACAGTGAGATAAAGCGAGAAGTTATATTAAGAGATAAAACGAGAAGTTATATTGTGAGATAAAACGAGGAGTTATACTGAGAGATAAAGGAGAGGTTATAATAAGAGGTAAAACGAGAGGTTATACAGAGAAATAAAGTGAGAGGTTATAATGAGAGATAAAACGAGAGGTTATAATGAGAGATAAAACGAGAGGTTATAATGAGAGATAAAGTTAATCCAGCTTTTAAAATTAATATTTATACAGGTGTCTGTTCGTTTTCGTGATCTGGAACTTGAACATACAATGATGCTTTAATAGTGTATTATTTAAATGGTTAAAGAGCGTACGACGTTTCTTCTTCTTCCTTTTCTTCTGATTATTATTGTTATTATTATTGCTGTTGTCTTCTTTGCCTACTGTCATGTAACATTAAACATGTCACTGCATTTTGGGTAACTCAAGAGAGTCAAGGATTTAGAGAGCAAACTTATGGGATAAATTAAACTACAAGAAGCGATTAAAACATCCGCTGGAAGGATACAGGTGAGATTCTTTCCTGTCGTAGCGCCGGGGTTGTGTAGCGGTTAGAGCACTCGCCTGCCGATCAGAAAGTCCCTGCTTCGATTTCACACTCGGGGGGGGGGGGGGATTTTTCTTTTTTTTTTTCCTCCCCCGTACCGAACCGGCACCGGGGTCAACCCAGTCTCTAAAGATCGGTACCTGGGGTTTTCCCTAGGGAAACAAAAGGCAGCGAGGACAAGTTGCTGACATCCCTACCTCAAAATTGCTGTAGTGGCCTAGAAATGTGAAGGCAATAACACTTCACACCCCTACGGCATGCAGATACCGCCATGACATAGATTCCTTCGTACCCACCTTCTTGCATCATCTGTGCCAGATTTCCAAACTTAAGAGTCTCGTCCTTGCTTTAGATCTGGGCTGCGGAAATCAAGTGAAAGTTTGTGCAGCAGGGGCAAGGCACTCTTGCCGTTCTAGCTCCCAGATGGGCTAAGAACAGCGCTGGCTTGACGTTTTACTATGCTGCCGTTATGTCAAACATTTTTGTTTTTTTTTTTTGCAGAATCATTCGCGAGAGAACCCGATCCACATAATGATTCTGGGTAACTTCCGGAAACATCCTACTTCACTGCCCTCTTCTTATAGACGAGAAATAGAAGATCACACAGGTTTGTGTGTACGATCGCTTGTTAGTGGAAGCAAGGTTAGGTTTAAATCTTACTAGCATAACCGATCAATGTTCCCTCTAAGCTGTGCTGCAACGCTACCGCACACGCTAAAATGTCAGTGCCCCTTAAGAGATTTTATACGCCACTTAGAAAAAGTAATAAAATTGCTACTTTTAGTTTTTCTTTTTTTTCTTATGTCATTCTATGCTACAGTAGGGCTGAATAAATATGTGATAATGTTATATGAGTTTGTTTTATATATATATATTTTTTTTTGGGGGGGGGGGAACGTCATTTTTTTGTTTCAAATGATATAGTGTTTCTTACTATGAGAACTTTAAATTATATTTTGTAATCTGACTTAACGACATACACGTCTGAGTATTTTTATTTCTTTCTTTTTGAGAAAAGAATTTGCACACGGGTTCAAAATTGAGCACACGACCCCCAATCCCCCCCTCCTTTTTTGGGGGGTTGGGGGGGGGGTGGGGTGGGGGAACGGGACGGTGGAGACGAGGACATTGTACCCGATACCAAAAAGCCGAAACAAACTATCCCTTTTATGCAAGAGGTTGATGTCAATGTCTGAGCAAGTGATGAAGAAACTAATCAGAGAAACTAGTCAAAGAAGACTAGTATACTAAGACAACGGCAAAAATGTCGATTTCGCCGAAATGGAAAAAGAAAAAAAAACAAACAGCATCTTTAATCCTGACACACACTTTGTGAACGATTTCTTCTCAGTCGAGGTCATCGTTAATATTGTAATTATTTACACACGGAGAAACATTTATTGAAGTTAATTTTAAAAAAATAATAATTCACGAAAGTTATAGTTATCAGTTGAATGTTAAAACTTAAAAATAAATAAATAAATTTCACATAAACGCAACGAATACGAAGAAAAGGAAACAAATTAAGACAGAAATAAAACAGAAAAACTGAGTGAACTTGGAGATAAAGTGGAAACAAAAAAAACCTGTGATTACTGTTTATCTTATACTTGTACGAACTCCCTGTAACTGCGAGCTGTTGTTCTTTGCAGCCGATGCCGTAGAGGTGTTGAGGCACAGCATCGTATCTGCGTGGGACCGGGTTATGGCAGCTACTTTTTTCAGTACCGGAGTAGAGTTGAAAAAGCAGGGGGCTGTGCAATGCTTCTTTAGCAGACTCCACCACCATGGGGACTATGGTGATCCCTGCCCCGTTAGCCAGGCTATTCTTGTTACTGGGGGTCACCACGGAGAGATGGGAGAGGGTCTTTGTCAGCTATGGGTCGCTAACCCTGACGCTAGCATATCAGCTATGGGTCGCTGATTGCCTCATCGGACAAGGTCTTCATCCCTGATTACTGTTTATAAAAGAGACATAAAACAGTTTTTTATCCGCTGCGATAAACAAGTAACATTTAATCACGCCGACATGAAACCGTGTAGCGTGTGCTTCTGGGCAGGAGAAAGCGTTAGAAATAACTCGATGTAGTCTGATGCCAAGAAGTTTGCAAACAATGGCGGATGAATCTTGACAGCAAATATCAATGTTTCTTCTATGGAGTGTAACAGTATACAGGATTCAGTCACTCAGTACACGCGTACAGTGAAAACCGAGCCTTCATTGTTATGTTACTACGGGTAAGTTGTTTTAATCGAACTTAAGCTTGTGCGTGTCGGTGTACATGAGTCTGTGACCTGGGCATACACAGTCGATCACACACTGATGAACCTCACTCTCACAGTCACTCTACACGTCTTCCCATCAGATCTTTTTTCACGACAGCATGGCCTTGTGTAGTATCTATCTATCTATCTATCTATCTATCTATCTATCTATCTATCTATCTATCTATCTATCTATCTATCTATCTATCTATCTATCTATCTATCTATCTATCTATCTATCTATCTATCTATCTATCTATCTATCTATCTATCTATCTATCTATCTATCTATCTATCTATCTATCTATCTATCTATCTATCTATCTATCTATCTATCTATCTATCTATCTATCTATCTATCTATCTATCTATCTATCTATCTATCTATCTATCTATCTATCTATATCTATCTATCTATCTATCTATCTATCTATCTATCTATCTATCTATCTATCTATCTATCTATCTATCTATCATCTATCTATCTATCTATCTATCTATCTATCTATCTATCTATCTATCTATCTATCTATCTATCTATCTATCTATCTATCTATCTATCTATCTATCTATCTATCTATCTATCTATCTATCTATCTATCTATCTATCTCTATCTATCTATCTATCTATCTATCTATCTATCTATCTATCTATCTATCTATCTATCTATCTATCTATCTATCTATCTATCTATCTATCTATCTATCTATCTATCTATCTATCTATCTATCTATCTATCTATCTATCTATCTATCTATCTATCTATCTATCTATCTATCTATCTATCTATCTATCTATCTATCTATCATCTATCTATCTATCTATCTATCTATCTATCTATCTATCTATCTATCTATCTATCTATCTATCTATCTATCTATCTATCTAGTGTCTCCCTAATGTGTGCTGCCCTTCACTTTCCATTACAGACACTGTTCTAGTTGTTTCCCCGTCTCTCTGTAACTTAGTGAGTTACAGGAACAAGGGCCGAGAAAGTAGCACTAAGATAATATTTTTCTCATATAATGGCTTTTGGGAATCAAGAATTGAACTAAACCACTATTCGTGAGCTTTTCTCTCCATTCTTTTCCTTCTCATTTCATGTGTTAATTGCATTTTTTATCTGGTGGCCCAGGTGGCGCCAGTAGCTAATAATAAAAACACGATCTAGTGGAAGACCTAGTGAAGGTGTCTGTAAGGTAATGTACTGGCACGCAATGTTGTTCCTTGTTTTGTATGAAACCCCCCAAAAACCCCCCTGAGAATGGAAGCTTTTCCTGTGCTGTCTGTTTATTGTTGGCACTCCTGTCTCCATTCTTTACTGCTAGCTGGGGGGTGGGGTGGAGGTGTGAAGTTGGTTCACCAGATCGTCGATTTCACGACTCGTTTATTTTTCTACTGCCCCAGTCCTAACTTCCTGCCCTGGCTGATCAATTTTTCTACTGTCCCAGTCCTAACTTCCTGCCCTGGCTGATCAATTTTTCTACTGTCCCAGTCCTAACTTCCTGCCCTGGCTGATCAATTTTTCTACTGTCCCAGTCCTAACTTCCTGCCCTGGCTGATCAATTTTTCTACTGTCCCAGTCCTAACTTCCTGCCCTGGCTGATCAATTTTTCTACTGTCCCAGTCCTAACTTCCTACCTTGGCTGATCAATTTTTCTACTGTCCCAGTCCTAACTTCCTACCTTGGCTGATCAATTTTTCTACTGTCCCAGTCCTAACTTCCTACCCTGGCTGATCAATTTTTCTACTGTCCCAGTCCTAACTTCCTACCCTGGCTGATCAATTTTTCTACTGTCCCAGTCCTAACTTCCTACCCTGGCTGATCAATTTTTCTACTGTCCCAGTCCTAACTTCCTACCCTGGCTGATCAATTTTTCTACTGTCCCAGTCCTAACTTCCTACCCTGGCTGATCAATTTTTCTGCTGTTCCTAACCCAACTTCCTACTCTGGCTGATCAATTTTTCTACTGTTCCAAACTCAACTTCCTATCCTGGCTGCTTAGTTTTTCTTCTGTCCCAAACCCAACTTCTGATCATTTCTGATCACTTATTATACTGTCCCAATCACAACTTCCTACCCTGGCTGATCAATTTTTCTACTGTCCAAATCCAACTTCTGATCATTGTTGGTCACTTATTATACTATCCCAATGACAACTTCTCACCCTGGCTGATCAGTTTTTCTACTGTCCCAATCACAACTTCCAACCCTGGCTGATCAATGTTTCTACTGTCCCAATCACAACTTCGAACCCTGACTGATCAATTTTTTCTACTGTCCCAATCACAACTTCCAACCCCGACTGATCAATTCTACTGTCCCAATCACAACTTCCAACCCTAACTGATCAATTTTTCTACTGTCCTCAATCACAACTTCCAACCCTGACTGATCAATTTTTCTACTGTCCCAATCACAACTTACTACCCTGGCTGATTAATTTTTCTACTGTTCCAAACCCAACTTCTGATCATTGTTGATCACTTATTATAATGTCCCAACCACAACTTCCAACCCTGGCTGATCAATTTTTTCTGCTGTTCAAACCCTACTTCTGATCATTCATCATCATCAATCCACCTCCACTTCCTAGATAAGATCTGTAGGTTCATAGGTTCTTTCCTGCCCTTTCCCAGACCTCCTCGTTCCTGATCCTGTCCTGCCATTTAATGTTTAAAATCCTCCTCAAGCAGTAGTGCATGAATGTTTGTATCCTCTGTTGTATTGTCTTGGTCATAACCCAAGTCTTGGAACCATATAGTAGGACAGTCTTTACGTCTGTATTGAAAAGCCTAAGTCTGGTTCTTATTTTGATGTTCTTAGATGACCATATTTTGTTAAGTTGGATAAATGCTGTTCTGACCTTGGCTATTTTAGCTTTAACATCCTTTTCTGTTCCTCCATATTTATCTGCCTAAATATGTGAAATACTCTACCTCCTCAATTGGCACTCCCTCAATTACCATGAGGCTATTGCTTGCACTATTACTTTTCATTATCTTTGTGTTTTGTCTGTTAATATATAGTCCCACTTTAGCTGAATTCTTGGTTAGGATCTGAAGTTTCTCTTGCATTTGTGTGTGGTTGTCCGCCAGAAGTGCCACATCATCTACAAAGTCAAGATCCTCCAGTTGTTTCCACAATGTCCATTGTATCCCATTTCTGATCATTGTTGGTCATTTATTATACTGTCCCAATCACAACTTCCTACCCTGGCTGATCAATTTTTCTACTGTCCCAATCACAACTTCCAACCCTGACTGATCAATTCTACTGTCCCAATCACAACTTCCAACCCTGACTGATCAATTTTTCTACTGTCCCAATCACAACTTCCAACCCTGACTGATCAATTTTTCTACTGTCCCAATCACAACTTCCAACCCTGACTGATCAATTCTACTGTCCCAATCACAACTTCCAACCCTGACTGATCAATTTTTCTACTGTCTCAATCACAACTTCCAACCCTGACTGATCAATTTTTCTACTGTCCCAATCACAACTTACTACCCTGGCTGATTAATTTTTCTACTGTTCCAAACCCAACTTCTGATCATTGTTGATCACTTGTTATAATGTTCCAACCACAGCTTCCAACCCTGGCTGATCAATTTTTTCTGCTGTTCAAACCCTACTTCTGATCATTCATCATCATCAATCCACCTCCACTTCCTAGATAAGATCTGTAGGTTCATAGGTTCATTCCTGCCCTTTCCCAGACCTCCTCGTTCCTGATCCTGTCCTGCTATTTAATGTTTAAAATCCTCCTCAAGCAGTAGTGCATGAATGTTTGTATCCTCTGTTGTATTGTCTTGGTCATAACCCAAGTCTTGGAACCATATAGTAGGACAGTCTTTACGTCTGTATTGAAAAGCCTAAGTCTGGTTCTTATTTTGATGTTCTTAGATGACCATATTTTGTTAAGTTGGATAAATGCTGTTCTGACCTTGGCTATTTTAGCTTTAACATCCTTTTCTGTTCCTCTATATTTATCTGCCTAAATATGTGAAATACTCTACCTCCTCAATTGGCACTCCCTCAATTACCATGAGGCTATTGCTTGCACTATTACTTTTCATTATCTTTGTGTTTTGTCTGTTAATATATAGTCCCACTTTAGCTGAATTCTTGGTTAGGATCTGAAGTTTCTCTTGCATTTGTGTGTGGTTGTCCGCCAGAAGTGCCACATCATCTACAAAGTCAAGATCCTCCAGTTGTTTCCACAATGTCCATTGTATCCCATTTCTGATCATTGTTGGTCATTTATTATACTGTCCCAATCACAACTTCCTACCCTGGCTGATCAATTTTTCTACTATCCAAACCCAACTTCTGATATGTGTTGGTCACTTATTACACTGTCCCAATCACAACTTCCTATCCTGGCTGATCAATTTTTTTTCCCCGCTGTCCTAGTCCCATCTTCTGATCCTGGCTAATCTTCTGTAAAGACTCCTTCACACTTCTACCGGTTCTTTTTACTCCACTTAACATTGTTTCTAAAGGAGATTGACATATATTGGTCACGTGATGATAAGAAATGGTCAGAGAATCCCAAAACAAGTTGTCAAGTGGAACACAACAGGCCGAAGAAAAAGAAACAGACCGCGTGAAACTCTGAAGAGGACATTATTAAGAGAGGCCAAATCAACAAGCATAAAATCCTTTGATGAGGTTGAAAGACTCGCCGAAGACAGGAAAAATTGGCGAACTACTTTGCGAGCCCTATGTGACGTTTAACGGCACGGGAAGGATATAAGATAAGATAACATTGTTTCTCGCTCCCCCCTCCCTCCCTTTCCGCCCCAACTCCACCAGCCCCAGCCACTGACTGACTATCACCAGCATAGATCAAAGTTAACGAAAAGGGGGGGGGGGGTTTGGGGCGAAGGAGGGGGGAAACATTATTAGCTCGGTACTTTGCTCCTTGAATCCGCGGCGCTGTAAATGGTAGGCAATTTCTGATAAGCAAGCACTTCAGACGCCGCACGATGTAAACAGTGACCAAGCTTCTAAAGAGAAAACAAAAAAATGTAGTTATGGGACCAATGACCGGACTAATTCGATCCCACCGACTGGCAAGAATATATATATATATAATTTCCGCCGAAACTAAACAGACTCGATACCTCGTGTACCCTATGCAATGAAGACCAGGACTATAAGGATTCGGGAGTTCGATTGCCCCAGTGGAAGGACTAAAGGTCATCTGGAGGTCGGAGCGCGCATGCAATCAGAATAGAGAAAATAGGAAAATAGAATCTGGGACATCTGAAAGGGTTAGAATCTCTTTAAGAGTCGCCCCTATATCGAAAACGTTAATACTGTGTTGAAAGTATTTCGTTGATTCCACATCTCCTTCTGCTCAGTTCGCCCAGCCGCAACACCTAAGGTCTGATTCACGCGTATTCTAAGTTCACCACAATCTCCCCGTATAATTCACCGCGTTCACGTTCGAATTGCCGTGGCTTTTTATTCTCCATTCTCCTCAGATCACTCCCAAGTCTCCTAAATCTTCCTCCTCCACTCTCCCAGCCTTCATTTGTCTCCCACTAACATCATCGATATCAAACGCCTGTTCGCCCACAATCCAGCTTTCCATGTTGACTCATTAACACGTTAGACCTCACACCAGGTGTCATATTGGAAATCAATGCTATCTCTGACACGCTTCACTGCACAAGGACTGGAGAAAAAAAAAAACGCCTATTATCTTGAACTTGTAACAACACATCTGTACCGTACTCAATATTACTTTCTGTAGATTATTTATAGAGGCAAAGTTCCGCAAGGGACATGTAAATGAATGAATGAAGATTATTTACTCAGACCTTGTCCTTCTAAAGGCACTTACATACAGAAGAAACCTGTGTCTTTCCACGTAAACGGTTCTCATACGTTTTCAGCATTATAATGACTTTCTTTCGATCATATAGAATGACTTTCTTTCACAATATACAGATCATATAGAATGCCTTTCTTTCACAATATACAGATCATTTAGAACGACTTTCTTTCACATATGCAGAGCCACCAAACAGAAGATGGAAGCATATCTATTATAATTTTTATAAACTTTCTCCTTCATACGCATTTATAGTACATATCTGCAGTTCTATCGTTTGAGTATATTGACTTTGTAGTTTTTGTATAGAATGCAGAGATTATCTGCACTGGGTCACTGTATGCGTCTTAGTGTTTCATGAAATTTCTAGTTTTGAAGAATGTGTTGGATCAGTGTTTGCGTCTTAGCGTTTCGTGATTCTTCTAGTTTTGAAGGATGTGTTGGGTCAGTGTTTGCGTCTTAGTGTTTCATGACTCTTCTAGTTTTGAAGGATGTGTTGGATCAGTGTTTGCGGCTTAGTGTTTCATGACTCTTCTAGTTTTGAAGGATGTGTTGGATCAGTGTTTGGGTTTTAGTGTTTCATGACTCTTCTAGTTTTGAAGGATGTGTTAGGTCAGTGTTTGCGTCTTAGTGTTTCATGACTTTTCTAGATTTGAAGGATGTGTTGGATCAGTGTTTGCGTCTTAGTGTTTCATGACTCTTCTAGTTTTGAAGGATATGTTGGATCAGTGTTTGCGTCTTAGTCTTTCATGACTCTTCTAGTTTTGAAGGATGTGTTGGTTCAGTGTTACGTCTTAGTGTTTCATGACTCTTCTAGTTTTGAAGGATGTGTTGGGTCAGTGTTTGCGTCTTAGTGTTTCATGATTCTTCTAGTTTTGAAGGATGTGTTAGATCAGTGTTTGCGTCTTAGTGTTTCATGATTCTTCTAGTTTTGAAGGATGTGTTTCACAATCTGAGGTTACTGTTGAGCCTGGACTTAGGACAGAATTGGCATTTTTGAACTTCGGAACAAATAGTTTTGGAGTCGGCCATCTTTTCAGACACATAGAGTAGCTCACAAATAACAATTAGCACATAATAACTAACAAATAGATATCGTCTAGCACATACATAACTAGCACACAGATAACAACTAACTAACATATAGATAACAACTAGCACATTGACAACCGACGCTGCTGGAAATGTGCACCGAGCTTTGGTGAGAAGCGAATGACATAGTCTAATCTAGACGGTCAGCGCTCGTGTAAGTCTAAAAGCAACTGAGAATTCTCGCAACCCTTCTTCTTTTCATAAAATAGAATTGACAGCTTCTGTTATTGTTCTAGCCAAATTTTCCACCACTATTTTAGGTATTCACGATCGGCAAAACAAAAAAAACAAAAAAAAAAACCGATATTCATAATACGTTGTATCCAGATTGCACAACAGGTAGTGTTCCATACAAAACAGTGTTCCATCTGTACGCACACCTGCATATTTTGTTCAGTTAATTATGCTTTCACCTGTGGTTGCATCAGTAATTAAATGCAGGAATCCGCCCTTTTTTCTAACTAGACGTAGTATCTTCACAATTCGTTACATTTTTTGAACCATTTTTTTTTCATAAACCAATTAACTGTCTGTTTATTTCCTTGGGCTATTTATCTATTTATCTCTCTGGGCTATTTATCTATTTGTCTCCCTGCAGACTGCCGTTGGCGACCATGTTTTCCCACAATTCACTGTTCCGAGTTCTGAGTATAATCTGTGCTAGCGTTCTCTGTCCGAGCCATCTTGTTACTCCGCCCAGCATGTTCGTTCTCTCGTCTACCTCCATCTTTTTTTGCCATCTGTTTTTTTTTCCCGTTGTCACAATGTACTCTAGGTTGCCTCGCCGTAGAGCGTGTCCTATGAATTTGTATTGTCCTTTGTTTCTGACTTTTGTTATTGCTTGACTCATCTTTTCTGTCTCTCTCAGAACCTCCTCATTTGATTTTTTTTGCTGTCCGTGGTGTTCTCAGCATTCTTCTAAGGAGCCATGTTTCAGTGGCTTCCAGTCGGCTTTGTACTTCATCAGTGACCGACCATGCATCACTTCCGTAAAATAAAATTGGCTCGATGTAGCGCTGGAGTACTCTTTTCCTCACTCCCAAATAACAGTGATTTATTACACAGAGTAGACCTCATTTTCTGAAACATTATTTTAGCTCGCGTTATTCTGCTCTTTATCTCAGTTGGGCATCTTCTATTATCTTCCGTAATGCCCCCCCCCCCGCCCCCCGATATTTAAACGTGTCCACCTGTTACAGTATTATAGTTTACTGTTATTTTACATTCAGGCATCGCTTTAAAAAAAAAACCACAGACATACAGTTAATACAGCGTAGCAAACAAATGAATCATAGCATAACAGCTTGGGAACCGCTGTATCCCGTGTGAATCCGAACCATGTTTTTATACTGCTGAAACAGTGCATTCCCCACCTGCGCTACCATGATAAGTACGTGTTGATTTCATGATGACTCATGGTGAGCATCTGTGTATGAATCATGTATCGATGTTGCCCAAAAGAAAGAAATATTTGGCACACTTTATGATTAATAAAAGAAAACGAGGAGGAGGGGGAACACCTGAGTTCTTTATAGTTTTATATGAAGCCTGTGAGAAACTCAATCATTTCTAACAAGAACAGAACACGAACAACTCAGAACTGTATACACAAAAATTAGCATATGAGTATACAACCATACACGGAGCCACATGCAGTAAAGCTGATGCTAAAATGTATAAAGTAGGGGGGGGGGAGTAGGAGCAGCTTTATAACTTAACGACTACAAAGCTGTGACGTTTCGGCGTGAGCCTTAATCATTCAAAAACACACAGAACGAAGTAATAGTGAGAGGAGATAAAGTATAAATTCACATGAATGCTGTGTTAAAAAAAAAAAATAAAATGAATAGAGCACTTAGCTGTAACTTGTGAGAAGCTGTGGCTTGTTCGACACTGTGTGTCTCAGAAATCCCCATGGTGGAGTGTAGGGAGTGTTTAAATGGAGACTTGTGACGTGTGATAGGTGGGTCGTAACTGAGGGTGGTGGGTGGGGAAACCATGGAGGGGAGAAAGAGTGATAATTACAATAATAACCGTAGAGGGGGGGGGGGGAGAGAATGATGATAATCTATTACCATTGTAATATTATTATAACTGTAATATTATTATTGTAATTATCACTCTTTCTCCCCTCCATGGTTTCCCCACCCACCACCCTCAGTTACGACCCACCTATCACACATCCCAAGTCTCCATTTAAATACTCTCTACTCTCCATCATGCGCATTTCTGACACACAGCGTCGGACAAGCCACAGCTTCTGACAAGTTACAGCTAAGTGCTCTATTCATTTTATTTATTTTTTTTTTACATAACGTTCAGGTGAATTTATACTTTATCTCTTCTCTCTATTTCTTTGTCCTGTGTGTTTTTGTACGATTAAGACTCACGCCGAAACGTCACAACTGTGTGCTTGTTAAGTAATAAAGCTGTTCCTAGTTTTTTTTGCTAGTTTATACATTTTAGAATTGTATGCAATGAGTTCTTCCCGTCCGCTTCAGCATCAGGAAGCGCAGATTTCCACGTTCGGGCCATCTTGTTCTTGTTACTTATGTCAGGGAGTCGAACTTTCTTGTCCAGACGATTTACGAAGATGGTATCAGTGAATAGGGCATAGACCTGAGGGCAAGAGTACATACCTCTGAGGTAACGTTTGAATTCAGATGAGTTTCCTGGCAGGTGTTATGTAGTTGTTAGTCATCCTAAGACCACATAATGCCTTTATAACTATGGACGACTACAGCGATCACAGCAAGTCGTCATTGCTTTCTTTATTTTTCGGCGTTTCCCAGAAGATAAAACGTTGCTGCTCTGTAAACTTCACCACAGCGTGGGCTTCTATGTCATCAGGCTGATGTGGCGCAGCTTGTTACCGGGGAGCGATACGAAGAAAGAGATATGAGATCCTGCCTGGCCGTCACTTCGTTCCTGTAATGAACAAATTTCTGGAGGTGATGTCTTGATCTTCTCTACATCAATAGTTGTGCTCCAAAGTCCTCTTCTACATTAACTTTCCATTTTGACGAGTTTAGCCGTGCTCGAAATCATTTACCACCTCTGACCTTTAGCAGGCGAGTTTCCAGCTGGTGAACTCTCGTTTGTTTTGAGCTTCCTTCGTGCTATAAACACATTTTTAAACAAATATTTTGCATAAGAAATGCGTTGATGATGCCTTGAGCTGCACTTGATATAAGTATTTCACATTGGCAGAATACTTCACTGAAGATGTTTGTTCGGGTAAGCTGCTTTTGACACATGAAAATCTTTGCTGTTTCTTGCTGGATTTTCGTCTGAAGGCGCAGACGCAGTAATGCGCGTTTGACTTAAAAGTGGAACCCGTTCCTTTCGACAGAGGCAAGTAATTACGAAGCTTATTTTCTTGTCTGTTCTAGTTTAATTGTTATTTCTTACCTCTGCATTTATCACGGCTGTTCGTGCTTTGCTTTGTCGTTTTCTGTTGTTTCTTCTCTTTAGAAAGTTTGCTGGTAACGAAGGTCTTGTTTCTATGTTACATTCTGCTATTTCTGTTGCCATTTTTTTTTCTGTTTTTAATCTTGTTTTTTTTACAAACGCAGAGCTCGTTGCTGACAGCTGCTTTTTCTGTTGCTGTTTGTTCTGTATCCGACCCTCTTTTCGGTTACTGTTTAGTCAGTTTTTGTTACTGTTAGGTTTGTTTGTTGCTGATGCTGCGGAGGGTTGTGTGACTTTTTGTTACTGTTAGGTTTGTTTGTTGCTGATGCTGCGGAGGGTTGTGTGACTTTTTGTTACTGTTATTCTTGTTCTGTTTCTAATTGTCACACATGCTGTCTCTGCTTTTGCAAGATTTGCCGTTTTTTTTCCCTACAACTGATATTTGTTTTTTTTGCTAAACTTCTGGATGCTTCTGAAGCTGCTATGCTTGTTGCTATTTCTGTGGCTGCTAGATTTGTTGCTGAGGCTGTGACTGCTAGATTTGTTGCTGAGGCTGTGACTGCTAGATTTGTTACTGAGGCTGTGACTGCTAGATTTGTTACTGAAGCTGTGACTGCTAGATTTGTTGCTGAGGCTGTGACTGCTAGATTTGTTGCTGAGGCTGTGACTGCTAGATTAACTTTCCATTTTGACGAGTTTAGCCGTGCTCGAAATCATTTACCACCTCTGACCTTTAGCAGGCGAGTTTCCAGCTGGTGAACTCGTTTGTTTTGAGCTTCCTTCGTGCTATAAACACATTTTTAAACAAATATTTTGCATAAGAAATGCGTTGATGATGCCTTGAGCTGCACTTGATATAAGTATTTCACATTGGCAGAATACTTCACTGAAGATGTTTGTTCGGGTAAGCTGCTTTTGACACATGAAAATCTTTGCTGTTTCTTGCCGGATTTTCGTCTGAAGGCGCAGACGCAGTAATGCGCGTTTGACTTAAAAGTGGAACCCGTTCCTTTCGACAGAGGCAAGTAATTACGAAGCTTATTTTCTTGTCTGTTCTAGTTTAATTGTTATTTCTTACCTCTGCATTTATCACGGCTGTTCGTGCTTTGCTTTGTCGTTTTCTGTTGTTTCTTCTCTTTAGAAAGTTTGCTGGTAACGAAGGTCTTGTTTCTATGTTACATTCTGCTATTTCTGTTGCCATTTTTTTTTCTGTTTTTAATCTTGTTTTTTTTACAAACGCAGAGCTCGTTGCTGACAGCTGCTTTTTCTGTTGCTGTTTGTTCTGTATCCGACCCTCTTTTCGGTTACTGTTTAGTCAGTTTTTGTTACTGTTAGGTTTGTTTGTTGCTGATGCTGCGGAGGGTTGTGTGACTTTTTGTTACTGTTAGGTTTGTTTGTTGCTGATGCTGCGGAGGGTTGTGTGACTTTTTGTTACTGTTAAGTTTGTTTGCTGCTGATGCTGCGGAGGGTTGTGTGACTTTTTGTTACTGTTAAGTTTGTTTGCTGCTGATGCTGCGGAGGGTTGTGTGACTTTTTGTTACTGTTAGGTTTGTTTGTTGCTGATGCTGCGGAGGGTTGTGTGACTTTTTGTTACTGTTAGGTTTGTTTGTTGCTGATGCTGCGGAGGGTTGTGTGACTTTTTGTTACTGTTAGGTTTGTTTGTTGCTGATGCTGCGGAGGGTTGTGTGACTTTTTGTTACTGTTAGGTTTGTTTGTTGCTGATGCTGCGGAGGGTTGTGTGACTTTTTGTTACTGTTAGGTTTGTTTGTTGCTGATGCTGCGGAGGGTTGTGTGACTTTTTGTTACTGTTAGGTTTGTTTGTTGCTGATGCTGCGGAGGGTTGTGTGACTTTTTGTTACTGTTAGGTTTGTTTGTTGCTGATGGCTGTGACTGCTAGATTTGTTGCTGAGGCTGTGACTGCTAGATTTGTTGCTGAGGCTGTGACTGCTAGATTTGTTACTGAAGCTGTGACTGCTAGATTTGTTGCTGAGGCTGTGACTGCTAGATTTGTTACTGAGGCTGTGACTGCTGCTAGATTTGTTACTGAAGCTGTGACTGCTAGATTTGTTGCTGAGGCTGTGACTGCTAGATTTGTTGCTGAGGCTGTGACTGCTAGATTTGTTGCTGAGGCTGTGACTGCTGCTAGATTTGTTACTGAAGCTGTGACTGCTAGATTTGTTGCTGAGGCTGTGACTGCTGCTAGATTTGTTACTGAAGCTGTGACTGCTGCTAGATTTGTTGCTGAGGCTGTGAATGCTAGATTTGTTGCTGAGGCTGTGACTGCTGCTAGATTTGTTACTGAGGCTGTGACTGCTAGATTTGTTGCTGAAACTGTGACTGCTAGATTTGTTGCTGAAGCTGTGACTGCTAGATTTGTTGCTGAGGCTGTGACTGCTAGATTTGTTGCTGAGGCTGTGACTGCTAGATTTGTTGCTGAAACTGTGACTGCTAGATTTGTTGCTGAAGCTGTGACTGCTAGATTTGTTGCTGAGGCTGTGACTGCTAGATTTGTTGCTGAAGCTGTGACTGCTAGATTTGTTGCTGAGGCTGTGACTGCTGCTAGATTTGTTACTGAAGCTGTGACTGCTAGATTTGTTGCTGAGGCTGTGACTGCTGCTAGATTTGTTACTGAAGCTGTGACTGCTGCTAGATTTGTTGCTGAGGCTGTGACTGCTAGATTTGTTGCTGAGGCTGTGACTGCTGCTAGATTTGTTACTGAAGCTGTGACTGCTAGATTTGTTACTGAGGCTGTGACTGCTAGATTTGTTACTGAGGCTGTGACTGCTAGATTTGTTACTGAAGCTGTGACTGCTAGATTTGTTGCTGAGGCTGTGACTGCTAGATTTGTTGCTGAGGCTGTGACTGCTAGATTTGTTGCTGAGGCTGTGACTGCTAGATTTGTTGCTGAGGCTGTGACTGCTGCTAGATTTGTTACTGAAGCTGTGACTGCTAGATTTGTTACTGAGGCTGTGACTGCTAGATTTGTTGCTGAGGCTGTGACTGCTGCTAGATTTGTTACTGAAGCTGTGACTGCTAGATTTGTTGCTGAGGCTGTGACTGCTAGATTTGTTGCTGAGGCTGTGACTGCTAGATTTGTTGCTGAAACTGTGACTGCTAGATTTGTTGCTGAAGCTGTGACTGCTAGATTTGTTGCTGAAGCTGTGACTGCTAGATTTGTTGCTGAGGCTGTGACTGCTAGATTTGTTGCTGAAACTGTGACTGCTAGATTTGTTGCTGAAGCTGTGACTGCTAGATTTGTTGCTGAGGCTGTGACTGCTAGATTTGTTGCTGAAGCTGTGACTGCTAGATTTGTTGCTGAGGTTGTGATTGCTGCTAGATTTGTTGCTGAGGCTGTGACTGCTAGATTTGTTGCTGAAGCTGTGACTGCTAGATTTGTTGCTGAGGTTGTGATTGCTGCTAGAGTTGTTGCTGAGGCTGTGACTGCTAGATTTGTTGCTGAAGCTGTGACTGCTAGATTTGTTGCTGAGGTTGTGATTGCTGCTAGATTTGTTACTGAAGCTGTGACTGCTAGATTTGTTGCTGAGGCTGTGACTGCTGCTAGATTTGTTACTGAAGCTGTGACTGCTGCTAGATTTGTTACTGAAGCTGTGACTGCTAGATTTGTTCCTGAGGCTAAGACTTCTAGATTTGTTTGCTGAAGCTGGACTGTTAAATTGTTGCTGAAGCTGTGTCTGCTAGATTTGTTGATGAAGCTGTGACTGCTAGATTTGTTGCTGAGGCTGTGTCTGCTAGATTTGTTGATGAAGCTGTGACTGCTAGATTTGTTGCTGAGGTTGTGACTGCTAGATTTGTTGCTGAAGCTGTGACTGCTAGATTTGTTGCTGAAGCTGTGACTGCTAGATTTTTGCTGAAGCTGTGACTGCTAGATTTGTTGCTGAGGCTGTGACTGCTAGATTTGTTGCTGAATCTGTGACTGCTAGATTTGTTGCTGAGGCTGTGCTTCCGATGTCGTGCAGCTCTTGCAGTCCTCGTTTATTATGGCTTTGTACGAGCTAAGAGCAAAAATGCTTATGCTGCTAAACTTATTTATTTTTGGTTGTCTACCTTGGAAATATTTTAGCTATCGTGACCGTTTCGTAAGTTCGTGAGCTATTTTCATGGATACTTGTCATGTATTTAGTAACTATAGTAACCACGTGTTAAACTCTCGTAGTTTGAACACGCGTAAATTAAGAACTGATTATATCTCGCTCAGATTCAGGATTGTCTGGTAGTGTTTAAGTCAGTGTAGGGTTGGGGGGGGGGAGTTGTTTGTTGTACGATGACGCATAATAACTGTATTGTGTCCGTCTCTCGACTTTCTCTTTCTCTGTCTCGCTCTCTCTCTCCTTTTCTCTCTCCTTCTCTCTCTCTCTCTCTCTCTCTCTCTCTGTGGTCATCCTATTTATTAGCAATTCTTATTTTTGACAGCACAGACCAAAGTGTGCAGTGCCTTGTTTTCAACATCTTCTTCTCTCTTTCTCACTATTTCTCTCTCTCTCTCTCTCTCCTTTATCTTTCGTCCTCCCTCGCTCTTTTCTCTCTTTCTTCCTATGTCTCTCTTTCTCTCTGTCTTTCTCTCTCTCTTCTTCCTTTCTCTTTCTCTCTCTTTCTTTCCTCTGCTCACAGTGTCGTAATCTCTTTCTGATTCTCACCTTCTCTCTCTCTCTCTCTCTCTCTCTCTCTCTCAGTTTAAGAAAAGATAAGAACGAACAACGTTCAGAGTGTCTGCGCTCCCCCCCCCTCTTTTTTTTTCAAAGCTGCTATAGCGCTTATGTTATATTTTGTCTTAAAAGTTTGCTAGCCCTGGAGTAAACTGTCACATATTTTTTTTTAAAAACTTGGATGGCGCCTGGGATATGTATTATCATCTAATTTATTTTCCTTAAACAGCGATAATATCATGCAGCATATAGATGAACTACTTGGATCATCACAAGTGGCGGGGGGGGGGGTGTGGGGTGGGTGGGGAGGGGAGGGTATAACTTAAACAACTTGAGATATGCAGATGATACAATCTTAATAATAGCAAAGAGTGAAACAGATCTACAAGAGTTGCTGGACCTGGTAGTAAGAGAAAGTGAAAGTAGCGACCTTACGTTGAAGAAGAAGAAAGCAGAAGTTACGGTCATCTAAAAAAAAAGGGGGGGGGGGAGATTCCTGAATGTAAAATAACAGTAATATAAAATATTGAAACAGGTGGACACGTTTAGTTATCTGGGGGGGGGGGGGGCATTACTGACCTCAAATGGAAGATGCCCAGCTGAGATAAAGAGCAGAATAACGCGAGCTAAAATAATGTTTCAGAAAATAAGGTCTACTCTGTGTAATAAATCACTGTTATTTGGGAGTGAGGAAAAGAGTACTCCAGCGCTACATCGATACAATTTTATTTTACGGAAGTGATGCATGGTCAGTCACTGATGAAGTACAAAGCCGACTGGAAACCACTAAAACATGGCTCCTTAGAAGAATGCTGAGAACACCACGGACAGCAAAAAAATCAAATGAGGAGGTTCTGAGAGAGACAGAAAAGATGAGTCAAGCATTAACAAAAGTCAGAAAAACAAGGACAATACAAATTCATAGGACACGCTCTACGGCGAGGCAACCTAGAGTACATTGTGACAATGGGGATATACTCAGAACTCGGAACAGAGAATTGTGGGAAAACATGGTCGCCAACGGCAGTCTGCAGGGAGATAAATAGATAAATAGCCCAGAAATAAATTGCTCTAGAACTGCTACACGATAAAGGAGGCAGTCGTTGGAGTGAGATAAAGGAAGAGGATATGTAGATTTGTTAAATTCTTTTTTTTTTTTAATGAAGGAAGAGGTTATGACAAACAGAATGTATAAAGTAGGAAAAATGTAGGAACAGCTTTATTACTTAACGTCTACAAAGTTGTGACGTTTCGGCGTGACATTAAATATTCAAAAACATACAGGACGAAGAAATAGAGAGAGGAGATAAAGTATAGATTCACATGAATACTATTAAAAAGAAAAAAGGAAAAAAAAATTAAATTTAAAAACACACCGCCGGATAAACCACACCTTACAATTTACAGCTAATTACTCTATTTACTTTTTCAAATTTTTTTATTTTTTTCTGACACGTGATTTGACTGATTTCTGTGTTCTGTGATTTAATTTCTGTGTTCAGTGATCTGATTTCTGTGTTCAGTGATTTGATTTCTGTGTTCAGTGATTTGATTTCTGTGTTCAGTAATCTGATTTCCGTGGTGAATGTTTTGATTTCTGTGTTCAGTGATCTGACTTACGTGTTCAGTAATTTGATTTCCGTGTTCAGTGTGATTTGATTTCTGTGTTCAGTGATTTGGAATTGTAGAGAACATTCATTTTGAGGAATGACATCCCTTTATACAGTAAAACTAGATAAAAGAGTGTTAAATGTATTGCAGAACGACTTCAGATGTAACTTTGCATTCTCTGTTATTATGAAATATGACATGACGTGAGCGACCTTTTGATCATTCGATTGATTGATTGAACTTAATAACGTGACTGATTGATCTTTATTTCCAAAGAGAACTGAGCACGCATGACTGTCTGGAATTCTGTCCTTTATCACACAACTTTCTCTCTGTTCCAGACATTCAGTAAATATTATGCGCATATATTAAACATAATTAACATCGAGAACACTGAAGTAAATACCATACAATGAAATCAGAAAATGACTCATGCTTATATATATATATATATATATATATATATATATATATATATGCCAAACTACTAATCAAGATAGAGGAAATAAAATAATCAACATCTGTAAATAGTCGAAATTAAGTAGGTGCTGAAAAAGTTTGTAGTTAAATGAAGGAATGCAGCTTATATTTTTAATGCAGGATGGGAATGCATTCCACAGATGAGCAGCAGAATAAACAGAGCTTTTCTTTAAAAAATAAAATCTAGGTTTTGGAAGAAGAGTTTTGTTTAAGTGTTGGTTAAACTTTGGGTTACATTTAAATAGCTTCCATAGATAAGACGTGGTATTATGTGTTAGAATTCGATATGCTAGCTTGAGTTTGTTGAAAACAAATCTATTTTTGAGAGGTATAATTCTAAGATGTCTGTCCTGATCTGTCGTCTGTGCATGATCTTTGTCAGTAATAAGCTTTAACGCTCGCTTTTTAAGTGAGTAAAGCATCTTTATATTTGACCTAGAGCAACCACCCCAGATTGCTGAGTAATAGTCCCTGATTGTATGCATGATATTTAGTACTTCTTCCTATTGTCTTGATCGATGAAGTACTTAAGTTTGGCTAACTGATATTCCTTTTTGTGCAATGGATTTTGTTAGACTTTGCACATGAACGTTCCATGTCAGATGTTGGTCAATAGTGAGGCCTAGCGTTTTGTGCTCACTAACGTTTTCTGCCTCAGGTGTTTCAGTGCAGTGCTGTAGTGTTGTTTTTGTCGCAGTCTGTAGCTTCTGTCTTGTTGTTATAAGCACTGACTTTGTTTTGTCAGTGTTTATAATCATGCATTTATTATTGCTCCATTTAGTAACATTATTTGTCTCGATCTGAAGAGTTGGTAATAGGCTGATACAGTCGTAGTCACTGGTATAGACTGTGCAGTTGTCGGCAAAAATGTCACAAAAAGAGTGTTGAGATGAAGTGGAAGAGCATGAATATAGATAGCGAAGAGCAGAAGACCTAGATGAGAGCCTTATGGAACACCAGCGTCAACAACAGATGAATTTGATATGGAGTCGTTAAAGAATACTACCTGTTGTCTGACCAGCAAAATAGTAATAAATTTCTCTAGGTCAGTGTGAAAGCTGTAAGTTTTTTTACTTTTTTTTTTTTTAAACAAGAATGTCGTAGTCAGTCGGAGTAAAGAATTTGGACACCCAAACCGTTTTATATTCTGCGCTTTATCATACAGCTTTCTCTGATCTACACATTGTAATCATATAACAACATATATTCTACGTATTAAATAAACATGATTAAGATTGAAATAAGAAATGAAATAACAAAGTTGAAATGGCAAACCTTCCACCTACCACTCTGATAGGAAACTTCCTGTTTCTACACAGGAAATGACTGCATACAACTAACAAAATTACGCCCCCCTAGACTTCCACGTGACTATCTGAAGTTCCTACATAGGCCATCGGAAATGATAAACACAGTCCAGCGTTATTACAACACGTAACACAGTTTTTTATCTTTCAGCTTTGCATGCGTTAGTACTACCAGTTGATGTGAAGCTTCGTATTATCACCTGTCTGGCTTTATATCTGATACCAGGGGGTGACGACGCTGTTCCATTAGGCAATCGGCGACCCATAGTGATATGCTAGCGTCAGGGTTAGCGACCCATAGCTGACCAAGACTCTGTCTCGCCTCTCCGTTGGTACCCCCAATAACAGGCATAGCCTGGCTAACAGGGCAGGGATCGCCATAGTTCCCCCATGGTGGTGGAGTCTGCTAAAGAAGCACTCCATACCCCCTACCCCTCTGCTTTTTAGCTGTACTCCGGGACTGAAAAAGCAGCTGCCGTAACCCGCTCCCACGCTGATACGAAGCTGTACCTCAACACCTCCACAGCATCGGCTGCAAGGAATACCAGCTCGCAGTTAAAGGGAGATAGCACAAGACAAATCAGGTACCTGAGAATCCACGTTTTTTTTTTTTTTGGGGGGGGGGGGAGGAATTCGTCCTGTCGGACTAAGCAAGCGAACTATTTTCTGGCAAGTAGGCGCTTGCTTGTGTTGTGGCGTAGGCATGTATTCATAAGCTTCACATTCTCTGCTGTGTCAGAAAGGCATTAACAATAAAAAAAAAAATGGCTATATTAAAGCATATAACGAGGAGGAATCAAAAGTTCACCCCAGATTGCTGAGTAATAGTCCCTGATTGTATGCATGATATTTAGTACTTCTTCCTATTGTCTTGATCGATGAAGTACTTAAGTTTGGCTAACTGATATTCCTTTTTGTGCAATGGATTTTGTTAGACTTTGCACATGAACGTTCCATGTCAGATGTTGGTCAATAGTGAGGCCTAGCGTTTTGTGCTCACTAACGTTTTCTGCCTCAGGTGTTTCAGTGCAGTGCTGTAGTGTTGTTTTTGTCGCAGTCTGTAGCTTCTGTCTTGTTGTTATAAGCACTGACTTTGTTTTGTCAGTGTTTATAATCATGCATTTATTATTGCTCCATTTAGTAACATTATTTGTCTCGATCTGAAGAGTTGGTAATAGGCTGATACAGTCGTAGTCACTGGTATAGACTGTGCAGTTGTCGGCAAAAATGTCACAAAAAGAGTGTTGAGATGAAGTGGAAGAGCATGAATATAGATAGCGAAGAGCAGAAGACCTAGATGAGAGCCTTGTGGAACACCAGCGTCAACAACAGATGAATTTGATATGGAGTCGTTAAAGAATACTACCTGTTGTCTGACCAGCAAAATAGTAATAAATTTCTCTAGGTCAGTGTGAAAGCTGTAAGTTTTTTTACTTTTTTTTTTTTTAAACAAGAATGTCGTAGTCAGTCGGAGTAAAGAATTTGGACACCCAAACCGTTTTATATTCTGCGCTTTATCATACAGCTTTCTCTGATCTACACATTGTAATCATATAACAACATATATTCTACGTATTAAATAAACATGATTAAGATTGAAATAAGAAATGAAATAACAAAGTTGAAATGGCAAACCTTCCACCTACCACTCTGATAGGAAACTTCCTGTTTCTACACAGGAAATGACTGCATACAACTAACAAAATTACGCCCCCCTAGACTTCCACGTGACTATCTGAAGTTCCTACATAGGCCATCGGAAATGATAAACACAGTCCAGCGTTATTACAACACGTAACACAGTTTTTTATCTTTCAGCTTTGCATGCGTTAGTACTACCAGTTGATGTGAAGCTTCGTATTATCACCTGTCTGGCTTTATATCTGATACCAGGGGGTGACGACGCTGTTCCATTAGGCAATCGGCGACCCATAGTGATATGCTAGCGTCAGGGTTAGCGACCCATAGCTGACCAAGACTCTGTCTCGCCTCTCCGTTGGTACCCCCAATAACAGGCATAGCCTGGCTAACAGGGCAGGGATCGCCATAGTTCCCCCATGGTGGTGGAGTCTGCTAAAGAAGCACTCCATACCCCCTACCCCTCTGCTTTTTAGCTGTACTCCGGGACTGAAAAAGCAGCTGCCGTAACCCGCTCCCACGCTGATACGAAGCTGTACCTCAACACCTCCACAGCATCGGCTGCAAGGAATACCAGCTCGCAGTTAAAGGGAGATAGCACAAGACAAATCAGGTACCTGAGAATCCACGTTTTTTTTTTTTTTGGGGGGGGGGGGAGGAATTCGTCCTGTCGGACTAAGCAAGCGAACTATTTTCTGGCAAGTAGGCGCTTGCTTGTGTTGTGGCGTAGGCATGTATTCATAAGCTTCACATTCTCTGCTGTGTCAGAAAGGCATTAACAATAAAAAAAAAAAATGGCTATATTAAAGCATATAACGAGGAGGAATCAAAAGTTCACGGCAACACGTTTCTTTCATACATGTAAGTGTGAGCAATTTAACATACAGCTTATCCCACTTGTTCACATCATCATCTCCCCCGTCCCTCGTCCCCCGCTCCCTTGCAGGCCGATGCACTTCTGTATCGTTCCTCAAGCTGCTTCACTTCTTGAGAGAAGAATCTCCCGGACCCAGTCCTGCACCATCTCCTTAACATCATCATCAGAGGTGAACCTGGGATCGCGCAGAGCCTCTTTAAACTGATGGAGTTGGGGGAAGGAAAGGCGGCCAGGCGTGATGCCGACCGTATCACCCTCTAGTGTGCTGACAGGTCAAGGAAAATATGGGCACTAACACCATATCCCTATGTGCCTCTAAGGCATGACAGGGTTACCTTTTTTTTTTTTTACTTAGACATGATAATTTAACAGCGCCTTTTAACCTGACAGTAGACATGATAATCTCACAGCGCCTTTTTAACCTGACAGTAGACATGATAATCTCACAGCGCCTCTTTAAACTGACAGTAGATGTGATAATCTCACAGCGCCTCTTTAACATGACAGTAGATGTGATAATCTCACAGCGCCTCTTTAACATGACAGTAGATGTGATAATCTCACAGCGCCTCTTTAACATGACAGTAGATGTGATAATCTCACAGCGCCTCCTTAAACTGATGGTAGACGTGATAATCTCACAGCGCCTCTTTAAACTGATGATAGACATGATAATCTCACAGCGCCTCTTTAAACTGATGATAGACATGATAATCTCACAGCACCTCTTTAAACTGATGGTAGACGTGATAATCTCACAGCGCCTCTTTAAACTGATGGTAGACGTGATAATCTCACAGCGCCTCTTTAAACTGATAATAGACGTGATAATCTCACAGCGCCTCTTTAAACTGATGATAGACATGATAATCTCACAGCGCCTCTTTAAACTGATGATAGACATGATAATCTCACAGCACCTCTTTAAACTGATGGTAGACGTGATAATCTCACAGCGCCTCTTTAAACTGATGATAGACAGGATAATCTCACAGCGCCTCTTTAAATTGACAGTAGATGTGATAATTTCACAGCGCTTCTTTAACCTGACAGTAGATGTGATAAACTCACAGCACCTCTTTAAACTGACAGTAGATGTGATAATCTCACAGCACCTCTTTAAACTGACAGTAGATGTGGTAATCTCACAGAGCCTCTTTAACATGACAGTAGATGTGATAATCTCACAGCGCCTCTTTAAACTGACAGTAGATGTGATAATCTCACAGCGCCTCTTTAACATGACAGTAGATGTGATAATCTCACAGCGCCTCTTTAACATGACAGTAGATGTGATAATCTCACAGAGCCTCTTTAACATGACAGTAGATGTGATAATCTCACAGCGCCTCTTTAAACTGACAGTAGATGTGATAATCTCACAGCGCCTCTTTAACATGACAGTAGATGTGATAATCTCACAGCGCCTCTTTAACATGACAGTAGATGTGATAATCTCACAGCGCCTCTTTAACATGACAGTAGATGCGATAATCTCACAGCGCCTCTTTAACATGACAGTAGATGTGATAATCTCACAGCGCCTCTTTAACATGACAGTAGATGTGATAATCTCACAGCGCCTCCTTAAACTGATGGTAGACGTGATAATCTCACAGCGCCTCTTTAAACTGATGATAGACATGATAATCTCACAGCACCTCTTTAAACTGATGGTAGACGTGATAATCTCACAGCGCCTCTTTAAACTGATGATAGACAGGATAATCTCACAGCACCACTTAAGTTCGCAGGCAGGGACTGATAGCGCCGTTTAAGTCAGCAGGCAGGGACTGGTAGCACCACTTAAGTTAGCAGGCAGAGACTGATAGCGCCGTTTAAGTTAGCAGGCAGGGACTGATAGCGTCATTTAAGTTAGCAGGCAGGGACTGATAGGGCCGTTTAAGTTAGCAGGCAGGGACTGATCTCTCTCTCTCTCTGAACCTTAAGTGCCAAGGGCACATGGGGCTTCCGCAAGGGTTTTCCACAAATGCCTGTCCTTCGCCTTTTTTTCTGCTCTTGCCCAGGTGAGCCCTCTATTGCTCAACATCCTTTCTGTTGTTCTTCTCCATGTCTCTTTTGGTCTACCCTTACTTCTGCTCCCCTGTGGTGTCCATCTTAGTGCTATTTTTGGTAGTGAGTTGTCAGTCATTCGGAACACATGTCCCAACCATCGCCATCGTCTTTCCTCAATAATTGTTGTCAGTGGCTTCATCTGCATTTCTGCCAATAAGATGTTATTTCTTATGGTGTTTGGCCAAAATATTTTTCTAATTCTTCGTAAACATTTAGTCTGGAAAGAATTCAACTTGTTTTCTATGGTTTTGGTGATTTTCCAGCATTCACTTCCATAGAGTAGTACACTTAGAACATTACTCTTAAATATCCTGATTTTCATATTTATGCTTAGTTTTTTTTATTTCAATATATATTCTGCAGCATTGCAAAAGCCTGGTTTGCTCTAGTAAGTCTGCTGTTGATGTCCTCTGTGCTGTCTCCATTTTCTACTACTCTGCTGCCAAGGTATACAAATTCATTGACCTCCTCCAATAACTTGTTATCTACTCTGAGTACATTTCTGTTCTTCACATTTTGCTTCATTAACTTTGTCTTTCCTACGTTGATCTTTAGTCCTATGTTGTTTGCATTCTGAGTTAGCTTGTTTATTTTATCTTATATATCTTTGTGACTGCTTGATAATAGACAAATGTCGTCCGCAAAGTCAAGGTCCTCCAGCACTGTGTCAAGGGTCCATTGTAATCCTCTGCGTTTGTCTGATGTTGCCTCCTTCATTAACCAGTCTACTGCCAAGATAAATAATGTTGGTGATAGTACACATCCCTGCTTCACTCCTGTTTGTACCCTAAAGCTGCTGGAGGTATGTTCTCCACAGATCACTTTGCACTGAAAACCCTCATATAGGGCTTTGATTACATTAACTATCTTATGTAGTAGTTAAATCTTACACTCTTTTGATATGTTTTTACTCATTTAATTTGTATTTTTGTACTAAATCAAGTGTGTGGAAAGAATGAAAGATGGAGTGATGAAGGGCAGAATGTAAGACGGGCCTGCGTGCCCAATTCTTTACCCTTGAAAAATAAAGAAAGATTATGGGGGAGGCCATGCCATCTTAGGATTTTCCAGTGCATCTCTGTTGAGCAGGGACTGATAGGGCCGTTTAAGTTAGCAGGCAGGGACTGATAGGGACGTTTAAGTTAGCAGGCAGGGACTGATAGGGCCGTTTAAGTTAGCAGACAGGGACTGATAGGGCCGTTTAAGTTAGCAGGCAGGGACTGATAGGGACGTTTAAGTTAGCAGGCAGGGACTGATAGCGCCGTTTACTGTCATACGTTAACACGCAGGGACTGGTAGCATCGCTTAAGTTAGCAGGCAGGGACTGGTAGCACCACTTAATTTAGCAGGCAGGGACTGGTAGCATCGCTTAAGTTAGCAGGCAGGGACTGGTAGCATCGCTTAAGTTAGCAGGCAGGGATTGGTAGCGTCGCTTAAGTTAGCAGGCAGGGACTGGTAGCACCACTTAAGTTAGCAGGCAGGGACTGGTAGCATCGCTTAAGTTAGCAGGCAGGGATTGGTAGCGTCGCTTAAGTTAGCAAGCAGGGACTGGTAGCGTCGCTTAAGTTAGCAAGCAGGGACTGGTAGCATCGCTTAAGTTAGCAAGCAGGGACTGGTAGCATCGCTTAAGTTAGCAAGCAGGGACTGGTAACATCGCTTAAGCTAGCAGACATGGACTGGTAGCGCCGTTTACGGTCAAATGTTAGCAGACAGCCCGGTCAGGCACTAGGCTTGAGAAACTACTAACAAACCACTCTCGCCAATTCTCTCTTGTCTAAATTCCTCTGTCCACAGTTTTTCGGGATTAATCATATACTTCATTCTAACATTACCACATACTTTGCTTGTTTACATGTTACTAGTCTGTTGTTTTAGTTTGTTTTGTTTGTTTGCTTGCACGAAATCCATGTGAAAGGTATTCTACATATTGTAAATACCATGAATTTATCCCGACAGTTCTGTAACATTATACTTACTGAATCCGTAAAGGAACGGTACAAAACTCGTTTAGATGTTCTTGGCAATGGTTGCGGTAAACTATACTTGACCTGCGCTAAGACTGAACATAAACTTGATGTGTTATTATAATAATATGTTGTCTTAGTTTCTATCTATATATATATAAAAGGACTGAACTATTTCTAAGGCATCGCTCTGGAAGCCGAGAGATCTTATGTCAGTTATGGTGTACTGTCGTAACAGATTGTGGGTTTCTTTTGATTTTCTTTAATTATATAAATAGCAAGCAAGATATTACAGTTACAAAGCAGCTTACATGTAAATGTCTGCCTTTTTTTTAAACTGCTGTACTTCTAGTGCCTGTCTTTGTTACTGTTGATTACGCCACTTTTTGTCTGTGTTACTGTTGATTACGCCACTTTTTGTCTTTGTTACTGTTGATTACGCCACTTTCTGTCTTTGTTACCGATTAGTACTCCACTATCTGTCTTTTTTTAACTGCTGAGTATCCTACTATCTATCTTTGTTACTGCTAAGTTCTTTATTGTCTGTCTTTATTCATGCTGAGGTCTTCATTATCTGTCTTTGCTACTGCTGAGTTCTTCAGTGTCTGTCTTTGCTACTGCTGAGTTCTTCATTATCTGTCTTTGCTACTGCTGAGTTCTTCAGTGTCTTTCTTTGCTACTGCTGAGTTCTTCATTATCTGTCTTTGCTACTGCTGAGTTCTTCAGTGTCTGTCTTTGCTACTGCTGAGTTCTTCATTATCTGTCTTTGCTACTGCTGAGTTCTTCATTATCTGTCTTTGCTACTGCTGAGTTCTTCATTGTCTTTCTTTGCTACTGCTGAGTTCTTCATTATCTGTCTTTGCTACTGCTGAGTTCTTCATTATCTGTCTTTGCTACTGCTGAGTTCTTCATTATCTGTCTTTGCTACTGCTGAGTTCTTCATTGTCTTTCTTTGCTACTGTTGAGTTCTTCATTATCTGTCTTTGCTACTGCTGAGTTCTTCAGTGTCTGTCTTTGCTACTGCTGAGTTCTTCAGTGTCTGTCAGGTAAAAGGCTCGTCAGTAATGCTCTGTCTTCTAGCTGTAAACATCATGAGCTCATGACCTGCCACCAGCGCCATCTAGCCCACCCGACTGTGAAGGAAAAGAAAAAAAAACGAATACCTTAGAAATTAGTGCTGAGAAAATGGAAGGACGTTACCTGCAAAATGGAGTACACCATATACTGCACAGTAATCAAGGCTGATGGGAAATGAAAAGAAATAAATGGTTTTACTCAGAAGTCATTCACACTATTAGGAGAACTACTCACCTGAGTTTAAAACGGTTGATGTGAGGGAGGGGGGAAGTGCCGGCAATGACTGTCACAGTTTGTAAATAATCATTTGAGCTGTTCGAAGCGCAGATCATTAAATAAGGTTATACGTGCCAGTCCTGGGAAAGTGTTCATGATACAGAATCACCAGAATAGGCTCTGTAAGATTTTGTTTGTTTGTTTTTTTTCTGAAATGTAATCGTTAAAATATAAACTACCTTTAACTCTTCGTCTATACTGTTCACTGCTTAATTAGTTTACAATATTTGCTGCTGAATTAGTTTATAATATTCGCTGCTTAATTAGTTTATAATATTCGCTGATTAATTAGTTTATAATATTCGCTGCTTAATTAGTTTATAATATTCGCTGCTTAATTAGTTTATAATATTTGCTGCTTAATTAGTTTATAATATTCGCTGCTTAATTAGTTTATAATATTCACTGCTTAATTAGTTGATAATATTCACTGCTATATTAGTTTATAATATTCGCTGCGCAATTAGTTTATAATATTCACTGCTTAATTAGTTTATAATATTCACTGCTTAATTAGTTTATAATAGTTACTGCTTAATTAGTTTATAATATCCACTGCTATATTAGTTTATAATATTCACTGCTTAATTAGTTTATAATATTCACTGCTTAATTAGTTTATAATATTCACTGCTTAATTAGTTTATAATATTTACTGCTTAATTAGTTTATAATATTCACTGCTATATTAGTTTATAATATTCACTGCTTAATTAGTTTATAATATTCACTGCTTAATTAGTTTATAATATTCACTGCTTAATTAGTTTATAATATTCACTGCTTAATTAGTTTATAATATTCACTGCTTAATTAGTTTATAATATTCACTGCTTAATTAGTTTATAATATTCACTGCTTAATTAGTTTATTTCTGGTGAAAATAAAGCATGACCGTTGTTTCCCGCCTGCGGCAGATCCGAAGCTTATTCCTCAGTTAGTGACAAGAGCGCACAACTTTTATTCAGCTTACAAATGATTATTTAGTTCACTATATATCACCTGCAAGCTGGTGCGAAATCTAAATAAACAAAAGCTTGGCTTTAAACATACAAAACTACAATACTAAAGGAAACACACGCTTAGCTTTAAATACGCAAAACTACAGTACTAAATGAAACAAAAGCTTAGCTTTAAATATACAAAACTACAGTACTAAATGAAACAAAAGCTTAGCTTTAAACATTGTGATTCTTGTGAAAGAAGAAATGATGCTGTAGTCTCACAAGGAGCATTCGTCTCCCACTTCCACTTAGCTGCAGTCTCCTAGAAAGATCGGAGCGAACATAACGAAATAGCGAACCACGCAGCGCATAAATAGAGGATAGTTATACAGTAACTTAAAAGCGGCGAAACAAGAAAGTCGCGAATTGGTAACGTTGAAACAGCGGGGCCCTTCTGTACAACATATGAATGTAAAAGGGGCGGACATTGTCTCTCATTTATGTATGTTTATTGATTCTGAAATATACATAACTTCAAAATTTCTATTTATGTAAAATGAACGCCACGGTCTTCCATACTCTTAAGTACACTTGGAGGTTTTCAGAACGCATTAATGTGTTACAACTAATTATTGTTCCCAGTGGAGATAAAAGAGGAAAACGTGGACAAATATTTTCGCTCTCAGATGCTTAGCATCAGGGCATACGAAGGTGTGGCATCGGAGGAACGCGGCAGATGTATGTACCGAGGTGACCCTCATGTCACTCGAGCTTGCCTTATCACTGTAACAATACTGGTCTTACTAAATCTAGGTCTGATAATCAGGTCCTGGCGCGCCATTTAACATGTGCTCTTTGAGTTATGTTACATATCTTTTTTTATTTCTGATGATGATGATGATGATGATGATGTGACTCTTGCTGTTGTTGCTTTTTTGTTGTTTCTTATGTAGTTGTTGTTGCCGCTGTGAATGTGTAAGGGACACTAAGAAGAGCTAAGTTGTGGTTTATCTCCAGTTCCTTGACTGATGGGTTTTTTTTTGGGGGGGGGGGGTGGAAGAGAGGCGGTGAGTGGAGATGGCGGAAGAGAGGAGGGTGGGATGGAAGACAGAGAAGAGGTATGAAAACGCTGTCAGGTCAGAGCTCCACAGCTGACATGCTAGCGTCAGGGTTGTCGAATTACAGCTGACTTTGTCCCACCTCTCCTATGGTACCAATGTTCCCTCTAAGCTGCGCGGCAGCACACATTTTAAAAAAAAATCATTCATCGCACGATCGTTCATATGCCGCGCAAAGAAATAAACAAAACTGCTACAGTGATAGTTTTTAAGTCTCTTTAAGTTATTCTGTGCTGTAATTACGGTGAAGAAAAAATATGATAATTGCATGAGTTTGGTTTTTTTTTCGATTTTGTTTTCTTTCCCTATGAGAATTTTAAATTGCACTTTGTCATTTGACATTACGACGCACATGTGCACACAAAAGTTATTAACAACACATGTGCACCTGAGTTTAGCAAATTTGTGCAGGGACAGCAAGACTTGACTTTGGTACCCCCCCCCCCCACAAATAACAGGCTGAGCCTGACTAACGGGTCAGGGATTCTAAAGAGGAGAATCTCCATGTCTGCTGCACGATGGCTGGCTTTCTTGTCTACCCGCGTAGGGGATGTGTGGGTTGCTTTTTAACACGTTACTCCTTCCCGTTGGAGAACTAAAAGTGGTTTTCTTCCATGTTGGTCGTTTGTTTTTTCCCCTCTAGTATATCGTGTGACGTCCTATTCAGCTCTGGTACGAGGGTATCGTAGATTTAAGGACTGGGTTATGAGAATTTTACACAATGCAAATTATCAGGTAAGCTACAAGCTTTGTATGAGAATATTACATGCAACAAAATATCAGGTAAACTACAAGTTTTATACAAAAATTTTACACAAAACAATATATAAGGCGAACTACAAGATTTAGATGACTCTTACCAGTACTGTTTTCATCTCGTTATTGTTTCTAAAACTCTTCGAAAGAAAGAGTTAGCACGACATTACAACAAGTGGCAAGTCAGTCATTTGCATGTCTCTTGTGAAACTTTGCATCCCTAGCAGCTTTCCTGTAAGCCTCTCGGTTGTAAGCAAGATGCCCTGCTGGTGATTCATCCATCTCTGTTTAATCCTCTTTACTAGCAAAACTTTCTTCAATGTTAAGCTCTTGTAGTATGAATATATTTGTTACACTGCTGAAATTCTCTTTGAAATGTTTTAAGATGAAAAGAATTAATCTTTTTTTTTAATTTCTGCGTCCGATTTTAACACAAAAGGTGCACAAACTATAGACTACTGACAGAGACAAACTATTGGATACCTTCATACTTCTTTTTTAGAACTATAGGAAATAGACTGATACTTCCAAAAAGTAATGTTGACTTGCTGTCATGCAAGACTGAAGAAGACATATTTAGGCTGCCGAACTGAATAAAAAATCGAATAGTTACTATCTTCAGGAGTTATTACAGGAAATGAGGAAAACACTTTAAGAGGCCGGTGTCAAGATTTTCTTTCATCCTTATTTAAACAGTTGCGTGAGAGCGAGAGAGACACACAGAGAGAGAGAGAGAGAGAGAGAGAGAGAGAGAGCAAAGATAAGAAATCAAGAAAAAATTACTGAACACCAAATCGCAACGGCTTAAAGAACGAGTTTTAAGTAATTATGCACAAAAAAGACAAAGAAGTGAAGGAATCATGCCGTCAAGATAAACGTAATTACTATGACAACTTAGCAGAAGCAGCAGAGAAAGCACAATATACAAATGACATGAAAACCATATATAAAATCACAAAGCAGATGACAGGCAACTTCAACACAAGATGTGAAAGTGCAGTAAGAACACAAAATGGACAACTGGTCAGTGGAGAAAGAGAAAAAATTGAAAGATGGAGGGAACACTTTAACACCCTACTAAACAGAACACAAGCAGCACAAACAATAAACATACCTGAAGCAAAAACGGAACTAGACATCATTACAGGACCAATAACAATAAGTGAAGTAAAGGAGGCGATAAAGAAGCTAAAATCAGACAGGGCACCAGGTGAAGATGAAGTGACTGCTGAGATGTTGAAAGCAGATGAAACAAAAACACCAAAACAGCTTTGCCAGATATTACAACAAATTTGGGATCTAGAAAAAGCCCCAGAGGAGTGGAAAACTGGGCTTATAATAAAACTACCAAAGAAGGGTGACCTCAGAGATTGCGGGAACTGGAGAGGCATTACCCTACTGCCACTCACTAGTAAAGTATTTTGCAGAATAATCATCAACAGAATTGTACCAACACTTGAGGAAAAACTTCGGAAAGAGCAGGCAGGATTTAGGAAAGGAAGATCATGCATAGACACATATTTGTACTTAGACAAATATTAGAACAGGCAAATGAGTGGCATAGCACAACATATGCATTATTCATAGATTTTGAGAAAGCCTTTGACAGTGTCAACAGAGATGCACTGTGGAAAATCCTAAGATGGCATGGCCTCCCCCATAAGATAGTTAATGTAATCAAAGCCCTATACGAGGGTTTTCAGTGCAAAGTTATCTGTGGAGAACATACCTCCAGCAGCTTTAGGGTACAAACAGGAGTGAAACAGGGATGTGTACTATCACCAACATTATTTATCTTGGCAGTAGACTGGTTAATGAAGGAGGCAACATCAGACAAACACAGAGGATTACAATGGACCCTTGACACAGTGCTGGAGGACCTTGACTTTGCGGACGACATTTGTCTATTATCAAGCAGTCACAAAGATATGCAAGATAAAATAAATAAGCTAACTCAGAATGCAGACAACATAGGACTAAAGATCAACGTAGGAAAGACAAAGTTAATGAAGCAAAATGTGAACAACAGAAATGTACTCAGAGTAGATAGCAAGTTAGTGGAGGAGGTCAACGAATTTGTATACCTTGGCAGCAGAGTAGTAGAAAATGGAGACAGCACAGAGGACATCAACAGCAGACTTACTAGAGCAAACCAGGCTTTTGCAGTGCTGCAGACTATATGGAAATAAAAAAAAACTAAGCATAAATATGAAAATAAGGATATTTAAGAGTAATGTTCTAAGTGTACTACTCTATGGAAGTGAATGCTGGAAAATCACCAAAACCATAGAAAACAAGTTGAATTCTTTCCAGACTAAATGTTTACGAAGAATTAGAAAAATATTTTGGCCAAACACCATAAGAAATAACATCTTATTTGGCAGAAATGCAGATGAAACCACTGACAACAATTATTGAGGAAAGACACTGGCGATGGTTGGGACATGTGCTCCGAATGACTGACAACTCACTACCAAAAATAGCACTAAGATGGACACCACAGGGGGACAGAAGTAAGGGTAGACCAAAAGAGACATGGAGAAGAACAATAGAAAGGATGTTGAGCAATAGAGGGCTCATCTGGGCAAGAGCAGAAAAAAAGGCGAAGGACAGGCATTTGTGGAAAACCCTTGCGGAAGCCCCATGTGCCCTGGGCACTTAAGGTTCAGAGAGAGAGAGCTAACTCAAACACTGTTTTGGTTACAGTTAATTTTGAATTGAGCACAAGCGTGCAAGATAAACAATTTGTTAAACAGCAAGGCAAACAAACCGTTAAACATCGAGGTAAACAAGCTGTTTAAAAAACAGCGAGATAAGCATGTCGTTAAAATAGCAATGTAAAGAAGCAGTTGGAATATCGAGGCAAATAAACCGTTAAAACAGCAAGGCGAATAAATCGTTAAAACAGCAAGATAAACATTCTGTGAAAACATCCTCGTAAAAAAGCCGTTAAAACAGTAAGAGCGGCAACGTGGTTTGGAGGGGGAGGGGGGCGCGTGTGAGGGGAAAAAAGAGGAGGGGGGGGGGGAGGAACAGTCTGAACAAAAATCCAAGAGGAGAAACAAATAATCAAAGAGAATTCTTAGTACTTTATCTTATTCTAAACAACAGAGACAAGGCTAGAAAATAAATAATCAGTTCAGAACTTTTAAAAATGATCACACCAAAAGAAAAAACTGAAGAAGTCTACTCTTCAGCTCGGACTTTTCATCAAAATTAAGTAACGAAACTGATGAATTCGAGAGCAGAATGGAGTGACCTGACTGGGAGGAAAGTGAAGGGGTGGGGGGATGGAGTGATAGTGGTGTTAAAGTGAAACATGGTCCAGTGATAGAGCCATATTTTAAGCCAATAAATTTTGATCATAAAGGGGCCAAATCTGAGGGGCGTGTGTATAGTTAACAGTGTGGCCGGCCAGGGCACGGTTGTAAAACAGTAAAGTAAGAGAACACAGTTTTGTAGGATTAGACCTCGAAAAAATGCTTTGTCTACGATTTTTTCGAGGTCTAATCCTACAAAACTATGTTCTCTCTTACTTTACCGTACGAAAGCCCCGTTGTTTCCTATTTAAAAAAAAAAAAAGGTTGTAAATCAGGGATCTCTGGTTGGCCTACTTAAAGTAAGCTTACCAGATCTTCTCATGCCAAAAAAACCCGGCCATACGCCGGATACGGGGATAAGCAGGCAGAACAAATGTAGTCTGGTGATAAATTTAGTCTAATACGTGTATTGCCGTCTGAGTTCTTCGGAGTTGGTATCCCTGATGCTCGGCGGTTGCTTTTGTTGTCAGATTCCATAACAGTTCTTCCCCCCCCCCCCCCCCCCCGTGTAGGGTCGCCTCTAGCTGGGTCCTAGGATAAGATTATGAGCCTTATGTCCAGCTCCCGGTTTAGGATATGTTACAGATGAAGTGGAATTCCGCTGATTGAAGAAACAGAGAAAACTTAAATATTTTGGACACATTAAACGTCATGATAATCTAGAGAAAACCGTCTTGGAAAGGTATATAATGGGAAAAAGAAAGAGAGGAAGATCGAGGCGAAGATGGCTGCAAGACATCGTTGATGATCTGGAAATGGATGCATCAGCGGCAGACTATCTTGCTCACAGCCGAGAGGCCTACAGGAGTGCTGTTAGGGAGGCAAAGTTCCGCAAGGGGCTAATGAATGAATGAATGAAAAGAAACAGAGAATCCCAAAACAAGCTATCAAGTGGAACACGACAGGCCTGAGAAAAAGAGGTCGACCACGTGAAACTCTAAGAGGACATTGTTAAGAGAGGCCAGTTTAGTGGGCATAAAATCCCTTGATGAGGTTGAAAAGCTCGCCGAGGACAGGAAAACATGGAGAACTGCCATGCGGAGCCATATGTAACGTTTAACGGCACGGGAAGGATGTAAGACGTATTGTCATCAAACGTGAAAGATCTGGAACAAGAAAGAGAGTTCGACCTCGAGAGACCCTAGACTAATTGATTGACATCAGATCCCTTGATGTGATTGAGTAGAGAATAAAGACTCATGCCTAGATACACTGGAGGGGGGGGGGGAGGGCGCGGCTGTGTGACGCATGGCGGCATTGGAAGATTGTAAGATGTAAGAAGATACGGTTACCTGTAGATACGGTTACCTACAAATACCCAAGACAAAACCTCGGCCGACCAACACAGGACTCTCAGACCACTAACCCGTGCATACTCATTATAACCATTTCGTTGTTCTTCGTATTCATCATTTTCACTCTTTTTCTCCTTCCGTGCCAGTATTATTTACAACAGCCTAGCATGCCAGCTTGGCTTCAGAATGATGAAGGTTAGATTTTCCGAAATGCCAAGAAATGAGAATGTCCTTCCTGGCCAAAAAACCCACGACTGTTAACTTCCCCCATCTTCGAGACACTCAATATCATGGTCGTCAATTATTTTGATCTAATATAACTTATGTTAGAAAGAAAGAAATATTGAACCTTAATCATAGATAAAATCTGTCCATATAGCATCTCAACAGCCCTTGTCCAAAATGGCCAGACATATTGTATCTTCTTTATGGTAAAAAATAAAAATGGTTGATATATCTTTACTTAAAAGATCAGGGCCTCTAAAGAAATACTCACGACTTAAATTCGGTCATAGTGCAGTAAATCTTCTCCTTTTTTCTTGACACTCCAGGACAGCCTTACATATCGCATGCTGTGAGTCCATAACTGTTTTTTGTTCAGTCATCATCATCATCATCATCATCATCGTCATCATCATCATCATCATGTGCCATGCCGACTGGCATTGTCTATTATGTTTCTCCATAGTGCCAGATCATCCATGCAAGCCATCCGTTCAGTTGGCGATCTCATCTCACGCCATCTCGTCCATCCTTCCAGTTTAATTTTTCTCAGTCTTCCCCTGGCTCTTTTTCCCTTTCTTTTTCCTGTTGTTAAAATATTTTCAGTGCCTTCTCTTCTCATTGCATGTCCTATGAAAGTATACTGTCTCTGTCTCGTATTCTTTTGACAAGATTTTTTTGTTATCTCTCCCGATCTTTTCATGCATTCTTCATTAGTAATCTTTGGTGTCCAGGGAATTCGGCAACATTCCCGCTGCCTTGAGGGTAGGACAGGGAGTCCAAAGGCTAGCGGAGAGTCCTTACACAAACCAGCAGAACTTAACGGGAAACACTGTAGTAGATCCCAATAACTTCTTCTTCTTCTTCTGTTTTCCGAGTCATTAAGGCTCATTGCTGCAGATAAAGTTCGCCTCCATTCCTCTCTATTCCTAATCTCTCTCCAGTTGGCGACACCAATTTCTTTTGTATCCTTTTCTATGTTGTCTTTCCATCTCTGTCTTGGTCTACCCCTTGGTATTGTTTTTCCTTTTCTCTTCTGCATACATCATTTTCGTTTGTCTGTTCTCTTCCATTCTTTCTACATGCCCCAGTCAGCGTAGTCTGCTCAGTTTCAATGCGTTTATAATTCGTTGGAATTTAAATAAGCTTCGGTGTTTAAATAAGTTCAGTGTTCTTTCTAGCTCTCCATTCTTCGCTGTTGGTATCCTTTATGGGCCCAAAGATAGCTCCCAAGAACAGTTATATTTATTTGTTCATTAGATGCCACGTGGTGTCAAATCGAAAACGCAAACGTGGACCTCCTGGTACTGTGCCGTGGACCTCTCGTCATCGTTGTTCTCGGAGATCATAATTTGGGAAACGCTGGTGTCAATAACTGTAATGTTCTTGTTTCGCCCGCAATTTCCGTCTTCTCCCAGACTCTTCCCTTTCATTCAGTCGAAGACGCTGCCCCATTCGACAAATCAGCTACCCATAACCGACATGCAAGGGTCAAGGTCGGCAAACTTTAGCCGATCAAAACCCTATCCCACCTCTCCGTTGCAACCCACGATAACAGACTGAGCCTAGCTAACCGGGGCAGGGATAGTCATAGCTCGCATGGTGGTGGAATCTGCTAAAGAAGTATTGCACATCCTCAACATGGCAGCTCCGCTCAATGGCTGAGAATTTGACCAAAATAGCCAGCTCCCAATCCGACAACATGATGTGCTTCAGGATCTTCAGCACATCTGCTACAGAGACCACCAACTCGCAGTTCCAGGAAGATTGAAGGAGTAGAAGAAGAAGAAGATCGTCATATGGTGCCTGCTCTAGTTTATTATTATTTTAAAATTATATTTGTCAAACTATAGTTAAATTCTATTATATGACTAGTTTTAATTTATATTTCAAATATTTGTGTTTAAAATGTTTTCCTGCGTTTCATTTCGACATTTTCTCAAACGCACGAAACTTGTACTCACGCTTAACGCACTGGCAACAATCAAAGGCATATTCAGAATCACCTCACCTTGAAGGCAGACTTTCTTCTGATTTGAGAGGCAGTTTTTTTGTTTGTTTATTTTTTTTTAAAGTAGTACCTGAAGTAGAGTCTATTCCTTTTCACATGCGAGCAGAGTAGGACAGACTTGTGTAGTTCTACCCCAATGCTTTCTGCATAAGGAACAATTTATTATTAATTCTGCAACCACCACATTCGTCCTGTTTTCTTTTTAAAGTTTGTACGAAACTCCAGCAGCTACTACCGTCTTCCATACATCCTATTACAGAACTGCAGCAGCTATTGCCGTCTTCCATATATCCTATTACAGACCTGCAGCAGCTATTGCCGTCTTCCATACATCCTATTACAGAAACTGCAGCAGCTACTGCCGTCTTCCATACATCATGCTACAGAAACTCCAGCACCTATTGCCGTCTTCCATACATCTTGTTACAGAAACTGCAGCAGCTATTGCCGTCTTCCATACATCATATTACATAAACTGCAGCAGCTATTGCCATCTTCCATACATCATATTACATAAACTGCAGCAGCTATTGCCGTCTTCCATACATCATGCTACAGAAACTCCAGCAACTATTGCCGTCGTCCATACATCCTATTACATAAACCGCAGCAGCTATTGCCGTCTTCCATCCTCCTACAGATTCTGCTTATTGTCCATATATTTCATGTAGGGTTGCCAACTTTTTTTTTCCCGCAAAAACATCTAGAATTGCCTCGGAATACGTTTAGACTTATCTAGATTTTTGTAAGTATTTATCCCAGAAAATATCTAGGAAATAATTTGTTCTTTAAAAAAATGAGTAAGTGAAAATTAATATGGGAAATATTATTGAAAGTAATGCTAATATTATTATTAATGTTATTAATGCTAATGTACCACTAATGTTAGTAATTACCTTGAAACTGTCACCAAAAAAATGAAGATCATCATCATCGCCTTCAGCATTTTTAGGACCTGCTTGGCAAGATGATGTGAAAGCTCCATCTTTTGGAGAATTTTTTTTCTGATATACTGCCAGTGTTACGTTGTTCCTATAGTGTTTGTAAACTTCAGGAGAAAGATAAGATGAATTTGACCATTTAAAAAAATCACGAATACGTTGCCCCCAACTTCATTTTATTGCGGTTTTACTGTCAGTAATGTTGGCCTTGCGCAGATCAACAAGATGGCCATAGTCTACAATAGCACAATGGAAGTTCATAAACGTGGTAACTCATCCCTCAAGATACATTTTCAGAGATGAGTAAGGAAGAAGTATTTCCAGTAAATATATTCACACAGTTAAACACTTTCTAGGGTAAAGCTGGGGCGATCATCCCCAACCCAGCACGTCACAGGTGGCGGAAGGTGAAAGTCCTCCAGATATGGAGGATCCCTGTGAGTAAGGTTTTACCCGAATAAGCAGGTGCGGACCAACTGGCGGTAACCTCAGAGAATGAGGTGGGGTAGTAGATGGCATTACTACTCCTATAAAGTGCTTCACGTGCTCAGTGAAGGGAATACCAGGCAGGTAAGAGGCGCCTTAAAACCTCTCGCTCCTGCTGCCTTTTGGGTAGGAGAGAGAGTCCACAGGCTAGCGGAGATTCCGTACGCAAACCAACAGAAGGCAACGGGAAACCACTGTAGGAGCTCCGAAGAATACTTATGCTTATACAGAGTAATAAATTCATAGGACATGCAATGAGTAGAGGGGGGGGGGGTTCTAAAGACTGTTAAAGCCGGAGGTGGGGTGGGGGACACGCTCTCCACTCCAATGAAATGTCTCCAAGCCGTGCGTCTCAAATAGCCTCTGCAGTCAAGTCCAGCTCCTGGCCTTCTTGTGCCAGAACTGTTCAAACTGACAGGAGAAGGGGCAAAGGCAAAATATTTGAAGCCTGAAAACCAGATGCTCCGGGTAGATGAGAGTCATGTTTGGTAGCTCATCTACAACTGCTGGCGAGATTCTTCAGCTGCCGTGCGTGGAGTGGGACTCATCCTGGCCAGTGAAGAATGATGCGAATGGGGTTGTCGCGCGGCGCCACTGTGGAAAAGGTGAAAGAAAGGATTAAGTGAAGTAATCAGTAGTCTCGAGGTCAGGACTGCTCAAATCACAGCACCTCTGCTTTGGAAGTCGGCCACGTCCTATGTGCACTCATACCGGGCGAATTGCCTGAACCGGCTTAACCTAGGGGTTAAGACACTGCTGGCGAGAATCTCCGGATGCCGCCCTTGGAGTGAAACTCCTCTCGGCCAACGAAGAAAATGCGAAAAAGCAATTAGGGTTGCCGTGCGGCGCCGATGTGAAAAGGTGATGGAAAGGATAAAGTGAAGCTTAATCAGTATGCCCAGTAGTCTCGCGGCGAGAGCTACTCACACCACGGCACCTCTGCTCTAGAGGCCGGCCACGTCCGATATGCACCCATACTGGTGAAATATGCCTAAACCGGCGTAAACCAGGGGTGAAACTTGATGGCTATTCATGTCACGGTACCTCCGCTCTAGAGGTCGTTCACGTCCCAAACATGCCCATACTGGGATAATATGCCTAAACCGGCTCAGCCCAGAGGTGAAACTTACTAGAGGCGAGGATTCGTCCTCCTGGACAAAATCTCCGTCCTGGTCACAGCTAGGAAGGGTAGCGGCCGCGACCACAAAATGCTGAAGTCGGAGACACTGGACCAGTGCAGTCTAGATAGGCAACTAACTCTCACGCGGCGGGTATCCCAAAACACGTCGAGGTTTTCCGATGAGAAAGTCCAACTCTAGATTAAACTGGTGCAACGAAAACCACGGTGTCACGCATTCCCGCTTCTGAGACCCGGCGAGAATACAAGCTCAAACCCTGCGATACTCTGAACCTCTTGTAGTCCTCTCGGGGATCTCGTGTGGTCCTTTCGGGGACCACGGGACTTATCGAGGACCACAGGTGTAAATTCAGTAGGATCACGGGGCGGTCTTGGTGGTAGAAGAGAACGAAGAAGAAGAAGAGTAGAGGGGCATTGAAAATTTTGTAGAAACAGGAAAAATAGAGGAAAGAAGAGCCAGGGGAAGACCGAGAGAATGATACTTCACAGTCTGACCAGGTGGTGTGAGAGGAGATCACCAGCTGAGCTAATGGCCTGCACGAAGTAGCGGGTACCCTGGAGAAAAGCGTAACAGCCAACGCCCATCGGCACGGCACATGATGATGATGATGATGATGATGATGACACAATTTTCGCTGAGAGCAATGAAATTGTTGAGCAATGTTACCAGATTGTGGCTCCACTGATCTATTCTCCAAAATACTAACCAGACAATGGAAAGTTAAGACTAAGTATGGCCCAACTAAAACTAAATGTTTTGCTGAAAGTCTGGTGATTTAACCATACATCAAAACAAAGCTGCCCTCACTAGCAGAGATGACGTTGCTCCTCTAACCCTCTGAGCCTCATTTTGTGGCCTTTCCTCTCCCTTAATTCCTGAGCTGATGTTTTGACTGTCATTCCAGAGCTCGGAGATTTCCAGGCAACTCTATTTAGTGAAAAAATTTTTTACCTGTTATGTTATTTAAGACAGCTAATTTCCTGTATTACAGGTAAATGTTGCCAATCTGCACAATTTAAAACCTGAAACATGGATTTCATTTACTAGGAAAGGGCTGATTTTGAAAGATGTTTTAAAAAATTGCTTTTAAAAAAAAATCTAGATTTATAGCCAACATCTCAGTCAGTCATTTGCATGTCCCTTGCGGAACTTTGCCTCCCTAACAGCTCTCTTGTAGGCCCCTCGGTTGTGAGCAAGATGGCCTGCTGCTGATGCATCCGTTTGCAGATTATCAAGGATGTCTTGCAGCCAACTTTGCCTTGGTCTTCCTCTCTTTCTTTTTCCCATTCATGTACCCTTCCAAGACGGTCTTCTCTAAATTATCATGATACGTTTAATATGTCCAAAATATTTAAGCTTTCTCTGTTTAATCCTCTTTACTAGCCAGCCTCCTTCAATATTAAGTTATTGTAGTATGGATATGTTTGTTCTAACGTCTAAACAACTATTTTCATTATCTAGACAGGGCCAAAATGATCTAGATCCGGATTTTTAAAAAAAATCTAAACTATCAACCCTGGCTTCATGTCTGTTTTGTGCTTGCTCATGTGCTCAAGCAGTAATTTGCATGTCCCTAGAGGAAGATTCCCTCCCTGTTAGCTCTCCTGCAGGCTTCTCGGGTCAAGTGTTGACATGTTGAATTAATGATTGGACTTAATTAAATGCGACGAGTCTTAACCATCTGTAAAATCGCCCCCCTCCTTCCCCACATACAGTGTTTCAGATTATAACATGGTGCCCACACGTTTCCGAATGTTAAATTATTTCTAGAGAGCGTTCACTTCCGACAGGATGTGATCATTGCCACATGGTCACGTTCATCTTCCTACCTACATCTTATACTGAAACTGTATCGCAGGTGAAGATGTTATCCTCTGTATACAATCACAGTCATCATCATCATCATCATCATCATGTGCCATGCATGGAAGTGTCGTGTCTCTCCAGTTTCCGATCCTTCATGTTATTCATCATTTCTGTTGTTGCGCCTCTCCCCAGGGCCGCATTAACAGCATCGGGGGCCCCTGGGGAAAGTAATGCACTGGGCCTCAACATTCCTCTCTAACCCAAGCAAGTAATGTTAGGAATTCATAGATTTCCATTGGCTGGTTGGGCCCCCATTCACTTGGGGCCCTTGGACAGTACCCAGGTGGGGGTCATTCGTTAACGCGGCACTGCCTCTCCCGCGCTAGTTTGCCGTCTAAGATTTTCTCTCTTGGTCTACCTGTCCCTTTCCTGCCTCTAATTCTCCGTGCTGTCATGATATTTTCTATCCCTTTTCTTCTCTTTATATGGTCAATAGACCTTGACTGTATCCCCCGTGATGTCTTTATTAAGCTTCGTTTCTCGTTGGCTTTTCTTGGGCATTCTTCATTTGTTATTTTAGCTTTCCGTGGTATATTATTAACATTCTTCATTTGTTATTTTAGCTGTCCATGGTATATTATTAACATTCTTCATTTGTTATTTTAGCTGTCCGTGGTATATTATTAACATTCATCATTTGTTATTTTAGCTGTCCATGGTATATTCTTAAGATTCTTCATTTGTTTTTTTTTTTATCTGTCCATGGCATGTTCTTACATTTGTTATTTTAACTGTCCATGATATATTCTTACCATTTTTCGTAGGAACCACATTTTAGTTTGCCTCTAATGCTCTCATTGTTGTTTTTGTAAGTGACCTTGGTTCGGTTCCATATAGTAGTACTGGCTCGGTATAGCATTTCAAGACTCTTTTTCCTAGAATCTGTTGATAAAGATGAACTGCACATAGTAGATTTAATTTTCCGAAATACTGCCTTTGCCTGGCATATTCTGTTATTGACCTCTGTGGTACATCTACCATCTGATGTTATCTTTGTACCAAGATACTTAAATTTGTGCACATGTTTAAATGTTATTCCCTTGGTTTTTATGTTTCTCTGGTGTAGATTTCTTTCCGGGCTCGACCATCGTTTGTGCTTTCACACTGTTCAGTGATAGTCCTTATGTTCACTTTCTACTACTACTATACCTAGCAGCTCTTTTAGATCTTTTTTGTCATTTCCTGCTATCAGGACGGTGTCCTCAGTCACAGTGCTTTCATAAAAAAATCTCAGTCACAGTGCTTTCCAAAAAATCTCAGTCACAGTGCTTTCATAAAAAAATCTCAGTCACAGTGCTTTCATAAAAAAATCTCAGTCACAGTGCTTTCAAAAAAATCTCAGTCACAGTGCTTTCATAAAAAAATCTCAGTCACAGTGCTTTCCAAAAAATCTCAGTCACAGTGCTTTCCAAAAAATCTCCTTCACAGTGCTTTCCAAAAAATCTCAGTCACAGTGCTTTCCACAAATCGTGCCCTTTGGAATCTGAAATGATCGCGGTTAAGGAGCACAATTTCTTTTGTAGACAAACCGAAAAAAAATGGTGGTGATAATTTCATGTTTTCTTTGACTGACCTCCACACAAAATGATGGTGTGGTAAATCTTACCGGCGTGGTCGCATTTCCTCTCAGACCTCCACCGTGTGGACCCAGGTACCTTTTTTTGTTTTTTTTTAAAGGTTAGTTTCCTAAAGAGTTCGAGTTTCAGAGCACAAACTGCGGACACGAACAGCTTACAATTTCAGTACTTCGACCTTACTTTTTTCAAAGTTCTCCTTCCTGATCAAGAGTGTGTCATTAAAAATGACAAATAATGCACCAACTGATGTAAATGTTACATGAACGCCAAGAAATGAAGCCTTCACTAACTGAACACTGCTCTTGAAATAATTCGTGAATTTAGAACTATGTATTTCCTTTACTTCAGTATCTGTTGAAGCTACGGGCTTCATGAGAAGAGAAAATGGCTGGATGGGATGAAGCAAGCATTCTTCAGATTTTCGATTGATGAGTAACCCATTTTAGTTATAAGATAATGCGGGAAGGCGCTGTCCGATTAAACAATCAGCGACCCGTAGCTGATATGCTAGCGTCAGGGTTAGCGACCCATAGCTGACCAAGACCCTGTCCCACCTCTCCGTGGTACCCCCAGTAACAGGCTACCCTGGCTAACGGGCAGGGATCACCATAGTCCCCAAGGTGATGGAGTCTGCTAAAGAAGCATTGCACACACCTCCCCCCCCCCCCAATCCCCGCCGCTTTTTAGCTGTACTCCGGAACTGAAAAAGTGGCCGCCATAACCCGCTCCCACGTCGATACGATGCTGTGCCTCGACACCTCTACAGCATCGGCTGCAAAGAACACCAGCTCGCAGTTACAGGGAGATTGCACAAGACAAGACAAGCTGCAAGATATTTAGGTTAAAAGTAGTTTTTGTCTGTGCTATCCTGGGGGGGGGGGGGGGCGTCGGCTGACGCAGTCGTCGAGCTGACTGAGATGTCGGTCAGTGACTCACTGCAGGAGTGAAAACTTTATCCAGTTTGGCAGTCAACCACCCATTAGCTGCCTTGCTAGAGTCAGGGTTGAAGGAACTACAGCTGGCATCCTAGACTCAGGGTTGTGAAACCACAGCTGACATGCCAGCCTCAGTGTTATGAAACCACAGCTGGCATACTAGCGTCAGGGTTGTGAAACCACAGCTGACATGCTAACGTCAGGGATGTGTAACCACAGTTGGCATGCTAGCGTCAGGGTTGTGAAACCACAGCTGGCATGCTAGCGTCGGGGCTTGGCAACCACAGCTACCATGCTAGCGTCAGGGCTTGGCAACCACAGCTACCATGCTAGCGATATGGCTGACGAATCATAGCTGACGAATCATAGCTGACTAAGACCCTGTCCCGGCCCTCCCTTGGTATCCTCTGTAACTTGCTAATGATGGCAGAGATTGCCATAGTCACCATGGCTGTAGTGTCTGCTAAAGAGGTATTGCATACTCCCTATTTTTAGCTCTACCCAAGGACTGAAAAAAAAAACAAACCACCATAACCCACTCACATTCTGACACAGTGTTGTACCTCAACATCTTCACCGCATCAAAAGAAGAAATGACTCATAGCTGGTTTTGCTTCAGGGTTTGCGAATCAATGTTGACCAAGATACTACTCTAACAGTCAGTGTTGACCAAGATACTACTCTAACAGTAAGTGATGCGCCACCCCCCCCCTCCAAAAAATGGGGAAACAAATCACAATGTAACTGAGTGTACAAGGATCGACTGGAAAGGCAAACCCAATCCCAAAAACAAAGCACGCCAGAAGATTGATGTGTTTGACCGAAAGACGCAGATATCTCAGCTGAGGTGCGAAATGTGACTCAACACAACTTTTTTTTTAGGTCGAATTCAGAAGTGTAGTGCAAATTTTTAGAAATCTTCGTCCTACATATTGTAATTTTGGTTGTGTCTGTTTCAGTGTTACAATATGTTGCTTATAACCACCAGATGGCATAGTTGTCAAATTGAAAACATGTTACAACAATGCATAGACATTAGCAGATAATTAACAAATGCTGGAACATTAGAACATTTCTGTTTCACAGAACTTACGGTACTACATTTTTTATGTGGTAGTCTAAATATTTAACCGCAAAGAAGACACAAGGAAAGATTCTCACTATAAAAGCATGTTTCACTTGGGCAATTATCTTGGTAGAGACGGGGTGAATCCAACAATTCCATTATCTTCAGCAGGAGCTAATCACGCATGCCTTTCAGTTATTCCTACGCAGTGTAGCTCAAAGGTCAGGTTTGTATGCTTTCAAGTGGCTTTAGAGAGCGCAGGTTTACAGGATGCATACGCAAGTTTTAGCTTACTTGGAGAGCATTTTGGCAGCTTTCACCTTATGGAGATGGGCCATATAGCACAATGGCTTTGGAGTCTGATAATTGTGGTTTATTTTGATATAGTTAGGTTTATAATTGAATGTTCTGTTTATTTGCGACCTGCTCTTTGTATGCATGCATTATTACACTTACTTTACTCTGACGTGTTTTCGTTTTTTGTTTTTGTTTTTTTTTTCACTGTTAATGAGAAGTATGTTTCTTTAAAAACCAGTTCTCAAACGCATATATTACAGAGAAGAAACAAAATATTTTCTGAACACTTGTTTGTACGCTGTCTTCTTCTTCTTCTTCTTATTCTTCTTGGAACCACGAGCTGGTATTCTTTGCAGCCGATGCCGAAAAGATGTTGAGGCACTCTTTCTTCCGCACGGCCTATCCCCGATTTCTCTCTCTTGAGCCTGTCGCTTTTCACTGTAGAGTGGGAATGCCATGTCTGCACTTATTTTGATGTAGGATTGTGCCCTGTCTGATTTTATTCTAGGACTGTGGCCTGTCTAATTTTGTTCTAGGAATGTGCCCTGTCTAATTTTGTTCTCAGATTGTGCCCTGCCTAATTTTGTTCTTGGATTGTGTCCTGTCTAATTTTGTTCTAGGATTGTGTCCTGTCTAATTTTGTTCTGCCATCCATGGTGAGAAAGTCTAGCAGGTACTTGATGGTACATCCAAGAATTATACGTATTGCCTCGTTCTCAGTTATCTAATTCTAAATGCAATGCCCGGGTGGCGTAGGTGATCATTTCTCTCCACAATTCCCCTTATATTGGGTTGATTATGAGATCCGCCGGTGACTTTCTTCCTAGCCACACTGACAGCCCATCCAGTAATTTCTCTTGTCTTCCTCTGTCTCTTCTTCCTTCAGTTTTTTCCAGTTGCCACGATGTGTATCAATTTTCCTCTTCTCAGGATATGTCCTATAAATCACGCTTGTCTCCCTCTTATCTTTGCTATAATTTGCTTTTGAACTCCAGTCTCTCTTAAGACTTCTTCATCGGTTTTCATGGCTGTCCATAGTACCTTCAACATCCTTCTTATAAATCACATTTTCATGGCCTCCATTTCTCGCTGTACTCTCTTATTCATAGACCATGCTTCACACACATAAAACAAAATTGGCAAGATGTAACATTTAAGTACTCGGAATCTTGTTTCCATTGATATGGATCTGTTGCACAAAATGTGTCTCATTTTCTGGAATGCTGACTTGGCCTGAGCACGTCTGCTTTTTATTTCGTTGTGACATTTCCCATCAGCTGTTATAATGGTTCCTAAGTTCTTGAATCTATCAACTTGTTTCAGATTTGTGCCATCGATGGTAACGCTAGATTTTGGTGGTATTCTTTTCTTTGAGATGACCATCTTAGTTGTCTAGAGCCTTCCTATCTCGTCTTGTCTTGTGTATTTCCTTAGGGGCTATGATACTATTCTTTGCAGCCGACGCTGTGGAGATGTTGAAGCGCAGCATAGTATCGGCGTGGGAGAGGGTTATGGCAGCTGTTATTTTCTTTTTTTTTCAAATCTGGAGTGCAGTTAAAAAAAGCAGGGGAGTGTGTAATACTTCTTTAGCAGACTCCGCCCCCATGGGGACAGTGTGATCCCTGTCCCGTTAGCCAGGCTAGGTCTGATACTGGAGGTACCAACGGAGAGGTGGGACAGGGTCTTGTTCGGATATGCCTAGCCAACCCCGACGCCGGGATGTCAGCTATAGGTCGCTGGGTGCATGCCTAGCCAACCCAGACGCCGGGATGTCAGCTTTCAGGTCGCTGGGTGCCAAAACGGACAACCATCTTCCTAACACAATAATTGGTGTATAAGTACACAACTATACACTAAACACTGCAGTAAAGCTGTGATACTAGAATGTATAAAATTGGAAAAAAGTAGGAGCAGCTTTATTACTTAACGATTACAAGGTTGTAAACGTTAAGTAATAAAGCTGCTCCTACTTTTTTTCCAATTTTATACATTCAACCATCTTCCTAGAGCTGAGAGTTGCCAGTGCATACTTAATCTGACTTTCCAGGTCATACCGCGCCGTAGAGCACTGTATACAGCTGTCAGAACTTTAAGGGACAGGCAGATGTTACTTGAGCAGTAGAAAAAATAAAAATTCATAAATTGTGTGTATAGCACGGGTGTAACAAGCACTGTTTTCACGAAAAGCGCGGGAATTGTTTTGTTTTGTTTGTTTGTTTTTTGTAAATTCAGGCAATGTCTATCTGACTTCCGTAGAAATGAAAGTGTAATGTAATAATGTTGTAGTGTAGTGTAATGTAATACTGTTTAAGAAAGGAAAGTAATTGTGTAACGTGTAAAAAGAAGACAAAATGTTTAGTTCCACAGAAAGATATCCTTCCTTTAAGATGATTCAGAAAGGCACTCCTGCTGCAAAACGAAAACTAGTTGTGTCTTAATAAATGATTTATCTTGCTTTGCTCATGCTAACTGCCCACCTCTTGTATGCCTACCCACCGCCTACCTACAACCAATGGCTACTGAAGGTAGGTTATGAGATTGGAAACTTCCAGCGCGGCAGACAGAAAGGCTTGCAGTAACTGGCTTCCCTAACTGAATTTTTAAAAAAAAATTATTATACTGGGGAAGATGGACTCTTTTATTTTTATTATTCTTGATTCCTTATAAAGATGTAGTGGAGCTTTTACAGAAGTCTAGCATTGCAGTTCGCTGTACGATTCTGTGTGTGGACAACGACAAAACAATGTAAGTTTCAAAACAAGTGTTTTAGTAATAAAATTGTTGCCAGCGTCGTTATAAAAATATACGTAAGACAGAAAAGCTAACGATTAATTTGTCATCTTGGTTCAGACATTCTGAACCTGGTGGAACGGTGACTGTTGTGCGTAATCTTTACTTAGCCATTTCTACAGTTATATTACGTTCTACCGCCGACCAGTACAGCGAGAATATTCCAATTTATGTTCTGTTTCTTTGCTTTTTGCTCTTTTTTTTCACATTTATTCCTTTCCTGCTTGAAATGATGCACATGGCTGTGGAAAGCTACCCGTCGTATGACACGATCTTTCGCTTCTTTTATTCCCAGTTCTACTTTTTCAGAAATCTCCATATACTTGGGCTTATTTTCTTCTCAAACCGGGACCCTTACTATAATATTTTTTTCTCAAACCGGGACAAGTTTGAGAAAATACTCACAACAGAAAATAAAGCCTACTAGGATAATTACGTATGACTGAAAAGGCTACATAAAGAAGTTGTTAAAAACAACAACAACAATTAGTTAAAAACAATTTTTAATAACTCAGTTGAGCATACCTTATTATTAAGAAGTTATTAATATTTATCACTAATGCAAACTTTCTGTAAACAAATTCTTTGTTATTTTTAATGGCATCTAAAAGTTCAGTGCAATTTAGTTCACTGTTAATTTTGCAGCGTAGTAAAGCTTTGACGGTTGATTCAGCCATTCTAGCTCTTTCTTCAGACCATGTGATATTCATTATTGGGAATACTCTTTCTTCAGACCATGTGATATTCATTATTGAGAATACATTTTCTTCAGATCATATGATATTCATTATTGAGAATACTCTTTCTTCAGATCATATGATATTCATTATTGAGAATACTCTTTCTTCAGACCATATGATATTCATTATTGGGAATACTCTTTCTTCAGACCATATGATATTCATTATTGGGAATACTCTTTCTTCAGACCATATGATATTCATTATTGAGAATACTCTTTCTTCAGACCATATGATATTCATTATTGAGAATACTCTTTCTTCAGACCATATGATATTCATTATTGGGAATACTCTTTCCACTGGTGCAGACGTGCCTGGCAGGCTGAAAATATATTCTATAATTCGACCAAAACTGGGCAGTGAAATATTCTTTCCTTTGAAATGACTCAAAAGTTGTATCAGTTTTTCTTCACAATTTGTATTTCTCCACATTTCATAGTTTGCTGATAAAAAAGCTTTTGTAATCACTACTTCATCAAACAGTTGATCCATGTTTATTGTATTATTTGCAACAGTTTCATTAATATTTTCACCTGAAGCTTCAATTTCAGACCATGTTAATTCATTGTTATTTATCCAAGTAAAAGATTCTGTTCCACAAAACTGTTTTCCCATAGCTCGATGTAAGAAAGACATCTGTCATAAAATGCAGTAAACTCTTGTATGATTGTACTGATATTAATACTTCCATTATTTTCTAGTATTCTTAAGCGTTTTTTTTTTTTGCTTGCTTTATGTTTTGCACGTTTCAAGTGATTTTCAATGTCTGAACGCCCAAAATGAACTACTAAAAACTCTGAAAAGCACATTTCACTTTGTCAGTACGATCACAAACTTTTTTTTCAGAACGGATAATCCTTTTTTAATTCATCAGTAAACACGCAGTTTCTTTTTGGCATTTTTTGGAGATTAAATTAATTTAATGTACAGCAAAGAATGATGTATTTATGCATGTGAAAGCTGGAAAACAACTAAAGAAATAGACAAGAAATTAGACTCTTTTGAAAACAGATGCCTAAGGAAAATACTCGGCATCAAGTGGAACGAATTTAAGAATAATGCAGAGACAAGACAAGTGACTGAACAACAACCAGTCTCATGGGTGATCAGGAAAAGGAGATGGACATATGTTGGTCACTTGATGAGAAGAAATGAGCAGAGAATCCCAAAACAAGCTATCAAGTGGAACACAACAGGCCAGAGAAAAAGAGGCAGACCACGTGAAACTTTGAAGAAGACATTGTTAAGAGAGGCCAAATTAACAGGCATAAAATCCCTTGATGAGGTTGAAAGACTCACCGAAGACAGGAAAAATTGACGAATTAATTTGCGAGCCCTATGTGACGTTTAACGGCACGGGAAGGACATAAGATATAAATAAGATAAGATAAGAAAGAATGATGGCAAATGCCGACTCAGCTAAGATAGGACATGCGCAACAGTGACGTGGCCAGTGAAAGTTCCAGTGTAGCCAACTCTAACTGAAACAAAATATCTAAAAAATGAAATAAAAATATCTGGATCTCATGGGCTACATGCTATTATAAATTCTGTGAAAAATTATCTGGATGAAAAAAATAAAGCCTAAATTCATTAGACCACATTCTCTAAATTTTGGGGGAAAATATATAGACAACTTTAAAAGTACTTAGATCTAGATACAAAATATTTAGACAGGAAACAGTGAGTGTAACAGAGTGGACATTTTAGTTGCCAAATCGCCATTTTACCAGAGGTTACACTTTTTTTTTTTAACTTCTTGTATGTTTGGCATTTTTAAAATTTTACGTAATAACCGGGACAAAATGACAAACTGGCCGGGACGCAGGGACCACATCATCAAACCCGAATAAACCAATAAATATGTGTATTTCCCGCTTTCCGAAAGTTTGCTTTTACGAAACTTCGCTTTTACGAAAGGCCTACATTACTACCTGTTCTCGCTAACCGAAGGAAATCCGAAGATGATGTTCGCTTGTACGAAGGGAAAAAAAAAAAGAGGAAGTGGGGGAGGGGGGAGGGGGGGGGGGGAACGACCTAAAAGTGAAAACAGCATTAGGCGTTATTTTGCAGCGAACCGCTACAGGGCCAGCTGCACCCCGATCAGCGAGAGAACTACACTCAACGCTTCAACATCAAACCGCCATAACTTTGAACTGTGCCTGTGAACATCTGTGCTTTATCTTGATTTATTTTCTACATCTGGTAGCAAAATGCCTTCCGAGATATCAGAAGAGCCTGAGAGAGTTCGTAAGGATGTTACGCTCAGAGGACAACTGGACGTAATTAAGTGTTTCAGTCGTTATTTTCTGCTTTATATAGGTTGGTTATATCATTCATGTTTTTACTATTTGTTAAGATATTTTTTCGTTATTTGGTAAGTTATTTTTTGGCTCAGAGAACGCTAAAAAAAATGTTTCCCATAAAAATGAATAGTAATTGCTTCTCCGCCTTACGGTGTTTCGGCTTACGAATGTTTCCATAACTCGTCCTAGCGGAGTCCGTGTTCGAATCCCAGGTAGTTCTCTTGTGATTTTTCTCTCTCTCACGTCTCACTAAAGTGCTTTGTCTACGATTTTTTCCAGGTCTAATCCTACAAAATTTGTTCTCTTACTTTACCGTACCAAAGCCTCGTAGTTTCCTATTTATAAAAAAAAAATTGTTTTCATAACAACGCTCCTCTTTCGGAGCGAGCGGTCAACCAGTATATTGGTTTCACAACGAGTGCTGGCACCTTCATGCCTTTAACCTACCCCAGCCATTTTAATCTTCTGCTGGTTACGTTAGCATGGAAGGTGAAGGTCTGACAAGGTTAATTTATCTTGTCATTAGATGTTCAGTTTACTCCTGACAGGTTCTTCCAAGCTAAGAAGGTGTGTACGGGTAGGGATCAGAGAAAGAAGTACCCTGGTCCTCTAGTTTGGTGGTGGTGGTGGGAGGGAGGGGGGTTGGTGCATGGCTCCAGCGACCCTATATCTAAAAACAGAATTGCAACTACAGAAAGTGACACAATATGAATCTATATGTGCATGTACATATGAGGTCTTCCAAGCCAAGTGTCTACGTAAGATCACCGGAGTTTAGTTCTTTGGCTAAACACCATAAGAAATGATATCTGGTTAAGTGAAACAAATTCAGTTCTAGACGAGGTCCCCCCCCCCCCTCTCGTCCTTTTCGACTGTCTACTACTAATATACTACTTAACAAGTACAGAGACAACATTTTATGAAATTCCAAACAAGTGAGGAAATAATACCCGAGCTTGTGAATCTAAAGTTTTCTTCGTCAGCTTTGTCCATTTTATTTTGCGGTTAATCTTCATTTTCTTTTCTTCTGTGTTATATTTTATTTTGTAATGTAAGAAGAGAGAGAGAGAGAGAGAGAGAGAGAGAGAGAGAGAGAGAGAGAAACAGAGATTAATCATGATTCAGTGACACATCATCCAGTTCTCGGAACTAATTAATGGCTGATAATTATGTAATTTGTACGTTTTATTTCGACTGATTAAAGGGAGAAAACTTTAAGAAAGAAGCACTCTTCACATAGAGCACGTTATATGAATGTTTTTGAACAGTAAGAGAAGTTATTTTAAGCGTATAAACTGCAATCGTTAGAACTTATTAGAAATTAATATACACTGTATCTTTCTGGAAAAACTAATCATGACAGTCCGTAAGAATAGTTATAAATAGTGAAGCCTCTATCTTAATGCGAAGAAAACTAAATTGATGATAACTAAGATAACAAATAAGGCAGCTGAAATATGTATCAGTGAGGAAAAATTGGAAGGGGTGGAGACTTTTGAATATCTTGCATCACTACTAACTAATAATGGAGATACAATGAGGGAAACTAAAAGGAGGACATCTACCGCTCGTCAGAAAGTAAAACAGCTAAAGGATCTGTGGAGAGGAACAGGCAGAACTACAAAAATAAGATTTTTAAGGGGATGCATCTTTCCTATCGCTACATATGCCTGTGAGACCTGAAAACTTAACAAAACAGCTGAGAAACATATAAATGTCTTTGAATGTAAATGCTACAGAAGAGTCTTTCAAATATCATGGACACAAAGAACAAATATGGATATACTACAAGAACTTAATATTGAAGAAGGTTGGCTAGTAAAGAAGGTTGAACAGAGAAAACTTAAATATTTTGGACATATGAATTTGGAGAAGACCGTCTTGGAAGGGTACATAATGGGAAAAAGAAAGAGAGGAAGACCAAGGGGAAGATGGCTGGAAGACAACGTTGATAATCTCCACATGGACGCATCAGCTGCAGGGTATCTTGTTTATAACCGAGCGGCCTACAGGAGTTCCGAAAGGGATATGGAAATGACTGACTGATTTATATCACCGTGTCGGAAGACCTACAGTGATGCTGGATGAGATCTTGAACCCAAACTTGGACTGCATCCTGTGGCCAGCCTCTACATTCGCGGCCCTTTTGTGTAATAATCTTTGTTAGCTGAGGTCGGTACTGTAGTCGTAACTACTCATCACTTTTACGCACCTCATTTAGATCTGACAGGTTTTCTGTGATAAACCCGGAGAAAGCCAACATTCTGTGGTGCTCCCTGAACCTCATAATTGTGGGGTTGTTCCGGTTGTAAAGTGCCAGGGGACAAGTTATTGAGAGAACACAGTTTATGAAGCATCTTGGGATCACATTTAACAGATCCTTGTCCTTTGCCCACCATGTTGATAACATAACACAAAAAGCTAGTAAGGCGATTGTTCCGATTAGGATTATGGCTGCAACAAATTTCCCACAGCGGACTCTGCTCTTGTTAATGCAAGCGCTGGTGATGTCATTTTTGGACTATGCTCTTGGTCTTTTAAACCTAATTCGCAGTTGACCAAATTTAAGCGTATACAGAATTTTCCGTGACAGTAGTCTCGGGATGCACTAGGGATACTCCAGTGATAGTCATGTGGTATCTGCTTGACATGCCAAGTGTGAGAGTGAGACACAGATTACCACGGGTCAGGACACACAAGTACATCAGGGCCACAAGTGTTGAAAATCATCCTCTTCATAAGGTACTTCTGTTGGCCAAGGATAAAAAAAAGGTAGTCCCACAGCAAATGCGTAGGGGATGAAGCGTTAGAGACCTCATTATGCTGGGCCATCAGCGTGTGAGGTACAGTGGCCAGTTCCTTTCCTCGCTGCCTTTCCTTCCCAGATTTTCTCAGGTACCCATTTTACGAGGCTGGGTCAACCTCAGGCCCGTATTGGTCGGAAAAAAAATCCCGCTCAGCTGGGGATTCGAACCAGTGACCATTTGGTTGCTAGACGAGTGCTCTAACCACTACGCTAGCCGGCCCCATGGTCAAGGATATACGCATTAAACGAGGAAGATCCTGGATGGCTGTGGCGGAGGACACAATAATGGAAGTGTGTGATCTGGACGACATTTCACTAGGAAAGGACGGGGGTGAAGATGCCCGATAAGGCTGCCAGCGACCTGTAGCTGATATGCCAGCCTCAGGGTTAGTAAACAATAGCTGACCAAGACCCTGTCCCACCTCTCCATGGTACCCCCAGTATCAGGCCTAGTCTGGCTAACGGGGCAGGAATCGCCATAGCCCCCATGGTGGTGGAGTCTGCTAAAGAAGCATTGCACACCCCTTGCTTTTTAGCTGTACTCCAGGACTGAAAAAATAGCTGCCATAACCCCCTCCCACGCCGATACGATGTTGTTCTTCAACACCTCTACAGCATCGGCTGCAAAGAACACCAGCTCGCGGTTACAGGGAGTTCGTACAAGTTATACAGGACCAGCCTCAGCTAACACAGGTTGTTGTACCAGCCTCAGCTAACACAGGTTGTTGTACCACCCTCAGCTAACACAGGTTGTTGTACAGCTTGGTCGTGAATGCCGGGATTGGGTGCACGGTGCAACCGAGCTTCGAGTTCAGGAGCTATTTCAGAGACACTATGGGTCTTCAGATATGACAGTACGTGGAGGTGTGTGGTTCAGTTTTGCAACATAAAAAAAGATAAAAAGATTGTAACTGAACCATACATCTCCATATACTTCCGCTATCAGAGCCAGTTTTACCGCAGTCGTCATTTCTCTTATCTCTCGCGTCTTAAAATGGATGCATCAGCAGCAGGGCATCTTGCTTAAACCAAGAGGCCTACAGGAGAGCTGTTAGGGAGGTAAAATTCCGCCAGAGACATGCAAATGACCGACTGAGTCGCGTTTTCAGATATGATATTATGACATTACACAGATGGCCCAACGACTAAAGGAAGCAAAAATGGATGGGGTTTTGTCGCCAAGGAAGACTTGTGGCAAGGAGATGGGTGCCTTTTGTAGTCGCTTCATCCAACCTAAGTATGGAGACGGAGTGGGTATCGGCTGAAACCAGATGGCTGGTAGATCCAAGTGTCTTATAACCTTGTTTGACGGACTCGCTGAGCATGCGAACAGATCAATCGTTTGTTGGATGTTACCTGAGTAGTCGTTTGTTGGATGTTACCTGAGTAGTCGTTTGTTGGATGTTACCTGAGTAGTCGTTTGTTTGATGTTACTTGAGTAGTCGTTTGTTGATGTTACCAGAGTAGTCGTTTGTTGATGTTACATGAATAATCGTTTGATGATGTTACCAGAGTAGTCGTTTGTTGGATGTTACCTGAGTAGTCGTTTGTTGGATGTTACCTGAGTAGTCGTTTGTTGATGTTACATGAATAATCATTTGTTGATGTTACCAGAGTAGTCGTTTGTTGGATGTTACCTGAGTAGTCGTTTGTTGATGTTACATGAATAATCGTTTGTTGATGTTACCTGAGTAGTCGTTTGCTGATGTTACCAGAGTAATGGTTTGTGTATCAAGCAATAAAGTTTATTCCTGTCACCAGAGCAATTTTTTATCGCTCAGGTGGTTGAATTGAAAGTACAGATATGGAAAATAATAATTATAATGATGACGATGACGAATAATAATAATAATAATTGTTGCAGGTTTGAATTCTGGCTTGTGTGACAGTATTTGTATGTTGTTGATTTTATATTACTCAGTTTTATTTTACTGTAGCTGACATGCCGGCGTCAGGGTTGGTGGCCCATAGCTGACATGCCGGCGTCGGGGTTGGTGGCCCATAGCTGACATGCCGGCGTCGGGGTTGGTGGCCCATAGCTGACATGCCGGCGTCAGGGTTGGTAGCCCATAGCTGACATGCCGGCGTCGGGGTTGGTGGCCCATAGCTGACATGCCAGCGTCAGGGTTGGTGGCCCATAGCTGACATGCCGGCGTCAGGGTTGGTGGCCCATAGCTGACATGCCGGCGTCGGGGTTGGTGGCCCATAGCTGACATGCCAGCGTCAGGGTTGGTGGCCCATAGCTGACATGCCGGCGTCGGGGTTGGTGGCCCATAGCTGACATGCCGGCGTCGGGGTTGGTGGCCCATAGCTGACATCCCGGCGTCAGGGTTGGTGGCCCATAGCTGACACGCTGGCGTCAGGGCTGGCGGCCCATAGCTGACTAATAATACCTGATCGTACCTCTACGTTGATGCACCCAGCACCCAGTAACAGACTTTGCCTGGCTAACGGGACAAGGATCGTCATCGACCCAATGGCGGCCAAGTCTACCAAAGAAGTATTTCACACTCTCTTCTTTTTAGTTGCATTCAGGGGTTGAAAAAAAATAGCTGCCATGACCCGCTCTCAATCCGATATGATGTTGCGCCTCAACATCACAACATCGACTTCAAAGAGTTCCGAAGAGTAGAAAAAGAAAATAATAATAATAATAATAAGAAAACGAAGAAGAAGAAGAAAACGAAGAAGAAGAAGTCCAGAACAGAATATATTTTACCTATATACTCAGAAATTGTACCCGTACTTACAAATGCATCGATCAACATAATAGAAGAGATTATAATACATTTATTTTTCCATCTGTAAACAGGAAACAACATCCTTTGGCCTCTAATCCTGATTCAAGTAGACAAGAGAACATGACGAACTTTCAGCACATGGAAAGCTAAACAAGAAGACATCTTGCTGGATATCCGTCGTTTCAAAACATCACGGACTGCGTCCCTTACTTGCTATCTCCATTACCAGCCATGTCCGTCTGTGAATACCTCCCAGATATTTGATCAAACAGCTTCTGACATTATAACAACGTTATGACAACGCTGTGTGGCGGAACCTTCACTTTAGAAAGATCATTTTTTGTGTGCAATCCGTTGGTTTACAACCTCTCACCAAGTACTGTCGACAAGGAAGCTTTTAACTTCTCACTCGGTGATGGAGTATCTCTTCTCCCCACATGAAGTTATCTGAACCTACTTGGAACTCGATAAAACGATGGGGTAACGTTTGCTTCGATATGTATTAGGCCAACATATCCTTGAAACCTCATGCTTTTTTCGATTAGAATTATGATAAAATGTATGAAGCTTAAATTTCATTAAGTGATTTGTCGGCCGATTTAGGGATGTTCTGGTTTCCGCCGTATTTCAATAACTAATATGAGGGAATTCTGTGTAGGTCAGCATGGAAGCAACAGTTTAACGGAAGCTTAACATTATATTCTTGAAATCTGTGAAGGGCAATACGTAATTGTTGTCCTGTTTACTTTCCATCAAGAATAAATGCCATGTGTTCTTATTTGATTTATGGAGTAATAATACTCGCCGTTTGTGGATTTATCTCAGGTAAGTGATATGTCATTTATTTGTCTCTGTTGCTTTAGGGATAATTGTGATTTTAATTGGTTTTAATAATTGTCTGTTGTTTATTGATGTTATACAAGATCCGATAATTAAGTAATGAGACTGATTTTATTATGGCCAAGACAAAAATGGCATCTATGAAGCACAGCATGGAATACAAAGAGGCAACCTTCATATATGATCTGGCAACTTTGCATCGCGCCCGATAAGCAGACGACAAACAAGCCGCCATTTTGTTGACCTAATTAGAGGTGCACTGTCACGTAATCAGCATGGAGCAAAAAGCTAACATTAAATTCTGTTTAAATCTCGGAAAAAGTGCAGTTGAGACAGTTGGATTGATGCAACAAGTTTATTGGGATAATTTTTTATCTCGTGCACAGATATTCAGGTGGTATTCACGATTCAAAAGTGGTATGGAAACAATTACATATGCAACTAGACATGGACGCCCAATTTCTGTTCGTAATGAGGAACTCATTGCAAAAGTCAGAGAACGGATACCAGAAGATCATTGTTTGACTGTCAGGATGATGGCAGATGAATTTGATGTTAACCGAGAGACCATTTGTAAAATTTTAGTGGAAGATTTGGGCAAGAAAAAAATTTCTTGCCTGTTTGTATCACATGCGTTGTATGATGACCAAAAACATCAGAGTGTTGAATACCCAAAAGACATCATCAAAATGTATCGCAGAAATAAACATTTCTTTAATTTGATTGTTGCAGAGGATGAAAGATGGATTTTCCGCTATTATCCCACAACTAAACGCCAAAGTGCTCAGTAGAAGTCATCATCATCACCAAAAGGCAAAAATTTCGTCTACAGAAGTCGAAAGTGAAGACAATGTTGGTGTGCTTCTACGACAGCAAAGGAGTTATTCACAAAGAATTTATTCCAGGAGGACAGACTGTCACTGCCAATGTTTATTTAAGTATTTTGAAACGCCTATTAAAAAGGATTCTCCGAGTCCGACCCGAGTATTCAACACCTGGCAGTTTTTTCCTTCTTCATGATAATGCACTGGCTCACCGGGCGGTAGTTGTACAGGAATTTTTGTCTCAAAAACAAATGTGTATTCTCAGCCATCCACCCTATTCCCCAGATTTCTCTCCCTACGATTATCTTCTATTCCTGAAATTAAATTTACCATTGAAAGGATGCTTCTTTGACGATACTGATGACATCCAAAGGGTCGTAACATTGAGTTTAAGACCCATACCAACAGAAGAACTGCAGAGGTTATTCCCGTGTTTGTTAGATCGTGCCACTCGCCGTATCAGTGCACAAGGGGCTTACTTTGAATAAGATAGAGGTTATATCTTCAACTGCTGTTTATTTTATTTTTTATGGAATTAGTCTCATTATTTAATTATCCGACCTTGTATTGCTCTGATTCATTTTATGGTATAACCCTTTGTATCCTGACGGTACTCACAAATACCACTTTGTTTAAATTGTAATATTTCATAAATGCAAACATCATTCTTGATGATACTCAAAGGAATATGTATAAACAGTCTTCTCTCAAACAACCAGCAAAGGGCCAGCACTCTGAAATGTTGCTCTTCATTGTGTGGAGTGTACTTTTGTCTGTCCTGTCACACAAAATTGGCCAATTTTCCCGAAAACTTCAGTTTTTTTCCTCTTTGTATTTGTAAATTCCATCTTTAATAAAAACATGAAAGTGTTGATAAAAATTAGTCTCCTTCTTTCTATGTTCACTGCTCACCAAAAACTACCTTAGGACAAAAAAATAGTGAAAAAATTACAGGGAAATTAATTCAGGATACAAAGGGATAATTGAAAAGAAACACAATTAAACAATTCCTCAACAATCATAAGCTTCTATTGTTGACAATCATTTTACACAGTTAACAAAATCAACAAATGAATCATCAATTTATCTGTTATTCATCAGCTGTATCGTTAACATCATAATCATTAAAATGATTTCCTTAAATATTCAGATTCCTAGATTATCTTGATCGACACTGGAACTTCTAAGGAATCAACTTTAACCCCTAAAAAATCTCTAATCTGCATGATTAAATGAGCAGCCGACAGCACTGCCTTGAACGCGTCCACATGACAGAAATATAAGCCCCAGTATTAACCTAACATGTTTATCCATAGACGAAATACGCTCTCAAACGCTCTCGAACCATAACACGACCCCCCCCCCCCCAATCCGCACCTATTAAAATTCTATCATGTATTCTTTATATGCTGGGCCAGTAAGCCGATTTTTTCTCAGAGTTGCGCACCTCTGAAAATTGACCTGTAACTGACCCATTATTCCTACTCTTAGGGCTTCCAACCACCCCAGGTAACTATTGCTTATATATTCCCTACATTGCTTGTTTCCTTTACATCTTCCTTTATATCTTTTAATATGTTTCTTTCTTGCTTGTTTGATCAGTAAAACCCTGTAACATTCTCTTTTTGTTTTCTTTTCAAATGATTATTTTTTTTCCCAATGTCTTTTGCCACACATAGAACGTAGGCCTCAGCTTGAGTCGCCAAGTCTTCTTCTTCTTCTTCGTTCGCATTGTCTGTCTATATCTGCAGTCCTGTCTCTTGGATAAATTTCACTGTTTTTTGTAACTCATGTATGGAACCGTAGAGCTTATCTTCTTTAGTGGTTTCACTGGGCCAGTAATTATTTCTCAGTGTCTCGTAGTTGATGCAGTTCTGGAGGATATGTTCCACAGTCGCCAAGTGAACTGTACTACAGATGATGGTTTTTTTTCCTCATTAAAAGACTGAGATTAGATATCACGGAAAACTGGCTTATAACCACCATCACACTTAGAACAGATGAGATACTTCGGCCACATCAATAGACGTAACGATCTGGAGATGACTGATAGCAGAAGGCGTGGTTCCTGACAAAAGAGGCGAACTCGCCGCAGGACATAACGGAAAGTCTGAATAAGTCATTGCGAGATGTTGGTGCACTGCATTCAGGAAGACAATTACAGAGGGACAGTGTTCTCGAAAGAACACGTCACATAACAAACAAAAAAACTGAGATCTTAAAAAAAGTCCTTTGCTTACTTTTTTTTTCGGATATGTATCTTCATGCATACATAATTTGTGCGCTTGCAAGCAGCCATAGCTTGTCACTACAGAAAGTGCTAGAGTAAAAAACGTCTTCCCCGCTTCCATGTTCTCCCAAATCTAGTAAATACTCTCAACTTATTACCTTGAAGCGATAGAAAATACTTTGATTTTAGAAGCCGACACGACGAGCATTTCCCGGTGTTCCGTCGATTTCTTGTATGATGATGAGATTTAATCACATTCACAAGTATTTGTTTGAACCAGGACGTTGCGATAGTCTTCTTCAAAAGTTCGTGTTCATAGCTAGAGATTACGCTAGATTTCGTCAAACGTACGGTTCATAATTAGAAATTACACTAGATTCCATCAAAAGACATATTCCTGACATGTTCTCGTCTTCGCCTAATATATTAATCCCTGTTTCTTGGCCTCTTCGCCTAATGTATTAATCCCTTTTCTTGGCCTCTTCGCATCTTCGCTTGACTTCTTGACAGCTGTATTGTTACGTTATTTTTGTATCCTGATATCATGTTATGCTGGACAGCATGATTTCCTTAAGAAATCTTTAAAGAATACTAAAGTATGTAACAAAGAAAGTGGAATTAAGTGCTTGACGTGCATTCTTTAGAACAGAGCATCCCGAAAGTCTGTGTCAGGCTAAATCTTCAGAATTCAACTACAGAAAACAACCCTTTGATCTCTTATCTCCTCACTGATTTGCAGGTACATAATACAGTAGGGAAATGTATTGAATACTTCAGTTTCCATTGGACGTTCTATAATTTATCGTCAGCTTCTCACTGTAGATATAGGAACGTTTGTTCTTGCAGAGCCCATCTCGGAAATTATTTCAAACAAGCATATTATATGAGGTGGTCTTCTTCTTCGTTCGCTTCTACCACCAAAACCGCACTGTGATCCTACTGAATTTACGCCTGTGGTCCTCGTTAGGTCCCGTGGTCCCCTGTGTGGTCCCCAAAAGGACCACACGAGATCCACGAGAGGACCACAAGGGGTTCAGAGTATCGCAGGGCTTTAGCCTGTATTCTTGGTGGGTCTCTGAAGCGGATTGCCTGACACCGCGGTTTTCGTTGCACCAGTTTAGTCTAGAGTTAGACTTTCTCACCGTAAGACCTCAACGTGTTTAGGATATCAGCATATCCCCGCTGGGTGAGAGGCGGTAGCCCACCCAGGCCAGAGTTGGACCTTCTCACCGGAAAACCTCGACGTGTTTTGAGATACCCATGTATCCCCGCCGGGTGAGAGGTGGTTGCCAATCCAGTCCAGAGTTGGACTTTCTCACCGGAAAACCTCAGCGTGATTAGGATACGCAAACATCCCCGCCGGGTGAGAGGTGGTTGCCTATCTAGACTGCCCTGGTCCAGTGTCTCCGACTTCAGCATTTTGTGGTCGTGGCCGCTACCCTTCCTAGTTGTGACCAGGATGGAGCTTTTGTCCAGGAGGACGAATCCTCGCCACTACTGACTTCTACCCCTGGGTTGAGCCGGTTTAGGCATATTATCCCAGTATGGGCGTGTTTGGGACGGGACCGACCTCTAGAGCAGAGGTACTGTGACATGCATAGCCTTCATGATTCACCCCTAGTGTGAGCCGGTTTAGGCAAAATTCACCAGTATGGGTGTATATCAGGCGTGACCGACCTCTAGAGCGGAGGTGGCATGACATGGCTAGCCATCAAGTTCCACCTCTGGTGTGTGCCGGTTTAGGCATATTTCACCAGTGTAGGTGTATTTCGGACGTGGCCGGCCTCTAGAGCAGAAGTGCTGTGGTATGTCAGCGATACTATTGGACATACCGATTAAACTTCACTTTATCCTTTCCACCACCTTTTCACATCGGCGCCGCACAGCAACCTTTATTTCTTTTCCGCATTTTCTTCCTTGACCGGGAGGAGCTTCACTCCACGCGCAACATTTGAAGAGTCTCGCCAGCAGTGTCTTAACCTCTGGGACAAGCCGGTTCATGCATTTCACCCGATATGACTGCACTCAGGACGTGGCCGACCCCCAGACCAGAGGTGCCGTGATTTGACTGTTTGCTTCGTTTTTTCCTTTCTACCACCTTTTCCGCAGTGGTGCTGCGCGGCAACCCCATTTGCACCTTTCTTCGTTGGCCGGGAGGAGCACCGCTCCACGCACGGCAGCCGAAGAATATCGCCAACAGCGGTAGATGAGCTACCAAACGTGCCACTCATCTACCCTAAGTATCTGGTTTTCAGGCGCCAGATATTCGCCCTCGCCCCTTCTCCTGTCAGTTTAAACAGTTCTGCCACGGGAAGGCCAGGAGCTGGACTTGACTGCCAGAGGCTGTTTGAGACGCGCGCCGTTGGAGTGGAAATGGAATACTCCAAACCACCTCCGACAATAGCAGTCCTTAGAACCATTATAAGAGGTACTATGGCTTTCAATACGGAGTATCATTACTTAGAAGCTCTTTCGTTTTATGAGACAACACTGAAGCAGAGAAAGTTCTTCCTATATCTTACATCCTTCCCGTGCCATTAAACGTCACATCGGACTCGCATGGTAGTTCGCCAAGTTTTCCTGTTTTCGGCGAGCTTTTCAACCTCATCAGGGGATTTTATGCCCACTAAACTGGCCTCTCTTAACAATGGTCCTCTTTAGAGTTTAACGTGGTCAACCTACTTTTCTTCGGTCTGTTATGTTCCACTTGATAGCTTATTTTGGTTTCTCTGGCTGTTTCTTCTCATCACGTGACTGACCTATATCCATCTCCTTTTTCTGATTTTAATACTTCACGAGACAGCTTGTTGTTCAGTCATCTGGCTCATCTCAGCATTGTTCTTGAATTCCCCAGCTTCTCTTGGCAGTTAACATTTTACGAAGCACTTTCTTACGTCAATAAATGACTGACCTGACTAGAATTTTTGTTGCTAAGTTCCCTGTCGTTATAGATTTAATTGCGTAAACCAATTTCGATTCATATGTTGTTTGTATATTACTTGTGTACAAACAGCATATTCTTAAACCAGACTTCTGAATCACTTTCACAAAGCATTCATATTTTTCATTATGCGCTGTCTATAGTCATCGCTTATACGAATAATTTTAAAACAAAACTGTTTGTAAAGACTCAGCAAATATTTGTAAAAACCCAAACATGCTCAGAAGAAAAAGTTTTATTTCGAGTGCCAATGTCTACCTGACAGGTCTGTAACGAAACTTTCTCGAGAATGCTATAGAGCTCCTGTGATACCAGGTAGTTCTTGTTCGAGATCCTCGGCCCTTCGTGACTCTTCCTGGCCTCGTGCTAGTGAGTTATAGCATGCGCAAGAAGAATTAAGCACCGCATATTAACACATTTGAGAATGATTGTACAGAGCACGAGAATCTTAAAGCAAGAACTTGTTGATCCACACACGCAATTTATTTCACAGCAGCAAAACAAATAATACAGCAGTGATCAAGCATTATGAAACATCAGACAGTCTCTTTGTTGTATGGAGTTGCCACGCCTATCTCTCTGTTATATGAAGTTCCCACGCCTATCTCTCTGTTGTATGGAGTTGCTACGCCTATCTCTCTGTTATATGAAGTTCCCATGCATATCTCTCTGTTATATGAAGTTCCCACGCCTATCTTTCTGTTATATGAAGTTCTCACACATATCTGTCTGTTGTATGAAGTTCCCACGCATATCTCTCTGTTATATGGAGTTCCCTCGTCTGTATCTCTGTCATATGAAGTTCCCACACATATCTGTCTGTTGTATGAAGTTCCCACGCATATCTCTCTGTTATATGGAGTTCCCTCGTCTGTATCTCTGTTATATGAAGTTCCCACGTCTGTCTGTCTGTTGTATGGAGTTCACGCGCCTATCTCTCTGTTATATGGAATTCACACGCCTATCTCTCTGTTATATGAAGTTCTCACGCCTATCTCTCTGTTGTATGAAGTTCCCACGCCTATCTCTCTGTTATATGAAGTTCCCACGCCTGCCTCTCTGTTATATGAAGTTCCCACGCCTATCTTTCTGTTACATGAAATTCCCACGCTTACCTCTCTGTTATATGAGTTCCCACGCCTGCCTCTCTGTTATATGAATTTCCCACGCCTGCCTCTCTGTTATATGAAGTTCCCACGCCTGCCTCTCTGTTATATGAAGTTCCCACGCCTATCTTTCTGTTATATGAAGCTCCCACGCTTCCACCTCTTACTGACTGACTCCTATCCCCATGTATGTTTAACCTTTACCTAGAAAAAAAATATTGAAGGGAATTAGTGAGATACCTGGATTAAACATTAAAGGAATAGCTATCAGTAACCTAAAGTATCCAGATGGCAGAGAACCAAGAAGACCTACACAACATAGTGACACGAATAAACAACAAACTCAAAAGTATGGACTAGAAATAAATATCAGAAAGACATATGTCATGGTAATCAGCAGAGAAGAAACGAAACAAATTGTAAATGTAAAAAAATAAACGGGGAATAACTCGAACAGGTGAAGTTTCAGGTATCTGGGACACATTGTAACAGAAACAGAAAATGTGAAAAGGAAATTAACAGATGATTAGGAATGGCACTCACACACACACACCCAAACTTCAACAGAAAGAGGCAGATCTTTATGTCAAAACAAATATAGCAGCGACTGAGACTGCGTATCGTAAAATACTACACGTACTCAATATTCCCTTATGGTGTAGAAGCTTAGAACTTGAATAAGTCAAAAAGAGGCCCTCGAAATGTGGATATGCATAAGAATGGGTGGGCGGAAAAGAAAACAAAGAAGTGCTAGATACGTCAATATTGAAAAGGGAAGTATTGAAAATCATAAGAGTAAGGCAGTATAGATATTTTGGGCACGTTGAGAGGCATAATGCTGTTTATATCGAAGACTCTACTTGAAGGCAAGACCGAAGGGAAGCGGACGACAACGACACAGATGAGTGGACAACATCAAGAGATGGGTGGACAACATCAAGAGATGGGTGGACAGCATCAAGAGATGGGTAGACAACATCAAGAGATGGGCTGAACATCAAGAGATGGGCTGAACATCAAGAGATGGACAGGAACCAAGCCTGGGCCAAATGCACAACGAAGGCAAGAGACAGATCAGACTGGAGACTCGTTGTAGTCAACTTTCCCTGGGGGAGACGGCACGAGATGATGATGACATGCACAACAAGCCGCATCTACCTGGACTGATCTTTCCAGCCAGCTACTCACTCTCATCCCCAGCCAGCTACTCATTCTCTTCCCCACTCAGCTACTCACTCTCATCTCCAGCCAGCTAGCTACTCATTCTCCTCCCCACTCAGCTACTCACTCTCATCTCCAGCCAGCTACTCACTCTCATCTCCAGCAAGCTACTCATTCTCATCCCCAGCCAGCTACTCACTCTCATCTCCAGCCAGCTACTCACTCTCATCTCCAGCAAGCTACTCATTCTCCTCCCCAGCCAGCTACTCACTCTCCTCTCCAGCCAGCTACTCACTCTCATCCCCAGCCAGCTACTCACTCTCATCTCCAGCCAGCTACTCACTCTCCTCTCCAGCCAGCTACTCACTCTCATCCCCAGCCAAATACTCACTCTCATCCCCACCCAGCTACTCACTCTCATCTCCAGCCAGGTACTCACTCTCATTCCCAGCCAAATACTCACTCTCATCCCCACCCAGCTACTCACTCTCATCTCCAGCCAAATACTCACTCTCATCCCCACCCAGCTACTCACTCTCATCTCCAGCCAGGTACTCACTCTCATTCCCAGCCAAATACTCACTCTCATCCCCACCCAGCTACTCACTCTCATCTCCAGCCAAATACTCACTCTCATCCCCACCCAGCTACTCACTCTCATCTCCAGCCAGGTACTCACTCTCATCCCCAGCCAAATACTCACTCTCATCCCCACCCAGCTACTCACTCTCATCTCCAGCCAGCTACTCACTCTCATTCCCAGCCAAATACTATCATCCCCGGTTCTAAGGACTGCAAACGCGCCACAAACAGCCTCTGGCAGTCAAGTCCAGCTCCTGGCCTTCCCGTGGCAGAACTGTTTAAACTGACAGGAGAAGGGGCGAGGGCGAATATCTGGCGCCTGAAAACCAGTTACTTAGGGTAGATGAGTGGCACGTTTGGTAGCTCATCTGCCGCTGTTGGCGAGATCTTCAGCTGCCGTGCGTGGAGCGGTGCTCCTCCCGGCCAATGAAGAAATTTGCAAATGAGGTTGCCGCGCAGCATCACTGCGGAAAAGGTGTTGGAAAGGATAAAGCGAAGCAAACAGTCAAATCACGGCACCTCTGGTCTGGAGGTCGGCCACGTCCTGAGTGCAGTCCTGTCGGGTGAAATGCATGAACCGGCTTGTCCCAGAAGTTAAGACACTGCTGGCGAGACTCTTCAAATGCCGCGCGTGGAGTGAAGCTCTTCCCGGTTAAGGAAGTAAATGCGGAAAAGAAATAAAGGTTGCTGTGCGGAGCCGATGGGAAAAGGTGGTGGAAAGTGAAGTTTAACCGGTATGTCCAGTAGTATCGCTACGAGAGCTATACCACGGCACCTCTGCTCTAGAGGCCGCCCACGTCTGAAATACACCTACACTGGTGAAATATGCCTAAACCGGCACACACCAGGGGTGGAACTTGATGGCTAGACATGTTATGCCACCTCCGCTCTAGAGGTCGGTAACGCCTGATAAACACCCATACTGGTGAATTTTGCCTAAACCGGCTCATACCAGGGGTGAATCTTGAAGGCTATGCATGTCACAGTACCTCTGCCCTAGAGGTCGGTCCCGTCCCAAACACGCCCATACTGGGATAATATGCCTAAACCGGCTCAACCCAGGGGTAGAAGTCACTAGTGGCGAGGATTCGTCCTCCTGGACAAAAGCTCCATCCTGGTCACAACTAGGAAGGGTAGCGGCCACGACCGCAAAATGCTGAAGTCGGAGACACTGGACCAGGGCAGCCTAGATAGGCAACCACCTCTCACCCGGCGGGGATGTTTGTGTATCCTAATCACGCTGAGGTTTTCCGGTGAGAAAGTCCAACCCTGGACTGGATAGGCAACCACCTCTCACCCAGCGGGGATGCACTGATATCCTAAACACGTCGAGGTCTTCCGGTGAGAAAGTCCAACTCTAGACTAAACTGGTGCAATGAAAACCACGGTGTCACGCAATCCCGCTTCCGAGACCCACCAAGAATACAGGCTAAAGCACTGTGATACTCTGAACCCCTTGTGGTCCTCTCATGGATCTCGTGTGGTCTATTTTGGACCACACAGGGGACTACGGGACCTAACGAGGACCACAGGCGTGAATTCAGTAGGTTCACAGTGCGGTTTTTGGTGGTAGAAGTGAACGAAGAAGAAGAAGACTATCATCCCCAGCCAGCTACTCACTCTCATTCCCAGCTAAATACTCACTCTCATCCCTAGCCAACTACTCACTCTCATTCCCAGCTAAATACTCACTCTCATCCCTAGCCAACTACTCACTCTCATTCCCAGCTAAATACTCACTCTCATCCCCAGCCAACTACTCACTCTCATTCCCAGCTAAATACTCACTCTCATCCCTAGCCAACTACTCACTCTCATCCCTAGCCAACTACTCACTCTCATCCCCAGCCAGCTGCTTACTCTCATTCCCAGCTAAATACTCACTCTCATTCCCAGCCAGCTACTCATACTCATCCACAGCCAGCTACTCACTCTCATTCCCAGACAAATACTCACTCTCATCCCCAGCCAAATACTCACTCTCATCCCCAGCCATCTACCCACTCTCATTCCCAGACAAATACTCACTCTCATTCCCAGACAAATACTCACTCTCATCCCAGCCAAATACTCACTCTCATCCCCAGCCATCTACCCACTCTCATTCCCAGACAAATACCCACTCTCATTCCCAGACAAATACCCACTCTCATTCCCAGACAAATACCCACTCTCATTCCCAGACAAATACCCACTCTCATTCCCAGACAAATACCCACTCTCATTCCCAGCCAGCTACTCACCCTCATCCCCACCCAGCTACTCATCCCCACCCAGCTACTCATCCCCAGCCACTACTCACTCCCATCCATGGCTTAGCATAGTTAGATTTAGTTGGCCTAATTATTGCACTCACAGACTCACCCTGCAATGGCCGATCGTTTCCCTGCTTCGGTGTTTTATATCTAGATCTAGATTATTTTGATCGCATCTGGATAACGAAAATAATCATCTAGATGTGAGCTATAAATCTAGATACTTTTTAAAACTGAAATCTAGATAATTGTTTTTACTGAAATCTAGATAATTCTGGATAATTTTACTACAGTCCACCATTTAAAAAAAAAATGAAGTTAGAGTAAATCTTCAACCTTTTCTTAGGGAATAAAGAAATGTTTCAGTTCTTGAAATGTATTGCAGTGTCAACACTTCGGTGGCCCAATTTGAAACTCGTTCGCTTTGCGCATGCGTCTTATTTAATTATCTTGAATATGTAGAATTTGACAAATGCGATGCTTAGAGTATTGCGCAGGAACTTGAGAATCTGTCGACTGAGATGAAATTAGACTAAGGACGCTTGCAGATAATCGACATAGAAATGACTGGCTTAACCTGATGTATGTGAAGTTCACTTACGATGTTTCGTCCCTTATTTTAATGAAATGTTTGTCTCGTTCTTTTCTGTTTGCAATTTTACATCTTCTTCTGAGTGTCTCTCAAGAAGTCTGGAGGTTTAAGAAAGAAAACACAGATTACATTTTACAAAATATATTTAGGCTCTGATCCGAGTAAAAAAAAAAACCAAAAAGTTACAAACTGAAGTCATCATCATCAGGTGCCGTGCCGACTGGCGTTGGCTATTATGCTTCTCCACAGTACCCGATCCTTCATGCAGGCCATCAGTTCAGTTGGTGATCTCCTCTCACACCATCTCGTCAGTGTCCAGTATCATTTCTCTCAGTCTTCTCCTGGCTCTTCTTCCCTCTATTTTTCCTGTTACAATATTTTCAATGCCCTGCCTTCTTATTGCATGTCCTATGAAAGTAAATTGTCTCGTGTTTTTGTTATAACATTTTTTTGTGTCTCTCCAGTTCTTCTCATGCATTCTTCTTTAGTTACTTTTGCTGTCCAGTGGATTCGCAACATTCTTCTAATAAACCACATTTCTGTTGCTTCCAATGATTTTTGTGCAGACCTGCCTGTTGTCCATGATTCACTTCCATATAACAAGATAGGTTCAATACAGCATTTTAGGACTTGTTTTCTAACATTCATTGATAAGGATGTGTTGGATGTTTCTCATTCCCTGAAATGCAGTCTTTGCTTGGCCTATTCTGTTCCTAATTTCTGTTCTGCATTTCTCATCTGAAGTTATTACTGCTCCAAGGTATTCGAATTGCTGCACCTGATTAAAAAGCTCTGTTTAATTTTATACTGCATGTTGATGGATCCTGTTACAAACTGAAATAGTTAATATATAACAAAAATGAGGAGAAGAACTCAGTGTGGAGATTTTCTTGTGTCATTTAAAAAGCTGAGATGGAGATTTCCTGAGAGAGTGGAAATTTTGAAGAATATATCTTTCATCTCTGTAAACAATGTTCTGCGACCAATAGTAAGTAAAGTTATGAAATATTTAAATGCATCAGAAAATCCAGGGTACAAATTATCAAGAATCAAAATAATTGAATGGACACAGGAGCCTTCTGAAGTGAAGTAAAACATGTCACAGAAACCATATCAACCCATGTTAAAAACTTTGTGCATGTGCTTCATCTTAGCTGTAATACTCTCACACTCAAATGCTGACACTGAGAGGTTTTTTTTTTCTAGCATCATCAATCTGGTCAGATTCTAATAAAGAAAACTTAAATATTTTGGACACATTAAACGTCATGATAATTTAGAGAAGACCGCCTTGGAAGGGTACATAAAAGGGAAAAAGAAAGAGAGGAGAAAAAAATGAGGAGAAGAACTTAGTGTGGAGATTTTCTTGTGTTATTTAAAAAGCTGAGATGGATATTTCCTGAGAGAGTGGAAATTTTGAAGAATATATCTTCAAGGCGAAAATGGCTGCAAGACATCGTTGATGATCTGCAAATGGATGCATCAGCAGCAGGGCCATCTTGCTTACAACCGAGAGGCCAACAGGAGTGCTATTAGGGAGGCAAAGTTCCGCAAGGGACACGCAAACGAATGAATGAATCTGGTCAAATCTAAACAGAGAATTCCAAAATTTATCCAGAACTTTTCCCTGCTTTTTTTTTTTAACTGGTCGAATTCAGTTGACAAAAAACATGGAAAATGTTGCTGCTCTTATAGATTTCCACTCAAAGCTGTAAAAGATATGAGAATAATGGCTGGACATTAAGAAATATCTTCAGAAGGCGAAGTCTCTGTATCATCTTATCATCTACGTATCTCAGTTGTTTCTGATTATGGTGATGATGATGGTTATAATATTCACTTTTTTTATCTGACCTGATAAAATACCGTAATTATCATTAATCTTATGTCCTTCCCGAGCCTTTAAACATCACACAGGGCTCGCAAGGTAGTTCGCCAAGTTTTCCTGTTTTCGACGAGCTTATCAACCTCATCAAAGGACTTTATGCCTACTGATTTGGCCTCTTTTAACAATGTCCTCTTCTAGAGTTTCACGTGGTCGACCTCTTTTTCTTCGGCCTGTTGATAGCTTGTTTTGGAATTCTCTGACTGTTTCTTCTCATCACGTGACCGATATATGTGCATCTTCTTTTTCTAATCATCCATGAGACAGGTTATTGTTTGCCCACCTGTCTTATTTCTGCATTGTTCTTGAACTCGATTCACTTTATACCGAATATTTTCCTTAGGCATTTGTTTCCAAAAGAGTTTAATGTGTTGTGTATTGTTTTAGTTAATGCCATATTAATATTACTTTTATTTAAATTACCCATTAATTTTCACACATGCAATAAAATCATTCCTAGATAATTTTGTTAGATGCATGTTTTTAAAAAGTCTTTACAGATCTAAAATATTGTTGGGGAATTCTAGATATTTTTTAAGAAAAACATTTTAGCAACACCCCCCACCCCACCCCCTATTTTGCAAGGCGTCCTATTTTCTTCGCTTAAGCCGAGTGACTCACTGTCCTTTCTGCCTGGTTTTCTCCACGAAAATAATTCTCACTTCTTCTTTTTTTTTTTTTAATATGAAGTACACATCTCCTACATCTCCCCCCCCCCACCCCCACCCCAAAATATTGTCGTTTTAAGAACAGATATTCAAGCACGGATCAAGTTTAAACGCGCAGGTCCGGCCCAGATGAAGACAGGTAACGCAAGTAAACACAGTGATTTGTTCCGGTCGCCATCATAAACTATCCCAAAATAAAAGCTCGTTTGTGCTGAGTTGGCATCCTTGCTGTAGACGCGCGCAGGGGCATTGGTAGGTAGAGAGAAAATGAAAAGATTTTTCTGTTCTCGTTTGTTTGTGAAAAGCGCCTTTCTTTCTTGTCCGTGCTTTAGTGTTTCTCCTTTGTCAGCGGAATCGCTGTGAAATGTCGGTGATAGCACGTTCAAGTTTATTTTTGAAAATGCTGCATACATATTTCTGACCCTATATTCAGAGCTACAGCTTTCAAATTTGAGAAAAGAATGCCCACTTCAGTGAGATTCTCTTGGGAAATTCTGCAGAATTGTTTCCAGTAAACAAATAAAGAGAAGCCATTGTGCCTTTTAACGAAAGTACATTTAATTATTCGTAGAAAGGCGGAAAGTCTGCGGTCTAGTGCCTCTTCTGTTTAACCCTTTCTAACCCCGAATCAAATATCGCATGCGTCTATGGAAATGAATGCTGGAAAATCACCAAAACCATAGAAAACAAGTTGAATTCTTTCCAGACTAAATGTTTACGAAGAATCAGGAAAATATTCTGGCCAAACACCATAAGAAATAACATCTTGTTGGCAGAAATGCAGATGAAGCCACTGACAGCAATTATTGAGGAAAGACGCTGGCGATGGTTGGGACATGTGCTCCGAATGACTGACAACTCACTACCAAAAATAGCACTAAGATGGACACCACAGGGGAACAGAAGTAAGGGTAGACCAAAAGAGACATGGAGATGAACAACAGAAAGGATGTTGAGCAATAGAGGGCTCACCTGGGCAAGAACGGAAAAAAAAGCGAAGGACAGGCATTTGTGGAAAACTCTTGCGGAAGCCCCATGTGCCCTGGGCACTTAGGTTCAGAGAGAGAGAGAGAGAGATATCAGTCTGACGAATTTTTTTTTCTTGGACAAAAAAGTTCACTTCTGAAACAGTTCTTATTATTAATCATAAATAGAAAAGATATTTCATTCAGTTTTGTTATTTTTAATGAATTAAATTATCTTTTTTTTACAGAGCAAATAAATGCAGTATGGATGAAGGAAAGTAGACAGGTGAAACTGCTAAAAAGTAGAGATTTTACTGCATATCTTCTTTTTCATTTTATTTTTAGTTGGTTAAAGAAAAGGGTTAATAAACTGCAGATTAGAAGGCAACCTATTCAGTCATTCATGTGTCCTTGGTAAGGTTCTTCAGCATCATTGGCTAAATAGACAACAGCGGAAGCGTAAGGGCAGAGGTAAACTCTCTTGGAACTGGCAACAGATTAACTGTGGACTTGTGTTACACAGAGGTAGTAGAGCAAGGATTAGCAGATGAATCATTCATTCATTTGCACGTCCCTTGCGGAACTTTGCATCGCTAACAGCACTCCTGTAGGCCTCTCGGTTGTGAGCAAGATGGCCTGCTGCTGATGCATCCATTTACAGATCATCAACGATGTCTTGCAGCCATCGTCGCCTTGGTCTTCCTCTCTACATGAGAGATGAGTAATGTAGTAGGTGAATAAAATTTTTAAAATAACGCAAATGATAACAGAAAGAATTGTTTTCTTTATTTGTTTCAGTTTTCATAACATTTTGATATTTTAAAACTTTAAATTTGTTGCACAATTTGATGAAATATGCAAAGTTTACCATGTTTCCCACACTGTGTAGTTGGACGTTACCTTGAATTCATGTTTCCCACACTGTGTAGTTGGACGTTACCTTGAATTCATGTTTCCCACACTGTGTAGTTGGACGTTACCTTGAATTCATGTTTCCCACACTGTGTAGTTGGACGTTACCTTGAATTCATGTTTCCCACACTGTGTAGTTGGACGTTACCTTGAATTCATGTTTCCCACACTGTGTAGTTGGACGTTACCTTGAATTCATGTTTCCCACACTGTGTAGTTGGACGTTACCTTGAATTCATGTTTCCCACACTGTGTAGTTGGACGTTACCTTGAATTCATGTTTCCCACACTGTGTAGTTGGACGTTACCTTGAATTCATGTTTCCCACACTGTGTAGTTGGACGTTACCTTGAATTCATGTTTCCCACACTGTGTATTTGGACGTTACCTTGAATTCATGTTTCCCACACTGTGTAGTTGGACGTTACCTTGAATTCATGTTTCCCACACTGTGTAGTTGGACGTTACCTTGAATTCATGTTTCCCACACTGTGTAGTTGGACGTTACCTTGAATTCATGTTTCCCACACTGTAATTTTGTTTCTTCACCCAAACACGAAAATATAAAGATGACCCGCTACCCTCTTTTTGGCAGCGGTGGTTGTTTGCTTTACTAGAATCCTATGTCCGTTTCCCCAGCAACCTAAACACATTTCCGTTCTCTCTTGTCTTGACCTTTTCCCGAATTCTCTCACGCACGTTCCGTCTACATTTGCACTTTATTTTTCGCATCTTATTTTAAATGCTGTCGTAGTTTCCATGGCCAGATCTCACAGAATTCTTGTCAGACGATGGCTTACAAAGAAATTTTAAAAAAAAAAAGACTTTTGTGCAGTATCTTTGACTGTACAAGTATATTGCTTTAAAATAACCCCGGATATTCTTGGTTTTTTTTTTTTTTTAACCAGACATTGATCTGGTCCTGCAGATGTCTTATGCTGCCTGCATAATTTTTTTTTCCCAACAAACTTTATCTAGTAAATTCTAAGACCGTCCAAAAGGTTATTTTCTTTTTTTTTTTTTTCAACCTGTGTTAAATGGTTTTTTACGACGAACAGAGGAAGGGGCCAACAGAGTGTGAAAAGTTTCTCCTTGCGGCTGTTATCAGGCGCGCCTAGTCCAGGTAGACCTGAACTTGCTATTAACCTCTGCTAGGAACCGCTGATTATTTCCGGATATCTGGTTACCCTGGTATAAGGAATGTAATACAGAACAATTATCACGGTGGACTGGATGTGTGTATGTAGCTGATTTAGTAATTTGGGGTTGGGGAGGGGGGAAGAGAGAGAGAGAGAGAGAGAATGGTAGTCAGAGAGGAGGGAGAAAGGGAGTCAGAATGAAAAGGGGAAGGGAGAAAGGCACAATGAGTAGGGGAAAGAGAATGAGAGGGGGAGAGAGTGAAAGAGAGAGGGGGGAGGGAGAGAAAGAATGAGAGGAGGGAAGTCAGAGAAAGAGGAAAAAGATAAAGAGATTCAGAGAGAGAGGGAAGAGAGAAAGGGGGAAGAGAGAAAGAGAGTCAGAGGGGGGAGTCAGAATGAGAGATGGGGGAAGAGAGAAAGGATTGAGAAAGATGGGGAAGAGAGAAAGGATTGAGAAAGATAGGGCACATATTCAATATCCAAACAACACCACTGACAAGATTTCCATACCCACTGTTAAATACAGCAACAGCTTTGATGCAGAAGTTAGGGCAATTATTGCTGCTGTTGAAAAACTATCAGACTCTAGAATTGATACATGTCCTGTAGTAATTCTCACAGATGCAAGATCAGTACTGGAAGCTCTTCAGTGCAACAAACTACCAGATCTTAAGGATGCCTTGTCAAAAACTGGCTTATAACACAGAGTCACTTTGCAATGGATTCCCTCCCACTGTGGGATACCAGGCAATGAGAAAGCTGACCATCTGGCCAAAGAGGGCACTGAAATGGAGCAACCAGACATACCAATCACCTATAATCAGAAGAAAAGCATGATAAAAACCTACAGGAAGCCACAAACACCACCACATGATGACTATTACATGCTAAACAGAAAGGAACAAGTCACCATCTTCCGTCTCCGAACAGGACACAGCCGACTCCGAAGTCATATGTATACAAAGTTTAAGGTTGGTACTACAAATCTATGTACATGTGCCCAGGTGCCCCAAACTGTGGAACATATCCTCCAAAACTGCACCACCTATGAGACACTGAGAAATAATTACTGGCCCAGTGAAACCACTAAAGAAGATAAGCTCTACGGTTCCATACATGAGTTACAAAAAACAGTGAAATTTATCCAAGAGACAGGACTGCAGATATAGACAGACAATGCGAACGAAGAAGAAGAAGAAGAAAGATGAGGAAGAGAGAAAGGGAGTCAGAATGAGAGGGGGAAGAGAGAAAGGACTGAGAAAGATGGGGAAGAGAGAAAGGGGAGTCAGAATGAGAGAGGGGAAGAGAGAAAGGACTGATAAAGATGGGGAAGAAAGAAAGGGGGAAGAGAAAAGGGGATTAGAATGAGAAAGAGGAGGGGGGAGAGAAAGAGGATCTGAACGAGAAAGGAGGAGAGAGAGAGAAAAGGAGTCAGAATGAGAGAGAGGCGAGAGAGAGAGAGAAATGGACTGAGAAAGAGAGGGAAGAGAGAAAGGGGGAGGGAGAAGGGGGACGAGAGAAAGGGGATCTGAATGAGACAGAAGGGGGGGGGGGAAGAAAGGAGATCTGAATGAGAAAGCGGGGAGAGAAAGGGGATATGAGAGAGAGAAAGGGAGTCAGAATGAGAGAGAGGGGGAAGAGAAAAAGCGACTGAGAGAAGAGGGAAGAGAGAAATGGGATCTGAGTGAGAGAGAGGGCGGAGAGAGAAAGGGAACCAAAGAGGGGGAACAGAGAAAGGGAGTCTGAATGAGAGAGAGGGGGAGATAAATAGAATCTGAATAAGAGGGGGAGAGAAAGGAGATCTGAATGAAAAAAGGGGGGGGGGGATAAATAGAATCTGAATAAGAGGGGGAGAGAAAGGAGATCTGAATGAGAGAGAGAGGGGGGGGGGAGAGATTGATTGATTGATCTTTATTTCAAAAGGGTTAAGAATTGGGCACGCATGCCGTCTGACATTCTGCCCTTTATCATACATCTTTCACTCTATTCCAGACATTCTAGAAATATGCTGTTCATATAACAAACATAACTAACATTGAAGCTGAGAGACATAAAATAAAATATAACATTTACGTTTCGCTCTTAAACATTCACTCAGTACAGAAGTAACTACATGCATTATAAATGACTATCTACTAAACAAAATTTTCGGGACTATTCAGAAAACAATTAATTGTATTCGGTGTCTGTAAGAGCAGTTTAAGATAACTTTTAAGTTTTATAATTCATGGAGGCATGTAGTCGACATCAAATAGATATTGGGAAAGCTTGTGGTTGTAGGAAGGAGCATAATTTATATTTTTTATATAGGATGGAGGGTATTCCAAAGATGAGCAGCAGAATAATTAAAGCTTTTCTTGTAAAGATCAAGTCTAGGTTTTGGAAGACGTATGTTGTTCAAACGTTGGCTGCACTTTGGGCTAAATTTAAACAGGTTCCATAGATAAGGCGGGGCATGCCGTGAAAGAATTTGATGTACTAACTTGGCTTTGTTGAAGAGGAACCTGTTCTTAAGAGAGAAAGGGAATCTAAATAAGAGAGGAGAGAGAGGGGGGGGATCAAAAAAAGGGGAAGAGAGAAAAGGGGAAGAGGGGTTCAGAATGAAAAAGAAGGGGAGAGAGAAAGGGAATGAGAGAGAGCGGGAGAGAGAAAGAGAATCAAAGAGGGGGAAGAGAGAAAAGGAGAGAGAGAAAGGGAGGAGAGAAAGGGAAGAGAGAAAGGGAGTCAGAATGAGAAAGAGGGGGAAAGAAAGAATGAGAGAGAGGGGGAAGAGAGAAAGGGACTGAGAAAGAGGGGGAAGACGGAAAGGGAGTGAGAGAGGGGGAGAGAAAGAATGAGAGAGGGAAAGGGGAAGAGAGAAAGGGGCTGAGAAAGAGGGGGAAGACGGAAGGGGAGTGAGAGAGGGGGAGAGAGAGAAGGAGTCAGAATGAGAAAGAGGGAGAGAGAAAGAGAGTCAGAATGAGAGAGAGGGGGAGAGAGAAAGGGAGAATGAAAGAGAGGAGGAAGAGAGAAAGGGACTGAGAAAGAGGGGGAAGAGAGAAAGGGAGTCAGAGAGAACATAGGAAAAGAGAAACGGAATCAGAGAGAGAGAGAGAGAGAGGAGGAGGAGGAATAGTAGTAAAAGCTAGAGGGAATGAGAGAAGGGAGAGAAGGAAAGAGAGAAAATGAATGAGAAAGGGAAGGGAGAGAGCGAGGAGTCGCAAGCACTAATTAATCATTTTTCTGATGATTGAGATATGACCCTTCACAGTAAGAAAACTGCAGTAGAAGAGATCTTGAAGGACAGATGTGCAAGAACCTGTTTGATGATGATTTTCATGTAGCTTATGTAGAAAACAAAAAGGCAGAGATTTTTACGTTGGCAGGTGGAAGAGACACATGGAGAAAGACGGAAGTGTCTGTCTTTCGAATGAAGATAGCAAATACGATGGACAGTTGTTTCTCATAAAGATTAGATATTTCTAGAAATATTATTCCATAACAGTCATCGATCAGATTTTCCGCTTTCATTTCAAAACCAACTTGTCCGTCTTGTGTTTCTTTGTCTGCCTACCATCGTTGTAATCCGAAGAGATTGCTGGAGCTAGGACAAGTTAAAGGTGATGGTAGGAAATCTGAACTGTGTGCCAGAAAACGCATCGTAAAGAGTCAGTACTTGATGGGAAGTGTTAGCAAACATACTCTTGGATGGATGCTGCGGCATGCGGTGGACCATATATGGGGCTGTCCTGAATGCAGTGAAGCCGGGGTCTGATTTTGAACCTTTTGAAACTTTGTCAGAATGTCTTCTTTTTAGCCTTTTCCCACAGACTACAGAGTGAGGGCACCATTCTGTGATGATTTTTTTAAACTTAATTTTACTTGATTTTATCTTTCCAGGTGTCGTTGTTAATACCTTTGGGGGGGGGGGGGGGGTATAACTTGCTGTCCTGTGCCAGGTGCGCTGGGCATTGAGGCTATATCTCCGTAGGACTCACTGAACAATCATCCAGTCATCTTCTTCTTAAGCACCCGTGTAAATCTGACATAAGATATTCTGCTCTGGAAGTCCTACAGTGATGACCAATTAAGCTGGCATTCTAAGGACGTGTTCGAGCCACTTGATCTTTTGCCTCTCGGCGTGTTTGGTGCCTGCTATGGTTCCTGTCTGATGACGTCATTTCTCATGAGATTTCCTGAAGTGATACTGATAGGTCTGCTCAGGTATCTCACCTGGCGGACGTTTTATTTACACACATCTGTTTATGACTGGCCCCAAGTCTGAATTTCTTTATAACGTTGCTGTAAATGTCCTTTTCATTATCTGTCCCTGTTTTCCTAGATATACTTAGATAGTGTTAACTATTATGTTAACGATTTGGATTTTTAACATTCCCCCCCCCCCAGTTTATTTTATCATTTTTGTAAACGTACTTCCTGAGCATTTAACGATTGCTTATTTACTGTGTGTTACTGCTGTGTGTTTACTGTGTGTAAACAGTGATACACTGCTGTGTAGTTACTGCTTGTATGTTACTGCTGTATTACTGCAATGTTACTGCTGTATTCTCTCTCTCTCTCTCTCTCTCTCTCTCTCTCTCTGAACCTTAAGTGCCCAGGGCACATGGGGCTTCTGCAAGGTTTTTCCACAAATGCCCGTCCTTCGCCTTTTTTTCTGCTCTTGCCCAGGTGAGCCCTCTATTGCTCAACATCCTTTCTGTTGTTCTTCTCCATGTCTCTTTGGTCTACCCTTACTTCTGCTCCCCTGTGGTGTCCATCTTAGTGCTATTTTTGGTAGTGAGTTGTCAGTCATTCGGAGCACATGTCCCAACCATCGCCAGCGTCTTTCCTCAATAATTGCTGTCAGTGGTTTCATCTGCATTTCTGACTGCTGTATTACTGCAATTTTTAAAAAAAATGAAACAGTTTGGTCTGTTTCGCTTATGAGTTGAATTGTTCAGTGACCGAACCCTCGTATGAGCCGAAGTGTTTCTGGCTCGAGCTTTGCTCTACCACATGTTACTTACTACGAGTATCTATGGCTCATCAGTCGATCTCAGTCACGCAGTACTATAACTAGAGCTGTCTGTTTTCGCTCGAAAGGAAGGAAGAAACTGAAGAGGAAACTGAAACTACCCCTTTTTTTTTTTTAAAGTGATGTTCTCACAGATATCAAGGCCTCCATTCAGTCTGTGATATTTATAGTTCAGCCTTATCAACGTGAGAGAGACTGCAGCACAAGGGGAATTAAAACACTACAGGAAGCTCGTTTTGTTTTTGAAGGCGCAAACCAAGCACTGGATTTAGATCGTCATCACGTCTTCTGCCTGTAACCGTGTTCACAGAAAAATGCCGTGCTTCTTGCCTGTAACCATATTCATAGAAAGATGCCCACTTTCTTGCCTGTAAACGTATTCACAGAAAGATGCCCTCTTTCTTGCCTGTAACCGTATTCATAGAAAATGCCCTTTTTTCCTGTAACCGTATTCACAGAAAGATGCCCTGGTTCTTGCTTGTGACCGTATTCACGGAAAGATGCCCTCTTTCCTGCCTGTAACCATATTCACAGAAAGATGCCCACTTTCTTGCATGTGACCGTATTCACAGAAAGATGCCCTGCTTCCTGCCTGTAACCATATTCATAGAAAGATGCCCACTTTCTTGCATGTAACCATATTCACAGAAAGATGCCCACTTTCTTGCATGTAACCATATTCACAGAAAGATGCCCTGGTTCGTGCTTGCAGTTCCTACTTTTACCAACCAAATGTAATGGCTCACGTCTTTGTCTTTTAAGCTCTTTTACTTGTGGACCTGTGCTACACCGAGGAAGGTGAGAAAGAGCTTTAAATGAAAAACTTGACAGCAGGATCTCAGAGACAAAATGCTAGGCACTTCGTCATCAGCGTTCAAGCTGTCTTTCAAGGCAGAGATTTTCTCTTTCTCCGACTGGCAGTCTTTGAGATAAAACTGATTGCAGTATCAGCGGCATGTTTAACATGTGCATCAGTCGCAGTTAACGCTCTAATGATATTAACTCTCTCATCACTACATGGGATAAGTATGATAATGACTATGGTAAAACTAATACTAGAAGAGTAGAGCTAGACGGTGAAGTATGGTATAGCTTTAGAAACAAGAAGAGAGAGGAAGGAAAAAGAATTTTAAAATCTGCATTAAAGGTTAAGAACAGTGAAATGGTTATGAAAAACAGTAACCCAATCCTCTCTCTCTCTGAACCTTAAGTGCCCAGGGCACATGGAGCTGAGGCAAGGGTTTTCCTCAAATGCCTATCCTTTGCCTTTTTTCCGCTCTTGCCCAGGTGAGCTCTCTATTGCTCAACATCCTCTCTGTTGTTCTTCTCCATGTCTCTTTTGGTCTACCCTTACTTCTGTTCCCCTGTGGTGTCCATCTTAGTGCTATTTTTGGTAGTGAGTTGTCAGTCATTCGGAGCAAATGTCCCAACCATCGCCAGCGTCTTTCCTCAATAATTGCTGTCAGTGGCTTCGTCTGCATTTCTGCCAACAATATGTTACTTCCTGCTATGTTTGGCAAAATATTCTTCTAATTTTTCGTAAACATTTAGTCTGGAAAGAATTCATCTTGTTTTCTATAGTTTTGGCAATAACCCAATATTTAGGCAAAAATGTCTTTCTTCCCATGCCAGATGTCTATGCCAGCTTGGTCTGAATTCTCATTTCAGCGTCCTCTGAATAACTCTTTCATTTGTTCAACTGTAAATGTTTCTGTATATTTGTTCCTGATGTCCTTTTCGACTTGATCCACTAAACTTCTAATCTGTTCCTTGGAATAGCAAGGGTTAATGCTACTACTCTTCCAGTTTTATGGTTGCACATCTGAACGTATTTGGTTATAACTAATGTTCCCTCTAAGCTGAGCGGCGGGTGCTTTTATTTTTCAGTGTCGTTATGCTACTCTGTATTGTGGTAGCGCTGAAGACAAATACAGTAGCGTTAATGAGTTTATTTTCTGATTTATTTGGATGTGATTACTTTTTCTATGAGTACACTCTGTAATTGGACGTACATTTGCGCATAAAATTTACTTTGAGAACATATCTGCACGCGGGTTGAAACGCAAACCTTGGTTGTAGCTGTTATTTCAGATTTCTCTGTACGTTTCACACTCGTACGAAATATTTTTTTTCTTTACGTTCATGTTTAAATGTTAAACGTCCAAGTAAGTTAAATGTTTAAATGTTAAACGTCCATGTAAGTTAAATGTTTAAATGTTAAGCGTCCAAGTAAGTTAACTGGACTTTATTGTTCTGTTTGTTTTCTGAGGAGGAAACGTCCACTTAAAATGATTATCTAAAGTAGTTGCGAACGATCCACGGTCGTATTTGGTTGGCTTATGAACTCCCTCTATAGTTATAGGTTCCTCAAGGAAACGAGGCTACTCCGGGTTATAAATATCAGTATAAAAGTGATGCAACTGCTACTTGCGTCTGAGTGCCCTAGTTGTTAGTGATTTAGTCTCTGAAGTAGGAATGTGTATGTGCTTCTGTCTTTACTGTTTTATTGGGACATTCGTTAAGCCGGTGTTATGCCTTGATGGGCATCGATGATTCTGATTTGTAAATTATCTTGAAGCCGTGTTTTCTGAGAGTTACTGGATTAGTTATTCACTGTCTCCAGCCATCAACTTCACGTTTCTGGATTAGTTAATCACTGTCTCCAGCCATCAACTTCACGTTTCTGGATTAGTTAATCACTGTCTCCAGCCATCAACTTCACGTTTCTGGATTATTTAATCACTGTCTCCAGCCATCAACTTCACGTTTCTGGATTAGTTAATCACTGTCTCCAGCCACCCTTCACTTCCAGGCTCTATCAAACCTAAGATTAGCAACACACTGATACGGAAGTCAAGCCAGCCCTGAGTAACACTTGACATGAAGATTTATTGATGGGGGTGTCTGAGTGGCGAAGTGGTTAGTGCACTGGTCTCTCATGGCGAAGGTCGGGGGGTTCGAATCCGACTGGAGACACCGCAGGGTCGGGGACCACACAGGAGACCACGGGACTTAACGAGGACCACAGGCGTAAAATCAGTAGGATCACAGTACGGTCTTGGTGGTAGAAGCGAACGAAGAAGAAGAAAAAGAAGAAGATCCTCTTTCTATTCATGATATCGTAAGTGCCCTTCTATAACATTTCATTTCAGAAGCTGTTATTCTCTTTTCTGGTGAATTTGTTAAGTGTCCACGTTTCCCGTCCATAACATGTAGATATGTAAGCTCTTAGTAAACATAGCTTTGTTTTCTTACATGTTCTTCGTACTGTATCATATGCATATATCGTTTTTGATACTGTAAACTCCAGCCTCCGTTCCCCGTTCATATTGTCAGGGCTAATTATAAATTGCAACTCCTACGTTTCAGTTTCCTGTTAGGTACAGCCTGAATGAATTTTGTTTTTTCTCCTGCAGATATCTGCGGACTTAAGCAAATATTATAACGCGCACTCCGTGTCCCAGTTATCTTGTTTACGACTTGGCATCTTTGTCCGCTTTCCGGTGCATAGGTACAAGCCTTTCCCTGTCCATGCTGCACTTTCCTCGCCTACGCCAGTGTTTCCCAACCTTTTTTTTTGGCGGGGGGGGGGAATCCTACCCCACTTCAACGCCTCAAAGATTTTTATGCCCCCCCCCCCACTCCGGACAGCATAATAGTCAATCAAGTTCTGAAAAACTATAATATAAATATGTTCTAATTGTCCACCCCACCCCCCCCCCACCTTTGCTCAAATATTCAAATTTCGGTCCCCCCACCCTCAGTGAAGTTTACCTCCCCCCCCCCCCCCACGTAGGGAGACACTGGCCTACTCATTGTGCAGCCTTCAAGTTCTCTCCCAATCAACGCTGGCAATCTGCAACATCAAAAGAACGTTGCTTTTCCTCAGGTTACAATACTGTTTACTGTGTTTCAGACATTTTGTTTACTACATTATGAGGTGTCTAGCTTACTGTAGTTTCTGATATATATCACACTATATTTTATGTATTTTTTACGTGTATAGTTTACAGTTTTTAAATGTATGTTTTTTATATGCGTTGTTTTCTGACGTCTTGGATATATAATTTACCATCATTCAGATGTGTACACAAGACTCTTTCCCTTTATGAACAATGAACTGCAATCTCTCTTTGCCAGCTTCTGCGGATTCTATTCCAGGTTTGATGAAAGTCATATCTTTTCCCATCTTCCTTCAGCAAAGAAACACGAGCAGGCCGTTTCTTAACGAAGTGACAGAAAAGAAGGAACGAAGCAGCAGAATTTAATGGAGCGATTTTACGAAACGTCTTATCGGGTTTCGCCATCGTTAAGGGGGCGTTGCGGGAAGCATGGTAGTTTCAATCTCTGCTGTAGATGTTATGTAAGTTTCACGAGATGAAACATCTGCGGATGTGAAGGAATGCGTTGTATTTCGATTTCTATTCCAGGTTCCCCCACGCCCTCGTCGTACAGCAAGAACGACGTTAGAGTCTCAGTCATTACAACAGCTGTGCTGTTAGCAGCCGTGTTTCTCTGTAGCTCAGTGTTTCAGTGGGGCTTTTTTTTAATTATAAAGATAGTTTTACTATAATAATTCCAACATATAACCTCATTCAGGATCAACAGACATAATATTTGCAACATATGCCTCGTTCAGAATCACCAGACATAATATTCGCATTTAGAATCAACAACCGTAATAATTACAATATATATATATATCATTTAGAATCAACAGACATAATAATTATAATAATTACAATATATACCTCATTTAGAATCAACAGACACAATAATTACAATATATACCTCATTTAGAATCAACAGACAAAATAATTACAATATGTATCTCATTTAGAATCAACAGACACAATAACTACAATATATACCTCATTTAGAATCAACAGACACAATAATTACAATATGTACCTCATTTAGAATCAACAGACACAATAACTACAATATATACCTCATTTAGAATCAACAGACACAATAATTACAATATATACCTCATTTAGAATCAACAGACAAAATAATTACAATATGTATCTCATTTAGAATCAACAGACACAATAACTACAATATATACCTCATTTAGAATCAACAGACACAATAATTACAATATGTACCTCATTTAGAATCAACAGACACAATAATTACAATATATACCTCATTTAGAATCAACAGACACAATAACAATATATACCTCATTTAGAATCAACAGACACAATAATTACAATATATACCTCATTTAGAATCAACAGACACAATAATTACAATATATACCTCATTTAGAATCAACAGACACAATAATTACAATATATACCTCATTTAGAATCAACAGACACAATAATTACAATATATACCTCATTTAGAATCAACAGACACAATAATTACAATATATACCTCATTTAGAATCAACAGACACAATAATTACAATATATATATATATCATTTAGAATCAACAGACATAATAATTACAATTTATACCTCATTTAGAATCAACAGACATAATAATTACAATATACACCTAATTTAGAATCAACAGACATAATAATTACATATATACCTCATTTAGAATCAACAGACATAATAATTACAATATATACCTCATTTAGAATCAACAGACATAATAATTACAATATATACCTCATTTAGAATCAACAGACATAATAATTACAATATATACCTCATTTAGAATCAACAGACACAATAATTACAATATATACCTCATTTAGAATCAACAGACACAATAATTACAATATATACCTCATTTAGAATCAACACTGAACAGTGTCTTATGGCCACAGATATTCCTATACCACGAAAGAAAAAAAAAACGGATGGATGGACGGACGGACGGACGGACGGATGGACGGATGGAGGATGGATGGATGGATGGATGGATGGATGAAAATCAGACTCCGGCTTCACTGCATTCGGGACAGCCCCATATATGCTCCGCCCATGCATCCAAGAGTATATTTGCTAACAGTTCCCATCAAATGTTGACTCTTTACGATGTGTTTTCTGCCACATTGTTCAGGTTTTCTACCAGGACCCTTAATTTGTTCTAGCTCCAGCAATCTCTTCATAATTACATTGTTCTTCCATTCCTGCTCTTCATTTTCTCGCACCTTTCAAATATTATGACACATTATATATATATATATATATATATATATATATATATATATATATATATATATATATATACTACAGGGACTTAACATTGAAGAAGGTTGGTTAGTAAAGAAGATTAAAAAGAGAAAATTTAAATATTTTGGACACATTAAACGTCATGAGAATTTAGAGAAGACCGTCTTGGAAGGATATATAATTGGAAAAAGAAAGAGTAAAACCAAGGCGAAGATGGCTGCAAGACAACGTTGATAATCTCCAAATGGATGCATCAGCAGCAGGGCATCTTGCTTACAACCGAAAGGCCTACAGGTGAGTTTTAGGGAGGCAAAGTCCTGCAAGGGACATGCAAACGGTTGACTGACTGACTTTCCAATAACGGCTTCAGCAGTGTCACCCTTGTCCATTCTCAGCAGTAGGACGCCAGGGAAAAACAAAAAAACAAAAAAAAAAGACTTGGGATAACAAAGAGAGAGAGAGAGAGAGAAGAGAAGAGAAGAGAGAAGAGAGAGAAGAGAGAGAGAGAGAGAAGAGAGAGAGAGAGAGAGAGAGAGAGAGAGAGAGCGCCAACGCAACTAGCAGCTGTAAACAAATTCAGGTCAAGAACAAACACCCCCGCGTGATGTTCTAGAACAGTTTGTATCTGAGTGTACTACCCTCACCTGAGACACATCCAGGCACCTCACACGCCCATGCTGCTCAGTCCAGAAGCCCCATGTTTATTTCATTATCCATGCGAAATGGTTTAACCCTCTGGATGCCTAGAGCGGCCCGCGGGTCTATATGCTATATCGTTGAAACTGTTAACCCTATCAGATGGAAATACAGGCACAAGCATATCGTTCATGAAATCTGTGAGATTAAATTTTGTTCTCTCTACACCTCGTCCCTTTCCTTTCTCTCTCTCCTCTAATTCCCCATAGGAGGGGCGTGGGCTGTGTTTAAGGGAAGTGAAAAATAAGATTTCTCCTTCGTCAGTAATTCCTACCTGCTTGACGCCGTTGAAGAAGTGGAGCAGAGAAACACACAGAGAACTCTAACAGAAGTAGCAAATGAAATACGACAGATCAGATTACTCTTTTTTTGCAGGCTTCCGTTACTTACAACAGCTTAAGAAGATCATGTGTTTGGGCGTTTCTGCCTCATGCGCCTGCAAGTTCTCCCGTCAGAACTGTGGCGTTTCTGTCTCGTGCGCCTGCAAGTTCTCCCGTCAGAGAAAAGGCAAAAGGCTGGGTCTTGAGGGTGCTGAAGGGGGTGAAGATGCTGTCGGATGAGGCAATCAACGACCCATAGCTGATATGCTAACGTCGTCAGGGTTAGCGAACCATGTCTGACCAAGACCCTCTCACACCTCTCCGTTGATACCCCTAGTAACACGCCTAAACTGGTTAACAGAGCAGGGATCGTCATTGTCTCCATGGTGGTGGAGTCTGCTAAAGAAGCATTGCACACCCCCCTGGTTTTTAGTTGTACTCCAACTGAAAAAAATAGCTACCATAACCCCCCTCCCACGCCGATACCATGCTGTAGCCCAACATTACCACAGCATCGGCTGCAAAGAACACCAGCTCGCAGTTACAGGGAGATAGTACAAGACAAGACAAGTATGGTGCTGAAACTAGCCCTCAGTATCTCGAATAAAAGAGACCTTTTTTTAATTTTCCCGCAGCCTTTTAGAGAGAGAGTAGAGAGAGAGAGAGAGATAGAGAGAGGGGTGTGAAGTGTTAGTACCTTCACATTTCTAAGCCACTGCAGTATTTGAGGCGGGGATGCTAGCACGTGTCCTCGCTGACTTTGTTTTCCTATGGAAGCCTAGAAAAAGAAGGTTCGGTGAAAAAAAAATCCTAGTGGGGAATCGAACCGGGGACCTTCTGGTCGGCAAGCGGGTGCATTATTTCGTCCAATATTTTTTTACAAATGTCAGCTACGATATGACGGACAATAGCAGCAGATAATCTCAGTTTTGGACGATTCCAAAGGGAGAGAGACAGAGAGAGAGAGAGAGGGGGGAGGGAGAGAGAGGGGGGAAGGAGAGAGAGGGAGATAAAGAGAAGTAGGGAGAAAAAGAGGGAGGAGGAAGAGAGAGAGGTAGAGAGAGGGGAGGGGAAAGAGAGGGAGAGAGAGGGAAGGAGAGACAGAAAGAGGGAAGGGAGAGAGCGGAGGAGAGAGGGAGAGGAAGAATGAATAATCTTTCAAGAATTGGGCACGAACTGGTCTTTCATTCTGCCCTTCATCACTCCATCTTTCATTCTTCCCACACACTCGATTTAATACAAGTATACAAATCATGAGGAAAACCATATCAAAAGAGTTTAAAAGTAGACGATTACATTCGCAGTATAAGTGAGAGGGGGAGGGGCGGGAGAACTGTGAATTTAAATAGCTTAAGGTAGTAGTTACCGCACCAATTCTGTGTGGTTAAATGGCTAAAATTTACTTCCAGATTCGGTGTCACAATGGTTCAGCTCTGAGAAGAGACGCCAGGAAGTTCACTGTTCCAGAGAGCGAAACAGCAACACAGCTCCTCGGATCATCCGGGAAGAAATCCCCCACTCCCCTTCCCCCCAAAGGAACTCGCAATATGTATTACATATGTATGTATGAAAAGTCTATAGTGTACGGCTTGTAGTCCAGCATTTCTTATCAGTTCTGTGGCAGTATACGAACACCTACATTGTACCATAATCCTGGCAGTGTCAGTTAAATCTATCAATGTTCCGTGGCATCTGCCTGCTGTAGGGTTGTGAAGTAATTACTGAGGAAAGACGCTGTACATGTGCTCCGAATGACTGACAACTCACTACCAAAAATAACACTAAGATGGACACCACAGGGGAACAGAAGTAAGGGTAGACCAAAAAAACATGGATAAGAACAACAGAGAGGATTGTTGAGCAATAGAAGGCTTACCTAGGCAAGAGCGAAAAAAAAAACGCAAAAGACAGTCATTTGTAGAAAACACTTGCGGAAGCCCCATGTGCCCTGGGCACTTAAGGTTCAGAGAGAGAGAGAGAGAGAGAGGTGTGAAATGTTAGTACCTTCACATTTCTTCTTCTTCGTTCGCTTCTACCACCAAGACCACCCTGTGATCCTACAGATTTTACGCCTGTGGTCCTCGATAGGTCCCGTGGTCTCCGAAAAGACCACACAGGATCCCCGAGAGGACCACAAAAGGTTAAGAGTATCGCAGGGCTTGAGCCTGTATTCTTGGCGTGTCTCAGAAGCAGGATTACGTGACACCGTGGTTTTCGTTGCACCAGTTTAGTCTAGATTTGGACTTTCTCATCGGAAAACTTCGACGTGTTTTGGATATCAGTATATCCCCGCTGGGTGAGAGGTGGTAGCCCACCCAGGCCAGAGTTGGATTTTCTCACCGGAAACCTCGACGTGTTTTGAGATACCCGTGTATCACCGCCGGGTGAGAGATGGTTGCCCATCCAGTCCAGCGTTGGACTTTCTCGCCGGAAAACCTCAGCGTGATTAGGATACGCATACATCCCCGCCGGGTGAGAGGTGGTTGCCTATCTAGACTGCCCTGGTCCAGTGTCTCCGACTTCAGCATTTTGTGGTCGTGGCCGCTATCCTTCCTAGTTGTGACCAGGACGGAGCTTTTGTCCATGAGGACGAATCCTCTCCACTAGTGAGTTTCACCCCTTTGTTTAGCCGGTTTAGGCATATTATCCCAGTATGGGTGTGTTTAAAACGTGACCGACCTCTAGAGTGGAGGTGGCGTGATATGCGTAGCCATCAAGGTTTACCCCTTGTGTAAGCCGGCTTAGGCATATTTCACCAGTATGGATGTATTTCGGACGTGGCCGGCCTCTAAAGCAGAGGTGCCGTGGTATGAGTAGCTCTCGCCGCGATACTACTGATCATATCGATTAAGCTTCACTTTATCCTTTCCATCACCTTTTCACATTGGCGCCACATGCCAACCCTAATTGCTTTTCCGCATTTTCTTCCTTGGCCGGGATGAGCTTCACTCCACACGCGGCATCCGAAGAATCTCGCCAGCAGTGTCTTAACCTCTGGGTTAAGCCGATTCAGGCATTTCGCCCGATATGAGTGCACTTATGACATGGCCGACCTCTAGACCAGAGGTGCCATGGTTTGACTACTGTTTACTTCGCTTAATCCTTTCTTTCACCTTTTCCACAGTGGTGCCACACGGCAACCCCATTCGCATCTTTCTTCACTGGCTGGGAGGAGCCCCACTCCACGCACGGCAGCTGACTAATCTTACCAGCAGGGGTGGATGAGCTACCACACATGACTTTCATATACCCGAAGCGTCTGGTTTTCAGGCGCCAGATATTCCTCTTCGCCCCTTCTCCTGTCAGTTTCAACAGTTCTGCCACGAGAATGCCAGGAGCTGGACATGACTTTCAGAAGCTATTTGAGACGTACGCCATTGGAGTGGAGAGCGTATCCTAAATCCCATCTCCGGCAATAACAGTCCTTAGAGTCCTTCACATTTCTAAGCCACTACAATATTTGAGGCGGGGATGGTAGCACGTGTCCTCGCTGTCTTTGTTTTCCTATGGAAGCCTAGAAAAAGAAGGCTTGGTGAAAAACAAAATCCGAGTGGGGAAATCGAACCGAGGGTCTTCTGAACGGCAAGCTGGTGCATTAACCACTACACCACCGCGGCACCTTGTCAGTTAACCATCCTGAGAAGAAACAAAACAAAAAAAAGGCACTAGCCATAACATTATTTCTTACAAGTAATCCACCATCTTGCCTACTCCGTACAGAATGTTTGTGTGCGTGTGTGCGAGAGAGAGTGACAAAGAAAGAGACAGAGACATAAAGAGAGACAGAGAGATTGATTGATTGATTGATTGATCTTTGCGTCAGAAGGGTTAAGAATTGGGCACGCAACCCGTCTGATATTCTGCCTTTTTATTATACAAATTTCACTCTGTTCCAGACATTCTACAAATATGCTGCTCATATAACAAACATAATTAACAATAAAGTAACTACATACACATAAAAATGACTAACTACATACACATAAAAATGACTAACTAACACACACATATAAAAGACTAACTACATACATATATAAATGACTAATTACATACACATATGAATGACTATCTACCAAACAAAAATTTCATTACATCGGAAGTGTGGAAAAGATGGTGAAATGTTTAAAGAAATGAAGACATTGATGAGAAATGTCATACCTAAGCTAAATGTAATTTGTGATGAGATGGGGAATACCTTGACAGAGACAGAGGAAATTCTAGAAAGATGAAAGGAGTATTGCAGAGGAATTATATGAAACAGCTGACTGTGAAAGCAGAAATCAACAGTGTGAATTATTATTGGGGGAGAAAGAACCCGAACCGACAATAGAAGATGTTTTATGAACAATAGAAAATCTGAAAAATGGTAAATCACCAGGATGTGATGAGATAACAGCTGAATTTATTAAAACAGGAGGAAAAGAATGTGCAACAATCTATCATGCACTATGTAAAAAGATATGGCATTCAGGTATTTGGCCAAAAGAATGGAAAAGAACTGTATTCATACCACTGCCAAAAAAGGGTAACATGAAATTATGCACAAACTACAGAACTGTTGCCCTGATTAGTCATGTCAGTAAAATTCTGTTAAAAATCATAACGGGTAGACTTTGTAAGAAAATAGAAGAAGAAGTCAATATGGTCCAAGCTGGTTTCAGGCAAGGAAGAGGATCAAGAGATCATGTATTCAGTATAAGATTAATAATAGAGAAATGCAGAGAGTTTACTGTAAATCTATATTTATTTTTTATAGACTATACAAAGGCATTCCATTTTGTACAACACCAGAAACGTTGGGAAATAATGGAGAAAAAAATTGATTTCCAACACATTTGATACAATTAACATCACTGCTGTATCTAGACCAACAGGCAGCAGTGAGAATAAATGGTGAAACAACAACTTGGTTTGACATAAAACAAGGGGTCCGTCAGGGGTGCATATTGTCACCTTACTTATTTAATTTGTATACTGAAAATATAATGAGGAATGTTAGAGAAGATGTAGACAAAGAATTTTACGATGCCATAACAATTGGAGGTTATGAAATATCAGAGATTAGATATGCTGATGACACAGTATTACTGTCCACAACACAAAAAGGAATGGAAAAACTAATTATGTCAGTCCGTAAGAACAGCGAATAGCAAAACCTCTATCTTAATTCGAAGAAAACTAAAGTGAGGACAGCTGACAAAACAAACAAGGCAGCTGATATATGTATCAATGAGGTTCTAAGGACTGTTATTGCAGGAGGTGAGGTGGAGGATACGCTCTCCATTCCAATGGCGTGCGTCTCAAATAGCCTCTGGCAGTCAAGTCCAGCTCCTGGCATTCTCGTGACAGAACTGTTTAAGCTGACAGGAGAAGGGGCGAAGGCGAATATCTGGCGCCTGAAGACCAGACGTTTCGGGTAGATGAGAGTCATGTTTGGTAGCTCATCTACAGCTGCTGGCGAGATTCTTCAGCTGTCGTTCGTGGAGTGGTGCTCCTCCCAGACAGTGAAGAAAGATGCGATTAAGGGTTGCCGTGCGGCACTGTGGAAAAGGTGAAAGAAAGGATTAAGTGAAGTAATCAGTAGTCTCGAGGTCAGGACTGCTTAAATCACGGTACCTCTGCTCTGGAGGTCGGCCACCTTCCATGTACACTCATACTGGGCGAATTGCTTGATCCAGTTTAACCCAGGGGTTAAGACACTGCTGATGAGATCCTTCGGATGCAGAGCATGAACTGAAGCTTCTCATGGCCAATGAAGAAAATGATGGAAGGCAATCTGGGTTGTCGTAAGGCGCCGATGTGAAAAGGTGATGGAAAGAATAAAGTGAAGCTTAATCGGTATATCCAGTAGTATCGCGGCGAGAGCTTTTCATACCACGGCACCTCTGCTCTAGAGGCCGACTACGTCAAACTGGTGAAATATGCCTAAACAGTTTAAACCAGGGGTGAAACTTGATGGCTACTCAAGTCACGGTATTTCCGCTCTAGAAGTCGGGCACGTCTTAAACACGCCCATACTGGGATAATATGCCTAAACCGGCTCAACCCATGGGTGAAACTCACTAGTGGCGAGGATTCATCCTTCTGGACAAAATCTCTATCCTGGTCACAACTAGGAAGGGTAGCGGCACGATCACAAAATGCTGAAGTCGGAGACACTGGACCAGTGCAATCTAGATAGGCAACCACCTCTCACCCGGCGAGGATGTATGCGTATCGTAATCACGCTGAGGTTTTCCGGTGAAAAAGTCTAACGCTGGACTGGATGGGCAACCACCTCTCACTCGGCGAGGATACACGGGTATCTCAAAACACGTCGAGGTTTTCCGATGAGAAAGTCCAGCTCTAGATTAAACTGGTGCAACGAAACTCACGGTGTCACGCAATCCCGCCTGTGAGACCCATCAAGAATACAGGCTCAAGCCCTGCGATATTCTGAACCTCTTGTGATCCTCTTGGGGATCTTGTGTGGTCCTTTCGGGGTCCACACGGGTTTCCGGGACCTATTGAGGACCACGGGAGTAAATTCAATAGGATCACGGGGCGGTCTTGGTGCTAGAAGCGAACGAAAAAGAAGAAGATGTATTATGAGGAAAAATTGAAAGAAGTTGAGAGTTTGTAATACCTTGGATCACTACTAATTAATAATGGAGATATAATGTGGGAAATTAAAAGGAGGACATATATCGCTCTTCAGAAAGTAAAACAACTAAAGAATATGTAGAGAGGAACAGACAGAACTACCAAAAAAAAAAAAAATAAATAAATAAATAAGATTTTTAAGGGCATGCATCTTTCCCATCGCAACATATACCTGTGAGACCTGGACACTTAACACAACAGCTGACAAACACATAAATGCCTTTGAATGTAAATGCTACAGAACAGTTCTTCAGATATCATGGATAAAAAAGAACAAATATATCCATACTACATTAACTTAATATTGAAGAAAGGTGGCTAGGAAAGAGGGTACATAATTGGAAAAAGAAAGAGAGGAAGACCAAGGCGAAGATGACTGCAAGACATCGTTGATGATCTGCAAATGGATGCATCAGCAGCAGGCCATCTTGCTCACAACCGAGAGGCCTACAGGAGTGCTGTTAGGGAGGCAAAGTTCTGCAAGTAACGTGCAAATGAATGAATGAATGAGTCAGAATAAACAATTAACTGAATTTTGCGTCTGTAAGAGCACTCTAGAATAACTTTTTAAAAAGTTTTACGATTCAATGGAATGAATTCTTGAGAGATAGAGAAAGAGATAGAGAGAGAGAGACAGAGACAGAGACGAGATAAAAAGAGAAAGAGAGAGTAAACTGATCATGAAAAAGCAGGTCGTCATGACATACTTTATATCCCAGTTGACACACACACACACGCACCCACAAAGAAAAGACTGGTATCAAACTGCTCGCCGGCCTCCCCCTTTACCAGCGGTCGCAAGAAGAGCTATCCTTCAGAGTCCACTACGCAGGTAAATCTCTCGGTTCTCTAGTACCGACAGTATGCAGGCACGCCCCTCCTCTCTCTCTCTCTCTCTCTCTCTCTCTCTCTCTCTCTCTCTCTCTCACGGAACCAAAGAGGAAAGAAAACAATCTTTTGAGTGTGTGTTATCAAGCTAATTACAGAGCAGCGTCATTTCTATTATTTGTTTGTACTTGCAGGTAAACTCTGCCTGTATGCACACGGAAGTTTACCTGTTCTTGCTCGCGAGTGACATCAGTTCCACGCCGCGTTCTCTGAGCAGCAAATAATGGGATCGGGAGATAGTGTCTAAGGACTGTCGAGTGATAGTGTTAAAGACTGTCGAGTGATAGTGTTAAAGACTGTCGAGTGATAGTGTTAAAGACTGTCGGGTGATAGTGTTAAAGACTGTCGAGTGATAGTGTTAAAGACTGTCGAGTGATAGTGTTAAAGAGTGTCGGGTGATAGTGTTAAAGACTGTCGAGTGATAGTGTTAAAGACTGTCGAGTGATAGTGTTAAAGACTGTCGGGTGATAGTGTTAAAGACTGTCGGGTGATAGTGTTTAAGACTGTCGGGTGATAGTGTTAAAGACTGTCGGGTGATAGTGTTAAAGAGTGTCGGGTGATAGTGTTAAAGACTGTCTGGTGATAGTGTTAAAGAGTGTCTGGTGATAGTGTTAAAGACTGTCTGGTGATAGTGTTAAAGAGTGTCTGGTGATAGTGTTAAAGACTGTCTGGTGATAGTGTTAAAGAGTGTCTGGTGATAGTGTTAAAGACTGTCTGGTGATAGTGTTAAAGAGTGTCTGGTGATAGTGTTAAAGACTGTCTGGTGATAGTGTTAAAGAGTGTCTGGTGATAGTGTTAAAGAGTGTCTGGTGATAGTGTTAAAGAGTGTCTGGTGATAGTGTTAAAGAGTGTCTGGTGATAGTGTTAAAGACTGTCTGGTGATAGTGTTAAAGAGTGTCTGGTGATAGTGTTAAAGAGTGTCTGGTGATAGTGTTAAAGAGTGTCTGGTGATAGTGTTAAAGACTGTCTGGTGATAGTGTTAAAGAGTGTCCCATACTGGGATAATATGCCTAAACCGGCTCAACCCATGGGTGAAACTCACTAGTGGCGAGGATTCATCCTTCTGGACAAAATCTCTATCCTGGTCACAACTAGGAAGGGTAGCGGCACGATCACAAAATGCTGAAGTCGGAGACACTGGACCAGTGCAATCTAGATAGGCAACCACCTCTCACCCGGCGAGGATGTATGCGTATCGTAATCACGCTGAGGTTTTCCGGTGAAAAAGTCTAACGCTGGACTGGATGGGCAACCACCTCTCACTCGGCGAGGATACACGGGTATCTCAACACGTCGAGGTTTTCCGATGAGAAAGTCCAGCTCTAGATTAAACTGGTGCAACGAAACTCACGGTGTCACGCAATCCCGCCTGTGAGACCCATCAAGAATACAGGCTCAAGCCCTGCGATATTCTGAACCTCTTGTGATCCTCTTGGGGATCTTGTGTGGTCCTTTCGGGGTCCACACGGGTTTCCGGGACCTATTGAGGACCACGGGAGTAAATTCAATAGGATCACGGGGCGGTCTTGGTGCTAGAAGCGAACGAAAAAGAAGAAGATGTATTATGAGGAAAAATTGAAAGAAGTTGAGAGTTTGTAATACCTTGGATCACTACTAATTAATAATGGAGATATAATGTGGGAAATTAAAAGGAGGACATATATCGCTCTTCAGAAAGTAAAACAACTAAAGAATATGTAGAGAGGAACAGACAGAACTACCAAAAAAAAAATAAATAAATAAATAAGATTTTTAAGGGCATGCATCTTTCCCATCGCAACATATACCTGTGAGACCTGGACACTTAACACAACAGCTGACAAACACATAAATGCCTTTGAATGTAAATGCTACAGAACAGTTCTTCAGATATCATGGATAAAAAAAACAAATATATCCATACTACATTAACTTAATATTGAAGAAAGGTGGCTAGGAAAGAGGGTACATAATTGGAAAAAAGAAGAGAGGAAGACCAAGGCGAAGATGACTGCAAGACATCGTTGATGATCTGCAAATGGATGCATCAGCAGCAGGCCATCTTGCTCACAACCGAGAGGCCTACAGGAGTGCTGTTAGGGAGGCAAAGTTCTGCAAGTAACGTGCAAATGAATGAATGAATGAGTCAGAATAAACAATTAACTGAATTTTGCGTCTGTAAGAGCACTCTAGAATAACTTTTTAAAAAGTTTTACGATTCAATGGAATGAATTCTTGAGAGATAGAGAAAGAGATAGAGAGAGAGACAGAGACAGAGACGAGATAAAAAGAGAAAGAGAGAGTAAACTGATCATGAAAAAGCAGGTCGTCATGACATACTTTATATCCCAGTTGACACACACACACACGCACCCACAAAGAAAAGACTGGTATCAAACTGCTCGCCGGCCTCCCCCTTTACCAGCGGTCGCAAGAAGAGCTATCCTTCAGAGTCCACTACGCAGGTAAATCTCTCGGTTCTCTAGTACCGACAGTATGCAGGCACGCCCCTCCTCTCTCTCTCTCTCTCTCTCTCTCTCTCTCTCTCTCTCACGGAACCAAAGAGGAAAGAAAACAATCTTTTGAGTGTGTGTTATCAAGCTAATTACAGAGCAGCGTCATTTCTATTATTTGTTTGTACTTGCAGGTAAACTCTGCCTGTATGCACACGGAAGTTTACCTGTTCTTGCTCGCGAGTGACATCAGTTCCACGCCGCGTTCTCTGAGCAGCAAATAATGGGATCGGGAGATAGTGTCTAAGGACTGTCGAGTGATAGTGTTAAAGACTGTCGAGTGATAGTGTTAAAGACTGTCGAGTGATAGTGTTAAAGACTGTCGGGTGATAGTGTTAAAGACTGTCGAGTGATAGTGTTAAAGACTGTCGAGTGATAGTGTTAAAGAGTGTCGGGTGATAGTGTTAAAGACTGTCGAGTGATAGTGTTAAAGACTGTCGAGTGATAGTGTTAAAGACTGTCGGGTGATAGTGTTAAAGACTGTCGGGTGATAGTGTTTAAGACTGTCGGGTGATAGTGTTAAAGACTGTCGGGTGATAGTGTTAAAGAGTGTCGGGTGATAGTGTTAAAGACTGTCTGGTGATAGTGTTAAAGAGTGTCTGGTGATAGTGTTAAAGACTGTCTGGTGATAGTGTTAAAGAGTGTCTGGTGATAGTGTTAAAGACTGTCTGGTGATAGTGTTAAAGAGTGTCTGGTGATAGTGTTAAAGACTGTCTGGTGATAGTGTTAAAGAGTGTCTGGTGATAGTGTTAAAGACTGTCTGGTGATAGTGTTAAAGAGTGTCTGGTGATAGTGTTAAAGAGTGTCTGGTGATAGTGTTAAAGAGTGTCTGGTGATAGTGTTAAAGAGTGTCTGGTGATAGTGTTAAAGACTGTCTGGTGATAGTGTTAAAGAGTGTCTGGTGATAGTGTTAAAGAGTGTCTGGTGATAGTGTTAAAGAGTGTCTGGTGATAGTGTTAAAGACTGTCTGGTGATAGTGTTAAAGAGTGTCTGGTGATAGTGTTAAAGAGTGTCTGGTGATAGTGTTAAAGACTGTCTGGTGATAGTGTTAAAGAGTGTCTGGTGATAGTGTTAAAGATGTATGTATGAAAAGTCTATAGTGTACGGCTTGTAGTCCAGCATTTCTTATCAGTTCTGTGGCAGTATACGAACACCTACATTGTACCATAATCCTGGCAGTGTCAGTTAAATCTATCAATGTTCCGTGGCATCTGCCTGCTGTAGGGTTGTGAAGTAATTACTGAGGAAAGACGCTGTACATGTGCTCCGAATGACTGACAACTCACTACCAAAAATAACACTAAGATGGACACCACAGGGGAACAGAAGTAAGGGTAGACCAAAAAACATGGATAAGAACAACAGAGAGGATTGTTGAGCAATAGAAGGCTTACCTAGGCAAGAGCGAAAAAAAAAAACGCAAAAGACAGTCATTTGTAGAAAACACTTGCGGAAGCCCATGTGCCCTGGGCACTTAAGGTTCAGAGAGAGAGAGAGAGAGAGAGAGGTGTGAAATGTTAGTACCTTCACATTTCTTCTCTTCGTTCGCTTCTACCACCAAGACCACCCTGTGATCCTACAGATTTTACGCCTGTGGTCCTCGATAGGTCCCGTGGTCTCCGAAAAGACCACACAGGATCCCCGAGAGGACCACAAAAGGTTAAGAGTATCGCAGGGCTTGAGCCTGTATTCTTGGCGTGTCTCAGAAGCAGGATTACGTGACACCGTGGTTTTCGTGCACCAGTTTAGTCTAGATTTGGACTTTCTCATCGGAAAACTTCGACGTGTTTTGGATATCAGTATATCCCCGCTGGGTGAGAGGTGGTAGCCCACCCAGGCCAGAGTTGGATTTTCTCACCGGAAACCTCGACGTGTTTTGAGATACCCGTGTATCACCGCCGGGTGAGAGATGGTTGCCCATCCAGTCCAGCGTTGGACTTTCTCGCCGGAAAACCTCAGCGTGATTAGGATACGCATACATCCCCGCCGGGTGAGAGGTGGTTGCCTATCTAGACTGCCCTGGTCCAGTGTCTCCGACTTCAGCATTTTGTGGTCGTGGCCGCTATCCTTCCTAGTTGTGACCAGGACGGAGCTTTTGTCCATGAGGACGAATCCTCTCCACTAGTGAGTTTCACCCCTTTGTTTAGCCGGTTTAGGCATATTATCCCAGTATGGGTGTGTTTAAAACGTGACCGACCTCTAGAGTGGAGGTGGCGTGATATGCGTAGCCATCAAGGTTTACCCTTGTGTAAGCCGGCTTAGGCATATTTCACCAGTATGGATGTATTTCGGACGTGGCCGGCCTCTAAAGCAGAGGTGCCGTGGTATGAGTAGCTCTCGCCGCGATACTACTGATCATATCGATTAAGCTTCACTTTATCCTTTCCATCACCTTTTCACATTGGCGCCACATGCCAACCCTAATTGCTTTTCCGCATTTTCTTCCTTGGCCGGGATGAGCTTCACTCCACACGCGGCATCCGAAGAATCTCGCCAGCAGTGTCTTAACCTCTAGGTTAAGCCGATTCAGGCATTTCGCCCGATATGAGTGCACTTATGACATGGCCGACCTCTAGACCAGAGGTGCCATGGTTTGACTACTGTTTACTTCGCTTAATCCTTTCTTTCACCTTTTCCACAGTGGTGCCGCACGGCAACCCCATTCGCATCTTTCTTCACTGGCTGGGAGGAGCCCCACTCCACGCACGGCAGCTGACTAATCTTACCAGCAGGGGTGGATGAGCTACCACACATGACTTTCATATACCCGAAGCGTCTGGTTTTCAGGCGCCAGATATTCCTCTTCGCCCCTTCTCCTGTCAGTTTCAACAGTTCTGCCACGAGAATGCCAGGAGCTGGACATGACTTTCAGAAGCTATTTGAGACGTACGCCATTGGAGTGGAGAGCGTATCCTCCATCCCATCTCCGGCAATAACAGTCCTTAGAGTCCTTCACATTTCTAAGCCACTACAATATTTGAGGCGGGGATGGTAGCACGTGTCCTCGCTGTCTTTGTTTTCCTATGGAAGCCTAGAAAAAGAAGGCTTGGTGAAAAACAAAATCCGAGTGGGGAAATCGAACCGAGGGTCTTCTGAACGGCAAGCTGGTGCATTAACCACTACACCACCGCGGCACCTTGTCAGTTAACCATCCTGAGAAGAAACAAAACAAAAAAAAGGCACTAGCCATAACATTATTTCTTACAAGTAATCCACCATCTTGCCTACTCCGTACAGAATGTTTGTGTGCGTGTGTGCGAGAGAGAGTGACAAAGAAAGAGACAGAGACATAAAGAGAGACAGAGAGATTGATTGATTGATTGATTGATCTTTGCGTCAGAAGGGTTAAGAATTGGGCACGCAACCCGTCTGATATTCTGCCTTTTTATTATACAAATTTCACTCTGTTCCAGACATTCTACAAATATGCTGCTCATATAACAAACATAATTAACAATAAAGTAACTACATACACATAAAAATGACTAACTACATACACATAAAAATGACTAACTACATACACATAAAAATGACTAACTACATACATATATAAATGACTAATTACATACACATATGAATGACTATCTACCAACAAAAATTTCATTACATCGGAAGTGTGGAAAAGACTGTCGGGTGATAGTGTTAGACTGTCGAGTGATAGTGTTAAAGACTGTCTGGTGATAGTGTTAAAGACTGTCGGGTGATAGTGTGTCTAAAGAATGTCTGGAGATAGTGTCTAAGGACTGAATAGTGTCTAAGAACTCTCGGGAGATAATGTCTAAGAACTGAATAGTGTCTAAGGACTGTCGGAAGATAGTGTCTAAGAACTCTCGGGAGATAATGTCTAAGAACTGAATAGTGTCTAAGGACTGTCGGAAAGTGACTAAGGACTGTCGGAAGATAGTGTCTAAGGACTGTCGGAAAGTGACTAAGGACTGTCGGGAGATAGTGTCTAAGGACTGTCGGAAAGTGACTAAGGACTGTCGGAAAGTGACTAAGGACTGTCGGGAGATAGTGTCTAAGGACTGTCGGGAGATAGTGTCTAAGGACTGTCGGAAAGTGACTAAGGACTGTCGGAAGATAGTGTCTAAGGACTGTCGGAAAGTGACTAAGGACTGTCGGGAGATAGTGTCTAAGGACTGTCGGGAGATAGTGTCTAAGGACTGTCGGGAGATAGTGTCTAAGGACTGTCGGGAGATAGTGTCTAAGGACTGTCGGAAAGTGACTAAGGACTGTCGGGAGATAGTGTCTAAGGACTGTCGGAAAGTGACTAAGGACTGTCGGAAAGTGACTAAGGACTGTCGGGAGATAGTGTCTAAGGACTGTCGGGAGATAGTGTCTAAGGACTGTCGGCAGATAGTGTCTAAGGACTGTCGGAAGATAGTGTCTAAGGACTGTCGGAAAGTGACTAAGGACTGTCGGGAGATAGTGTCTAAGGACTGTCGGGAGATAGTGTCTAAGGACTGTCGGAAGATAGTGTCTAAGGACTGTCGGAAAGTGACTAAGGACTGTCGGGAGATAGTGTCTAAGGACTGTCGGGAGATAGTGTCTAAGGACTGTCGGAAGATAGTGTCTAAGGACTGTCGGAAGATAGTGACTAAGGACTGTCGGAAAGTGACTAAGGACTGTCGGAAGATAGTGACTAAGGACTGTCGGAAAGTGACTAAGGACTGTCGGAAGATAGTGACTAAGGACTGTCGGAAAGTGACTAAGGACTGTCGGAAGATAGTGACTAAGGACTGTCGGAAGATAGTGACTAAGGACTGTCGGGAGATAATCTCTAAGGACTGAATAGTATATAAGGACTGTCGAGAGACAGTGTCTGTCTAAGGACTATCGAGAGACAGCATGTAAGGACTGTCAGGAGACAGCGTGTAAGAATTGTCGGGAGACAGTCTCTAAGGACTGTCAGGACACAGCATATAAGGAGACAGCGTCTAAGGACTGTCGAGAGACAGCATCTAAGGACTTTCTGGAGACAGTGTCTAATGACTGAATAGGACAAATGTGTAAGGACTGAACTCCTTGGAAAGACGAGTCTTTTCATGACATATCCAGAGAATTTTTGGTGTCTCTTTTCTTAAATGTTTTTCTAATTTTGACTGTTCTGTTAACTTCTCCTTGAACTTCTTAGTTACTATTCTAGCTCTCTACTTGTTTGTTTATGTGTAAATGATTTTCACTTTCTGCTATCCGCACTTCAATGTCTGAATATACAGGGTTATTCATAAGTCAATGAAACATTTCAGAAATTCGCAGCAAAGAAACTACGTAACGGATAATGATAATTCAAAGAGAGAGAAACTCTTCAAGTTTTTTTTTTTTTTAACAAAGCCTGCGCGCAGAGCTCCCGTGGTTTTCCGCTAGGACGCAGCAGTGGCAAATATGGTGCTCAGTAAACGTGATCAGTGATTTTGGTGTTTTGGAATATGCAAGAACCTCGTCCGTTGTGACTGTGCAGCGAAGAATTCGAGCGGAATTTGCCATACTGTTGACTGCGAGACTCCTGGCTGTAAACTTGCACGTGTAGCGGGCTTGTGGAGGCTTCGCTGGTAGGCTTCTCTAACACGATTCAAAGTTTCTTCCCTTGGTCCTGGACATCGCTACCGATGAACTGTGCACAGGCAGCCTTCACTTCGGTATTTCCCACACCACTTCTTGACATTGTTGAAAACATGTGGTGCCTTCTGGAATTCCACTCCAAAGCCGACACGATGCTGTGTCTCAACATCTTCACTGCATCAGCTGCGGAGATCACCAGCTCGCAGTTCCGAGGATAGAAGAAGAAGAACGTGGACTAACTGTCTCAGTCCTCCGCTCTAGAGGTCGGTACTAAACACGCCCATACTGGAATAATACGCCTAAACTGGCTCAACCCAGGGGTGAAACTCACTAGTGGCGAGGATTCGTCCTTCTGGACAAAAGCTCCGTCCTGGTCACAACTAGGAAGGGTAGCGGCCACGATCACAAAATACTGAAGTCGGAGACACTGGACCAGGGCAATCTAGATAGGCAATCACTTCTCACCCGGCGAGGATGTATGCGTATCCTAATCACGCTGAGGTTTTCCGGCGAGAAAGTCCAAAGCTGGACTGGATGGACAACCACCTCTCACCCGGGAGTGATACACAGGTATCTCAAAACACGTCGAGGTTTTCCGGTGAGAAGGTCCAACTCTAGGCTAGATGGGCAACCACCTCTCACCCAGCGGAGATATACTGATATCCAAAACACGTAGAAGTTTTCCGATGAGAAAGTCCAACTCTAGACTGATGCAACGAAAACCACGGTGTCACGTAATCCCGCTTCTGCGACCCACCGAGAATACAGGCTCAAGCCCTGCGATACTCTAAACCTCTTGTGATCCTCTCGGGGATCTCGTGTGGTCCTTTCGGGAGTAAATTCAATAGGATCACGGTTCGGTCTTGGTGGTAGAAGCGAATGAAGAAGAAGAAGAACTGTCTCATAAATCTAAGACCTTCCGCGATTTTCCCTGTTATATGAGAAAAAGGTTATTTCCAGTTGTCCCGTTCCATGTCTTATCTTTTGTATTTCGTTCTCGTTGTTGCACTTTGACTGCCACTGTTATTCACTGTCAGCAGGAAACTTCTCGAACATTTGTTCACGTCTTACCCTATCACAAAAATCTGTGTTGTCAGCCAAGCACAGTTACGCCTTATATTACGCCTAAAGAACCCTCTTAATGTTTGTGGCGCGCGTTTTCTTCTCAAAAAATTACGTTCAATGCAGATTACATTTTTATTCAATTTTATATTCTGGCTAGTATGCAGGAAACTCTCTACTGTAGAGAGCGGAAAAACAACACAACTCCTTCAGATCATCAGAGGAAGTACCCCCCCCCCTCCCCTAGACAAGTGTTTCGGCCCTATTAAGGGTAAAGAAGATTAAACAGAGAAAGCTTAAATATTTTTGGCATGTTAAACGTCATGAGAATTTAGAGAAGACTGTCTTGGTGTACATAATGGGAAAAGGAAAGAGAGGAAGACCAAGGCAAAGATGGCTTCAAGACATCGTTGAATATCTCCAAATGGATGCATGAGCATTAGGGCATCTTGCTTACAACCGAAAGGCCTACAGGAGAGCTGTTAGGGAGGCAAAGTTCCGCAAGGGACATGCAAATGACTGACTGACAGACTGTGTAGCCTTAAATAAAGGTAAGAAAACGCGCTACTCAAAGTGAATAAGACAACGATCTTAAGACACGTAACTGACTGCTTGCTTCAGGGGTAGCAAACTATAGCTCCTCAGGACCACGTTCTACCTCGCAGTAGCATGCAGCTGTGCATGGAAATGAGTTGGCTGATAGATTGACTGGACAGGCTGAAATACAGGGCAGGCTGAGAATGGACAAGGAGGACATTGCGAAGGCCGTATTAGCCAGACTACGGGAGGATGAAGGGGGGAGTGGATGAACATTATATATATACAGAGATTGATGAAGCTGAAACAGAGCAAGGACGCTGGAAGAAAATCTACATTAAGTGGGAGAAAACGTACAATAAACAACCAACATTTGACAGGAACTGTTGGTAGACAGACTCTTCGGTAGATGCTGGAGTAGGCAGCGGAACATGTATGGGAGCGTCGTGAATGCGTAGTTGCCGGATTCTGAATTATGAAATATGAGTTCAGTTGCTCATTTTAGTGCCCCTTCGATGCTAGTGTTGATAGCACCAGGTAAACACAACTTGCCCATGAAATAAAACTAGACCAGGCAAAGCACAACTTGCCCATGAGATAAAACTAGACCAGGCAAAACACAGCTTGCCCATGAGATAAAACTAGACCAGGCAAAACACAGCTTGCCCATGAGATAAAACTAGACCAGGCAAAACACAGCTTGCCCCTGAGATAAAACTAGATCAGGCAAAACACAACTTGCCTATGAGATAAAACTAGCCAATCTTTACTAATTTTGATGTGCTGAACACGAAAAATAACAATGAAACTTGCTGATTGGCTCTTGTTCTATATTTTTATATACCTATCAATAGGCAATCCCCTTTGATTGATTTTATGACTGTAATATAACACTGGGCAACACAATGTTCCCGTGAAATAATCTTTATTAATTTTGATGTGCTGAACACACCAAAAATGACAATGAAATTGCTGGATTGTCTGTAGTCCCTCAAGTATGGCTGATATCTCTGTAGTGACTTGAAGATAGTGGCTGTGTTGATAGGTCTGCAGCTGGGATATACACAGTATTGCTGCTTTTTTGTGTGAATGGGACAGTCAAGCATTGCACCATGTGAAGAGAGACTGGCCTGGAAGAAAGTCTTCTAAAGTTGGAGAAAAGAATGTGCAACACCCAGCATTGATAAAGACACACAAAATTATGCTACGATCTCCGCACATGAAACTTGGTCTGATGAAGAATTTTGTAAACCCACAGACCACGCTAAGCCAGTGTTCAAGTACCTGGTAGATGAATTCCCTTGACTCGGTGAAGCAGGAATCAAGGAGGGAGTTTTTGTAGGTCTTCGGTCTTCAAAGATGAGAAGCCTGAGGGAGTTTTTGTAGGTCTTCGGTCTTCAAAGATGAGAAGTCTGAGGGAGTTCTTGCAGGTCCTCAGTCTTCAAAGATGAGAAGTCTGAGGGAGTTTTTGTAGGTCCTCGGTCTTCAAAGATGAGAAGTCTGAGGGAGTTTTTGTAGGTCCTCAGTCTTCAAAGATGAGAAGTCTGAGGGAGTTTTTGTAGGTCCTCAGTCTTCAAAGATGAGAAGTCTGACAACTTGCTGCAGGGTAATAAGAAAAAGCTTTGTGATGCGTTTAGTCTGATATCAGCTTCTTCTTCTTTTTCTCATTCTTCTTCTTCTTCTTCTTCTTCTTCGTACGCACACAGGCGATGGTAGCCTGATTTTTATGATGCGCCTTTTGGCTGGGTACCTCCGACTTCAGCAAAGGGCGGGAGGTTGGTGGTGGGGGGAGGGGGAGATATTAACTCTTTCATGCTCTGCCAGAATAAATTTTGATGAGAAATTTTGGTTTAAAAAAAAAACAAAAAAAATGGAAGTTATTCTACAGTATAATTTATAAATATGGGCTCGTTTAGAAATTTGCTAGTTTTCATTTTATTTTTACTAAGTATAGCTCTGATCATTGATTCACTCTGATCAGTAGCTCTGACCATTAGCTCTAATAATTAGCTCTGATAATTGATTCACTCTGACCATTAACTCTGGTCATTAGTCTGCTAGAGCAGACTGTGGTCTTCCTCAGACAGCCATGAAGACAGTGGCTTGGCCAAAACCTTGTTTTCCAGCCTCTGATGGCTATACTTAAGCTCCGTCTCGACATCAGAACCAGCATGCAACGTTGGCTGACCAGACGGCTGAGACAGTTCCACAGAGACACTCCAACTTTGGGATGAGGAATCCGATGAGTGCCTCGGCGATATCCATTCCCCGCCATCTATAGTCTGCTGGCTCTGTTTTGCTTACATCATTCTGATAGCCATTGTTGTAAAGACCCATAGGGTTGTCACATCCTGGATTCATTGGTTTCACTTCAGATTTTCTTCATCCCCGCCGGCGATCCCCATGTCCCCCCCCCCCCCCCCCAACATTACATTTTACAAAAATAACAATTACAATTAGTGTTGATTACTACAGGTTTCAGGGCTACAGAAGTAGGTCAGAGTTTTTTAAGCAAACAGACCTATGTTCCCTGTCTGATAAAGACTATGTTAAGATAAGTGTGTTCTTAACACAGTTGTTCACAGGGGGGAGATGTCAGCTAAATTCCTTGGAGATATCAAAACAGAAACCTACAATAAACTGGTTGAGAATATGTCGTCTCTGTATCACAAACTTTTACAGTGTGTACTTACAACTGCACTTTCCCCATTTCCTCTTAGATTTGTTCCTCCGGCAACTGGGGCTTGACTAGTGATGGAAGGCCCTTCCATCGCGATATCACAAAAGCGGAGAAACGGTATCAGAGCGAGTGATCCACTTCCATGTTGGTTGACTGTTGTTAAACATTAAATAGAGATGATCCTGAGCAGCTGTGCAAGCACTGGACAAGGAAACATCCGAACATAGAAGTGGACATTCAACGTACGCTTTAGGCTCTGTCATACCATGTTGTTGTATTTAGTAAGTTACTAGTGCACATTTCTTAAAAACAATAGCCAACTTTGCATTATAATTACAGAAAGATCATTAACTCTGATCATATTCATAAAAAAGGGCATGGCTTTTGTGAAAATTTGTTGTCCAGTGTTCTCTGTCGTTCATTTCTCTGATCTGTATACAGATATGGCTGAGTGGTTTACTACTTAAATTTTTGAACATCTTGGCCAAACCAGGAACTGGAATGCTCATATCAAGCACATGACCTCCACCTGTTGCCGAAAACTTGATAAAACTGGTCTGGCACTACCTGGAACAATCGGGGCCTTTTTTTTTGTCTTCTCCTCCTTCGACCTTCTTTCCGCGTTCAGTAACTGGTCTTGGGTTTCCAGACCAGGATGTTTATGGGTGTTTAAGTATGTGAAATTAAGGGCGGTAAGATTGATGGATGACACACGGGGAAGGTCATCAAAAAGAAACAGAGATGAAGAAGACGGACGTGAGAAGATAACAGCCGCCATGTTTGATCGCGAGCAGCAAGAACCGCCAGATTGTGTCTAGGTGAGACACACGTTCTTTCTTGTTCTTTGTTCAACTTGAGAATAAAAGGTACTTTGTTGGAGGCAAGCAGTGGGGGGGGGGGGGGGGGGGGAGAAGATATATTAACTCTTTCATGCTCTGCCAGAATAAATTTTGATGAGAAATTCTGGTTTAAAAAAACTGGAAGTTATTCTGCAGTATAATTTATAAATATTATAAATGTGCTAGTTTTCATTTTATTTGTACTAAGTATAGTTCTGATCATTGATTCACTTTGATCATTAGCTCTGATCCTTTATTCACTCTGGTCATTAGCTCTGATCATTGATTCACTCTGATCATTAGCTCTTATCATTGATTCACTTTGATCATTAGCTCTGATCCTTGATTCACTCTGATCATTAGCTCTAATCATGAGCTCCAATTATTAATTCCCTGTGAATCATTAGCTCTGATAATTAGCTCCGATCATTGATTCGGTGTGATCACTAGCTCTGATCATTAACTCCGATCATTGATTCGCTCCGATCATTAGCTCTGATCATTGATTCACTCTGATCGTTCGCTCTGATCATTAGCTCCGCTCGTTGATTCGCTCTGATCATTGAGCCGCTCTGATCATTGATTAGCTCTGCTTTTTACTTCCAATCATTGATTCGCTCTGATCATTAACTCTGATCAAAAGCTCTAATCATTGATTCGCACATGCATGCACGACCTACCACAAATGCCAGTGGAGTGAAAGAGTTAAGACTTGGTGCCGCAGGACGCTGCTGGCGAGCAGAAGGACCACGTGACATATCAAGGAGCACAGGAGTACATTCAATACGATCACAAGACGGTCTTGGTGTTAGAAGCGAACGAAGAGGAAGAAGGTGCCGCAGGAAACAGGGTTGCGCTCAGAGAGGTCAAATTTTTTTTTAAAAATGAACTTTATTGTCAGAAAAAAATTACATGGCATAGTTTCACATACAAACATATACATAACAATTATGATTTTAAAAATTTGCCATGAAAATGATGAAAACAAGTTACAGTGCCACCGGTACCTACCAAAGGGAATTCGCCCAGTTCTTTACCCTTTATAAAGATCATTCATTCATTCATTGTTTATAAATATGGAGACGGGATCTTGCCAGTTGCTTCTCCTAAAGTGACGAGACCTGGGTGCCCGTTGCGAGCGAATGACGGGTGAAGAGTGTGCTTTTGTCCCAAGTGTAATAGAACTGGGTTTAGTACATATTGATGCCAGTGTGAAAGATCATCCAAGAAGGGTGTTTATTTGGGTGCAGAAAGTCGAGAAGCTTACTTCATGTGTCAACCTCCTGACTCCAGACTAGCTCCCAGAACCCTACTCTCAACCCATCTTGACACTGGCTGCAGATGAGCTCCGTTTTCAAATTCAGGATGAGACAGTGTGTCGGTTGCATTTAGTTTAAGTTATCTCAAGTGTTACCTTCTGTTATTTCTGGGGGACATAATTCGTGAACTGGTGGAAAGGTTCGGTAAATAAATAAATAAGTCCTGGCTGTATCTTAAACATTTCCGTCCTATTGTAAGTAAATAATGCACGTATTTATAAACTGTATACGACAGAGACAGAGATGTCATCAAGGTAGGAAAATATAACTTGACTTTGCTGAATTCCTTCTCGGGTCGCCATGATCGTTGTTATAATGAGTAAACAGAGGGCTTTAGCAGGTCGCCTTGATCGTTGTTATAATGAGTAAACAGAGGGCTTTAGACAAAAGAAACATAATGTGTGGTAAGTAATTAACGTGCAAGCAGAAAGAGATGAGAAAGGAGGATATTACTTGGTGGAGTTGATAGAGTGAAAAGATTAAGAAGAAAACGACGATAAAGAAGAATAATGAAAGGAACAATAATTGAAAAATAGAAAGAGAAGATAATGAAGAACAAGAAGAGAAAGAAGAATGAAAAAGAGGCACAAGAATTTTTTTTTAAAAGAACTTTATTGTCAGAAAAAAATTACATGGCATAGTTTCACATACAAACATATACATAACAATTATGATTTTAAAAATTTGCCATGAAAATGATGAAAACAAGTTACAGTGCCACCGGTACCTACCAAAGGGAATTCGCCCAGTTCTTTACCCTTTATAAAGATCATTCATTCATTCATTGTTTATAAATATGGAGACGGGATCTTGCCAGTTGCTTCTCCTAAAGTGACGAGACCTGGGTGCCCGTTGCGAGCGAATGACGGGTGAAGAGTGTGCTTTTGTCCCAAGTGTAATAGAACTGGGTTTAGTACATATTGATGCCAGTGTGAAAGATCATCCAAGAAGGGTGTTTATTTGGGTGCAGAAAGTCGAGAAGCTTACTTCATGTGTCAACCTCCTGACTCCAGACTAGCTCCCAGAACCCTACTCTCAACCCATCTTGACACTGGCTGCAGATGAGCTCCGTTTTCAAATTTCAGGATGAGACAGTGTGTCGGTTGCATTTAGTTTAAGTTATCTCAAGTGTTACCTTCTGTTATTTCTGGGGGACATAATTCGTGAACTGGTGGAAAGGTTCGGTAAATAAATAAATAAGTCCTGGCTGTATCTTAAACATTTCCGTCCTATTGTAAGTAAATAATGCACGTATTTATAAACTGTATACGACAGAGACAGAGATGTCATCAAGGTAGGAAAATATAACTTGACTTTGCTGAATTCCTTCTCGGGTCGCCATGATCGTTGTTATAATGAGTAAACAGAGGGCTTTAGCAGGTCGCCTTGATCGTTGTTATAATGAGTAAACAGAGGGCTTTAGACAAAAGAAACATAATGTGTGGTAAGTAATTAACGTGCAAGCAGAAAGAGATGAGAAAGGAGGATATTACTTGGTGGAGTTGATAGAGTGAAAAGATTAAGAAGAAAAACGACGATAAAGAAGAATAATGAAAGGAACAATAATTGAAAAATAGAAAGAGAAGATAATGAAGAACAAGAAGAGAAAGAAGAATGAAAAAGAGGCACAAGAATTTTTTTTTAAAAGAGAATGAAGAAGAATGAGAAGAGGAACAGGAATATAAAAAAGACCGAGAAGAGCAAGAAGATAAAGAAGAACGAAAAGAAGAAGATAATGAAAGATGAGGAGAACAAGAATATAAAACCGATTGAGAAGAACAAAAGAAGATAAAATAGATTTTTAAAAAAAGAATAAGAAGATAAAGAAGAATAAGATGAGGAACAAGAATATCAAAAAGAAAGAGAAGAACAAGAAGATAAAGAAGAAGAAGAAGAATACAAAGAAGAACAATAAGATAAAGAACAACAAGAAGAGAACGATGAAAACAAGAAGATAAAGAAGAACAAGAAGAGAAGAAGAATATCACAAAGAAAGAGAAGAAATATAATTGTAAGATATGAAATATAATTGTAAGATATGAAATATAATTGTAAGATATGAAATATAATTGTAAGATATGAAATATAATTGTAAGATATGAAATATAATTGTAAGATATGAAATATAATTGTAAGATATGAAATATAATTGTAAGATATGAAATGTGCTCAGGTTTTCCTGTTAAAATCCGTTGTAAATGTAAAACAGTGCTTCCCATAGTGGGCGATAATGCCCCCCCCCAAATCGGGCGGTGGAAAGGACCCAGGGCGATACAAGAAAAGAGTCAGTGCATTGGAAGAAAAGGGGGAGGGGGGCAGTAGGAGGGACATGAGGGGAAAACGAACCAGCAGAAGAGGGGGAGGGGGTAAGGGAGAGGGGGCATCTTAGCACTTTTGAACCTGATATTGAGAAACCCACATCCATCATATTAAAAGCTGGAAAAAAAATAATGCAGTAGGTGAGTTATAAATGTACTTCCTTATATTGTTAAATAAATTTGTTCAGTGGCTGAAGTTCTTAGCTGTGTAAAGCATATTCTAGTTTAATAAGTCATTGTACGAGTAGTTCACCAAGGGTGAGAAGCGTTGAGGATGTGGCTTGGAAGAAAAGCAGCTCGGAAAAAAAACCTGGGAAACACTGACGTAAACTATTACGTCTGAACTCAGAATCTAAGTTCGCCTTAATCTGCTCGGCTGCGCGTGCAAAAAAATTGTTAACAATCATGCCGCGAACGAAATTTTATATGCTACGATTAATCTCTCTCTCTCTCTCTCTCTCTCTCTCTCTCTCTCTCTCTCTGAACCTTAAGTGCCCAGGGCACATGGGACTTCCGCAAGGGTTTTCCACAAATGCCTGTCCTTCGCCTTTTTTTCTGCTCTTGCCCAGGTGAGCCCTCTATTGCTCAACATCCTCTCTGTTGTTCTTCTCCATGTCTCTTTTGGTCTACCCTTACTTCTGTTCCCCTGTGGTGTCCATCTTAGTGCTATTTTTGGTAGTGAGTTGGCTACGATTAATACTGCTACTGATAATAGTAATAATGTTACCTTTATTTTTCAATTTTCTGATGTTACGATATGCTGAGGTAATGCTAACGAAACCTATGATGGCATTCCAGATTTGTCTGGATTTTAGTCTTCTTCTTCTTCTTCTCCTCATCCTCCCGCCTCCTCCTCCTTCTTCAGCTTTCCAAACCATTAAAGCTTATTGTTGCAGATAAAGTTCGCTTCCATTCCTCTCTATTCCTAATCTTCTCTCTGCAGTTGATGACATCAATTTCCTTTATATACTCTTCTATGTTGTCTTTCAGTCTCTGTCTTGGTCTACCTCTTGGTCTTGCTTCCTTCATCTCTTGTGCATACAACATTTTCATTTGTCTGTTCTACTCCATTCTTTCTACCTGGTTATCTTATGGTTTAGCTCTTTTCTGAATTTTTCTTTAGTTTCTTCTCTTTCCAAACATCTCAACTTATTACTGATTGTTTAAATTTAATTTTAATTTTTCTTCAGTCAGAATTTTAGTTTATCTCCCACAGGATAGTGGTCTGTGCTGCATTCAGCCCCTCTTTAACTTCTGATCTGAAATTTGTTTGTTGTTGTGTGTTCGGTATCAATTAAAACATGGTCTATCTGGTTCCATGTTAGTTTATCGGGTGATTTCCATGTTTATTTATGGATGCTCTTATTTTGAAAAAGTGTGCTGCTTATTCTCATGCCATGAGCTTCTGCCATAGTCTCCATCCATTATCATTAGATGTTTCATGCAGACTTTCTTTTCCTGTCATGTGTTTGTGTGATTCTTCCTTTCCTATCTTTCACTGAAATCTCCTAGTATTATCAGTATATCGTGTTTCTGGATCTTCTCTGTTACTCTCTCTAACGTGTTGTAAAATTCTTCTTTGACTTCATCTTCTGTATCGTCTGTTGGTGCATACACATTAATATCATTGTTATATTTGTCTTTGTTCCCTTGATGCAGAGTCTGCTGATTCTTTCATTAGTGCCACTGAAGTCCATCACTAAGTCCCATACTTTTCTCTTGACAGCAAAACCTGTACCTTCTTCTTCTTTTATTCTCCGTTCGCTTCTACCACTAAGACCGCCCTGTGATCTTACTGAATTTACACCTGTGGTCCTGTCTTCCTGTGGTCCAGAGAGGTCCACAAGAGATCCCCGAAAGGACTACAAGAGGTTCAGAGCATCACGGGGCTTGGGCATGAATTCTCGGTGGGTCACAGAAGCGGGATTGCGTGACACTGTGGTTTTTGTTGCACCAGTTTAATCTAGAGTTGGACTTTCTCACCGGAAAACCTCGACCTGTTTTGGATATCAGTATATCCCTGCTGGGTGAGAGGCGGTTGCCCATCCAGTCCAGCGTTGGATTTTCTCACTGGAAAACCTCAGCGTGATTAGGATACGTATATATCCCCGTCGGGTGAGAGGTGGTTGCATATCTAGACTGCACTGGGGTAGTGTCTCCGACTTCAGCATTTTGTGATCGTGGCTGCTACACTTCCTAGTTGTGACCAGGACGGAGCTTTTATCGTAGAGGACGAGTCCTCGCCACTAGTAAGTTTCACCCCTGGGTTGACCCGGTTTAGGCGTATTATCCCAGTATGGGCGTATTTAGGATGTGGCCGACCTTTAGAGTGGAAGTACCGTGACATGAGTAGTTATCAAGTTTCACCCCTGGTTTAAGCCGGTTTAGGCATATTTCACCAGTATGGGTGTATATCTGTCGTGACCGGCCTCTAGAGCAGAGGTGCCGTTGTATGAGCAGCTCTCGCCGCGAGACTACTGGACATACCGATTAAAGTTCACTTTATCCTTTCCATCACGTTTTCCACAGCGGCGCCGCACGGCAACCCTAATCGCATTTTCGTATTTCCTTCGTTGGCCGAGAGGAGTTTCACCCCACCCGCGGCAGTTGAAGAATCTCGCCAGCAGTGTCTTAGTTTAACCCGTGGGTGAAGCCGTTAGGCAATCTGCCCCAGTATGGGTGTATTATAGGACGTGGCCGGCCTCTAGAGCAAAGGTGCCGTGATTTGAGTAGCCCTGACCTCGAGACTGTGGTTACTTCACTTATCCTTTCCTTCACCTTTTCCACGACGGGGCCGCGCGTCAACCCTAATCGCATTTTTCTTCATTCGCTGAAAGGAGTTTCACCCAACGCACACCAGCTGAAGAATCTCGCCAGCAGCGACAAAAAAAAAACCTATCCCAAGTTGATGTCTTCCATTTGTAATACCTCTGTACAATAGTACCATTTCTCCTATGATTGCTATATCTTCTCCAAGCCATCTGATTTCATGTAATCCTATAACGTCCATGTCAGACCTACATAGTTCATCTGCTTATTCTTGCAGATAAAGTTCGCCTCCATTCCTCTCTATTCCTAATCTTCTCTCTGCAGTTGATGACATCAATTTCCTTTATATACTCTTCTATGTTGTCTTTCAGTCTCTGTCTTGGTCTACCTCTTGGTCTTGCTTCCTTCATCTCTTGTGCATACAACATTTTCATTTGTCTGTTCTACTCCATTCTTTCTACCTGGATCAACCAGCGGAGTCTGTTCAGTTTCAAGACATTTATAATTTGTTGAGATTTAAATAAGCTGTTCAGTTAAGTGTTTTTTTTTTCTAGCTCCCCATTCTCCACTGTTGGTATTCTTTATGGGCCCAAAGATCTTATGATCTTGTTCTCAAAGATCTCCAATCTTCATCTTTCTTGGGTGTACTCCACGTTTCTGATCCATACATGATGGCTGGTCTTATTATAGTTTTTTATATTGTTATTTTGTGGCAGGATTTCGGATTTTTTAACAGGTGTTGCAAGGCACAGGCAGGCAGGCAGGCAGGCAGGCAGGCAGGCAGACAGACAGACAGACAGACAGACAGACTGATTGATTGATTGATTGAATTTTGTTCCCTAACTATACTCTGTTTTTAATTTCCTCGCTTACTATGTTGCTTCTGTTGAAGGTTGTGCCTAGATATTTATATGTTTCTGCTTTCCTAATGATCATATCTCCAACATTTAAATAATCTGGATAATATTTCATCTGGTCTCTTGATATCTTCACACACTCTGTCTTATCTTAGTCAATGGTCAAGCCCACTTTTAGTGCCACATCTCTCAGGCGTATGTAGGTATTGATGACTTATTGGATAGTTTTCTCCCACTAGGTCGATATCGGCAGCATATCCTAGTATTTTAGCTTGTTCTTCTGTACTGTTTTCTTCTTTCACTTGTCTGACCACCTTCTCTAGTACTCGGTTGAATAGTAATGGAGATAATATATCACCTTATTTTAAACCAGTTCTTATATAGAAGGGTTCTGACTTTCTTCCTTTATACATTACTGTATTTTGTGCATTCTCCACATGCATATTCTGATCAGATTGATTAATTTATTAGGTATCTCAAATTCTTTCATAATTTTCTATAAGCTGTTCCTTTATATTATAAAACTTGTTTGGTGCAAGTTTACATTTATGATTGTTGGGAGGAATATATTTTCTCAGGATGGTTACAGACAAACAATCCCGGGCAATGTACTACCTTACTCGAGGCCAATCTACCTCCCCCATCATCACCGCCAACCCAGGTTCTCCCCTCCCTGGTATACTGAATGCTAATTTTACCTAAATCCTCAAGCATTCAGTCAACACAACAAGACACTGACATACAAATCACGAAGTCTGAATTCAATAAAATAACAATTTTAATCTCACAGTGAACCCAACAACCACAAACAACTGGCCCTGACAATCAACATGGCATTAAGACGTTATTTATGAATAAAGGCAAAACAGTGTGAGGAACAATAAATGAAAATGCAAATTAAGTCAAGCATAATGTCAGTTAATAATGAAACTTCTCAGGTCTGTAATATTTACGTCGTTACTCTGTGTACCTGGGGCCCTCAGCTCACTGGGCCCTACCTGTGGCATCTACCACGACTATATGTGCCACTGCACTTTCATCTCCGCAGCCATTGCTGCCATTACCTACATCAACAGCATCGGTATTGATGCAAACAAATGGCCAATGTACCCGAAAAAACAATACAAAACCATACATGTTACCAATCTAATCAACAGAGAAAATCACAATGAAATCAGACACAAATTATCTTCTTACACGGAATGACACGAACTCTACATCCTAGCTTACTGCACAACTACATAATCTACTCTGCATGAGGTAGGCACAGGCAGAATATGACTAACGATCACCATAATACACAGCAATTTACAGCACATCCATGACATGTGCTTATCCACAGCTAAACAAGACATTGCCCTGCCATTGCCTCTATCTAAACTGATTCAAATCAATGTTTCAATATATATATATATATATATATATATATATATATATATATATATATATCCCGAAACCATCTACCAAACCATGTGGACGATGACGCTTCGGTGAAGGTCGTACACTCCTCGGTCTAAACATGTATCGATCACGCTATCCTGTCTCGCTCACTATGTTTTCCATATATTGTCGGTTTTGATGACGAATGATTTTTTGAGATTCTTCACTATGTGTGTGGTACTTCTCCTCATTTGTTTTGTTGTTCATGTCATTCAGCGATATCTGTCTCGCTGTTATTTTCTTATGACTGCCTCCCTGCAGACCTCATACAAACAGTTCTTTCTTTTACTTATGGTCTCGACTCCCAGGGATTCTTCCGCTGTTGTTTATAGTTTTTAATATCTTCCCATCTGTCATCAATGCTTTTATTTTCTTCATTCTCTCTTGTGTTTATCTTATGGTTTAGCTCTTTTCTGAATTTTTCTTTAGTTTCTTCTCTTTTCAAAGCATCTCTATTTATTACTGATTTGCTTTTATTTAATTTACTATAAAAATCTTTCTTCAGTCTGAATTTTAGTTTATCTCCCACAGGATAGTGGTCTGTGCTGCATTCAGCCCCTCTTTAACTTCTGATCTGAAATTTGTTTGTTGTTGTGTGTTCGGTATCAATTAAAACATGATCTATCTGGTTCCATGTTAGTTTATCGGGTGATTTCCATGTTTATTTATGGATGCTCTTATTTTGAAAAAGTGTGCTGCTTATTCTCATGCCATGAGCTTCTGCTATAGTCTCCATCCATTATCATGAGATGTTTCATGCAGACTTTCTTTTCCTGTCATGTGTTTGTGTGATTCTTATTTTCCTATCTTTCACTGAAATCTCCTAGTATTATCAGTATATCGTGTTTCTGGATCTTCTCTGTTACTCTCTCTAACGTGTTGTAAAATTCTTCTTTGACTTCATCTTCTGTATCGTCTGTTGGTGCATACACATTAATATCATTGTTATATTTGTCTTTGTTCCCTTGATACAGAGTCTGCTGATTCTTTCATTAGTGCCACTGAAGTCCATCACTAAGTCCCATACTTTTCTCTTGACAGCAAAACCTGTACCTTCTTCTTCTTTTATTCTCCGTTCGCTTCTACCACTAAGACCGCCCTGTGATCTTACTGAATTTACACCTGTGGTTCTGTCTTCCTGTGGTCCAGAGAGGTCCACAAGAGATCCCCGAAAGGACTACAAGAGGTTCAGAGCATCACGGGGCTTGGGCATGAATTCTCGGTGGGTCACAGAAGCGGGATTGCGTGACACTGTGGTTTTTGTTGCACCAGTTTAATCTAGAGTTGGATTTTCTCACCGGAAAACTTCGACCTGTTTTGGATATCAGTATATCCCTGCTGGGTGAGAGGCGGTTGCCCATATAGTCCAGCGTTGGATTTTCTCACTGGAAAACCTCAGCGTGATTAGGATACGTATATATCCCCGTCGGGTGAGAGGTGGTTGCATATCTAGACTGCACTGGGGTAGTGTCTCCGACTTCAGCATTTTGTGATCGTGGCTGCTACACTTCCTAGTTGTGACCAGGACGGAGCTTTTGTCGTAGAGGACGAGTCCTCGCCACTAGTAAGTTTCACCCCTGGGTTGAGCCGGTTTAGGCGTATTATCCCAGTATGGACGTAGTTAGGATGTGGCCGACCTTTAGAGTGGAAGTACCGTGACATGAATAGTTATCAAGTTTCACCCCTGGTTTAAGCCGGTTTAGGCATATTTCACCAGTATGGGTGTATATCTGTCGTGACCGGCCTCTAGAGCAGAGGTGCCGTTGTATGAGCAGCTCTCGCCGCGAGACTACTGGACATACCGATTAAAGTTCACTTTATCCTTTCCATCACGTTTTCCACAGCGGCGCCGCACGGCAACCCTAATCGCATTTTCGTATTTCCTTCGTTGGCCGAGAGGAGTTTCACCCCACCTGCGGCAGTTGAAGAATCTCGCCAGCAGTGTCTTAGTTTAACCCGTGGGTGAAGCCGTTAGGCAATCTGCCCCAGTATGGGTGTATTATAGGACGTGGCCGGCCTCTAGAGCAAAGGTGCCGTGATTTGAGTAGCCCTGACCTCGAGACTGGTGGTTACTTCACTTAATCCTTTCCTTCACCTTTTCCACGACGGGGCCGCGCGTCAACCCTAATCGCATTTTTCTTCATTCGCTGAAAGGAGTTTCACCCAACGCACAACAGCTGAAGAATCTCGCCAGCAGCAACAAAAAAAAAACCTATCCCAAGGTGATGTCTTCCATTGGTAATACCTCTGTACAATAGTACCATTTCTCCTATGACTGCTATATCTTCTCCAAGCCATCTGATTTCATGTAATTCTATAACGTCCATGTCAGACCTACATAGTTCATCTGCTTATTCTTGTCTGTATAAGCAACTAATAATGGAGATACAATGAGGGAAATTAAAAGGAGGATATCTATCGCTCTTCAGAAAGTAAAACAAATAAAGAATCTGTGGAGAGGAGCAGACAGAACCACAAAAATAAGATTTTTAAGGGCATGTATCTTTCCCATAGCAACATATGCCTGTGAGACCTGGACACTTAACAAAACAGCTGAGAAACACATAAATGCCTTTGAATGTAAATGCTACAGAAGAGTTCTCCAAATATCGTGGACACAAAAAAGAACAAATATATCTATACTACAAGAGCTTAATATTGAAGAAGGCTGGCTAGTGAAGAGGATTAAAGAGAGAAAACTGAAATATTTTGGACACATTAAACATGATAATTTAGAGAAGACCGTATTGGAAGGATACATAATGGGAAAAAGAAAGAGAGGAAGACCAAGACGAAGATGGCTGCAAGACATCGTTGACGATCTGGAAATGGATGCAACAGCAGCAGGCCATCTTGCTCACAACCGAGAGGCCTACAGGAGTGCTGTTTGGGAGGCAAAGTTCCACAAGGGACATGCAAATGAATGAATGATAAGCTTCTCATATTCCATGTGTCCAAATCTCATAATATTCTTGACGTTCCAAGGTCGTAATCCAATTTTATTTGTCCAATTTAGAGGCTTCTCTGTCTGTTCCGATTTGGATTTTTGTGGTTTTGTTAAACACTGTGGTAAAGGTGAAATCCCCATTTCCATGCTATTAAGGTATATTAGGGAAACAGTGTTAGGCCCATATTTCCAAGACCATCGGCACATGAAAGTGTGATGTGGCCGCATTTACCTTCCCAGATTTCATTGATACACATTTTTTGAGGCTGGATGAAGTCCGGAGCCATTCTGATGTGGTGCTACCAGCTAAACAAACAAACAAACAACTGCTGGGATTAGAACCCGGTACCATTAGATTAGTAGACCAAGGTGCTTAACCACTGGGCCAGCCAGACCCCTGTCTGAGAATTTTAAATTGTATTTTATAATTTCCCCTTACGAAGCATATTTATGCACAAAAGTATCTTTGCATATGCGTTCAAAATTTTCTGCACGAACAACAAAACCTTAAATGTTACACAGGTTATTGTTTAAAATTATCCACGGAGCAATCCCGGTTCTCAAGAACAATTGTCTCCGTTCATAAACCAAGTTCTCGATTACATTCTAGAACGGAATGTCATGATGAACGTCTGTCACTAAGGAAACTAAATACAGTATCTCAGGCAACCAGTCATGATAAAAATGTCCGGTTTCGCTTCTCTGAAACTGTGTTGCTGGCTGTCAAAAATAACATATGTTGCTTTGTATGTGCAAGATAAAAGGGATGGCGACTGCAGTAAAACTGGTTTAAATTTTAAAAAAAGGTAGATAGAGGTGTATGGTGCAGTTTTACAAAGTGAGGGAGGGAGTGAGTAAGGTGAGTAAAAAACGAATAGAAAGTATGAGAATGTATAAATGACAAACATACAACATCCGATATTTCGGCTTGAGCCTTTTTCGAGGATACATACACAACGAGACAAAAATAAAAATAAAACACGAAGAACTTATCTGAATATGGCTTCATCCAAAAGTAGAAAACAGAAATGTGTGTAGTAGAAGGAACGACCACGCTGACCACAACAAAGGATACCAGATAGGGCCAATTGTAAAGAAGAAGTGGAGAGAGAGGAGGAAAACAACTGGTAGAAAGGGGTGGGGGAAAGGCAATAGAAACATGATAGCCGCTAGAGGAGGTGTCGGGGGGGGGGGGGGGGAGGAGGAGGATGGAAATGGGAACGCGGAGAGAGAATGAATGAAGAACATAAACACCTGCAGGGAGAAAATGTGAAACTGGTGAATAGGACAAGACCCTATAGACACCAATATGTTGCCTGAGAAGAAAAGAGGGTGGTGGTAGGGAGGGGTAGCAAAGAGAAAGAAAATAGAGTTAAAAAAAAGGGGGAGGAGTAGAAAACTAAAGATGTTACAGAAAGCTGAAGACGTTGTTAATTCCAGCTGGGTGGAGACAGTCAGTCTGGAAAATAAGGCGCTGTTCTAGGACCCTCCGAGATTGTACATCAGCAGAACAAGAGCGGATCGCACTAACAGAAATGTCCTGTTTTCCCCCTGTGGTTGCTAAGGCAAAAAATGTTTAGCCACAGGTGTCCAGGCCCTCTTAGAAATATCATTGAGATGCTGGCGAAATCGATCTCCTAAGCGTAAGCCCGTCTCCCCTATGTACTTCAAACCGCAACGTTTGCACATAATAGCATAAATGACATTGCGTGAAGTACAGGTGAAACCCTCCTGAACTGATAACGTGGACTTAGGGAAGGAGATCTGGCTAGCCTCGACAACAAACGGACAAGTGTTGCATCTACGGCGTCCGCAACGTCTGGTACCATAAAAAGTGTTATCTGTCTTAAGATGACTACGAAATAAAAGGTCCCTGAGGTTCTTGTCCCGTCTGTAGGCTACCAATGGGGGTTCCCCAAAAAGTTCACGTGTATCAGGCTCGGTCTGGAGGAGATGGAGATGGCGAAACAGTATGTTTTTAACTGCCAAGCTATGAGGGTGGTACGTGAGTACCAGTTTAACTCTGTCCGAGCTACAGTGCGGTTTAGGGGTGAGGGCTTGTTGCCGTGATATATGGCTAATGCGGTTCCAAGATGACGAGATAACATGTTCTGGATAGCCCCGTTGACGGAATAAATCTAGCATATTATGGCCTTGATCCTGGAAATCCAAATCCTCATTACACAAACGTCGCAACCTAAGAAGATGGGAAAAAGGAATAGAGTCCTTACACGATCTGGGATGGGAGGAAGAGTACAGGAGGTAGCTGTGAGAGTCTGTAGGTTTATAGTGGATAGAAGTAGTAAGCCCGGAAGGGCCGATAGTAACGGCAATGTCAAGAAAGTTAACGGAAGTAGTAGAGATATGGAAGGTGAAAGAAATGACAGGACTGTACTCCTTAACAAAACTGATAAAATTGTTAAGATCTTCCTCTGGCATTGATGTGACCCCAATGCCGTCATCTATGTAGCGTCTATAGAAGGCAGAAAAAGGGCCTCTAAAGGCTCTCAGAACCTTGTGTTCGAAGTGGCCCATGAACAGACACGCGTAGCTGGGGCCCATTTTGGTACCCATGGCTACACCACTAATCTGGTCGAAGTAAAGGCCATTGAATTCAAAAGAATTGAGTTGGAGGACAAGTTGTGTAAGGCGCAGAATAGTAGACTTAGGAATAGAGGGATTGCGTCTTTTGTTCAGAAAGAACTTGACGGCCTGAAGTCCCTGGTCATGCGGGATGGATGTGTATAAGGACACTACATCAAGTTTGAAGATACGGTAGGTGTGACCAGGCAGGAGTGTAAGGGTCTCAAAAGCAATGAGAGCATGATTCGTGTCCTTAAGATAAGTGGGCTGACTAGTGACCAGAGGTTGAAAGATGCTGTCAAGAAAGTCAGAGATTTGTTCCATAGGGCAGAAACAAGCGAACACTATGGGCCTTCCTGGGTTGCCTGGTTTGTGAATCTTAGGGAGTAGTTAAAAGGATGGCTTCCCCAAGCAGCTGTCGCGGATGTGAAGATGAGTAGCCGAGGGAGAAAGACCAGTCATGTGGATGAGTTCGTTGATCGTGTCACGAACACGGTGGTTGTTGGCCAGAGTCGGATCTTGAGGGCCATAAAATGCTAGATTTATTCCGTCAACGGGGCTATCCAGAACATGTTCTCTCGTCATTTTGGAACCGCATTAGCCATATATCACGGCAACAAGCCCTCACTCCTAAACCGCACTGTAGCTCGGACAGAGTTAAACTGGTACTCACGTACCACCCTCATAGCTTGGCAGTTAAAAACATACTGTTTCGCCATATCCATCTCCTCCAGACCGAGCCTGATACACGTGAACTTTTTGGGGAACCCCCATTGGTAGCCTACAGACGGGACAAGAACCTCAGGGACCTTTTAATTCGTAGTCATCTTAAGACAGATAACACTTTTTATGGTACCAGACGTTGCGGACGCCGTAGATGCAACACTTGTCCGTTTGTTGTCGAGGCTCGCCAGATCTCCTTCCCTAAGTCCACGTTATCGGTTCAGGAGGGTTTCACCTGTACTTCACGCAATGTCATTTATGCTATTATGTGCAAACGTTGCGGTTTGAAGTACATATGGGAAACTGGCTTACGCTTAGGAGATCGATTTCGCCAGCATCTCAGTGTTATTTCTAAGAGGACCTGGACACTTGTGGCTAAACATTTTTGCCTTAGCAACCACAGGGGAAAACCAGACATTTCTGTTAGTGCGATCCGCTCTTGTTCTGCTGATGTACAATCTCGGAGGGTCCTAGAAGAGCGCCTTATTTTCCAGACTGACTGTCTCCACCCAGCCGGAATTAACAATGTCTTCAGCTTTCTGTAACATCTTTAGTTTTCTACACTTCCCCCTTTTTTTAAACCTCTGCTTTCTTTCTTTATGCTGCTCCTCCCTTCCACCACCTTCTTTTCTTCTCAGGCAACATATTGGTATCTATAGGGTCTTGTCCTATTCACCAGTTTCACATTTTCTCCCTGCAGGTGTTTATGTTCTTCATTCATTCTCTCTCCGCGTTCCCATTTCCCTCCTCCTACCCCCCCCCCGACACCTACTCTAGCGGCTATCATGTTTCTATTGCCTTTCCCCCACCCCTTTCTACCAGTTGTTTTCCTCCTCTCTCTCCACTTCTTCTTTACGATTGGCCCTATCTGGTATTCTTTGTTGTGGTCAGCGTGGTCGTTCCTTCTACTACACACATTTCTGTTTTCTACTTTTGGAGGATGCCATATTCAAATAAGTTCTTCGTTTTTTAATTTTTATTTTTGTCTCGTGTGTGCATGTAATCCTCGAAAAAGGCTCACGCCGAAATATCGGATGTTGTATGTTTTTCATTTATACATTCTCATACTTTCTATTCGTTTTTTCTCACCTTACTCACTCTCTCCCTCACTTTGTAAAACTGCACCATACACCTCTATCTACCTTTGTATGTGCAAGAAAGTTTCTCAATGGAAGCAGAGTGTGTAAAATGACGGAATAAAGAACTCATCTTCGCTGAAAGTGGAAGATTTCTGTAAACAAGGATTTCCGTTTCCGGAAGTGGAACCCACAACCCACTTTCCTAGGAAGAGTGGTTAGAGATTAGTAAATAGGAATGTAAATAGAGAAAAGAAGACAATTTTCTGGCGTTGTATTTATGCAGGCATCTGAAGTGAAAGAGATATCATTCTGCAGATACCTTCCTTTGTTTGTATACTCGTACATATGCACATGGTTTATTTGACGGCGTTGTTTAGGGAAAGAAAACTTAACACTGGCAGACCAGCCCCTACGCTCTGTCGTGAGTCTCTCAGGTGTTGTTCTTATCTGTGTGAGCAGTTTTATGACCTTGACATGCATTTAGGAAAGAGGTGAAAAAAAAATATAGGGGGAAAGGAATATCAGGGCAGGAGTCTTTCTATGAGTTTTATATTCCTCCTCCACCCCAACCACCCAAACACCACCACCACCACCACCCTCTTGGGGATCTCGTGTGGTCCTTTGGGGACCACAGGACCTATAGAGGACCACAGGGGTAAATTCAGTAGGATCACAGGGCGGTCTTGGTGGTAGAAGCGAACGAAGAAGAAGAAGAAGAAGAAGAGACCACCACCACCACCGCCTCCCCCCCCCCACACACACACTGAAGTAAACTTGGTGAAAAGAATCACGAAAACGAGAGACAACGCCCCTGTCAAATTGAATGCTATAACATTCCTTTCCTAACGCCAACAGCGTCAAACAATCCTGTATACGTTTTCCTGTGAGTATTGATAATCCATCTTATCATCATAGCATTATGGCTGCACTTGCCTGTACAGTGCTATCTTGCAGCTTCAGTCATTCTCCAGTAAATGCTTCATTCTGTTAATCGTTGTGACGACGCTGGATTTGTTGATGTTTGCTCTTTCCCACATTTCCTTGATCTGTTAGAGGAATGTCTTATCAGATATTTGATGTCCCACATTTCCTTGATCTATTAGATGAATGTCTTATCAGATATTTGATGTTCCACATTTCATTGATCTATTAGATGAATGTCGTATCAGATATTTGATGTTCCACATATCATTGATCTATTAGATGAATGTCGTATCAGATATTTAATGTTCCACATATCATTGATCTATTAGATGAATGTCGTATCAGATATTTGATGTTCCGCATTTCATGGTAGTATACAGAGATCAGTGCGTTATTGCATGACTTGGGAACAAAGAGTGAGATGAAAATGTCACTGATGAGACAGTGGTTAGAATCAGTGAGAACGGAGAGTGAGATGAAAATGTCACTGTTGAAACAGTGGTTAGAATCAGTGAGAACGGAGAGTGAGATGAAAATGTCACTGATGAGACAGTGGTTAGAATCAGTGAGAACGGAGAGTGAGATGAAAATGTCACTGATGAAACAGTGGTTAGAATCAGTGAGAACGGAGAGTGAGATGAAAATGTCACTGATGAGACAGTGGTTAGAATCAGTGAGAACAGAGAGTGAGATGAAAATGTCACTGATGAGACAGTGGTTAGAATCAGTGAGAACGGAGAGTGAGATGAAAATGTCACTGATGAAACAATGGTTAGAATCAGTGAGAACGGAGAGTGAGATGAAAATGTCACTGATGAGACAATAGTTAGAGTCAGCAAGTTAAACTGGTCAAGACCCTTCACTATATACAGCCGGTGCTCATAATGACAGCCTTTTATAAGACAGTACTCAGAGACGTAACTAGAGTGAGGTAGACGGGTAACGTGGATTTGTTCGCTGTCATCATCATCATCATCAGCAGCAGCAGCAGCAGCAGACGTTGGTGGTATTCCTTCTTCCTACTTCTTTGTCTGTTCTATCTTCCCTCAGTTCAGTTGATGACTTTTTATTGTGAGATTCCGTTTAACAGTCCATGATTTTTTTTCTCTTGGTCTTACCTGCATCCGTTCCTATTTAGCTTTCACGTTGCTATGAAGTTTTCAATCCCACTCCTTCTTCTTTTATTTATAATAAAACGATGACTCGTTTTTCTTATGGATTTAATTAATTTCTTTTCTTCATTTGCTTTTCTTAGATATTCCCTGTTTGTCATCTTAGGTGTTCGTGGGACTCTTAACATTCTTCTAAGAAACCATATATCTTGCCTGTAGTGACCTTCGCATCGATCTGTTGATTGTCCATGACTCAGTGTCATAGAGTAGGAAAGGCTCAGTGTAGCATTTCAGAACTCTTTTTCTGACGTTTAGCGACAGAGATGCATTGCACAAGATGTTTCTTATTTGTTTGAAAGCTTTTTTTTTGTATTATTTTTTTTAATTTGGAGAGAGAGAGGGAGAGAGAGGGGAGAGAGAACGGAGAGAGAGGTGGAGAGAGGGGAGAGAGAAAGGGGAGAGAAAGGTGGAGAGAGGGGAGAGAGAAAGGAGAGAGAGAGGTGGAGAGAGAAAGGGGGGAGAGAAAGAGAGAGGGGAGAGAGAAAGAGAGAGGTGGAGAGAGAAAGGGGAGAGAAGGTGAAAAGAGAAAGAGAGAGGTGGAGAGAGAAAGGGGAGAGAAAGGTGGAGAGAGGGGAGAGAGAGAAAGAGAGAGGTGGAGAGATAAAGGGGAGAGAAGATAGAGAGAGGGGAGAGAGAGAGGGGAGAGAGAAAGGGGAGAGAAAGGTGGAGAGAGGGGAGAGAGAAAGGGGAGAGAAAGGTGGAGAGAGGGGATGAGAGAAAGGTGAGAGAGAGGGGAGAAACAAAGAGGAGAGAGGTGGAGAGAGAGAAAGGGGAAAGAAAGGTGGAGAGAGGGGAGAGAGAAAGAGAGAGAGAGGTGGAGAGAGAAAGGGGAAAGAAAGGTGGAGAGAGGGGAGAGAGAAGAGAGAGGTGGAGAGAGAAAGGGGAGAGAAGGGGAGAGAGGAGAGAGAGAAAAGGGAGAGAGAGAGAGAGAAGTGGAGAGAGGGGAGAGAGAAAAGGGAGAGAGAGAGAGAAAGGTGGAGAAGGGGAGAGAGAAAAGGGAGAGAGAGAGAGAGAAGTGGAGAGAGGGGAGAGAGAAAAGGGAGAGAGAGAGGGAGAGGGAGGGGGGCAGAAAGTGAATGGCATGTTTATCGGTAAAAGTAAAGTTTTCCGCACCCATTATTCGGAGGTTGTTTTCCCATTTCTTATCCAAGGTGCTATAAACCTGTCAAACCTCGAACAAACGAACATACTTTTTTTTTTCAAAGGGTTAAGAATGCTCTTAACCTCTACCATTAGAGAAAGCCAGACATGTTGGCAGTGGAGCGTATTAAGAAACTTGCACAGTGATGGGTTTTTGTTTTTTTTTGGGGGGGGGGGGGAAGAACATATAAAATGTTACAGTGAACAAGTCCCCAGGGAACACTTGTGTTAAGAACATACTTATCTTAACATAGTCTTTGTGAGACAGGGATCATAGATCTGAATGTTTAAAAACTCTGACCTATTTATGTAGCCCAGAAACTTGTAGCAATCAACACTAATTGTAATTGTTATTTTTGTAAAATGTAATGTGAAGATGGTGGACGGATAGGGACACGGAGATCTCTGGCGGGGATGAGGAAAGTCTGGTGTGAAACCAGTGAATCCAGGACGTGACAAGCCTATGGGTCTTTACAACAATGGCTATCAGAATTATGTAAACAAAACAGAGCTAGTAGACTACAGGTGGCAGGGAATGGATATCGTCGAGGCACTCATCAGATTCCTCATCCCAAAGTCGGAGTGTCTCCGTGGAACTGTCTCAAAGTCATTGGGTCTGGCGTGGAGAATGTACAGCCACCAGAGGCTGGGAAACAAAAGTTTTGGCCAGTCCAGCCTACACCACTGTCTTCATGGCGGTCCGAGCAAGACCACAGTCTGCCCTAGCAAGGAAAGGTGCTGAAGTCGGAGTTAACCAGCATAATAAAAATAAGGGTACCATACATTATCGCTAAATGCGTAAGAAGAAGAAGAAGAAGAAGAAGGAGACAGTGAACAGTGGTAATAAGGTCAGCAGGTTGTACTGTCTCAGAGAAAGTCAGTGATAAGCTGGGAACGTGCCCACGAAAACGTCTCTTTGTTGCCGCTGTTTCTTCTACATTGTTTGGCACTACAACATTTTTTTTTGTCTCATCGTCTTCGAGACTACTTATATGCTACAAGATTCTTCAAGACTACTTATATGTTACAAGATTCTTCAAGACTACTTATATGTTACAAGATTCTTCAATACTACTTATATGTTACAAGATTCTTCAAGACTACTTATATGTTACAAGACTGTAGTTATCTTCATGTGAAATCTATATGTCCGGAAACATGTGCATGCCCATAGGGGTGCGAAGTGTAAGTTCCTTCACCTTTCTTGGGCTTTACAGCATTTGAGATAGGGATGCCAGCACATGTCCTCGCTGTCTTTATGTTCATAGGGAAATCCTAGGTACCGATTTTTTTTTAGGTTGGGGTGACCCTGAAGCGGGATGGTCCGAAAAGATTCCGCCCAAGTGCGAAATCGAACCAGGAACCTTCTGATCGGCAGGTGAGTGCACTAACCACTACACTATCGCGGCACCCTCGTTACGATAGTTTTCCCGCATCCACTTGTACTACTACCTGCCCGTTTGCCAAAACTCCTTAAATATGGTCAGACGGAGAACATTTCCTGCCATTCACTCGAAAGTTACATAGAACTCCCTCGCGCTAGAAAGCTTATCCTCGGTGTGCATAAATTAATGACGTCATAGTAAAATCATTTGACAAAGAACTCTCCAACCCACACAGTTTCTTAGAATATGGGAGAAATACGCCTTTGCGAATATTTCAGACTATTGGTTTTTTTTTCTCTGTTTAAAAAAAAATGAAAATAGAAACGTTGTAACAACATACTGTCCCATATGGACAACTTATGTCCCATTAAACATCGACACGTGTGCACGCCTTACATACCGGCGCATAAATAAAGCAAACACCAATAAATATTTACTTCCTGAAAGAGAAATAAAGCGCAGCTAATACTGAGTGCAATAATTCTCTTGTTTTTTTTTTTTAAATAATAGATGAATAGTATCCCCAACACGTGATCTCAGTCGCTGCTCACACACACACAGAGGGTCTGCAAAACTGAAGAGGACGTGTGAATGCGCAGTTACTGTGCGTTGTGCAGATGGTACATCAAGCAATGAAGATGAAGAAACAAAAAGGAAAGGGAGCAGGAAGGAGAGAGAGAGAGAGAGAGAGAGAGAAAGGGAGAGAGATTGACTGATTGATCTTTATTTCAAAAGGGTTAAGAATTGGGCACGCAGGCCCGTCTGACATTCTGTCCTTTATCATACATCTTTCACTCTATTCCAGACATTCTACAAATATGCTGTTCATATAACAAACATAACTAACATTGAAGCTAAGAGACATAAAATAAAATATAACATTTACGTTTCGCTCTTAAACATTCACTCAGTACAGAAGTAACTACATGCATTATAAATGACTATCTACTAAACAAAATTTTCGGGACTATTCAGAAAACAATTAATTGTATTCGGTGTCTGTAAGAGCAGCTTAAGATAACTTTTAAGTTTTATAATTCATGGAGGCATGTAGTCGACATCCACAGAGAGAGAGAGGGGGGGAGAGAGAGAGAGAAAGGGAGAGAGAAAGGGAGAGAGAAAGAGAGAGAGAAAGGGAGAGAGAAAGAGAGAAAGAGAGAGAAAGGGAGAGAGAAAGAGAGAGAAAGGGAGAGAGAAAGAGAGAGAGAAAGGGAGAGAGAAAAGAGGAGAGAAAGAGAGAGAAGGGAAGGAGAGGAGAAAGAGAGAGAGAAAGAGAGAGAGAAAGAGGGAGAGAAGGGAGAGAGAGAAAGAGAGAGAGAAAGGGAGAGAGAAAGAGAGAGAGGAAAGAAACGAGAGACAGAGAGAGAGAGAGAGAGAGACTTGTCTTGTCTTGTACTATCTCCTTGTAACTGTGAGTTGCTGTTCTTTGCAGCCGATGCTGTGGAGGTATTGAGGGACAACATCGTGTCGGCGTGGGAGTGGGTTATGGCAGCTATTTTTTTCAATCCCGGAGTGAAGCTAAAAAAGCAAGGGGTGTGCAGTGCTTCTTTAGAAGACTCCACCACCATGGGGACTGGCGATCCCTGCCCTGTTAGCCAGGCTAGACCTGTTACTGGGGGTACCAACGAAGAGGTGGGACAGTCTCTTGGTCGGCTATGGTTCGCTAACCTTGACGCTAGCATACCAGTTATGGGTCGCTGATCGCCTAATACCACACACACACAAACACACACATAAATAAACAGAGAGAGAGAGAGAGAGAGAGAGAGAGAGAGAATTCTGTGTACAAGTTAGTGAAATGCGATGATCATTGGCTGGAAGTAAACCCGCAGGTAACAATGTCTTACACGCTGATATTCCTATCAGGGTGTGGTCGTTTGAACAAGGCATTCTGGGTAGACATTTCCCCTTCCTTATCTCTTCTGTCAGGCTGTTGTGCCACCTCATTTCCAGTGAGCAGCTGGGGGAATGGAGTCCTGGTTGTCTTTAGTCCTGACCTTGGAATTGACATACCTCTGTCCTTTTTACGTGACATTTGTATGTCTGCAGCCGTAAAAGTTCTTTCACGAGCGAGATAAACAGTTCTAATCGTCCTTATCACATTTGAAATCTCAGAGATAAGCAAATTTGTCCACCCATAAACAACACAAATTTAGTTTAAATGTACTACATGATCCACCATCAGCGTGAGTACACCAATAATGTCTGTTACCAAAATGATATACACACGTGTACATACAGGTATGATGTCTTAATTACATCTTACATCCTTCCCGTGCCACTAAACGTAACATAGGGATCACATGGTAGTTCGCCAAGTTTTCCTGTTTTCGGCGAGCTGTTTTCAACCTCCTTAAGAGATTTAATACCTACTAATTTGGCCTCTCTTAACAATGTCCTCTTTCACGTGTTCGACCTCCTTTTTTTCTTCGGCCTGTTTTGTGTTATTCTTTCGATCTTTGTCTGAGTTCTTCGGAGTTGGTATCCCTGATGCGTCACCCTTGACTCGGTTGGTTTTGTTGTGAGTTTCCATAACAATTCCTTTTTCCCTGTCTGGAGTCGCCTCTAGGTGGGTCCCAGGATGAGGCTGTTTAGACTCACGCCCAACTCCTGGTTCAGAATATGTGACGACTCAAGCTAAATCCCGCTGAATTTTGCATGTCGGCAAAATATGTCTTTTGCAGAACGTGCTAACAGTACCTCCCAGAGAGTTTTTATAAACCAGTACAAACCCTTCCCCTCCCCTTCTGTTTTTATCTGCTGTCGAGTCCACTACAGTCCCCCCTCCCCCGACACCTGCCCCCTGCCGATCCTTAAAAAAGGAACCCCTCCGCCTCTCTCATGGAACCTAAATGCTGATGCAAATTCTCTGCACTACTTCAGCTTCAAACTACATAGATTGTGACCCTGATATTTACACTATACTGCCTGATAGCTTACAAAAGATAAATTTCCATTCATCATTAAACAACAGTGCCCGGAGTTGCTCGGGTAAATAGGACGCCTTGGTCTTCCTCTCCTTCTTTTTCCCATTATGTACCCTTAATGGGTACATAATGAAAGTAAGAAAGAAAACCACTTAAAAATGCTGCTCAGAGAAGACGAAGTATAGTCTTCTACCTTTTCGGTGACCACTCCAAATCTTCAAACGTGTGTTGCAGTTCCCTCCCCTCGCTTCCTTTCACTTGAGTCCCAGCTTCCTCCCCATGTGCCTTTATCGCTGTCTCTCACCCGACACACCCACATGTTTCCATCACACCTGCTTTATATCTGGCTGTGAATCAACTCCGTGATCCACTAATATCTGTCATTATTAGATAAGCTCTTTAGGTATCGTATCGCTAATGTAATTTGACGGAGAAAGAAATTCCCCCCCCCCTTTCTTTCGTCCCAACTGTTTATTTCTGTGCTGTGGCATATTTCTGTTATCGCTCTGGAATTCACCTTCACGTGCATGTTTCTGTGAAGTTCATGCGGTTCAGACTGTTTCAGTTCGCGCGGCACAGCGGAACGCCCATTCTCCTTTTGTTCTGTGTTGAGCCCGTACTGTTCCTTTTTGTTCTGTTCAGACCGCGTCACTTGTTGTTTGTTTCATTCATGTTTGTTAAAAAAAAATGTTCGCCCTTTTCTTGACGTTTTTCTCCAGTCTTCGATCAACTCCATGTGATATTTCCGGTTTCCTTTTTACTAGCGAGAAGCCCTTGTTGTGTGGCGTAGGGGGTTAAAGAGAAATAAATTTGTGATGGGTTGGGGGGAGGAGGTACTACGGAGAATGAATCTGAATATTCGATTCATTGATTTAGTAGACTTGTATCAATGAATTATTATTCAGACCTACAGGTCATATTGCTCCTATCTGCTGTCATCTTAGTCCTGAATTCAATCACCCCCCCCCCCCTTTCCAGCTATATCTCTCCATCACACACACACACAAAGAAAGAATAATAATAATTAATATATCAGGTTCGTTGCCACGGGCAAAAGTCTTTATTTTATTCAGCATACAATACAGTATAAACAATATTCCATTACTTTCATATCAAATCAAAACAACTCACGATGAACTCAACATTGCGAAGATACGGTGCTGATTTCCTGACCAAGAGAGGTTTTATTGTTATCGTAAAATCCTAACATTTATGTTAAATCCTTTATCCTCGTGGCCTCCCAGTCACTGACAATGTCGACTGACCTGCTAGCGCTTAAATGACCATGACTTCTCTAATCGTGTGACCCAAAAGATCTGGCTTTTATAATCGGGCGTAGTATAACATTGTTGATTGTGAATCATATACTTCTCTTTTAATGACTGATGTTATAAGTGTTCTTTGGTTCTCTCATCATAACACATAAATGTTTCAGGGGATATCCGATGATATTCTCTACATAATTCATTTAATTCTGACAAATAAAATATTCGAGTGAGAATTCACAACATCACTTGTACTAGGATGCAATATGACATAATCTTCATTAGTTTCGTCGTTGAGGAACTTCAATATCAAACTATCATATTCCACATGCAGCATTTCTCAATGTTCTCCTATTTCACAATATTTTACACATTTTATAAGAGGAGAATTCTAAACTCTGTACTACTGTCCATCTGAAACACGTGGTCAATCAGTTACAATACTAAATCACTGTACTCGAAGTTTCGAAGTCATAAATATTCATATCACTTGAATCACTGAAACACAGCTTCAGTCTGTCCTAAAACTACTTCTTCAAAACTGCTTTTCCTGAGTATCTATTGCTACATTTGTCCATCTATTCCAACTGTCGTTACCTACGCCTTCTTTCTTTCTCGTGTCTTCTCTGGTGTGTGTTCTCCTTCTTTGTTCTTCTCTGATTGTCTGTCCTTCTCTCTTCGGGCTCCCTCCTCTGTCTCTTCTTCTTTCGCGTTCCTCCTACTTGGTTCCTCTTCTTTCTTCGTCGTTCTGTCTCCCTACTTGGTTCCCCCTCTTTCTTCGTCCTCTGTTCGTGTCTCCTGTCTCCTTCTTATCTTAAAGTGCAGCTTAGTGGATTAACCAATAAATATTTTGGCTCCACCCTTCAGATGTCCACTGGTTCCCATGAGCGTTCTGATTGTTCGTCATTCAAACTGACCCGTGACTTATATGTCGTAAGTCGATTGTCAAATAGGCCACGCCTCTAATTATTTAATTGTTCAGCTGGTCGAGCTGGTCACTTCTTTATTTAAAACCCGTGTGCAATCGCATCACAACGCGCGTCAAGTGTCAACTCCGTCTATGCAATTGTTATTTACCTAAGTCATTATGTTGCTATTTCCTGTCGGAGGTTTTACTGTGTCCTCGATTTTCATTGTGTCTGCCTTTTCTATTCGTCTTTTCTATTTTGTTTATTCGTGTCAACGTCCAGTCACTGCTTTGTTATCACTGGACCATCCTACTTTCTGGCGTCCTTTCTTTGATGTGTCAGCGTCACTGCGTCTCGTCTTTTTCTATTCACTGCTTTCTTTTGTCCGTGTCATGGAAGTTTTACACCTTTCTCTTCCTTTTTTCGACCTACTTTTCTCTGTCGCTATTCGATCTTACTATTTTCTTTACTGTATATTTTCATAACCATATTCATTAATAATAATAATAACAACAATATCCGTTACTTACATGGCTATGCTACAGTAGTATCAGGTGTCCAGCATTATCTGTCAGTGTTTTGTCAAAGATTAAAAGACATCAGAGAGTCTGTCCTATGTTGCAGCTTCGTCAATTACTAACCGCCTTCAACGTTCCGCTCATAGGGAGAAAGTTAAGTAACATAGCGCTATATGGTTCTTACATCTTATCGTTCCCGTGCCGTTAAACGTCACGTAGGGCTCATGGTAGTTCGCCAAATTGTCCTGTTTTCGGCGAATTTCAATTTCAGCAAGGGATTTTATGCCTACTAATTTGGCCTCTCTTAACAGCGTCCTCTTTAGAGTTTCACTATGTAGACCTCATTTTCTTCGGCCTGTTGTGTTCTACTTGATAGCTTGTTTTGGGATTCTCTGACTGTTTCTTCTCATCACACGACTGGCATATTATGTCCATCTTCTTTTTCTGATCACCAATGAGACTGGTTGTTGTTCGCTCATCTGCCTTATCTCTGCGTTGTTCTTGAATTCATTCCACTTTATACCGAGTATTTTCCATAGGTATTTAATTTTGAAAAGAATCTAATTTGTTGTTTATTTCTTTAGTTGTTTTCCAGCTTTGGCATGCATAAATGATGCTGGATATTACATTTGATTGAATAATTTTAACCTGGTTTTTAGCTGTATGGTTAAACCAGGACAAAAATCACAAACAATCGGTGGGTGACCTATTCTCGTCTTCTTCTTCTTCTTCGTTCGCTTCTACCACCAAGACCGCAATGTGATCCTACTGAATTTACGCCTGTGGTCCTCGTTAAGTCCCCGAAAAGACCACACGAGATCCCCGAGAGGACCACAGGAGGTTCAGAGTATCTCAGGGTTTGAGCCTGTATTCTTGGTGGGTCTCAGAAGCGGGATTGCGTGACACCGTGGTTTTCGTTGCACCAGTTTAGTCTAGAGTTGGACTTTCTCGGTGACCTATTCTGTATGTGAAACCGTTTCTTCTCCGACGTCTAAAGTTCTTTGTTTATGATTCTTTTTCGAGGTATAACCATAGTTTACTTGGTAGTACAAAAGCCTTGCTGTTTCCTATATGTACAATTATAATTTATACTGATCTGATAGCGACAGTGTTTTCATATTTCTCTTTGAACAGTTTCGATTAAACTCTAATTAATCTCGTTAACATTTAATAATAAAGTAGGCAAATTATTTCCTCCTTTCTTGTCATGGCTGTTGTTTCCCTTCTCTGTCATTTCTTTCGTTCTTCTGGTCCCGTTCCCCCCACCCCCACCCCCTTTTTGTTTTGTTTCGAGGTCTCGGTTTCCTTATGGCTGAATTCAGCCCTTCCTTTAATCTGCCCTCCCCTTCCAATCTGCCCTCCTATTACAATCTGCCCTCCTGTTACAATCTGCCCTCCCCTTACAATCTGCCCTCCTTGTTACAATCTGCCCTCCCCTTCCAATCTGCCCTCCTATTACAATCTGCCCTCCTGTTACAATCTGCCCTCCCCTTCCAATCTGCCCTCCTGTTCCAATCTGCCCTCCCCTTCCAATTTTCCCTCCCATTCAAATCTGCCCTCCTGATCCAATCTGCAACTTTCACTAATCACACTTCCTGTAAACATTTATTTAGCTATGATTGACGGCCTCAAGATTTGGTGGCTTATGTTTATTACAGCTCTTTATATAGAGCTGTCATAACAACGCTAGGAAATATCACACACCGCCTCTCTCTCTCTCTCTCTCTCTCTCTCTCTCTCTCTCTCTTCAGTTGCTTGAAATATTCTCTGGCAGTTCGCAGTAACACTTGTTAACATCGCATATTCTCTGGCAGTTCGCATTAACACTTGTTAACATCGCTTTGGCATATCCATTTACCGCATGGGAGCGAATAATGGTTCTGAACGAAAACAAAACCGAGAGCATTAGATCAGCTGAAATGTGGCTCCTACGAAGAATGTTAAGAGCGCAATGAATAGCTAAATGAAGAATGCCAATGTAAAGCCAGTGAAGAACGAACTTTAATGAACACACTGGGGGGAGGGGGGAACAATCAAGGTTCACTGGCCATATAATGAGAGGAGGAGGAATGGAAAATATGGAGACTACAGGGTAACTGAGAGGCAGGAAAGGAAGAGGTAGACCAAGAGAGAAAATCTTAGATGGCTTGACAAAGTGGCACGGGAGACGAAGCACAACAAACAGAACTGAAGGGAAAAAAAAGAACATGAGAGATAGGAAACTGTGGAGAGACATGGTCAGCCGACTCTTCGGCCTGTTGTGTTCTACTTGATAGCTTGTTTTGGGATTCTCTGACTGTTTCTTCTCATCACACGACTGGCATATTATGTCCATCTTCTTTTTCTGATCACCAATGAGACTGGTTGTTGTTCGCTCATCTGCCTTATCTCTGCGTTGTTCTTGAATTCATTCCACTTTATACCGAGTATTTTCCATAGGTATTTAATTTTGAAAAGAATCTAATTTGTTGTTTATTTCTTTAGTTGTTTTCCAGCTTTGGCATGCATAAATGATGCTGGATATTACATTTGATTGAATAATTTTAACCTGGTTTTTAGCTGTATGGTTAAACCAGGACAAAAATCACAAACAATCGGTGGGTGACCTATTCTCGTCTTCTTCTTCTTCGTTCGCTTCTACCACCAAGACCGCAATGTGATCCTACTGAATTTACGCCTGTGGTCCTCGTTAAGTCCCCGAAAAGACCACACGAGATCCCCGAGAGGACCACAGGAGGTTCAGAGTATCTCAGGGTTTGAGCCTGTATTCTTGGTGGGTCTCAGAAGCGGGATTGCGTGACACCGTGGTTTTCGTTGCACCAGTTTAGTCTAGAGTTGGACTTTCTCGGTGACCTATTCTGTATGTGAAACCGTTTCTTCTCCGACGTCTAAAGTTCTTTGTTTATGATTCTTTTCGAGGTATAACCATAGTTTACTTGGTAGTACAAAAGCCTTGCTGTTTCCTATATGTACAATTATAATTTATACTGATCTGATAGCGACAGTGTTTTCATATTTCTCTTTGAACAGTTTCGATTAAACTCTAATTAATCTCGTTAACATTTAATAATAAAGTAGGCAAATTATTTCCTCCTTTCTTGTCATGGCTGTTGTTTCCCTTCTCTGTCATTTCTTTCGTTCTTCTGGTCCCGTTCCCCCCACCCCCACCCCCTTTTTGTTTTGTTTCGAGGTCTCGGTTTCCTTATGGCTGAATTCAGCCCTTCCCTTCTAATCTGCCCTCCCCTTCCAATCTGCCCTCCTATTACAATCTGCCCTCCTGTTACAATCTGCCCTCCCCTTACAATCTGCCCTCTTGTTACAATCTGCCCTCCCCTTCCAATCTGCCCTCCTATTACAATCTGCCCTCCTGTTACAATCTGCCCTCCCCTTCCAATCTGCCCTCCTGTTCCAATCTGCCCTCCCCTTCCAATTTTCCCTCCCATTCAAATCTGCCCTCCTGATCCAATCTGCAACTTTCACTAATCACACTTCCTGTAAACATTTATTTAGCTATGATTGACGGCCTCAAGATTTGGTGGCTTATGTTTATTACAGCTCTTTATATAGAGCTGTCATAACAACGCTAGGAAATATCACACACCGCCTCTCTCTCTCTCTCGGCACATGATGATGGTTAACATCTGATACCTGCTTGCCCTACTACTACCACGTTATGACGCAAAGCCATTTTATTCGTGTACGGCAGGCTTATATAGGGCTCCTCTGTAGCCAAGTGGTTAGTGCAGTCGTCTCTCATGGCGAAGGTCAGTGGTTCAAATCCGGCCGGAACGCGCCAAGTCACCCAACTGTAGAAATGTGTACCTGGCTTCTTTTGAAGCTGGAGGCGGAAAGGCAGTCAGGCGTGATGCTGACCACATAGTCCTGGAGTGCTTCGACGGGTCACGGAAAATATGGGCAGTAACAACTAAGGAGCAGTCAAATGAAAACAAACAGGAGCCAAACCTCAAAGTTCTGGTAGTAGTTACCTGTCAGTAGCCCTCCGCATTGTCTACACTTCTCTGCCATTGTTTCACCAGGATAAGGATACTGACTGTTTCTCCAAGATAAAGGATACCGACTTTTTTCTCTAAGCGAAGGATACTGACTGTTTCTCCAAGATAAGGATACCGACTGTTTCAACAAGATAAGGATACCAACTGTTTCTCCAAGATAAGGATACCGACTATTTTAACAAGATAAGGATACTGACTGTTTCTCCAAGATAAGGATACCGACTATTTCAACAAGATAAGGATACCGACTATTTCAACAAGATAAGGATACTGACTGTTTCTCCAAGATAAGGATACCGACTGTTTCTCCATGATAAGGATACCAACTGTTTCTCCAAGATAAGGATACCGACTGTTTCTCCAAGATAAGGATACCAACTGTTTCTCCAAGATAAGGATACTGACTGTTTCTCCAAGATAAGGATACCGACTATTTTAACAAGATAAGGATACTGACTGTTTCAACAAGATAAGGATACCGACTGTTTCAACAAGATAAGAATACTGACTATTTCACCTGTTGAAGAAGAACAAGAGCTAATTAAAAATGAGAACATTTTCTCATCCTCCTCTCCTCCTTCTTCTTCTTCTTCTTCTGTCTCCTTTTAACTGCGAGCTAATGTTCTTTACAGCCCCTTTCAATGAAAATGCTGAGATGATGCTGGATCGAAAGTGGGTTACAGCAGTTATTTTTTTCCGTCCCTGAGCAGAGCTAGAAAGCTACGGATGTGGAATACTTCTTTAGCAGACTCCACCACCGTGAGGACCATAGCTCACTTTTTGATCCGTTAGCCAGGCTAGGGCAATTACTGAGAGGTAGAGCAGTATCTTAGTCAGCTAAGGTTCACCAGACTTGAGTCCAGCATGTCAGCTAGGGATCGCTGACAGCCAAATCGGACATAATCTTTGACCCCCTCCCCCTTTCATCATCATCAGGTGCCGCGTCGGTAGGCGTTGGCGATCATCTTTACATGTCATAGGGATGTGAAGTGTTAATGCCTTCACATTTCTAGGCCACTACAGCGTCTGAGATAGAGATGCCAGCAAATCCCCTCGCTAACTCTGTTTTCAACGAGAAACCCCAGGTACCCATTTTCTGAGGCTAGGTTGACCCCGGTGCCAGTCGGTCCGAAAAAATCCCACCCGAGTGCCAAATCGAACCAGGGGTCTTCTGATCGGCAGGCGAGTGCACTAACTACTACACCACATTGACACACTGTTGCGATAACGTTTGTCCAAAACTTTCGGTCTTTGATGTTTTCCATCAGTTCAGTGAATTTTTTTATTGTGCCATCGCGTTAGACTGCCCATTATTTTTTTTCCCCTTCTGGCTCTTCCCCTACCTCTCTTCCCATTTATCTTTCCTGTTGTTATGATGTTTTCAAGTCCTCCCCTTCTCATTGTATATCCATTCAATGATGGCTGTCGTTGTCTTATGGATTTAATTAGGTTCCTCTCTACACTTGTTCCCTGTTCGTCATCTTAAATGTCCATGGTACTCTTAACAACATCTCTCTTGCCTCTAGTGATCTTTCCATTGGTCTGTTGATTATCTATGACTCACTTACACAGAGTAGGATTGGCTCAGTGTGTGGCTTTTTGGAATTCTCTGATGTTCAATGCCAGAGATGTATTTGCACAAGGTATCTCTTTAAAAGCTGTTTTGCTTTGCTTATTCAGAATCGATTTCAGATATGTATTTGCCATCAGATGTTACTCGAGTACCAAGGTATTTAGATGTATACGCCTGTCTTCAGGTTGTTCCTTGTGTATTTAGACGGATTCTTCTTTCGTGATGTAACCGCTCTTTCTGTTTTCTTGCTATTTATGGTGAGTCTCTTCTTCTCACTTTCTGTCACTATTATATCTATTAACTTCTGTAGGCTCTTTTCATACCAGCTGTTTCTCCAAGATAAGGATACCAACTGTTTCTCCAAGATAAGGATACCAACTGTTTCCCCAAGATAAGGATACCAACTGTTTCTCCAAGATAAGGATACCAACTGTTTCTCCAAGATAAGGATACCAACTGTTTCTCCAAGATAAGGATACCAACTGTTTCTCCAAGATAAGGATACCGACTGTTTCTCCAAGATAAGGATACCGACTGTTTTTCCATGATAAGGATACCGACTGTTTCTCCAAGATAAGGATACCGACTGTTTCTCCAAGATAAGGATACCAACTGTTTCTCCAAGATAAGGATACCGACTGTTTCTCCATGATAAGGATACCATATTAGTGCTGCATTATCTGCATATCGTAAGTTGTTCGTGCTGTTGTCTTCAGCTCGAATTCCTGATGAATATTTTATGTCTCTGATGATCTTCTTCTTCGTAAGCATTTTCTGTCTATATCTGCAGTCCTGTTTCTTGGAAAAATTTCACTGTTTTTTTTTTGTAACTCATATATGGAACCGCAGAGCATAACTTCTTTGGTGGTTTCACTGGGCCATTGAATTGCTTGCTTCTCAGTGTCTCATAGTTTGGTACAGTTTTGGGCACATGTACAAAGAGTGGTAACTGATGATATTTTCCTTGCACAATGATAACAAACTGATAAGGGGACACAACCTTGTCTAACTTTCTGCTTTATTGGTTGATATTTGCTTATTATATTATTTGTTTATTATATAAATTTTATAATAATATTATCATACAAGGTACTCTGATGTTTGCGTCTTGATTCCAATACTTGGTTTTTTTTTACAGTATTTTCAGTCAATATTTACATCTCCTTACATTTTCATAGTTTCCTTATCTTCATGTTATAAACGAGTACAAGTTTTCTTAAGTTTAAAACTTAATATGTATCTTTGAGATATTTCGGGATTGAAGACGCTATCCTATTAGACACAGCGACCCATAGCTGATATGCTAGCTTCAGGGTTAGCGAATCATAGCTGACCAAGACCCTGTTGGTACCCCCAGTAACAAGCATAGCCTGGTTAACGGGGCAGGGATCGCCATATCCCTATGATGGTGGAGTCTGCTAAAGAAGCATTACATAACCCCACTGCTTTTTAGCTGTACTCCGGGACTGAAAAAAGTAGCTGCCACAACGATGGTTACCTCAACACCTCCACAGCATCGGCTGCAAAGAACACCAGCTCGCAGTTACAGGGAGACAGCAAGTACAAAGTGCGATAGTTCACTTTCGCTCGTTGGCCTGTTTTTTTTTTTAGTAATATGTTACAGATTTATCAGATAAAGGATACCTCTTGTATAAAAGGTACGAAACTCTGTACTTCAGTTCCGGTTGATTTAGTTCCTTTTGCATCTTTTTAGCTAACATCTGTTTGTTGTTTCCCTTTGTTAGTATTTGTCATCTGATGCAGATACTCCAGAAGTATGTTATAGTCCTCGCCGGATTCCTCGGAACAAGAAACAGACAGAGCGAGAGAGAGAAAGAAATAGACAGAGAGAGAGAGAGAGCGAAAGAGAGAGAGCAAAAGAGAAAGAAAGAGCGAGAGAGAGCGAAAGAAAGAGAGAGCGAAAGAGAGAGAGAGCGAAAGAGAGAGAGAGCGAAAGAGAGAGAGCGAAAGAGAAGAGAGAGAGAGCGAGAGAGAGAGCGAAATAGACAGAGAGAGACCGAAATAAACAGAGAGAGAGCGAAAGAGAGAGCGAGAGAGAGAGAGAGCGAAATAGACACAAAGAGAGAGAGAGCGAAATACAGAGAGAGAGAGAGAGAGACCGAAATAAACAGAGAGAGAGAGAGCGAAAGAGAGAGTGAGCGAGAGAGAAAGAGCGAGCGAAATAGACGGAGAGAGAGAGCGGGGGAACTGACAACAGCCTGTATCACTTCACACGTTTTCCCACTCCACACCCGCCGACCTCTCCCACTCCACACCCGCCGACCTCTCCTGACGAAAATGAGCAGCAAAAAAAAAAAAATGCGCCTTTTCCCCCACGTGAGAGAAGCCATGACCTCGAGATTCCCGTTGGTTTGATCTTGGATGGTTAGAATTTTTACATAACTCTGTTTAGATAATATTGACCTTGAAAACTCCGTGATTCACTTGTAAGTCCTGGCACTTCAAACTGCGATGAATGTAAAAAAAAAACGTGAAATAAAATACTTGAAAGATTTTTTTTTTTAAACAGGGCAATGATTTCGACCTTCGAACTTGTAGGGCGTTGGTGTTTAATGGTTTTCCTTCTTCCACACCTGCTACAACTTTTGCCGGGAATATGGCGGGAAAAATGTTATTGTAGGATCTGATTAATATGCTAGCGAACTTCAGCAATATTTTGCCAAAGCAAACAGACTGGGAGGATTATACCTAAACCAGTTAAACAGAATTATACACGCGTACAATACATACACACATACAGACACACATATACCCCGCACGCACACATTCCACATACATCACACATACCCCCTGCATGCACTCGCATATACCCCGCGCGCGCGCGCATACACGCATACAAACACAACTTGAGTAGTTGGACAAAATTAAAGCACGGTATTGTATGGGTGGCGTACCAGAAACACAAGTCATTTTAGACGTGAAAGGAAGAACTAGACGTGAGAGCAAGCAAAGACGTGAGAGACTGACCATGACTCGAACCAGACTCCGTTATGACTAGCAACCGCCTGACCACGAGATGGCAACGCACTATCCACTCGGCCACCGCACATTACACACACACTGTGCTCTCTCCTTGTATTGTGCCAGCCTTGCTGTTTCTTATTTGACAAATATGTACGAAAAGAACCACTGAATTTAACAAATCCGTAGGAAAAGAACCAACTGAATTGGACAAATTTGTATGAAAAGAACCAACTGAATTTGACAAATCTGTACGAAAAGAACCACTGAATTTGACAAATTTATACGAAAAGAACCACTGAATTTAACAAATCCGTAGGAAAAGAACCACTGAATTTAACAAATCCGTAGGAAAAGAACCAACTGAATTGGACAAATTTATAAGAAAAGAACCATTGAATGTGACAAATCCGTAGGAAAAAAAACCAACTTAATTTGACAAATCTGTAGGAAAAGAACCAACTTAATTTGACAAATCTGTAGGAAAAGAACCAACTTAATTTGACAAATCTGTAGGAAAAGAACCACTGACTTTGACAAACCTGTAGGAAAAGAACCAACTGAATTTGACAAATCTGTAGAAAAGAACCACTGAATGGCAGAAATTTCATGACAACGACCATGAAATGTAAAAAAGACTCAAACTAGCGCAGAATGAAAGCCTGAATGAATAATGAGGCGAAATAAGAGCACTGAAAAACTACATCTCCTCACTCGAGAACCTGGTGACTTCCCAGATCTGGGGAGGGAGAGAAGGAAAAGCGACCAGCGTGAAAACCTAGGGAAGATCAGTTTACACTGATCCGGGAGATAACTCGTGTCATCTGAGACCAGAAGTACAGAATATAATAACCGTGTTGCCATGGATACCGGGTCCTGATGTTTGTCAAGGTGAACAACAGTGACGGGAGTGGATGGATACCCAGGCGTCTCTTCACTCTTCTTCTTCTTCTTTCTCACTAAAGCTGCGAGCTTGATGTTCTTTGGTTGTTGTTCTTCTTGGTAAAAATGTTGAAGTACAGCGTCGTATCGGATTGGGAGAGGGTTATGCCGGCTATATTTTCATTATGTGAGTGGAGCTTTTAAAAAAAAAAAAAGGCAGGGAGTGTACAGTGTGATTCTTTAGCAGATTCCGCTGCCATGGCAACTATGGATATCCCTGCCTCCTTTATACAGACTAGGATTGTTACGGAGGAGGAGGGGGGTGAAGGGGTGGGGGTTGCCAGTGAAGAGTTGGGACCGGACCTTTGCATGAGAATTTTTTTTTCATTCGAACGCAGGGAATGAAGAAATATCAGACATGGAAGAAAAGTTAGTGATTTTTCTTTGTTTTTGTTGTTTTTTAACGCTAGAAATGTTCGTAAACAAACTACGCTACAGCTTAGTTCCCACGTTCACGCTAAATACAAGATGTAAGAAAATAGAAGGGGAAGAAAAACAGGGGGAAAGGGGAGAGGGGGAGTTGTTACGATTTTAAAGAAACAAGATATAGATGGTCCAGGAAAGGGAGGTAATCAAAGGAAATCAAAGCAAACCACTCGGAGTAATTGCTGGCTATAACTGCAAAATACAGTGAAGGCGCTGTTCGAATTAGCAATCAACGATTCATAGCTGACATACTAGAGACAGGATTAGCGAAACATAGCTGACGTACTAGCGACAGGATTAGCGAAACATAGCTGACATACTAGCGACAGGATTAGCGAAACATAGCTGACATACTAGCGACAAGATTAGCGAAACATAGCTGACATACTAGCGACAGGATTAGCGAAACATAGCTGACGTACTAGAGACAGGATTAGCGAAACATCTCTGACATACTAGAGACAGGATTAACGAAACATAGCTGCCAAAGACTTTGTGCCACCTCTCTGTTGATACTTCCCATTTAAAATGCCTAGTCTGGCTAACGGGAAATGGATCCCCCATAGTCCTATGGTGGTGGAGTCTGCTAAAGAAGTACTGCACGCCCCGTGCTCTTTAGCTCCATCCAGGGACTAAAAAAGAATTGCCGCCTTAACCCGCTTCGAATCCGACACCATGCTGTGTCTCAACATCTTCATGGCATCGACTGCAGCGACAGGAAGAAGAGAAGAAGAAGAAGAGGAAGAAGAAGAAGGAGGAGGAGGAGGAAGAGAAGAAGAATTAGAAGAAGAAGAAGAAGAGGACAATTAAAATGTTTATGGCCATTTACATCCATCATTCGGAACTGTTGATAGCAGTAGCTACTGCAGTGTAACGTCTTGAATCAAATCTTTCGTTCGCGTAAACGAAAACTTCAGAACAAATTTTTCATTATTTTCTCGTGTCATCAATAAGATCTTTGTAAAGTTTTCCGATTGAACATTACCATGAAATCATCTGTTAAACCACGGCCACTTTCATTCTGCGACGGTAAGACAGCAACAACAACAACAACAACAAAAAGATGATTTTATCTAAGAGGCCACATAACCAGGAAGTCTACTCGCAGTAATGGAGAGGACGACGACTTGAATGATTAGTTTCTCATTACACAAACCTGTACCCAATCCTCAGAGTAGGAGAACCTCTGAGACTAATGTAAGCGTTTGTTCCTCCTCCCATTACAAACCCCGGGGGAGGGGGGGTCCTTCTTCGCTTTAGTTAATGGGAGTTGTGGAAACTATTTTGAGAATTCTGCTCGGACACATTCTCTACAGAGTTTGCAGGACGCACATTCTCTACAGAGTTAGCAGGACACATTCTCTACAGAGTTTGCAGGACACAAAACATATTCTCAGGACACACATTCTCTACAGAGTTTGCAGGACGCAAAACACATTCTCAGGACACACATTCTCTACAGAGTTTGCAGGACGCAAAACACATTCTCAAGACACACATTCTCTACAAAGTTTGCAGGACACAAAACACATTCTCAGGACACACATTCTCTACAGAGTTTGCAGGACACAAAACACATTCTCAGGACACACATTCTCTACAGAGTTTGCAGGACACAAAACACATTCTCAGGACATACATTCTCGACAAAGTTTGCAGGACACAAAACACATTCTCAGGACATACATTCTCGACAAAGTTTGCAGGACACAAGACACATTCTCAAGACATACATTCTCTACAAAGTTTGCAGGACACAAAACACATTCTCCGCAGTGTGTACAGGACAACAAAACACATTCTCTGCAGGAGACAGTTCGGGACATTTTTGCTCCAACAGCGAGATACCGAAACAGCGAAAGTTTTCCTTCGAGCTCTCATACACATACATTATTACACGATAGTAATTCGCTGACGTATGGAATATTCTAGTTTTAGAAGGCAAACCGCACAGTTTATCGCAAACCTGAATTACAAGAAGTGATAATAGATAACAAAATATAAATATATATTTGATGCACAGAATTTGAGATGAAATGTCATACCTGCTAGAGATGTTGATGTGTCATGAAAGATTCGCACATACAATAAAGAAGATAAAACTGTTTTTCATAAGTAAGAGTGTTGAGCAGGTAATAATGTGTACAGGTTAGCATGTAACAGACAGAGCAGAGCGAAAATAAGCAACAGAGCTGTTTCTTCTTCTTCAGCTTTCCGATTGCTCATTGCTGCAGATCTTCTTCCTCCTCCTTCTTCTTTTTCTGCTTACGCGTTTAGCGATAATGCGTGGTACCCTAATTTTTGCGATGCGCCTTCTGGCTGGGTACCTCCGACTTCAGCACCTTTCCTTGCTAGGGCAGACTGTGGTCTTGCTCGGACTGCCCTGAAGACAGTGGTGTAGGCTGGCCTGGCCAAAACTTTCCAGCCTCTGGTGGCTGTACTTAAGCTTTTTCTCCACATCAGGCCCAATGGCTTTGAGACAATTCCACAAAGACACTCCGACTTTGGGATGAGGAATCCGATTAGTGCTTCGATGATATCCATTCCCCGCCATCTTGTGACAGTATTTTACTAGTATGACTAATCAGGGCATTTATCCATATTACAAGAACTTAATATTGAAGAAGTTAGCTAGTAAAGAAGATTACGCAGAGAAAACTTAAATATTTTGGACACATTAAACGTCATGATAATTTAGAGAAAACTGTCTTAGAAGGGTACATAATGGGAAAACGAAAGAGAGGAAGACCAAGGAGAAGATGGCTGTAAGACATCGTTGATAATCTGCAAATGGATGCAACAGCAGCAGAGCATCTTGTTTACAATCGAGAGGCCTACAGGAGAGCTGTTAGGGGGCCAAATTTCCTCAAGGGACATGCAAATGACTGACTGAATACGAATATATTTGTTTTTTTGTGTGTGTCCATGATTTGTGAAGGACTCTTCTGTTGCAATTACATTCAAAGGCATTTATGTGTTTCTCAGCTGTTTTGTTAAGTGTCCTGATCTCACAGGCATATGTAGCGATGGGAAAGAAGCATGGTCTTAAAAATCTTATTTTTTGTAGTTCTATCTGTTCCTCTCCACAGATTCTTTAGTTGTTTTATTTTCTGAAGAGCGATAGATATCCTCCTTTTAATTTCCCTCATTGTATCTCCATTATTAGTTAGTAATGATCCAAGATGTTCAAAACTCTCCATCTCTTCCAATTTTTCCTCACTGATACATATTTCAGCTGCCTTGTTTGTTTTGTCAGTTGTCATCAATTTAGTTTTCTTTGCATTAAGATAGAGGTTTTGTTCTTCACTATTCTTACAGACTGACATAATTAGTTTTTCCATTCCTTTTTGTGTTGTGGACAATAATACTGTGTCATCAGCATATCTAATCTCTGGTATTTCATAACCTCTAATTGTTATGGCATCATAATATTCTTTGTCTACACCTTCTCTAACATTCCTCATTATATTTTCAGTATACAGGTTAAATAAGTAGGGTGACAATATGCACCCCTGACGGACCCCTTGTTTTATGTCAAACCAAGTTGTTGTTTCACCATTTATTCTTACTGCTGCCTGTTGGTCTAGATACAGCAGTGATGCTAACTGTATCAAATGTGTTGGAAATCAATTTTTTTTTCTCCATTATTTCCCAACGTTTCTGGTGTTGTACAAAATCGAATGCCTTTGTATAATCTATAAAAAATAAATATAGATTTACAGTAAACTCTCTATATTTCTCTATTATTAATCTTATATTGAATATCTTGTTTCTCTTCTACAACCAGCTTGGACCTTATAGATTTCTTCTATTTTCCTAAGAAGTCAACCTATTATAATTCTTAATAAAATTTTACTGGCATGACTAATCAGGGCAATGGTTTTGTAGTTTGTGCATAATTTTCAAGTTACCTTTTTTCGGTAGTCGTATGAATAGAGTTCTTTTCCATTCTTTTGGCCAAATACCTGAATGCCATGTCTTTTTTACATAGTGCATGATAGATTGTTGCACATTCCTTTCCTCCTGCTTTAATAAATTCAGCTGTTATCTCATCACATCCTGGTGATTTACCATTTTTCAGATTCTTTATTTGCCCATAAAACTATTGTTTTTCTCGTCCAGTAATAATTTGTTATGTACGGAGCCAAATTTCTAACAGTAATTAAATATATCATAGGCAGACAGACAGACAGACAGACAGGATTGTGTGGGTGTGTAGGTAGGTAGACGAACGTCCGGACGGATGGATGGGTGGGTGGATGAATGGAACTTTCAACCTTTTCCTAGCTGTGCGTCTACTCTACCACTGCATCAATTGCTTTACACAGCACTTAGATATTTTTTTTTTAAGTCGAAACCGAAATTAAAAGAAACAAAGAACAGAACTTTTTTTTTTTAAAAGAAAGGAAAATGAGGTCCACAAACATACGAGCAGTCACTTTATTGCAGTTTTATTTCATCTTTCATTCAAAAACTCCCCACTTTGAGCTCAGCTTCATTCACTAGAACAGGTTAAAAAAAAAAAAGCCTGAAAGCTCCTTCCCAACTTGAACTTCCCGCACGAGGTGAAAACTGCCTCAAGACAAGATGATCTGCTTGTGCTTGTACCACGCTCCTTGTGTAAACACAGCCCACCTGTCTCATGATCGCTCACAGGTAGTTCAAGGACAGTCTCAGAAAAAAAGAATACGCAAAGGTCAGGGTCTCATGTAAACAGCATAATAACACAACGAGTGGAGTGGTCAAGACTAGATTGGGCATCTGATATGAGGCAGAGTTAATGGAATCTTAAACCTAAGAAAAGTCTTACAAGATGTTACAGGAAGTCGTCATGAGAAATAAGTCTGTCTGTCTGTCTAAATGTGAGCGTGAAATGAGTTTAGGTTTAATAATTCAGAATCTGGCAACTTCGCATTCAGGACGCTCCCATGCCTGCTACGTCGCCTACTCCAAGATCCACCGAAGAGTCTGTCTACTAATGGTTCCCGTCAGTTATTGTTTGTTTATTGTACGTTTTCGTCCACTTAGTTCAGATTTTCTTCCAACACCCTTTCTCAGCTTCATCAATCTCTGTATATACACACTGTTCATCCACTCCCTCTCCTCATCCTCCCGTAGTCTGTCTAATACGGCCTTCGCAATGTCCTCCTTGTTCATTTATAGCAAAATATGTCCAGATATATGAGACATAAGTCGAAGAGACTGTTCTGGCAATATTTTGAGACGCATAGTCACATGTTGTCTTGGGTATGTGAAATTACACCACGGATTTGACATAATGTTTAGCTTGAGGGTTTCTACTGGAGAATGGCCAAAGAAAGGTAACCCGTATAAATATTTTGAATGAAATGAAATTATTATTGTTAATTAATTCCTTTGAATAGTATTGACTGTTCAGTCCAGAAAATTCTGCACTTACCAGGCTCATGTTTTTCTAGAAGGTCCAGTCCGTGGGAATGTGAGACAGGTAAGAGACAGGTGATTAAAATGTTGAGCTGGCGAGAGTTATGTTTCGTAGGGACAGGACGCGTTGTTTTCGTGAGTAATGTAACTGTAGAACTAGTGACTGTCAGCGTAGTTAGTAATGTAACTGTAGAACTAGTGACTGTCAGCGTAGTTAGTAATGTAACTATAGAACTAGTGACTGTCAGCGTAGTTAGTAATGTAACTGTAGAACTAGTGACTGTCAGCGTAGTTAGTAATGTAACTATAGAACTAGTGACTGTCAGCGTAGTTAGTAATGTAACTATAGAACTAGTGACTGTCAGCGTAGTTACAACCAACGTTTGTGTTTAAGAGTAGTTTGGTTAGAAATACTGTGTTAATTCATTTAGTATCCTGTGGCAGCTATCTTTTTGGGAGATGTAAGCCGTCTGGATTTACTGGTTATTGTATACTGATCAGTTTGAGTTATAGCATCGCATATGTTCACTAACGTGAATTCATCAGCCAGCATCATCATCAGGTGGCGTTAAATAAATGTATTTGTGTGATCGGCAAATGACGCTTTGAGTCGACTGAATTAGCGTTATGGTTGGAAGAGTCTTGGGTTGCAAGTTGAGAATCAGAGGAAGAGTTATGTACGAACGGCCCACAAGTCTGAAGTACCATGGAGTAGTGATGATTGGATGCATATATAGTACGCATATACTTAGAGAAAAAAATGGACATATTTCTGTACATTCTCAGACTTCTTTGCACACATGCATGCCCTGGACAGAATATCCACATTAATCTCCTCGCACGTCAGTGTCCCAGCAGGTTTACTCATTTTCTCCGAAGAATATCATCAGCCGCTGAAGCATTTTTGTGTGTGAGTGTGTGTTTTTGTTCCGGTCGTCAAATTTCCTTAGGGATTGTATGTCTAAAGACCACCCGGTCTTTTATGGCGACTTCATGTTCTAATCTTGTAACATATCTTCTAGGGGTTAAGATTTCCTTAGTTCTGCGTCTGTAAAGACAAAAGCACGAAGAAGCTGTGATAAACAGTTTTTAGAAGCTTGAACGCGTGTTTAGTAAGAACTTCTCTCAGAAAAAAATCATCATGTCGTTGTTTCTTAGGTTACTGTTACTAGACTAACTTCTTACGTCTTACATCCTTCCCTTGCCGTTAAATGTCACATAGGGCTCGCATGGTGGTTCGTCAAGTTTCCCTGTTTTCGGCGAGCTTTTCAACCTCATCATTATGCCCACTAAATTGGCCTCCCTCAACAATGTCTTCTTTAGAGTTTCACGTTGTCGACCTCTTTTTTTCTACGCCCTGTTGTGTTCCATTTGACAGCTTGTTTTGGATTTCTCTGACTGTTTCTTCTCATCACATGACCGATATATGCTCATCTCCTTTTTCTGGTCACCCAAATAGACTGACTAGAAAGTGATAAATAAAGTCAGTGATTCTCAGTCAGTGAATCTCAGTCAGTGATTCTCCAGCTAAATATGACTGCTTTATAAGTCGTTATTTCAAATATCGAGTGACTGACTGACTGACAGAGCGATGCTATGTACTACTTATATTTATGAAAAAAAAAGATCAAGATTTGAACAAGAACGGTAAACAATAAACTAAATTACGTATAAAGAAGAACTTATGAACAATAATTCCAGTAATACGGAAATAATTTTACAGTCTATGAACAATAACTCCGCTATGGAAGTTTCAGACAATCATATGAACAATAACTCCGCTATGGAAGTTTCAGACAATCTTATGAACAATAACTCCGCTATGGAAGTTTTGGACAATCTTATGAACAATAACTCTGCTATGGAAATTTCAGACAATCTTATGAACAATAACTCCGCTATGGAAGTTTTGGACAATCTTATGAACAATAACTCCGCTATGGAAGTTTTGGACAATCTTATGAACAATAACTCCGCTGTGGAAGTTTCATACAATCTTATGAACAATACATTCGCATTAGATATTTTAAACTTTCATTCTATGCCTTTCACTCAACAGAATAACAACAAAAGTAACATCGAATAATAAAGAAAACAATTCTCACAATGTGTTCTGACATTTCATTCATGCAACTTTAAAAATAAGAAAAAACGAGTACGAGAATGGAAGCAGATTTATTATCCAAACTAATTCTTGGAGTTCGGATTACACATCGGTTAGTGGACGTTTCGCCACATGTTGCACAGATGTCGATTCACTTTGGACTTTTTCATCTTTATTTCTTATCTTCTTATACAAAATATTTCCGCTGTTCTTAGCAATCCTTCTCTTCCATCCCACCTCTTAATAAATGAGTTGAATAAGTTCTATGTAGGATCATTAAAGCGTCAGGGATTCTTTATTGTAGCAGCGCCAGAGATTCTTTATTGTAGCAGCGCCAGATATTCTTTATTGTAGCAGCGCCAGATATTCTTTATTGTAGCAGCGCCAGAGATTCTTTATTGTAGCAGCGCCAGAGATTCTTTATTTTAGCAGCGCCAGATATTCTTTATTTTAGCAGCGCCAGAGATTCTTTATTTTAGCAGCGCCAGATATTCCTTATTTTAGCAGCGCCAGAGATTCTTTATTTTAGCAGCGCCAGAGATTCTTTATTTTAGCAGCGCCAGAGATTCTTTATTTTAGCAGCGCCAGATATTCCTTATTTTAGCAGCGCCAGAGATTCTTTATTTTAGCAGCGCCAGAGATTCTTTACTGTAGCAGCGCCAGAGATTCTTTATTGTAGCAGCGCCAGATATTCTTTACTGTAGCAGCGCCAGAGATTCTTTATTTTAGCAGCGCCAGAGGTCCTCTATTGTAGCATCGCCAGATATTCTTTACTGTAGCAGCGCCAGATATTCTTTACTGTAGCAGCGCCAGATATTCTTTACTGTAGCATCGCCAGAGATTCTTTATTTTAGCAGCGCCAGATATTCTTTACTGTAGCAGCGCCAGAGATTCTTTCTTGTAATGGCCTGGTTAGCTGAGTGGTTATGCACTCGGTTTACTAAAATGATGGTGCCAGGTTTAAGTAACACCAGAGAATCTTTATTGTAGCATCGCCAGAAGTTCTCTATTGTAGCATCGCCAGAAGTTCTCTATTGTAGCATCGCCAGAAGTTCTCTATTGTAGCATCGCCAGAAGTTCTCTATTGTAGCAGCGCCAGAAGTTCTCTATTGTAGCATCGCCAGAAGTTCTCTATTGTAGCATCGCCAGAAGTTCTCTATTGTAGCATCGCCAGAAGTTCTCTATTGTAGCATCGCCAGAAGTTCTCTATTGTAGCAGCGCCAGAAGTTCTCTATTGTAGCAGCGCCAGAAGTTCTCTATTGTAGCAGCGCCAGAAGTTCTCTATTGTAGCAGCGCCAGAAGTTCTCTATTGTAGCATCGCCAGAAATTCTCTATTGTAGCAGCGCCAGAAGTTCTCTATTGTAGCATCGCCAGAAGTTCTCTATTGTAGCAGCGCCAGAGGTCCTCTATTGTAGCAGCGCCAGAAGTTCTCTATTGTAGCAGCGCCAGAAGTCCTCTATTGTAGCAGCGCCAGAAGTTCTCTATTGTAGCATCGCCAGAAGTTCTCTATTGTAGCAGAGCCAGAGGTCCTCTATTGTAGCATCGCCAGAGGTTCTCTATTGTAGCAGCGCCAGAGGTCCTCTATTGTATCAGCGCCAGAGGTCCTCTATTGTAGCAGCGCCAGAGGTCCTCTATTGTAGCAGCGCCAGAAGTTCTCTATTGTAGCAGCGCCAGAAGTCCTCTATTGTAGCAGCGCCAGAAGTTCTCTATTGTAGCATCGCCAGAAGTTCTCTATTGTAGCAGAGCCAGAGGTCCTCTATTGTAGCATCGCCAGAGGTTCTCTATTGTAGCAGCGCCAGAGGTCCTCTATTGTATCAGCGCCAGAGGTCCTCTATTGTAGCAGCGCCAGAGGTTCTTATTGTAGAAGCGCCAGAAGTTCTTATTGTAGAAGCGCCAGAAGTTCTTGAATGTAGCAGCGGCAGAAGTTCTTTAATGTAGCATCGCCAGAGGTTCTTTAATGCAGCATCGCAAGAGATTCTTTATTGTAGCATCGCCAGAGGTTCTTTATTGTAGCATCGCCAGAGGTTCTGTAAAGACTCTATTATAGCAGCACCAGATATTCTTTAAAGACTCTATTGTAGCATCACCAGAGATTCTTTAAAGATTGTACTGTAGCAGCACCAGAAATGCTTTGAAGATTATTGTAGCAGTACTAGAGATTCTTTAAAGACTCTACTGTAGCAGCACCAGAAATGCTTTGAAGGCTATTGTAGCAGCACCAGAGATGCTTTAAAGACTCTATTGTAGCAGCACCAGAGATGCTTTAAAGACTCTATTGTAGCAGCACCAGAGATGCTTTAAAGACTCTATTGTAGCAGCACCAGAAATGCTTTGAAGGCTATTGTAGCAGCACCAGAGATGCTTTAAAGACTCTATTGTAGCAGCACCAGAGATGCTTTAAAGACGTAGCAGCACCAGAGACTCCATTTCTCAACGAAACTCCGCAGTTTTACTTGATTTGTTAAACTTTTTTTGTAAGAAATAAAAGTGAATGTAATAAAAAAAAAAAGTTGTACTCCGCCGTTTCAGTGTCGTGGACATCAGCAAGCAACAAAAACAGCGATTTTTTGGTTGTTCCTTCATGTTTCAAAATTAGACTGGAATCGCTTTGTGCTGATTTCAGTTCCAAAATCATGTGTATCTTAGAAACAAGAACATAAGTTAATGTCTAAACACGTTTGCATACATTGTAAATTATAAACACAGCAAGAAAAAAAAACCGTCTCATGAAATATCTGTATGAAATCGTTCTAAGCTTTGCTATAGCAAATATATATCTTACATCTTACATCCTTCCCGTGCCGTTAAACGTTACATAGGGCCCGTATGGTAGTTCGCCAAGATGTCCTGTCTACAACAAGCTTATCAATCTCATCAAGGGATGTTATGCCAACTGAACTGACTTCTCTTAACAGTGTCCTCTTTAAAGTTTCATGTGGTTGACCTCTTTTTTCTTCGGCCTGTTGTGTTCCATTTGATAGCATATTTGGGGATTCTCTGATTGTTTCTTCTCATCACGTGACCGACATATGTTCATCTTTTTCTGATCAACCATGAGACAGGTTGCTGTTTGCTCATCTGTCTGATCTCTGCGTTGTTCTTGAATTCATTCCACTTTATACCGAGTATTTTCCTTAGGCATTTGTTTTCGAAAGAGTCTAATTTCTTGTCTATTTCTTTAATTGTTTTCCAGCTTTCACATGCATAAATGAGGGTGGATATTACATTTGAATTGAATAATCTTAACTTGGTTTTTTTGCTTATAACTTTTGAATGCTGTAAGTTCTCAAGATTCTTGAAGGTCAGTGTTACTTTGACAATTCTAACTTCTTTTCTGGTGTCACCATTCTGGGCTATATAGCTGCCGAGATATGCAAAATGGTTTACTTCTTCAACAGCTGTTCCTTCTACATATATTTGTCCTTCGTTAATGAGAACCTTCATTATTTTTGTTTTATCCTTGTTAATTTCAAGCCCTATTTTACTAGCCATTATGTAGTATCTGTCTTTACTTGCATTGGTTTCATATTATCGCTGATAAGAGTTATGTCATCTGCAAAATCAAGATCTTCCAGTTTGGTCTCACGTACCCAGTCAATGCCCGTTGTACCTTTGCAACATTTTTTCCGTTATGAAGTCTATGACAATTCCAAAAAGCAAGGGAGATAATATACATCCTTGTTTCAGGCCCGTTTCAGTCTGGAACCATTCACTCATTCCTTCGTCTGTATTGACTGTACAAATATATCCATTGTAGAGGTCACTAATGATGTTGACAGTCTTAGATGGTATACCATATATTCTTAAAATCCTCCATGATAATTCTCTGTGTATGCTATCAAATGGTTTTTTAAAGTCTATGAAGTTCAGGATTAACGGTCGTTGCTTTTCATTATGTTCTTCAAGTATTATTCTTAGAGTAAAGATCTGGTCGAGACAGCTTCTCCCTTTTCGAAATCCTCCCTGTTCTTCTCTCATTGCAGCATCCACTATATCTTGAATTCTATTCAGAATAACTTTTCAAAATACTTTTGACACAACTGACAGTAAGGTTACGCCTCTCCAGTTATTGTAATCGCTAAAGTTGTCTTTTATCGGTATTTTAACAATGATTCTTTTTTTCCATTTAGGAGGGACTTTTTCTTCTTTCCAAACTTTATTGAACATTCTCTGTAGTTGTTTCATGTTGTCTGTATTAATAGCTTTTAACATTTCAGCTGTTATTTCATCTTCACCTGCAGCTTTATTGTTAGCCATTAGATTCACTGCTGTTTCAATTTCATGCAATGTAATTTCATCTAGGTTTACATTTAGTTGTGGGAATGGTAAATCAGCTCCAAGTTCTATCAATTCTTTTGGATGTGGTCGATTAAGTAATTCTTGGATGTGTTCGGCCCATCTTTGCTTTTGGTCTTTACTTGATGTTAATAGTGTGCCAGTTTTGGATTGGTCTTTCTTTGGATGCAGTAGTCCAGTAGTATCGCTACGAGAACTATACCACGGCATCTCTGCTCTAGAGGCCGGCCACGTCCGAAATACACCTACACTGGTGAAATATGCCTAAACCGGCACACACCGCCTCTCACCCAGCGGGGATGCACTGATATCCTAAACACGTCGAGGTCTTCCGGTGAGAAAGTCCAACCCTGGACTGGATGGGCAACCACCTCTCACCGGCGGTGATACACGAGTATCTCAAAACACGTCGAGGTTTTCCGGTGAGAAAGTCCAACTCTGGCCTGGGTGGGCTACCGCCTCTCACCCAGCGGGGATGCACTGATATCCTAAACACGTCGAGGTCTTCCGGTAAGAAAGTCCAACCCTAGACTAAACTGGTGCAATGAAAACCACGGTGTCACGCAATCCCGCTTCCGAGACCCACCAAGAATACAGGCTAAAGCAATGTGATACTCTGAACCCCTTGTGGTCCTTTCGTGGATCTCGTGTGGTCTATTTTGGACCACACAGGGGACCACGGGACCTAACGAGGACCACAGGCGTGAATTCAGTAGGATCACAGTGCGGTTTTTGGTGGTAGAAGTGAACGAAGAAGAAGAAGAAGAAGGATGCAGTAGTACCTGTTAACCTCTTTTGTATGTTATACAGAGTTTTGCTGTCTCTTGTTTTTGCTGCCTTCTCTGCTTCTTTCGCCATATTGTCCGTGTATTCTCTTTTATCCCTTCTAGCTGAACTTTTTACTTTATTGTCTAGTTCTTTGTGTGTTTCTTTTGCCAAATCTCTTTCAAGATCTGTTTTTACTTTCAACATGGCTAATTTGGCTGCTTGTCTTTCATATACAACATATATATATATATATATATATTATATATATATATATATATATATATATATAGTAACAAGACACGGAACTCACAACTGTAGCTAATACCTGGCAAATATTCTATGATTTTGCTGTTATCAGCATAAACTTTAAAAAAGTCAAGATCCTGGTAAAAATATCTTCCTACTTTTTATTTCTGGTAGTGTCTGATGGGACCGACTAGCTTAGTGTTTAGAACACCCGTCTAGCAACCGAATGGTCAATGGTTCGAATCACCAGCTGAGCGGGATTTTTTTCCCCAGCAAATACGGCCCCAAGGTCGACCCAGCCTCGTAAAAATGGGTACCAGAGAAAATCTGGGAAGTAAAGGCAGCGAGGAAAGGAACTGGTCACCCTACCTCATACGCTGATGGCCCAGCATAATGAGGTCTCTAACGCTTCATCCCCTACGGCATTTGTTATGGGACTACCTACCTACCTGATGGTGGCCTGGTTAGCTGAGTGGTTATATGGTTTACTAATCCGATGGTACCAGGTTTTAAGACCCAGCAGTTGGATTTTTTTATCTGGTACACACCAAATAGGCCCCGGGGTCCGCCCAGCCTCTACAAGTGGGTAAACGAAAAATCTGGGAAGATAAATTGTGGCCAGGCGTGATACTAACCACATTAGACTTTCATGTGCAGAATGTCTTGGAAATACGCCCATAACACTGTATCTCAAAAATGACTTAGTAATGGGGATGTTACTTTTACCTCTACAGATCTGATGTCCTACTGTCAACTGAACAACGTTGTAATTATGCATACCATGTTTTTTTTTCAAACACTCAAAATAAATAAATAAATAAATAATAATAAAATTTTAAATGTGTGCCGCAAGTTTCTTGAAAGCTTCGGTGCCACCCTTCAGTATCGTTGGTGCGACGTTGATCTCACAGTTTTCCATGGTACACGCCCCATACCGCTACAGCAAATTTTGGTGAACGATGTCCTATCTGTAGCCAGTGATCAGCGTATGTGTCCTGGAAACACTCGACAGTGGGCTCAGCTTCTTTCGAAAAAAAAAAATCTGGATGCTCGGCCAAATCTTGGAAGACTTCCACGTTATTTGGAAAAACAAAGGCCAACACTGAGTATCATACGAATCCAAACACACTGAGCCGAATAGAAGGATAGACACTACGTCTTTACTCTTTCATAGAGCTCAAAAAATCAAATTCTGTTTAAAAAGATTAAGGGGACAGTCCTGAATGTCCCACCACAAACAAGTGCCATTTCTCTGCAGGAAAACCCAAAAGTTATCACGGCTGGAAAGTATCGGCGTACCATCAGGTAAACGCTTCTTTTGAGATCAGTGCCGTCCGTGCAAATACACAAATATTTCTGAAAGCATCGAGTATTTGAGGTGGTCCATGTCAGATGGAAGGGGTGGTAGCTCCTGTTCTTTCTCATCACGCCATATTTTCTTTTCAAAGAATCTTTCCATGGGAGAAACGCCAACATCCGGGTGAGTGTCTACTGCAACATGTAAGATCATCAAATCTGGCATTTCCGGTGTGTGCTGCGAGTTTACATATTTGATCAAACCAAAGCATCACAAGTAAACAAGAATCAAACTTTGCAGAGCGGGGGCGGTGAGAGAAATATCTCTACCTCATTCCACCCACTACATTTTTCTGTTATATCTCAAAGTTCATGCCATTCCACCCACTACATTTTTCTGTTATATCTCAAAGTTCATGTCATTCCACCCACTACATTTTTCTGTTATATCTCAAAGTTCATGTCATTCCACCCACTACATTTTTCTGTTATATCTCAAAGTTCATGCCATTCCACCCACTACATTTTTCTGTTATATCTCAAAGTTCATGCCATTCCACCCACTACATTTTTCTGTTATATCTCAAAGTTCATGCCATTCCACCCACTACATTTTTCTGTTATATCTCAAAGTTCATGCCATTCCACCCACTACATTTTTCTGTTATATCTCAAAGTTCATGCCATTCCACCCACTACATTTTTCTATTATATCTCAAAGCTCATGCCATTCCACCCACTACATTTTTCTGTTATATCTCAAAGTTCATGCCATTCCACCCACTACATCTTTCTGTTATATCTCAAAGTTCATGCCATTCCACCCACTACATCTTTCTGTTATATCTCAAAGTTCATGCCATTCCACCCACTACATCTTTCTATTATATCTCAAAGTTCATGCCATTCCACCCACTACATTTTTCTGTTATATCTCAAAGTTCATGCCATTCCACCCACTACATCTTTCTGTTATATCACAAAGTTTATGTCGTTTAATCCTGCACGTTGTCGTACAGCAATTTTGCTTATCTCTGGCACAAGCTTTGCTGTGTTTACTGAGTTTCAGTTCTACCTTGGGCTTCTTTCAGGTGGCGGACCTAGATGAGGATATACGTTCTAGATCCAGTCTGGCAAGCAAGGAAATTTCTATCAATCCACACCCAATCCAGCATGGTTCCTTTATCCCACGATCTTTTCTAAAGCATCAGCTGTCATTCCACACTCTCAACTCTGAAACAAGATTCTACAACGAAAAACAGCCTCACATTGTTAAGATGATAGAGAAGGAAATTGTTAACAAGAAGCGACACAAACGTTATTTAGAAGCCACACAAATAAATTTAGAGTCTACACAAATGTTATTTAGAAGCTACACAAAAGAGTTTAGAGGCTACATACATGTTATTTAGAAGCTACACAAAAGAGTTTAGAGGCTACACAAATGTTATTTAGAAGCTACTCAAAAGAGTTTAGAGGCTACACAGATGTTATTTAGAGGCTACACAAAAGTGTTTAGAAGCTACACAAAGAAGTTTAGAAGCTACAGAAACGAGTTTATAGGCTACACAAACGTGTTTAGAAGCTATACAAACGAGTTTAAAATCTACACAAACGCATTTACAAGCTACATAAAGACTTTGGAAGCTACACAAATGTTTTAGAAGCTAAACAAATGTTTTAGAAGCTACACAAACACTTTTAGAAGTATATAAACCTATTTAGAAGATACACAAACACTTTTAGATGCATACAAATCTATATAAAAGCTATACAAAACTGTTTATAAGCTACACAGACCTGTTTAGAAGCTACATAAGCACTTTTAGAAGTATACAAACCTATTTAGAAGCTACACAAACCTGTTTAGAAGCTACGCAAACCTATTTAGAAGCTACACAAACCTGTTTAGAAGCTACGCAAACCTATTTAGAAGCTACACAAACCTGTTTAGAAGCTACGCAAACCTATTTAGAAGCTACACGAACATGTTTTGAAGCTACACAAAAGAGTTTACAAATGGCGAGAACAGAGAACCTCGTTCATTTCTCATGTGTCATGAAAGAGCAGCAGGAGAAAGCAGTATTTCTAAATTTAAATCCATTATCGTTTACTTATTGACAGTAAAATTAGATAGATGTGTATAGTATAGCTTTACAAAGTGTCAGAGGGAGTGAGCAAAGTGAGAAAAAACGAATAGAAAGTATGAGAATGTATAAATGAAAAGCATAAAACATCCGATATTTCGGCGTGAGCCTTTTTCGAGGATTACATGCACAAACGAGACATAAACAAATAACTAAACAAAGAACTTATCTTAATATGACCTCCTCTAGAAGTAGGAAACAGAGAAATGCGTGTCGACCAGAAGATGCATAGGGACCACGCGAGCCACCCAAAGGATAAGCCGATAGAGCCAACTGTAAAGAAGAGGTGGAGAGAGAGGAGGAAAGGAGGTGGTGGGGGGGGGTGAGGCAATAGAAACATGATAGCCGCTAGAGAAGAAGGTGTCAGGGTTAGGGGAAAGGGGAAGCAGAGAGAGAATGAATGCAGAACATAAACACCTGCAGAGAGAAAATGTGAAACTGGTGAATAGGACAAGACCCTATAAACACCAATATGTTGCCAGAGAAGAAATACCAGAGGAAGATCTTGACAACTCTGTCATTTTTTGTTAAGGAGTACAATCCTGTCATTTCTTTCACCTCCCATGTCTCTGCTACTTCCGCTAACTTTCTCGACATTGCCGTTACTATCGGCACTACCGGGCTTACTACTTCTGTAAATGTGGTATTTTGTATGCATCTATACACCTATAGACTCTCACAGCTATCTCTTGTACTCTTCCTCCCATCCCAGATCGTGTAAGGACTCTATTTCTTTTCCCGAGCCTCTTAAGTTGCGACGTTTGTGTAATGAGGATTTGGATTTCCAGGATCAAGGCCATAAAATGCTAGATTTCTTCCGTCAGCGCGGCTATCCAGAACGTGTTCTCTCGTCATCTTGGAACGCATCAGCCATATATCACGGCAACAAGCCCTCACTCCTAAACCGCACTGTAGCTCGGACAGAGTTAAACTGGTACTCAGACACCACCCTCATAGTTTGGCAGTTACAAACATACCGTTTCGCCATCTCCATCTCCTCCAGACCGAGCCTGACACCCTTGAACATTTTGTAGCCTCCAGACGGGACAAGAACCTCATGGACATTTTAGTTCGTAGTCACCTTAAGACAGATGACACTTTTTATGGTACCAGACGTTGCGGACGCCGTAGATGCAACACTTATCCGTTTATTGTCGAGGCTAGCCAGATCTCCTTCCCCAAGTCCATGTTATCAGTTCAGGAGGGTTTCACCTGCACTTCAAGCAATGTTATTTATACAGTTATATGCAAACGTTGTGGTATGAAGTACATAGAGGAGGCCGGTTTACTCTTAGGAGATCGATTACGCCAACATCTTAATATTTCTAAGAGGGCCTGGACACCTGTGGCTAAACATTTTTGCCTTAGCAACCACAGGGGAAAACAGGACATTTCTGTTAGTGCGATCAGCTCTTGTTCTGCTGATGTACGATCTCGGAGGGTCCTCGAACAGCGCCTTATTTTCCAGGCTGGCTGTCTCCACCCAGCTGGAATTAACAATGTCTTCAGCTTTCTATAACTTCTTTAGTTTTGCACCCCCCCTCCCTTCTTTTTTTTTACTCTACTTTCTTTCTCCTAGCTACCCCTCCCTACCGACACCCTATTTTCTTCCCTGGCAACATATTGCTGTTTATAGGGTCTTGTCCTATTCACCAGTTTCACATTTTCTCTCTGCAGGTGTTTATGTTCTGCATTCATTCTCTCTCTGCTTCCCCTTTCCCCTAACCCTGACACCTTCTTCTCTAGCGGCTATCATGTTTCTATTGCCTCACCCCCCCCCCCCACCACCTCCTTTCCTCCTCTCTCTCTCCACCTCTTCTTTACGGTTGGCTCTATCGGCTTATCCTTGGGTGGCTCGCGGGGTCCCTATGCATCTTCTGGTCGACACGCATTTCTCTGTTTCCTACTTCTAGAGGAGGTCATATTAAGATAAGTTCTATGTTTAGTTATTTGTTTATGTCTCGTTTGTGCATGTAATCCTCGAAAAAGGCTCACGCCGAAATATCGGATGTTTTATGTTTTTGAAGACATTGTGGACAGGTGGACAGAGTACATCAGTGAGCTATATGGAGGAGAAAGACCAGAATTAACACCAGATACTGAAAACTGTGAGGGACCACCGATACTTGAAGATGAAATCATAGATGCCATCAAACACATGAAGAAAGGAAAAGCGACTGGGCCTGATAATATAACAATAGAAGAAATAGAGGCACTAGAGGAGACAGGAATAAAAATAATAACCAAGTTACTGAATGACATTTACAACAGTGGTTATATTCCCAGTGACCTGATTAAATCCACGTTTATAGCACTACCAAAGAAACCAGGTGCAAAGGAATGTGACGACCACCGGACTATCAGCCTCTCATGTCACATAACGAAGCTACTTCTGAGAATAATTATGAGAAGAACAAGGAAAAAGATAAAAATGGAAATAGCAGATGAACAGTTTGGATTTGTTGAAGGAAAGGGAACACACAATGCCATTTATGCTTTACGAACACTAACAGAAAGAGCTTTAGAAGTACAGAAAGATCTCTACTTATGCTTCATTGATTACACCAAGGCATTTGACAAGGTGAAACATAATGAAATTATTAAAATGCTTGAAGACATCAATATAGACGGCAAAGACCTGAGGATTGTAAAACATCTATACTGGCAGCAAGAAGCAGCAGTTCGAGTTGAAAGTAGGATTGGAAAATATCAACCTATAAAACAAGGAGTGCGACAAGGATGTGTACTATCTCCAGACCTTTTTTCTCTGTATAGTGAGAGTATTCTAAGAACAATCATCACAGAACCAGGCATAAAAATTGGAGGATATAGTATTAACAACCTTCTGTATGCTGACGACACAGTACTGATAGCTGAGAACCAACAAGACCTGCAAAATCTCTTGGATAAAGTGGCCAAAGAAAGTGAACAGAAAGGCCTTACTTTGAACATCAAAAAGACAGAGACTATGGTTATATCTAAGAAAAAGAATCCACCGGCATGCAGTATTAAATTAAACGGAACCATTCTAAAGCAGGTGCAGAAATTCAAATACCTTGGAGCAGTAATAACTTCAGATGGGAAATGCAGAACAGAAATTAGGAACAGAATAGGCCAAGCAAAGATTGCATTTCAGAGAATGAGAAACACATTAGCTAGCACATCTTTATCAATGAATGTTAGAAAACGAGTCCTGAAATGCTATATTGAACCTATCCTGTTATATGGAAGTGAATCATGGACAATATATAAGTCTGCACAAAAATCATTGGAAGCAGCAGAAATGTGGTTTATTAGAAGAATGTTGCGAATCCCCTGGACAGCAAAAATAACTAATGAAGAATGTATGAGAAGAGCTGGAGAGACAAAAAACCTTGTCAAAAAGATAAGAGAGAGACAATGTACTTTCATAGGACATGCAATGAGAAGAGGGGGCATTGAAAATATTATAACAACAGGAAAAATAGAAGGAAGAAGATCAAGAGGAAGACCAAGAGAAATGATACCGGACAGTCTGACAGGATGGTGTGATTGATTGATTGATTGATCTTTATTTCAAAAGGGTTAAGAATTGGGCACGCAGGCCCGTCTGACATTCTGCCCTTTATCATACATCTTTCACTCTATTCCAGACATTCTACAAATATGCTGTTCATATAACAAACATAACTAACATTGAAGCTGAGAGACATAAAATAAAATATAACATTTACGTTTCACTCTTAAACATTCACTCAGTATAGAAGTAACTTATCTTATATATCTTATATCCTTCCCGTGCCGTTAGACGTCACATAGGGCTCGCAAAGTAGTTCGCCAATATTTCCTGTCTTCGGCGAGTCTTTCAACCTCAACAAAGGATTTTATGCCTGTTAACTTGGCCTCTCTTAATAATGTTCTCTTCAGAGTTTCACGCGGTCTGCCCCTTTTTCTTCGGCCTGTTATGTTCCACTTGATAGCTTGTTTTGGGATTCTCTGCTCATTTCTTCTCATCAAGTGGCCAACATACGTCCATCTCCTTTTCCTGATCACCCGTGAGACTGGTTGTTGTTCAGTCATCTGTCTTATCTCTGCATTGTTCTTGAATTCATTCCACTTGATGCCGAGTATTTTCCTTAGGCATTTGTTTTCAAAAGAGTCTAATTTCTTTTCTATTTCTTTAGTTGTTTTCCAGCTTTCGCATGCATAAATGAGGGTGGATATTACATTTGAATTGAATAGTCTTAACTTGGTTTTTGTGCTTATAACTTTTGAATTCCATATGTTCTCAAGATTCTTGAAGATTGATGCTGCTTTTGCAATTCTGATCCTAACTTCCTGTCTAGTGTCACCACCCTGGTCCATGTAGCTGCCAAGGTATGCAAATTGATTGACTTCTTCAATATCTGTCCCTTCTATGTGTATTTTTCCATTTAGAAGTAACTACATACATTATAAATGACTATCTACTAAACAAAATTTTCGGGACTATACAGAGAACAATTAATTGTATTCGGTGTCTGTAAGAGCAGCTTAAGATAACTTTTAAGTTTTATAATTCATGGAGGCAGGTAGTCGACATCAAATAGCTACTGGGAAAGCTTGTAGTTGTAGGAAGGAGTATAATTTATATTTTTTATATAGGATGAGAGGGTATTCCAAAGATGAGCAGCAGAATAACTAAAGCTTTTCTTGTAAAGATCAAGTCTAGGTTTTGGAAGACATATGTTGTTCAAGCGTTGGCTGCACTTTGGGCTAAATTTAAACAGGTTCCATAGATAAGGCGGGGCATGCCGTGAAAGAATCTGATGTACTAACTTGGCTTTGTTGAAGAGGAACCTGTTCTTAAGGGGTAGTATTTTGATACGTTTGTGATGATTAGTTGTTTGTGCTTGATCTTTGACACTAATGAGCTTTACTGCTCGCTTTTGGAGAGAGCAAAGCCTCTTTGTATTTGACACTGAGCAACCATCCCAAACTGTTGAGCAATAGTCTAAATGTGTTTGTATATGAGCTATGTAGTATGTCTTCCTAGTGTCTTGATCTATGAAGTGCTTAATTTTAGCTAATTGGTATACTTTTTGTGCGATGAGTTTTGTTAGACATTGCACATGAGAGTTCCAGGTCAGATGTTGGTCAATAATAAGACCTAGTGTTTTGTGCTCGCTAACGTTTTCTATCTGTGATGTTTCTGTACAGAGCCGAAGTGTTGTTTTTGTTGCCTTTTGTAGTTTCTGTCTTGTTGTTATGAGCATTGATTTTGTTTTATCGGTGTTTATAATCATGCCATTATTTTTGCTCCATCCAATTAAATTGTATAACTCGACCTGAAGAGTTGATTCTAGATTAACACAATCGTAGTCACTGGTGTAGACTGTGCAATCATCGGCAAAAAGGTCACAAGAAGAGTGTTTAAGATGAAGTGGAAGATCATTGATATAGATAGCAAAGAGCAACGGGCCTAGAATAGAACCTTGCGGAACACCAGTGTCAACTTTAGCAGAATTTGATAGAGAATTGTTGAAGAATACTACCTGTTGTCTGTCTGAAAGAAACGATGCAATTAATTTTATTAGGTCAGGGTGCAGTCTATAAGTCTTTATTTTTCTTACAAGAATATCGTGGTCAATCATATCAAATGCCTTTTTAAAGTCGACAAAGATGGCACCACATAGTCTGTCGTCATTTATGTTTACTAACCAGTTTTCTGTCATTTTGGTAAGAGCTGTGTGGCAGGAATGATTGGGTCTAAAGCCTGACTGACTGTCTATGAGTAAATTGTTCTCTTGCATGTATCGTAGACTTATTTTGTGTATGTGTTTTTCGAGTGGTTTTGATAATGACGATAATATGGATATTGGTCTATAGTTGGTAAGATTGTTGGATGAGCCAGATTTAAAGCGAGGATACACCTTAGCAGTTTTAAAAGCCTCAGGGAAATAGCATTTTGCAATGCACTGGTTGTAAATATATGTTAGTGTATGTGAAATGACAGGTGCAGCATAACGTAAGATCTTATTACTAATATCATCAAGCCCAGCTGTATTGTTGTTTTTTAAGGTTAAGAGATAACTGTGAACTTCACTGACTGTTAAGAACGGAATGTGTAACTGTTTAAAATCAGTACATCTGCTGTCCAGGAATGTTTGTAGTTCATGTAAGTCGCATACAGGAGCTGATATTGATGATTTAAGAACGTTGATTTCTTCTCTGAAATGCGCTAGTGTATGCACGATTGATGGCTTGAGAATCAAATTCTTTTCTTTTATTTGATAGGGTATTTATGGCTTTCCAAATTGATTTACTGTCTGATTTATTCTGTATTAGATTCCTGAAATAATTTTTTTTCTCTTGTCTTATTAAGTATTGCACTTTGTTTCTGAGTGAACGGTAGGTCATAAAGTCCTTGATTTTGTGCGCCCGATCACGTTCTCTCATGGATTGTGAGAGGAGATCACCAACTGAACTGATGGCCTGCATGAAGGATCGGGTACTCTGGAGAAGCATAATAGCCAACGCCAGTCGGCGCGGCAACTGATGATGATGATTATGTTTTTCATTTATATTCTCATACTTTCTATTTGTTTTTTTCCATTTAGAAGTAACTACATACATTATAATGACTATCTACTAAACAAAATTTTCGGGACTATACAGAGAACAATTAATTGTATTCGGTGTCTGTAAGAGCAGCTTAAGATAACTTTTAAGTTTTATAATTCATGGAGGCAGGTAGTCGACATCAAATAGCTACTGGGAAAGCTTGTAGTTGTAGGAAGGAGTATAATTTATATTTTTTATATAGGATGAGAGGGTATTCCAAAGATGAGCAGCAGAATAACTAAAGCTTTTCTTGTAAAGATCAAGTCTAGGTTTTGGAAGACATATGTTGTTCAAGCGTTGGCTGCACTTTGGGCTAAATTTAAACAGGTTCCATAGATAAGGCGGGGCATGCCGTGAAAGAATCTGATGTACTAACTTGGCTTTGTTGAAGAGGAACCTGTTCTTAAGGGGTAGTATTTTGATACGTTTGTGATGATTAGTTGTTTGTGCTTGATCTTTGACACTAATGAGCTTTACTGCTCGCTTTTGGAGAGAGCAAAGCCTCTTTGTATTTGACACTGAGCAACCATCCCAAACTGTTGAGCAATAGTCTAAATGTGTTTGTATATGAGCTATGTAGTATGTCTTCCTAGTGTCTTGATCTATGAAGTGCTTAATTTTAGCTAATTGGTATACTTTTGTGCGATGAGTTTTGTTAGACATTGCACATGAGAGTTCCAGGTCAGATGTTGGTCAATAATAAGACCTAGTGTTTTGTGCTCGCTAACGTTTTCTATCTGTGATGTTTCTGTACAGAGCCGAAGTGTTGTTTTTGTTGCCTTTTTGTAGTTTCTGTCTTGTTGTTATGAGCATTGATTTTGTTTTATCGGTGTTTATAATCATGCCATTATTTTTGCTCCATCCAATTAAATTGTATAACTCGACCTGAAGAGTTGATTCTAGATTAACACAATCGTAGTCACTGGTGTAGACTGTGCAATCATCGGCAAAAAGGTCACAAGAAGAGTGTTTAAGATGAAGTGGAAGATCATTGATATAGATAGCAAAGAGCAACGGGCCTAGAATAGAACCTTGCGGAACACCAGTGTCAACTTTAGCAGAATTTGATAGAGAATTGTTGAAGAATACTACCTGTTGTCTGTCTGAAAGAAACGATGCAATTAATTTTATTAGGTCAGGGTGCAGTCTATAAGTCTTTATTTTTCTACAAGAATATCGTGGTCAATCATATCAAATGCCTTTTTAAAGTCGACAAAGATGGCACCACATAGTCTGTCGTCATTTATGTTTACTAACCAGTTTTCTGTCATTTTGGTAAGAGCTGTGTGGCAGGAATGATTGGGTCTAAAGCCTGACTGACTGTCTATGAGTAAATTGTTCTCTTGCATGTATCGTAGACTTATTTTGTGTATGTGTTTTTCGAGTGGTTTTGATAATGACGATAATATGGATATTGGTCTATAGTTGGTAAGATTGTTGGATGAGCCAGATTTAAAGCGAGGATACACCAGAATTAACACCAGATACTGAAAACTGTGAGGGACCACCAATACTTGAAGATGAAATCATAGATGCCATCAAACACATGAAGAAAGGAAAAGCGACTGGGCCTGATAATATAACAATAGAAGAAATAGAGGCACTAGAGGAGACAGGAATAAAAATAATAACCAAGTTACTGAATGACATTTACAACAGTGGTTATATTCCCAGTGACCTGATTAAATCCACGTTTATAGCACTACCAAAGAAACCAGGTGCAAAGGAATGTGACGACCACCGGAATATCAGCCTCTCATGTCACATAACGAAGCTACTTCTGAGAATAATTATGAGAAGAACAAGGTAAAAGATAAAAAAAATGGAAATAGCAGATGAACAGTTTGGATTTGTTGAAGGAAAGGGAACACACAATGCCATTTATGCTTTACGAACACTAACAGAAAGAGCTTTAGAAGTACAGAAAGATCTCTACTTATGGTTCATTGATTACACAAAGGCATTTGACAAGGTAAAACATAATGAAATTATTAAAATGCTTGAAGACATCAATATAGACGGCAAAGACCTGAGGACTGTAAAACATCTATACTGGCAGCAAAAAGCAGCAATTCGAGTTGAAAATACAACTGGAAAATATCAACCTATAAAACAAGGTGTGCGACAAGGATGTGTACTATCTCCAGACCTTTTTTCTCTGTATAGCGAGAATATTCTAAGAACAATCATCACAGAACTAGGCATAAAAATTGGAGGATACAATATTAACAACCTTCGGTATGCTGACGACACAGTACTGATAGCTGAGAACCAACAAGACCTGCAAAATCTCTTGGATAAAGTCGCCAAAGAAAGTGAACAGAAAGGCCTTATTTTGAACATCAAAATGACAGAGACTATGGTTATATCTAAGAAACAGAATCCACCAGCATGCAATATTAAATTAAACAGAACTATTCTAAAGCAGGTGCAGAAATTCAAATACCTTGGAGCAGTAATAACTTCAGATGGGAAATGCAGAACAGAAATTAGGAACAGAATAGGCCAAGCAAAAACTGCATTTCAGAGAATGAGAAACATTAGCTAACACATCTTTATCAATGAATGCTATATTGAACCTATCTTGTTATGTGGAAGTGAATCATGGACAATAGGCAAGTCTGCACAAAAATCATTGGAAGCAGCAGAAATGTGGTTTATTAGAAGAATGTTGCGAATCCCCTGGACAGCAAAAATAACTAATGAAGAATGTATGAGAAGAGCTGGAGAGACAAAAAACCTTGTCAAAAAGATAAGAGAGAGAGACAATGTACTTTCATAGGACATGCAATGAGAAGAGGGGACATTGAAAATATTATAACAACAGGAAAAATAGAAGGAAGAAGATCAAGAGGAAGACCAAGAGAAATGATACTGGACAGTCTGACAGGATGGTGTGAGAGGAGATCACCAACTGAACTGATGGCCTGCATGAAGGATCGGGTACTCTGGAGAAGCATAATAGCCAACGCCAGTCGGCACGGCAACTGATGATGATGATTATGTTTTTCATTTATATTCTCATACTTTCTATTTGTTTTTTTCTCACTTTACTCACTCCCTCTGCCACTTTGTAAAACTACGCCATACCCCTCTATCTAACTTTATTATTTAAACCAGTTTTACTGCAGTCGCCGTCCATTTTACTTCTTGAGAGAAATAGAATATGGGCATAGCTATTATTAATGCGCTGGAAGCGACGCTTTCATTACCTGGACTTACATTACTGAACTTAAGCAGAACAATAAATATAATTATGGAGCATTAGAATCTGTGATGTGTGGACAAAAAAATAATTGAGAGTAGTTTTTTTGTTCCCAGAATTTTTTTTGGTAAAATCTTATTCTGTTGATTAAATGGTATTAAAAATGTAGTAAAACTTTAAATTTGAGTAAATTGTTTTTTTTTTTTTTGCATCAGCGTTAAGTTTCGTCTCCTGTTAGCAGAGATTTGTACACGTGCTGCCTTTTTCATTCACGTAGCATCAACAACAACAACATAAAAATTTCCACTCTCCATTTTGCCTGACGGATAAATTGCTCTTGCCTGCATATTTTGTTTATTGTGTTAGATTATTTAGTTACAACCATGTTTTGTGACCTTTTATTGTTTCATTATGATCAGTATTTTTATACATGTTCCCAAACACATTTTCTTTACTCGACTATAGAAGGTGGTATTTTGTATGCATCTATGAAATATTAGTATAAATTCCACTATTTTTCATTAGTTCTCATACCTTCATGGCCTATGGTATTCTGCCGTGGTTTATGTTGTCTTTTTTTCCCCCACAGTAAAAAAAAAAAACTATTTTTTTTCTCACTTCTTTAAAAAAAAAGAGGCTTTGATTTGTGTTGTATCGCAGCTCTGCATCTTTCGGCCCAGCACAGTGGCTAGCGTAGTGGTTAGAGCACTCGTCTAGCAACCAAATGATCGAGAGTTCGAATCCCCAGCTGAGCGGGATTTTTTTTCCCAACCAATACGGCCCCGAGGTCGACCCAGCCTCATAAAATGGGTACCAAAGAAAATCTGGGAAGGAAAGGAACTGGCCACCCTACCTCACACACTGATGGCCCAGCGTAATGAGGTCTCTAACGCTTCGTCCCCTACGGCATTTGCTATGGGGCTCTATCTATCTACACCTGGCTTCGGCTCGGCACATTTTTAGGACCAAGTTCTTCTTCTTACTTCGATCCCTATTCACTTGGCCAGACTTTTTTTCCTCAAAGGGCATCAGGGTCTTGTCTGACTAAGGATCTCTAACTCTGACCCAAGTTGCCAGCTACGGGTCGCTGATCACTGACTCATTCTGTCTGAGTACTACCTCTTCACCCCTATTATGAGTCTGATCTATAGAACAAATGTTGAGCACGTTTTCAACTAAATTTAAGGGGTATTTATTTTGCTCTAAAGATGTAAACCAGTACACTTCTTTGGCAAAGAGAATTACTAACAACCATAACCAGAGTTTAAGATTCCTTCACGTCCATACAATTTTCTAGCTCTCTCCTTTTATTTTTGTTAACGAACTCGTATAGTAAAATTTTTATTTTTGTTAACGAACTCGTATAGTAAAATTTTTATTTTTGTTAACGAACTCGTATAGTAAAATTTTTATTTTTGTTAACGAACTCGTATAGTAAAATTTTTATTTTTATTGACGAACTAGCATAGTAAAGGTTTAACAGTGTTATTTTTTTTTATTAACGAACTAATATAGGAAGGCTTTTTCAAGTTCTTTTATTGTTAATGAACTAGTATAGTAAAACTTTTACTATTGTTAACGAAAAACTATATTAAAATTTTTTTTTTGCGTGTGTTAGTAAAGCTGTTAACGGTATACTTTTACGAAATATTTTTGTCCAGAAGTTAAAATAAACCAACACAGCATGTCTTGAACGATGTTACGATGTTAAGATATCTCTGCTATCTTCTGCCTGTTTCCTGTCCGCTCGCCAGTACGTATTTCTGTCTCTGCACTTTCATATCATCAGTCGACATTTTTTTTTAAATTTAGGGCTTACGGATTAATTATTTTATACTCTCTTTTGTCGCTGTAGCAGTTTAGACACTAGCTCAGTCTGTTAAGTTCATCTCGTGAAATCTGGGTTCTGGGCGTCATAGAAGGACGTTGTTTTTTTTTTTCTTGAGTTGTTTGATGTGGAGTGTTTCCCACAGAACGTCTCCCAAAGAAACAAACTTAGCCTGGATATTGTGGGCGAAAGGAAACAAGCTTTCAACACATCGCATCCACTTTCTCTCCTTCTCTTTCTCTCTCTCTTTCTGTGTGTGTGTGTGTCTCTCTAAAGCTTAATTATAAACATAACAAGAAAAAAAAAGGAGTTGGGAGGGAAATGGATTACAAGTTAAACCGTTAAACTTGACATCGGTGAAGCTTTGATTTTCTTGTCTTTGACGTGACGTGGGAACGTGACAAGAAAATGAAAGATATCACGTGATGTGACCGACAACGCGCATACATGTCCTGGTTGCATTTCATGAGTTGAAAAAAAAAAGAGGGGGAGGGGAAGATATCAAACAGTTACAGAAGCCACATGGCACTTTCATCAGAGTGACACAATCAAAGCTTGTAGGTGGTTCGTGTAACATGTGAAAAGATTTTCACGCATCCGGGACACATGATACGGGATGTTAAATGGAAATTAATAGAAAACGGGAACTGTCGTACATTTTCAAAAGAATGAAAAAAAAAAAAAACGTTCTACTTCGAAATACATCCACTTAAAAAAAAAATTATTTACCAGTCATAATCCTTCTAATTATTCTTCTAATTTTATATTGTTTTTTTTTATTATTTACCACAGTCATAATCCTTCCAATTATTCTTCTAATCCTTCTAATTGGTCTTCTAATCCTTCTAATTATTCTTCTAATCCTTCTAATTATTCTTCTAATCCTTCTAATTATTCGTCTAACCCTTCTAATTATCACATCAGATCACTGAAAGACCTTCACAGATAATAACAACAGTCTTTCTTCACACCAAACCAGGGAACCACCTTCACAGACAAACAGCAACAGTCCTTGTTATCACACAAGACCACTGAACCACCTTCGTAGACAATAAAAACAGCCCTGTTACCACATCAGATTATTGAACCACCTTCACAGACAGTAACAAGAAAATGTCTTATCTTTGCACCCACAGTTTGTTGCTACGAAGAGTGCTCATCTGCCACGGATACAGTGCTCATACAGAGCTCGTGCAAGCGTGAAAACGATGACCTCATGCATGCGCATTTAAGTGAAGATTACCTGGACGTTTGCAGGTAAGTTCACGGGCGTAAATCGTATTCTTTAGCGATAATGTTCTGATATCTCTCTCTCTCTCTCTCTCTCTCTCTCTCTCCCCCACAAACACACACCCTTAATTGTGGATAAGTTTTGTTATTTGAAATGTTTCTAATGGTCTTTTTTTCTGCATTTATTTAACTAATTTTTTATGACATATTCGTAAATACATGGCAAAAATGAAACACTTTCACGAATCACAGGTGAGTGAAAGGTGTGTGATAATAAATCACATATAGCAAACACGTGCACGTGCATTTTGATTTATGTGTGTTACCTACGTGGTATGTATTATGTGTTTTTTATGTGATCAGTCTCATTTAAATGCATCTCAAACTGTTAAGATTGCGAGCATTGTTTGTTTTGTTTTGTTTTTGTTTTTCTGGAAGGAAGAAGGGGATGGGATGATAAAGGATCAAAGAAGAAGGGGATGAGATGATAAGGGATCAAGGAAAAAAGGGATGTGATGATAAAGGATCAAGGAAGAAGGGGATGGATAATACGCGATCAAGGAAGAAGAGTATGGGATGATAAGCGATCAAGGAAGAAGGGGATGGGATGATAAGGGATCAAGGAAGAAGATGATGGGATGATAAGGGATCAAGGAAGAAGGGGATGGGATGATAAGAGATCAATGAAGAATGGAATGGGATGAAAAGGGATCAAGGAAGAAGTGGATGAGATGATAAGGGATCAATGAAGAATGGGATGTGATGATAAGGGATCAAGGAAGAATGGGATGTGATGATAAAGGATCAAGGAAGAAGGGGATGGATAATAAGGGATCAAGGAATAAGAGGATGGGATGATAAGGGATCAAGGAAGAAGGGGATAGGGTGATAAGGGATCAAGGAAGAAGGGAGAGGATGATAAGGGATCAAGGAAGAAGGGGATAGGATTATAAGGGATCGAGGAAGAAGAGGATATGATGATAAGGTGATCAAGGAAGAAGGGATGGGATTATAAAGGATCAATGAAGAATGGATGGGATGATAAGAGATCAAGGAAGAAGGGACGGGATGATAAGGGATCAAGGAAGAAGGGATGGGATGATAAGGGATCAAGGAAGAAGGGGGTGGATGATAAAGGATCGAGGAAGAAGAGAATGGGAATGATAAAGGATCAAGGAAGAAGAGAATGGGAATGATAAAGGATCGAGGAAGAAGAGGATGGGAATGATAAAGGATCGAGGAAGAAGAGAATGGGAATGATAAAGGATCGAGGAAGAAGAGGATGGGAATGATAAAGGATCGAGGAAGAAGAGAATGGGAATGATAAAGGATCGAGGAAGAAGAGAATGGGAATGATAAAGGATCGAGGAAGAAGAGAATGGGAATGATAAAGGATCGAGGAAGAAGAGAATGGGAATGATAAAGGATCGAGGAAGAAGAGAACAGGAATGATAAAGGATCGAGGAAGAAGAGGATGGGAATGATAAAGGATCGAGGAAGAAGAGGATGGGAATGATAAAGGATCGAGGAAGAAGAGGATGGGAATGATAAAGGATCGAGGAAGAAGAGGATGGGAATGATAAAGAATCGAGGAAGAAGAGAATGGGAATGATAAGGGATCGAGGAAGGAAGTACAAACTTTTTTCAGCATTCCCTGTTGCTTTATCTTCATCCACTGAATGAAAATTGACTCACGTATTTTCATGGGTTCCTTAATTCATGGACGCTGACTGGAATTGCTGTTTGCTTTTTTTTAAAAATCTGTTCAGCCCACACAAATGTCTTTTCTTACTTAAAATATAACACATCTTCATATAAACTTACACATCATCTATGGATGGATGGATGGATGGATGGATGGATAAGCCGATTAAAAACCCTGTATGATTATTGTTAAGAAAACAAACTCTTGGATGGATGGTGCGGCATGCGGCGAAGCATATATGGGGTTCTCCCGAAGTGCAGTGAAGCCGTAGCCTGAACTTTGAACTTTGAACCTTGTGATTATTTAAACATTTTTGTAAAACTCTGATAGGATAGGCTTATCTGTTCCTCTGAGTCAGATATTTCATGGCTATCTTACAGTTCCTGCTTCAAGCTTTTTTTTAAAGCATAATCTTGTTCAGGTTTTAAGTATAGATATACAAAAAACGCTTCCAAATTTGTTAGAAATCTGTTGGAAAATGGAGAAAAATGTGTGCTGCATTTATACAGAATTGTGCAGGACGGAGAAGAGCTACAGAGAACGTGAAAATGAAATATGAACCCCCTCCCCTCCTAAAAAAAAATCACCCACACACACACCCACCCACTAACAAAGCTGCAGATGCCAGACTTCTTCAGTAACGACACAAGAGAAAAACAACACGAAACACCCACCCACATAAAAAGTTTTTATTTTCTTTTCCGTCAGTCAGACAACTCTAAAATTAGAAAGTCAAATGATCTTCAAGCACTTTCTATCATTTCCTGCGTAGTTTTTAGAAAACAAAAATGAGTAAGAGATTCTCCGACTTTCTTTATACGGAACAATTTTCAGCTGGTTATTATGACCTAGACGCTTAACAAAACAGCTGAGAAACATATAAATGCCTTTGAATGTAAATGCTACAGAAGAGTTCTTCAAATATCATGGACACAAAAAGAACAAATATATCCATACTACAAGAACTTAATATTGAAGAAGGCTGGCTAGTAAAGATGATTAAACAGAGAAAACTTAAATATCTCGGACATATTAAACGTCATCATAATTCAGAGAAGACAGTCTTGGAAGGGTACATAATGGGAAAAAGAAAGAGGAAGACAAGGCAAAGATGGCTGCTCATCATTTTAGCCAAATGTCGACTGTGCTATAACTGGTTCTAATAATTAAGACAGATAGAGCCAAGTGGTTCAGTTTTATATATATATATATACACACACACAATGATAGAGAGAATGAGGAAAATGGGCAAAAAAAAGAACGCCATGTCTGTTCCATCTTTAACGGTATCACTGATATTTTGCGTGACTAATTCTCCAGCTATAACCCATCCACGTTTTGTTTTTTCCTGGTATCAGAAATGAAACTGTCACTTTATTAAACGTCTTCAGTATTTGCCTTTACAATCTGTATACTGGCGTCCTGTGATGTGAAACATTCTGCATTCTTTGTAATTATATCTTCATTAAAAATTTAGATTATTAACATATTCACTATTGTATTTTTCCATTAAAGATGCAGAAACGGTTCACAAAGACAAAAGTATCGCCCTAGTACTTTAAAGACGCACTGCTTTATGGTATTCTATGCCTGTGGTTTTCAAACGGTGTGCCCCAGTATGCTGGTGTGCCGCAAGACAGCCAGAGATTTGCCGCCAGTTTTGGTTGTAAAAAAATATTTTCCTTCAAACTACACCTAGTTCAGTGTAAACAGTAAAATATCCGAAATTTTGCGCTTAATCTTAGCTCTGGTTTGCCGAGACAGACATTTGTATTGTTAGGTGTGCAGAAGTCTGTACAAGTTTGAAAATTTGCTTCTCTAAGCACTCGGATGCTGTTATTAAAAAATCATGTTGATTTAAAAAGGGTCTAATTTGTTCTTTTTTTTTTTTAGTTGTTTTCCAGCTTTCGCGTTTAGCATATATTCATAATAAATACAGTGCATTCGGAAAATAACTGTACACTAACCCAATATCGATTCCTTTTTCCGGTATCGTAGTGATATCTTAATGACGTCAGCAGGTAAATGTGGCTAGATACCGGAATCGATACTGGGTTAGTGCACAGTTACTTATGGAACACCCTGTAGTCAGTATCCGGTGCGCAGGTGTACATGAAACACTAAAATATATGGATGTTTAGCATTCACCTGTGGAGGTGAGATTTGGCAGTCAGTGATCCACAGATGATATGGCTAACGCGGAGACTGACGAATCATAGCTGACCAAGACCCTGTCCTGCTCTCCACTGGTACACGCCAGTTACAGGGTCAAGCCTGGATAACGGAGCAGGGGTCATCATAGTCCCCGCGGTGGTGGAGTCTCTCTAGCAGAGAAATTTTGTATTTTCACTCTGGGGCTGAAAAAAATTTAACCGCCGCAGTAACCGCTTCCAAGTCAACATAGTGCTGTGTCTCAACATCCTCACCGCATCGCCTGCATAGGACAGCAGCTCGCAACACAAGCCAGATTGAAGAAGAAGCCAAGAATACAAGCTCAAGACCTGCTATACTCTGAACCTCTTGCGGTCCTCTCGTGGATTTCGTATGATCCTTTCGGTGACCACAGAGGGACCACGGGACCTATTGAGGACCACAGGAGTAAATTCAATAGGATCACGGGGCGGTCTTGTTGGTAGAAGCGAAGAAGAAGAAGAAGAAGAAGAAATCTGTGTGAGCTTTCTCTTTTTTTTCCTATAGAGAAGGGACTGGCTTATACGTGAATAAGTTTTTTTCTCTTACTTCACTGATTTAAGTGTCTACGGTGTACTCTAGTGCGTCTCACTTGTACTTGTATTCTCTGGAGACACGTTCCCTAAAATAATTGTGTCAGGTGACCGTATTTACAAGTGGATTGATTGGTACTGAGACACCATTTAGATAGACCGAGAAATAAATGAATTCATTAATTAAATAAACACGCCTATCTTAAAAAAAAACAGAAAAAGGACCATAACTGAACGTTAATGGATGCTGAGAATATTAGAAGGATACCGATATAAAACTATAACAGTTTCCTTCAGGGAAAATATATCAGTAAAATATATCTGGTAAAATATGATAAAACTACACACAACATACAGATCGCTAAGTTATGTTTTGCTTCTTTTGTGAGGGTAATAAAATAACGTAATTGTTATCTTCTCCCGAAGCTCGATCATTGTTTTTTTTTAAACTGAATCTTATTTCTCGTATTTTTCAAATGAAGAGATTAGTGCTGTGCAAGGTGAAGTATTTTATTACGCTGAATACCTGTGATTTTCTCAAGGAATACTGACATCAAAATTCAGCACAATATTTTTTTAATCTCTGTCTGTCTGTCGGTCTGTCTCTCTCTCTCTCTCTGCTTGTCTGTCTGTCTCTCTTGTCTGTCTATCTGTCTCTCTGCCTGTCTGTCTGTCTCTCGGCCTGTCTGCCTGTCTGTCTGTCTCTCTGCCTGTCTGTCTGTCTGTCTGCCTGCCTGTCTGTCTGTCTCTCTGCCTGTCTGTCTGTCTATCTGTCTGTCTGCTTGCCTGCCTGTCTGTATGTCTCGTTCTGTCTGTCTCTCTGCCTGTCTGTCTGTCTGTCATAATATAACTCCTGGCTAAGTTTTTGATGGCCTCGTCCCATCTGTTTGTTTTTAAAATATCCCCCCTTTGAAATTAACGCAGCCCTGACAGGCTGTTATCAAAGTCACTTATCACCAATAACATTTACCATCATCTTTGAACAAAGAAACTATGGGCCATTTTTGTTCTCCAACTTTCAGTGAGAAAGAGAAGTTCGTAGTCTCTTTGTCTTTCTCTCGGAGGGGAGACAAAAAAAGTCTTTTTATCGTGTCCTATGGCTGGGACACAATCTACGATTGTAGGAGAGATAACAGCCATTGTTCTGGTTTGGTGGCACGAGTGTAATCAAGTTCATCTTCTAGTTCTACTCTTCCCTCCTCCCCCCCCCCCTCCAGAGCATTCGTGCCGCATCTGTTTCCTGCACAAGTAATAAAGTGTATTACTCTTGTACTAGAAGTAAGCCGTATGACTAATGTACCCGAAATAGAACGCATGATTATTGTTCCAGAAATAGAACGTATCTTCTTCTTCTCCTCCTCCTCCTCCTTCTTCTTCTTCTTCTTCTTCTTCTACTGCAATGTCTGTCTATGTCTGCAGTCCTGTCGCTTGGATAAATTTCACTGTTTTTTTATATTTTTTATTTTTGTAATTCATGTATGAAACCGCAGAGCTTATCTTCCTTGATGGCTTCACTGGGCCAGTAATTGCTTCTCAGTGTCTCATAGTTGGTGCATTTTTGGAGGATATGTTCCACAGTTTGGGGCATTTGGGCACATGTACAAAGAGTAGTGGTACCAGCTTTAAACTTTGTATACATGTGACTTCGGAGTCGGCTGTGTCCTATTCGGAGACGGAAAATTGGTACTTATTTCTTTCTGTTTAGCATGTGATAGTCATCATGTGGTGGTGTTTGTGGCTTCCTGTAGGTTATTAATCATGCTTTTCTTCTGATTATACAAGGTCGGACAATTGAAGTAATGAGACTAAATCCATAAAAAAATAAATAAACAACAGTTTAAGATATAACTAGTATATTCAAACTAAACCCCTGTTCATTGATACAGCGAGTGGCACTGGAACGACCTATGCAGTTATTCTATTGGTATGGCCCTTAAACTTGGATGTTACGGCCCTTTGGATGTCTTCAGTATCGTCAAAGGAACGTTCTTTCAATGTTAACTTTAATTCTGGGAATCGCAGGGAGACAAATTGGGTGGATGGTTGAGAACATACACTTGTTTTTTGGCCAAAAATTCTTGTAAAACTATCGCCCTGTGAGCCGGTGCATTATCATGAAGAAGGAAAAAAGCTGCCAGGTGTTGAATACTCGGGTCGGACTCGGAGAATCCTTTTCAATAGGCGTTTCAAAATACGTAAATAAACTTTGGCAATGACAGTCTGTCCCTCTTAAATAAATTCTTTGTGAATAACTCCTTTGCTGTCGTAGAAGCACACCAACATTGTCTTCACTTTCGACTTTTGAAGACGAAACTTTTTGCCTTTTGGCGATGGTGATGACGTCCACTGAGCACTTTGGCGCTTCATCCTCTGCAACAATCAAACTTAAGAAATGTTTATTTTTGCGACACGTTTTGATGATGTCTTTTCTGTTCTCAACACACTGATGTTTTTGGTCATCAGACAACGCAAGTGGTACAAACCAGCAAGCAACTCTTTTCATGCCCAAATTTTCCACTAAATTTTTTTTTTACGATTGGTCTGTCGGTTAACATTACACCTCTGACTAGATCAACAAAATGGCGGCTTGTTTGTCCTCTGCTTACCAGATGGCGGTGAAAAGTTGCCATATCATAGATGAAGGTTGCCTCTTTGGACTCCTTGCTTTGCTTCATAGATGGCATTTTTGTGTTGGCCATAATAAAATCAGTCTCATTTCTTAATTGTCGGACCTTGTAGGTGATCGGTATGTCTGGTTGCTCCAATTCAGTGCCTCTTTGGCCAAACGGTCGGCTTTCTCATTGCCTGGCATCCCACAGTGGGATCCACTTGCAAGGTTCTTCTGTGTTGTGAGCCAGTTTTTGACAAGGCATCCTTAAGGTCTGGTAGTTTGTTGCACTGAAGAGCTTCCGGTACCGATCTTGCATCTGTGGGAATTGCTATGAGGCATGTATTAATTCTGGAATCTGATAGTTTTTCAATCGCAGCTATAATTCCTCTAACTTCTGCATCATAGCTGTATAGAACTTCTGCATCATAGCTGTATAGAACTTATGATTACTGTACCAGAAATAGAACGTATGATTACTGTACATGAAGGCTGAGCTTATGGGGACAACGACCTTGGCCGTGACCTTTGACCCCATGCCACCAACATTGTCAGCAAAGAACATTTCCATTTGGGGAAGATACCTCAACCGAATTTCTTTAGCTCTTTTCCCTAATCCCTGCTCCTGAGTCTAGCCAGGACGGACAGTGGGGGCAGGGTCCTAACTGAATTCTTGGTGGAACGTTTACTCCGTCCGGGACAAACGGTCAGTGGACATGTGAAATTGCTCGTTTTTATAATTATAAAAGTTAGAAATATAATTGTTCTTATTAAAGACAAAGAAATAGTGTCATACTCTAAAGTATAACTTTAAAACATAAAAAAACCCACTTTGCCAGTAGTCAGGCTCGAACCCATAACTCCTATATTTTAAAAAAAACCGCTAATGCTCTACCGACTGAGCTAGCCGGACAGTTAAAAAGTATTCTAATTTTGTAGTATATACTTCGTGATAGTGCAAAGGTCAGTGCGCATGCGCTGTTATCCGTGACGTGTCTATTTTCACAACGATTCCGTTGTCCCAATAATAACTTGCGTACACGAAATAGAGCGTAGTTGCTGCCCTTATGGTTCAGCAACTTTCGTAGTGCAGGCCGTAAAGCAGAAGTTCGGGTGATGACAGAAAGTGATAATCTAGACGAGCATGTGTGGAAAACCTGTCATTTGATAGTGTAGTGAACAGCAAACAATATGTTGATGATGTAGTGAACAGCAAACAATATGTTGATGATGTAGTGAACAGCAAACAATATGTTGACAGTGTCATAAACAACAAACAATATGTTAACAGTGTAATAAACAACAAACAATATGTTAACAGTGTAATAAACAACAAACAATATGTTGACAGTGTAATGAGCAACAAACAATATCTTATATCCTTCCCGTGCCGTTAAACGTCACATAGGGCTTGCAAAGTAGTTCGCTAATTTTTTCCTGTCTTCGGCGAGTCTTTCAACCTCATCATGGGATTTTATGCCTGTTAATTTGACCTCTCTTAACAATGACCTCTTCAGAGTTTCACGCGGTCTACCTCTTTTTCTTCGGCCTGTTGTGTTCCACTTGATAGCTTGTTTTGGGATTCTCTGATCATTTCTTCTCATCAAGTCACCAACATACGTCCATCTCCTTTTCCTGATCACCCATGAGACTGGTTGTTGTTCAATCATCTGTCTTATCTCTGCATTGTTCTTGAATTCATTCCACTTGATGCCGAGTATTTTCCTTAGGCATTTGTTTTCTTTTCTATTTCTTTAGTTGTTTTCCAGCTTTCGCATACATAAATGAGGGTGGATATTACATTTGAATTGAATAGTCTTAACTTGGTTTTTGTACTTAGAACTTTTGAATTCCATATGTTCTCAAGATTCTTGAAGATTGATGCTGCTTTTGCAATTCTGATCCTAACTTCCTTTCTAGTGTCACCATCCTGGTCTATGTAGCTGCCAAGCTATGCAAATTGATTGACTTCTTCAATATCTGTCCCTTCTATGTGTATTTTTCCATTTTGATTGAGAGGAATTTTCATTACTTTTGTTTTGTCCTTGTTAATTTCAAGTCCTATTTTGCTAGCTATCTGTTTCTTCTTGCATGGAATTCACATTATTACTGATAAGAGTTATGTCATCAGCAAAATCAAGATCTTCTAGTTGGGTCCCATGTACCCAGTCAATACATGTGTTACCTGTGCAGCATTTTTTCATTATGAAGTCTATTGTAATCCCAAAAAGTAAAGGAGACAGTATACATCCTTGTTTCACGCCTGTTTCAATCTGGAACCATTCACTCATCCCTTCTTCTGTCTTGACTGCACAAACATATCCATTGTATAAGTCCTTAATGATGTTGACAATTTTAGATGGTATTCCATATAGACATAAAATTCTCCGTAATGAATCTCTGTTGACAGTTTAATAAACAGTATATAATATGTTGACAGTGTAATGAACAGCAAACAATATGTTGACAGTGTAATGAGCAACAAACAATATGTTGACAGCTGAATGAACAGCATACAAAATGCTGACAGTGTAATTAGCAACAAACAATATGTTTACAATGTAATTAACAACAAACAATATATTAACAGTGTAATTAACAACAAACAATATGTTGACAGTGTAATGAACAACAAACAATATGTCCGCAGTTTAATGAACAGCAAACAATATGCTGTCCGCCATTTTTAAAACATATGACTGTATCATCTCTGGCACACCAACAAGATTCTATGTACAAGTTATATTGTTAATACAGAAGCCCCTTCGCTTTCCACAGCACAGGTGAGAGCCAGGCGTCTTTTCTACACAGGAAGTTTTATGAAGAAGAATGAAAGACGTAGACACCTTTCCTGCCATTCGCAAAAATGCATCGAGCAAAACAAAACAAAAAAACATCCGCTGTATTGCCGTTCGTGGGAGATACAACTAGCAGAGCAGCATCACCTTTCTAAAGTTCTCCCTGGAAAAAAAATCTGTTGCAGTAGACAAGGACAATGTGGAAATTTCTATGGTAGGGGAGCCTACATAGTTACTGAACACTGCAGTTTTAATGGTGGGAGAAAGACAGAGAAAGGAGTAGCATCTCTCCCACTCATTCTTATAACTGTAAATACATCCCCTGCGTATCAAGAAGGTCCCAGCAACTCGTTAAAGATGTCCCTATCATAAGAATATTACTAAATTGACATTGGCTGAAGCATTCGAGTACTATTGAAGGAATGCAGCGTGTTTTCTACTTTGATCCTAATCACGGACCGAAAGATGAGTTCTTCTTTTAGTAGTAGCCGTGGGTACTACACGACATCCTGTTTTGCAATGTATGCGACCAACTCGGTCTTCTATACATAGACACACACAAAAAACAGCCATATTAAATGCGAAAGCTGGAAATCAAGTAAAGAAACAGACAAGAAATTAGACTCTTTTGAAAACAAATGCATAAGGAAAATACTCGGTATAAAGTGGAACGAATTCAAGAACAACTCAGAGATAGGGCAGATGAACAAGCAGCAGACTGTCTAATGGGTGATCAGAAAAACGAGATGGACATATGTCGGTCATGTGATGAGAAGAAACAGAAAATCCCAAAACAAGATATCAAGCGGAACACAACAGGGAGAGGTGGCTGCAAAGCGATTTTTTAAAATATTGTTGTTCAGATGGAAGCATATTTTCGTAGTCTATTACTTACAAGACATTTTGTTATATTTTGTTTAGTCATAACGTTAACAATGTGACCAAAACAAGAGAGGTATGTGGCATAGCCTTGTAAGTAGTGATTACAGTATTATTATTATTATCAATGTTATGATTATGATTACTAAGAACAATCGCTGGCGAACTTGTCTGTTGAGCTCATCCCATAAGAGTTCTGTTGTGTTCATGTCTGATTACATGGATAGCCACGGAATGATCTGGACGTTGTTGTCAGCGAGGAATTGGGTGGTGATTTGTGCCACATGAGGTCAAGCGTTATCATGCTGAAAAATCGACCCTGGTGCAGCCAGAATTGGAAGGATGTGAGGACGAAGAATTTCAGCGACGCATCGTCTGGCATTCAGGCATCCTTAAGTTTGCTCTAGGTCACTTCTTTCTTCCTTATGAAGTTGATCGTCCTCCACACCAGTACACCTCCGCCACCATGTGGTCTCTGAGGCACGACAGGATTACCTCTTTTTTATGATTACTATTAACATTTCTAATAGGACCACTGTACCCTACCATGCATGATCGTAAAAGGCGACTAAGGAGGGTTCAGCATAGGGCCAGCAACCCTATCTGGTAAAAAAACTATCAGACTGCTACAGAAACGGAAGCAAGGGAAAAAGCAAATGCAGGTGGAAGGAGAAATGCGTATCAGGAAACTGAGCCCATGAAGGTTGTGGATGAAAGCCAGCCACTGGAAGTCCCCAGTCTCCTGGAACCGAAACATAAGATGCAAATAGGCAGCTGGAATGTAAGAACACTAAACCAGACTGGAAAACTAGCACAAACCATCAAGGAAATGCACAGATATAAACTAGACATACTAGGAATACAAGAAGCAAGATGGACAGGACAAGGCAGAAGGAAATTAACAACACAGCACACAGAAGATACAATAATATGGTCAGGTAAAGAAGATCTTCATGAAGGAGGAGTAGCATTGATTATAACAAAAGAAGCATCAAGAGCATTGCTGAAATGGACCCCAATAAATGAGAGATTATTATATGCACGGTTCAACTCAAGATTCACGAAGCTGTCTATTATAGTTTGTTATGCACCAACAGAAGCAGCTGAAGAGGAATTAAAAGAAGATTTTTACAACAGCCTCCAAGCCACAGTAGAAACAATACCCAAGCATGATATGCTACTCATCTTGGGCGACTTCAATGCAAAAGTAGGTGAAGGAAATGAAGATAGAAGAAGAATCATGGGAAGAGAAGGAATCGGAGAAATAAATGAAAATGGAGAAAGACTGTGCAGTTTCTGTGAAGAAAACATGATGACCATCGGAGGGACAATTTTCCAACACAAAAACATCCATAAGGTGACTTGGAGGTCACCAGATAAAACCACAGAAAACCAAATTTATCACATACTAATAAACAACAAGTGGAAACGGTCACTACAAGATGTGCGAGCAAGGAAAGGAGCAGATGTAGGAAGTGATCACAACCTTCTGGTAGCAAAAATAAAACTAAAATTAAGGAAAGCCAAAATCGGAGAACACAGAAAGATACATTTTGATACAAGAAAACTGATAGACCAGCAAACAAGAAATGAATTCCCAATAGTACTTAAGAACCGCTTCAGTGTCCTACAAGACGAAGCAATAAAACATTACAGGAAACAGCAAAAGAGGTGGTGGGATATCGGAAAAGGAGAAAAGAGGAATGGATAAGCGAGACCACATGGGAAAAGATAGAGCAAAGAAAAGAAATCAAGGGAAAATTACTGAACACCAAATCACAACGGCTTAAAGAACGAGTTTTAAGTAATTATGCACAAAAAGGATGTTGAGCAATAGAGGGCTCACCTGGGCAAGAGCAGAAAAAAAGGCGAAGGACAGGCATTTGTGGAAAACCCTTGCGGAAGCCCCATGTGCCCTGGGCACTTAAGGTTCAGAGAGAGAGAGAGAGAGAGAGAGAGAGAGAGAGAGAGATGCACAAAAAGACAAAGAAGTGAAGGAATCATGCCGTCAAGATAAACGTCAATATTATGACAACTTAGCAGAAACAGCAGAGAAAGCAGCATATACAAATGACATGAAAACCATATATAAAATCACAAAGCAGATGACAGGTAACTTCAACACAAGATGTGAAAGTGCAGTAAGAACACAAAATGGACAACTGGTCAGTGGAGAAAGAGAAAAAAATTGAAAGATGGAGGGAACACTTTAACACCCTACTAAACAGAACACAAGGAGCACAAACAATAGACATACCTAAAGCAAAAACGGAACTAAACATCAATACAGGACCAATAACAATAAATGAAGTAAAGGAGGCGATAAAGAAGTTAAAATTAGACAGGGCACCAGGTGAAGATGAAGTGACTGCTGAGATGTTGAAAACAGAAGAAACAGAAACACCAAAACAACTTTGCCGGATATTACAACAAATTTGGGATTTAGAAAAAGCCCCAGAGGAGTGGAAAACTGGTCTTATAGTAAAACTACCAAAGAAGGGTGACCTCAGAGATTGCGGGAACTGGAGAGGCATTACTCTACTGCCACTCACCAGTAAAGTATTTTGCAGAATAATCATCACAGAATTGTACCAACACTTGAGGAAAAACTTCGGAAAGAGCAGGCAGGATTTAGGAAAGGAAGATCATGCATAGACCACATATTTGTACTTAGACAAATATTAGAACAGGCAAATGAGTGGCATAGTACAACATATGCATTATTCATAGATTTTGAGAAAGCCTTTGACAGTGTTAACAGAGATGCACTGTGGAAAATCCTAAGATGGCATGGTCTCCCCCATAAAATAGTTAATGTAATCAAAGCCCTATACGAGGGTTTTCAGTGCAAAGTTATCTGTGGAGAACATACCTCCAGCAGCTTTAGGGTACAAACAGGAGTGAAACAGGGATGTGTACTATCACCAACATTATTTATCTTGGCAGTAGACTGGTTAATGAAGGAGGCAACATCAGACACACGCAGAGGATTACAATGGACCCTTGACACAGTGCTGGAGGACGTTGACTTTGCGGACGACATTTGTCTATTATCAAGCAGTCACAAAGATATGCAAGATAAAATAAACAAGCTAACTCAGAATGCAAACAACATAGGACTAAAGATCAACGTAGGAAAGACAAAGTTAATGAAACAAAATGTGAACAACAGAAATGTACTCAGAGTAGATAACAAGTTAGTGGAGGAGGTCAACGAATTTGTATACCTTGGCAGCAGAGTAGTAGAAAATGGAGACAGCACAGAGGACATCAACAGCAGACTTACTAGAGCAAACCAGGCTTTTGCAATGCTGCAGAATGTATGGAAATCAAATAAACTAAGCATAAATATGAAAATCAGGATATTTAAGAGTAATGTTCTAGTGTACTACTCTATGGAAGTGAATGCTGGAAAATCACCAAAACCATAGAAAACAAGTTGAATTCTTTCCAGACTAAATGTTTACGAAGAATTAGAAAAATATTTTGGCCAAACACCATAAGAAATAATATCTTATTAGCAGAAATGCAGATGAAACCACTGACAGCAATTATTGAGGAAAGACGATGGCGATGGTTGGGACATGTGCTCCGAATGACTGACAACTCACTACCGAAAATAGCACTAAGATGGACACCACAGGGGAGCAGAAGTAAGGGTAGACCAAAAAAGACATGGAGAAGAACAACAGAAAGGATGTTGAGCAATAGAGGGCTCACCTGGGCAAGAGCAGAAAAAAAGGCGAAGGACAGGCATTTGTGGAAAACCCTTGCGGAAGCCCCATGTGCCCTGGGCACTTAAGGTTCAGAGATTAACATTTCTGTTATAAGTTACTGATGTGTAAAAATAGATCATAAATGATGGGAGATTTGAGAACCGCTGGAAGAGGTACACTCCCACGACATAATATTACGACTGGACTCTCAGAAGAGTAACCAGAAGAACAGATACGTAGAAATACTAGACGCTGACAGTGAATACGGGCAAAGAGGATTTGCTCAGATAACAAGAGTACAGCGGAGACAGACACAATGAAAAGCGAGAACACAATAAAACCTCCGCCATTAAAGGGATACTGGATGTGGCAATTGTATAGACAGATATGACGCAACAGGCTCACACGTATGGCATGTTTGCTAATCTTAGGTTGCTATTTGCACACGGTTTTGAAATAAGGAGTGACAAACTGATTGTTCAGCTGACCAATTAAAAATATTTAAAGGCGTGGCCTATTGGACAATTGACTTAGGACATATAAGTCACGGTACAATTTTAGAGGGGATACGAAACACAAGAGAACACTGGAGAGAGAGAACACCAGGGAGACATTTTTCACCATTAGCCATCATGGAACGCATGCAAAATCCTGAAAAAGGTATTTCTCAAAGTGCACTTCCATACAGACGGACAAGACGTTGAGGGGCAGATATACAAGCTGGCAAAGAAGGCTTTGACGCCTTCTCAGATAAGTGTCATTCTGAGGGATTTACATGGTGGTGGCCAGGTTCTTTCTGTGACAAGCAACAAAATTCTGCGAATCTTGAAGAAGAAGAGCCTGGCTGCAGATCTACCTAAAGATCTTTACAGCTTGATCAAGAAGGTTGTTAACATTCGCAAGCATCTTGAGAAGAGCAGAAAGGACAAAGATGCCAAGTATCGTCTCGTCCTGGTGGAGTCCAGAATCCATAGACTTGCTCGCTACTACAAGACAAAGAAGGTCCTAGCACCAACATTCACAGCCTCAGCTTTGGTAGCCTAAAGAGGCTTAGATCAGAATGGATTATCTTGAAAATAACAAATGTTCACTAATGTTGGTAAATGATTAAAAGGTTCATGGAATTTCAACAAACAAAAAAACAAAACAAAACAAAACAAAAAACCAGAGAAACACGGAGGGGACAGAAACACAGAAGAACAAGAAACAGAACTAGACGACAGAGAATCAGAAGTAGTGTTAGACTGAAGATGTGTTACAAGTAATTCAAGCGATTAAGAAGAATTGATACTTTTGACACTTCGTGTAAAGAGATTTTAGACAAGAAATTAGCAGACCATATGTTGTAGATTTATTAGAAAACAGAGTTCAGAATCGTCCTAGTATCACGTGTAGAATATCTTGAAGTTGAGAACATTGCCGAAATGCTGCATGTAGAATATGATAGAGTTTGATATAATGAACAGATGATAATGTGCTTCAACGACGAAACTAACGACATTTATGTCATATTAAATCTTATTTCAAGTGATGTTGTCAATAATAAATCTGATACCTTAATTGTCGGAATTAAATGAATTCAGTGAACTTTTCATCGGACTTGCTCTGCTCTAGCGAATGTTGCAATGTTTGTGAAACTTCGATTGTTATGATCAGAGAACTACATCAAATCATCAATATAATAAGAACTTCGACATCTTCAATAATATGGTAGATTACAAGTTGAAAGTGTTTTATACTTTATTCACAGCACATGACAAAAAAGTAAGGCCTCAGTCAAGTTTTCGATTGTTAAAAAAAAACATCTTACTTATATTTCAGGGGGTGAAGACGCACGATAAGGTAATCGGCGACCCATAGCTGATATGCTAGTGTCAAGGTTAGCGACCCGTAGCTGATATGCCAACGTCAGGGTTAGCGACCCATATCTGACCAAGACCCTATCCCACCTCTCCATGGTACCCCCAGTAACAGATATAGCCTGGCTAAGGGGGCAGGGATCGCCATAGTCGCCATAGTGGTGGAGTCTGCTAAAGAAGCACTGCACACCCCATGCTGTACTCCCAGACTGAAAAAGTACCCGCCATAACCCGCTCCCACGCCGATACGATGCTGTGCTTCAACACCTCTACAGCATCGGCTGCAAGGAACAACAGCTCGCAGTTACTCGTACAGTTGTTCGTACAGGTACAAGTACTTACATTTCAAGTGAGGTCAGTATCTCCCTCAAGATTACTCAGTTTTTCTATCTCGAGAAGTCATCGAGCTTCACAGCTGTCAGGCTGGACTTCTTTTCCATCATTACCCACACAATGAAAACTGACAGGAGTTGGGCACTTTTCTATCTCGAGAAGTTCTCAGGTTAATCATCTGTCATGTTAGACTTCTCTACGAAGGTTACATGCCCAAAACCAAGTAGAACGGTTCATCCTCACAAATTCTGCGACGTAAGCCCACGGGAAAATGTCAAGTTCACGCGGGAAACACAAATTCCTGCACGAACTAGAAAAATTTTAAAAAGTTTTTCATGTCATAGATGCGCAGTGGAGCCTACCAAAATGTTTCTGTACTGGGTCTGCTGTTGAAAATTCGAAAGCACTGCTCATTACCAACTGTACTCAGTGCTTATCAAACAACAGAATCTCCACAGTAGCCGCTACAAAGAACTCCAGTTTGCAATTTCAGGCAGACGAAATGGAAGAAAAGTTCACATGAATATTAATTGGAAACCGGTCATCTCAAATTACTGCCCTTACCAAAGCTCAGGTCGGCCATAGCGCATTATGTATCCGAACTTTTATATTGGTCACATTAGGTGCCTCTAAGTGAAGATTCCTGGCGCCACCGACCCAGGAACTAATCCCGGTGGATTTGGCACTCAACCGGCAGATGGCGCCATTGAATGGTTATGACCGAAGGGAAATAATCCACAGATAATTCTGTGAATTTATGTACAAAACTATCTCAGTAAATCTGTCAGCGACTTTGATCTTCTGAAAATTTCCAGTGACTGGTTAATCGTGTGTTCTTGCGTAGAGGGAGTTCCCCCCATCTGCCAGTTGCAAATATGCTCGGAAAGGTAGTGCTTTCTGCTGACCAACGTTTATAGCCGAGGTTTTGGACTTGGTAATTCAAATAGCATGCAGTATAAAATTAAACGGAACCATTCTAAAGCAGGTGCAGAAATTCAAATACCTTGGAGCAGTAATAACTTCAGATGGGAAATGCAAAACAGAAATTAGGAACAGAATAGGCCAAGCAAAGACTGCATTTCAGAGAATGAGAAACATGTTAGCTAAAACATCTTTATCAATGAATGTTAGAAAACGAGTCCTAAAATGCTATATTGAACCTATCTTGTTATATGGAAGTGAATCATGGACAATAGGCAAGTCTGCACAAAAATCATTGGAAGCAGCAGAAATGTGGTTTATTAGAAGAATGTTGCTAATCCCCTGGACAGCAAAAATAACTAATGAAGAATGTATGAGAAGAACTGGAGAGACAAAAAACCTTGTCAGAAAGACAAGAGAGAGACAATGTACTTTCATAGGACATGCAATGAGAAGAGGGGGCATTGAAAATATTATAACAACAGGAAAAATAGAAGGAAGAAGATCAAGAGGAAGACCAAGAGAAATGATACTGGACAGTCTGACGGGATGGTGTGAGAGGAGATCGCCAACTGAACTGATGGCCTGCATGAAGGATCGGGTACTCTGGAGAAGCATAATAGCCAACGCCAGTCGGCACGGCACCTGATGATGATGATGAATTCAAATAGGAGACGCAGTCCTCACAAAAGAGTGGAAGTCTTTGTAGTATATACAAATTATATACACTATATATATATATATTCATAAGTCTGTGAAACATTTCAAAACTTCGCAACAAGTAACGGATCATGATTATTCTTACGCCAAGAGAGAGAGAGAGAGAGAGAGAGAGAGAGAGAGAGAGAGAGAGAGAGAGAGAAGGAAGGGGAGTTAAATTCCAAAACTCATTAATATTATCTCCCTGTTTAACATTCTGTTACATCTTGTGCAATTAACCATATAGTGAACTCGCATCGAGGTACAGATCTCTGGTCATTTTAGCTTGACTGGACTGGGACTAATAACCAAATTGATGTGGGTTCTCTACCTGGCCCTGGGTATTTATCATGTAAATCAGCGACAACGCATTGTAATTTGGTCAAAAATATTTTTTACTCGAAGAAGTTGGCAGCACACATTTAGATCTCCAAGGGGACACCACTGTGCCGCGGCACACCTTTAGATCTCCAAGGGGACACCACTGTGCCGCGGCACACCTCTAGATCTCCAAGGGGACACCATTGTGCCGCGGCACACAGTTTGAAAAACTGTATAAACTAGGAAAAAAGTAGGAACTTAACTTCTGCAGCGATGTGACGTTTCAGCCCTAGCCTTCATCATACATACACAAACAGGACAAAGAATCAGAGAGAGAAGACAAAGCATAGATTCACATTAGTTTATACATTTTGGTATCACAGCTTTGCTGCAGTGCCTCGTGTATAGTTGTATACTTATACATTAATTTTGGTTTTAAAAACTATACACCAGAGGGTGATACGGTCAGCAAACCCCCCCCCCCCCTCCCCTTCTCCAAAAGGAGCCAGACATCCATTTCTACATCTAAGTGACTGGGACATCCCTGACCTGACCTGAATCATCAAGCTCTCTAAGATGGATGACAAAAATTGGTTATGACTTTAAGGAGGGTAGATCAGAGAATCCCAAAACAAGCTATCAAGTGGAATACATCAGGCCGAGGAAAAAGAGGTCGACCACGTGAAACTCTAAAGAAGACATTGTTAAGATAAAATCCCTTCATGAGGCTGACAAGCTCGCCGAAAATAGGAAAACTTGGCGAAATACCATGCGAGCCTTGTGTGAGGTTTAACGGCATGGGACGGATGTAAGAAGTAAGAAGATCAGATAAGAAATGTTAAGTCTGATTAAAACGCAACAGAACTAACGAATATTTCAGCCAAAGCCTTCTTAGTGTGTACCAAGTTACTTCGATAAGAAACACAAGCCCACCTGCGTCTGGTGTCTACGGATTCTCTAAACCGATTCATATGATACCGCGCCCATCACGTGTACCTTAGTCCCTGCTTTAAATCACCTTCACTCTGGTGATGTGTTTTCAACCTTGGTCTATTGTTATCACTTTCCACCCCTTAGTCGTCAGCACGTCCGTGTACACTGGAACCCTGGGAGAAAGGTTAATGAGGCTGGTCTTGTTGTGACATTAATGGCCCATCAATCACCTGAATACCGGGCCCGGTTAGCACGTGTTCCGTCCACTTCACAGTTCCTCTCAAGACAGCTGAGAAACACATAAATGCCTTTGAATGTAAATGCTACAGAAGAGTTCTTCAAATATCATGGACACAAAAATGAGCAAATATATCTATTCTACAAGAATTTAACATTGAAGAAGGCTGGCTAGTAAAGAGGATTAAACAGAGAAAACTTAAATATTTTGGTCATATTAAACGTCATGATAATCTAGAGAAGACTGTCTTGGATGGGTACAAAATGGGAAAAAAAAATCAGAGGAAGACAAGGCGAAGATGGCTGCAAGACATCGTTGATAATCTGCAAATGGACGCATCAGCAGCAGAGCATCTTGCTTACAACCGAGAGGCCTGTAGAGCTGTTAGGGAGGCAAAGTTCCGCAAGGGACATGCAAATGATTAAATGACTGACTGACTGTTTCTTTCGGTGTGTTTAAGCTCTTTGTTCAGTTGTTTAAAACCGTCTCCTGTCACCACGTTATGTCCTTATTGGTTAAATACCGAAGTTCATTCACAACTCTTTTTCACAAATGAGGCAAGAGTACGCGATTTGGAAGAGATCTTCTTCTTCTATCTCTCTGGAACTGCAAGCTTGATGTTCTTTGCAGCCGATGTGGTGAAGATGTTGAGACACAGCATCGTGTCCAAGTGGGAGCGGGTTATAATGGCTGGGGTTTTTTTTCAGTCCCTGAGTAGAGTTAACAAGCGGGGGATGTGTGACGTTTCCTTAGCAGGCTCCACCACCACCGGGACAATGGCGATCCGTGCCCCGTTAGCCAGGATAGGGCTGTTACATGGGTTACCAACGGAGAAGCGGGAGAGTGTTGCGACCGGCTACGGTTAGCCAGACCTGACGTTAGCATGTCAGGTATGGGTCGCTACTTGCCAGATTCGGACAGCTTCTTCGTCCCAGCCCCCAGAGTCGAACACAGAACAGAGCACGTGAACGCAGCGTGGGGGGGGGGGGGGGAGAGGGTGGACGAGATAGATGAGACCATGCAAGGCCTCATTTATTCAGTGTACGTGATCACTTGTCATCAGGGCTGGCTTAACCATTAAGCAAAATAAGCGCGTGCTTAGGGCATCAAGCGAGGGGGCACCATAGAAATTTTATTTTATGATTTATTATTGTTTATATTTTGAATTACATATTTGGGGGGGGGGGGGGGGGGCACCAAAATCTTTTAAGTGCTTAGGGCCTCTAAGGGTCTTAATCCGGCCTTGTCTGTCATACATTCATTTATTCATGTGACGTGTCCTTTCCAGAACGTTGTCCCTCTCACAGCCTCCCTAATGCAATATGGTCTTGCACAAGTTGACTGGGGTCTTGCAGTCGCACATTCAGTCTTTCCGTGATGTCCTGAGTCCATCTGCGGCGAGATCGTCCCTTTTCTCTTTTTTCCAGGAACTAGGCATTCTGCTATCAGCCTCTCCAAGCTATTGTGTCGCTTGATGTGGCCGAAGTATCTCAGCTTTCTAATCTGTATGGTGTTAACGAGCCAGTTTTCTGCTACACCTAATCCGGTCAATATCTTTTTATTTGATTTTCGTTTATTTATGATATTCTAAGTGCCCTTCTGTAACATGTCATTTCAAATGCTGTTATTCTCTTTTCTAATGATTTCTTAAGTATCCATGTTTCACATCTGCATGTTGCCACTGGGAACATGTAAGCTCTTAGTAAACGTAATTTTGTTTTCTTGTTGGTACCTTGCTCTTCATTTGTGCTAGTTTCTGTGATGCAACTGCAACTCTTTGTTTGATTCCCACTGCACAGCCGCCATTGTTGGTGATGGCTGAACCTAGATATTCGAATTTATTCACGTTTCTAGCTCTTGATGGCCAATGTAATTTTAGGTTTGTTCTCATTTTGTCAATTGTTATTTCTTTGGTTTTGTTGGTGTTTAAAAAAGAGGCTCTGGGCTTCGCCGTGTCTTTTGATTCAGAGAATCAACTGTCATCATCTTCCTCAGATCTTGCAAATGATATATCTGGCCTGGGGGACATGCTGCCAGATCTTTGTTTGTTCTACACATTGGCCATGTTAGTTTTCTTGGCAGTGTAAGAAGGTAGCTTGTCATTCCTTTCCTTCTTGGCAGTGTAAGAAGGTAGCTTGTCATTCCTTTCCTTCTTGGCAGCGTAAGAAGGTAGCTTGTCATTCCTTTCCTTCTTGGTAGTGTAAGAAGGTAGCTTGTCATTCCTTTCCTTCTTGGCAGTGTAAGAAGTAGTTTGCCATTCCTTTCCTTCTTGGCAGTGTAAGAAGTTAGCTTACCATTCCTTTCCTTCTTAGCAGTGTAAGAAGTTAGCTTACCATTCCTTTCCTTCTTGGCAGTGTAAGAAGTTAGCTTACCATTCCTTTCCTTCTTGGCAGTGTAAGAAGGTAGCTTACCATTCTTTTCCTTCTTGGCAGTGTAAGAAGGTAGCTTGCCATTCTTTTCCTTATTGGCAGTGTAAGAAGGTAGCTTGCCATTCCTTTCCTTATTGGCAGTGTAAGAAGGTAGCTTGCCATTCCTTTCCTTCTTGGCAGTGACTGTTACAAGTCAGTGATCGTAGCCATTGTTTCCATAGTTGAGATTCTCTGCCTATATTGTAGAGTGGGGTCCATGACCTTCAGGTGACTGCTGGCTGCTCCCACTGCTCCACTCATCACCTGCTCTTGTGGCTTCGCGTAACCCTGATCGGGGGGAGGCTAAACGGGTACTTCACCTTGCCCAAGGGTGTCCCGTAGACTAGAGGAGGTAAGGAAACGTCTTACCTTTTTCTTTGGCAGGAAACATCCCTACCCATTCCCCCCAACCCGCACCCGTCTTACATGGATCATTAATTAACTCCTATTCAAAAGAGATTTAAATCACTTCAGAAGCACTTCGCCAGCGCCTGGCTTGGTAAACTGAGCTAATTCTGGAGCTACATTCTAATCCAGGTGCACGTGTATGCCTGTACTCTGGATCGCGTGCACGAGCATATGTCGTTGGTCCTGATAATTGTACCGTCATACTAGTGCAGTTACCCTCTCTCTCTCTCTCTCTATCTATCTATCTATATCTATCTCTCTCTGCCCCCCCCTTTCCAAAGAAAGATCAACTTCAACAGTCCATTCTTTGTTTCACTACTACATCTATTTCCTAGCCAAGATTATTATTTTTTTTTTTAATTGTCAGTCGTTTTATCTTTGTAAGAGCAAAGTTTGATAGATGCCTTGTCTCGTCTACCACCGTAATCATTTTTAACACAACTTAAAAAAAATAATAACGATGTGATTTAAAGAAACGACAGAAAGTTTTAGAGCATAACAGAAACCAACAACAACAAAATAATAATAAATCTATTTTTAACGACTGAATGGCTTCTGGAATCTCGTCAAGAAGATAATTGGTGTAGGGTGAAGGGTGGAGCAAGAAAGGAGGACGTAGGGAAGGAGGTGTTGTGTGAAATGTGTGCGCGCGAGCACGTGCGCGTGCGTACAAGAAAATATTGAAAGGGACATAATCAAGTATATAAAAAAAAGTTTTTTTTATGCAATGTAGGGGACATAACAAACAAAATGTACCGGGATTTTTTTTTTTAAATTAGCGCGGAATACTTTTGCACTCGTAACTGAAGTTTTTTTTTTACTTCAGTTTCACACCTGTTCTTAAGTGACGGAAGTTAATTGCTTTAAAATATTTTTTGTGTGAAAAAGATAATATTCTTTATTTTTTTTAATGTATAACGTCTATCAATGAAGTTTTTAATCTACCTTTGTTTTTTTTACATCTAAAAGGCATAATTTTTATGTTTTGTTTTTTTTGTTGCAAGTGAGCATTCCTATATCAAGTATTTGTAAGACAGGTATCATACACCGGCTATTCATTCTTGCTGTCACTGCAATATATTCTTTGTTTATATATAATTCGCGATTTCTGTAGCTTTATTGCATTGTCTTTCGTGTTGTATTATTGTATTTGTACTGTCTTTATTAACCAGGTGGTTAATCTCGCGTTTAAGCTGAAAATCTCTGGATAAAACACTTCGTAATGTGGATGTTAAAACACTAAACTTGTGGTAAGAAATATGTATTTGATTCATGTCTCATTCGCATACACGGATCATGGTGTGTTATTCGCATACACGGATCATGGTGTGTTATTCGCATACACGGATCATGGTGTGTTACTCGATTTGATTCGAGTGTATGATTCGTGGTTATCACGCTGCAAATATTTTTTTTAAAAAGGACTGAACTAGAACTAGTGTTTTTTTTTTCAATTGTGGTGTATTTGATTTTCAGTAAATGTGTCATTTTGCCCAGTGACCTGATTTGTTTTATTGCATCTTTTCTCAGTTTTCCCTGAGGATGATATTATTCTACCTAGGTATTTGTGAAATGTTTCACTTGTTTCAAGAGCTGGTTGTATAGGAAGATCTTTGTTTGGATTTCTTCTCTCGCCGTAGTAATGACTTCCGTTTTTTTTTTGTTTTTTTCAGCACTGATCTTCATGTTGTGAAGTGCAAATTATTCATCTTCTGTTGTAGGTCTTTTATTGATATGGCTTGATCGTCAGCAAATGTGAATTCGTTTATAGTCCGCCTATTGCATATGTTTTCTGGAAGGTGTTGTGAAGAAGTCTTAAGAGAGGCTGTAGTTAAAAGGCAAATTACAACAAAGATCAGAGGCAGACAAGCGAGATTTGTAGGATATTTTCTGAGAAGAGGAAAACTGGAACACATTGTGGCAACTGGAAAAATTGAGGGAAGAAGAGACAGAGGAAGATAGAGAGAGAAGTTACTGAATGGGCTGTCAATGTGGCTAAGAAGAAAGTCACCGGCGGATCTCATAATCAAATCTGAAGACGGGGAATTGTGGAGAGAAAAGATCGCCTACGCCACGCGGCACGGCACTTGATTGATTGATTGTTGTGGGTTTATCGGCATTCTTTCTGAGGTTGGGCAGTTTTGTGATGGAATTTTTACTATGTATGTTAGCTTCTTTTCAGATGTTGTCAAGATTTATTAAGATTTGTAGGCAACAGAGAAAGAGGTCGCCCACGCGGGAGATGGAGAAAGGAAATTACAGAAACAGTAAATATCCCATTATATGAAGCAAATTACAGAAACAGTAAATATCCCATTATATGAAGCAAATTACAGAAACAGTAAATATCCCATTATATGAAGCAAATTACAGAAACAGTAAATATCCCATTATATGAAGCAAATTACAGAAACAGTAAATATCCCATTATATGAAGCAAATTACAGAAACAGTAAATATCCCATTATATGAAGCAAATGATGTCTTTTTGTCCCCTCAATACCGAAAGGTATATGAGGAAGGAGACTAGACAAGACAAGATACTAGTTTTGGCAGACTTCTTTGAGTGTTTGCACTGAAGCTGTGTCTGCAGCTGACATCCACTGTGACACTGATAATGTGACGCCGTTCTCTTCTGTCTATAGGAAGATGGCTGTGATGCTTAAGTGTGCATTCATGAACTTACCTCGATGTTACGACTACTTTGAATCGACCACGTTCGGCATGTACTTCCATTCTCCGTACTCTTGTGAACTCTCGGAACAACAGGTTAGAAAACATTTTTGATAAACAAGTGTACAAAAGGCATGTTTGATATATAGGATTTACAAAGCGTTTTTTTTTATAAATAGATCTAGAAAATGCATGTTTGATTTTTCTTTTAAAAAGTCTAAAAAACGTGCTTGACAAATAGATCTATTTGACACGTGTTTTATAAATAGACACGGAAAAAAACATGTTTCATAAATAGATCTAGAAAATGCATGTTTGATAAAAAGATATAGAAAACCATATTTGATACCTAATTCTTGAGGCTTTGTTAACCTCGATGCCGTTCGGTTTGAGAAAAGATTTGTCCTGATGGAGAATCGAACCCACGAACTTCTCGTCGAAAGGCGACTGCACTAAGCAAACATTATACATTAGTGTCCTGTAGCATTTGCATGCCGTATAGGGTTTGTGAAGTGTTAGTGCCTTCATATTCCAAGGCCACTGTAGCATTTTTTTTTTTTTTAGATAGGGATGCCAGAACATGCCCACGCTGCCTTTGTTTTCTTAGAGAAGCCCCAGGTACCCATTTTTTGAGGCTGGGTGAACTCCAGGGCCGATCAGTCAGAGAAATTGAACCAGGGACCTTCTCATCGGCAAGCGAGTGCATAACCCCACCCCCCCCCCCCAACCCACACACACACACAGAGCGGTGCCTATTTATACTTTAGTATTATTATTTTTATCATGTCATAATGACGGTGGGCCTACACAGAACATTAAATTAATGTTGTTCCTGGCAACAAAAGTAGGTGACCCAGTAGATTATGAATCCAGGATATCGTTGGTAGTTTAATCACTACAGTCACTGAAGCAGGCATCCTGGCTGAGCAAAGAGGCATTTTCAGATTACTTCTCTGTATATATTACTTCTCCAGTGAACAACGTTTCAAGAAGGACAAGCCACATGAGTGAACTGCTATACTATAATTTTTTTTAAAATGATTGTTATTTTTGGCGTGTTAGACCTGTGTCATGTATTTTATTTTGCTATTGGTAGGTGCGGGAATTTCAAGAGATTCACAACAGAGGTACGCGGTAGATGTGACACCTACAGTGTCATCTACACCAAATACAGAATCGATGACATCTACCACATCGTCTACAACCACTGCGCAAAGTGGCGAGGTGACAGTCAACGCCACATTACTTCCTCATCAACGACCACAGAAGAAAGAACAACGAAAGGGGGAGGCACAGCTGGAGGGAGGATGGTTGGTCAAGAAGGAGGTGAAGTAGGAAATAGTGAGGAGAGCATTAGAATATCATCATACAGTAAGTACTCTAACAACAACTACAACGATCATTGTAAATACAGTGACCCTACTTTAGTGATCACTTTTAAAAAAGCACTGTAGTTTAGATAAAAGTAGTAAATGCAGTGACCTTTTTTTTCCAGTACAATGACAAGTTTAGGAATTTAGGTTTCTCTGTAATCACAGAATATGATTTTGAAGAAGATCAGTGTCAGCTCTCTGTTACAGCTTCAAGCATCATTTTGCTGAACAGTTTCTCTTATGCCTGATTCTACCCAACATATTTGATGTTTATGGCTTTGTCTTTATTTGTACTTGTGGTAAATCTATCTGCAAGTGTGACCCCTTTCTTAGATAATGCTCTTCTCCTGTAGAGGATCACTAACCAAGTGGCACAGTCTTTCTCCAGCTCTTCCAAGATATTATGGTTAAATGTAGAAAAATGTATCATAGATGCCTAAAAAAAATCTTTGCATCTCAATTTCCCTTTGCCTCATCTATTCTTGTCATATATTCTTGTCATCTATTCATGTGACATATCCTTGCTATCCCTCTTGATCTCCTGCTGCTTCTGCTGAATGTTTTTGTCATGGATGGAAACTCATCACCCTCAACAATCTTTGACCTGGCAACTTTGTCCTGCCACTTGATGTTCATTATCTTACAGTGAAGATGGAAACTTAAATTTTCCCCATGTTTTGAATATATTCCCCACATTTCAGATAAGAGAGCTGTAAGCATGCAGGTCTGATAATTCAGTACCATAGTCTTTTGTATTATAATCTTTTGTTGAATGCTCTCTTCTTTAATCTTTTATTGAATGCTCTCTTCCTTAGTTTGTCAAATGCACTTATTCAGAGATAGTTGAATGATTCAAGTTTATTTCTGTTCAAAGCTATATTGATTGGTAGTGCCTTGTCCTCTAAGCCAAAAATAAAAATGATGGCATCTACCATCATCAACAGCCACAGTCGTTATAATATTCAGTGAGAATATGTCAAATGTCCTGGATATGCTGCTAATCAATAACTGCAGAGTAGCCTTGTTGTGAACTACAAGGGCTGCATCATCAGCAAACAGAAGCCCCTTGATTATTTATCACTTGACTGTAAACTCTGATAAATTAAACATTCAGGCCATCTAACTTTGTGCAGATAAATACATTATGACTTGCTGCTGTGAACGTGTGATCCTCATCATATTTTGCTTTGGACCCTTTTTCCAGCTTGTGAAGCCTTCATAAATAGAGCCCACATGATACTATGATTTAAAAAAAAATTGAACCAATGTTTTTGCTGGTACATGGACCCCCCCCCCCCTAAAAAATCCTTCCATGGACTCCCTAGAACCTCATACTAAGAACCACTGGTGGTTGTGTAAGAAAAGCATACAAGCAGTTGCTGAAGAGAATGGGAGCAAAGCCAGTTTTTAGTGCCTCGTTTTGAGATGAGAAGAAGTCTTGGGGGGGTTCTGCCACAGAAGAACATTCCGATATTTTCATTCACAATTATTTTCCATGCAGCAATCATAGCCTTTCTGTGTGTATAGTTGTTGCAGGATTAACCCCCCCCCCCCCCACAAGTAATTGTGCACTAGAACTTCCGATAGATGATGTATGAATGAAGAACTTATGACAGAGGCATCATGTTTGATGTGGAGTGTGTAATAGTGACCTTCCTTAACTTCCAAGAGAGAGCCTAAGGAGTAAACATACTGGCCAGCTTTGTTACTAAGGGGGAAATAGTCAAGCTGTAGTCTCACAACAGGCTGTTGTCAGGAGCACAGCTTTAGAAGCAGAGTCTAATGACAGTACCACATTTACTCAACTCCCTCCTCCTTGATTAATATGATGTTATTTGTTTCTGTTTTCAGATGCCGCAAGCTTGACTCTGTTCAGCACATGTCATGTTGTGATGTTTGGGCTTGGGTTATGGGCTTTGTCATGGATACTTACATCATGATAGAGCACAGTCTTCACTGGAAGTAGATTCATATCATTGCCTTATTTGTTGTCATCTTGTACCATATCTTCAGTCACAGTATTGTCATCTTATCCTAAATCTTGGCAAATCACCCACAGTATTGTCATCTTATCCTAAATCTTGGCAAATCACCCACAGTATTGTCATCTTATCCTAAATCTTGGCAAATCACCCACAGTATTGTCATCTTATCCTAAATCTTGTCAAATCACCCACAGTATTGTCATCATATTCTAAATCTTGGCAAATCACCCACAGTATTGTCATCTTATCCTAAATCTTGGCAAATCACCCACAGTATTGTCATCTTATTCTAAATCTTGGCAAATCACCCACAGTATTGTCATCATATTCTAAATCTTGGCAAATCACCCACAGTATTGTCATCATATTCTAAATCTTGGCACATCACCCACAGTATTGTCATCTTATCCTAAATCTTGGCAAATCAGCCACAGTATTGTCATTTTATTCTAAATCTTGGCAAATCACCATCAGTATTGTCATCTTATTCTAAATCTTGGCAAATCACCATCAGTATTATCATCATGTACAAATTCCTTGCAGTCACAGACAGTATTGTCATCATGTACCTATATTTCATAGACTCCAGCCTTATTGTGATCATGAATCAAAACTTCACAATCATCTCCATTATTGGCACTATGTGCCGAACTTTTACAGTTATTATTGTCATGAAGTACCAAATCTTTATTCATCAGCATTGCCTTCTAGTGTCACCGGTTTAATATTATTATCTTAAGAGAAGAACTGTAATGGTGCACATGCACATATACAGGGTGCGGTGAAAGTCAACCAGCATAGGCAATTTAATTATATAAATTAAATGTTGGAATTGGCTACCATTGTCTTGTAAACACTTTCTTACTCTGATGGTGCCAAAATCTTCTGTCAGTGGTGAATTTTCAGACAAATATTCACCTTTTTTTTTTCTTTATTTTGATTAGTCAAGAAGTGTTGCTGCATTTAAATTGTGGCTTTTTTTGGGTTTTTTCTTGGGGGGGAGGAGGAGGAGGAGGGGAGGGTTAAGGATTTTTATGTACAACGCTCACAAGTTTTCGTATTAGACATTTCCAGCTTATGTCTGAATCTTATGGAAGAAATTTCTAATTTATTTTTATTGGCTACCTCAAATTTCCTGAATGAACAATCAACAAATATATCCATACTACAAGAACTTAATTTTGTAAGAAGGCTGGCTAGTAAAGAGGATTAAACAAAGAAAACTTAATATTTTGGACACATTAAATGTCATGATAATCTAGAGAAGACCGTCTTGGAAGGGTACATAATGGGAAAAAGAAAGAGAGGAAGACCAAGACGAAGATGGCTACAAGACATCATTGATGATCTGCAGATGGATGCATCAGCAGCAGGTCATCTTTCTTACAACTGAGAGGCTTACAGGAGAGCTGTTAGGGAGGCAAAATGCCACAAGGGACATGTGAATGAATGAATGAATGGCTACCTCAAACTAGTTTGGTTTGACTCAAGTGCAAGGTCCTGCTAGGCCGTGCAAGAATGTCAGAAAACTACTGAATGTGAGAGAAAAAAAAAACAGCAGTATCAAATTAGAACTCGAAATATCTTCATCATGAACCCACATGGTGAAACAGAAATATCCGTCTCAGAATGCAGTGAATGGACAATCAACATCTCAGAGGTGTATTAGACCTGATGGAAAGGTTCAGTATTAAAAAATAAAAATATCACATTAATGAACTGTTCAGTTTATACTGAGCAAGTTGCTGCACTTATTTTTTAAAAAAATGAAACATCAAACATTAATATAAATACAAAGAAATACTATACTGGAACTGCTGCTTAAACTATAAGATAACCCTTTTGATATAAACATCATATATATATATATATATTGCAGACAGTGTACACAGAAGTCGTAGGATTTGTACTAGAAGTTACAAAACATAGTTAAACACTGGAAACTAAGTTACAAAACATAGTTAAACACTGGAATCTAAGTTACAAAACATAGTTAAACACTGGAAACTAACAGAAATTATTTTTTATTGTAAGAGATTTCAGTGGTGATACTGGATGTCAACAGGAGGAGCCTATCATTGTTTCGGCAATAATGTGATCTAACCAAGTATTGTGCAGGTCAAAGCATTAGCATTATTCTGAAGGCAATGCAAAGCCGTTTTGGACAGTCTGCGGGAGAATGAAGAGAAAGAGTGGATAGACAATGTGCAAATAAGGCAGGCGATTGGTGATGTTAGGACAGAGGAAGGGTTCTAGCAGATAATCTGAATGAAATGGAAGAAAACGTGTAATGAACAGCCAATATTTGACAGGAACCTTTATTAGGCAAATGCTTCAGTGGATGTTGGGACATATGATGGAGCATATATCAGAGTGATGCCGGATTCTAACTTCTGAATCTAAATCAGTGAAAATGGCATTAAAAAAAAAACAAAAAAAACTACACATCTAGAAGAGTTCAGATAATGAAATCATAAGACAGAATGACTAAACTTTCAGCAAGTGAAAATTCTCAGATGCTTCTCATTGCAAGAACCACTGGAAGAGACTGGTGATGTGACTACATGCTATATATGTATAAATATCAAAATTAAGAAAGTGAAAACAGTGATCAGTTGTGAAATATCCCTGTGTAGTATACTTTCCTCTCTTGGCCAGGTGATTGCTAGTCTTAATACAGTGTTTCAACATCAGTAAATTTATAGGTGAAATCAGTGAAGTGAATAACAATGATATGAAAATTAGCTTTTTTTTAAAAAAAAAAAAAATCCCTACAAATAAAACAACTACCCATAATAACAATCCCTACAAATAAAAACAGCTATCCATAATAACAAGGATGAAAGCACCAAAGTGCTACAAAGGATTGTTAAAACACCGTGCTTGTGAAATAGAAATTATGCACACACAAAAAAAGCTAAATATACAAAATGAATGATTGGCATTCTAAGCTCAATGAATGACAACACTAAACATCAGAAGACTATGGTGGCTAGGGCATGCCATAAGAATGGATGAGAGCCAGATTGTGAAACAAGTTTTGTGTGGCAAACTTGTGAGGGGAAGGAGGCCACATTGTAGGTGAAAAATGAGAAACAAAGATATTTGTAAATCATCAGTGAAAGATTTTTTTTTCAGTCACAAGATCTATGAAGAACTTCAAAAAATACTGATTACTGTGGAGAGTGACTCTGCATAAGACTTCAGCATCATCTGATTAAGAAATTAGAACTAAACTTGAAGGTAAAAGGTGTCAGTGCTAGGAGACTACTCCTTGCAATACAAACATTGCTTGCTGTTACAAGTAGGCTGATTATGCGTAGGCTGATTATGCGTAGGCTGATTATGCAATATCTAACATTGGCAGAGTCACCGTGAGAGAAATTTTTTAATAAGGTGACATTAGACTTGGCTGATATCAGCCTGCTTCAGACATGAAGTGATAGTATAGCTTATTAGTTAAAACCATCATTATTGCATTCTGGACAAGTCTACAGGTTCTTAGACCTCTAACTCTAAATTAGAAACTAATCTCTAATTCTTAATGGATTGAAAAAAACGTAGTTCTTTATTATAGCAGAATAGTCAATTTCATAGCAAAAAAATAATAAAATGCCTTTGGGCATGTCATGAGAAGAGAACAGTTTGAGAGAATTTCAGTATGTCCGAAAAGTTAAAGATCAATAAAAATGAGGGAGACATGGATGTTCTAAATGTCACAATGCAAGAGAAGCAATGGATCAGATCAGTGATACCACAAAACACATGAGAATGAAAACACCCATAAATACTGGCATGACATCTGGTAATGGTGATGCTTTTCATGGACAAAGATGTAGATTCTTTTTTTTTAAGTTTTGATATCTATTGTGGCATCTTTACACAATATATCAGTCACATGATGAAAAGAAATAATCAGAGAATCCCAAAACAAGCTATCAAGTGGAACACAACAGGCCGAAGAAAAAGAGGTCGACCATGAGAAGCTCTAAAGAAGACATTGTTATCTTATCTTATATATTTTATATATTTCCTGTGCCGTTAAACGTCACATAGGGCTCGCAAGGTAGTTTGCCAATTTTTCCTGTTTTCAGCGAGCTTTTCAACATCATCAAGGGATTTTATGCCTATTAATTTGGCCTCTCTTAACAATGTCCTCTTTAGAGTTTCACGTGGTCTGCCTCTTTTTCTTTGGCCTGTTGTGTTCCACTTGATAGCTTGTTTTGGTATTCTCTGATTGTTTCTTCCCATCACGTGACCAACACATGCCCATCTCCTTTTTCTGATCACCCATGAGACTGGTTGTTGTTCACTCATCTGTCTTATCTCTTCATTGTTCTTGAATTCATTCCACTTGATGCCGAGTATTTTCCTTAGGCATTTGTTTTCAAAAGAGTCTAATTTCTTGTCTATTTCTTTAGTTGTTTTCCAGCTTTTGCATGCATAAATGATGGTGGATATTACATTTGAATTGAATAGTCTTAACTTGGTTTTTGTGCTTATAACTTTTGTATGCCATATGTTCTCAAGATTCTTGAAGATCAATGCTGCTTTTGCAATTCTAACTTCCTTTCTGGTGTCACCATCCTGGTCTATGTAGCTGCCAAGGTATGCAAGTTGACTGACTTCTTCAATATCTGTCCCTTCTACGTGTATTTTCTCATTTTGATTAATGGGAAGTTTCATTATTTTTGTTTTCTCCTATTCTGCTAGCCAGTGAAGACAGGCTATCTGTTTTTTCTTGCATGCAATTCACATTGTTACTGATAAGAGTTATGTCATCAGCAAAATCAAGATCTTCTAGTTGGGTCCCATGTACCTGTGTTACGTTACCTGTGCAGTATTTTTTCATTATGAAGTTCTGTGGCAATTCCAAAAAAAACAAAGGAGACAGCATACATCCTTGTTTCACACCTGTTTCAATCTGGAACCATTCACTCATCCTTTCTTCTGTTTTGACTGCACAAACATATCCTTTGTAGAAGTCCTTACTGATGTTGACAATTTTAGATGGTATTCCATGCAGACTTAAAATTCTCCACAATGAATCTCTGTATATGCTATCAAATGCCTTTTTTAAAAGTCCATGAAGTTCAGTGTTAATGGTTTCTGCTTTTCAATATGTTCTTCAAGTATTATTCTTAGAGTAAAGATCTAGTCGAGACAGCTTCTCCCTTTTCGAAATTATGCTTCGACATTGTTAAGATAGACAAAATTAGTAAGCATAAAATCCCTTGGTGAGATTGAAAAGCTCATCCAAAAACAAGAAAAATTGGCAAACTACCATGCGAGCCCTATGTGACATTTTTTAATGGCACAGAAAGGATGTAATATCTTTATATCCATTATAGATATAAAAACCCTAACTTACATATAAGCTGAAGTTATGTATACACTGAAGTCTTGTCACTGAGACATTTATCTAGACCTAATGTAATGTTGCCATGAGAAAAGAGGGTCTCTATTTACACAACTAAAATCATTCCTGTGTGGAGTTCATGCTCCATTACCAAATTTTAAACTTTCTCTTCAGGCTGACTCTTTCATGTACAGAAATTTTGTTTACACCCTCTGAAGGATGCTTTCTTTTGAATAACATGGTGAATGAAATGTGTAGGCAGTTTTTTTTTACTAGCATACTTGCCAACTACTGACATATGTAGATGACTTTATACTAGTATACGTGCCAGCTACTGACATGTAGATGGGTTTTTGCTAGCCTTCTTGCCAACTACAGACATATGTAGATGATTTTATACTAGCCTTTTTAGCAACTACTGACATATGTAGATGATTTTCTGCTAGCCTTCTTGTCAACTACTGACATTTGTAGATGGTTTTATACTACCTTCTTGTCAACTACTGACATTTGTAGATGGTTTTATACTACCTTCTTGTCAACTACTGACATTTGTAGATGGTTTTATACTACCTTCTTGTCAACTACTGACATTTGTAGATGGGTTTCTACTAGCCTTCTTGTCAGCTACTGACATTTGTAGGTGGGTTTCTACTAGCCTTCTTGTCAACTACTGACATTTGTAGATGGGTTTCTACTAGCCTTCTTGTCAACTACTGACATTTGTAGATGGGTTTCTACTAGCCTTCTTGTCAACTACTGACATTTGTAGATGGGTTTCTACTAGCCTTCTTGTCAACTACTGACATTTGTAGATGGGTTTCTACTAGCCTTCTTGTCAACTACTGACATTTGTAGATGGGTTTCTACTAAACTTCTAGTCAACTACTACTAGCATGCTTAAGCATTAGCTTTGAGATGTTTTTCAGGTGCACTGCCAAGTTAGCAAAACAGTAATCAGTAGCACTGAGACACAATCACAAAGGTTTTATATACTGAAATTTCTTAAAAACAAAACAGATCTTATATAAGAATCTTCTCACAAGTGTATTTCATTTTCTAGACATCATTTAAAATAGATAAAAGTGTGCAGTGCAGTTTTGTGAGAAGATTAGATGAAATGAAAAAAAAAAGATAATAACAGAGGAAAGTTGCAAAAATATCAAACAACTAATATTTTGACAAAAGATCTTTGTGAGGGCAAGCAAAAACGAGCAAAAAAAAATGGCAAATTAAAAAAAACAGAAAAATTCTATCAAAAAGATTAATAATCAGTTGACAATTCTTGAAGTAAAATAAGAAAGAAAAAATGTTCAATGTTTGCTAATCATAAAAATAGCAGCAATTATAATGTGATGACAAGCATGCATGCCAGCAGACAGGTCTTAGTACATGATTTATCATAAAAAAACACTAGCACTTTTTAAAATCAAGCTAACACCATTTCATAATCCTGTCATGATTCCATTTCCTGTAACAGCTGAATGTTGTATAGTGATGACTGGTATACTTTTATGAATGATAAAACTCCAATATCTACTTTTTCACTTTGATACTTTGTTGTATTAATTATTATATTAATTATTTTGTGTTAGTAGATATGCACTATGTAGCTCTTTGCCTGTTTATTTATTTCCCTTTGTGGGCATTTCTTAAAACTTTTATTTCTGTTCATAATCAATTCTTACTTTAAAAATTTTGTTAGAGAAATAGATTTTCATGTCTAATTCATCCTGCAGGATGGAACTGCATACTAATTTATATAACAGTGATAAGAAGTGTTTATCTGTACATTCTGCCTGAAAGTTGAATCTGTTTACACAATCATTCTATTACAAAAATTGTTTGTCATATGTTCCTCTTTTTGCATGGAAATGTTTCAGTTTGTTTCTGCTGTCTCTGCTAGAGTGACTTCTGTATGTTATAATTAACAGGCTGTATTTTTTAAATCTCTTATTCTGTATTTTTTTATCTCTTATTCTGTATTTTTTTTCTCTTGTTCTGTTTTTTCCCTCTAATTCTGTATTTTTTCTCTTATTCTGTATTTTTTTCTCTTATTCTGCATTTTTTCTCTCTTATTCTGTTTTTTTCTCTTATTCTGTATTTTTTCTCTTATTCTGTATTTTTTTCTCTTACTCTGTATTTTTTTCTCTTATTCTGTATTTTTTCTCTTATTCTGTATTTTTTCTTCTTATTGGTTTTTTTCTCTTATTCTGGTTTTTTTTCCTCTTATTCTGTATTTTTTATCTCTTATTCTGTATTTTTTTATTTTTTTCTGGTTCAAGTCCTAGCAGCTGGATTTTTTTTTTCTGGTACACACCCAAAAAAAAAAAAAAAGGCCCTGGGATCTACCCAGCCTCTAAAAATGGGTGCCGGAGAAATCTGGGAAGGTAAATGTGGCCCAGGCATGATACTGACCACATCACACTTTCATATGCTGAAGGTCATAGAAATACGGGCCTAACACCATATCCCCAATACGCCTTAATGGCGTGGAAAAGGAGATTGTACCTTTTACCTTTTTTATTCTGTATTGTGTTTGGTGGTAATATTACATTATTATCAGTTTTGTCGGTCATTAGACCATGTTTTATTTGGTTGTGTCCATCATTAATTGATGTTTTATTTCTTGTTCAACTTCATAGTCACAAGTAACTCTTACAAGCAAACATTTTTTTTTTTCAGTTGTTCGTGTATGGTTTTATTCTTGGCACTGACAAATGTGACAACATTCCAACTTGTTTTTTTATTGTATACGTATAATGTCAAAATCTGCATACATGATTTGATTTTTTTAAAAATAAGCTCTAATCTCAGATACTGATTACTGTTTTTTTTAAATCTTCAATTTAATTAAGAACTGTCTGTTTTATCAATCATGATTAAAATGTTTAATTGGACAATACAAGACTGACAAAGGACCAAAGAGAATTGTATTAATTATATATATAAGTTATTTCATGAAACTTTCAGTTTTTACCTGCTTTTGGCATTGTTTGGTTATAATCTTTCTTTACTGGCCACCACAAAGCCATTTCATGTAAAAGGTATGTAAGCAGAAATATTTGCTGAAACTTAACAACCATTTATTTGAAAACATTAAAAAATAAATCATGAGTCTGTTATATACTCTTCTATGGCATATTTTGTATCTGCGTATTTTTAAATGTTACATTTTGTAAACAGTTAATGCTTATGTTAAAACATGTTCATTGTGCATGAAACCATGAAGCTGATTTGCTTTCCCTGCATCCATTTCTTTCTGTTCAGGGTAAACTCATGTTCTGTCTTGCAGCACATTTGTCAAGTACCAGACAAGAAAGTGTGAGCAGATGTGACCTCACAAAGTGAGGATAAAGATGGCAGGAGTATGAGCAGAAAGTAGTGTGGTCATCATTTGATTAAAATATCATCCATTTTGTGATTTGGAAGTGATACTAAATGATTATCTTAAGAGAAGAATATATATATATATTAATTGCTAGTAACTGTGATACTTGTGGATGAAGTAAAAGATGGCGGGAGCTGTTTTCATTTTGATTGACATAAGATGTAAGTGAAGAACTACAGCCTGGGATTTTGCTAAGTTCAGAGTGAGATAACTGTCACTCCTGTTGTTGTGTATCACACCCCATCACTGTCACTGTGGTTGATGTGTATCCTACTCCCTCACTGTCACTGCTGTTGTGCGTCCTACCCCCTCATTGTTACTGCTGCTGTTGTGTGTCCTAGCCCCTTCATTGTTACTGCTGCTGTTGTGTGTCCTAACCCCCTCACTGTCACTGCTGCTGTGTGTCCTAACCCCCTCATTGTTACTGCTGCTGTGTATCCTACCCCCTTATTATTACTGCTGTTGTGTGTCCTACTCCTTCATTGTTACTGCTGTTGTGTTTCCTACTCCCTCACTGTTACTGCTGCTGTTGTGTAATCTACCCCCTCATTATTACTGCTGTTGTGTGTCCTGCCCTTTCACTGTCATTGTTTTATATCCTGCCCCCTCACTGTTACTGCTGTATATCCTACCCCCTCACTGTTACTGCTGTATATCATACCCCCTCACTGTCACTGCTGTATATCCTATCCCCTCAGTATCACTGCCGTTGTCGTATATACTATAATTGTGGATCTGAAGATCTGAGAACACAGGTTCTATATCAGAAAGGAAACAAGTTAAATGTGTGTTTTTTTTTTAAATTCTTAGACAAGGCAAACAAAACAAACAAGATCATAAGTTCTACAATCATGGAGGAATACCTTAGACTCAATTAGCCAGACTGTATTCCACACCATTCTCACTGTCTGCCTTGTGCAGACTGAAAAACTCAAAAAAGGTGCAAAATGAAACAGTGTGTGTTATCTTGGGGTAAACAAGAGACACTTCCTGTGTAGCAATGAGGTAACTCCGTGATCTCCTCACCATGACCACACCTCAGTATAAGTGTGGACAAGGAGCACCCACTGCACCAAGAGCTCCTCAAAGAAAAGGTTACAGGGCAAAAGAGGGGCAAATCATGGATGTATCAGATGTTATCAAGCAAATCTGTGGTCTTAACAACATCAACCCCCGGCAAGGAATGGATACTTGTGCCTCCAGCATTCAGGGCCACCACCTCTTGCATTGTCGGGTTTGACAAGAGGAGCAGGGAGTAGAACCTACTTGCTGTGAATGCTAAAGTCAACACCCTCATCAGTGAGGTAGATGCTATTTACATAGATGGATCTGTTGTATGACATCAAAGAAGTACATGATCATTCACAGTGAAAACTCCAATGAGGTAGATGCTATTTACACAGGTGGATCTGTTGTATGGCATCAAAGAAGTACATGATCATTCACAGTGAAAACTCCAATGAGGTAGATGCTATTTACACAGGTGGATCTGTTGTATGGCTTCAAAGAAGTACATGATCATTCACAGTGAAAACTCCAATGAGGTAGATGCTATTTACACAGGTGGATCTATTGTATGGCATCAAAGAAGTACATGATCATTCACAGTGAAAACTCCAATGAGGTAGATGCTATTTACACAGACGGATCTGTTGTATGGCATCAAAGAAGTACATGATCATTCACAGTGAAAACTCCAATGAGGTAGATGCTATTTACACAGATGGATCTGTTGTATGGCATCAAAGAAGTACATGATCATTCACAGTGAAAACTCCAATGAGGTAGATGCTATTTACACAGGTGGATCTGTTGTATGGCATCAAAGAAGTACATGATCATTCACAGTGAAAACTCCAATGAGGTAGATGCTATTTACACAGGTGGATCTGTTGTATGGCATCAAAGAAGTACATGATCATTCACAGTGAAAACTCCAATGAGGTAGATGCTATTTACACAGGTGGATCTATTGTATGGCATTAAAGAAGTACATGATCATTCACAGTGAAAACTCCAATGAGGTAGATGCTATTTACACAGACGGATCTGTTGTATGGCATCAAAGAAGTACATGATCATTCACAGTGAAAACTCCAATGAGGTAGATGCTATTTACACAGATGGATCTGTTGTATGGCATCAGAGAAGTACATGAACATCCACAGTGAAAACTCCAATGAGGTAGATGCTATTTACACAGATGGATCTGTTGTATGGCATCAAAGAAGTACATGAACATCCACAGTGAAAACTCCAATGAGGTAGATGCTATTTACACAGGTGGATCTGTTGTATGGCATCAAAGAAATACATGATCATTCACAGTGAAAACTCCAATGAGGTAGATGCTATTTACACAGACGGATCTGTTGTATGGCATCAAAGAAGTACATGATCATTCACAGTGAAAACTCCAATGAGGCAGATGCTATTTACACAGGTGGATCTGTTGTATGGCATCAAAGAAGTACATGATCATTCACAGTGAAAACTCCAATGAGGTAGATGCTATTTACACAGGTGGATCTGTTGTATGGCATCAAAGAAGTACATGATCATTCACAGTGAAAACTCCAATGAGGTAGATGCTATTTACACAGATGGATCTGTTGTATGGCATCAAAGAAGTACATGAACAGTCACAGTGAAAACTCCAATGAGGTAGATGCTATTTACACAGATGGATCTGTTGTATGGCATCAAAGAAGTACATGATCATTCACAGTGAAAACTCCAATGAGGTAGATGCTATTTACACAGATGGATCTGTTGTATGGCATCAAAGAAGTACATGAACAGTCACAGCACACTCAGCAGGCAGAACAATCCAGGAAGCCAGTAGCGCCTTCGTTGTGACCACAAGCAGCATGACTACGGAGGCTATGGCGGTGACAAAAGCATTCAAGTGGCTGCAGTTACTGGACTGTGTCTGCATACTAAGTGATTCAATGAGTATGATCCGGAGGGGTGAGGCAGGTATGCAGGCAGTGGCAGAAATCAATGATTCACAGAGACGCCTTTATCTATGTATGTGGGACACATGGACATCCAGGGAAATGAGAGAGCTGATAGGCTGACCAGCTCTGCCATCATGGACAACCACAGAATCAAGCTGATATTGTTAACACACTCAGAGAGATAGACAGAGTGGAGGACTTTGAAAGCACCAAATCCACATCACTGCTTAGCTTGTGAGAGTACAGGCTGGCATGGACAGGAATGAGAGGCATACTGGACACGTGAGGAGACTCTTCAACCAACACACAATGGGCACTATCAGCCATAGGACACTGTTGGATATGTTGAAGGGGAGAATCTAAGCACCTATGGACATACCCAAAGTGCAATAATGATGAGCCAGACCATAAACCATGGAAGTTCAAGGAAGGATAGAGTATTTGCCAAATACAGTTAACTGGCCCAGGTTACTCTTGTCATCTTCACTCCTAAAGCTAGCCACTGCCATACCCTAGCCATCTGTATCTTTGTTAATTCCCCTCTCACTCCCCAATGGGTGCCTGGGTGGCGAAGTGTCTAGTGCACTGGTCTCTCATGGTGAAGGTCGAGGGTTCGAATCCGGCTGAGGCACCCACCACCACCCCCCCCCCCAAGTCACCCAGCTGTAGAAATGGGTTACCCGGCTTCTTCTGGAGTTGGGAAGGAAAAGGCGGCCAGGCGTGATACTGACCATATCACCCTCTAGCGTGCTGATAGGTCAAGGAAAATATGGGCACTGACACCATATCCCTATATGCCTCTAAGGCATGACAACCTTTACCTACCTACCTACAATACACACATATATTCAAATTCTCTTACTCTCTACAAAGTATGTAACAACATAACCCTGTATCCACAGGAAGATATGTCCTTTTAATTAGCAAAGAAGGTATAGTAAACATTTTACATATACACTTTAATAAATGTCATATATTTTTCTTTATCTGAATCTATTATCAGGCAAAATGTATATAGGATGAACATATAATATGTCATTCAGCAAAGAAATAATTCAGTACTGAGTTAGGTTAAAAAAAAAAAAAGATGAAATGTCAGACTATGACATCATCACACCATCATCAACTTCCAAATGTTTAAGTACTTGATATATCAGCTTCAGGATATGCTTATGAAATCTCTTTTACAAAAATATTTACAAACATTCCAGAGTGTTTTAAGGTCATCAAGTTACAACAACAAAAAAATCAGTAAAATATTTTACTCACGAAATCCCTGACACTGAAAACATTGGTCATTTAATACAGCTCCACATCTTCACCAACTAAACATAGGAAAATGCTCAAGATTCACCAACTAAATGTAGGTAAATGCTCAAGATTCATCAACTAAATGTAGGAAAATGCTCAAGAGACAACTTTCTATATAGAGTTCAGCCATGATACTGCTGACTCACTCGGTGGCAAAACATCCATTCATGCCAGAGTGGGCATTTTAGGAAATGATGATATCTGAACTGTGGTAAAAAGCCAAAAGTTAATATGCACTTTAAGCCTTGAAAAGACAAAAAAAATTATTTTCTGAAGACGTTGTTTGGCTCTAAAAAAAAAAAACAACAACAACCTAGCAAACCAAGCTATTAAGGAAATTAAGATATCAGAATAGGAAGATTGCTATCACTACGTTCTCTCATGCTATTAAAAGAAAATGTATGTTAGTGAATTAAGCCATCAATTCCTTTTTAAAAAAAAATGTGAATAAATCTTATTTCTTTAGCATCCTTGTACTGCTACTCCCTGATTTTAATCTGTAGCAAGAGATTTCCACTTATCTCAGGCCTTGTTTAGCAGGATTTTCTCTGCTGTATGACTCCAGGTCCCTTTGGGTCATCCCATAACTCTTTTACCCTGTGCAGTCCATTTCAAAGCTGTGGACGGGAAGGAATCGTCCATCTATTGATAAATGATGCTGTATGACTCCAGGTCCCTTTGGGTCATCCCATAACTCTTTTTACCCTGCGCAGTCCATTTCAAAGCTGTGGACGGGAAGGAATTGTCCGTCTATTGATAAATGATGTCAATTCCTCACAACCACCTTCTTTCAATCACTATATATATATATCATAAACATTTGAAAAAGCTTTTATGCATCTTATGCACAGAAATGAAGGGGAGCTGCTCCGGGAACATTTGGAGTGGTAGCCCAGAAAAGACTGAGAAACACTGCTTCAGTATGCACAGTCATACAAAAACATGGTTTAAACAAAGTACAACACACTCGTGTCAATTATGCATTGTTGAGCAAAGATACACAGTGTAGCAAACATGGAAAACATATATTGATTAAACTCTTTAACAGAGAACTTGACCAGTCAGTTTAAACCTGATGACAAGACAATTAAGATAGAGCTGTATGACCACTTTTCCTCTTGGTTTATTGTAGACAGTGCAGCTGCCTATGTTGGGGGTGGAGGGTGTCCACAGTATTACTGTAAGTAAATCACAGCATGCCAAAACTTTATACAACTTCATCATAAGACACTTGCACAGACCACTCTATGGAAGTATGGTCACCATGGTTAGGACTGACATATACTTCTCCGCAGTAGTGGAGCCTGCTGTGAAGGAGAATTCCTGGATCTACTCTAGGAATGGACTCTCCTCCTTAAAGTCTGTGCATCTAGATCTTCACCACGGCATCAACTATAAAGATCTCAAGCTCAAGACCTAACAACCAACGAAACATTCTTACATAAAATAAATTCTATGGAAAATGAACTTTCCGCCTTTTCTTGCTAATGTCTGCTTGACTGAAACAAACTGCAGGAGTCAGATGAAGATACTGATTTTTTTTTCTTGTTCAGGTCCTGCAGACACTGACTGGCCCTTCACCTGATAGTTTGATGACCTCTGTATCATGGAGATGGAACATGTAGCAGAGTCCAGCAGAGCGGGTGCGGACAGGAGACTCAAAATGTGTGTGCTGTGTTAATATTGATCATGATGGAGCTGAATAAAGGCCCTGACAATGTTATGACGAGAAGGTTCATGAGGAGACACAGGAGAATGATTCTGGTTTTGTTGTGGTTTGTGAACAATGTCAGGAAAGAAATATAGATCCTTGTTGGGCAAGGAAAGAAAGTGTACACCAGCTTCACAGTGTTACTGAAAAAAAGTATTAAAAAAATGTGTAGTTTTCATCTGACATGGAAAAAGCTCTACTTAGTCATGGTAAAAATAGTAGAAAAATGACAAGCTTATCGAGACAAAATGTCTGCAGATTAGATGTTACACTAACATCCAATCAGAAAAAGACCACAGCTTTGACTGTGATAAAACCAGGAAGTGGGGAGAACAGTTGGTAGTGACTTTTCAGATATCAGATGCATACAGCATGGAAGCTTTTCTCCACAAGTTCACACAGGAAACAGAATTTTCACACAGTGAAAAGAAACATTACTGCATTCAAGTGTGATGAGGCTTTCTGCTGGCTTCATGACTGGAAAGAGCCATGTGGTCAATAGAACCATGACAGTTCATGATGTTGGCAGAGATGATTTTGAAATAGAAGAGTCAGTCAGCCATTTGCATGTCCCTTGCGGAACAATTCTGCCTCCCTAACAGCTCTCCTGTATGCCTCTCGGTTGTAAGAAAAATGCTCTGCTGCTGATGCATCCATTTGCAGATTATCAATGTCTTGCAGCCATCTTTGCCTTGGTCTTCCTCTCTTTTTTTTTCCCATTAAAATAGAGCTTTGGCTCTCCACTATTCTTACGAACTGACTATAATTAGTTTTTCAATTCCTTTTTGTGTTGCGAACAGTAATACTGTGTCATCAGCATATCTAATCTCTGGTATTTCATAACTTCCAATTGTTATGGCATCATAATATTCTTCGTCTACATCTTCTCTAATATTCCTTATTATATTTTCTGTATACAAGTTAAATACATAAGGTGACAACATGCACCCCTGACGGATACCTTGTTTTATGTCAAACCAAGTTGTTTCCCCATTTGTTCTCACTTCTGCCTGTTGGTCTGCCAGCAGTGATATCAGTTACATCAAATGTGTTGGAAATCCCATTTTTTTCATTATTTCCCAAAGTTTCTGTACACAATCAAATGCCTTTGAATATTCTATAAAAGATAAATATAGATTAACATTAAATTCTCTGTATTTGTCTATTATTAATCATGATCTCTTGTTCCTCTTCCTTGTCTAAAACCAGCTTGGACCATACTGACTTTTATTTTCTTACGAAGTCAGCCATTATGATTTTTAATAGAATTTTACTGGCATGACTAATAGAAGAGTAAAAAAAGTTATTTCAGAGATTAGCTGGAGACAGGCTAACAACATCTCTGTGTATTCAAGATATGGCACCTGAGTATATGAGCTGAAACTAAAATACAATCATCTGATGTTGATACAACAGAAGAGTTTTACCTCACTCACAAGACTGTTACAATTATGCAAATATCCAGAATAATGAATTTAATCATAATGATGATAAGTCAACAAATGAAAATCTCTCACAACAGTCTCTCTCTCTCTCTCTGAACCTTAAGTGCCCAGGGCACATGGGGCTTCCGCAAGGGTTTTCCACAAATGCCAGTCCTTTGCCTTTTTTTCTGCTCTTGCCCAGGTGAGCCCTCTATTGCTCAACATCCTCTCTGTTGTTCTTCTCCATGTCTCTTTTGGTCTACCCTTATTTCTGTTCCCCTGTGGTGTCCATCTTAGTGCTGTTTTTGGTAGTGAGTTGTCAGTCATTTGGAGCACATGTCCCAACCATCACCAGCATCTTTCCTCAATAACTGCTGTCAGTGGCTCATCTGCATTTCTGCTAATAAGATGTTATTTCTTATGGTGTTTGGCCAAAAATATTTTTCTAATTCTTCGTAAACATTTAGTCTGGAAAGAATTCAACTTGTTTTCTATGGTTTTGGTGATTTTCCAGCATTCACTTCCATAGAGTAGTACACTTAGAACATTACTCTTAAATATCCTGATTTTCGTATTCATGCTTAGTTTTCTACATTTCCATATAGGTCTGCAGCATTGCAAAAGCCTGGTTTGCTCTAGTAAGTCTGCTGTTGATGTCCTCTGTGCTGTCTCCATTTTCTACTACTCTACTGCCAAGATATACAAATTCATTGACCTTCTCTACTAACTTGCTATCTACTCTGAGTACACTTCTGTTCTTCACATTTTGCTTCATTAACTTTGTCTTTCCTTCGTTGATCTTTAGTTCTATGTTGTTTGTATTCTGAGTTAGCTTGTTTATTTTATCTTGCATATCTCTGTGGCTACCTGATAGTAGACAAATGTCAAGTTTATTTTATCTTGTATATCTCTGTGGCTGCCTGATAGTAGACAAATGTCAAGGTCCTCCAGCACAACAGCGCTTCAATCAATGTCCTGGTTGTTGTTCTTTTTTTCTTTCTTACAGAAAAATGAGCATGTTAAACTGCTCAGAAATCACATCTGCTGTGTTGATTTCATGTGGAAACTTGCCATAGCACATGAAGTGCCACACTACAGCAAAGTGTCAATGCTTCAGGAAAGCAGTTTCTTCTGTTGTGAGATTCTCCCAGTGAGTCTCACTGACGCCACTGTCTCCTATCTGTCATTTCAACACAGACTGAAACTGACACACTGAGATCTGGACCAAAACCCAAACCCTACTTCTTAAAGACAACCCTGACAATGCACTGGACCAGAACCCAAACCCTACTCCTTAAGACAACCCTGACAATGCAGTGGACCAGAACTCAAACCCTACTCCTTAAGACAACCCTGACAATGCACTGGACCAGAACCCAAACCCTACTCCTTAAAGACAACCCTGACAATGCACTATTCTCAAGTCCTACTTTTGATCAAGCATTAAAACAAAGGACCATTTCTGTGTTACAAAGCACAGCATTTATATTTAGGAACATTGCTTTTATGAATGCCGTACATGACATAAATCTAACGAAAATACAGCACAGACAATAAAGTGAAACAACTATCATAACGTCTGTGGAGTTGAAGAAAGTACTAAAACTGAGCAGTCAGAGAAATATATGCAGTTCAAAATTCCAACTGAAACTACCTTACAACACAACTAATCAGAGGTTCTCAACCTTTTAATGCTTACAGACCTCCAGTGGACTAGGCTACCAGCATGCCCTCAAAATACATTAGCAGTTTTGTATATGGATATCTAGGAACAAACTTCTTGAAAGAAAGTTCTCAACTAGCAACTATTTAAAAAGAAAAAAAAAATTATACCCAACATTCCTCTCCCATCTTTCACCATGTTTGAAACAAACTACATCATAAAGTAACATCAGTCACAAAACATGCTCTAACCCATACAGATACCAGCATCTGGTTTTCATAATTAAAAAAAAAAATATCTATAGTACTCTGCTTTTGATGTAAAACAGACACTGTAAATATAGTCAAAGATTTTCAATTAATCAGCCCATCTACTTAAATATAAAAGTTATGATGTGCATTTGAATGAGTATCTTAATGACAAATATTCATAAAATTTTTCATAAATCAATTCTGTTGTGCGACCAAACAGAGAAATAAGTTACACAGATTTTTCTTCCTTATTTTAAGTGCATTTAAACATTACCTAGTAACAAAATTAGTAAATAAAACTATACATAAAAAATAAAATCAATCACATAAACAGCAAAGTTAAAATTTGTGTGCCAACTACCAATCTGCTCTACCGCTCACTACTTTTAACACCTTATCACACGACAGAACTCAAATCTGAATATCCTGAGCATAAGATGACTTTGAAGTTGTCTCTTTCTGAAATGGGAATCTTTAATCTAAGTAGTCAGGCAGCATCAGCAGTAAATAAATCTTACTACAGGAACAAAAAACACATCCAAGAACTAAACATATTCTTGTGGAAGCATTTTACAGAACCCAACAAGAAAAAAACCACCACTCAACCAGCTGCAGGTGAAAGAACTTTCTGGTACTTGTCACTACAACAAATGAAACATTCATGTCATCAAATATCATTTTTTAAAAAACTTTCTTAAATGTCAACATGGGCTCTCATTCAATGAGAGATGAGAAAAACCATGAAAACATGGGATTACTCTGGGAGGTTAATGTTCATGGCTTGATGTTGAGGAAATGATAAACCCTGAACTCTTCTGGTATGATAATGTTCATGGGTTGATACTGGTAAGCTGATAACAAACCCTGAACTCTTCTCAGATGACAATGTTCATGGCCTGATGTTGACATGAAAACCCTTAAACTCTTCTCAGATGATAATGGTCATTACTGGTTAAATGACAAACCCTGAACTCTTTGGGAGAGTAATGTTGGTGGTTTGATGTTAGTGGATTATGCCTCCCTATTACTAGTTTTACATGAGCTTTAAATGAGAATCTGGCAGCTGAATGTCTCTGTAGGTGTGGAATTTTGTAACGGAAGCAGGGTGTGAACTATGAAGTGGACCTGAAGATTTCTCAGTCAGCTCCACCACCAACAGATAAAGAGCACTCCTACTCTTTGGCCAGGCTACATAGGGCACAGACTGGGAGGTAGACAGGTTGGCTTGCAATCTTACATTGGTCCCAACATTTACTTCTATCAATCTTACATTGGTCCCAACATTTACTTCTATCAATCTTACATTGGTCCCAACATTTACTTCTATCAATCTTACATTGGTCCCAACATTTACTTCTATCAATCTTACATTGGTCCCAACATTTACTTCTATCAATCTTACATTGGTCCCAACATTTACTTCTATCAATCTTACATTGGTCCCAACATTTACTTCTATAACATCAATCTCCCTCACAGTTGACTGAACAAAAACTAGAAACATAAAAGTGGAGGTATCACAAAGCCAAAAAAAAAAAAAAGCAAGCCTCTCTTTTCATACCATCATGTCAAATTATTGTTGCCATGCAGAACAGTGTTTCCCTACACTGGGCATATGACCCACAGGGAGTGCAACTTGAATATTCTGAGGGGCAATTATTTATTGTACTTTTTCAGAACTTTGTTGACTATTATGCTGGTGGGGTTCGGCATCAAAATCTTTGATGCACTGAGGTGGGGGTATGACCCAAAAAAAAAGGTTGGGAAGCACTGGTGTAGGAGAAAGCTACAAAACAGTTTTAATTTGAAAAATAAAACTTTCATTATGAGTTATGAAGCTTACAGTTTTGTTTTTTTTTTCACCCTTTTATTTTCAATGGTATCAATACAGAAATCAAAGCAATGCCAAGACAACACCTTAGATATGCTAAATCCAGTATATGTTTTTACATTTTAAGGCACAACAGTCTTCTTTATGACACCTCAGATTCCAAACAGCAGACAAGCAAAATTATACAAAGGAACAATAACGGATAGCTTCTTGAGCTAGATTTATCTCATTCCTTATTTAGCTTTCATCTCCAACAAGCACAGCAACTTAATCTTTAATCATAACAGCACAGAAAATTAATCTGTAATCTTAGTAGACTTATCAAGAGCTGTAAGATTACACCAAAAAAAAAAAATATCAGTTCCTACATGTCAGGAAACACTGGCGCTGCATTCTCTCCCCGTTTCTGCTTGTTAACAAAGATAATCAGGTCCAGATTCTGACTCCTTTTCTTGCACATTTTCATACTTTCCTCTAAGACAACACATTTTACAATGTTGGATACTTTAGAGAGACATGGAAAATATATTTTTCTAAAAATCTCTTTCAAAATTTCTGGATCATATTTACACACTCCGACATTTATTTATAATCTAATCTTTCAGCATTGCTGCTAATACACTAATACAGTGTTTCCCAAAGTGGGTGATAAATGCCCCCCCCCCCACTTTCTGGGTTGTGAAAGAAAAAAGGTCAGTAGGGGGCAGTGAAAGAAAAGGAGGCTGTAGTGGGGACACTGAGGGAAAACGAAGCAGCAGATGGCGCCATAATACCTTCCTTCTTAGCACTTTTCAACCTGATACTGAGAAACTTCTGTCCCTACATGAAACTCATCCATCACATTAAAAGCTGAAAAAACATTGCAGTAGGTGAGTTACAACTCACTCCTTCATACTGTCAAATAAATTAGTTTGCTAGCTGAAATTTTTAGCTATGTAATGCATATCCTAGTTTAATAGGAAACTGTACGAGTATTAAATGGGAGGGGGGGATGGGGGAGGCACAAGGACACAGCCTGTGAGAAAAGGGGGCAGCAATCCAAATAAGCCTTGGAACAATTCGCACTAAGCAACGCCAGACTGAAACCAAAGCAAAACATGTCGTCCTGGTCTAAAATTGTCAGTCATTTGCATGTTCCTTGCAGAACTTTGCCTCCCTAACAGCTCTCCTGTAGGCCTCTCGGTTGTAAGCAAGATGCTCTGCTGCTGAGGTTATCAACAATGTCTTGCAGCCATCTTTGCTTTGGTCTTCCTCTTTCTTTTTTCCCACTGTGTACCCTTCCAAGACAGTCTTCTCTAAATTATCATGACATTTAACATGTCCAAAATATTTAAGTTTTGTTTAATCTTCCTTACTAGCCAACTTTCTTCAATATTAAGTTCTTGTAGTATGTATATATTTGTTCTTTCTTGTGTGGACTCTTCTGTAGCATTCAAAGGCATTTATGTGTTTCTCAGCAATTTTGTTAAATGTCCAGGTCTCACAGGCATATGTTGGGATGGGAAAGATGAATGCCCTTAAAAATCTTATTTTTATAGTTCTGTCTGTTCCTCTCCACCGATTCTTTAGTTGCTTTACTTTCTGAAGAGTGATAGATGTCATCCTTTTAATATACCTCATTGTATCTCCATTATTAGTTAGTAATGATCCAAGATATTCAAAATTCTCCACCTCTTCCATTTTTTCCTCATTAATATATATTTCAGCTGGCTTATTTGTCATTTGTCATCAATTTAGTTTTCTTTGCATTAAGATAAAGGTTTTGCTCGTCACTGTTCTTACGGACTGACATAATTAGTTTTTCCATTCCTTTCTGTGTTGTGGACAGTAATACTGTGTCATCAGCATATCTAATCTCTGGTATTTCATAACCTACAATTGTTATAGCATCATAATATTCTTTGTCTACATATTCTCTAACATTCCCAAAATTTCTGGTATTGTACACAATCAAATGCCTTTGAATATTCCATGAAAGGTAAATATAGATTCACATTAAACTCTCTGCATTTCTCTATTATTAATCTTATGTTGAAAATATGATCTCTTGTTCCTCTTCCTTGTCTAAAACAAACTTTGGACCATATTGATTTCTCCTTCTATTTGTCAGTCTATAAAAATATCTGACTAACTTTTTAAGATATTTACAAAAATCAATACACAATGAAAATAGGGAAAAACATTCATAATTTATATTTGTATTAACATAACTATATCTTGTATATGTAAATATATACCGACAAACTACATCAGAATAATAAAGCTACTGTAGACAAATTCTATCAAAACTATAGGATAACACTAGTATAAAATATGTAAATATATAGAAACTATTATAATGTATTTACACATCTGAACAAAAAACATTAGACAACAGTGAAAAAATAGGTTCTGTAAAATCTACAAATACGTGGTCCCAAATTTTATTGACACATTTATTACTGTCATTGTGATCTTTCATAGCATAACTCTGAACAAACATCAGGAAAAAACCCAAAACAGAATGAATGATAAATGACTTGCAATATATATATATTATGGTGCTAAGCTATTATGAAACTAACGAACTATTAAAGAAAAAAAAAACTTTTCATCGCAAGAACATGGAGACTGCACATAATATTGATTATGTTATGCACATATTCACAACATTTTTAAGTATAAAATAATCCATCACTCAAAAAAAAAAAACACAAAACAAAGCAGCAAATAAGAAAGTAGGTCAAAACTTTAAGTGAAGTAACAGGCAAATTTTTGCTGTCTTCGAGCATGGAGATTAATATGGCAAAAAATGCACTGACATGAAGACAATCACAGATGTAACTTACAGCAAATACAAATCACATAAATGTCCAACTTCACAGGCAACATACCTATAACTGAAAAAAAGAAGAAAAAAAAACAGCCAACTCATTAAGCATTTTTCTTTATAAAAATTAACTACTGGATCAAAAACATTTTGTCTTCTTTGTTCTTTTGCACCATTTCTCCTGTGCTAGTAACATAACGAAAACTAACATTTATGAACATACAGAGCATAACAAAAGTAACAAATCCATACACAAACATAAAAATTTACTTGCTCGACTCTCAGATAAACAATAACTCTAGAAAAATCAAGAATACAAGTTTATAATTGAAAAAAGATATGAGTAATAAAGATTTATGAAGGGTCAAAAGAAATACAAGTCTTTTTCAGAATAATCTACTTATAAAAAACATACTGATTAACAGATAGAATATGAGACAGACAGAGAGACAGAAAAGAGATAGAATATGAGACAGACAGACAGACAGAAAAGAGAGGACATACTACTCTACATCTGAAACACAAACATAATACAACAACAACAAAAGAGATAAGTCTACATTAAACAAATCACACCACCTCACTATACATTTTAAACAACCAACAATAAGAACAACAACAACAACACAACAAGTGCTATGTAGGTAGGAGAATGAAGAATGGAAACTAAATATAATGAGAAAAATTCCTGAGTGAATCTGATAAATGTGCTTTAAAAAAAAAAAAGTCAGTGGAAGGTGGTCCACCCATTATGGAAAATTATCAATCAGCAAAAAAAAAAAAATTTAACATTATTTGTGCAATCTAACAAAGTACAAAAAAATATATAACCATTTGTCATTTCTCACTGTAAAAATTAAACCATTCTTGTCAGGTCACATAAACTATTAGGATTCTCCATTTCTTTTTACACATAAAATTCCATAGCTCAAATTCACCCCTTAAAAACATCCATCATATAATCCTACTCTATGTCCTCTTGGAAAACATCTTTCACTCATTCATCTCACCAAGCCACTTCTGTAGACAAGATCTGTCTCCTGCTCTTAGTCTTCTTCTGCCAGTTGTCCACTATGAGGGTTCACAGATCTTCTAGGTTGTCATGCCACCCTTGTCTCAGTCTGCCTCTTGGTCTGTCTCTGTTTATCACTTCTGTATAAGCCCTTTCTGTCTGTCTATTCTCATCCATCCTCTCCAAGTATCCAAGCCATCTCAATCTGCTGTTTTTCATAACTGTAGTTATAAGCAGAGATTGAAATGGTGTGAGTATGTTTTTGTTATTTCTAATTTTCCATTCTTGTGATATAGGATCTCTAACCAGTCCAAAAACATCTACACAAGTTATTTATCTAATATAGCTCTTTTTCAACAACAACAAAAATCCACACTGAGGATTTTATGCTCCTGAAATACACCCACTCTAAAAAAAATGGCATCTCTTTCAGAAATATCCACTCCAAAAGTCAATTCTTTTCTTCTGACAATGTCATTTTATAAAGATGTTCTCCTTCTTTGTAAACATTTTCTCTATAAAATTGCTCCATCCATTGTAAACATTTGTTCTTTAAACAGTACAATTTATGAACCCATGGCTTTATTTTAAAATGACACACATTCCTGACACACACCGCCGGACAAGTCACACCTAAGTACTCTTTTTAAAAAAAAATTTTTTTTTTAATAGTATTCATGTGAATCTATAATTTATCTCCTCTCTCTATTTCTTTGTCTTGTATGTTTCTATATGATTAAGGCTCACGCCCAAACATCACAACTTTGTAATCGTTAAGTAATAAAGCTGCTCCTACTTTTTCCTATTTTGTGCAATCTATTTTAAAATGAATCTACTGGTCATCTCCATATGGACACCTATTCACGTTTTGTCTATTCACAATTTCTGAAAAAAAAAAACCACACACACATGTACGCACACACACACACACACCAAAAAAAAATCTCCTTTTCCCTAAACCACTTTGAAGAAAGAAAAAAAATCCCACAATTTCACTGAGGTCATGTAATTGTGTAAAAATGCTCAAATAAGCGTAACAAAATAATGTACAAATCAGCGACAACAATATTTTGCAGCAGAATATTTCAAACAAAATAGTGATCTTGTGAAGGAAGTGATATTTTCAAAATCGTACACCCGTCAAATGTAAATATAATCTGTGTATGAGATAAGGATTTTAAAAAATAGGATTTTAAAATCTGAAGGGAAAGCAAATCAAAGACAATCTTTCTAAACAAAGAAGGTCACAAAAATATTCACACTTTGAATGTTGGTCACTGAAGTACAATTAGTGGCAGCATCTCCTCTGCTATCTTCTGTACCAGATTTCAGAGAAACTACAGCCTCATTCCTAAAAAGAAAAAAAAAATGTTCAAAATGGTTTAGCACCATTACTCAAACAAGATCACTGCAGCCCAATCTCCTCTGTGGACAGAGGACCCCAGCACAGAAGTACATCTTCAATCTAGGAAGCCATGTTGCTGTCAATCTGACTACCCTCACCTATGTTCCAAAGCTTCTGCCAGACATTCTTTTTAAGAAAAGCAGTTTAGGCCAAAATCAGATTACTACTGATAATTATGTACAGAAATGAAATAATTAATGATGGTATGTTCTTACATTTTACACCCTTCCCGTGGTGTTAAACATCACATAGGGCTTGCATGGTAGTTCGCCAAGTTTTCCCATTTTGAGTGAGTTTTTCAACCTCATCGAGGGATTTTATGCCTAATTTGGCCTCTCTTAACAATGTCCTCTTCAGAGTTTCACGTGGTCTGTCTCTTTTTCTCTGGCCTGTTGTGTTCCACTTGATAGCTTGTTTTGGGATTCTCTGATCATTTCTTCTCATCACATGACCAACATATGACAATCTCCTTTTCCTGATCACCCATGAGACTGGTTGTTGTTCAGTCATCTATCTTATCTCTGCATTATTCTTGAATTCGTTCCACTTGATGCTGAGTATTTTCCTCAGGCATTTATTTTCAAAAGAGTATAATTTCTTGTCTATTTCTTTAGTTGTTTTCCAGCTTTCGCTTGCATAAATGAGAGTGGATATTACATTTGAATTGAATAATCTTAATTTGATTTTTGTGCTTAAAACTTTTGAATTCCATATGTTCTCAAGATTCTTGAAGGTCAATGCTGCTTTAGTAATTCTAACTTCCTTTCTGTTGTCATCATCCTGGTCTATGTTGCCAAGGTATGAAAATTGGTGTACTTTTTCAACAGCTATTTCTTCTATTTATTTTGTTCCTTCTTGATTAATGGGAAGTTTCATTATTTTTGTCCTTGTTAATTTCAAGTCCTGTTCTGTTAGCCAGTGAAGACAGGATATCTGTTTTTTCTTGCATGCAATTCACATTGTTACTGATAGGAGTTACGTCATCTGCAAAATTAAGATGATCTAGATGGGTCCCGCGTATCCAATCAATGCCCATTTTACTGGTGCAGCATTTTTTTCATTATGAAGTCTATTGCAATTCCAAAAAGCAAGAGAGATAATATACATCCTTGTTTCACGCCTGCTTCAATCTGGAACCATTCGCTCATTCCTTCTTCTGTGTTGACCACACAAACATACCCCTTAACAATGCTGACAATTTTAGATGGTATTCCATATAGTCTTAAATGGTATGTTATTGTGTCTTAAATCATCCTTCATAAAAAATTTCACACAAGTGGAAGAACAAACGCACACAAAAAAATCTAAATGAAACAATATTAGGAAACTTAATTTTAAATAAACTCACGTCCTAATTTTTATTTTTTTTTTTGCATTTTAAAAATGAATACAAAATTATCTTCACTTCAAATATGGGGAGGAAAACAACTAATTATATATGAGTTACAGACATTCAAAGTGTGTGTATTTTTTTTTTTGGAAACCTTGTAATTTTATATATATATTCATCTTTATATATATAAATCACACATGCACAGGCATTCAAAGTATGTCTACTTATTTGGAAACTTTGTAATTTTATACATATCTGTCTTTCTATATAAAAAACACACATATACACAACACATTCAGGATGTAGGCATGTCATGGTCCTCTTTAGGAAGTACTAGTGGGCAATTTATAAACTGCTGTAAACTTAACAAATGCCACATGTCATGAGCCCCCCCATGCCACACCACTAGCTTCTCATTAAAATAAAAACAGCAGTATAATTCTTCACATGTAAACAGTTACAAGCCATTATATAGTTTGCTCTGTATGTCTTTAGTTTAATACATCTTCTATGTGATGTTGCCAGATTCCTGCCCTATCAAGAGGTATGATCTTAGAACACCCTGATTGGGAACAACTTTTTCTAACAACTAGGTGTTCAAAACTGCTGGTATTGGCAAACCAGCAGTCACACAAGATGTTGCTGAACTTCTGTTTGATTATGACAAAAACTGTTTAAAAATGTAAAACCAATAGAGTTTATAAAACATGATGTAGAAAAGAAACAAACAAATTTAAAAAAACTCAGTGTGAAAAATCTGTGCCCAAAACTGGTTCTTTTTCTTCATCTGTGACTGAAGTTCAAGTTTTTGTAACATCCATATAATGTCCTGCCCACAGTTCATGAATCAATTCAAATTTCTTATTTGGCTATAATTATCAACATTCCATACTTATAGTGTAACAGGACTCCTGATACAATTTATAGTGTAACAGGACTCCTGATACAACTTATAGTGTAACAGGACTCCTGATACAATTTATAGTATAATAGGACTCCTGATACAACTTAAAGTGTAACAGGACTCCTGATACAACTTATAGTATAATAGGACTCCTGATACAACTTAAAGTGTAACAGAACTCCTGATACAACTTATAGTATAACAGGACTCCTGATACTTACATACTGCAAAGTCATTGAAAGTGTGAGATGACAAACGGCTCAAGCTATCATTTTCACTTCCTATCAGATATCTATGCAATGTTTCACAATTTTATCCAAGAATGGAATATTATATTGTATTAAAACTTCACAGTTTTAAAATTCCTCATTAAGTGTGCATGATCCAGAAGGATTCATGATGGTCCATGGCTAGATTTTTGCTCATCTCACAGATTTATGCAACCAGACACGGCCGCAGGGCTTGGATCTAAGGCTGAAACCATGAGGCTGTCAGGAAGAGCTGGAGAAGACTATGGGCTGTGACTGGGTTTCTCATTCAGCATGACCAAGAACTTGAATGCCAAAGAAGTAGAAACTCATTAACCATTATACCCTCATTCTCTTGTAATTTTCAATCTGCTGAGCCCTCAGTTTTCCAGTCTTTTCTCTACCATCTTTAATCTCACATCTTATCCCACATATACAATACCTCAAAGTTTCCAGCGGTCTCTATTATTTTATAACTAGTACAAGAATCCACTATGTCTAGCCTTGTGCTAATTACCAGATTCATTAAAAGTGTTTCACTCTGCTGAACACTTACATCTCTGCAATCCTCCAGATTTGGACAAACCAGCTTTCAATTCCTCTTATTTCACGTGGATAAGAACTGATTCTGGTTTAGCTCAATATAATCTTTGTTCACATTCTGCTGCATGATATGTATATATATATATAAGAATAACTTCTGTTTTAGGAAAGGGACAAAAAAAATGGAAATTAAGATCAAGAGTTCTTATTCTCTTGACCAGGGATATGTCAAATCAATTTCCTTTAATTTGATTTTTTTTTTTTTAAATACCAAAGAAGAAGACTACTCTGTTGGCTTCATCACCAATGGGAGTACATTGGTCCTGTGGCATCACAGTTAGAAGAAATGTGTTTATAAAAGGTTCAGGATCCCAGCAGCATGAAACAGAGAAGTCAAGAGTTGGAAGCAATTTTGGGTGAAGCAAGAGTCAGCAGAGTATCAAAACAAGCTATCAAGTGAAGCACAACAGGTCGAAGAAAAAGAGGTCAACCACGTGAAACTCTAAAGAGGACATTGTTAAGAGAAGCCAGTTTACTGGGCATAACATCTCTTGGTGAAGCTGAAAGACTCGCAGAGAATAGGAAAACTTGGCAAACAACTATGTGAGGCCTATGTGACATTTAATGGCACGGGAAGGATGTAAGAAGAGTTAGCAGACAAGTACCCTTCATGAAAAGATGCACAGGGAGGCAGTAAAATAAGTACAGGGGGAGTCAGATTTAAAGATCTGCTGCATGACTCCACACCTCTGTCCTCAGTGCATGACTCCACAGCCCTGTCCTCAGTGCATGACTCCACAGCCCTGTCCTCAGTGCATGACTCCACAGCCCTGTCCTCAGTGCATGACTCCACAGCCCTGTCCTCAGTGCATGACTCCACAGCCCTGTCCTCAGTGCATGACTCCACACCCCTGTCCTCAGTGCATGACTCCACAGCCCTGTCCTCAGTGCATGACTCCACAGCCCTGTCCTCAGTGCATGACTCCACAGCCCTGTCCTCAGTGCATGACTCCACAGCCCTGTCCTCAGTGCATGACTCCACAGCCCTGTCCTCAGTGCATGACTCCACAGCCCTGTCCTCAGTGCATGACGCCACAGCCCTGTCCTCAGTGCATGACTCCACAGCCCTGTCCTCAGTGCATGACTCCACAGCCCTGTCCTCACTAACAGAGGCATCTCCCTGTACCTGAGAACTTAGTGCAGTTGCCGTAGTGAAGATCATGTCATTCATTCATTTGCTTGTCCCTTGCGGAACTTTGCCCCCTAACAGCATTCCTGTAGGCCTCTCGGTTATGAGCAAGATGACCTGCTGCTGATGCATCCATTTGCAGATCATCAATGAAGATCATGTAACATAATCATATCAATCTCAGTGAGTCACAGTAGCTTTCCTTTAATGAGATAAAAAATACCAAAGAAGAAGACTATTCATTTGGCTCAATCACCATGGAAGTACACTTCTCTCTACTCTGTAGGGCATGTTGTGGAATGAGCAGCAGCACATTACTACAAGCACAGTTCAAAGACAAAGGTTGGGGGGGGGGTCTTGATCAACTGTGGTTCACTTACCCTTATGACCTGATCATGTGACTAACACAGCCTTGTATGGAAATCACTGATGTCAACAAAATGAAAGAAAAAAGACATTTTTTAAAAATGAGTGATCTGATGACACTTTATGATATGAGATGATATGATATTCTGACAAAAAAAAAACATTGGACAATACAACAAGGTCAACTGATATCCAAAGTTTCTTCAGTCACCTCTGAAGATGTCATCTTTTGCTTCAAACCTCTCTGTCCTGTGGTCTCAACATCTAAACATTGGCTCTCGCAGCTTGCCAGAGGTAACGTACAACTTTCACAGTCATTACTTGATCCAGTGGCCCCTGGGTGTCCGCTTTTAACTTCACTTGCTGATGGAAGAAGTGATGATGAAGGCAAAATGGCAGGCAGCAGTAAGGTAGAAGGAAAATTATTTGACATATCTGCTGGCACAGATTTTGTCTCGCCTAATGGTGATGATGATGATGATGATGAAGGTGATGGTGTGAAACACTCCAAGGAGTAAAAACATAAAGCTGGCAATGCAGGATTCCTTTTGTCTGTCTGTGAACAATGGAATTCATCACCTATCTTTTCATCATCATCATCACTACTGCTTTCTAACCCTGCTTCTACTGTTCTCCCAAACACAGCTAATGAGAACTCTTCATCTTCACAATGGAAAGCATCACATTCCAGACTGCGCTGAATCAAACTAAGACGATCTTCCAACTCCTGATCACTGTTATCAAATATTGGGAATGGCTCTGTATTTCTGCCATGACTTTCACTGACAGCTTCACAAGCAGATGAGCTAATTTCATCATAATCTGCAATAACATCACAGTCCAAGCAACTCCTACCAAAAGTAGTGTTTGTTAGCTTCACCTGCTTCTTTCTCTTGGAACAGCATCCCTCTGTTGTAACATCAGAATTGTCCATTTGATCACTAGCGCCTTTATCTGAATCTACATTGTGAAAATCTTGTGAAATCGGAGTCAAACATGAGTCACAACCGATGCATTTGATTTTCAGTTTTTTCACTATCTTGGAATAATACAACAAGACACTGTCCTTTTCAAAGTTCTGGCTTTTGTCTGATGAAAAAATGTCAAAATATTGTTTTTCTAAAATGCTGTCACCAGTGTCTTTTTCTTCTGTAAGTCCACAATGTAAGCCTTTATCTATATTTCCCAGTCCTTTCTCTTTCAAAGTCAAAGATGTCTGTTGAAGAGAGTGCTTGAAAGGGTTCTGGCTTGGGTAGATCTGTACATTGTAAATCTGTGGCTCCGTGGCTGCACGGAAGGAATAAAAGCTGCTGGGGTACATGTGAGCATGTGGGTGCATAGAGTAGGCTGCAGGTCCAAAGCTAGCTTGCCCTGCTGGAAACTGCCCAAGTCCTGAAAAGCTATGGATGCTGGATGGAGTTATATGAGGAGGAGGAGTGTAGAAGGTTGGATTCATAGGAGCTCTCATGTTGGTGTGGCTAGCATGGCCAGGTGTGGCATGGGTAAAATCCTGAGGAAAGCCTGCCATGGTCATGGAGTGATGGAAGGAATGCTGGGGTCCAGGTGGTGGTACATAACGAGCACCTGAAGGATCAGCCATGCCAAGGCGGCAGGAGGACGGAGAGAAGGATGATGGGAAAGATGTAGGGTGCTGCTGAAAGCCATAAGCAGCTGCCGCTGCATGATGATTTGGCAGAGCTGCTGCAGGCCAGGCAGGGGTATGAGGTAGTGCGTAAGGCATTGAGCTCCATGTATCCATGGAGGGGAAGTATGGGTCTCTGGGTGTCAGGCTTGGGCACTTGCCTGGCTGAGAGTGGTGGCTGCCCAAAGCAGAATTCATTGAGTTTAATGATGATGTTATGGCTGGATTCACATCATTAGCTTGACTGACAACTGTAACAGCTTTATCCAGCTTGCAGTGAGAGTTCAAACCTTGAGCTGTGGACCCACTTGAGAATCTTGATACATCAGCTGTGACTGGTTTGGATGAGTCCAATGAACTGCGAGAGGGGTCAAGACTTGCATGATGGTTCATTGGATCAAACAATGATCGATGTGGCTGATCCATTATTCTGTGCCGGAGTGGATCAAGAACTCCATTATTCATGCTTGGCATAGTTGACAGAGTGACATATTGTGGCTGATTAAGTCTGCATGAACTGAGCTCTGCAGTGTGAGAAGAGGGAGCAGTTACAGATGTGGGTGAAGACATGTGTGGATTTGGTGCCAGGGCCACCACAGTGCTGCTGCTGTTACTGCTGTTGCTGGCAGCACCATTACTAACCACACTGCTGCCACTGCTGTTGTTAGCATCACCTACTGCAGATGGAGGTACTGGGGTTGACGTGGGTTTTCGTGGTGGGGTTGGAGCAGACTTCTGAGCTGCTCCTGCAGCGGCTGCTGGCTCTTGACGAAACCGTGGCACTGGTTTACGCAAGTACACACACTTGCGGTAGACACAGGCTTGCTTCAGTACATCTTTGCGCATACAGTACTGGCACTTGTTGCAGTTTTCCTTGACCTAAGAATCACACACAGAAAAAATTTTTTTTATATGTAACAGTGACAGCAATGAAATATATTGGTTATGGCAATTTTCATATGTGAATGAATCCACCCTTCAGGCAGTAAACACTAAAACAAATAATACATAGAAATTACTTGCAAAAAAATATACAGTACTGTGAACCAATGTATATGAATGAAGGTTCATCACAACCAAGATTCATGACAACCAAGGAAATTAACAAAGCAGCTTTTTTAATGTAAGCTGAAATTCTTACTGTTCTTAAAATTGTGGCTGGAATTTCTAATTAGTAATTTACACTTGAGGGGGCCATATCATACTTGACTTTGACTTTTCCAATCCCTGGGCTATGAGTTTTCAGTCTTTTTCCCTTGTGCCAGATAATGAAACATACAAGTCCTCTTCAGCTGTTATACCTGGGCATATCACAACCAACAACATACTCTGTCAACTTGAAGTATGTGCAGCTGATGTCATGGTAATTATCTTTCAACAAAGGAATAATATTGAACCTATTGTCGCCTCTTTTTTTTTTTTTTTTAAAATTCACAGAATGGATGAAAAAAAAAACGAAGGCTTCTCTGCAAGTTCCACCACCCAGCTGGCCTGTGTGAAATTACACAGCAACTTTCTTACACATGCACCACATCAAGGTCACATCAAATCTGATTGGTTATGGTTCAGTTTCTGCACTGACGGTATCATCTATCACAGTCATCTTTCCTGTCAAATGTCTCTCTGATTAATATTGATCAGTTTATACCTAGAGGTGGCCTGGTTAGCTGAGTGGTTGGATGCTTGGTTTACTAATCTGGTGGTACTGGGTTCAAGTCCCAGCAGTGGGATTTTTTTGTGGAAAAAAAAAAAGGACCAGGGGTCTACTCAGCCTCTGAAAATAGGTAGCAGAGAAACCTGGGAAGGTAAATGCGGCCAGGCGTGATATTGACCACCTCACACTTTCATACGCTGAAGGTCGTGGAAATATGGGCCTAACACAATATCCCCAATATGCCTTAATGGCATGGGAAAAGGAATTTTTACCCTTTTTTTTTTTCCTTTACTTTTATACCTAAACCTGCTGGCTACTGTTAACTCTTTCTAGCTCTCTTTGTAAATATTTTGGATAGAATTACTACTTCAGGGGTTCTCAAACTGTCAACCCTGCAGAAAATACCTAACACTCTCGCTCCTGGATTAATTTCCATGCTCTGCCAGAATAAATTCTGATGAGAAATTTCGGTAGAAATTAACTGGAAAGAAGTTATTCTGTAATTTTAAAATGTGGCTTCAGTTATAAATATGCTACTTTTCAATCACCTGGGAACAACTCTGTTAAGAACACACTTATCTTAACATAGTCTTTGTGAAACAGGGAACCTAGATCTGATTGCTTAAAAACTCTGACCTACTTCTGTAGCCCAGAAACCTGTAGCAATCAACACTAATTGTAAAATGTTGTGTCAGGTTGGTGGACGGATGGAGACATGGAGATCGCGGGCGGTGATGAGGAAAATCTGGCGTGAAACCATGACGTGACAAGCCTTTACGACAATGGCTATCAGAATGATGTAAACAAAACAGAGCCTACAGACTATAGGTGGCGGGGAATGGATATCGTTGAGGCACTCATTGAATTCCTCATCCCAAAGTCGGAGGGTCTCTGTGGAACTGTCTCAAAGCCGTCTGGCCAGCCAGCGTTGCATGCTGGATCTGGCGTGGAGAAGGGGCTTAAGTACAGCCACCAGAGGCTGGAAAACAAAGTTTTGGCCAGGCCGGCCTACGCCACTGTCTTCATGACAGTTCGAGCAAGACCTAGCAAGGAAAGGTGCTGAAGTTGGAGGTACCCATCCAAAAGGCGCACGACAAAAATCAGGGTACTGAAGGATAAGAGAGAATGAGAGAAAACAAAAAAATAAACCGTGAATATGTGACCCACAAACCCACAACATACACCATACAACAATGTGCTATTATTCATTAAACAACTGAACTTCCTCTATTTTTTAGATGACCCAAAAAAAAATTGATATTTGATTTTTTAAAAACATTTCTCATCAAATGGTAACACAGACTTCCCATGAAACCAAAAAAAGTTTGTTCGCTGCCCAGTGATGTTTTTATAAGATTCAGGTTTCAAAATTACCAGTTTCAACTCTTCCTGACAACTCATAAACCATGGAGTCTTCAATGAGGGAAAAAATGCACCTGTTTCTGTCAGTGAAGGACAGACACACACAAACATCTCCTGCTGGTTAAAATTACTCACTTCTGTGACAATTTGTGGAAGTTCCCAACAAAGTCCTACTAAATCTGGTAGCTTCAAGATTTAAACATTTATAACATGCAGTTTTTGGGACAGACAGACAGAGAGAGACAGACAGCCAGGCAGGCAGACTCAGATAGACAGACAGAGTGAAATTTAAAAAGAGAAACAATGGAAAACACAAGAAAGAACCAGACACATTAAATGTTAAGTCATATCAAGATGCATAATACAATAATGAAAAACTAAACGGGGGAGGGGGTGGGGGGGGAGAGAAATGGCCCCGGGGTCCACCCAGCCTCCAGAAATGGGTACCAGAGAACTACTGACCGCATCACGCTTTCCTGTGCGGAAGGTCTTGGAAATACGAGTCTAACTCTGTATCCCCAAGATGCCTTAATAGCGTGAAAATGGGAATTTTACCGTCACCAGAGGGAAAATTAGGCGGGAAAAGAGTGAAAGAGTGTCATCGATATATACTGGTCGCTAAAGAAAAAAAAAAGGGGGGGGGGACTAATTGGAGAACCAAAGCAGCCACCCTTCCCTGGGGAGAGAGCCCATGACGACACACTATGACCTGCTTCATTTACGACATTCAAAGAAAGACAACTGGCTCTAAAATGGAAGACAGTCAAAACCAATGTTCTCTCTAAGGTTTGCGGTCTGTGCGCAAAATTTCAGCTCATGTGCAAAAAAAAAAAAATGCTGTGCAAATGTGCGTAGTAATTATGTGTGAATGTGTTTGTGTGTGTATATATATACATATTTAAATATATATTTAATAACATTTAATAACAGGATAGACCTGCGGTACTTTTCAACAGTGGAAATTCACCTCCCCGTTTATTTTAATTTAAATTTAATAGATGATTGGCTCTATCGGGAATCTTTTGTCTGGAGGCAGCGTGGTTTTTTCCTTCTCCCTTCTACCACACATTTCTGTTTCCCACTTGGAGCAAGACACTTCATATAAGTTCTTCGTGTTTGTATTTCGTTGTGTATGTATCCTCGAACAAGGCTCACGCCGAAATATCGGATGTTGTATGTTTTTCATTTATACATTCTCATACTTTTTATTCGTTTTTTTTTCACCTTACTCACTCCCTCCCTCACTTTGTAAAACTGCACCATACACCTCTGTCTACCTTATTTATTTTAATTACCCTCTATTCTTTGTGTGCCCCCGATACTACCGAAACTGCGCGATAAAAGACCAGTTGAAACGTCCAATCCGAAAGTCATATCTCAACAGTAAGGAAAAAAAACCTGTACATTGTATTTTTCTTGATGACAATTATAGCACGGAGTAACATCTGAAATGGAAAGTAAAAGTAGTAGTTTCTTTTGCGCGGCTGCCAAAATGTTGTGCGCGGAATGGTTTTTTCTGTGCGAGGCCGCACAGCTTAGAGGTCAAAACTACATTTCAGCGAGCGCACGATATGCAGTTAGTAAACAGTTTTTCATGTACAAAGTCAATGAATGAGTGTCCGTTGCGTTCCTATCTATCTTACATCCTTCCCATACTGTTAAACATAGGGTTCGCTAATTTTTCCCATTTTCGGCGAGCTTTTCAACCTCATCTAGGGATTTTATGCCTACTAATTTGGCCTCCCTTAACAATGTCCTCTTTAGAGTTTCACGTGGTCGACCTCTTTTTATTTGGCCTGTTGTGTTCCATTTGATAACTTGTTTAGGAATTCTCTGATTGTTTCTTCTCATCAGTCAGTCATTTGCATGTCCCTTGCGGAACGTTGTCTCCCTAACAATTCTCCTGTAGGCCTCTCGGTTGTAAGATGCTCTGCTGCTGATGCATCCATTTGCAGATTATCAACGATATGTCTTGCAGTCATCTTCGCCTTGGTCTTCCTTTCCCCCACTATGTACCCCTCCAAGACGGTCTTCTCTAAATTATCATGACGTTTAATGCGTCAAAAAATATTTCAGTTTTCTCTCTTTTTAATCTCATCACGTGACCGATATATACATCTCATTTTTGTGATCACACACGAGACAGGTTGTTGTTTGCTCGTCTGCTTTATCTCTGTGTTGTTCTTGAAAGATCTTCTAGCTGGGTATCATATACTCAATCAATGCCCGTTTTACCTGTGCACCATTTTTTCATTATGAAGTCTATGGCAATTCCAAAAAGCAAGGGAGATAATATACATCCTTGTTTCACGCAAGGGAGATAATATACATCCTTGTTTCACGCCTGTTTCAACCAGGAACTATTCACTCATCCCTCCTTCTGTTTTGACTACACAAACATATCCATTGTAGAGATCATTAATGATGTTGACAATTTTAGATGGTATTCCATATAGCCTTAAAATTCTCCACAATGAATCTCTGTGTATGCTGTCAAATGGATTTTTAAAGCCCAAGAAGTTCAGGATTAATGGTTTTTGCTTTTCAACATGTTCTTCAAGTATTATTCTTAGAGTAAAGATCTGGTCGAGACAGCTTCTCCTTTTTCGAAATCCTGCCTGTTCTTCTCTCACTGCAGTATCCATTATATCTTTAAGTCTATTCAGAACGACTTTGCAAAATAATTCTGACACAACTGACGGTAAGGTACTGCAGTCGCTAAGGTTGCCTTTTTTGTTTCTTTGTTGTTGATATTTTAACAATGATTCCTTTTTTTCTATCTTGAAGGGACCTTTTCTTCTTTCCAAACTTTATTAAACATTCTCTGTAGTTGGCTCATGTTGTCACTGATAATAGCTTTTAACATTTCGGCTGTTATTTCATCTTCACCTGCAGCTTTTGTTGTTAGCCATTAGATTCACTGCTATTTTAATTTCGTTCACTGTAATTTCATCTAGGTTGACATTTAGTTGTGGGGCTGGTGAGTCGGTTTTAAGGTTTATCAACTCTTTTGGGTGTGGTCGATTAAGTATTTCTTGGAAGTGTTCGGCCCATCTTTACTTTTGGTCTTTACTTTGATGTTAATATGGTGCCAGTTTTGCTAAAGACTGGTCTTTCTTTGGATGTAATAGTACCCGTCAGTCTATTTTGTATGCTGTATAGAATTATGCTGTCTCCTATCCATGCGCATGTAAAAATAGGTACTTGATAAACATGTGTTGGAAAGGAGGCCCTAGAATAAAAGAATAAATGTTTGCCATTCGTGCCACATCAATGTACTCTGTGTACAAAGAATGGCACATCACTGTACTCTATGTACAGAGAGGTAAGTGCGGTAACGGATAAACTGCTGTTCATGTAGAATGACAGAAGAAGAAGAAGAAGAAGAATATCGCGGAATAGTTCTTTCATAACAAATATATGCAGCTAACTCCAGTTACAAATTTCATACAACCCGTCAAATAAAATAAAAATAAAACTATTTGTACATCGCAATCGGCACTGCACCCTGTGCTACCACAACACATGAAATTTCTAGACAACTCAGCTAAATGGACTCCATATACTGAAAAATAGCGCTCTACAGCAAATAACCAAATCTGGCTGAACTAAAAATAAAACGAATAAGCAACGATCGTATACAGCAGGGACGGTCAAACTGCGGTTCACGAGTCACATGCGGCGCCTTGATGTGCGGCTCGCGGAAATGTGGTGACTGAGCTTTTTTTTTTTTTCTTAATCTTTAACGTAGCAAATAATATAACAGATTATTAATATAAATTAATATAACAAAAAATTCATTTTATAACCTACGTATTTATCAGGTATAAACCGAGAGATCACTGGATTAAAACGATAAGTTTAATGTTCACTAAGAGAAAATATTTTTGGTTAATTAATGTTAATTTTAATGCTAGATTTAATGCTAGCCGGGGATTAAATATTTTTTTTAAATCAGAAAGCAAAAGATTACAGAGGAACTGTGCTGGAGGATCAGCAGTCGTACAAGCCAGAACAGGGTACGTGCATTTCTTAATACTCGTATAATATGTCTGTAACAAAATGTGTATGTAACAATACAAAACGTGTGCGTAAAATCTGTTCGTGTCTTGCCGCTCTCAAATATGTCGTATGTGGCTCCCAAACATCTGGAGTTTACCATATGTGGCTCCCAAACATGTGAAGTTTATCATATGTGGCTCCCAAACATGTGAAGTTTATCATATGTGGCTCCCAAACATGTGAAGTTTATCATATGTGGCTCCCAAACATGTGAAGTTTATCGTATGTGGCTCTCAAACATCTGAAGTTTATCGTATGTGGCTCTCAAACATCTGAAGTTTATCGATATGGCTCCCAAACATGTGAAGTTTATCGTAATAAACTGAGGCAAGTTTGGCCGCCCCTGGTATACAGACGGGTGTAACACGGACCCAGAGTTGTCGTCCTTAGAAACCAAACAGTTTTTTAAAAAAAATTTTTCAGTGAACTAAATAGCCAGATACTACAAACAGATCTGTAAGCAGGGACAAGTAATGTAGTAAGATGCTAAAAACACACGTAGTCATATAAAATAATGAAAATTATGTCTACAGACGGGATTCACTTAGCCGGATCAGTTCTGCCATGGCGCAGACCCACTTTTATAGGCAATTCATAAGGATCATGTTTAATTCATGCAAATACGTAGCTTACAATTTTTACATTTTTTGAACGATCACCGATCCCCAATGAAAACAAAGATCCTGGTGCTGGAGATACGTTCACTCGCATAGGGAAGGTCTGTCTAGCTGTATACACTAATCTATTACTTCTTCTTCGTTCGCTTCTACAACCAAGACCGCCTTGTGCTCCTACTGAATTTACACCTGTAGTCTTCGATAGGTTCCGTGGTCCCCCGTGTGGTCCTCGAGAGGACCACAAGAGGTTCAGAGTATGGCAGGGCTTGAGCCTGTATTCTTGATGGGTCTCAGAAGCGAGATTGCGTGACACCGTGGTTTTCCGTTGCACCAGTTTAATCTAGAGTTTCTCACCGGAAAACCTCGACGTGTTTTGAGATACCCGTGTATCACTGCCGGGTGAGAGGTGGTTGCCCATCCAGTCCAGCGTTGGACTTTCTCACTGGAAAACCTCAGCGTGATTAGGATACGCATACATCCCCGCCGGGTGAGAGGTGGTTGCCTATCTAGACTGCCCTGGTCCAGTGTCTCCGACTTCAGCATTTTGTGGTCGTGGCCGCTACCAAGTTGTGACCAGGACGGAGCTTTTGTCCAGGAGGACGAATCCTCGCCACTAGTGACTTCCGCCCGTGGGTTGAGCCGGTTTAGGCATATTATCCCACTATGGGCGTGATTAGGACGTGACTGACCTCTAGAGCAGAGGTACCGTGACATGCGTAGCCATCAAGTTTCAACCCTGGTGTAAGCCGGCTTAGGCATATTTCACCAGTATGGGTTTATTTCGGACGTGGCCGGCCTCTAGAGCAGTGATGCGGTGGTATGAGTAGCTCTTGCCGCGATACTACTGGACATACCGATTAAGCTTCACTTTATCCTTTCCATCACCTTTTCGCATCAGCGCTACACAGGAACTCCAACTGCTTTTCCGCATTTTCTTCCTTGGCCGGGTCTAGCTTCACTCCACGCGCGGCATCCGAAGAATCTCGCCAGCAGTGTCTTAACCTCTGGATTAAGACGGTTCAGGCATTTCACCCGATATGAGTGCACTTAGGACGTAGCCGACCTCTAAACCAGAGGTCCCGTGATTTGACTACTGTTTACTTAGCTTATTCCTTTTTCACCTTTTACACAGTGGTGCCGCGCGGGAACCCCATTTGCACATTTCTTCATTGACTGGGAGGAGCCTCACTCCACGCACGGCAGCTGAATAATCTCGCCAGAAGCGCTTACCCACTTAAAGTTTGAGAATAGGTTGAGGTCGTTTCGTCCCCAAGACCTCTAATCGTTCGTTTTAGCGGATAAAACTGCGATCGAGCACCAGCTATCCTGAAACTTCGGAGGGAACCAGCTACTAGATGGTTCGATTAGTCTTTCGCCCCTATACCCAAGTTTGACGATCATTTTGCACGTCAGAATCGCTACGAACCTCCACCAGAGTTTCCTCTGGCTTCGTTCTACTCAGGCATAGTTCGCCATCTAAGGAACTTCGAATGATTTAATGAGCCATTCGCGGTTTCACCATGAGACAGTGTGAACTTAGACATGCATGGCTTAATCTTTGAGACAAGCATATGACTACTGGCAGGATCAACCATATAGCTTTCTTCATCGAACCTTAGTCGGATATCTGCCGACAGACCGACGTGGGGCAAAGGAGACGGCGCTCTGCTCAGAGCGGATCCCTTTCGACCCCAGCAGCATTTCATTTTCTTTAACCGGCGGCAGCCGGCTCTCTTTGCTCTAACGAACGAGAAGAAAGCCCGGCACCCACAACCAAGGCACATTACATACAGCAGATCCGATACTCTTTGCGAGAGATGGGCCAATTTCGAGACCATCGGTAGACAAAACCGTAATACACCACAGATGCGTTAGCACGAACCTGGCTGACTAGCCGTTTACATGCTTCACTCGACGGACAAACCACTCGGCTTCTGCATCGAAACACCTTAACTCTCGCCGTCCGGGAAGGGAGCGAAAGCCTTTCTCCCCACGCACGGAACTTGAGAGCGCTTTTTCGCCAAAAGAAACTCTCTCTCTCTCTCTCTCTCTGAACCTTAAGTGCCCAGGGCACATGGGGCTTCCGCAAGGGTTTTCCACAAATGCCTGTCCTTCGCCTTTTTTTCTGCTCTTGCCCAGGTAAGCCCTCTATTGCTCAACATCTTTTCTGTTGTTCTCCTCCATGTCTCTTTTGGTCTACCCTTACTTCTGTTCCCCTGTGGTGTCCATCTTAGTGCTATTTTTGGTAGTGAGTTGTCAGTCATTCGGAGCACATGTCCCAACCATCGCCAGCGTCTTTCTTCAATAATTGTTGTCAGTGGTTTCATCTGCATTTCTGCTAATAAGATGTTATTTCTTTTGGTGTTTGGCCAAAATATTTTTCTAATTCTTCTTAAACATTTAGTCTGGAAAGAATTCAACTCAAAAGAAACTAATCTATTACAAACACTATTTCTCCAGTGCTGAGATTCTGAACGCCACTGTATCCCGGTATATTTATTTCCATGAAATTTTCTTATAAATGAATAAATATTCTATACATTCAGAGTTCAACTCTAGATCATATTGTTGCCAGTCAGCCATGATCACGCCAACTTGAGTTATGCGTGGACTAGATCCCTGCGTGAAGTAGGCTGAAATACACGCATAATATCGGATATGGAGTAGGGCTCATTTGTTTTAATTATCAGGGCGAATCCAAAATCAATACTCAAAATGTTGATTTTAATCTTGATTCCACGCTCTAGTTTCAAGTCAGCAATGGAAACACTTGCGGGAAGGACAATCTTGACCAGCCATGATTCACTTGATAGTTCTCGTTGCTACAGTTCATTCTCGCTGCTATAGTTCACTTTATTACAGTTATCGTTGCTATAGTTCATTTTATTACAGTTCTCGTTGCTAAAGTTCACTTTATTACAGTTCTCGTTGCTATATTTCACTTTATTACAGTTTTCGGTGCTATAGTTCACTTGATGACTCGTCGCCATAGTACAGTTCATCTGAAGAATAATCCTGACCAGCCATGATTCACCTAATGGCAGCTCTTGATGGTTACAGTTCATCTGACGACAGTTCTCGCTGCTACAGTTCACTGCTATAGTATAGTTCACGTGATGACTCGCTGCTATGGTATAGTTCATTTGATGACAATTCTCGTTGTTACAGTTCACTTGATGACAATTCTCGTTGTTATAGTTCACCTGACTCACTGCTATAGCACAGCTCATCTGATGACATTTCTCGCATAATAATCCTAGATACCGTCTTACCCAACATTCTTTTATCTGGTGCATTATCAGTTTCATTTTACATGTGTTTAAGCACTTCTGTTTCTTTTCTGGCGCCACTATCCATCGGAGTTACATGTCACTAAGGAGGGCGACCTGCGAGCCGTAATCTGACAATTTCTACAAACCACAGCACGAGACACTGGTCGAGGTCAAGCTAATTGTGAAAACCCTATGCTCTCTCGCGCCCCCCCCCCCTTCCGATTAAAAGTGTATCAAGAAAAAGATATTCTATCAATGCATCCAATTCTCCGCACTGTTTCATCGTTAACAATTGGAGCCCCTCTTGAAAAGCACGCGGAAACACAATGTCCCAATGACCTGACACGATCAACAAAGACGATCAAAGAGAGACTGATACGTTGGAAAACCTGGAGGAGAGACAGAATTTTGTAGTCTAACGGCGGGGATGATTCACAAAGGTAATCCATCACTGGGCCGAGCAGTCAACACTAGGATCGATACTTGCTGGTGATGTCTGGATACTGCCAGTATTTAACAACTGAGTAACCGAGTTCATGAAGTCTGAAGCAAACGAATACGAATAATCAAACGATCTTTATTAATCAAATGCAGGATTGCCATAACAACAGACGGGAGTGGAACAGAGAACTTGCAAGAGAAACAATGTTAAATTTGCGCGATGCACGCGGTCACTGTTGCCATGTAATTAATGTCTGTGCGAGTCATCATTACAATATCTGAACAGATATATGCCCTATATGGCTCTGAGAACAGAATTGTGAAAAAAATATATAATATTTGGATTTGTAGGCGATAAATGGAAAAGGATAGACTAAATGTTTATGTAGGACTAGATGAATATGTTGGCCAAATACCAGAAGAAATAACATCTTGCTGCTGGCAGAAATGCAGATGAGGTCACTGACTCTGGTCAGAGGAAAGACGTTGGCGACGGTTGGGACATGTGCTGACCGATGACTCACTGTCAATAAAAATAGCACTGAGATGGACACCTCAGAAGAATAGGAGTAAGGGAAGACCAAAAGAAGATATGGAGAAGAACAACGGAGAGGATGTCGAAGAACATGACAACTGAGGGGGCGGGGGGGCGAAAGACAAGCGTTTGTGGAAAAGCCTTGCAGAAGCCCCATGTGCCTTTGGTACCTAAAGGTTCATAGAGAGAAAGAGGAGGGAGAGAGATTACTGAAAGATGCAACGCGACGTTAAAACTGTTTCTAGTGATCCTCTGGCCATCGCATTTCACTGATGCCCAGTACGTTTAGGTGGTATCTCTCTATTTCTTTGATGATCTGAGTAGTTTTTGTTGGTGCTGCCATCGTTCTTACATTCCAGAATCCAATCTTTGTCACATGTTTGGGGCCGACGAATGAGCTCTTCGGAGTTGACATCCCTGATGCTCGGTTGGTTTCTTTGCGAGTTTCCGTACGATATCTTTTTTTTCCCATCTGAAGTCGACTCTAGATAGGTCCCAGGATACGGCTGTAAGCCTTATGCCCAACTCCGGAGGTCGCCCAAGTCCTAAGTGCACTCATACCGGGTGAAATGCCTGAATCGGCTTAACCCAGAGGTTAAGACACTGCTGGCGAGACTCTTCGGATGCCGCGTGTGAAGTGAAGCTCCTCCTGGTCAACGAAGAAAATGCGGAAAATAAATAAGGGTTGCTGAGCGGCGCCGATGTGAAAAGGTGAAGGAAAGGATAAAGTGAAGTTTAATCGGTATGTCCAGTAGTATCGCTGCGAGAGCTACCCATACCACTGCGCCTCTGCAGTGGTCGGCCACGTCCGAAATACACCTACACTGGTGAAATATGCCTAAATCAGCATACACCAGGGGTGAAACTTGATGACTAAGGCATGCCAATGCCACCTCTGCTCTAGAGGTCGGTCACGCCTGATATACACCCATACTGGTGAAATATGCCTAAACCGGCTCACACCAGGGGTGAAACTTGAAGGCTACACATGTCACGGTACCTCTGCTCTAGAGGTCATTCACGTCCCAAACACGCCCATACTGGGATATGCCTAAACCGGCTCACCTCAGGGGTGGAAGTCACTAGGTGGCGAGGATTCGTCCTCACCTGGTCATAACTATGAATGGTACCGGCCACGACCACAAAATGCTGAAGTCAGAGACACTGGACCAGGGCAGTCTAGATAGGCAACCACCTCTCACCCGGCGGGGATGTATGCGTATCCTAATCACGCTGAGGTTTTCTAGTGAGAAAGTCCAACTCTGGACTGGATTGGCAACCACCTCTCACCCAGCGGGGGTATACTGATATCCTAAACACGTCGAGTTTTTTTTTCCAGTGAGAAAGTCCAACTCTAGACTAAACTGGTGCAACGAAAACCACGGTGTCACGCAACCCGCTTCTGAGACCCACCAGGAATACAGGCTCAAGGCCTGCGATATTCTGAACCTCTTGTGGTCCTCTCGGGGATCTAGTGTAGTACTTTCGGGACCACGGGACTTAACGAGGACCACAGGCGTAAATTCAGTAGGAGCACAGGGTGGTCTTTGTGGTAGAAGCGAAGGAATAAGAAGAAGAAGATGCCCAACTCCCGGTATAGGATATGTGACAGATCAAGCGGAATTTCGCTGATTTCTGCACGCTGGCGGGAGCGTAAAAAAACGTCCGCCATCTTGCACGTCACACCGGAAGAGCTGGCATAAGATCGGCGGAAAACGGTGAGATGACGGTAAACATCAAGAGGGGGTAGGTATAATTATGTCAAATGTAGCAGCAAAGAGCCTTGGAGAATGGGAACCAGTGAACAGTCGTATAATAAGAGCACAATACAACCTAAAACACGGAAGAATGACATTAATACAGTGTTATGCACCCAGAACGACGCAGATGATGAAGTGAAAGGCGATTTCTATCACCAATTACAACAAATCATCAACAAAGTCCCTAAACACGACATCCCGATTGTTATGGGGGACTTCAACGCTAAGGTAGGGAAAGATAACACCGACGTTGAAAAAGTAACGGGGAAAGAAGGAACTGACATGGTAAATCAGAACGGAGAAAGATTAATTGAAATATGTCTAACAGAGGGTAAAACTTTATATAACATATAAAAGAGGCTAACATGCACTGTTACATCTAAAGAAAGACCAATCCTTAGCAAAACTGGAACCCTATTAACATCAAGTAAAGACCAAAAGCAAAGATGGGCTGAATACTTCCAAGAAATATTTAATCGACCACACCCAAAAGAAATGTTAAAACTTGAAACCGACTTACCAGCCCCACAATTAAATGTCAACCTAGATGAAATTAAATTGCATGAAACTGAAACAGCAGTGAATTTAATGGCTAACAACAAAGCTGCATGTGAAAATGAAATAACACCCAAAATGTTAAAGGCTATCAATAGTGACAACATGAGACAACTACAGAGAGTGTTTAATAACATTTGGAAAGAAGAAAAGTTCCTTTCTAAATGGAAAAAAGGAATCATTGTTAAAATAGCAAAAAAAAAAAAGGCAACCTTAGTGACTGTAACAAAGGAGAGGATTCACCTTACTGTCAATTGTGTCAAAAGTATTTTGCAAAGTCATTCTGAATAGACTTCAAGATAGAGTGGATACCGCAATGAGAGAAGAACATGCATGATTTCAAAAAGGGAGAAGCTGTCTCGACTAGATCTTTACTCTAAGAAGAATACTTGAAGAACATATTGAAAAGCAGAAACCATTAATACTGAACTTCATAGACTTTAAAAAGGCATTTGATAGCATACACAGAGATTCCATGTGGAGAATTTTAAGTCTGTATGGAATACAGATGGTATTCATCTAAAATTGTCAACATCATTAAGGACTTCTACAATGGATATGTTTGTGCAGTCAAAACAGAAGAAGGGATGAGTGAATGGTTCCAGATTGAAACAAGGATGTATACTATCGCCTTTGCTTTTTGGAATAGTAGACTTCATATTGAAAAAATGCTGCACAGGTAACACAGGTATTGACTGGGTACATGGGACTCGACTGGAAGATCTCGATTTTGCTGATGACATAACTCTTAATAGTAACAATGTGAATTCCTTGCAAGAAAAAACAGATAGCCTGTCTTTACTGGCTAGTAAAATAGGACTTGAAATTAACCAGGACGAAACAAAAATAATGAAACTTCCCATTAATCAAAATGGAAAAATACACGCAGAAGAGACATAAATTGAAGAAGTCAATCAATTTGCATACTTTGGCAGCTACACAGACCAGGATGGTGACACTAGAAAGGAAGTTAGAATTAGAATTGCAAAAGCAGCATCGATCTTCAAGAATCTTGAGAACATATGGAATTCAAAAGTTATAAGCACAAAAACCAAGTTAAGACTATTCAATTCAAATGTAATATCCACCCTCAATTTATGCATGCGAAAGCTGGAAAACAACTAAAGAAATGGACAAGAAATTAGACTCTTTTGAAAACAAATGCCTAAGGAAAATACTCGGCATCAAGTGGAACGAATTCAAGAACAATGCAGAGATAAGACAGATGAGCGAACAACAACTAGTCTCGTGGGTGATTAGGAAAAGGAGATGGACATATATTGGTCACGTGATGAGAAGAAACAGTCTGAAAATCCCAAAATAAGCTATCAAGTGGAACACAACAGGCCAGAGAAAAAGAGGCAGACCGCGTGAAACTCTAAAGAGGACACTGTTAAGAGAGGCCAAATTAGTAAGCATAAAATCCCTTGATGAGGTTGAAAGGCTCGCCGAAGACAGGAAAAATTGGCGAACTACCATGCGAGCCCTAAGCGACGTTTAACGGCACGGGAAGGATATAAGATAGGTGATCATCACTGCGTATAAGCTTACTCTAGTATATAAAGAGAACAGATTATATCAGAGAAGTTGATTGAAAATATTCAACCCGAGTTCTTATATTCTATCAGATATACGAGGCCCTGTCATCTGAACGATGTCAAGAAGGTTAGGTACAGAAGTGGATGTATGTAAGCTTCACAGTAAACTTCCTGAGTTACTTGTTCAGGCCTTTTGTAGCATGGCATTGTAAGTAATGATTAAAATTGTTATTATTTTTGTTAATGAATATTATTATGAAAATATACTGTAAAGAAAATAGTAACATCGAATAGCGTCAGAGAAATATAAACAGGAAGGGAAGAGAATGGTATAAAACTTCCATGACACTAGAAGAAGACGCGGACAAAAGTAAACTGTGGAAACAGTGAATAGAAAAAGACAAGGCTCAGTGACGCTGAGATACAGGTAATACAAAGGAAGGACGCCAGAAAGTAGGATGGTCCAGTGATAACAAAGCGGCGACTGGACGTTGACGCGTGTAAACAAAATAGAAAAGACGAACAGAAAAGGCAGATACAATGAAAAAGTCAGGACACAATAAAACCTCGGACATGAAAGAACAAGATAATGACTTAGGTAAATAACAATTCTATAGACGAAACTGACGCTGACTAACACGCGTTAGGACGCAAATGCACACGGTTTTTAAATACAGGAGTGACCAATTCGGCCTGCTGACCAATTAAATATTTAGAGGCTTGGCCTATTGGACAACTGACTCACGAGAGATAAGTCACGGGGCAGTTTGAATGACGGACATTCAGAACGTTTATGGGAACCATTGGACATCTGAAGGGTGGAGCCAAAATACTTACTGGTTAATCCATCAATCTGGACTTGAAGATAAAAAGGTAATCGGAGAGACAGGAGGGGACCAAGAAGTACGGAAATACAGACGAAGAACCAAGAAGTTCGGAAGTAGAGGAGAGGAAGAAGTATGGAAGTAGAAGAGAGAGGAGACAGAGGAGGGAGATCGTCAGAATACCGTCGGTCCGACAAGTAGCGACTGACCAGAACTGCAAGAAGGATGGTCAGTGCACGTGGACAGTCAAGAGTGAAGAAAGAAAGTCCGACCAGAACAGCCGAGAAGCCATCAGATGAGAGATAAGAACAGAAGTCCAGAGAAGAGGCAAGTAGACTTTGCTCGTTAGTACACTGCGACTGAGAGACGGCAGAGGAAGACCATCAGAAGAAATCAGAAGACAGACAAGAGAAGAAAGAGGACGAGACGATATAAAATCAGAAGTAGTGTTAGACGGAAGATGGTTTTCAAGCGATTCTTGTGATTAAGAAGAATTGACACTTTTGAAACTTCGAGTACAGTGATTTTAGACGAGAAACTAGTTGACCACGTGTTGCAGATGGAATTTAGTACAGAGTTTAGAATTGTCCTCGTATCATGTGCAGAGTATTCTGAAGTTGAAAACTTGCAGCATGTAGAATATGACAGAGTTTGATATTGTGAACAAATGATTAAGTGATTCAATCCAAATGATGTTATCAACAATACATCTTGAACTTATTTGTGAGAATTAAATGAATTCTGTAGACAGCATTTCATCGGAGTTGCTCTGGCTCTGATTAGTGAAGTGGTAATGTTTTGTGAAACATGGGATGTGTTAAGCAAAGAGCATCTTTCAGCTTCAATTCTATAATACGGAACTATTCAGAAATATATGATTCACACCAGAAAATATTATACTTGCATCAGTTTTCAAGTTTACTTTTCACCACACAAACACACACACACACACATACGGGTACAAAACGCCATCATAATCTCAGTACAGGATATAACGAAGACGATACAACAAGATAAAGGGATCGCTGTGGACTGACAAAAAGACAAAGGGAAAGAATCGGTAGCTGCGAGCGCCCTTATCGATTAAGCATTGACGTTAACGGCGAGCGTGGCGCGCGCTAGTTGTAACCTAGATTTAACCGGACAAAAACCTCCCAGCGACAGGCCAGCAACAACGCTCGGCAGTTGCTAACAGCAGATTTGACACTCCCCAGTGTCGCGCTTAAAGGGCGTACATCGAAGATTGGCGTGTATCGAGCTGGCTTGTATAACAAAACTAGCGCCATGTAAGATGCTACCAGACACAATCAGGAACAGACTCAATCTTATCTTGATCAAGTTCCTCAAGAAACTGGGCACCATGCGAAGCGCGTCATCTTGTTCACGCCTTATAGTATGCTGGAACAAAGATGTGATAACTTGAAACAATCTGTTGTGTTTATTGAGTGATGCAAGTTTCAGTCTTCATGCTTCTGTAGATCGTTTGCGGTTCTATCCATTTTAATTTATCTTGAATAATATTTTATACGTAACAATGTCCCGAAGGTGGTGGGATGGAAATCTGAGCAGTAAACAAAGGAACTCTCTGTCTTCTGTGTTTCTAAACATCTTCTCTCTAAACTAGTACTCGTATGTTTCTAAACATCTCTCTCTCTCTCCCTCTCCCTATTGCTACTGATGTCTTATGTGTTTCTAAACATCTCTTTAAACCGCTACATCTCTACTTAAGATCGTCTCTCCAACCATTCTCTAACTACAGTTTACTACTTCTATCTCGCTGTTCATTCTAACCTCGACCTTACAGAACGATTTTCTATTTTTAAAGATGTTGAGTCACTGATTCTCAAGTTTTCTCTGTTAACGTGCGATACTTGTCAGACTTAACTCGAAATGTTCAGATTTATAGATATCGCTCCCTTACCCACTTTACAAGATAACTATCCCAAGTTCCTCTATTTGGGCCATCCGCTAATCTGGCATCCAACCATGTTCTTTGTCGGTGATCGACTAAGCAATCACTAACCAATACGCCTTCTGGCGTTCTGCAGGGCAGCAACATATTCTCTCCATGTCTGCAGCCAGCCCTTTGTATGGTGCTCTAGCTGTATTGCATGCTATTCATCTCTGCTTCTACAGTTCTTCGCCAAACTATCTTTGGTCCACAAACTTGGCATGCCCATTCTATTAAACAGTTCAGTGCTACTCAAGAGTTATCGCTAGACTAACTCGCAAATGAAACCACCTGCCAGAGACAAATGACAGTTTTCCTTCTACAGGCTCCCAGCCGTTTTACTCTAAACCAAAATACAGAAAAAATCAAATATCTTAACTTGCCACGTCAACTATATTAATGTAGCAGAACCGATGCTGGCCAAGACCCTGTCCCATTTCTTCGCATTGTCAATAGTTTATAAACCAAATTTCTACACTGTAACTATACTAACAGCGCGTAGCTCTCAACGTGACTTGAACTAAACAACGCGCCAGAAAGAACAGAGATTTCCCAACCAGATTCACGTGACGTTATGACACATGAAACGATACTGCCAGGCCGTCTCATCGATGACGTGTCACAACGTGATGTGATCAACAGTTAACAATTGTTTACAACATCGGCTAAACATCGAGGCCTGGCAGGCACCAAGTGATGGCTTAATGTTTCACATTACGCGCAGCCACACAGCTGCAACAGCTGGTAACCCTTGCCCTGTGAGACAATGAGTTGCCGGAACAAGGAACATATTTCATCCATCCATCCCTCTCTCTCTCTCTCTCTCATACAAAACACAAAATTGTACCTGGCAAGGGCCACACTGGCCACATCTTCTCCTCCTCTTCAAGCGAAATTTTCCTCCTCCGTCGCTCTGTCCATCCCAGCCCATCCCTGGAGGTGTGACGTTGTCATGCGGGTAGCTGTCATCAATGACGTACTCGTCGCCATTCTGTGAACCCACGTGCATAGGCAGGTTATACTGGGCACTCATCCTAACACCAGCGCTGGCCTCATTGTTACTGGAAACATGAAATAAAGGGCTCATTGTTACTGGAAACATGAAATAAAGGGCTTATTGTTACTGGAAACATGAAATAAAGGGCTTATTGTTACTGTAAACATGAAATAAAGGGCTTATTGTTACTGGAAACATGAAATAAAGGGATCATTGTTACTGGAAACATGAAATAAAGGGCTTATTGTTACTGGAAACATGAAATAAAGGGCTTATTGTTACTGGAAACATGAAATAAAGGGATCATTGTTACTGGAAACATGAAATAAAGGGCTTAATGTTACTGGAAACATGAAATAAAGGGCTTAATGTTACTGGAAACATGAAATAAAAAAAAAGATTAAAAGATAATTATTTACATGTACTGCAGTGCTACCTCTCACACTAGTCCGACTTACATAAAACTTCTACAACAGTATTCAGAAAATTTACAGGTAAGGCAACAGATATAATAAGCCAAAGGAAAAGATCATTTCTCATTACTAGAAAATGTTTCTTCTTCTTCTGCTTCTTCTTCTTCCGTTTTCAGACGTCGACTTGTATACTTGTGAAGTAATTGGTGGTCATCTGGAGATCATGGACCATACAGTTTGTTCTGGACTGATGTTTGCAGGTGGCCATATTTGCCTTCTCTGGTGCTCCTATACTGGGCACTCCTGCAGTAGGTGGTCTGCTATCATCTTATCGGTGCCACATGCACATCTGTCAAGTGAACCTATTTTGAATCTGCTGTACGAATGGTATGTTGGCCTGCTGTGCCCGGTACGCAAGGGAGGAGGGGGGGGGGTTTGAAGACGATGTCCGATGAGGCAATCAGCGACCCATAGCTGATATGCTGGCGTCAGGGTTAGCGAACCATAGTTGTCCCACCTCTCCGTTGGTACCCCTAGTAACAGACATAGACTGGTTAACGGGGCAGGGGTTGCCAGTCTCCATGGTGGTGGAGTCTGCTAAAGAAGCACTGCACACCCCTTGATTTTTAGCTGTACTCCGGGAGTGAAAATAAAAAAGCTGACATAACCCGCGCCCAGGCCGATACGCTTAACTCAACATCTTCACAGCATCGGCTGCAACATCTTCACAGCATCGGCTGCAACATCTTCACAGCATCGGCTGCAAAGAACACCAGCTCGTAGTACCAGGGAGATTGTACAAGCCCTTACGTAGCCCTAGGATGATGACTCGTTCTCTGTTTGGCTGGTAGTGGACATCTTCTCTTTGTTGGCCAAGGTTCTCTTTCTCCCATTTGTAAAGAGCAGTAATGAAGTGAATCTCATCCCAATGTGGTATACCCCGCAACGAAACAGCAGACACCCTAACGAAAGAAGGAGGTAAACTACCACATACAGACACCAGTATATCATCTGTGGAGGCCAAAACTAGAAACAACTTGCAGGAAACCAAACATAAAAGATCACCCAAAATGATATAAGGTTAATACCCCGAGATACGGAAAATGTACCAGAAGATTACCGATAAAAGGGATGGCGACTGCAGTAAAACTGGTTCTAGTAATAAAGGTAGATAGAGGTGTATGGTGCAGTTTTACAAGGTGATAGAGGGAGTGAGTAAAGTGAGAAATGTCAGAAAAAAACGAACAGAAAGTATGAGAGCGAGATGAGAATGGAAAACATACAGCATCCGATATTTCGGCGTGAGCCTTTTTCGAGGATTACATACACAAACGAGACAAAAACTTATAACTAAACGAAAAACTTATCTTAATGTGGCATCCTCGAAAAGTAGGAAACACCAAGAAGATTACCAGGTCTCTTCTTCTTCTTCTTCTTCGTTCACTTCTACCACCAAGACCGCCCTGTGATCCTACTGAATTTATTCCTGTGGCCTTTGATAGGTCCTGTGGTTCCCGAGAGGACCACAAGGGATCCCCGAGAGGACCACAAGAGGTTCAGAGTATCGCAGGGCTTGGGCCTGTATTCTCGGTGGGTCGCAGAAGCGGGATTGCGTGACACTGTGGTTTTCGTTGCACCAGTTTAATCTAGAGTTGGATTTTCTCACCGGAAAACCTCGACGTGTTTTGGATATCAGTATATCCCTGCCGGGTGAGAGGTGGTTGCCCATCCAGCCTAGAGTTGGACTTTCTAACCGAAAAACCTCAGCGTGATTAGGATACGCATACATTCCAGTCGGGTTAGAGGAGTTGCCTATCTAGATTTCACTGGTCCAGTATCTCCGACTTCAGCATTTTGTGGTCGTGGCCGCTACCCTTCCTGGTTGTGACCAGGTTGGAGCTTTTGTCCAGGAGGACGAATCCTCACCACTAGTAAGTTTCACCCCTGGGTTAAGCCGGTTTAGGCGTATTATCCCAGTATGGGTGTATTTAGGACGTGAACGACCTCTAGAGCGGAGGTACCGTGACATAAGTAGTAATCATGTATCACCCCTATCACCCCTGGATTAAGCCGGTTTAGGTTTCTTTTGTTACACTGCCATTAAGGGACCGTCTAGCAACCGAATGGTCGAGGGTTCGAATCCCCAGCTGAGCGGATTTTTTTTTCTGACCAATACGGCCCCCGAGGCTTCGTAAAATAGACAGTAATGCCTGATTCTGTTTCTCAGCTTAGATCTGGCAGATTCAGGCTGATACTGAGACTCTTGTTTCAGTAGTTTCAGAGCTGAGATACCAGACTCCTCAAGTTATTGAAATGAATTATATCCAGAGGCACTTCTGTACTGGGTCACTCCGCTCTTTTATTTAGTCGAATCTTGCTAGATTCTTTCAGTAGCAGGTGCACCTAAGACATTTCATTACTTGACATAATGAAGACACGTCCTTCGTTGGTTATAACACTCAAGCAAGGAAACGTGTCAACTGTCAAAGTTTTTCACATTCTCGGGAAGTCTCCGTCTGGCCTGTTTAAGTAAAGACACAGGGAAATTTCAACATCATCCTCACACAGAAAGTAAATGCTACAGAAGAGTTCTTCAAATATGGACGCAAAAAAAAGAACCAATATATCCATAACACAAGAACTTAATATTGAAGAAGGTTGGCTAGTAAAGAGAAAACTTAAATATTCTGGACACATTAAACGTCATGAGAATTTAGAGAAGATCATGAAAACCACGGTGTCACGCAATCCCGCTTCTGAGACCCACCAAGAATACAGGCTAAAGCACTGTGATACTCTGAACCCCTTGTGGTCCTCTCGTGGATCTCATGTGGTCTATTTTGGACCACACAGGGGACCACAGGACCTAACGAGGACCACAAGCGTGAATTCAGTAGGTTCACAGTGCAGTTTTTGGTGTAGAAGTGAACGAAGAAGAAGAAGAAGAAGTAGAGAAGATCGTCTTGGAAGGGTACATAATAGGGAAAAAGAAAGAGAGGAAGACCAAGGCGAAGATGGATACAAGACATCGTTGATGATCTGCAAATGGATGCATCAGCAGAAGGGCATCTTGCTTATAACCGAAAGGCCTACAGGGGAGCTATCAGGGAGGCAAAGTTCCGCAAGGGACATGCAAATGACACACAGAAAGTTCTTCTCACTTCTTGTAATAACTCCTGCAATTTCTAACACTTGGATTATTTTTTTTAAAACTCAGATCCATAGCCTAAATATGGTTTGGTGTTTAAATATCTAAAGTACTGCACGAGACAAAGTCAACATTACAAGATGGAAGTATAAGGCTATTGCCAATTGCTTTTTCTTTAAAAGAGTACAAAGTTATTCAATAACTGAACTGTGTCTGCAGTCATCGATTCAAACAGTCTATTCACCCTTTTTTTTTTGTACTTCTAAGAGTATAACCGAATGCAAGAAACAGTAACAAAAAAGTTGGTTCTTTCTATCCGAATTCATTTCAAGACGATGTCACATGTGTAACACTTTTCACTTCTTATTATTATTTGGAAGTATTTTTCAGTTCCAGTCATTCTCACAAGATTCTCCTCACTGTTGACTGACCAGATAACCACCAAGTTTGCAATCAGCTACTGACTGACTAGATAACCACCAAGTTTGCAATCAGCTACTGACTGACTAGATAACCACCAAGTTTGCAATCAGCTACTGACTGACCAGATAACCACCAGGTTTGCAATCAGCTACTGACTAACCAGATAACCACCAAGTTTGCAATCAGCTACTGACTGACCAAATAACCACCGAGTTTGCAATCAGCTACTGACTGACTAGATCACCACCAAGTTTGCAATCAGCTACTGACTGACTAGACAACCACCGAGTTTGCAATCAGCTACTGACTGACTAGATAACCACCAAGTTTGCAATCAGCTACTGACTGACTAGATAACCACCAAGTTTGCAATCAGCTACTGACTAACTAGATAACCACAAAGTTTGCAATCAGCAGCTGACTAAATAGATAACCATAAAGTTTGCAATCAGCTACTAACTAGATAACCACCAAGTTTTACAATCAGCTGCTGACTTGACTAGATAACCACCAAGTTTTGCAATCAGCTGCTGACTGACTAGATAACCACTAAGTTTTGCAATCAGTTGCTGATTGACTAGATAACCACCAAGTTTTGCAATCAGCTGCAGACTGACCAGATAACCACCAAGTTTTGCAATCAGCTGCTGACTGAGTAGATAACCACCAAGTTTTGCAATCAGCAGGGAGTTTTTTTTTCTTTTTGGGGCTGCACCATCATCTAGGACTTGATGTAAATTAACATTATTTTGTTGCCAGCAAAATGAATCGACTATGGCAGGTCTTGGAGTGGGGGGGGGGGGGCGTGGTCCCAGTGTTGCCAATACATTCTTTTCAAAAAGTTAAAATATTTATTCATATACTTTGAAACTGCAATTATGAAAGATTTACTAAAAACTTTTTTGTGTGGAAATTGTCCAAAAGTATTTAGATTTTTAGTATATATATATTATATATATATATATATATATATATATATACTATCTAGATGGGACACACAAAAAAAGCTAATCGTTCTGAAGCGGCAAGCTTAACATTATTAGTAATCTCTCTCTCTCTCTCACTCTCTCTCTCTCTCAACTGATCGCCTCCGTTCAGACAAGCAGCCAGGATTCTTTCACACCGTGGCAAGACATCATGAGCTGCAAATAATAACCAAGTCCAGTGCTAACGATACATGCAAAAGGTTTAATGGGTGGAACCAGATGATGACGGTAACTTCATGGATGAAAGGTACATCAAGTGATATGACAAAACACACAGCTTCAGGTCAGCATCCGATAAATCCGGCCATTGAACTGGTAGTTCAGTTACAATCCACACATTTTGGAAAGCACGTCATAGGACGTTCCAACTTTCAAATCTCACAGCAAAACTCCATGCCTGACAACAACAAACATGGACATCCGCACTGGTCAGGCGTGCCTTCAGTTCTCCCTCAACTTAACACATCTCTCATCACTTTCGGCTTAACCCCCCGACAATCCCGTGTTGTCCATTTCACTGACTCGGCCCAGTCGCTCCGGTAAGCGACTAACACAGAATGTAAACACTAAATCATGGGCGTCGACACCAAAAAGCGTTATGGGGTAGGTAGAGAGAGACGCATACAACACCTAGCAACCCTGCCTTTCGCCCTCTCTCCTCTTAGTCCACGTAGTTTGGCCAAGATGTGGACTGTACTCAACATAGTCTGGCCAAGATGTGGACTGTACTCACAGTTTATTTGAGATACGCGTCTTGTAAGCGTTTTAAATGAAGTTTAACCTCAGTAAGCCCATACTCCGCTCTTGTGACGTCTCAGCAGAGACCTGGATACAGAGAAAGAAAGAAAGAAAGAAAGAACGAAAGAAAGAAAGAAAAGGAAGGAAGGAAAGATAGAGGAATATTCCATATTCCAAACATTCAAACAAGTGCAAATACACTTCTAAACTTTTGTTTTCGTAAACCGCCAGTGGAACAGAAAAAAAAAACCACAGGTACAAATTGAAATAACCCAGCAAAAGTTAGCGCCATTACATAGCCACATTAATCTCAGTTACTCAAGATCTCTAGTTCAGCCACTTTAATAAGCCACTAAACACACATGAGTCAACCGTCCCTGGGCATCATCTCTACTCTAAGACCCAACATGGCTGGATGTGTTACTTATCATCACCTCCAATTGTTTACGCTCTGATTCTTCATCATCATCATCATTTCGTGCCGTCTCCCCACGGAAGGTTGGCTGCCATGAGTGTCTTCACTCTGCTCTGTTTCTTGTCTTCTTAGAACACTCGCCCAAGCCTGTCCCTGTCCATCTCTTGATGTTGTCCACTCATCTATGTCACTGTCGTCTTCTTGTTCTTTTCCCTTCGATCTTGCCTTCAGGAAGGGTCTTCAGTATAGTATTATGCCTCCTGTCATGGGCGAAGTATCTTAGCTGTCTTTTTAAAAAAATGATTTTCAGTGTTTCTCTTTTCACTTCTAGTGGGTTTAGCACTTCGTTGCTTGTTTTCTGTTCTGTCTATAGAATACGCCATATTCTTCTATGTATCCACGTTTCAAGCACCTCAGTTCTCTTTTCTATTGTCTTACTCAAGATCCAGACTTCTGCACCATAAAGAAACACTGAGTATATGCAGCATTTTACGATACGTCATCTCAGTTGCTGTGATATTTGTTCTGACCTAAAGATCTACCTCATTATGCTGAAAAGTTTTTGTTTTTTTTTTGGCTAGACCTTTTCTTTTCTTAATTTCCGTTTTACGTTTTTCATCCTTTGGTATCATGTGCCCCATACCTGAAGTTTTTCACCTGTTCAAGTAATTCTCCGTTTATTTTTAAATTTACTGCTGGCTTTCTTTCTTCTCTGCTGATTACCGTGACATTTGTCTTTCTGATATTTATTTCCCGTCCGTACTTTTGACTTTCATCGTTTCTTCACGTCACTAGATTCTGTAGGTCTTTTTGGTTCTCTGCCATCAGCACGGTGTCATACGCATATCTTAGACCACTGATTGCTATTTCCATTACCGTTTAATCCGGCCATCTCACTAGTTTCTTTGAATACCTTCTCTGTATAAAGGTTATAACAGACATGGAGAAAGGACACATCCTTGTCTGACCCCTTCTCTTTACATCAACTGGTGCTGAGTAGTTTGTGTTGGACCGCACAACTCATGTCTGTTCCCAATACAGACAAAGACATCAGAATAATAAGCAGACTATACTGGGAACAGACTGACTGCCCAGTGTCTACTCCCCCGAAACTCCTTCTGCGTGCATGAAAAAAAAAACAGACCTACTCGGACTCTAACGTACAACTAGCCAGCATGAGCACAGAAATGTGAGCGACAGATCAGCACGCCTGTCTTAGACAACCAGACACTGTTTGCTTTACAGTGCAGACGCCAGACAAATACTAAAACCGGCATAACAAGCCGGATTTATATCATTTTGCCATCCACCAAAGGGCTTTTTGGGTAAATCAATACTGTAACAATCTAACAAAACGAAGTAATGGGAGAGCAGTTCCGTGTACTACACTAAGATACACAGAATAACCGAGACTAGAAGGAAACTGTAGAGCAGAAGTGAAACATACCGGGGGGGGGGGGGGGGGGGGAGAAAGAGAGAATGTCAAAGAGTAAAAGTTTAATTTCTGATGATTAGTCTTGTAAAGTGATAGAGCATAGAGTGCATGATTAGTCTTGTAAAGCGATAGAGCATAGAGTGCATGATTAGTCTTGTAAAGTGATAGAGCATAGAGTGCATGATTAGTCTTGTAAAGTGATAGAGCATAGAGTGCATGATTAGTCTTGTAAAGTGATAGAGCATAGAGTGCATGATTAGTCTTGTAAAGTGATAGAGCATAGACAGCATGATTAGTCTTGTAAAGTGATAGAGCATAGAGTGCATGATTAGTTTTATAAAGTGATAGAGCATAGAGTGCATGATTAGTTTTATAAAGTGATAGAGCATAGAATGCATGATCAGTCTTGTAAAGTGATAGAGCACAGAAGGCATGATTAGTCTTGTAAAGTGACAGAGCATAGACAGCAAGATTAGTCTTGTAAAGTGATAGAGCACAGAGGGCATGATTAGTTTTGTAAAGTGACAGATCACAGATTAATCTTGTAAAGTGATAGAGCATAGAAGACATGATTAGTCTTGTAAGGTGAAAGAGTACAGAGGGCATGATTAGTCTTGTAAAATGATAGAGCACAGAGTGCATGATTATTTTGTAAAGTGACAGATCATAGATTAATCTTGTAAAGTGATAGAGCATAGAGGGCATGATTAGTCTTGTAAAGTGATTTATCTGTCTAATACTGAAGCAGAGGAAATGTGCGTATAATGAAAGCTGAGATACTGAGTGGGGTAGAGAATAAGGGACATTGTAAAGAATATTATTGCATAACAGATTCGGAGAAAACATGCCAAAAAGGTGCGACCAACAAAAGACAAATATAAATAAGCTTGAGTTTTTCAGTCTGAATCCAATGCATACATACATACATTCTCACACAACCATTCATCCATCCATGGTTTAACAAATTCTGAGCAGCAAATGCGAAAAAACTTAAGAAGGAGATATAATAAATTTAGTCTAAACAAACAAATCCTTGCTTTCAACATAAGAAATGCGGGGATGCCATTCATATTATGTCGCTCAACACAATCCTATGGCACATGTTGAAGTCTTAACAAAATAATTTTTAAAAATAAAGTTTTAGCAATGTGGATATATAAAACACATGAATAGATCGCATTTGGAGGATAGAAAGTTTTATGAAAGATAAACTGAAACAAAGGAAATCGTATTTTGATCAAATCTGGAGTTAAAACGCAGCTGAAAACAGTTTTTAAAAAGCAGAAAGGTTCTCTGATGCTTTCAAAACAAAGCTTTGAGAATGCTGCTGGATTCATTCATTCATTTGCATGTCCCTTGTGGAACCCTGCCTCTCAAACAGCTCTCCTGTAGGCCTCTCGGTTGTGAGCAAGATGGCCTGCCGCTGCGGCATCCATTTGCAGATCGTCAACGATGTCATGCAGCCATCTTCGTTTTGGTCTTACTCTTTTTCTTTTTCCCATTATGTATCCCTCCAATAAGGTCTTCTCTAAATTATCATGACGTTTCTCTCTCTCTCTCTGAACCTTAAGTGCTCAGGGCACATGGGGCTTCCGCAAGGGTTTTCCACAAATGCCTGTCCTTCGCCTTTTTTTCTGCTCTTGCCCAGGTGAGCCCTCTATTGCTCAACATCCTTTCTGTTGTTCTTCTCCATGTCTCTTTTGGTCTACCCTTACTTCTGCTCCCCTGTGGTGTCCATCTTAGTGTTATTTTTGGTAGTGAGTTGTCAGTCATTCGGAGCACATGTCCCAACCATCGCCAGCGTCTTTCCTCAATAATTGTTGTCAGTGGTTTCATCTGCATTTCTGCTAATAAGATGTTATTTCTTATGGTGTTTGGCCAAAATATTTTTCTAATTCTTCGTAAACATTTAGTCTGGAAAGAATTCAACTGGTTTTCTATGGTTTTGGTGATTTTCCAGCATTCACTTCCATAGAGTAGTACACTTAGAACATTACTCTTAAATATCCTGATTTTCATATCTATGCTTAGTTTTTTTTATTTCCATATAGTCTGCAGCACTGCAAAAGCCTGGTTTGCTCTAGTAAGTCTGCTGTTGATGTCCTCTGTGCTGTCTCCATTTTCTACTACTCTGCTGCCAAGGTATACAAATTCGTTGACCTCCTCCACTAACTTGTTATCTACTCTGAGTACATTTCTGTTGTTCACATTTTGCTTCATTAACTTTGTCTTTCCTACGTTGATCTTTAGTCCTATGTTGTTTGCATTCTGAGTTGGCTTGTTTATTTTATCTTGCATATCTTTGTGACTGCTTGATAACAGACAAATGTCGTCCGCAAAGTCAAGGTCCTCCAGCACTGTGTCAAGGGTCCATTGTAATCCTCTGCGTTTGTCTGATGTTGCCTCATTCATTAACCAGTCTACTGCCAAGATAAATAATGTTGGTGATAGTACACATCCCTGTTTCACTCCTGTTTGTACCCTAAAGCTGCTGGAGGTATGTTCTCCACAGATAACTTTGCACTGAAAACCCTCGTATAGGGCTTTGATTACATTAACTATTTTATGGGGGAGGCCATGCCATCTTAGGATTTTCCACAGTGCATCTCTGTTGACACTGTCAAAGGCTTTCTCAAAATCTATGAATAATGCATATGTTGTGCTATGCCACTCGTTTGCCTGTTCTAATATTTGTCTAAGTACAAATATGTGGTCTATGCATGATCTTCCTTTCCTAAATCCTGCCTGCTCTTTCTGAAGTTTTTCCTCAAGTGTTGGTATCATGACGTTTAATGTGTCCAAAATATTTAAGTTTTCTCTCTTTAATCCTCCCTACTAGCCAGCCTTCTTCAATATTAAGCTCTTGTAGTATGGATATATTTGTTCTTTTTTGTGTCCATGATATTTGGAGAACTCTTCTGCAGCATTTACATTCAAAGGCATTTATGTGTTTCTCAGCTGTTTTGTTAAGTGTCCAGGTCTCACAGGCATATGTTGCGATGGGAAAGATGCATGCCCTTAAAAATCTTATTTTTGTAGTTCTGTCTGCTCCTCTCCACAGATTCTTTATTTGTTTTACTTTCTGAAGAGCGACAGATGTCCTCCTTTTAATTTCCCTCATTGTATCTCCATTATTAGTTAGCAGTGATCCAAGATATTCAAAACTCTCCACTTCTTCCAATTTTTCCTCATTGATATATATTTCAGCTGCCTTGTTTGTTTTGTCAGTTGTCATCAATTTAGTTTTCTTTGCATTAAGATAGAGGTTCTGCTCTTCGCTGTTCTTTCGAAAATAGAAGAAATATTGCTGCTGGATAAATGAAAAAAAAAAAATCAACGTTTACGACAAGCAAACAGGAACATGAAAGTGAATGCAGAAAGCAGATACGTGACATCTAAAGAAACAAGGACATAAAACTTTCACGCAGAATTTGCACAGCGCATGACAGATAGGAGGTGCAAGCAAGAATGAATTTTTGTTAAGTAAATTCTCCTGCCTGTCGGATGACGACTTTTGTTTTTTCCTAGTAACTCAATAATTACATATGTCTGAATGTTACAGTACGAGGAGGTGAAGACGCTTGTCCGATGAGGCAATCAGCGACCCATAAGTGATATGTTAGCATCAGGATTAGCGAGCCACAGCTGACCAAGACTCTGTCCCACCTCTCCATGGTACCCCCAGTAACAGGCACAGCCTGGCTAACGGGGCAGGGATTGCCACAGTCCCCATGGTGGTGGAGTCTGCTAAAGAAGCATTGCACACCCCCTGCTTTTTAGCTGTACTCCTGGATTGGAAAAAAATAGCTGCCAAAACCCGGCCCCAAGCCGATACGATGCTGTGCCTCAACACCTCTACAGCATCGGCTGCAAGAGAACAACAGCTCGCAGTTACAGGGAGTTCCTACAAGTACAAGTTACAGTAGGAAGTGTTGTTATTTCTTCTCATGTAATGACAGACTTAACAGATTTCTGCCAATGCGGAGCCTATTCTTCTCGCCGACGTATTTCTCCTTCTTCGGGGTTTTCCGTCCCCGCCTAGCGATTTGTTACGAGGACTATTATTCGTTAACTATTTGAACGTATAGAACCAATGTCCTTGCCTCTTGCTTGTTCACTGGCTCAAGCAATAAAAAGTGGATTATGTCTGTGCTGCTGACTTCTGGCATGAAGAAAGTGGAACGTGTATCTAGCCATCAGTCTGGACGTGAACAAAAGCTCGTCTCTGGCTTTCAGATAACAGGTCGCATTCACGGCCTGTACAGGCTATGAGACTGAATACATCGGACCAGGCTGACACGCAGATAAATCAACCGACCTTGTCTGTTCTAGGCCAGGAGGTTCTGACCACGTGTGACAATGTACAGTTTTATGACTCGGACGTCAAAGTGCGGGGGCTGTTTCTGGCCCCAAGCGTGTGACAAGGTGAAAACGATGTGTGACCAAGTAATGGATATTTGATAGCTCAATCTGCTAGTTACACAACGATGTACCTACTAGATATATAGCCATATATGAGAATAGTGAGAATAGCCTCTCACTGAGTATAAATCTACAACACTGTTCCTAACTAGAGACTGTGTAGGTAACTGAATTATGTAAATCCCTGTAACTAGAAATTTACCGGCTACTGAAGCGCAAGGACGGACATTAAAGCTACCTTACACCAGACTGAATCCTGGTTATCAGAGGAATGGCTCAAATCACCAACTGGACAGAAAAGAGCTGGTCAAGACCACAACAGATTTCGGTATCAAATGTACAAGAAGTTGATACGCGCAAATGATGAGTGCACCTTTGACATTGGTGAAAAAAGACACCTCAGGACTGCAGAGTTTATTAGGATCAAAGAAAGCACACGTGGTCACCACCAACAACCAATTCAGAGCAAGCTGCATGGCGACAATCAAACTGCAACCTGCTGGTTTCTTCAGAGATATTCAACCTGATGTCTGCGTGTTCGAGGATGTCAGGCATCCTGTGATACAGAAATCTTTCCAAGCTCAGCCACTCTGGCGAGCACCTCATGACTGAAGCACAATGTCTGACATCATCGATATGTTACATATATATATATATATATATGAGAAAGAAACCGTTTAAGTCTATATTCAGGATGTCATCATGCTCCGTAATGTACTTTACAGATGAGGCTGTTCTTCCTCTTGCTAAAATTAGCCCCGTGTAGATGTGGGCGTGGTCTATATCTGAAACCAGAAACCTCTGTGGACCGGCGTTGAACACATAAGCAGGACACATTATTTCTAATGTTTAGACAACCACAGCACAGGACAATCACATCCTGAAAGCAATATCACGAAAGCAACACTGCAAGTCCTTGACAACTGCAAGAAAATTTTAAATAACAGCTTATAAATCATCGGAAGGACACCATTTTTAAAAATTCACAAATCACTGCAGATACCTGTCTTGCCCTGTCTCCTTCCTCACATACAGTGGACCCTCGAATGTCGAACGGTTTGATACTCGAACAACTTGAAACTCTAACCCCCCCCCCCCAAAAAAAAAAACAAAGGAAATCTGGTTTGAATCTGGAAGAAAAATTCGAAACTCGATGAAAACACGCAGCCACCTTGATGAAAACAAAGAATCACGTGGTCAGTTTCTTCGTGACTTTGGTCCAGTGAGCATCTTCTAAATTCAAAGCGTTTTCCAAGAGTACTTTTATTTTTATTACGATTTCATTTGATTTTTTTTTATCTTTAACTTTCAGTTTATCTTTAAAATGACACATTAAAGTTGCTGGAAAGCCTAAGATGGCGAATGTAATGACCACGATAGAACCTGAAAAGCAACTTCTCACTAAACGGGAAAGTGGTACACGTGGCTCGGTGCTGGCTCGTGAATATGGGACACAGCTACGTCGACCAAATCGATCATACTAAAGAACAAGGGGGGGGGCAATAAAGCAGCTAATGTGGCGAAAAGGGGTAAAATCCCTTACCAGTAAAAAGATCCCTTGCAGTGAAAGAAGTAAAAAATACAATCTGATGGTTTGGATATGTGTAAGATATTTGTCATTACTAACAATTGTATAGTGTTATGCTAAAGAAGTACTGCACACTCCCTGCTTTTTGCCCTCACTCGGGAACTGAAAACAAAAAAAAACAGCCGCCATAACCCGCTCCCAAGCCGACACGATGCTGTGTCTCAACATCTTCACTGCACCAGCTGAACAGCAGCTCGCAGTTCCAGTGAGAAGAAGAAGAAGAGTTCATGCTCGCTCCTGCTACTGATGGAAGAAGACACAAGCTGCAGCTTTACGCTACAGTGTTCTAGCTCATAATAAAGCTGTTCCTAGCTTTTCATTACCAGCTGAAGTTAACCAGAGCAAAATTCTACAATAGAAGCTGGGTCTAATTCTTATTGTACATGCTTTAACAGAGACAAGAAAACCACAAGATATACAACATATGTGCATTATCACCAATTTCCAGTGATATGAAAACCACTTACTACATTGGGGTGGGGGGTGGCAAATATAAATCTTCCTGCAACTGCCCACTTCAACCTATTGGCATCTTATGCTTTCATTATAGCAAGTCCAAGCGAGCTAGAATGTTCTCTGTATCATAAAGTTCTTCTTCTTCTTCGTTCGCTTCTACCACCAAGACTGCCCTGTGATCCTACTGAATTTACGCCTGAATAACCCCGCTGGGTGAGAGGTGGTAGCCCATCCAGGCTAGAGTTGGACTTTCTCATCGGAAAACCTCGACGTATTTTGGATATCAGTTTATCCCTGCTGGGTGAGAGGTGGTTGTCCATCTAGTCCGGCGTTGCACTTTCTCACCGGAAAACCTCAGCGTGATTAGGATACGCAAACATCCCCGCCGGGTGAGAGGTGGTTGCCTATCTAGACTGCCCTGGTCCACTGTCTCCGATTTCAGGTCGTGGCCACTACCCTTCCTGGTTGTGACCAGGATGGAGCTTTTGTCCAGGAGGACGAATCCTCGCCACTAGTGACTTCCACCCCTGGTTTGAGCCGGTTTAGGCATATTATCCCAGTATGTTTAGGACATGACCGACCTCTAGAGCAGAGGTACTGTGACATGCGTAGCCATCAAGTTTCACCCCTGTTGTAAGCCAGTTTAGGCATATTTCACCAGTATGGGTGTATTTCGGACGTGGCCTGCCTCTAGAGCAGAGGTGCCGTGGTACGAGTAACTCTCGCCGCGATACTACTGGACATACCGATTAAACTTCACTTTATCCTTTCCATCACCATTTCGCATCGGCGCCACACAGCAACCCTAATTGCTTTTCCGCATTTTCTTCCTTGGCCGGGAGGAGTTTCACCCCACGCGCGGCATACGAAGACTCTCGCCAGCAGTGTCTTAACCCCTAAGTTATGCCGGTTCAGGCATTTCGCCCGATATGAATGCACTTAGGACGTGGCCGAGCTCCAGTCCAGAGGTGCCGTGATTTGACTACTGTTTACTTCGCTCAGTCCTTTCTTTCACCTTTTCCACAGTGATGCTGCGCGGCAACCCCATTCGCACCTTTCTTCACTGGCCGGGAGGAGCCCCACTCCACGCACGGCATTTGAAGAATCTCGCCAAACATGACTCTCATCCACCTGAAGCGTCTGGATTTCAGGCGCCAGATATTCGCCTTCGCCCCTTCTCCTGTCGGTTTAAACAGTTCTGCCACGAGAAGGCCAGGAGCTGGACTTGACTGTCAGAGGCTATTCGAGACGCACGCCATTGGAGAGGAGAGCGTGTCCTCCACCCCGCCTCCGGCAAGAACAGTCCTTATAACATATCAGAAAGTTATATAGACCATCATCCGTATAACTCCGGACACATCCATAAGTGCTTCGATCTCACCCTCAACCTCTAGAATGTGGGGTTTTTTTTATTACTTTGAACTAGCTGACGAAGACTTTCAGGCCTCACTATCACAACAACCTGACAGCTTGAGCCAGAGCGTCAGTTGGAGGTAAGACATGGAGTGCGCTTCAACACTGTCTTGTCTTGTGCTATCTTCCTGGTGTTCTGTGCAGCCGATGCTGTGAAGGTGTTGAGACATAACATCGTATCGGCTTAGGAGCGGGTTATGGTAGCTATTTTTTTCAGTCCCGGAGTGCAACTAAAAGAGCAGGGGGTGTGCAATGCTTCTTTTGCAGACTCCACCATGGGGACTATGGCGATCCCTGCCCCGTTAGCCAGGCTATGCCTGTTACTGGGGGTACCAACTGAGAGGGTCTTCTTATATCCTTCCCGTGCCGTTAAACGTCACACAGGGCTCGCAAGGTAGTTCGCCAATTTTTCCTGTCTTCGGTGAGTCTTTCAACCTCATCAAAGGATTTTATGCTTACTAATTTGGCCTCTCTTAACAATGTCCTCTTCAGAGTTTCACGTGGTCTACCTCTTTTTCTTTGGCTGTTGTGTTCCACTTGACAGCTTGTTTTGGGATTCTCTGATCATTTCTTCTCATCAAGTGACCAATACATGTCCATCTCCTTTTCCTGATCACCCATGAGACTGGTTGTTGTTCAGAGAGGGTCTTGGTCAGCTATAATTCGTTAACCCTGGTTGTTGTTCAGAGAGGGTCTTGGTCAGCTATAATTCGTTAACCTTGACGCTAGCTTATCAGTTATGGGTAGAGGATTGCCTAGTCTGACAGCGTCTCACGGCCCCCCCCCCCTCCAGCTATGATTCGTTGAACTGTGTCAGCTCTTGAACACAGACACGGACCAGATAAATCAGTTTTTACAGTGAAGTGGGGTGGGGTGGGGGGTCTTGGAACAGAATTAGTTCTACACTTCCCCTGGCTCAATATTGGTATATGGTGCGTGCTGTCTTTTGTCTGTGCTTCAAATTTATGCCCAGTGGCTTTAGACAGAGACTCCATACCACAGGCACTAGCGCTAACTTAGCAGAGTAACTATAAACCTACCTCCTCCTATATAACCACTCTTTATCAGAATATCCCAGGTATGACATATATTTATACAAATATTCATGCGCTTTAAACATCTGTACAAACTTTCTTAAATAACCTCTCCCACCCCCCCCCCCCCTTTCCAAATCCCTACATTTTTCTCAGAGAAGAGAGAACGCAGTTTTCGTCCCTCCCCTCAGCACTCCCTCTCTCACCTGACCCCATCTTTTTTTTTTTTTCCCCCGTCCATACATTTCCACCCTCCTACCTTTTCTATAATGCCTGAAAAGGCCGAGCCTATTCATCGGCAGCGACTAGGCACTACCAAAAACCATAAACTTCTGGCGAGGTATTCATACCCCGGGCCTCCTGTACTAACACTAAGCAACAAAAGCGGGCAGGAACTAAGCTAAATATAGACCCAGCGTTGGTTTCGCTTCTTTGATTCCGCTAGCGCCAAACTGGTTGTAGTTATGGTATAACTGTGTAGTTTTCTGAATAAACAACTGGAGATTTTTTTTTTCCCCTCTTCTTCCTTTCACAGCAGCGGCTCTAATTTAAATCGTACGTTTTGCTGCCCCAAAATTATATGCGTATATATTTATTTATATATATATTTTTCTATTTGCGTTCACATCACCTTAGGTCGATAAACGGAAGAAGTATCTTTATAATAGACGCCTGGAGTGACTTCAGGTTGCTGACAACCCCAGTCCTTGCTTATTTTATACTTGTAATTCAAACTGGGTAAAGACTGGGTTGTACAGGATCTCACTTTAACGACAGGCAGAGACTGCGGAGAGCGGCCGAAGATTCGTCGAGGCAGATCTCTCTCTCTCTCTCTCTCTCTCTCTGACAATGGCAACTAATGAAACATATTTACTTGTATGTGTATGTGGGCGCATGAGCAGAGTAGTGGTTAGTGTGTTCGCCTCTCACGCGAAGTCGTGGCTGGATTCTAGCTTTAGATGCGCCTCGGGTTTCTCAGCTGGCAGACACGGAGGACACTAGAATGAGCTGGGGAGTGAACAACGTCGCGACAGCCATCACACTCTATTTACAGGAGTTCTTAACCTGGGGGGGGGGGGGTCCACGGAAAGGATTTTTTTGAGGGGGGGGGGGAGGTTATATGGATCAGCAAATGGATTGGTATGATTAGAAAAAAGATCTTAGCATCATCCGGGTTCTATTTATTGCTTTATTTTTTAATGAGGGGTCTACAGCCGTTCTCAAGTTAAAGTGGAGGTCCACAGCTGTTCTCAACTTAAAGTGGAGGTCCACAACCCTTCTCAAGTTAAAGTGGAGGTCCACAGCCCTTCTCAAGTTAAAGTGGAGGTCCACAGCTGTTCTCAACTTAAAGTGGAGGTCCACAGCCCTTCTCAAGTTAAAGTGGAGGTCCACAGCCCTTCTCAAGTTAAAGTGGAGGTCCACAGCTGTTCTCAACTTAAAGTGGAGGTCCACAGCCCTTCTCAGCTTAAAGTGGAGGTCCACACCTGTTCTCTGGCCTGAAAGGGGTCCACGATAAAAAAAAAACTGAACAAAAATTGCTCCGGTGTGACAGGTGAAAGTGACACATGCAACAGATCAAAGACAAATGAGCATCTGTATATACAGTTATCGCGCCAACCAACAACTGCCGGTAAAATATCAATTAGGAAAGATAAAAACTGAAACTTCTGGAAGTCGTGGGCTACTGTAGCAGGTTTAAATTAACACAGACACACACAAAAACCTAGGGGAAAAAAAAAGGAAATAGGTTGGAGGATACTAGGGCCAGGAGAATGATGATGCTCAATTTGCATAAGAAGTTTTGACTTTGGTTCAACATGTGAACATTTTGTAAAGATCTCGCCCCTAATAAGGTAAGATGTGAACATAAAGTATCGAATTTTGTACAGGGAAAGCCGGTACTCTGGAAAGTACTTTATGCAAGGTGAATGACAGGTATGATTGTACCGGTTTCAAGAAATCCTAGCCAGTCACTTTGAGATATATATATATATATATATATATATATATATATATATATGGGAGGGAAGGGGAGATAGGGAGTATGCAGGATTTTACTACGATAAGGATGTAGAAAATCAACTTACTGATTAAAAGTACTTCGTATGAAATCAACTGACTTATTTTTTTTTCAATATTACTTTATTTTATACTTATCAAAAGCTATCATTTTTAAAAAAGCGATTATAATAAATCAAGATGACAAGAAATGATCTTCCAATGAACTATTTGTCACTGACGTGTGCGTCATGGAGTATAGTTTGACTGGCAGGGTCAGCCCCACAGTACACGCAAATAAAGAATATGTTTAGTTTCTGTTCCACTGGTGGGCCGAGTTTGGCTGCCACGAGGTATTCCCTGAGTATGGCATATAATCTTTTTTAACGCTTAGAATACCTGTTGTGTGAATATGTCACCCATGAGACTGATCACTGCACCTAGCATGCAAGGGGGAGGGTCCAGTCGTATGCTTTATCCAAGTCATATGCCACATAAATAAAGTCATTCAATGAACGGAAGATCATTCATTCATTTGCATGTCCCTTGCGGAACTTTGCCTCCCTAACAGCACTCCTGTAGGCCTCTCGGTTGTGAGCAAGATGGCCTGCTGCTGCTGCGTCCATTTGCAGATCGTCAACGATTTCTTGCAGCCATCTTCTTTTTGGTCTTCCTCTTTTTCTTTTTTCCCATTATGTATCCTTCCAATATGGTCTTCTCTAAATTATCATGACGTTTAATGTGTCCAAAATATTTAAGTTTTCTCTCTTTAATCCTCTTTACTGAAAATTTGCTGGAAATGACTCCTGTGTTATTTTCGCCTGAAAAAAATCAGAGGAAAGAAGGATGCGCCTGCTTGGATATGGGGGCCCCACGTAGTGATGTCTGCTAATCGGGTCACATTGGGAAACCCCCTAAGGCATCACAGCACCTTCTCGATCCAACAAGAGTCCGCGCGTCAACAAATACACCCACCACGATATGGAAGCCTTCACTCTTCTGCTGAGTGACGTTAACGGTGGTAATGGATGATGATGATTATAGTCGACCATCCTGACATTTCCTTATTTTCCTGGCAACGCTTAAGATGGAGCTGAACTTTCCCAGCAGCGAGTACACGAGACCATGTGACTAAATCTTCCCAGCTGGGAGCACACGAGAAAACAAAACTAAAGCTTTTCCAAGGGCAGCACTCGAGATGTTGGGACGAAACTTACCAGCGAAGAGTACGTGAGAAGATAAAGTGTAAGAACTAAACCTTCACAGCGAAGAGCACACAAGAAGATAAGTGTAAGAACTAAACCTTCACAGCGAAGAGCACACGAGAAAATAAGTGTAAGAACTAAACCTTCACAGCGAAGAGCACACAATAAGATAAGTGTAAGAACTAAACCTTCACAGCGAAGAGTACGTGAGAAGATAAGTGTAAGAATTAAACATTCACAGCGAAGAGCACACAAGAAGATAAGTGTAAGAATTAAACTTTCACAGTGAAGAGCACACAAGAACATAAGTGTAAGAATTAAACCTTCACAGCGAAGAGCACATGAGAAGATAAGTGTAAGAACTAAACCTTCACAGCGAAAAGCACATGAGAAGATAAGTGTAAGAACACACTACTGGCGAGATTCTTCAGATGCCGCGCTTGGAGTGAAGCTCCTCCCGGCCAAGGAAGAAAATGCGGACAAGGGTTGCTGTGTGGCGCCGATGGGAAAAGGTGATGGAAAGGATAAAGTGAAGCTTTATCGGTATGTCCAGTAGTATCGCGCGGTGAGAGCTACTCATACCACGGCGCCTTTGCTCTAGAGGCCGGCCACGTCCGAAATACATCCATACTGGTGAAATATGCGTAAACCGGCTTACACCAGGGGTGGAACTTGATGGCTACGCATATCACGGTACCTCTGCCATAGAGGTCGGTCATGTTCTAAACACGCTCATACTGGGATAATATGCCTAAACCGGCTCAACCCCAGGGGTGGAAATCACTAGTGGCGAGGATTCATCCTCTTGGACAAAGCTCTGTCCTAGTCACAACTAGGAAGGATAGGGGCAAGGACCACAAAATGCTGAAGTCGGAGACACTGGACCAGGGCAGTATAGACAGGCAACCACCTCTCACCCAGCGAGGATGTATGCGTATCCTAATCACGCTGAGGTTTTCCGGTGAGAAAGTCCAACGCCGGACTAGATGGGCAATCACCTCTCACCCGGCGGTGATACACGGGTATCTCAAAACATGTCGAAGTTTTCCGGCGAGAAAGTTCAACTCTGGCCTGGATAGGCTACCACCTCTCACCCAGCGGGGATATACTGATATCCAAAACACGTCAAGGTTTTCTGGTGAGAAAGTCCAACTCTAGATTAAACTGGTGCAATGAAAACCACGGTGTCACGCAATCCCGCTTCTGAGACCCACCAAGAATACAGGCTCAAGCCATACGATACTCTGAACCTCTTGTGGTCCTCGAGGATCTCATGTGGTCCTTTGGGGACCACACGGGGGACCACGGGACCTATGGAGGACCACAGGTTATTCAGTAGGATCACAGGGCGGTCTTTGTGGTAGAAGCGAACGAAGAAGAATAATAATAAGAAGAAGAAGTGTAAGAACTAAACCTTCACAACGAAGAGCACATGAGAAGATAAATGTAAGAACTAAACCTTCACAGCGAAGAGCACATGAGAAGATAAGTGTAAGAACTAAGCCTTCCCGAGTATATGAGAAGATGGGACTATATATATCATTTCAGCGAAGATGCAACATTCACAACAAGCTCCACCAACAAAAGACCACATCGTCCCCTCCCTGGCTTGTCAAACTGTTGTGATACCAGAAAAGAATTCTGAAAAAGCTGACAGATCAAATCATCCCATGAAACATGCCTTGACAGGTTTAACCTACATTCCACATTCAATTGCTAAAATGCGAGAATTAGAAATGAAAGTGTAAATGTTTATATACATTCACAAAATTATTATTTGCTAAAAGGTGATGGTGCCTCCAATATGAAATTCAAACTCTACATTTTCTTTTAAAGTGACAGTTTATAGTTATTCCTGGTAAAGACCCACAGCCGCACTTTATATATATATTTATATCTGAACCTTTAGTGCCCAGGGTGCATGGGGCTTCCGCAAGGGTTTTCCACAAACGCCTGTCCTTTGGTTTTTTTATTTTTTTTCACTCTTGTCCAGGTGTGTCCTCTATTGCTCAACATCCTATATACCTGAGAACACATGTTACAAGTCAGTGTTTTTATTATGACGACCGACACACGACGCGCCCTCGTTATTTCCTCATGTTTCATATCTACACGACTCTGCCACATTTGTGGTGGTCTTTGCGTTTTCTACGAGAGAGCATGCGGAGGGTTTCTAATGTGGCTATACATCATCTTCTCATACTTCACCTGGTAAAATAAGAGTTAGTTGGCAGCCAACATTTCCACTCTGGACGTAGATGTGTATGAACATAAGCGTGTGTACATAAATATGTGCGTGTACTTCTCATGCGCTCTAAGCAGAGAGTTTGTTGACGTGGCAAACAGTAAAGCAGCTATGATCATTAAATGAATTATGACATCAGGTTATGCGCAATTTGGTCCCTAACTTCCAGTTTATTTATTCACACTTATTCCTTTAGCTTTTGGTCATACAGGACCTCCATGTCGAACCTATGTTGGTGTGTAGCTGTAACACGGGGCATCCATGCAGAACCTATGTTGGTGTGTAGCTGTAACACGGGGCATCCATGTAGAATCTATGTTGGTGTGTAGCTGTAACACGGGGCATCCATGTAGAATCTATGTTGGTGTGTAGCTGTAACACGGGGCATCCATGTCGAACCTATGTTAGTGTGTAGCTGTAACACGGGGCATCCATGTAGAATCTATGTTGGTGTGTAGCTGTAACACGGCATCTATTTAGAATCTATGTTGGTGTGTAGCTGTTTATCTGGTTACTCACTGCTAACCACAACTCCCACTATAAAACCACATGGTCACACCTATAAAATGACGTTTCGCCGACAACGTACGATGTTTCTCAACGAACCATAAACCCGTTCCTGTTCTATGCCCTCTCTTCTCTCGCTCCAACTTCTGTTATCGTCCAGGACTCTTTAAAAATATTTTTTCACAAAACTATTCTACCAACTCAAAGAAACGCTGCGTCTGTCAAATGGTATACGTCTACATAAATGTCTATATTCAATCAGAAATAAATATCTTTTCAATCTGTCGTGGTTGCTTTCTGGACGGTACGGGGCCGTACGACCTGTTTCTCTCTCCAGTGACTGTAGAGACGATGAGATATGAAAGCGATGATTACCCTCATATTAATACCACACATTGTGCACACTTTAACCCCAAGGTCGCATATAACAGCCAAGGACAACACTTCCACAACAGACCACAGTGCCAGTCTTCTCAATATACCACAGCAGGACAACCCTTGCCTCATTCACTCAGCTCCGGCAAATAACTGGGCAGTTCAGGCTAGGGTGGTCCTGCCCATCTTTAGTTCAGTAGGCTCTGTTAACTGCGGAGATCGGCGGGGGCATGGGTCTTCGTCAGCTAAGGTTTATGAGAGAAAACATGGCCTCTCTTAAGAAAAGGGCGTCTTTTTAAAAAATCCAGAGGCTGCTATTTTAGAATTTCCTCGCTGTTTCTTTAAAAAAAAAGAAAAATCATCTAATAATTAAGCCGCTGGAAACATGTGAACTCTTCAAATCAGGCATTGTCACACCGCATAATAATTTGTCCTTGGTAAACATTCACCCTCGGTAAAGGAGACCAGTGTTTGTACATAGGTGTTGATATCAAATGTGGATCCCCGTATTTCAGGCATCTCCTATGATTTGTCTGTCATCGCCTCATCCTCTCCACCCTCTCTGGAAATTCTTCACCGGTTTCTCACCCCCCAAAAAAGCTCGGGTGTTCGCACAAGTGTCCGTCTTTGTCCAGGAACTTCTAGTCTCTATAGCAAAGTATATGTATGCTAAGCCAAGATAAACAAACGTCCTGCTGGGAGGACGACAATCACTTAAAAGGGGACGCATTTCTCCGCGTAAAAAACGAGTACCTTCGTCTCCTTACTTTTTTTTTTTTCGTTTGGTATAAATCAGCTCCCTCTTCCATCATCACCCCACCACCAGCAGCACTACCAATCTCTGCTTGGGTATACTTTACCATACACAAGACAGCTTTAGAAAAAGAAAGAAGGGGAACACAAAAATCTGCCTGCGCGGGAACTGCTTCGCCATGAACGCCAAAACTGGAAGGGAAGTGAAATCTGAACAAGGTGCATGCTAGTCAACGCTGAGGTCTCCTTTCATTCTCAGGTGGAATGTGTGCCAAACCATTCCCCCCCCTCCCCCCCCCCCCCCCCCGAAAAGTCTTTATCTGGCGAATATGTACACAGCTATCCCTATTTACAGTTTAACCAATATTCAACAAGCCGGGACAAGGGCAATTTTTTTTCTTGGCTATTCATTTTTTGATTAAAAATCTTCCACAAAGTCCCGGTACTTGTTGAATTAAATAGGCAGCTTGATATAAGGTGTGGCGAACCAGATGAGCTGGGTTTACATAAAGAGATTAAATTTTATTTTAACCAATCTCATAAACGTGTTCAGATTTTCTCTTTTAAATAAAGGCGTTTAGACAGGCCGTTTGAGGATACGAAATTGAAAATTCGGTTTTATTAACACGATTTTTAAAAACTGGAGCAATGAAGTAGTGAATATTTCACTCAGAAACTTTTTTTAAAAAAGCTAAAAAAAAAAAGTTTTAATCAGGACTGCATATATTCCATTCAGACATTCTACCATTATGGTTATGTGATATTTATAAAACTAAATATGCAAATACATCAATGGCGCCCGGTTAGATGAGGTGGGTGATCTCCTCTTCTTATTCTTCTTCGTTCGCTTCTACCACCAAGACCGCCCTGTGATCCCACTGAATTTACGCCTGTGATCCCACTGAATTTACGCCTGTGGTCCTCATTAAGTCCCGTGGTCCCCCGTGTGGTCCCCAAAGGTCCGAAGGGACCACACGAGATCCCCGAGAGGACCACAAGAGATTCAGAGTATCGCAGGGCTTAAACCTGTATTTTTGGTGGGTCTCATAAGCGGGATTGCGTGACACCGTGGTTTTCGTTGCACCAGTTTAGTCTAGTGTTGGACTTTCTCACCGGAAAACCTCGACGTGTTTGGATATCAGTATATCCCCGTGGGTGATCATGTCTTCTTCTTCTTCATGTCTTGAACAAGTGTTCAAGTGCTGGGTCATGCTGCTTCTTCTTCGTTCGCTTCTACCACCAAAACCGCACTGTGATCCTACTGAATTTACGCCTGTGGTCCTCGTTAGGTCCTGTGGTCTCCTGTGTGGTCCCCGAAAGGACGAGATCCACGAGAGGACCACAAGGGGTTCAGAGTATCGCTGGGCTTTAGGCTGTATTCTTGGTGGGTCTCAGAAGCGGGATTGCGTGACACCGTGGTTTTCGTTGCACCAGTTTAGTCTAGTGTTGGACTTTCTCACCGGAAGACCTCGACGTGTTTAGGATATCAGTGCATCCCCGCTGGGTGAGAGGTGGTAGCCCACCCAGGCCAGAGTTGGACCTTCTCACCGGAAAACCTCGACGTGTTTTGAGATACCCGTGTATCACCGTCGGGTGAGAGGTGGTTGCCCATCCAGTCAAGACTTGGACTTTCTCACCTGAAAACCTCAGCGTGATTAGGATACGCAAATATCCCCGCCGGGTGAGAGGTGGTTGCCTATCTAGACTGCCCTGGTCCAGTGTCTCCGACTTCAGCATTTTGCGGTCGTGGCCGCTACCCTTCCTAGTTGTGACCAGGATGGAGCTTTTGTCCAGGAGGATGAATCCTCGCCACTAGTGACTTCCACCCCTGTGTTGAGCCGGTTTAGGCATATTATCCCAGTATGGGCGTGTTTGGGACGTGACCGACCTCTAGAGCAGAGGTACTGTGACATGTGTAGCCTTCAAGATTCACCCCTGGTGTGAGCCGGTTTAGGCAAAATTCACCAGTATGGGTGTATATCAGGCGTGACCGACCTCTAGAGCGGAGGTGGCACGACATGTCTAGCCATCAAGTTCCACCCCTGGTGTGTGCCGGTTTAGGCATATTTCACCAGTGTAGGTGTATTTCGGACGTGGCAGGCCTCTAGACCAGATGTGCCGTGGTATGTATAGCTCTCGTAGCGATACTACTGGACATACCGATTAAACTTCACTTTATCCTTTCCACCACCTTTTCACATCGGCAACGCACAGCAACCCTTACTTCTTTTCCGCATTTTCTTCCTTGACCGGAAGGAGCTTCACTCCATGCACGGCATTCGAAGAGTCTCGCCAGCAGTGTCTTAACCTCTGGGACAAGCCGGTTCATGCATTTCACCCGATGTGACTGCACACAGGACGTGGCCGACCTCCAGACCAGAGGTGCCGTGATTTGACTGTTTGCTTCGCTTTATCCTTTCTACCACCTTTTCCGCAGTGATGCTGCGCGGCAACCCCATTTGCACCTTTCTTCATTGGCCAGGAGGAGCACCGCTCAACGCACGGCAGCTGAAAAATCTCGCCAGCAGCGGCAGATGAGCTACCAAACGTGCCACTCATCTACCCTAAGTGTCTGGTTTTCAGGCGCCAGATATTCGCCCTCGCCCCTTCTCCTGTCAGTTTAAACAGTTCTGCCACGGGAAGGCCAGGAGCTGGACTGCCAGAGGCTGTTTGAGACGCACGCCGTTAGAGTGGAGATCGAATTCTCCACCCCACCTCCGGCAATAACAGTCATTAGAACCCCGGGTCATGCTAAATCGGAGGCCGGGTTGCCAGGATAAAGCCCACAGTTCTCCCAGGTCTTGGCGGCAGCCCCACAGCTTCTGTCTCAGGTCCATCCTTTGATGCCTGGCTTCGTAGGTCGGTGAAGGCTGGGCAGTCTAAGCGATCGTGTGACCCCATGGTGTCACCTCTGAGAACCTATATCCACTGCAACAACTTTCACAGCGTCAAGTACCGGACAGATGTGCTCCTTCAAACTGACTAATACTGCAGTGCTCGCCACGGTCCCTACGGCGGTGGAATCTGCCGGAAAGCTAAGATTCTTCAGTCCACTCTGGAGATTAGCGCGTTACTCTAACAACCCATTCATCCGACTGGAAGCCATTCTGAAGCCTCCAAGAGCGGCTGCAGTGACAAAGTTCGTGCTCCAAGACGATTCTAAAACGTCAAAATAAGTCAATCAATCTGCTACTTCCCGCCATTCTGTGCATTAAGTCTTATGTCAACCACTGCTGAATACGAAATGAAGAGTTCTTTTTTTTTACACCATTATTACTGGTTCATCCAGTTTCTCCCCTTCTGTACTGTCTTACAAAAGCTAATGCGAACTAATTTTTTTTTTCAAAGTTATGAACCTAACCACAGAGACCTAACCTTAGAGACCTAACCTTAAATGCTGGTAAATTTTAGCAAACTCAATGCCAACTCACCGTAGAAATGAGTACTCTGGAGTTGGGGAAAGGAAGGGAAGGGAAGAACATCGCCTTCTAGTGTGCGGACAGGTCAAGGAAAGTGCGGACAGGTCAAGGAAAGTGCGGACAGGTCAAGGAAAATACGGACACTAACACCATATTCCCATGGCATACATGGGTTACCCTGATTCCCAGCGCAATTTCTCGGATGATTTTCGCAACAGCTAAGTTGACAGGCTTCGTGTAGTACAAGCTGGAACTACCAAGTGTGTTAATACAATCGCACAATTTCCCATCATAAAACTGAACAATTCATTCTGTACACATGACGTACTTAAGCTGAGGAAGCATGAAACATTATGTGTACAAAAAGATACAAGTACCTAGAAGATGAATTATGGCTTACGAAGAGTCCAGCATTGAAGACGGTGCCTAGCTGATGAATGCTTACACAAAAGAGGATTGAAAAACTGTATAAAGATCACAAAAATGACAACAAAAAAGTTGGTGAAAACTACATATAGTTTTTAAAAATCTGAGTTTACAGCCTGCTGGTTTACACTTTCATAAACATTAAAATATGGCGATAACTAGAATGATCTGAAAAAAAAAAACAACAAACAAACCAAAGCTATGAAAAGAATCTTGTCTTCAGTTTGCATGTTTTTTGTTGCTACACCATACAGTTCTACAGAGGGAAATGGTATTACACAGAATGCAAACATACAACTGTAAGATCTTAGTTAGCTTGTCTATTCACAGATGTCTTCTTCTTCGTTCACTTCTACCACCAAAAACCGCACTGTGAACCTACTGAATTCATGCCTGTGGTCCTCGTTAGGTCCCATGGTCCCCTGTGTGGTCCAAAATAGACCACACGAGATCCACGAAAGGACCACAAGAGATTCAGAGTGTCACAGTGCTTTAGCCTGTATTCTTGGTGGGTCTCGGAAGCGGGATTGCGTGACACCGTGGTTTTCATTGCACCAGTTTAGTCTAGGGTTGGACTTTCTCACCGGAAGACCTCGACGTGTTTAGGATATCAGTGCATCCCCACTGGGTGAGAGGCGGTAGCCCACCCTGGCCAGAGTTGGACTTTCTCACCGGAAAACCTCGACGTGTTTTGAGATACCCGTGTATCACAGCCGGGTGAGAGGTGGTTGCCCATCCAGTCCAGGGTTGGACTTTCTCACCGGAAAACCTCAGCGTGATTAGGATACGCAAATATCCCCGCCGGGTGAGAGGTGGTTGCCTATCTAGACTTCCCTGGTCCAGTGTCTCCGACTTCAGCATTTTGTGGTCGTGGCCGCTACCCTTCCTAGTTGTGACCAGGATGGAGCTTTTGTCCAGGAGGACGAATCCTCGCCACTAGTGACTTCTACCCCTGGGTTGAGCCGGTTTAGGCATTATCCCAGTATGTGTTTGGGACGGGACCGACCTCTAGAGCAGAGGTACTGTGACATGCATAGCCTTCAAGATTCACCCCTGGTATGAGCTGGTTATATGGAAGTGAATCATGGACAATAGGCAAGTCTGCACAAAAATCATTGGAAGCAGCAGAAATGTGGTTTATTAGAAGAATGTTGCGAATCCCCTGGACAGCAAAAATAACTAATGAAGAATGTATGAGAAGAGCTGGAGAGACAAAAAACCTTGTCAGAAAGATAAGAGAGAGACAATGTACTTTCATAGGACATGTCACAGATGTCAAACAGCTACATAACTCTGTATTAACACTATAAAACACACAGATGCATACATACATTAGACATGTGTTTATGTATGTCATCTGTACATGTTTATATGGGACCTGGTTGTTGGTGGACTGTCTACACATTTTTGATGCCCACAGGTACAGTGTGGGCAGAACAGCAAACCACACCCAGTCATGTTTCTTGTCAAATGAACTAAAGGTTCATCCACTGGCATCAAGGCAAAAACACTAAACTCGACATCTGTATCACTTAAGTCTTGCTGACATCATTTCCTTAACATTTCAGCTGCTGTGAAGATGTTACACCATAAACCTTAACACTTTTAAGCTAATACATAAGTAAAATCCTAAGATCCTTGATATCCTCAAATCCTTAACACTTAATACAAAAGTATTATCCCAAAAATGCTTAACATTTTAACTTAACACTGAAACCGACAACAGAGTAAAATACATGCACAAAGAACTAGCACAAGTGCAAACATTCATCAAACATATTAATAAGGAAAGGCAGAGAATAAAAACCTTCAACTAAGTTTCCACACACAAAAAAAAAAACTTGATAAAATAGAAAACAGAACTGACAGAGAATGGGAAACCAAATTTTGGCAGGACCCACTGAAGACAAAAATAAAAGTATGGAAAAAATATGGAAAAACTTCAGTAAATAATTTGTTTTTTAAATAAGAAATGCAAAAAAAAAAGACATCAAAGGCAATTAAGATTCAAATTATATAGTCCACAAGTTATTATTATTTGTTAAATCACAGGAATTCTAAAATCCCCTAAAACTTTTGTATTTTTATTCTTTATTTACACTGAAACCTTCAGATTTTTACAAAACTCTTCTGTCAAGGCTTTCCAGACCTTAAACCAGCAATGCTATACACTCACTAGGCAGACATGAAATTCTCTGCAGTTCCGCTGACAACCGCCTACATTCTATTTTGAATTCAACAGGTACAGGAAAGCCCATGGAACGCTTTCCCCTTATTCTGAGCTTTCTGCTTTCTCTAAAAGCGCCGTGAAAGCCTATTTTTGTCAGTTTTAGCTATTGTCACGTAAGTCTGTCAATTACGCTTAATCAAAGTGAAGAAGCCAATAATCTTGTCATTATTTCAATACCCATTGAAGAAGCTTGCACAGCCAAGTGGTTAAAAAAATATTACACCCCCTACTTTAACCACGTGCATTATATAAGTGGCATTCTTTTGAGTAATAAATGACATGTCTCCGGGAGGGAAAGGGTTAATTTGGGAGGCCCCATGACGTTCAACTTGTAAGAACTAAAGTTCGATGTAAAACGAGTCGAAACAAATCACCGCAAATGTATGGGGAACGGCACTTGTCTTCGCTCCAGCGCGAGTTTCGAGTGTCAATTGTAGCATACTACAACATCGTTTCCCCTGGCAGCCTGCGGAGATCGCCGTGCGGAGATATGCTTGCTCGTAGCGCGACGGGAACAGCGGAACGCCTCGGGGACAAAGCGATCTCCACGGAGCGGTGCCGACTTAACGAACATTTCTCGCCCCAGAACAAATTTTCGTAATCCTTTCGCAAAGTATTTAATCTTAAAAAAAAAAAATCACAGATTTCTCAATCAATGTCATCACACAATAGAAAAAAAAGGGGGGCCTTACCTTGGGTTAAAAGTGGCACGTCAGAACCTTCTCGCCACTGGTCATCAACTTCGGTACCATCATATTTCCGCCATATTTGTTTATGAGCGAACGAGGTCAGAATTTACAGATAAAAAAGACTCGCGTCAATCAAAGTCACGATTGGAATGTTTTGGTTTTTTAAGTAAATATTACTTAGAGTGCCATAAACGTTAAGACTGCAAACAAGAATGTCGACACGAACTTTTCTTACGCCACTCTTGAACTAGCGTCACTCGCCCGGGGCTGTTGTTATCCGTTAGTGATGTTCCTGTTGTATTTCATATCCGCTAGATGGCGTTATGATGGGCACTTGTTGGCCCGTATCATTGATGAAAGCCCCACCCCTTTCACGAGTCGGAAACCTCGCGAGGCCGCCCCGATCTGTTTACGTTCGAGCCGTTTCCCCGGTCCGTGTTGAAACGCCGCGGAGGGAGTCGGAGAAACAGGCTCAGTTATAACACACGAGAAGCTTAGCTTGTAATCACAAGAACCTAACCCCCGGCGAGGCGATCGCGGGATTCGGATGGGGTCAGGCGGGACGTGAAATGTCGGGCTGACGCACGTACGGGAGATTAGTGTTAGCGACGGCGGCGGAGTTTTGCGTTTCCCTTCTACTCTTGATGGAGTTTATGTTTTAAATCTGCAGTACGGGGAAAAACGGGAGCAGAAGTTCCGACGCTGTCCTCGTCTCTCCGTCCTGTAACACGGAAAGTGATAATCGTCTGGGATTAAAAGATTTGCAAACTTTATATCGTGTTTAATTTGATTATACGCCAGATATTGGCGCAGGGGAGAAGCCGTACGACATGCCAATCTCTTGTCACAGCGGCATGATGTTAACGATCTCTTCACATCTGGAAGTGTATCTCAGCAACGTTTTTATAATGTTCAAGTGGATGGGGGAAAGTACAAACAGTTAATACCGATATAAATATATTATTCACCAAGAATGTATTTTTATGTTTGTGTGTGTATGTGTGTCTGTTGCAGCACCCAGGTCCCAAGCCTTTGAACCACCCCCTCCCCCACCTATACCGTTGACCTCCTGGTATAAAATTTATAAAAGTATCATCTACATTCGCATTTTCTTCCATGATGTCGGGCCCTCTACCCTTTCGGGCCCCTAGATTTAATGGGTTATACGCGAACAGTTTTTGGGTATAAGTATGTATATATATAACTAAATAAATAGGAAAAAAAAGGAAAATAGGAAAAAAAAAGAAAACTTGGCGAACTACTTTGCGAGCCTTATGTGACGTTTAACGGCACGGGAAGGATATAAGCTATAAGATAAGAAATAAATATACCCAAAGCCATTGCAGTAAATCTGTGATTATTTAAGATAATATTAAGAGACTATTTAAAACGAAAAGTAGGAACAGCTTGGTTATTGATTAATTGCCGAACACACAGCTGTAAAGTTTCGGATTACACCTTAATCGTACAAAAACAAACAGAACAAAGAAAATAGGAAAAGGAGATAGAACATAAATTCACGTCACTGAATAAGAATGGGGGGGGGGGGGGAAGATAATAGAAAAAAGGGAACATTTAAGTGTGACCTGTAAGAAGTTGCGCCTGAGAGTGCGCGTGGTGAAGTTTTGTGAGTCTGATCCGCCGATAATTTTTGTCCAGGATTTTATTTTATTTGTTCAATCTACTTCTCTCTTCCTTGCTTGTTAAAACAAAACAAACAAAACTGATGACGTGTGTGTGTTGTTTGGGGGAGGGGGTGGTGAAAAGGATATAAATCTTCCAGTCCTCTCTTTGCATTATAATATTATATACATTATAATATATAATAAATATTATAATATTTATAATATATAATATATATATAATATAGTATAATATATACAATATAATATTATAATGTGGATGGCTGAACCATCAATTACTCAGTGACGTTCATTCATTCATGTGACATATCCTTTCCAGAACGTTGTCCCTCTCACAGCCTCCCCTAACGCAATACGGTCCTGCCCAAGTTGACCGGTGCCTGGCATTGACACATGCAGTCTATATGTGACGTCCTGTGTCCACCTGCGGTGAGGTCGTCCCTTTCTTATGCCGGGTACTATGCCTTCTAATATTGTACTAGAGAGACAACAGCTATCATAATCAGAAGGTCGGTGCGACTATCGCACTTTCTCTCTTTGTATTGCATCTCCTAAGACTGTTCTGTCTTCCTTTCAGTCCGGTCTAGCGACACAAGTTCCAACCAGGGCCCGTGAGGCATTTTTCCTACCCGCGAGGTTATAATTAAAATCTAATTTGTCTGATTAAAATTAACTTCTTTTTGTTTTTCAAAATATGTTTTTAAATATTGTTTGAAGACATGAGAAGCTCAACAAAATGCAGTAAATTCACCTTTACTTCATAACTGTCACTTTCTCTCAATTTTATGTAAGTTTGTAAAAGCTAGTTACTTAGATACGGCCAGCGACTTGATTTCCGCACACAGTTGTGTCCATTGATGCCATTGAAGTTGGACACCCCAGATCTAGAAGCTTATAGTGGGCGATAACGCCCCCCCCCCTTTTTTTTTGAAAAGGACTTTTTTGTGTCCATGATATTTGAAGAACTCTTCTGTAGCATTTACATTCAAAGGCATTTATGTGTTTCTCAGCTGTTTTGTTAAGTGTCCAGGTCTTACAGGCATATGTTGCGATAGGAAAGATGCATGCCCTTAAAAATCTTATTTTTTGTAGTTCTGTCTGTTCCTCTCTACAGCTTCTTTAGGTGTTTTGCTTTCTGAAGAGCGATAGATGTCATCCTTTCAATTTCCCTCATTGTATCTCCATTATTAGTTAGTAATGATCCAAGATATTCAAAACTCTCCAACTTTTCCAGTTTAAATGTACTCCTTTACATTGTTAAATAAACTGGTTTGTTAGCTGAAGTTTTTATCTGTGTAATGCCTACCCTAGTCTAATATGATATTGTACGAGAAGTTGTAAATGCTTTTGAATGTAAATCCTACAAATATCATGGAGACAAAAAAGAACAAATATATATCGTATATATATACTACAACAACTTAACATTGAAGAAGGTTGGCTAGTAAAGAAGATTAAACAAAGAAAATTTAAATATTTTGGACATATTAAACGTCATGAGACTTTAGAGAAGACAGTCTTGGAAGGGTACATAATGGGGAAAAGGGAGAGAGGAAAACCAAGGCGAAGATGGCTGCAAGACATCGTTGATGATCTACGAATGGATGCATCAGCAGCAAGGCATCTTGCTTACAACCGAAAGGCCTACAGGAGAGCTGTTAAAGAGGCAAAGTTCCACAAGAGATAAGCAAATGAGTATTGTCATCATCATCATGTGCCGTGCCGACTGCCGTTGGCTATTATGCTTCTCCAGAGTACCCGATCCTTCATGCAGGCCATCAGTTCAGTTGGTGATCTCCTCTCACACCATCCCGTCAGACTGTCCAGTATCATTTCTGTTGGTCTTCCTCTTGATCTTCTTCCTTCTATTTTTCCTGTTGTTATAATATATATTGGATGCAGCAGAAATGTGGTTTATTAGAAGAATGTTGCGAATCCCCTGGACAGCAAAAATAACTAATGAAGAATGTATGAGAAGAGCTGGAGAGACAAAAAACCTTGTCAGAAAGATAAGAGAGAGACAATGTACTTTCATAGGACATGCAATGAGAAGAGGGGACATAGAAAATATTATAACAACAGGAAAAATAGAAGGAAGAAGATCAAGAGGAAGACCAAGAGAAATGATACTGGACAGTCTGACGGGATAGTGTGAGAGCAGATCACCAACTGAACTGATGGCCTGCATGAAGGATCGGGTACTCTGGAGAAGCATAATAGCCAACGCCAATCGGCACGGCACCTGATGATGATGATGATGATATAATATTTTCAATGCCCCCTCTTCTCATTGCATGTCGTATGAAAGTACTCTCTCTTATCTTTTTGACAAGGTTTTTTGTCTCTCCAGCTCTTCTCATACATTCTTCATTAGTTATTTTTGCTGTCCAGGGGATTCGCAACATTCTTCTAATAAACCACATTTCTGCTGCTTCCAATGATTTTTGTGCAGACTTGCCTATTGTCCATGATTCACTTCCATATAACAAGATAGGTTCAATATAGCATTTTAGGACTCGTTTTCTAACATTCATTGATAAGGATGTGTTGTATAATATGTTTCTCATTCTCTGAAATGCAGTCTTTGCTTGGCCTATTCTGTTCCTAATTTCTGTTCTGCATTTCCCATCTGAAGTTATTACTGCTCCAAAGTATTTGAATTTCTGCACCTGCTTTAGAATAGTTCCGTTTAATTTTATACTGCATGCTGGTGGATTCTGTTTCTTAGATATAACCATAGTCTCTGTCTTTTTTATATTCAAAGTAAGGCCTTTCTGTTCACTTTCTTTGGCGACTTTATCCAAGAGATTTTGCAGGCCTTGTTGGTTCTCACCTATCAGTACTGTGTCGTCAGCATACCGAAGGTTGTTAATATTGTATCCTCCAATTGTTATGCCTGGTTCTGTGATGATAGTTCTTAGAATATTCTCGCTGTACAGAGAAAAAAGGTAATGAGTGTTGTACGAGAAGTATATAAGGGGGAGGCGGCGTTGAGGATGTGCCCTAGGGGAAAAGGTGGGGGGCGATAGCCCGAGAAAGCCTGGGAAACACTGTTGTTGGGTCTACTTCGGGCTTCAAAGAAAAAGATACCTACTCAACATCCAGCCCAACATCTGTGGTTCGTGATCAAACATTCACTAGTCTATTAACATGGAAGTTGAAGAAGAAGAAAATAAACAGAAAAAAAGGAGAGTTATGTGTGACTTGAAGAGGCATATGAGAGGTAAAAATGAAAAAAAAAAAAAAAAACTCTTACATCAAAACACAGAACAGAAAAAAAAAATGAAGATGGGATCCATCAAATGTTATGTGTGGTGTAGAAACATAGAAATAATATAAGAAAATGGAAAAGAAAACTCGAGCAGTTTGAAATATGGATTTACATAAGGCTACAACGAAAACAAAGAAGCACTAAATCAACTGAAATTGAAAAGAGAAAAGGATTAGAACTAATCATTTAAAATATTTTGGCCATACCAAAACGGCACAATAAAATAACAACAATCTTACTAGAGGGAAAAGTTTATGAAAAAAAAGAGAAAGAGATCGATAACGATATAAAAAAAAAACCAGATGGACTGGACTGGACTGGACTGAGCTTGACGGGTGTACTGCTAAAACGAAGGACAGGGCAAGTTGGAGGACAACTGCAGCCAACCTTCCATGGAGGAGATGACAAGGAGTGGTTGTGATAACAGGCCTGACAATGAGGTGCATACACGATCCAGGAACTGAAGACACGCGCACGAAGAGATAAATAAAAATGTAGAACTCACCGTCGTCCAACGTATTTCCACTGCTCACACGGAGAATGTCATTATGACTTTAACAATATCGAATATTTCCTGCTGCGTGTGGTGCTCTCTCTCTCTCTCTCCCCCCCTCTTCTCTCCTCTCCTCTCCTCTTCTCTCCACTCTTCTCCCCCTCCCCCCACCTCTCTCTCTCTCTCTCTCCACCTTTAGTCTTAAAAGATTAATATTGTCATCTTTCTCGCTCATATGAAGAAATTAATTCAGCCACTGGACATCTTTACTATTAAAAAAAAAGTTACTGACGTTAACAATTATGTTTTACTGATAAATTAACTGCGGGTAGCATTTCCCTTTTTTAAAATATACAATGTAAAAACTACAAGTATTTCAGAAAAATAGTTAAATGCTAATTTGTTAGAAATTTGCGACGTATTTTCTGACTGTATGGGGCGCACGTGTTTGCCTCGTCACACTTCATTCACCACAGCAACAGCAAGCAATGATGTAGGGTTCAGTACTTTCACAGCAACAGCAAGCAATGATGTAGGGTTCAGTACTTTCACAGCAACAGCAAGCAATGAAGTAGGGTTCAGTACTTTCTTGCTTGCGACTTTTGTCGTAAATTTTGCTTCTGGTTTTCTTCTTCACACAAGCCGCATCCTCCTGTAGAGTCGCTTTTCGTTTGAATCGATCTTTCGCCAGTCATTGTCAGTCCTCTTGGCTAAAGGACAGATTTTCTTTATATTTTTTATGATGATCATCATCAGGTGCCGTGGCAACTGGCGTTGGCTATTATACTTCTCCAGAGTACACGATCCTTCATGCAGGCCATCAGTTCACTTGGTGATCTCCTCTCACACCATCCCGTCAGACTGTCCAGTATCATTTCTCTTGGTCTTCCTCTTGATCTTCTTCCTTCTATTTTTCCTGTTGTTATAATATTTTCAATGCCCCCTCTTCTCACTGCATGTCCTATGAAAGTACATTGTCTCTCTCTTATCTTTTTGACAAGGTTTTTTTGTCTCTCCAGCTCTTCTCATACATTCTTCATTAGTTATTTTTGCTGTCCAGGGGATTCGCAACATTCTTCTAATAAACCACATTTCTGCTGCTTCCAATGATTTTTGTGCAGACTTGCCTATTGTCCATGATTCACTTCCATATAACAAGATAGGTTCAATATAACATTTTAGGACTCGTTTTCTAACATTCATTGATAAGGATGTGTTGCATAATATGTTTCTTAATCTCTGAAATGCAGTCTTTGCTTGGCCTATTCTGTTCCTAATTTCTGTTCTGCATTTCCCATTTGAAGTTATTACTGCTCTAAGTATTTTAATTTCTGCACCTGATTTAGAATTTAATTTTATACTGCATGCTGGTGGATTCTGCTTCTTAGATATAACCATAGTCTCTGACTTTTTGATGTTCAAAGTAAGGCCTTTTTGTTCACTTTCTTTGGGGACTTTATCCAAGAGATTTTGCAGGTCTTGTTGGTTCTCAGCTATCAGTACTGTGTCGTCACTCGTTCAAACCCTTCGTGGGACAACCGCGGCCTACATTGAAAAACGTGTGCTCTGCAATATTCGACATGAGACAAGAGTCTTTATTGGGGGTAACTGACATGTCTTCCAAAGATGGCCCCAAGCCTGAAAATAACTGAGATGTCCTGATGTATTAAACTACTAAAACTAAAGGTTCCTATTTGTATAGACCACGAACTTGAAACATGACAGTAGTCTCAGACAGCAGCGTTAAAAAAAAAAAAAAGCTAAAAGAGAAAAAAAAAAGTAGGTCTATAAAAATAAAAAACACAAAAATTAATGGTCTGTGTAGTTTCTGGGAAGACAAATGGGATGCTCTAAAAAAAAAAAGACAGAGAGAGATTAATAAATTTCACATGCGTACTGTTGTATCGAGTAAAATAATCGATACTTTTTAAAATTAACTTTAAAATTAACGCTTCTTCAGATATACACGTAAAAGAAGAGATTCCCCCCTCCCCCCATTCAACAATATAACGTATCAGATTTTACCCCCAAGCTACATCAATGAACTGCTCAGCCACTGCGAGCTGGTTACTCTTCGGATCGATATTAACGGGAAATGTCAAATAATCGCCCCGAACACAGACATTCTTAGTTCCCTTACTTACATTTACTGTTTCAAATGTTTAGGTTGAAATACTCTGGGTTCTATTAATCTTGTTTCTGATAACGTATCCGAGTTTGAAAACGCACACGCGCGCGCGCGCACACACAGACACAAACAATTTTTTTTTCATACATCTCCAGCAAAATCAACATGACCCACCTTCCCTGTGCCGTTGGGTACTTTTCGTTCATCTCTCGCCAGAAACAGATGTTCGTTCTGAGGTGTTTTAATATCTCAGCACTTTTCCGTCTAGATTTCCCAAGTCTGCTCTAGCTCTTGTCTTCCTGAAACTGTGAACAGTTGTTCATTGCAGCTGACACCGTGTCGGATGGGAAGTGGATTATGTTAGCTTTCACGAAGACACGGAGCAGACGGAAGACACACATCTCTCAGCATGTCTCATCAGCAACTCATCGACGTTCGCTAGATTGAAGGTGACCATAAAATTGTTACTCGGAGCACCACGAGGAGAAATGGTAAAAGCAAAATTTAGTAAAAGCACCTCGAAAAAGTAGGAAAGGGTGGAAAGCTCTAGTTTACTAAGAGAATAAAGAGGAAATGAAAAAAAGTGGAAATCTCTAGTTACTGAGAGAATAAAGAGGAAGTGTGGAAAGCTTTTGTTGCTAAGAGAATAAAGAGAAAGTAGGAAAAAGTGGAAAGCTTTAGTTGCTAAGAGATTAAAGAGGAAATGGGAAAAAGTGGAAAGCTGTAGTTACTAAGAGAATAAAGAGAAAGTAGGAAAAAGTGGAAAGCTTTAGTTGCTAAGAGAATAAAGAGGAAGTGGGAAAAAGTGGAAATCTCTAGTTGCTAAGAGAATAAAGAGGAAATGGGAAAAAGTGGAAATCTCTAGTTACTGAGAGAATAAAGAGGAAGTGTGAAAAAGTGGAAAGCTCTAGTTACTAAGAGAATAAAGAGAAAGTAGGAAAAAGTGGAAAGCTTTAGTTGCTAAGAGATTAAAGAAGAAGTGGAAAAAGGTGGAAAGCTCTAGCTGCTAAGAGAATAAAGAGGAAGTGGGAAAAGGTGGAAAGCTCTAGTTGCTAAGAGAATAAAGAGGAAATGGGAAAAAGTGGAAAGCTCTAGTTGCTAAGAGAATAAAGAGAAAATGGGAAAAAGTGGAAAGCTTTAGTTGCTAAGAGAATAAAGAGGAAATGGGGAAAAGTGGAAAGCTGTAGCTACTAAGAGAATAAAGAGGAAGTGGGAACAAGTGGAAAGCTCTAGTTGCTAAGAGAATAAAGAGGAAATGGGAAAAAGTGGAAAGCTGTAGTTACTAAGAGAATAAAGAGGAAGTGTGGAAAGCTTTTGTTGCTAAGAGAATAAAGAGAAAGTAGGAAAAAGTGGAAAGCTTTAGTTGCTAAGAGATTAAAGAGGAAATGGGAAAAAGTGGAAAGCTGTAGTTACTAAGAGAATAAAGAGAAAGTAGGAAAAAGTGGAAAGCTTTAGTTGCTAAGAGAATAAAGAGGAAGTGGGAAAAAGTGGAAATCTCTAGTTGCTAAGAGAATAAAGAGGAAATGGGAAAAAGTGGAAATCTCTAGTTACTGAGAGAATAAAGAGGAAGTGTGAAAAGTGAAAAGCTTTAATTGCTAAGAGAATAAAGAGGAAATGGGAAATAGTGGAAAGCTGTAGTTACTAAGAGAATAAAGAGAAAGTAGGAAAAAGTGGAAAGCTTTAGTTGCTAAGAGATTAAAGAAGAAGTGGAAAAAGGTGGAAAGCTCTAGCTGCTAAGAGAATAAAGAGGAAGTGGGAAAAGGTGGAAAGCTCTAGTTGCTAAGAGAATAAAGAGGAAGTGGGAAAAAGTGGAAAGCTCTAGTTGCTAAGAGAATAAAGAGAAAATGGGAAAAAGTGGAAAGCTTTAGTTGCTAAGAGAATAAAGAGGAAATGGGGAAAAGTGGAAAGCTGTAGCTACTAAGAGAATAAAGAGGAAGTGGGAACAAGTGGAAAGCTCTAGTTGCTAAGAGAATAAAGAGGAAATGGGAAAAAGTGGAAAGCTGTAGTTACTAAGAGAATAAAGAGGAAGTAGGAAAGTTCTACTTAGTAAGAAAATCACGAGAAAGTGGGAGAAAAGGAAACAGTTCTGGTTGGTCAACAAAACGCAAGAAAGTTCTGATCAGTAAGAAAATCAACAGAAAGAAAAAAAGTTCTGGTAAGTAAGAAAGAAAGAGAAAGTTCTGGTCAGTAAGAAAATCAACAGAAAGTAAGAAAGAAAGAGAAAAAGTTCTGGTCAGTAAGAAAATCAACAGAAAGTAAGAAAGAAAGAGAAAGTTCTGGCCAGTAAGAAAATCAACAGAAAGTAAGAAAGAAAAAAAGTTCTGGCCAGTAAGAAAATCAACAGAAAGTAAGAAAGAAAAAAAGTTCTGGTCAGTAAGAAAATCAACAGAACGTGGGTAAGAGATGGAAGGCCCTGCGGAGAGAGGGTGCAGGGAGGTGCAAGCTGTTTACTAATGGCACCATGCGGAAGCGGAAGTGAAGTAGCCAGTGCTCCCCCTACACTGCGCGGAGGTGGTAAAAAGATCGTCCGGCGCACGAACTTTTATTACGCCGCTGAAAATAATTTCATGCCCCCTCCCCCCTTTCCCCTATTTCTTTGTCCTGTATGTTCTTGTAGTTTTAAGGTGCAGACGTCACGAATGTGTACTTGTTAATTAATAAAGCTTTTCATACCATTTTTTTTTGTTGTTTTCTAAAATAGTTTTAACATGTTGTTTTGAGCTATTATTACTGTACGGTAACGTGCCATATCAGATAACGCGGTGATCAGGCTTCTGCTCCATCTTGTGTGGTCCTTGGTGTTTCCGACTATTTCAAATGCTTTTGTTTTTCCCCGTCATTCGGTCAGACCACAGAGATATTTTCTTCTCTTGGCCTTCCTCTTCCTTTTTTTCACTCGATTTCCCGAGGCATCACCAGGTTCTCCAACTTTTCCTATGTCCAAGAAATTTAGACTGTCTTGAAAACAGATCAAAACAACAACAACAACAATAAAATGTGTGTGTGTGTGTTTTTTTTTTTTTTTAGAAAGATGCAACAATTACTCTAGAGGGACAGAAAAACAAATGAAGAGCTCCTCACAGCAGTTTCAGAACAACGAAAAACTAGTTTAAAATATATATATATATGTTGAGCAATAGAGGGCTCACCTGGGCAAGAGCAGAAAAAAAGGCGAAGGACAGGCATTTGTGGAAAACCCTTGCGGAAGCCCCATGTGCCCTGGGCACTTAAGGTTCAGATATATATATATATATATATTTTAAAGTCTCAGCCATATAACAATATTGGTTCTATATAGCACTGCAATACTCTTTTCCTCACTTGTAGGGATATTTTCTTATCTGTTAGCATCTTCTTCTCATAAAAAGCTGCTTTTGCCGCACCTGTTCTGATTTTATTTGTGCACTGTCACTGCTGTGACTGGATTTATTTACTTGTGTCTGCGCCTTCCCATCGGAACGAATGTTGCACTTTAATATATTTATTCTTTTTCTATATTACCACTGAGTTCGTCTTGTTGCTCTAAACCTCTTTTGTTGCTCTCTTTAATGATCTTGTTTAGTTTTTTTTAGCTACCAAAATGAATATGCTACTTTGATTCAACGGCTGCTAATGTGTGGCTGCAAGGAGACAGGGACCTTAATTTTCCAGTCATGGCTTTTGATAATTATTCATTTTAGGACTCATGCATATGCATAATGCTTGTACGTTTTCTTATCACAAGTCACTCTTGAATAGTAACAAAGACAGAACAAAAGTAACACATGAAGTTCCTGAAGTCTTTATGTTGTTTTCAACCTCTGAGAAAGTTCATGAAATCTTTATGTTGTTTTCAACCTCTGATGAAGTTCATGAAATCTTTATGTTGTTTTTAACCTCTGATGAAGTTCATGAAATCTTTATGTTGTTTTTAACCTCTGATGAAGTCCATGAAATCTTTATGTTGTTTTTAACCTCTAATGAAGTTCATGAAATCTTTATATTGTTTCCAACCTCTGATGAAGTTTCTTAAATCTTTATGTTGTTTCCAACCTCTGATGAAGTTTCTTAAATCTTTATGTTGTTTCCAACCTCTGATGAAGTTTCTTAAATCTTTATGTTGCTTCCAACCTCTGATGAAGTTTCTTAAATCTTTATGTTGTTTCCAACCTCTGATGAAGTTTCTTAAATCTTTATATTGTTTCCAACCTCTGATGAAGTTTCTTAAATCTTTATGTTGTTTCCAACCTCTGATGAAGTTTCTTAAATCTTTATGTTGTTTTCAACCTGTGATAAAGTTTCTTAAATCTTTATATTGTTTCCAATCTCTGATGAAATTTCTTAAACCTTTATGTTGTTTTCAACCTCTGATGAAGTTTCTTAAATCTTTATGTTGTTTTCAACCTGTGAGGAAGTTCCTGAAGTTTTTATGTTATTTTCAACTTCAGAGATTCAAGATACACAAACTCACTAAATGCAAATTGAAAGCCAATCTTCTTTTGAAAAATTATTTTCCTTCACCAGCTTGGAGCTAAATAAGTTTGTTTCCTGGACCTTCAAGTCATCCGAGATGCTGGAAGTCAAAGAAAAGCTAGCACAAGCAAAGATAGTTTTAGCTGCCAGTTTTTGCTGCTTGTTATGAAAAAATATTTTGTTTATTAAAAACTGAAATGAAGAAACAAACTGGAAACAGCTCATTGAAATCATATCAGTGGTCAAAAAAACATCACTTGGAGTTCAATGTTGGGCTTGAAGGATACATTCTGAAAGATGTCGATATTTTGAAGTCTGAGAATCAAATGTGCACTGGCAGCAGCATAGATCTGTAGACCTCAGTTTTCAGCCGCAGTTACTGCTGGTACAGCGGACACCTCACATCTTGAATTACTAAAAGATGGAAGCTGCAGGACGTTAACCCTGCTTCACTTCGTTAACTAGGACTTCTTTTGAACACTTACTCAGAAACACAGAAGGCTACATATCAAATAGAGAACCTGATACCACCAAACTCCTCAATCACCGACATTCTGTATGGAGATGCAGAACAGCTGAAGAGGACCTGTACACGTTTCATTATCTGGCACAAGGGAAAAAAAGAGTGAAAACTTGTAAACCTGGAGATAGGGAAAAGTCAAAAGTCAAGTCATGCACCAGATAGTACAAACTGGAACAGACCAGAATAAATCATGCAACACCATCTACTTAACTACTACACAATGAAAGATCTCTAGATTCATCAACTAAACCAACACTTCTGTCACTGACATACTGTGGTAAAAAAATCTGCACATTTCAGTCTGGTACAAAGGAAGATAACTGTAAAAAATTCCAAGAAAAATGTTCACACTACCAGATTTTTATAGATCTGCCAACCCATTTAGTATTTTTTGTGAGCCAAACTTACATATAACAGAGACACTGATCACAGGAATATGTTAATCACATGTTTATTGTGCCAAGTTGATAATATACAACAAAAAAAAATGGTGCACTGAGTAGCAGACTATGAACATAGATATTCTAATCACTCTTACACGAATTCGCATAAGATATTTTCAACATCTGTTGCATCTTTTGTAAGCCAATGTCTTCAGGTACAAAACCTGAACTCCAACAAGGATTCTACATGAAAGTTAAATGATAGGCCAACAAAAAATTAAACACAACAAGTTCTGCTTCACCCAGAAACTTCTCCTATACTAACAGCAACACAGAGCAAGCACAAGTCAGCACTTTTCTAAGATGTAGTTACCGACAAAGACGCTGGCAGAAGATGTCACTGAATCTAGACTCAGAGACTAATAGAAGATGTCACAAAATCTAAAACAAATGTTGAGGTTATCTTCATGTCCAGAACCTCTAAGAAAAAAAAAAACAAAGCAGGAAGAATCTGAAGTGCAGGGGATAAGTGGGAGGCTGCCGTAGAACAAACAGAAGAATACAGAAAGGAGCAGATGAGGCAGTACATGATAGACTGGAAGACTCAAGGGAACATGCTAAAGGCTTGCTTGTCACCATATGGCACTGGAAAATATAAACAGATATGTCACATGAAAAAAAGAATAATATATTTTCACCAAAACCAGCCCCCATCTTACTGTCTCTTTATATATATATATATATTTTTTTTGCTCAACATTTCAAAGCATAACATAGCAAAGTGACCAAAGCGGTTAGAAATATTCAGAAATAACATATTAGTACAAGGTACAGGAGAAAAATGCCTGCCATAGGAAACAAGAAAGCTTTCAGTGCCCTGTTGCACAAAATTAACTCTTTTCTTAAATCACTTACTGAAATTTGCCTCATTCATCTGTTGTATTTTTTCTGCAGACCACCCTATCATACTTCCCATAACAAAACCCAGTAAGTGTCAGGTACCTATTTTCATAGGATATTTGGTTCTAGTTTCACAATAATTCTATGACAAATTTTATATAAGTCAAACAAAGTAGAGTTTTCTTGTAAATTTTCCCCAGATTTTCCAAACACACACTTTCTCTGCAGGTAACGACAATTCACATTAGATTCTACAACTGCATTTCATGTTGGCTCAGCTTTATTGATCTTTTTAGTTGCTTTCAATATTTAATATAATCAGGCCATAGATAACAATTTATTGTGTAAAGACCAAACCATTATAAAAAAAAAAAATCAAAACATATTTATCAGCAGTTACAATCATAGAAACAAAACTGCTTTCTTTAAATGAAAACCACAGCATGTCTGATGTGAAAGTAATTAAGATAACACCTTCCATTCAGAGCTTAGCGCTGGAAAGTAAAACATGTCATTTTTTTTTTTATTAGTTAATCAAGGTACAGGCAAACAAACGTACACATTTTGCTGTGCTGCTGGTGAGAAAACTCATACACCATTTTAAAGATGATGTTAATTATTGCAGAAAAATGTCCATGGAGTAACTCAGTTTTATTTGACAGTTCACAGCAAAAGCTATCCTTGAATGAAAAAAGAAAAAGAAACAAAAACCTGTATGAATAGCGATATACATAACCACCTATTATGGACATTGTAATGTTTTAATGCCTCATGGAACAAACAAGGCAGACTGTATTACTGTCACAATTTTGCCATATCTGGTTTCCTTGTAAAATATCTTTATCCTTCTTCTTTTCCTCTCTGTATCAAGTGATCCACATGAATAAATACGATGAAAGACAAGAATCGCCAAACATTCACATGTGAGCTTGCTATATGAGCAAGTTCTTATTCATCATATGAACACAACAGGGACAGAAGTAGTTCTATTTATAAAACTATTTACAATAACAAATATGAGGACACAGAAACACCTTCACATGTACACACAGAAACACCTTCATATATGTGAACCACACATACTCACAAGAGAATTATATCATTCTGGATTAAAACAAATTATCAGATCAGGACTGCTAGGAACTACATTACTGCTGAAATCCAACTCTTAAAACGAAAATGTTCACAGAGGCATTGGTTAAAACAAGAGGCTGCAATAATATTTTTTTAAAACAACAAAAACAACAATAAATGTACTTGTTAAAACTCAGAACTACAACATAACACATCAAAAACAGAGAAAACAAGTCATGAAAGGGCATTTCCACTTTAGAAACAAAGTGTCTGAAAACTGATGTTTCTCTGTCATACATCAGTAAATGTGCCATCTGAAACTGACCCATTTTCTGTAAATTCTGATGCAATATGTATCTGATCTGAACTTTCAGTTCCACCATATAAAAGGACCTTTTCTTGCAGGCTGTGACCAGAAGCATGACTTCTGACATACAGAACTGTTCCATTTATAACATGCATTGACAGCAGCCAAGCTGCAAGTCAGTAACTTCAGTTTCTTTATCTGAAAGATGGAATAAATCTAGCAAACAATGGAGAAGAGAAGATAACTAAGGCTACAAACCTGAGACTAAATGAAGAAACTGAATAAAACAAAACACCATTAAAAAAAACTCAAAAAACCTGCTTCAATCAAATATCTCAGTCACAAAATGAAATAGACGAGAAAAGAAAATCCGAAGAAAAAGACCCAACACATTCAAGTTCATGATAATAATGAACATGTGAGACGCAGTTCGATGCCAGGTTATTTTACACCCCAGGCCAAACTAACTGCTTGCACCTCTAAAAAAATAAAGCTCATCTGCATGAAACTGTGCCCCATAAAGGTCTGCAGGTTTGCACATAGGAGTTACCTCCATGAAAACACTGATTAAATTAAAACACAAATAAAACATGCACATTTAAAAGAAATTAATGAAACCAGCCACAGCTGACAAGAGAAAAAAAAACCCAAAACATGACAAGATAAAACTTGTAATGTGAATTACATATTCTGGGGTTAACTCCAGTATGTTTTATAAGTCATGATTGTGACATAATCTGGGGTTAACTCCCGTATGTTTTATAAGTCATGATTGTGCTTGTTTTACAATCTCTGAAAAGACAACAGCTACAACTCAGCTCTGTGAGTTCAGACACAAGACTCACTCCAAATAAACATCATACACAATGGTGTTACATTACACAAGTATTATATTATACATATGATTATTAAACATACTGATAAGATGGGCGGATTCTGATTGAAGTCTATTACATATTTACACACTTATTTTGTGCAGGCATAACACTGTCACACAATCTTAACACAATGTCTGCTCCAGGTTAGAAGTATTCCATTAGAAAGCATCAAATCTAAACTCTAGCAGCAGCATCTACTTTCACAGCACATTATGTACGAGGGCAAGCAAAGTGAAAATAACTCAACTTTCTTAACCCAAGATATGTTTCTAAAATTCGTGTCACATTTCTACATGACTCTGGTTGGTGCACTGCGTCTCATGCAGCATCTCACCAGGGCCTAAACTTCCATTAAAAAGATTCTTCTGGATGTGCACAAAGTCACTAGCGAACTGCCTCCTCAGCCTTCTTGTCAGAACTGAAATCATTCTCCGATGGCTTCTTTTTATGGTCCACACACCCCAGAGCAAACTGGACAAGGTTCAGAAGTTTGACAGACAGGGCACTTGTGCCAGTAAACATCAGAGCAACTTGGACAAGGTTCAGAAGTTTGACAGACAGGGCACTTGTGCCAGTAAACATCAGAGCAACTTGGACAAGGTTCAAGTCTGACAGACAGGGCACTTGTGCCAGTAAACATCAGAGCAACTTGGACAAAGTTCAGAAGTTTGACAGACAGGGCACTTGTGCCAGTAAACATCAGAGCAACTTGGACAAGGTTCAAGTTTGACAGACAGGGCACTTGTACCAGTAAACAATCATCCATGTGCAGCACTGGCTTGAGCCTGTGACACAAACATGGTTATATGCAAGTGCCCCACAACCTTCTGGTCTGGATGTTAGTTTCAAGAAATCTGACCACATTAGAGGTTGGAGCAGGTATCACTGGTTTCTGTGACTTATATAACACTTGATTTATTATTGTGATTTATAGGGGCACATAATGCTCAATTCATTTTTGTTGCCATGATTTCTGGAGACATAAAACACTTGGCTTTTTTGGTTCTTGTGATTTATGGAGAAATGCAACATTTGACTTTCTGGATTTATGGACATATACAACACTTGACTTTTTGGTTGTCTTGACTTTCAAGGACAGCTCCAAAATTGCTGAGGACAGTGTCATAAAACTCATCTTCCACCTTGGGTGAGTGTCACCGGCTTTCATCCTTTGTCAATGAACTCACCTCTGAAGTCTCACCACTGCTCACAATGTACATGCCTTTTGCTTGGAACTACCTCAGAAACTACTTGACCAGGCATGTGAACATCTTGAGACATCCAGTCTAGCATGTGAACATCTTGAGACATACAGTCTTGCATGTGAACATCTTGAGACATCCAGTCTAGCATGTGAACATCTTGAGACATCCAGTCTTGCTAGTGTTGATCACCTGCAACTGTCTTTAGCCCCACCTTCTATTTTATTTTGTTGTGGACTCACACACTCATGGCATGCACCTTCTCTCCACCCTTCCTGTACCCAGCTCCTGTGATAAACCTGCACTTTCAATCATCCATCAACTGCCATGGGCTTCACATCCTTACTAAACAAAAAAAGTGCCACACTGGTACTTGGGAGCATGATGCTGGTTCTCATACTGTCCTTGACCTGATAGTACACTGGGGGGGGGGGGGTAATGTGGGCAGCCCAGTTTCAGAAGAGGCAGGGTGACCACTTCTACAGCCTGGCTGACTAGGGTGTTCTCTGGCTGACTAGGGTGTTCCCTGGCTGACTAGGGTGTTCCCTGGCTGACTAGGGTGTTCCCTGGCTAACTAGGGTGCCCCTGGCTGACTAGGGTGTTCCCTGGCTGACTAGGGTGTTCCCTGGCTGACTAGGGTGCCCCTGGCTGACTAGGGTGTTCCCTGGCTGACTAGGGTGTTCCCTGGCTGACTAGGGTGTTCCCTGGCTAACTAGGGTGCCCCTGGCTGACTAGGGTGTTCCCTGGCTGACTAGGGTGTTCCCTGGCTGACTAGGGTGTTCCCTGGCTGACTAGGGTGTTCCCTGGCTGACTAGGGTGTTCCCTGGCTAACTAGGGTGCCCCTGGCTGACTAGGGTGTTCCCTGGCTGACTAGGGTGTTCCCTGGCTGACTAGGGTGCCCCCTGGCTGGACCACATCCTCACTAACCTAAGTAAAAATAAAAGATTAACATAAAACTGTTTTTCTGTCATTCTTTCTTCCAACACTGCTGCCATATTTGCATTGTTTTTTTTTTTTTTACACATTACACTGCATATCTTATCAAACTTGCTTCTTGCTGAATCTCCACTTACGGCAGTTTGTGTTCATATAAGCGTCAAAAATACCATAACAATATTTGTATGACACTTCCAAGGTTCAAATATGGCTTCAGGCATCATGCTCTCAATTAATATTACTTGCTTCTCATTAAAAGCAAGAACACATCTGGCTGCTCACATCTCCAATTTGCAGCAAAAATGCAAATAACAGTTTTACTAACGATATTTTTAAAAATGCTCATACAAATCGTATCTAAAATGATATATGTAAAAAAACAAAACATACATTCTATTCTCATCAATGCAGATGATTTACAGAAGCAAAATGTTGAATTTACTGCAAGTTAGAAAATAAAAAGCCTATGTTACCAAGCATATTATTCCAGCATGGCTGACTATGTGAAGACTGAACCTTGAAGGCAGTGGAGCATTTAGCAAGCTACTGTGCTACTCTCTCACTGGATCTGACTCAATATCTGTGTTCCAAGAGTTGTTGGTAGAAGTGTATAAACATTTCTACAACCACCCAATCAATTCAACAAACAGTCAACCAGTTAACAACCACCCAATCGAGTCAATAACCAACTAGTCAGTTCAAACAAAGAAAGAAACATTTTTGAAAAAAAAAACATGCTCACCTAATGCTTGCTTACTTCAAGGTCGATGTTAACAATCTTTTGCCATTATCCTTTTATTTTCTTTTCTCTTTCGTCTCTATTCTTTCTATCTGTTCTTAGAGAAAACCAGGACCATATAACCTTCATCGAATGTTTCTCGATTATCAAAACTTGCGTTTGTGCGTCAGCATAAACTCTAATCTACTACAGCTAACTACAAGTGTCTAACAATTCACCGAAGCTTTCAAAAGCAGAATTCATTATAAAATAAAAATAAATGCAATAAAACTATTCAAACCATAGCCATCTACTTCTCTGATGGTATCAAACTGTAGCCATCTAATTGTCTGATAATATCAAAGCATGAAACAAACCAATGAAAACATTCTGAATTAATAATTTTAAATGTTAAGTTTATTATCAATATCTTTTTATTGATTTTCAATCCAATCAGAACTGTGCTGAAAATGAATCACATCAGTACAGTCTATGCAGGGGTTAAAAAAAAAAAAAAAAAGATAGAAGTTAAAATACAGATTACAGATTCAGGCTGAAATTTCCAGACACGTGTGACCCGCCACCAAATATGAAGACTGTTTTCATTACTAGCACACGAGAAAATGAAAAAAAAATAAAAGAGAGACGGCTAAACTCTTCAATAAGACACTGATGATGTTGTGTGCCTTTCAGTTTGATACACATGATTTTGACATGGCATATTGGGACTGTCTTCCCATTTTGATCCCTATTCACTCGGCCAAACTACTGTTTTCCACCAGGGGGCATCACTGGGCGATAGGGTCTTAGTTATGGTTCCTCATTCCTGATGTCAGCGGTCACCTCTTTCATTCTGTTTGATTATGGCATCTTTGCCCATGCAGCTGAATGAAAACATCTGTACACATGTCAGTTTCTTACCAGGTTGTCATAAAATAAACATCATTTTTTTCACCTGTCCTGAAACACTTTTTCTGGTGTTTGAAAAATAACAATACATGACAATGGGAAATCTGCGGGTGACCTATATGTTATAAAACCACAGTGATGCTTTCTGCTTATGGTTTGGATCATCATCACTGCACTCTGGACATGTCCATAGGTGCTCAGACCCCCCCCCCCCCACAATATACAATATATCCATCAACGTCCTGTGGCTGATCCCATTCTATGCTGGTTTACAAGTCCTCAAACGTGCTTCTTAAGCCTTTCATTCCTGGCCATGCCAATCTGTAATCTCAGTTTAAGCAGTGATGTAGATCGCTTGTCTCAAAGCCCTCCACTCTGTGCATCTCTCTAGGCGCATTTATTATATCAGCTTGATCCACTGGTTGTCCATCTGCAATGACGGCAGAGCCAGCCAACGTATCAGGTTTTTCATTTCCCTGGAGGCCTGTACATGCATGGACACAGAGCCTATCTTGACCTTCTGGATCATACTCACTGAATCACTTAAAATGCAGGCATAGGCATAGTTGTGCGATGCCAACCACACGAATGCTTTCACTACTGCCATCACTTCCACTGTCATGCTGTCTGTGGTCATAGTGAAGGCACCGCTGGCTTCCTGGACTGTTCTGCCCGCTGAGCATGCTGTGAATGCCTATGCACTCTTTTGATGACATACTACAGATCCATCTGTTTGATGCGGGTCACTAAAGTAATAAGGTTTCAATCAGTGCTCTCTGAATTACATTTATGGATCAGTGTGAGGAAAGTGTCAGCAACTTTTACTACTAAAAAGAGATTACTTCTCAAAACCTGCTGAAACTTTTTGATAACAGACATGGATTTTTTTTTTTTTAATTTGATAGATATCTTTAAGCATCTGATATGGAAAACATTAGATAACAGGATAGATTATCTTTATAAACAAAGTTATAAGTTGAGGTAACATGTACGATTTTAAACAAGAAATTATCAGATAATTTTTAGGAAACGGGCATGATAATAACATAGCTTAACATAGATTTGAGTACAGCATGGACTTTTAAAAACCACACGCTATAGAAACAAGTGTGGCAATTTAGAAAAAAAAAAAAAGATAACTTTAGGTAACAGGCAGAACTCAATGTAAATAAGAGTGTGACAACATTGGGTAGCATGCATGCCTAATCTTAAAAAAAACAAAACACTAGACACCTCTTGGTACTTATCTAAAAAGGATGATATTCTCCATTACCATTCATAGTTCATAATGAAAATTAATTAAATGTAACCCAAATCTATTAAACCTGTCATGGCACACAAACACTCTACTATCAGCTTAAATCATTTCTGGCCAAGTGTGGACGTCATGAGGCTCTGAAAACCTAAAAAAACTCAAAACTACTCGTTATCTCAAAAATCTGCAAAGGATATAACAGATCTTCAGCAGATCCTGGAAAAATATAGCAGAATTATAAATCGGGTGGGCACGTCTCACAAACTACCCTGTTAGAGGTCGCAGGTCAACCCGAACCTTCTCATTGCAGCTGAGCATCCCAATAGTGGGGTAGAATCCTCCTTTTGGTACACAGACTTCTTTGTGCCCCACAACTTTGCCATTTCTTGTGAAAAACACCTGAAGAAGAAAATGCAGTCACTTTTCAGAGATAGAAACCTTACTTTTTCTACATCACTGAGAAGAGAGGTAATCACTTTTCAGAGTAAGAAATCTTACTTTTTCTACATCACTGAGAAGAGAGGCAATCACTTTTCAGAGTAAGAAACCTTACTTTTTCTACATCACTGAGAAGAGAGGTAATCACTTTTCAGAGTAAGAAATCTTACTTTTTCTACATCACTGAGAAGAGAGGCAATCACTTTTCAGAGTAAGAAACCTTACTTTTTCTACATCACTGAGAAGAGAGGCAATCACTTTTCAGAGTAAGAAACCTTACTTTTTCTACATCACTGAGAAGAGAGGCAATTACTTTTCACAATAAGAAACCTCACTTTTTCTACATCACTGAGAAGAGAGGCAATCGCTTTTCAGAATAAGAAACCTTACTTTTTCTACATCACTGAGAAGAGAGGCAATCACTTTTCAGAATAAGAAACCTTACTTTTTCTACATCACTGAGAAGAGAGGCAATTACTTTCCACAATAAGAAACCTTACTTTTTCTACATCACTGAGAAGAGAGGCATTATCAAGCAGTCACAAAGATATGCAAGATAAAATAAACAAGCTGACTCAGAATGCAAACAACATAGGACTAAAGATCAATGTAGGAAAGACAAAGTTAATGAAGCAAAATGTGAACAACAGAAATGTACTCAGAGTAGACAGCAAGTTAGTGGAGGAGGTCAATGAATTTGTATACCTTGGCAGCAGAGTAGTAGAAAATGGAGACAGCACAGAGGACATCAACAGTAGACTTACTAGAGCAAACCAGGCTTTTGCAGTGCTGCAGACTATATGGAAATCAAAACAACTAAGCATAAATATGAAAATCAGGATATTTAAGAGTAATGTTCTAAGTGTACTACTCTATGGAAGTGAATGCTGGAAAATCACCAAAACCACAGAAAACAAGTTGAATTCTTTCCAGACTAAATGTTTACGAAGAATTAGGAAAATATTCTGGCCAAACACCATAAGAAATATCTTATTGGCAGAAATGCAGATGAAGCCACTGACAACAATTATTGAGGAAAGACGCTGGCGATGGTTGGGACATGTGCTCTCAATGACTGACAACTCACTACCAAAAATAGCACTAAGATGGACACCACAGGGGAACAGAAGTAAGGGTAGACCAAAAGAGACATGGAGAAGAACAAAAGAAAGGATGTTGAGCAATAGAAGGCTCACCTGGGCAAGAGCAGAAAATAAAGCGAAGGACAGGCATTTGTGGAAAACCCTTGCGGAAGCCCCATGTGCCCTGGGCACTTAAAGTTCAGAGAGAGAGAAGAGAGGCAATCACTTTTCAGAATAAGAAACCTTACTTTTTCCACATCACCAAAAAGGTAGGCAATCACACTTCAGAATAAGAAACCTTACTTTTTCCACATCACCAAAAAGGTAAGCAGTCACCCTTCAGAATAAGAAACCTTACTTTTTCCACATCACCAAAAAGGTAGGCAATCACACTTCAGAATAAGAAACCTTACTTTTTCCACATCACCAAAAAGGTAAGCAGTCACCCTTCAGAATAAGAAACCTTACTTTTTCCACATCACCAAAAAGGTAGGCAATCACACTTCAGAATAAGAAACATTACTTTTTCTACAACACTGAGAAGACAGGCAATCTCCTTTAAGCATACCTTACTCTTCCCACTTAAATAACTTTGCCAGGACAGCCTAGAACTTAGGTTAATTCACTGTGCTACAGTAGCACCACATTTCTTGGTCTGTCAAGAAATCAGAACTAGGTCAAATATGTCCTGGCTCCCTGCTCTCACAAGGGGGCTGTTGTATTCCACAGCCCACCGCAGCTGCTCAATATAGCCAACTTGCTCACCTGACCCAACGTTCCACAATCTCTGACACGGTGGCTGACGGGGCTCATGATCACAGCGCAGGAAGACCAAACATACATTTACCACACTCTTCTTTATCTGTTTTCTGTGCTCCCAGAATTCTCCACAACAACAAAATTCTTCTGCATTTCTCCTTCTCTTTAGTGATTTCTTTCTGCTTTTCCATTTCATCTTAGTTCTGAGTCATCCTTATCTTAAATGAGATCCATCATAATCTTCTTAAATGTCTCCATGTCAGAACACACCATTCTTTACTATAATCAAATCGTTGGCGCATGCCAGTGTATGTTCACAGTAAAGCCCAATGCAAATCAAGTGACCAATGAAGTGCTAAGAATTAAGGCAGGTGATTCATGATGTTCAAAGCTATTTCTCTGTTATATTTCATGCTATGTTCACTAGGATAGCATCAAATTTGGGGTTTTGTTTTTTGTGATAACAGGTAGCACATGTGCTTGTACATACATATGCAGCTATATGTGTGCATGCATGTGTGCGGGTGGTGAGAGTGTGGGAGAGCCTGTGAAGGTTTCACATCTGAGCTGTGTGTAGTGCTGTAAAACAGCATAGGAAAAAAAAAATGAACCTGAGCAGCAATAACAATCTGTTTTCTTTTTTCTCATAACTTTTTAATGGGTTACAGGTAGTTTATAATACAATAAATATACAGTAAGTTACTTGTTCTTACCAAACCCATTGTTTCTATCATAAAAGATCAATTGTTCTTGTTCAAAATGGTCAAAGATCAAGCAATATACTTTTGCCTGGTGATGATGATGACAGTAACAGCTGACTACTACAACATTTACCATAAGAACCTTTAAACAAGAGTATGTATACAAGAGAGTTAAGCAATGCTCAACCAATGAGATGCAAATGCTTGGCTTCTCATTACACAAGGACCATGCTGAGCCCTCATTCTCTAGACTTATTGTGATGGTCTTTTACAAAAGACCACTAAATGGAAGGGTTTTTTGTGCCCATGGTTTACCAGCTCTTTCAGGACTGACACTTCATCATTTCAAAGGAGATCAGTGCTGAGCTGAGCTGATACTGGAATGAATGAATTTACTGGAAATTTATTGTGTGAATGAAAGTTTCATGTCAGAAAATGGAGATGACAAAATGAGGCTGATATTCTAAAAAAAAAAACAAAAAACAAAAAGAGGCAAATTTCTTGAACAGAAAAAAACATAATGACAAAGTAATCTTCTTCTTCTTCTTCTTCGTTCGCATTGTCTGTCTATATCTGCAGTCTTGTCTCTTGGATAAATTTCACTGTTTTTTGTAACTCATGTATGGAACCGTAGAGCTTATCTTCTTTAGTGGTTTCACTGGGCCAGTAATTATTTCTCAGTCTCTCATAGTTGGTGCAGTTCTGGAGGATATGTTCCACAGTTTGGGGCACCTGGGCACATGTACATAGATTAGTAATACCAATCTTATACTTTGTATACATATGACTTCGGAGTCGGCTGTGTCCTGTTCGGAGACGGAAGATGGTGACTTGTTCCTTTCTGTTTAGCATGTGATAGTCATCATGTGGTGGTGTTTGTGGCTTCCTGTAGGTTTTTATCATGCTTTTCTTCTGATTATAGGTGATTGGTATATCTGGTTGCTCCATTTCAGTGCCCTCTTTGGCCAGATGGTCAGCTTTCTCATTGCCTGGTATCCCACAGTGGGAGGGAATCCATTGCAAAGTGACTCCATGTTGTAAGCCAGTTTTTGATAAGGCATCTTTAAGGTCTGGTAGTTTGTTGCACTGAAGAGCTTCCAGTACTGATCTTGCATCTGTGAGAATTACTACAGGACATGTATCAATTCTGGAGTCTGATAGTTTTTCAACTGCAGCAATAATTGCCCTAACTTCTGCATCAAAGTTGTTGCAGTATTTACCAGTGGGTATGGAAATCTTGTCAATGGTGTTGTTTGGATATTCAATATGTGCTCCTGCCCCTCCATTCTTTATGGCATTATGTGCAGATCCATCTGTATACACACGTATCCAGGTGTCACATGGATATTTGTCATCTAGAACACTAAGTGTGGCTGTTGATCTTACAAGACTGACAAAGTAATGAAACAAGTGAAATTATAAAACACAAAACCAAACATATCAAGACAAAAAAAACAAAACAAAGAGGCATGATTACACTGAAAACCAGTTTGCTGTTAAAGAGTAACAAGCAATAACAAGACAGCAATAAAGATGTGGGTGGATGTACATAAGCAGATATAAAACAAAACAGCTGAGCCAGTTGTACGGAGAAAGTGAGCAAACTGGAGACCAACATTTCCTGGAGAGATATGATGATGATGACATAATGTACAATCCACAGTCTGCCTGTATCATAAAACTCTTTATTAGCAATTAACAACCAGCAGAAACTACCTGATGGAATCACTCATTATTTTTTTTCTTCTTTCCAAATACCTAAAAAATAACAATTAAAGCTCGGCTTTAATTGTAAACCCACCATCAAAATGAGCTATCCACTCCAGAGTTTTAAAAAAAAAATGTTACTGATAACCTATGAGGCCGCGGACTAATGGTGAGGACGCTGAACCTGATGAACAAAGTTAATTCGAGAGCAGCAAAAATGGTTTCGAGCTGAAATAACGAGTGCTCCTGAACAAGTGTTTATATCCTCCAAATTCTTTTTACTCTTTATTCTTCCTCTTTTAGTTTTCTGATCAGCATCATCATCAGGTGCTATGCCAGCAGGTGCTGGAGATGATGTTTCTGTATCTTTGTGTGGTTTTTTCACTATCTCTAACCAGATCTGCTGCTTTTCCTGTGAAGACATGCCCAGGTATTTTTCCCAGCATCTGTCAAATTCTTACTCATGGCATTTTCATAGAAATTTTTTATAACCTTTTCTTTATAATCTCAACTAGTTAGTGATACTCTGCAACTTCACATGGCACATGGGGCTTCCGCAAGGGTTTTCCACAAATGCCTGTCCTTTGCCTTTTTTTTCCGCTTTTGGGCAGGTGACCCCTCTATTGCTCACTATCCTCTCTGTTGTTCTTCTCCATGTCTCTTTTGGTCTACCATGACTTCTGTTCCCCTGTGGTGTCCATTTTAGTGCTATTCTTTGGTAGTGAGTTGTCAGTCATTCAAAGCACATGTCCCAACCATCGCCAGCATCTTTCCTCAATAATTGCTGTCAGTGGCTTCATCTGCATTTCTGCCAACAAGATGTTATTTCTTATGGTGTTTGGCCAAAATATTTTTCTAACTCTTTGTAAACATTTAGCATGGAAGGAATTCAACTTGTTTTCTATGGTTTTGGTGATTTTCCAGCATTCACTTCCATAGAGAACACACTTAGAACATTACTCTTAAATATCCCCATTTTCATCTTCATGCTTAGTTTTTTAGACTTCCATATAGTCTGCAGCATTGCAAAAGCCTGGTTTGCTCTAGTAAGTCTGCTGTTGATGTCCTCTGTGCTGTCTCCATCTTCAACTACTCTACTACCAAGATATACAAATTCGTTGACTTCCTCCACTAACTTGCTATTTACTCTGAGTACATTTCTTATCTTTACATTTTGCTTCCTTAACTTTGTTTTTCCTACGTTGATCTTTAGTTCTATGTTGTTTGCATTCTGAGTTAGCTTGTTTATTTTATCTTGCATGTCTTTGCCTAAGGAAAATACTTAGCATCAAGTGGAACGAATTCAAGAACAATGCAGAGATAAGACAGGTGACTGAACAACAACCAGTCTCATGGGTGATCAGGAAAAGGAGATGGACTTATGTTGGTCACTTGATGAGAAGAAATGATCAGAGAATCCCAGAACAAGCTATCAAGTGGAACACAAAAAGCCAAAGAAAGAGAGGCAGATTGCGTGAAACTCTGAAGAGGACATTGTTAAGAGAGGCCAAATTAACAGGCATAAAATCCTTTGACGAGGTTGAAAGACTCGCCCTGTGAGCCCTATGTGACATTTAACGGCACGGGAATGATATAAGATATAGGATAAGATATCTTTGTGGCTGATTGATAGTAGACAGATGTCATCCACAAAGTCAAGGTCCTCCAGCACTGTGTCAAGGGTCCAATGTAATCTTCTGCGTTTGTCTGATGTTGCCTCCTTCATTAACCAGTCTACTGCCAAGATAAATAATGTTGGTGATAGTACACATCCCTGCTTCACTCCTGTGTGTACCCTAAAGCTGCTGGAGGTATGTTCTCCACAGATCACTTTGCACTGAAAACCCTCATATAGGGCTTTGATAACATTCACTATCTTATGGGGGAGGCCATGCCATCTTAGAATTGTCCACAGTGCATCTCTGTTGACACTGTCAAAGGCTTTCTCAAAATCTATAAACAGTGCATATGTTGTGCTATGCCACTCATTTTCCTGTTCTAATATTTGTCTAAGTAAAAATATGTGGTCTATGCATGATTTCTCACTACCAAATCTAAATCACTGAAAGAAGTATGAGAACGATTCAGAATTCTGTCATAAACCTCCATCCAATCAGAAAGCTGTAACTTACTGTGACTTTTGTCCCCTTCCCCTTTCGATGATGTCGTTTCTGTGGCCTAAACAATATATCATCCTCATCATCTGAACCTCCAATTCCAAGCAACTCATCCAGCTGGCCTTCTTCTTCATCATCTTCATTGTCTTCCTCATCTTCTTCTCCTTTGGCATCATCATCTTCATCATTACTTTGTGCTTCTGTTTCACTGTCGTAATCTGGTGGGAAATAGATACCACAGCCCATAGTGTCACCTGTGAACAGACAAACGTTAAGTCACAAAACTCTGAACCATTATCAACTGACTAATCTCAGTGATTTGATAAACAAGCCTTGTCACACAACAGATACATAATTCTCATCAGGCATTGAAAAAAAACCTATAGAACAGTAGCACTGTGTTATACATACCACTATACAAGATACCAAGCATTCTGCTACTGTACATGATGCCACATATTCTGCTACTTTACATGATGCCATATGTTCTGCTAGTTTATATGATGCCACATGTTCTGCTAGTTTACATGATGCCACATATTCTGCTATTTTACATGATGCCACATGTTCTGCTAGTTTACATGATGCCACATGTTCTGCTATTTTACATGATGCCACATATTCTGCTATTTTACATGATGCCACATGTTCTGCTACTTTACATGATGCCACATGTTCTGCTAGTTTACATGATGCCACATGGTCTGCTATTTTACATGATGCCACATGTTCTGCTACTTTACATGATGTCACATGATCTGCTACTTTACATAATGCCACATGGTCTGCTATTTTACATGATGCTACATGTTCTGCTACTTTACATAATGCCACATGGTCTGCTATTTTACATGATACCAAGCATTCTGCTACTTTACATGATGCCAAGTGTTCTGCTACCTTACAGGTCACCTGAAAGGTGGATCATAAACTCAGTAATAACCATTGAGCTCCTCATCACCTGAGAGGTGGGATCTGATCTACCTAGACTACATATATTATAAAAAGCATTCATTTACAGCATGTATATACACTTAAGCAAAGAATATGGTTACCTTTTGAGCACTTGGGACCAAATCGAACTCCCATACCTGAGCCATGGAAGAGTTTGCCATCATCTGAACATGATGCAAATAAAATTTTGTGAGGCTTGGACACCTACATTATTAAATTTTCTTCAAAACCACCAATCAGGCCACATCAATCAATAAATACAGCTCAACCATTCATTTTAATCTCACTTTCTCAAGTTCAGCCATTCAGCCGAATAGTTGTGCTTCCATTTGAACCGAAAAATACAAATACAGCAATGCAGCATTATCTTTCAATTATAAGGCTGCATACTTTATGACAAAAAGGTCCTGGGGTCCATCCAGCCTCTAAAAATGGGTGCCAGAGAAGTCTGGGAAGGTAAATGCAGCCAGGCACACTAAGCATCACATCACACTTTCATGTGTCGATGTTCTTGGAAATACTGGCCTAACACCATATCCCTTAATGGCATGGAAATGGGGATTTTATCTTTTTTTATATTTTATGACAGCCAGGCTCTCGGAATTCTGATACGTTTCTGTCAAAATATTGTTAGTTCACAGAATTGGTGATTTACAAAAAAAAAAAAAAAGATGTGATGCTGCATCAAAGACTTCTCTCACTCTTTCATCTGTAAAATTCACTACTTAACACCCACACAAAACTGACATCAATACAATGCTCCCTACAAACTTCCTGCGATCTCTGAACATCAACAGGAGCAACATTTTCAGGTTTTAAGAATCTAAAATTGTTTGAATAGCAAATCTCAACCAGTTCCCATTTCTACCTACACTCAGCAGCAACTGCAAAGGAGAGTTTCTGCTTCAATGCGCCTCTCTGTTTTGACTGCATTCTTTCATACATGTATCTCTGATCAATTTGTTGTTAACATTCCCCTCACTCACACGCCTTTGTTAACATTTTATATCAGAGCTTGAAATAAAAGGTAACAATTTCACAAGTGCCCTCTACCTCTTCCAACACTCAGAACCAAGCAGGGTCCCTACAGTGAGAGAAATCGTCAATCCAGAATCTGATATCTCTCTCCAGACTTCTTGTAACACTCTCCCATATCATGAGCCAATTTTTTTTTTTTTATGTACACAGCCTGTTTTTTTCCTTCATTTACACTAACAACCACATGCATTGTGTTCTCTGGTGTGACTGGCTTTGCAGGTTCCCTCAAGCTGACATCCATCATCAACAACCAGATGATAAAGAAACAGCCTGATATGGCTGGGTTGTGAAAATATATCTTCTTTCCTGGTGATATATAAACCCATGATACTTTGCCAAGTGTTGGAAGCTAACCTGCCTGTTTCTGATGGTGAGAATGTGACAGTACAAACCTGCATGATATGCTATAGAACCATTGTTCCATCCCGGATGTCTCCTCATTGGGTAATTCTGTAGTAAGAAGTTGTAAAATACAGATGAACTATATATATATACATATACTGCAGATCAATGATTCCTATAAATGTCATTACAGCACAACACAGGAGCATACTCTACAGCTGTATTTAAAATTTTCACTGCTAAGGACATGTTTGGATATCCTGATATCACTCACTTGGTGTCAGTGGAATAGGTCATTACGTCACTATGTATTTTGTGCCTGTGTTGGATGGTGCTAAGGATGTGTTAAGACGTTTGTGAATTTTCTTTTTTCTAATTGTTGGATGTGTTAAGACGTTTGTGAATTTTCTTTTTTTTTTTAATTGTTGGATGTGTTAAGACGTTTGTGCATTTTCTTTTTTTTAATTGTTGGATGTGTTAAGACGTTTGTGCATTATCTTTTTTTTTTTAATTGTTGGATGTGTTAAGACATTTGAGCATTTTCTTTTTTTTAATTGTTGAATGTGTTAAGACGTTTGTGCATTTTCTTTTTTAAGCTGTTGCCACACTTAATTCACTGTAATATGCACAGACCTGTTGTTAGTTCCCTTCATGCATGAAGTTTGTAGCACCTAAAGGCTTAACTCTTCCCATACTTTTGATCGAATTTTCGATCCTTCCGTTTCCCCGATGCATGCCAATGGTCGGTATATCGATCATGGTTTGTTTCAAAAAAAGAACCGGTGTAACATTTGGAATGTACATATTTCGATCATGGTTTGTTTCAAAAAAAGAACCGGCGTAACATTTAGAATGTACATATTTCGTCCACGTTTCCGGTGACACTTTTCAAAATGGTGAAAGAGTGCTTAGTTACAAGTGATGTAGAGTGAGAAAAAGTAAGAGAAACAGAAAATTTTCAATTTTTGATGATGTAGATAGGGGTATGGACATGGCCTATGACCACCCCACTGCTCTTGAATGTATCCAAAGTAGATCTAGTCATATTAAGACGACTGAAGAAGTAGTTAAGAGGTTATTTAAGACATTAATTTAGTGAGAATGCAACATAGAATCACAATACGAGATCGACAAGTAGATCTAGACATCTCAGATGGTAAGTAGTGCAGATCTAGACCTCGCAGATGGTGAGCTGGCCACAATCAGTGTCTAAAAACATCACATTACTTCTTTTTTCCTAAAAAACTCTGCATTTATGAAATTTTCATTCATTTAGTTATACTTCGAAACATAATAAGTACACGGAAGTACATGGAAATACTGTCTTCCATTCCATTTTATATCTATACCCCTTGTACATATCAAGACCCGGATTTTTACTCCGGCACCCAACTGAACGTCTGCGTTTCTTCCTGTGGCTCAGGAAGAGTTAACCACACTACACTAAAGGTACTACAGTTTTTCAAAACCACAAGAGTACATTCTAGAAGTATTCTGATCACAAAAGACAAGCACAATCCATAGGTGCTTGTTAATGACCAATAAAATTGATGTTTCCATAAGTGCCTTTAAATAAGCACTAAAAAATGAGTTCTGTAAAGCACCTCTAAATAACCATAGAGAAAGAACTTACACATATTTCAGTAATCATAAAGATATACATTCTGGCAGTGTCTTCAAAGCCCATATAAGAGTAGTTCTTAAAACAGAAGCCTTCAAATAATCATACAAAATTACACTGCTTTACAGTACATTCTACAAGTACTTTTAAATAAGACACAGAAAAATACATTTCACTTTTTCAAGAACCACAACAAAAACGCCCTACCATATCCATAAATAACCTTCAGCAGTTTAAATCTTCTAGTACACACCTGTTTTGCCAGCCCGATGGCCACGTAACATTTATCTCCTGGATCAACAATCTCAAATTCAAAATAATGATTCGTTGTATCAAGTGGAAACTTGGCTTGGGCCAAACCAACATCATGAATTGTCCTGCCTCGGCCAGTGTATTCCAGAATCTGGGACATAACAATGAAATAAACCGTTAGATTAATAACTTCAAGGGGAGTAAAGACGCAAGTTAAAGTATTTATCAGCAACCCACAGATGGCTGCTGGCATAAGGGTTGGTGAACCACGGATGATCAAGATCCTGTCCTACCTTTCTGTTAGTGTCCCCAGAAACAGACCCAGCCTAGTTAACAGGGCAGGGATCGCTTCAGCTGACATGGTGGTGAGGTCTGCTAAAGAAGCACTGTACGCTTCTTTGTTTTTTTTTGGCTTCACTCCGTCATGTGATGTGTCCTTTTCAGAACACTGTCCCTCTCACTGCCTTTCAGAATGCAGTGCGGTCTTGAGAAAGTTGACCAACATCTTGTAATAATATATTTAGATCCTCCATGATGTCCTGGGTCCACCTTTGGCGAAGTTGCCCCTTTTCCGTCACGCTGAGCACTATATCTTCTGCCATCAACCTCTCCAAACTTATGTCATCTTTCTAACTGATGGTGTTCACCAGCCAGTTTCCTACAACACCTCATTCATTCATTCATTCATTTGCAGGTCCCTTGTGGAACTTTGCTTCCCTAACAACTCTCCTGTAGGCCTCTCGGTTGTAAGCAAGATGCCATGCTGCTGATGCATCCATTTGCAGATCATCAACGATGTCTTGCAGCCATCTTTGCCTTGGTCTTCCTCTCTTTCTTTTTCCCATTATGTACCCTTCCAAGATGGTCTTCTTTAAATTCTCATGATGTTTAATGTTTCCAAAATATTTAAGTTTTCTTTCTTTAATCCTCTTTACTAGTCAGCCTTCTTCAATATTAAGTTCTTGTAGTATGGATATATTTGTTCTTTTTTGTGTCCATGATATTTGAAGAACTCTTCTATAGCATTTATATTCAAAGGCATTTATGTGTTTCTCAGCTGTTTTGTTAAGTGTCCAGGTCTCACAGGCATATGCTGCGATGGGAAAGATGTATGCCCTTAAAAATCTTATTTTTGTAGTTCTGTCTGTTCCTCTCCACAGATTCTTTATTTGTTTTACTTTCTGAAGAGCGATAGATTTCCCTCATTGTATCTCCATTATTAGTTAGTAGTGATCCAAGTTATTCAAAACTCTCCACTTCTTCCAGTTTTCCTCATATTTCAGCTGCCTTGTTTGTTTTGTCAGTTGTCATCAATTTAGTTTTCTTCACATTAAGATAGAGGTTTTGCTCTTCGCTGTTCTTACGGACTGACATAATTAGTTTTTCAATTCCTTTTTGTGTTGTGGACAGTAATACTGTGTCATCAGCATATCTAATCTCTGATATTTCATAACCTCTAATTGTTATGGCATCATAATATTCTTTGTCTACACCTTCTCTAACATTCCTCATTATATTTTCAGTATACAAGTTAAATAAGTAAGGTGACAATATGCACCACTGACGGACCCCTTGTTTTATGTCAAACCAAGTTGTTGTTTCACCATTTATTCTTACTGCTGCCTGTTGGTCTAGATACAGCAGTGATGTTAACTGTATCAAATGTGTTGGAAATCCCATTTTTTTCATTATTTCCCAAAGTTTCTGGTGCTGTACACTATCAAATGCCTTTGAATAATCTATAAAAGATATACTCCAATCAACGACACCTAATCCAATCAATATCCTTTTTATTTGATTTTCTTTCTATCCATGATATTCTAAGTGTCCTTTTGTAACATTTCATTTAAAATGCTGTTGTTCTCTTTTCTAGTGAATTTCTTAAATGTCCACATTTCACATCTGTCCGTTGCCATGTAAGCTCTTGTACAGTACCCTGCCATATATTCATTTGCACTAGTTTCTGTGATGTGCAGTTGCCATTTGTGGTGATGACTGAATCTAGATATCTCACTTCACTCCAAGTTTGTAAAAACAGCCATCGTAACTTACTCCTCATCTGACATGAGGCTTGTGTTTCAACACATCAGCTGTAAAGAGCCTCTTGCTCACGGTTCCAGGGAAAGATTCAGATTCAGAATCTGATATTAATCCATTAATGACATTTCCATATGTATTCTGCCACATACTCCAATATCCACTGAAGCATCTGTCTACTAATAGCTCCTGTCAAATGTTAGTTGTGTATTATACGTTCTCTGGTTCTAGGTACTGTTATAGCCGGAGGTCGGGTGGGGAATACCCTCTCCACTCCAATAAAATGTCTCCAAGGCGTGCATCTCAAATAGCCTCTGACAGTCAAGTCCAGTTTCTGGCCTTCTCATGGCAGAACTGTTCAAACTGACAGGAGAAGGGGCGAAGGTGAATATCTGGTGCCTGAAAACCAGACAGATCGGGTAGATGAGAGTCATGTTTGGTAGCTCATCTACCGCTGCTGGCGAGATTCTTCAGTTGCTGTGCATGGAGTGGGGCTCCTCCTTTCGGGGACCACGGGACCCATCGAGGACCACAGGAGTAAATTCAATAGGATCATGGGGAGGTCTTGGTGTTAGAAGCGAACGAAGAAGAAGATACGTTCTCTCCCACTTAGTGTAGATTTTCTGCTGGCACCCTTCTCTGTCCTAACGTCATCAATCTTGCACTGTCCTTCCACTCCCTATATGCACACTGTCCATCCACTCTCTATATGCACACTGTCCATCCACTTTCTCTCTTCATCCTCCCACAGCCTATCCAAAACAGTCTTTGCAATGTCTTCCTTGTCCACTCTCAGCCTGCCTTGTATTTCACCCATTATCTATCAGCCAACACATTTCTAAACACACACACACACGCATGCACCCTGGACAGAAGATCCATGTTAACCCCCCTCACACTCCAAGAAAATACTTCTCACTCTTCTTCAGCATGCCCAGTAAGTCTGCTACAACACCATGAGACACATCTTGATCCGCTAGCCACCCAACTGCTGCCAGTGAGGCAAAATAACAAAAAGTAACTGAATAAATTGATGCAGATTAACTTCAGATGAATGAGATAACCAAAGGAGCCCATGCGAAAGATTGATGATAAAAAGGGAAATTAAAACTTTCTAAATGTACTTTTAGGTCTCATCCTGTCTCCAATGTTGATGGTGTCCAATCTCTTAGTACACATGACCCTGACATTCTTAGCAACAGTTGTTGTTGTGGTTAACATGTAATGGAAGCACTTACAATATACTGTCTGTGGAGTGAGTTATCTTGACCTTTCTTAACTCCCAGAGCAGACTTATAGCAGATTTCTCCGCACATTCTGCCAACCCCCAGGACCAAGTCAATCCATTCTCTGACAAGCTGGCTTTAACACTGCATCAACCAGTTTACCTGGAGCACCAATAGGAAGATATAACCTTGATCATCTCTGGCCCTGGTAATTGGACTGTCTCTGACAATCATCTCAGCTTCCATAGCACCTGGTACATGCAATGGACTAGGTCCGTCTATGCTGAGAGCTACAGTCAAGCACAAAAATTCACCATCTGTGCTCTGGTAATCATACAAGACCATTCCACTTTTCAGCAAATTCTGATGAATGGAAATGTGGAAGAACTTAAAGAAAGCTGACTCCTCTCTTACATCTTACATCCTTCCCATGCCGTTAAATATCACATAGGGCTCGCATGGTAATTTGCCAAGTTTTCCTATTTTCTGCAAGCTTTTCATCCTCATCAAGGGATTTTATGCCTACTAAATTGGCCTCTCTTAACAATGTCCTCTGAGTTTCACGTGGTCGACCTCTTTTTCTTTGGCCTATTGTGTTCCACTTGACAGTTTATTTTGGGATTGACTGTTTCTTCTCATCATGTGACCGATACATGTCCACCTCCTTTTTCTGATCACCAATGAGAACATATAAAGAGGACATTGTTAAGAGAGGCTAGTTCAGTAGGCATAACATCCTTTGATGAGACTGAAAAACTCGCCGAGGACAGGAAATCTTGGGGAACTACCATGTGGGCCCTATGTGAATTTTTCGGCACGGGAAAGATGTAAGATATAAGAATGAGACTGGCTGCCTTATCTCTGCACTGTTCTTGAATTCGTTCCACTTTACACCAAGTACTTTCGCTCTACATAGCTCTCCTTTACATACACATAAATTAAAGAAACAAACTACTAACTGTCCCATTGAGCCGTATATCATCCAATCTGACCCAGTCTTCCTCCCCACAGTCCACCACCATCTGTGTAACATCATCCGGGTTCCAAACAGCATCCAAACGCAGAACCACTTCCTCTCCTTCGGACTGCATCCCTACAGCTGGGAACAACTGGTATGGCCGTAACGATAAATCAAAACTCTTCACCTGTTTGGACAACAATGGTGGAATACTACAATAAATATGAATAATAAAGACAAATGCTGTAGTGGCCTAGAAATATGAAGCCACTAACACTTCATACCCCTATGGCATACAAATGCTACCAGACATAGATTTTTTTTTTTTAATACAGGAATATAGTGCAATTATAGTATCATGATAAAGAATATATGCAATTAATAATTAATCAATATTAATCACCGAGTCACTTACACTAACCGGGGAAGGAAAGGCAGCCAGGCGTGATACTGACCATATCACCCTCTAGTGTGCTGACAGGTCAAGGAAAATATGGGCACTAACACCATATCCCTATGTGCCTCCAAGGCATGACAGGGTCACCTTCACCTTCACTTACACTAACCCAAGATATTCCTACATAAACAAATCTGCTTGCAGGAGTGTGATACAGATTCTTGACTTGTCTTGTCTTGTGCAATCTCCCTGTAACTGCGAGCTGCTGTTCTTGCAGCTGATGCTGTGGAGGTGTTGAGGTACGGCATCATATCGGCGTGGGAGCAGGTTGTGGCAGATATTTTTTCAGTCCTGGAGTACAGCTAAAAAGCAGGGGGGTGTGCAATGCTTCTTTAGCAGACTCCACCACCATGGGGACTGGCGATCTCTACCTTGTTAGCCAGGCTATGTCTGTTACTGGGGGTACCAACGGAGAGGTGGGACAGGGTCTTGGTCAGCTATGGTTCGCTAACTCTGGCGCTGGCATATCAGCTATGGGTGGCTGGGTGCCCAATCAGACGGCGTCTTCACCCCCTACATACAGTCAAAAAGTGTCCAACGATGCCGAAGCACCTGACCACTGTGTCTAGACCTGAGGTCAAAGAGCTATGAGTCTGCTACCAGAAACTGGAGGTAAGTCTTGGTGACAAGTGAAAGAAAATATTAACACTAACAAAGAATCTCCTGTATGCCTCTTTGGTGAGGATTTGGGCTAATTTTTTTTTTTCTAGTTTAATGATGTGTTTTACTTTTTTTTTTCCTTAAGTATACAGAGTTGTTTAGCACTTTAAATATTTCTTCACAATGTGGTGATTTTAGTTACTTTAAAGAATTTCTTCACATTTTGTAATTTATACATTGTTTAACTGACTAAATTCTAGTTAATCCTGTTAAAAAAATTCCTTATTTTGAAAAAAAAAAAAAAGGCTTTAGTTTTAACACTGGAAGCAAATGCTAATACCTCCTGTCCATTTCTTGTGAAGAATATTCTAGAACTGTGCCTGTCTCCTCCTGCAGGGCCATCAACCAATCGGATTCCAACTCCCATTCTGTCACCCATCCCACACGGTGGACCACTCTGGCTCATATCAAAGTTTCCCCGGCTGAGATTAACGAAGAATCTGCATAGATAATGAGAACAATTAGGAACGCTTATTACCGGAGTCTTCACGAAGCAGCATCAACTCATCAGTTGAGTTTCAGTGAAATATATAAGAATGCAATTGGTAAATGGCTTTCCAATGCCTAGATGTTCCTGGTGTTGAAATGTTTTGTTTGATGGTCATGTTAACAATTTTAATGTCATCGTTAATTCTTTTTCAGTTACACAGAGGAGAGCACAAAAGTAGAGGCAAAATACTGGTTACAGCAAGCAAACGAACAGAATGGTTACTTACTTCTTCTTCTTCTCTCTCTCTCTCTCTCTCACACACACACATACTTAGTTAGCTATTCATGGACTGACCTATGACACACACACACACACAGAGCAGGTTGATGCACTTCTTGTCTATCATTTCACTAGTTTCTTCATTCCTTGACAGAAGCTTCTCAGTTGCTTCTTCCCTTGCTTTGTGATTCACAGTAATGGGCCAATGTCTCATGCTGGTGACAGTCTGCTTCAAAACACTTGGATCCTCATAACATTTCAGGAAGTGGGTCACAACCTCCACTTGTGCTGATCAGTAAAGCTGTTTGGGTATCTATCTTGCACAGACTTTATGGCACTCCAAGCCATCATGCACTATAGCTTGTGTGGATCTATATTCTGATATCTAAATGTGCAGTAGCTGTTGGGACAATGCAATCTATCAGCTTTCTCTTTATCAAAACTTGCACTCTGTCAATGTGGGCTTGCATGGGGAATGCTGATGGCTGACTAGCCACACCTTCGCTAGTTATATTTGTTTTTCCCACTTCAAACTTTTCTATCCATTCATAAACTTTTCACTGGGTCATGCTGCTTTCACTTCTATACTGAGCCCACATTCTACATTGAATTTCACCAGGTTTCACCCCCTGTGCCCAAACATATCTCACTAAGGCATGTTGTTCAACAATGCTGGAATCCTGCAGCAGAGCTTCCATGTTTTTAATTGACCTAGGCTTTAACTAGACTAAGGACAGAGTGCTGCAACCACTGCGAACATGTTGTACTATGTCAGCTTATATCCAAAATGGTCACCATGCAATTTTCAAACTGCCTTTACTCCCTAATTCTCTGTATAATGAAAACTCGCAGTTCTTCATTTTTAATTCAATTAAAAGTTGGAATTAAAATCAATACAGCAATAATAATAATAATAATAATCATAACAATAATAATGATAAAACAATTAAAATATTCTTAATCTTAGAGACTTGCTCTTATTTCATGAAAAAAAAAAACTGTCTGAGATCTCTCTTAGTTATTCATGGATTGACCTATGACTGAAATTTCAAACAAAGTGGTGAACATTTCATCCTCCAAAATATACTTCTTTCTCAACTGTGAAGGACCTTGGACTGATGGAAACTATACTTAACAGAGTGTTCATCTTTTTTTTTCTGAATTGCTCTCAGTTTATCCTTGAACTTCCATACTGAAAAGTCAACAGCATCAAGTTTACTGTGGCACATGTGAGCTGTTTCAATGACGTCAGTCTGATGTTGGTTGTTTAGTATCTGATTCCTACAGGCAAAGCCTTTCTTCTTCGACTGCTTTAACTCCCAATACAAACATCCTCAAATCAGTTGGAACTGGACACTCTCAATACCCCTTGAGCTGCATCTACTGAACACCATATTACCACAAAAGTTAAAGTTACACACATTCTGGCTACACAGTTTTCATATTAAGTTTTCATCAAATTTAGTTCTCCATCTTTTATACTAAAAAAAAAAAAAAGGTGCTTGTTTAGTTGATTTCTGTGGGCTTCAGTAAAACACTTCCTGGATTCGGTCAATATTTTCCTGTGAAATCCTTGCTCCTCTTGCTCCCTTTCAGTGCAGAATGCTACCAGTCTCTTGACATTACTTTGATCAGTGTTTGACAGCACTGCCCGAAGCTGGATCTTCTCCAAACTGAGTCTTGTAAAGATGCTGCGTTTTGATAATGGACCATCTTTTGAAAAACCAAAGTGTGCACATTGCTTTTTCTTGAATGATCATCATTTTGAGGCATGATGTTAGATGTCATACTTCCTCTTGGATATCAACACAGTGAATACAGAATTGCCAAAAAAAAAAAAACCCACTTACATATACCAAAAGCAGTTTCATTTTACTGTTTCCAGTTTGAAAATTATAGGTCACAGAAACCCTGACAACAATTTTGAATCAACCTGTATACTATACCTATGAAATGCTTATATGAAAATAAAACATGGAACAAAAAATATATCAAGAGTAATTACCTTGAACAAGACTGAAACTAAGACAGTTATGAAAGATGCCTGAAGTTATAATACATAATAAAGATGTAACTGGCAGGACAGATAAGGACCACAGTCAGAAAGATCTTGCTTCCCCTGATGAATGTTCACAATTTCTGTATCACACTACTGTGAAGGAAAATCTAACTACTGACCAAGCTAGACAGAGATTGACAGAAATTTAGAAAACTACAACAAAAAAGAAAAATAAAAGTCCAATAAATCAAAAGAAAGAATTGTTAAGCTGCAAGGTGTTAAAAGCTACAAGGTTGCCACCAGGTGTTAAAAGCTACAAGGTGTTAAAAGCTACAAGGTAGCCACCAGGTGTTAAAAGCTACCAGGTGTTAAAAGAATTGAGCAAAAGCAATCACTTTGTACATAACTGAATATCATAAGGTGAATAAAATATCCACAATGTGACAAGAAAACACTGAGAGATTTAAAAACATCAAAACATACAAATAAAAGAAACAAAATTCAAAGTAAAAACCAAAACAAAATGCAACAACTTCTACAATAAACAGAAAATACACAAGAAAACTAAAGAAGAATGAGAGAGTTTCTAACAGAGGACTCACTTCCCACTTTCTGCCATGTAGCCTACAGAGCTGGCCTCTACTCCAGGGTGACTGTTCAGGGAGTATTTATCTGGTACCAGACCAATACCTGCAGAAACAGACAAGCATTCATACATCATCATCATCATTATCATATATAGAGATTACATCACAGTGGAGCAAAACATCATCATCATCATCATCATCAAATATGGTTCTAAGGACTGTTATTGCCGGAGGTGGGGTGGAGAATTCGCTCTCCACTCCAACAGCGTGCGACTCAAACAGCCTCTGGCAGTCAAGTCCAGCTCCTGGCCTTCCCGTGGCAGAACTGTTTAAACTGCCAGGAGAAGGGGCGAGGGCGAATATCTGGCGCCTGAAAACCAGACACTTAGGGTAGATGAGTGGCACGTTTGGTAGCTCATCTACCGCTGTTGGCAAGATTCTTCAGCTGCCGTGCGTGGAGCGATGCTCCTCCCGGCCAATGAAGAAAGGTGCAAATGGGTTGCCGCGCGGCACCACTGTGGAAAAGGTGGTAGAAAGGATAAAGCGAAGCAAACAGTCAAATCACAGCACCTCTGGTCTGGAGGTCGGCCACGTCCTAAGTGTACTCATATCAGGTGAAATTTTTGAACTGGCTTAACCTAGAGGTTAAGACACTGCTGGCGAGACTTTTCGGATGCCGTGCGTGGAGTGAAGCTCCTCCCGGTCAAGGAAGAAAATGCGGAAAAGCAATCAAGGTTGCTGTGTGGCATTGATGTGAAAAGGTGAAGGAAAAAGATAAAGTGAAGTTTAATTGGTATGTCCAGTAGTATCGCTGCGAGAGTTACACATACCACGGCACCTCTGCTCTAGAGGCCGGCCACGTCCGAAATACACCTACACTGGTGAAATATGCCTAAACCAGCATGCACCAGGGGTGAAACTTGCTGGCTAGGCATGTCATGCCACCTCCGCTCTAGAGGTCGGTCAAGCCCAATATACAACCATACTGGTGAAATATGTCTAAACCGGCTCCCTCCAGGGGTGAAACTTGAAGGCTACGCATGCCATGGTACCTCTGCTCTAGAGGTCGGTCACATCCCAAACACGCCCATACTGGGACAAGATGCCTAAACCAGCTCAACCCAGGGGTGGAAGTCATTAGTGGTGAGGATTCATCCTCCTGGACAAAAGCTCCATCCTGGTCACAACTAGGAAGGGCAGCGGCCACAACCACAAAATGCTGAAGTCGGAGACACTGGACCAGGGCAGTCTAGATAGGCAACCACCTCTCACCCGGCGGGGATGTATGCATATCCTAATCACTCTGAGGTTTTCCGGTGAGAAAGTCCAACACTGGACTGGATGGGCAACCACCTCTCACCCAGCGGGGATATACTGATATCCAAGACACGTCGAGGTCTTCTGGTGAGACAGTCCAACTCTGGACTAAACTGGTGCAACGAAAACCACGGTGTCACGCAATCCCACTTTCGGGACCCACCAAGAATACAGGCTCAAGCCCCGCGATACTCTGAACCCCATGTGGTTCTCTTGGGGATCCTTTCCACATGGGGGACCACAGGACTTAACGTGGACCACAGGCATAAATTCAGTAGGATCGCAGGGCGGTCTTGGTGGTAGAAGCGAACGAAGAAGAAGAAGAATCATCATATATCACAGTAGAGATTACATCACAGTGGAGCAAAACATAGACTTTCTTAACTTTAACTCTGACAACCTTTACCCTCAGACTCATCTAATAAGTCTCAACTACCTCCTCCTCCTCATCACTGCCATCATCATCTTCAGTCTTTGTAGCTCTCAGTGTCACACAAGTCAGAAATTTCAAGAAAAAAAAAACAAAAAAAACAAAGAATCATCTGATCTGGTTCTGTGCCTCCTTTTCTACCTTCCGTCTTTTTTTTTTCCCCCTTGATCTTATGGAAGGTCTCCTTGTGCCAGTTATAACTCCATGGAGTTGCTGGTCTTGACTATCTGTTTTATTTTCTATGCACACGGTATACAACTAACCAGTCTTCACCTCCTCTATTTTATATGAAATTTAACGACATTTATTTCACAGAGTTCATAATTTTCATGTTCCAGTCTCCGTTCCACACAAGTTACTTCCCATTGTATTATCTGCTGTGTCTACCCACATGAAGACTCAAAGGCAATACTTTCATGGCAATAAATTCTTAACTGACATAAATGAAAGCAATGGTAACTATGTATGGGACTATGGTCAAGTCTGTATCCCCCTTGAAAACAGGCTGTTGTGACAGCAGTGGAAAAGCACTCCTTGGTGGTGGAGAATGTTGAGAAACCTGCTCCTAGGAAGTCTGGGCACATGCTGTAACCCCCTTGCCAGTCTGACTTAGCTAGATGTTTGTGTTTCAGGATCAAGCTTTTCATTATCTCCTCCTTCATCCCCTCTCAAGTCTCCCCCATCCATCCTTCCACACATACCACAAAAGAAAAAGCCTTTCTCTTACATATTTGTCCACAATCTCTAATGTAAGGTAATGCCTTAGAGGCACACAGGGATATGGTATGAGTGCTCATATTTTCCTTGACCTGTCAGCACACTAGAGAGTGATGTGGTCAGCATCACGCCTGGCTGCCTTCCCTTCCCCAGCTCCAAAAGAAGTCAGGTACCCATTTCTACAGCTGTGTGACTAGGGCACTTCTGGTCAAATCTGAATGCCTGACATTCACCATGAGAGACTAATCTCCAGTGTCAAGTATCTCTATCATCTTGATCTCTTCCAAACACCTGTACCCGTACACATACACAAACAGACAGATGCATATAAACTATCTTCCTCTTACATATCTGTCCAAGATATCCAATGTCAACTATCTCTGCTGTCTTGATCTTTTCCATCCACATCCACATATACATATGCAAATAGGTGCACACATACACACAAATTAACTTTCCCTTATATATGTGCCCAAGATCTCTAATGTCAACTATCTCCATTGTTTTGATCTCTTCCATCCATCCAACCAAAGACACACACACATATATTTTAACTTTCACTTACATATTTGTCCAAGTTCTCCAATGTCAAGTATCTCAATCTCAAAATAGTTGCTGTAGTGGTCAATTGTATGTGGTGCTACGTACATTCCTACAAGATCTCCAGCTCCTCCACTGTAACTGTGGTCAAATAATACAAATTTTCATCAACCCTTTCATCATCCATTTCTTCTTCTTCTTTTCTTCAGCTTTCTGAGCCATTAAGGCTCATCGCTGCAGATAAAGTTCATCCCCCATTTCTTCATCTTTTTTAGCTTTCCGAGACATTAAGGCTCATCGCTGCAGATAAAGTTCATCCTCCATTTACAAAAAAAAACTCACAAAAACAAACACAAATGACATTCTAAATTGTTACATTCTTATTTTTTTCTCCATCCAACATTAAAAAATATGGCACACCAGGATAAATGTTTTTGTTTTACTCCTCTTTGACGCTGATATTGATCTCTCACAAATCTGTCTCTGGCATTCCTCATCACCACAGAGCATTTTCTGTAGGGGCCTGAGGTCTGACCAGGGAGCATGTGTAAATCCGTTCTGATTTAAGCATTATATCTTTGAGGCTGTAAACTTAGAAAGGTCTTAAATATGCCCCTTCCTTACTTGTGAACTATATATGTACGACAGAAGAAATAAAAAGAGTAATGGATTTTTTTTTTTCTGTTTGCCTACAAAATTATAACCTTATAATGCAAAGAAACAAAGAATCAACACAGAAGCCAACCAGGTTATTTTATCACTACACCTAAACACATCCACAAAGGAACTGGATGTTAGGTGCCAAAAACGTATAGAGACCTTGCCAGGGTGCAATTCAGCTCATTCCAGGGTCCTTCATGGTGCCCCCCCCAGTGTTTCTGCTCTAGCCCCAGATCTTCTGGCTAGGCCTGACCTCATATATCTTAGCTCTGTGTATGCTGGGACATTATGTTAATAAGATCTAAACTCTGCTCCCATAAGGGTCTTTGCATGGAGTATCTTCAGCTAGCACAAGTGACATAAACACCAGCTGTAGTCAGCAGTGAATGAAGCAGGATGGTCTGGTTACATCTGTAGATTAAAAAAAGGTAGCCCCATCTCATTTTACAGGCACCTTGGAGGTATGGTGCTAGCACCCATACTGTAAGTGTAAAAAAAAAAGGTAGCCCCATCTCATCTTACAGGCACCTTGGAGGTATGGTGCTAGCACCCATACTGTAAGTGTAAAAAAAAAGGTAGCCCCATCTCATCTTACAGGCACCTTGGAGGTATGGTGCTAGCACCCATACTGTAAGTGTAAAAAAAAGGTAGCTCCATCTCATCTAACAGGCACCTTGGAGGTATGGTGCTAGCACCCATACTGTAAGTGTAAAAAAAAGGTAGCTCCATCTCATCTAACAGGCACCTTGGAGGTATGGTGCTAGCACCCATACTGTAAGTGTAAAAAAAAGGTAGCTCCATCTCATCTAACAGGCACCTTGGAGGTATGGTGCTAGCACCCATACTGTAAGTGTAAAAAAAAGGTAGCTCCATCTCATCTAACAGGCACCTTGGAGGTATGGTGCTAGCACCCATACTGTAAGTGTAAAAAAAAGGTAGCTCCATCTCATCTAACAGGCACCTTGGAGGTATGGTGCTAGCACCCATACTGTAAGTGTAAAAAAAAGGTAGCTCCATCTCATCTAACAGGCACCTTGGAGGTATGGTGCTAGCACCCATACTGTAAGTGTAAAAAAAAAAGGGCCTGGCTCCATTGCTGGTCCTGGGGAGCGGCTTCATTATACTCCGGGGATGTCCATACGTGCTCGGCCTTTCACATCAGGCCTTCAGTGTTTTCAGAGGAACGATTCCAATGCTGTGTTGGTTGTGTCCTGCACATGATCTAGCATTTAGTTGGGATTTGCATCCACTACCCTTGGCTACATGTGAGTCACTCATGGCAGATGCTTTGGAGGAAATTACACTGCAACCATTCATCGAGTTGTTTGATGGATTTGTATAAGTCCGATTTGTCCATTTTTCATGAAGCCCCCTGGTTTGGCTCTTGCTGCTAGCTGGCCGGCCTTGTTGTTTCTGTTCACTCCAGAATGACCCAGACAGTACATCCAAGTGATATTTTTTATGCTTGATTTATCATTTATTTCTAGCCATTCACTTCTTACAGCTCCTCATAATTTCCTTCATCTATTGGCACTTCTGCATCTGACAGATTCAAACCAACATCCTCCACCATGAAGAACTTTGCTTCTCAAGTGACCTGATTATGTAATCTGGTTTGCCATTTTCACCCACTGTTTCCCCAGTTGTCAAAGCTACAACGCACATTGGGCAACAAGAATCAAAAGTACAAAAATACTGTACACTTAAAAAAAAAACAGGCTAAAATGTAATGAAACAAAAGATTTTATTACTAATTTTTACTACTAGCTTACCCAAGGACATCATCTTCGACCTTGATGCGTTGAAACCTTGGCTCTCCTCTGGCTCCTGGACCTGGCCCTCTGGGCGGAGGTGGCCCCTGATACCGATATATCCGACCTCTGTCTCTATTGTTAAAGAGCTGCTCGTAGCCAATATCTTGCTGGAAGTGCTGTCTAGCCACAAAAGGGACTCTGTCTCGATGTAGTAACATTGCACGGATGCGTTCAATGTCATCCATCTGTACAACTCAGTCAGTATCTGAAACTTATATTGTATTCTTTCATTACACATCTTGAGAGCTTTCAACCCACAAAAGTTAAACTGATTATGAGGCAAGAGAACTTTCTTTGCTGAAGGTATGTCAAAAACCTAAAGTGGGCTTGAGCAGCAGAGCCTTTGGACTATGCCAAGCTGTCTACGGCTCCATGAGACAAATTTAAACCACTCTTTCTTTGTTTTTCATGCTATAAAAGAACATCATTAATTAAGATTACCAGTTTTTTTTTCCAGATCTGAATAAAGGACACATTAAAAGTCATAATTTAGAGAAGACCGTCTTGGAAGAGTACACAATGGGAAAAAGAAAGAGAGGAAGACCAGGGCAAAGATGGCTGCAAGACATCGTTGATAATCTGCAAATGGATGCATCAGCAGCAGGGCACCTTGCTTACAACCAAGAGGCCTACCGGAGAGCTGTTATGGAGGCAACATTCTGCAAGGGACATGCAAATGATTGACTGACTAACCAAAGTCGCGGTCAGAAAAACCATATGTTTTTCACTCATTTTATGCTTCATAGACAACATTATTGTATGGCTGCAGATACAGCAACAGCACATGCATCATGTAGTTTTGTCATATAGCAAAGGACTGTCATATAGCTTCAAGACTGTTTTGAAGCTGCTAGCAGCATTTCATCAGTCATAGTAATTAGGAGTCTTGATCTGTTTTGTGCAAGTGTCTGCGTACATACATTTGTAAGACATGCTTTCTGAACAAAAATAATTAATTGCTATTTTTGTAATGTATAAACTGCTGAATGTCGATAATATATCATCCCATGGGAGTTGGCAAAAAATCTCCTCAACCCAATGCAGTCTTATCAACCCCACCTCCGTGTTTTAATATTTCAGTCCTCTCTATCTCTCTCTGAACCTTAAGTACCCAGGGCACATGGGACTTCCGCAAAGGTTTTCCACAAATGCCTGTCCTTCGCCTTTTTTCCACTCTTGCCCTCTATTGCTCAACATCCTCTCTGTTGTTCTTCTCCATGTCTCTTTTGGTCTACCCTTACTTCTGTTCCTCTGTGGTGTCCATCTTAGTGATATTTTTGGTAATGAGTTTTCAGTCATTCAGAGCACATGTCCCAACCATCGCCAGCGTCTTTCCTCAATAACTGCTGTCAGTGGCTTCATTTCTGCCAACAAGATGATATTCCTTATGGTGTTTGGCCAAAATATTTTTTCTAATTCTTCATAAAAATTTTGTATGGAAAGAATTCAGCTTGTTTTCCATGGTTTTGGTGATTTTCCAACATTCACTTCCAAAGAGTAGTACACTTACAACATTACTCTTAAATATCCTGATTTTCATATTCATGCTTAGTTTTTTAGATTTCCATATAGTCTGTAGCATTGCAAAAGCCTGGTTTGCTCTAGTAAGTCTGCTGTTGATGTCCTCTGTGCTGTCTTCATTTTCTACTATTCTACTGCCAAGATATACAAATTCGTTGACCTCCTCCACTAACTTGCTATCTACTCTGAGTACACTTCTGTTGTTCACATTTTGCTTCATTAACTTTGTCTTTCCTACATTGATCTTTAGTCCTATGTTGCTTGCATTCTGAGTTAGCCTGTTTATTTTATCTTGCAGATCTTTGTGGCTGCTTGATAGTAGACAAATGTCGTCCGCAAAGTCAAGGTCCTCCAGCACTGTGTCAAGGGTCCATTGTAATCCTCTGCATTTGTCTGATGTTGTCTCCTTCATTAACCAGTCTACTGCCAAGATATATAATGTTGGTGATAGTACACATTCCTGCTTCACTCCTGTTTGTACCCTAAAGCTGCTGGAGGTATGTTCTCCACAGATCACTTTGCACTGAAAACCCTCATCTAGGACTTTGATTACATTCACTATCTTATGGGGGAGGTCATGCAATCCTAGGATTTTCCACAGTGCATCTCTGTTGATACTGTCAAAGGCTTTCTCAAAATCTATAAACAATGCATATGTTGTGCTATGCCACTCATTTGCCTGCTCTAATATTTGTCTAAGAACAAATATGTGGTCTGTGCATAATCTTCCTTTCCTAAATCCTGCCTGCTCTTTCCGAAGTTGTCTCTCAAGGCTGGTACAGTTCTGTTGATGATTATTCTGCAAAATACTTTACTGGAGAGTGGCAGGAAGGTAATGCCTCTCCAGTTCCTGCAATGTCTGAGGTCACCCTTCTTTGGTAGTTTTAATATAAGGCCAGTTTTCCACTCCTCTGGAACTTTTTCTAGATCCTAAATTTGTTGTAGTATCTGGTAGAGTTGTTTTGGTGTTTCTGTTTCTTCTGCTTTCAACATCTTAGCAGTCACTTCATCTTCACCTGGTGCCCTGTCTAATTTTAACTTCTTTATTGCCTCCTTTACTTCACTTAATGTTATTGGTCCTGCATTGGTGTTTAGTTATGTTTTTGCTTCAGGTACGTCTATTGTTTGTGCTGCTTGTGTTCTGTTTAGTAGGGTGTTAAAGTGTTCCCTCAATCTTTCAATTTCTTCTTTTTCTCCATTGATCAGTTGTCCCTTATGTGTCTTTACTGCACTCTCATATTTTGTGCTGAAGCTACCTGTCATCTGCTTTGTGATTTTGTATACTGTTTTCATGTCATTTGCATATGCTGCTTCTGCTAAGTTGTCATAGTATTGATGTTTATCCTGATGGCATGATTCCTTCACTTCTTTGTCTTTTTGTGCATAATTACTTAAAACTCGTTCTTTCAGCCTTTGTGATTTGGTTTTCAGTAATTTTTTCTTGATTTCTCTTCTTTGCTCTATCTTCTCCCATGTGGTCTTGCTTATCCATTCCTCTTTTCTCTGTTTCCAATATTCCAGCACCTCTTTTGCTGTTTCCTGTAGTGTTTCACTGAACTCTAGTATGGACATTTCTGCTTCGTCTTGTAGGACACTGAAACAGTTCTTAAGTACTACTGAGAACTCATTTCTTGTCTGCTGGTCTTTCAGTTTTACTGTATCAAAGCGTGCCTTTCTGTGTTCTCCAATTTTGGCTTTCCTTAATTTTAGTTTTAATTTTGCTACCAGAAGGTTGTGATCACTTCCTACACCTGCTCTTTTCCTTGCTCGCACATCTTGTAGTGACCGTTTCCACTTGTTGTTTATTAGTATGTGATCGATTTGGTTTTCTGTGGTTTTATCTGGGGACCTCCAAGTCACTTTATGGATGTTTTTATGTTGCAAAATTGTCCCTCTGATGGTCATCATGTTTTCTTCACAGAAATTGTGCAGTTTTCCTCATTTTCATTTATTTCTCCGATTCCTTCTCTTCCCATGATTCTTCTTCTATCTTCATTTCCTTCACCTACTTTTGCATTGAAGTCGCCCAAGATGAGTAGCTTATCATGCTTGGGTATTGTTTCTACTGTAGCTTGGAGGCTGTTGTAAAAATCTTCTTTTAATTCCTCTTCAGCTGCTTCTGTTGGTGCATAACAAACTATAATAGACAGCTTCATGAATCTTGGTTTGAAGCTTGCATATCATTTTCTCTCATTTATAGGGATCCATTTCAGCAATGCTCTTGATGCTTCTTTTGTTATAATCAATGCTACTCTTCCTTCATGATGATCTTCTTTACCTGACCATATTATTGCATCTTCTGTGTGCTATGTTGTTAATTTCCTTCTGCCTTGTCCTGTCCATCTTGCCTATTGTATTCCTAATATGTCTAGTTTGTATCTGTGCATTTCCTTGATGGTTTGTGCTAGTTTTCCAGTCTGGTTAAGTGTTCTTACATTCCAGCTGCCTATTTGCATCTTGTGTTTAGGTTCCAGGAGGTCTGCAGTCGGGCTGTGGACTTCCAGTGGCTGGCTTTCATCCACAACCTTCATGGGCTCAGTTTCCTGATAAGCATTTCTCCTTCCACCTGCATTTGTTTTTTCCCTTGCTTCCGTTTCTGTAGCAGTCTGATAGTTTTTTTTTACCAGATAGGGTTGCTGGCCCTATGCCGAACCCTCCTTAATCGCCTTTTACAATCATGCGTGGTAGGGTACAGTGGTTATATTCCCCAGGTCCTCGGTACCACACGGAGGATTTCAGGTCTACAAGATGATAAAATATGTACAGAAACAAGGGAAAAAAGGAAGTTACATAATAAACAAGGAAACTCTAGAAGATATAACAAATTAGGAAACTCCATAAGCCACACAACAAAAAAGGAAGTTCTAGAAGACACATAACAAAAAAGGAAGTTATAAAAGACACATAACAAAAAAAGGAAATTCTAGCAGATACATAACAAACAAGAAGTTCTAGAATATATACATCAGACAAGGAAGTTCTAGAAAACATATAACAAAAATGATTTTAAAAAAATATTAGCAACATTTACAAGTAAAGAAAATTTTAAAAAACGAACAAACTTAACTTTGATCAAAAACATATTTTTCATTGTCTGTGCTTTTAATTTTAAATTATCTACCCTTTTAACTCACATTTTCTCTGAACCAAAATATCAAACTATTATCCTGTTCCATGATTCCCGTCACAGTTTTTTTTTAACAACTTATCAGATTTTTTTTCCCTTTCACATTCCTCTCCATAACTTTACTGCTGCGTATGTTCTGCACTTACAACATTAAGCTAGCTATTTACAAGTTGGGCTTGTTCAACGACGGGCTAAACCAAAAGGGCAGTATGACATATAACGGATATCGAGAAATGAAACAGCCGTATATCTGAAGTCCAAGCCGTGAAAACGGTGTGTGTGTGTGATGAAGTTCACCACTGGCTTCAGGGGCAGTTTCTTTCTTGATTTTCAAGGCAGAAAAATAAACGATGAATTCAGCCAAACAAACACGTTTTCTGAAGTCTTAAAGAACTCCTTCATGCGGAAATAATTACCAGTATTTGCTGACGGCGAATAATTTACCTGAAACTATCCTACTGTAACACTAACAGTGCTACGTACAATTATGTTAGTGAGATATTTGGGAATCACCACAATCCAACAGTTAGTTTCAGCTTAACTAAATGCTGGTAATCTAAATTTAAAAATAAAATATATATTCTGAATAGTTCCATAAGCTAAATTTATGTCGACATTAGAGATTCACTTGAAAATCCCCCTTAAAATCAACTAGAGAAACTATACCTGACGTGCAGTTAAAAATAGGAACAGTATCAGTTCTGTTGTTGTCAAATAACGCAGCTAACTTCACTTCCGTCACATCAAGCTTGGTAGAGTTATTTCTCCTTAACGCATTAAAAATAAAGCATCAAACAACCACGAAAGAAACATCCAAACATTGGCTTTTGACTGTACAGGTGCGCACTTTAAAAAATATTTTCATATCTCGTTACATTATTTAAAAAAGCATCCATTTAAAAAATATAACATCACACCGAAGGACTGGCAGGTAACTGTCGCGATAACATCACACTGAAGGACTGACAGGTAGATGTCTTGATTAATCGACAAGTCATTCAAATGTCTGTGCTATGACCATCTATACAAGTGGTTCTCTGGGGTCCTTAGAACTCCACGGGGGAAGGGGGAGGAGATGTCTACGGACCAGTAAATGGATTATCTTGATGATAAAATATTACCATTATCTGGGTTATATCTATTTCTTTATTTTTAGTGAAGGAATCCACAGCTGTTATCAGGCTTGAAAATGGGGTCTACTACTAACAAAAATTGGGAACCTGCAATCTATACCGTGCTTCTATTTTCATCGCCACCCACATCTTCGCTTGCACAGCTTTCCAGCGCTCCCAAGTTAGCGTGAAGATGATAGATCAGACAGGAAATGGCGAAGAAGTTTACCAAGCTATGGCAGTGTTAGCGAAAATGTTTTGTGTGCACGCACGCACATTAAAACTTCCCTCGTTGTGATAGATAAATTTTTCTAGTATCAAGGAAAAGAATTCAAATATACATACATTTTATATGTATTACTTTCATCATCATGATTACCACCAGGTGGCGTGGCTGTAGGCGTTGGCAGCCATGCATTTCAACAGATCTCGGTTCTTGATATTTTCCATCAGCTCAGTTGGTGACTTTTTATGGTGCCATTGCGTCAGTCAGTCCATGACTTCTTTTCTTTTTTTCTTATGGTCTTCTCTTGCTTCTCATTCCATTTATCTTCCATGTTGTTATGATTTTGTCAAGCCTACCCTTTCTCATTTATATGTCCAATAAAAGAATACTCGTTTTCTCACGAATGCAATCAAGTTCCTTTCTATATCTCCTTTTGTTAGACATTTCCTGTTTGTCATCATAAGTGTCCATTCAACTCTTTGATGTTCAGTGACAAAGCCCAAGATGTTCCACATTTGCTTGAAAGCTATTTTGACCTGGCATATTCTTGTCTTTATTTTGGAGGTGTGTTTCCTGTCTGATGCTACTCGAGTGTCCATATATTTAATTAAATGCGTGGACTTGTCTCAAAGTTCCTTGTGCCTTAATTAACAGTGCATGAGGTATACATCCATTGTTAGAGATTGTCATTTAACAAAATTATTACTGCTTCCACACCAGATTTACCAAGAGCTTCTAATTCTTCTGCAGATATTTTATCAGGTGCTGCTGATATCCCTCTTTTCATATGGTTTGTGGCATACAAGACCTCTAAGTATTGGTGGTCCATGACAGTTGCTTTTATGTGACATTAGGTCCTGTCTCTATCCACAACACAGTTGACTGCCATATTCTGTGTACCCCTATACCATGTCCTTATTCCCCATAATCACTTTGCTCTCTTTTGACTTCATGCAACTTTTGCCGTTCCATCTCACTTGTACTTGTTTCTATGTTTTAAATTTTTTTTTTTTCGGGAGTGAAGAAGCTCGTCCAATGAGGCAGTCAGCGACCGGTAGCTGATATGCTAAGGTCAGGGTTAGCGAACCTTAACTGACCAAGACTCTGTACCACATTTCCGTTGGTATCCCCAGTAACAGGTCTAGCATGGCTAACGGGGCAGGAAACGCCGTAGTGGTGGAGTCTGGTAAAAAAGAATTGCACCCCCCCCCCCCCCCCGCTTTTTAGCTGGACTGAAAAATATAACTCGCTCCCATACCGATACGATGCTGTGCCTCAACGCGTCTACAGCATCGGCTCCAAAGAACAGCAGGTCGCAGTTACAAGGAGACAGTACAAGATCTTTTTTGTTTTGTTAAAAAAAACTGCACCACACACCTCTGACTAACTAGAACCAGTAAAAGAGTGTCGCTCATTTGGCAGATGTTAAGTGCCGTTAAAAAAAATTATCTTCTTTGATAGAGCATGTCAAAGAAACTGGTCCACAGTTCGATTTTGCAATTGGATGGAACTTTTTCAGACCAGCGAGCACCGGGATTCACCCAGGTTCAAATAAATAGGTAACTGGGGCTTCCCTGGAACAACACAGAGCAAGGACAAGTGCTGGCATCCCTATCTGCAATGCTGTAGCGGCCTAGAAATGTGAAAGCACCACGCAAATACTACAGGATATAGATTGTTTTAGATTTCTACGAGCTCATCTTATTTGCTTCTCTTGTCATTCCTTCATACGTTTACTTCTTTCCTTCTAATACTTTCTAACACTGTCTTGTTTTTTATTTCATGAAAATAACTTTCTCCAAGCATGGTATGGTGCAGTATGAGAGAAATGAAGCGTACAGACAAAAGAACTTGTTGACATGGAGAAACTTAACACAAACTGAAACTAACTACTGCAGATCACAACAAAGTACACTGAGAGACCTTATGACTAAAGCTAACTGCAGTATTCAACACAGAGTACACTTAACGTCCTTAGCTAACCACAGAATACATTGTGAGACCTTAAGCTCGAGTTTCATTTTCACACACAACATAGCCATAATACTCCATCCCTTTTTTCTCAATACATAATTCTTCTCCTTTCTCTCTCTGCGTTGTACTATGTTGGATGTTTCAGTTCATCTCATGAAATAAAAACAAGAGCACAGAAAACCTGAAATTGTGCCATGGACCTACCATTTTTTAAAATGTAAATAAGCCAGCAGGTGAAGGATTTGTGTCTGATGAGAAGACAGTACCCTTTCACCTTGTAAGTTACAGGTTGCTGACTGCCAAATTGGTCAATATCTTTGCCCCTCCCCCCGTGAAGTAGCTAAAACCAGTAGCTCATGGACCTACTGTAATGACCTGAGAGCCCCCCCCCCCCCATGAAGTGTCAAAAGCTAAAAAAAGGCTGAAATGCTCTTCAGGTGAAAGAGGTGGTGTATACCTTTCCAGTGATTTGAGCAATGTGCTTGTTTCACCTCCTATGACAGTTTCTCATCTGATGGTGATGCACCTGTTGTGCATTACAAAAGTGATGAGGAAACTTAACAGTGTCAGTTCTTGATAAAGTGGAAAACTCTGGTAATGATGATGCAAAGGCAAGTGGTTTTTAAAAAAAAACAAAACATTCCCAAACAAATGTTGCCTGGTGAGCAAAGTTAAGTTTTGAACACTGTGCATTTGTCAGTGGACAAGATATGTGTGTTAACCATGGGCTGAAAGTTTTCAAAAGATAGTGAAGTACCTGCTGCATCTGTTTCTTCTAAGATAATTTGCAAATGAAGACAAAAACCAGGAAAACTGTCCTGACATATTCTTCTTCCATTCTCAGATGTCAAGCTGGGTATCTTTGAAGAATGTCCGTCTCGGATTGTCAACATCACATACAGCTTTAGCCTCGACAAACTGCAGTTCATCATATTCTGCACTATCTTTCATAAGAAAGGCTGCTCCTCACTGGATAACAACTTGCCTTGATGAACAAATGGCAAGGTTGATTCTCATCCATCTTATTCATTCATTCATTTGCATGTCCCTTGCAGAACTTTGCCTCCCCAAAAGCACTCCTGTAGGCCTCTTGGTTGTAAGCAAGATGGCCTGCTGCATCCATTATCCATCTTATTTATGTTGTCAAAAGTTTCTGCATCACTGTCACCCTCTTGCGCCCCCACCCTCCTGATATTGTTTTCTTTGTACACATTTTTTGCCCCTTATCTTTAAGCACTGCTCTCTCTCCTGTCCACTAAACATGCTCGCCTTCTGTATACTGACATCATTCTGGGTTCTCACTTGTACATAATGGTAAGAATTTTGATTGAGAATTTTGCAACATGCCATAAGACATACTGGGCAGTGACTGCTTAGTTGATATGAATGGATGGAAAGCACAGTGCTGAATACGTTTGAGAACTTCTCAAATAATACACTGCTAGAAGTACCACTCTGACACATTCTGTTGAATCTCTCCTTTGAGTTTCATCTCCTATTCTTCTTCTTCCGTGTTATTATGTGCTTAAATACATGAAATTTCTTGTACTTGTCCCAGTTTCTCACCATTTATATAATAAATTAGAAAGGAAAACTTTAATTTCCTAATTCTCTTTATGCTTGCTCACAGCAAAGGTCAAGTTAGGTAGTGCTGTCATGCCATGGACTCACCTACAAGATAATGGCACTAGAGCTCATATTTTCCTTGACTCGTCAACACACTAGAGGGTGATGTGGTTGGCATCATGGTTGGCTGCCTTTACCTCCCCATGTCCAGGAGAAGTCAGGTACCCACTTTCTACAGCCAGGTGACTGATGTGCTTACAGTCAGGTGTGCACCACTGACCTCAATACTTGTGAGAGATTTTGCTAATCAGGTACCCATTTTTCTCCGTGTATGGTACTTCTCTTCCTCATCCTCTCTCTCTCTCACTGCTTTGTACTATGATTGTTTGGATGTTTCAGATCACTTCATGAAATAAAAACAGGAGAAAAGAATAAACTATATCACTGCACAATGTAATTATAAGGAAATTTACTGATGGTTTTTGTTCCACCTACCAAATTATCATGACCTTTTGTCTTCTTAAAATATTTACCTCGGTTCTGATTCGGTTTGGTTCTAAACTAGAAGCGAAGACAAACCCATCAGCTTATGTAAAGCCTAACACTGTAACACAAACTACATTCACACGGAACAAATAACTTTTATTTTCATTGAAATGGAGAGAGAGAGAGAGAGAGAGAGAGAGAGAAGAGAGAGAGAGAGGGAGAAAAGACAGCATACTTACACAAAACAAAGCAACTCATGATGTAAAGTCCTCTCATTGGACAATTATTGGATATCATGTTATTAAATCTCTGATTGGGTAAAACAAAAATGAAACATGATGGATGATTGGATAAAACTTATGTAAAATGAAATGTCATGAGCAGTATGTTACATGGAGTTTTTAAAAATGCATGGTACAAGCTATACATAAACATAGATATAACAATACATCTTAACACCATGCTATGAACAAACATAAACAAAATGTAACAAAATATGTATGATTATGTCTTGTAATCTTAATCATCTTTATAAAGAACACAATCACTTATGTAGAAATTTATCAAATAAAAATTTGTTTAAAAAAAAAAAAACTCATCATTTGTTCTAAAACTAAAAAAGTGGTTGCTTCCAAAATTTGTACATGATTATGCAATTTTTTCTTCATTACAAGGATAAACAAGCTGCATCAGAGAAATAACATCAGTATCAGTTCTCAGTCAGAAAGCTAGGCAAACATAAAAACCACGACCAGATAATATACAAAAGGAAAAAAATCAAAGAAACAAATAATCCAACATTATTTAACAGCAACACACCTCCAGTAGCTGCCCAGCCACAAGAGAACAATAAACTAAATGTACGATTAAAATAACAATTTTTTTTGGTACTGAAGAAACAAAAAAAACAAAAAAAACTTATTGTACAACTAATTTCATGCAAAGGCTGTCACGTCAGTCTTTTCCTATCACTCAAGGCCTGATAACAATAACTGTTATTGCCACTGCTTGTTTATCTTCTCAGTATTGTTAAAATTATCCTCTTTGGAATCATCTACTTGTACACATGCTCTTGGGTCATTACTTCAGTGTTTGCAAGAACACACAATTGTGCTAAGTTTACTTGCATTCTCTTTACCATAATCATATACAAAGAAGGGAAAACAAGAAAAAGCCTGCACCAACTGGAAATACAATGATGCAGGCGGCACTGAAAAAAATGTTAACTGCAGGACAAATGAATCTCATCCTATCCTACACCAAATATTTCTTGAATAAATCAAGTCTGGCATTGAAACCCTAGATGAAGAGACATGGCAGCTACAACTTCTAGCAAACTAAGGGAAAGGACATGAAACAACAGAAGACTGACATCGAAGACAAGAGACCTCTGTGCTCACCACTCTCTGATATGCTTCTGAAATGTGGATGTGCAAGGTATGAGAAAAATATCATTTCCATCTTGGCTGCTTTCACAGAATAATGAACATCAGGTGACAAGACAATGTGACCAACTCTGAGGTTCTGCTGTGTGCTAAGCTTCCATCAATGATGGCAACACTAAGCAGCAGAAGACTGAGATGGCTGGGGCATGTAACAAAAATGAATGGCAACCGTATGGTTTTGTATGGCAAACTTATGGCGGCAAGGAGGTCACATGGTAGACGTGAACTGAGATATAAAGGTCATCAATATAAAAGTCATAAATGAGAGATTTTTCTATTAACCATAGGGTCTGGGAAGAACATGCGAAAGACAGAGTCACGTGGAGGACACAGCATCATTTGAGGAGGAAATTAAGACCAAACCTGAAATTAGAAGATGCAACCACAAGGAAGCTAAACCTTGCAACACAAACACTGCTTGCTGTTACTATGGCCAGCTATGCAAACCCAACACTGCTACAATCAGTCAAGAGAAGAGCTGCTTAGCAGGATGGTTCTTGGCAAAACACATAACGGTATCTGTCTGCTTAAGTGAAAAGAGCCAATAATATCTGTACTATACATAAACAAACAAAAAAAAAACCTGCACCAACTGCAGACGTGATGATGCAGCACTTAAAAAAAATGTTTAACTACAGGTCAAATCAACTTTACCTGGCTGTGCCAACAGCCCAATGCATGTGCCAATATCCCCCCCCCCCCCAACCTTCAACTCATGAAAACATACTACAGACCTGTGCAACATACTGAGACCTCAGAGCCCAGATATGGTCCCAGGAGAGAAGCATGAAGGAGAAACTTTGGGGTTCCTATGAAGACCACCTGCTGACAGATGGAGGAGAAACTCTGGGGTTCCTATGAGGACCACCTGCTGACAGCAGGATTCATGGAGGCAACTTGACTTCTTGTTTAGAAAGCTGAGCATACAAAACAGAACACAGAAGAAGAAGAAATTAACTTTATCCTAGCCTGTGTCAAAGATAAAGCTTCGAAAGAAGAAAGAAATATATATATATATATATTAATGACCATGTCTACTGGATGGTTACATACAATCACCTTGCATTCATAATTTTTGTTGTCTTTGTGCTGTATGTGTTACATATTTTCACTCGTTCATTCATTCTCAGACATTAGTTTAAATCAATGATCAAATACCCCAGTATGAGAAAGTATTTCAAAAAAAAAAAAAAAAGGGTACTCAGTAATCACCTAAATTAACTTAATGGTTATCATGACCTCTTTGTTTCATCATCAATCTTCTCGATAACATCAAGGTTTATCTACTCTTGAATAATCCCATACATGTGCAACTGACTGATTGTTATATCAATATGCAGCATTATTTTGATAAACAGTACATTTAAAACAAAACTAATATGCAGGCATATACCTATATTCTGCATTTTAAAAGAATGGCACCTGGTCATGCTATGGTGGACAGACACAACATAGGGCCAGAAGTTCTTAATCTTTGTTTTGGTTGTGGACCCTCACTGAAAATGCAGCAATAAATATAACCCAGATGACACTATGATTTTTTTTTCTTTTTAAATCAAGACATTCCATTTGCTGGTCCATGTAGGTCCACAGGCCCAAGGATTAGAACCACTGCTCCAGAGAATCACTGAAAACAAAAATCTGAACTCTGGTAAAATTTAAACTGCCCTCCATTTCTTTGCTGACAGATGACACCATGCTACCCAGACCAATTCTATAATCTGAATGCTAGCACTGTAATTCTTATTTGTGTGCTATTCTCTGTCCCCCTTCAGGTGAAGGAGGTCCCAAGATGTCTCAGTTTACTTGTTTCTCCCACTCGTGCTTCTGTAACTTCAAATATACACATATCATAAACCAGAAATGAAAACTTCTAAATCCTCATCTGGCACAGTTTTAAAACTCACCTTTAAACATTTAGTTTTAAAATTTGCCTTTAAATATTTAGTTTTAAAATCTGCCTTTAAATATTTAGTTTTAAAATTCACCTTTAAACATTTAGTTTTAAAATTCACTTTAAATACAGTCAACATAAGTAGTTTTTAAAATGAATATGTCCAAATAAGAATGCGCATTCATTTTATACTGTCAAAGCATACAATTTTTCAGCAGTTTAAAAGTTAATTATGTGAAAGAATAAAACAAAAGAAACAATCCTCACGGTCTATAATGTAGAGATGTTTCCAGATATCTATAACAAGTACAGTTCTTTCTTTCTCATGATTGCAAGTCAATGTTTATCAGTTACAAGAGACATGATGTGGAAGAAAAAAAGATGCTGTATTACAGAATATCTGTACAAGGTAAGGAACTAGGTTAGTGGTTACTGGTTCTTCCTCTCTCTTCTCTGAACATTAAGTGCCCAGGGCACATGGGGCTTCCGAAAGGGTATTCCACAAATGCCCGTCTTTTGCTTTTTTTTCCGCTCTTGCCCACGTGAGCCCTCTATTGCTCAGCATCCTCTCTGTTATTCTTCTCCATGTCTCTTTTGGTCTACACTTAATTCTTTTCCCCTGTGGTGTCCATCTTAGTGCTATTTTTGGTAGCGAGTTGTCAGTCATTCGGAGCACATGTTCCAACCATCGCCAGCGTCTTTCCTCAGTAATTGCTGTCAGAGGCTTCATCTGCATTGCTGCACTGGCTCTTCCACTCCTGAATTAATTTTCATGCTTTGCCAGAACAAATTCTTAAGAGAAATTCTGGTGGTAAAAAAACTAGAAGGAAGTTATTCCACACTTCTAAAACACGGGTTAAATCAGAAATGTTTTACTTTTCATTTTATTTAGATTTGACTTAAATATCACCATGAGCACTGTTTGGCATGGGCATGCAAGATCTACCAAACCTGCCAGTGTTGTTCTGGAATGAAAGAGTTAAAACTGTGGAAGAGGGGAAAAAACCCAAAAACATGCAATCATTAAAAAAAAAAAAAAGCATACAGATGGAACTTACAGGATGGCAACAGCAAGATAAAGTAAGAGAACAAATATTGTAGGATTAAACCTCGAAAAAATCGTAGACAAAGCACTTTAGTGAGACGTGAGAGAAAGAAAAATCACAAGAGAATTACCTGGGATTCGAACACGGACTCCGGTAGGATGAGCAGCCGTCTAGCCACGAGAGAACAGCGTACTATCGACTTAGCCAACTAGCACCCCAAAAAAGGTGTTTTGTTGACATAGTCTTTAGTAACTGCTCAGCAGACATGAGAGATCGTGACACCCGGAAAGAAACGAGGTCATGACACACAGAAATTCCGTAGCTTAGATTCATTCTCTCTAGCAGGTACCAACTAGACAAACATACACACGGTCTCCTGCCATGTCTGGTGCAAACTTGAACAACAATAACAAACGAACGAATACTTATTACATGAAGTTAGTTTCAGGTATAGTTTTAAGGAACAATTTTTTTATAAATAGGAAACTACGAGGTTTTGGTACGGTAAAGTAAGAGAACAAATATTGTAGGATTAAACCTCGAAAAAATCGTAGACAAAGCACTTTAGTGAGACGTGAGAGAAAGAAAAATCACAAGAGAATTACCTGGGATTCGAACACGGACTCCGGTAGGACGAGCAGCCGTCTAGCCACGAGAGAACAGCATACTATCGACTTAGCTAACTAGCACCCCAAAAAAGGTGTTTTGTTGACATAGTCTTTAGTAACTGCTTTTTTTGGGGTGCTAGTTGGCTAAGTCGATAGTACGCTGTTCTCTCGTGGCTAGACGGCTGCTCGTCCTACCGGAGTCCGTGTTCGAATCCCAGGTAATTCTCTTGTGATTTTTCTTTCTCTCACGTCTCACTAAAGTGCTTTGTCTATGATTTTTTCGAGGTTTAATCCTACAATATTTGTTCTCTTACTTTACGGCAACAGCAAGAGGGTTTTGTCAGCATCTGTAAGAAAATTCTGTATTAATCTATGATATGAATATATTCTCTCGCTGTCTTTTAGATATGTTTCTGGGCATGAACTTAAAAGCACATCCTACCACCTTCCCATTTACTTGTTCTGTTAGGAAAGAATTCTACCAAGTTTTGGCTCACTCACTTGGCTCTGTGACAGTTGGCGTTAGCTGGTATTTGTTATCTATTCTTTATCTAGTCCTTGGCATCTCTAGTAAGTCCGAAGAACATGACTTATTAAACCGATTGTGTGACATCAATTGCATTCTGCTGTTTCAGTTTTCTTTGGCAATGTGATGAAAACAGATCTACTGGCATTGAGAACATAGCAGAATGCATTATATAAAACATAAAGCTTCATGTCATTTCCCTGCTGTCTCTCTCTAACACACGTATTAATGAGTGTTGCTATTTCACAGACTCTGAAGGTCTGAAAGCAAAAAAAATCCACTTCAAAAAAAAAAGAAACAAGAAAAAATTAAGCATCATCTTCCCAAGCTACAGTAGTCTTTGTTGATCATGGTTAAAAAAGACGAGTCACAAAGTAAAATCAAATTATCGCTCGTCAGTCAATCGTTGCTACTTAATTCGATTATTAGTAAAATATAAGTCCTTATATACAAGCATAAGTAGTGGTTCTTTGTAACATGCATAATTTGTTCATAATTCATGGGTAACAGAGATACTATGTACATTTGCACAAACTTGCTTTAGATTGTTCGTTTAACAAAAATTCCTTTGTATTCTAAAAGTAAATGTGACGGCCATTTATACCACAGCAGTAGTCACTTGCCTCACAATATAAAGTGACCAAGCAGTAGTCACTGTATGCACTAAGCAAACAGTAACCCTGTCAGAAAATGAAATCTGGCCAAGGTCTTAAGTTACTGCAATCCAACAGCCTGGCTAACAGGGGTCTGTGTCAGAACTTTTGGCAAGACACTCCCTATCCAGCACAATTCTTATGATTCAAGACAACTACAGCATCAGCTGCAGAGATTACAGTTCAGTTCCCAGGAGAATGAATAAAAATGATGTGGCCTAACCAGAACCAACAAACTTGCACGTCCCTTGCGGAACATTGCCTCCCTAACAGCACTCCTGTAAGCCTCTCGGCTGTAAGCAAGATGCCCTGCTGCTGATGCATTCATTTGCAGATTATCAACGATGTCTTGTAGCCATCTTTGGCTTGGTCCTCCTCTCTCTCTTTTTCCCATTATGTACCCTTCCAAGACTGTCTTCTCTAAATTCTCATGATGTTTAATGTGTCCAAAATATTTAAGTTTTCTCTGTTTATTCCTCTTTACTAGTCACTCTTCTTCAATATTAAGTTCTTGTAGTATGGATATATTTGTTCTTTTTTGTGTCCATGATATTTGAAGAACTCTTCTGTAGCATTTACATTCAAAGGCATCTATGCGTTTCTCAGCTGTTTTGTTAAGTGTCCAGGTCTCACAGGCATATATTGTGATGGGAAAGATGCATGCCCTTAAAAATCTTATTTCTGTAGTTCTGTCTGTTCCTCTCCACACCTTCTTTAGATGTTTTACTTTTTGAAGAGCAATAGTTATATCTAAACTGTTAAAAAAACAGAAACGCAACAAAAACGATATTGCAATTTAAATTGCAGTTTGCTGATCAGACAAGGGAAATTGCCTGAAATGTTCACTTGGACATCAACTTTACATGCTGACCTGAATTGTACTCAGCAGATGATTCATGAGAACAGAAAAGTGACACTAGTCAAAACAGCATTTTTGACAATAACTCATGACAGGTTCACGAGAATAATGTGAAACTTATTGAACACAAAATTCACTGACCATGTTATTGAATGCCTTTAAAAGATTGACGCTTCTCGAATCAATTAATTTGAAAATTCAATGTATAAGTATGGCTCATCTCACTACAGAACGACTCATCAGCACTGGACTTTTACAGACTGGACAGTCACAAAGTGTAGTGGCCAGACAATTTAATGTGGTTAGAAGCACCATTAGTCACCTTTGGAGATGATTTCAAGAAACTGGTTCAGTTGCAGACCGGCCGCGCAGTGGAATACTCACATTCACAACTCACACCGAAGATCACTTCATACGGCTGTGTCACATCGGGAATCGATTTGCATCTGCGTCTTCAACAGTCCAGTCAATGACAGCAGCTCATCAAATTTCAGATCAAATGATCAGGAACTGGCTGCACAATACTGGTCTTTGAGCTACAAGACCCTACAGAGGTCCTGTTCTTATGGACCGGCATCACCAGAACCGACTGCAGTGGGTGAACCAGCATCATCAGTGGACCATTGCGAATGAATGGAGAAGGGTTTGTTTTAGTGATGAATCATTCTTTCTGTTACAGCGACATGACAGAGAGTTTACCGCAGAGTCCATGAGTGCTACACTCAGAACTGTGTGGATGAGGCTCCTCCAGATGGTGGTGGAGGTGTACTGGTGTGAGGGATGATCAACTTCATGGGAAGAAGTGACCTGGTGCAAACTGAAGGACATCTGAATGTCCAACAATAGGTCGCTGAAATTCTTCGTCCTCACGTCCTTTCACATCTGGCTGCACCAGGTTCGATTTTTCAGCAGGATAACGCTCAACCTCATGTGGCACCCACTTCCTCGCTGACAACAACGTCCAGACAATTCCGTGGCCATCATTGTCATCAGACATCAACCCAATAGAACTCAACAGACATGAACTCAACAGAGAAGTCCGCCAGCAAGATGTGGCACCAACCAATCTCTGACAGCTGTCTCTTGCACTGCGGGAAGAGTGGGCAGTTATCCCACAACAACAGATCCAACAGCTAATCGGGCCCATGTCAAGGAGATGTCGTTCTCTGATACAGGCCAGAGCAGGCCATACACCTTACTAAAATGGAGGCCTCAGTTGCAAAGAATAAAAGTCCAAACCAAATTTAATGAACATCATTTCATTGTTTGAGTCTTACAGTTTCTTCATGTCAAGATTGATACATTAATTTTGTAAAATAAAATTTTGATACAAGTTGGAAATCTGGTATCCATTAAGATTACACTAGTGTTGCTTTTCTTTTTTTGAACAGTACATATAACTAGATATAACTCCCAGAAAATTCACTTCTACATACTGTACTTAAGTTTAAAGCTGCAGTGGAGTGCTAATCTGCTGCAAAGATTCACTGTTGTGTAATTAACATGAAATGTTACTTCAAGGAACACTGTAACATTTCATATGTACTTTTTCTTTCATTATATAATGTGTGAGTATTCAACTCATATAGTTAAAGAAAAAAATCACTGTTTTTACTGACTTCATAGAAATATTTTCTGTAGTTTTTTTTTTTTTTAAAATTTCAGTTCAACAAACATCTAACTAAACTTTATACCACATTTCCCACCATCTAAGACACAGTTTTCTTTTCTTAAAAAAACTTAAAAAATCACAGTGTGTCTTATACCCCAAAGGTTAAGTTTAGGTAGATTTTGGGGTAGAGGTTACTGGTGGTACAAACTAACACCTAAACGCCCATGTTTAACACACTCTGATGACTTCAGAATGGCCTACTTATGCTCGAGTTATGATTATAAACCAAAATAATACTGAAATATAAAAAATAGAGTCTTATTTTATTTGTTTTCAGACAGTGATGCACCATATTTATCTACAGCAAAATTTTTTTCTTTCTTTTTGAGTGTCGATAAATCATCAGATTAATTAATATTAAAATGCAAACCTAAGTAAAATCTGTAAGATTATCATGGCACCTTGATGCTGTAAATATGAAACAGATATTTTGGTGCTAACATCTTCTAGGAACGAAAACTGCATCATTGCCAACCTCACATGAACTGGGTTTATGAATGTCTGTGGCAAACAGTAATAATAATAATAAACCTTTGCTAAACTGGTTGAAATGTCTAGATCAAATTTACTGCAGTTATTATGTTGTAATAAAACCCTTGGTAAATTTGTTATGGTAGTGATAGTTTCATGCTGAAGGTAAAGGTAATCCTACCATGCCTTAGAGACACATAGGGATATGGCATTTAGTGTCCATATTTTCACTGACCAGTCAGCACACTAGAGGGTGATTTGGTCAGTATCATGCCTGGATGCCTTTCCTTCCCCAACTCCAAAAGAAGTCGGGTACCTATTTCCACAGCTGGGTGACCGGGGCGCCTCCGGCTGGATTCAAACCCCCAACCTTCACCACAAGAAACCAGTGCACTAACCACTTCGCTATTCACACACCCTTTCACGCTGAAGCCACAGCCATAAAGGCAATGTTAACCACGAGCGCCATTATGCACCATCTGTAAGGTTAGCTGGTTAGCTGCATGTTTTGCTTAAGAAGTTGAGCAGGAGAGTGGCCAGGATGCACATCCTGAACCAAAACTCCTTACAGCAGCAGGCCAGGAAGTTCATGGAAAGAGCAAGGGTTTCAGTCTTCTGTCAAACATTACTTGCCAAACTATGAGTGCATCTTATAATGGACAGGAAATGTGCTATGTTCTATTTAACCAATCTCTGTATGTGTTTTTTGTTTTACTTTTTTTTTTCTAAACAAGTTCATTCCAATGCTAAACTTACTCCACATACAAAAATCATTTTAAAAGTATTTAGTAAGCATACACATGGACTTAAAAGTTGCTTTAGAAAGGACACTTAAAATAATTTTAAAAAAACTACTCCAATCCAGTATTGTTCAGAACAAATTTAGGTAAGTAGGCAAACATATCTGTAATCATCCTAGCAAAAGGGCATGATAGTGCAATATTTTTAGGGCAGTCCAAAATATCAGACGCATAGTTTTCTAACTGCCCGACCTCGTGAAAATGGTTTGGCTCACTTTGCCTTAGAAGATGGTACAGATGTTTGCCACAGCTGCCCAGCATTATTTTGCACGGCAGCTTCTGTTCTGCCAGATCCTCTCAACGTCATCAGCCACAGCAGCAACAAATATTTGTATCGCAATGTTCATTGTGACTACTTGAAATCAGAGAACAATCTGGCACAGCTCTCAAGTGGGACAAGGACAAAGGAAGGTGACATCTTAGTTCACACTCTGTTCACTCTTTAAACAAGTGAAGTTAAATAATTCATTCCTGAATCTACACTATTCTTGTGCTATAAATGTTTTCTTGAACAAAAATATCTATCAAGTTTTTGCTGCATACATACAGACTGATATACAGACATATAAAAATATACAGACTGAAGAAATCAAGTGGTTCAAGAAAACCTCACTTTTTCTGAACTGCTGAATGAAAGGCCCACATAAACACGTTACCTGTGCAACTCCTGCTAAAGATAAAATTAAATGGAAAAAAAAATTTACACAATCTTTCATTTTTAAAAAAAAAAAATTGCATGCACATAATTACATCATTTTTGTTCAAATAATACAAAACTTAGCAGCGTCAATTAATATATCTATCATGTCCGTTCATGTTCTGTGTTTCTTGACACAAGCCACATTTTACTAATGACAAAATATAACATCTAAATAGCAGACTACAATTTTATTTTGTTTCGTTGATATTCCTGCTGCAAAAATATAAACAACAAATGAAAGTATAGACCTAATACACTAACAACTAAATTGACTGCCTAAACACTACAAACATTTAAGACATTTTAAGATAAAAACTGACATGGCAGCTTAGATGAAGTTTTCCCATCTTCATATCATGTCTGTATGTATACTTGTACAGTAGTACTACAAACTACATAAAACAACGAGTTGAATGGCTTAGCAGTGTTACACTACTACTGCCAGACAACACACCACAGAAAACACTCGTGCTAAGAACTATAGGAAACAGAGGGGGGTGGAGGGGCGCAGCAGGCAAGACGTGGAGGGAGGAAAGTATATAAACCATAAACATCCCATTAATATGAATCAAATCTCCAAGCCCTATCAAAATATCTATCTGTCCCCTCAGCACTGAAAGGTGTATGAGGAAGGAGACAAGACAAGACTATTGTTCATCACAGACTACTAATATTTATCAGATATGTCAATTCATTTCTGTCTCATTTTTTTTTTTCAAAAATAAATCACAATATCTAATTCACAGCAGTTTGTGTATCATGTGGTTTTTGGTGGTTTTTTTTTTCAGAGCAGAATAAACAGCTATAAACTGAATCAGTTAAAAAATTGTACTTTCATTCCTTCATGATGGCACTCTAACATATAATTATATAAGGTGGCCCCACAGCAAATGCTGTAGGGGATGAAACGTTAGAGACCTCATTATGCTGGGCCATCAGCGTATGAGGCAGGTGGCCAGTTCCTTTCCTCATTCCCTTTCAAGATTTTCTCTATTTTATGAGGCTGGGTCGACCTCGTGGTAATATTGGTTGGAAAAAAAAAATCCCGCTCAGCTGGGGATTCAAACCCTTGACCATTCGGTTGCTAGATGAGTGCTTTAACCACTATGGCAGCCAGTCCCATAAACAGTGGCATTCTGTTCTTAAATAAAAAGGCACTCTAAGGAAAAAAAAATTATTTTAACTTCTTAACAACTGTAATGTAGTTTCACTCATTCATATTACATTTCCATGAACCAGACATGATTTCTCTTTCAGAGTTTTGCTTAGTTTCTTTCAACAGTGCAACAATCCACTCCTCATTATCTTTAACCACCCTTGCTGCCAAACTTGACCTTGACAATTTTCATCAGCTCAGATGGCAATTCTTCCCTCCCCTCCCTCTTCCATTTTTCTTGGTGTAGTGGTTAGTGCACTTGCTTGCCAATCAGAAGGTCTCTGGTTCGATTTCACTTGGGTGGAATTTTTTTTTTTTTTTAGGACCAACTGGCACTGGAGGTCAACCCAGCCTCAAAATATGGGTGTCCTGGGGGTCAACCCAGCTTCACAATATGGGTGTCCTGGGGGTCAACCCAGTCTCAAAATATGGGTGTCCTGGGATTCCCTAGGAAAACAAAGGCAGTGAGGACAGGTGTTGGCATGGCTACCTCAAAATGTTGTGCTTGCCTAAGAAATGTGAAGGCTCTAACACTTCATACCCCTAAGGCATGCAAATGTCACGGAACTTAAAAGGTTTTTCTTCATTTATCTCTCTTCTAGATAACAATTTTTCTTCATTTATCTCTTTTCTAGATATCTTCCCTTTCTTGGTGTGTTCATCTGGACCTTCAAAAATCCAGAAATGAGCAGACAGATAAGGAAATTCATAAACGCAAAGTTTGAATGGAGATAGATTCTCAACATATAGAATGGTAAATCAGTAGGAAGGCTTGCCTTGTATTGGTAACATTCAGCACCTATCACTTGTTCAAGTAATTATTTCCCTTCTCAATCAACAAATATCAGAAGACAGTGAATACTATGTATCTACAGACACCTGCTGTACTTATGACCACTTCATAACCTAAGTGTTTCAACTATTGGTACTTACAAAACTTTAACAACTGAGCTGAGATTACAGAACCAGTGTGAATATTTTATTCACAAGAAGTCAGCAACCTGTTTCTGTAGTACAAATTTATCAATGTTCTATTTTCTCTCTCACATTGCAAATGTCCTTGCCCTTCAGACTTGCTCCTAAAATCTCAGAACTGGAAACTATCAAGAAGTGTGACATTTGTTCACATACACTTTAAAAAAAAAATCACAGAAATCCAATCTCTGACAATAATTATTTTCAATTCAAGTACTAGCTCACGTTAAATTTTAAGATTTATTGCTGGAATACAACCACTACTTTCTCCAGATTCTAGTGGCAGCCCCCCACAACTTTTGCTTTGAATCTAGACTCTATGATCATGGAGGCTGCATCATGGAAGCTCTTGAAACACCTGCTGCAAAGTCTGTACTCCACTCCCAAAGGAATAAATTTAAGATTTCAGGCATTCCAATGTTCAGCTTTTGCACCCTTACAGTAAATTTACATCCACACGGCCAACCTATACTCCTGCTGGCTGCACATATGTAAAAAGCTGAACTAATTCTCTATGCAGCACTAAATGTACACATTTACATCTCTCTATTCATGAATGTCATCTAGATTACAGTGGTTTTAATTAATAAATGTATGTAAACTAAAACACAATGTATAAACAATGTATAAAATAAAAACTACTATGAAAAAAAAGGTTAATAAAAAAAGATTTAAAAAAAAAAAAACAAAACAAAACTGAGCAGTGACACTGTATATAACTTAGTTACATTACAAAACTTGAAAACATGTGCTTCATGAAGGTGTAGGTATATTCTCATCTTAAACTATCTTTAGTAGACTGTGGAATGACAGCTCTATCTGTCTGAAAACCAACCTTCTTATCTACATGAACACCAGCTGTTTACAGTCCTATCTGCTGGAATATCAAAACTATTTATCTGAACAAGTAAATGGTGCGGTATCCTAGTGGTGTGCTCCACTCTGTCATGTTGTCCAATATTTTATTTCTTCTGGTCTTGCAGATCTCAGCTGCCGTCACCTGGAGGTCATGATATCATCGTGCAGATCTTCTAATGAGAAAAGCACCAGGATGAGCTACATGTCTTGGTGCCGCCCCTCGTTTCCCAGGGTAAACAGACATGCTTCCTCGCAGGGAAAAGTCTCCAGCACTTCCTCACACCGACTAACACAGCTGTGCATCAGTGTGAAGAATCTGCAGAGATTCCCATTTTATCTGGTCCACAAGCCATGGCAGAGCACTTCCCCATCTGATCCAACGCTTATGTCTACAACAACTGTCTGCTATCAAGAAATGATCTTTGCAGCTGTAGTATGATAATCAATCCTGAAAATCGCTTAATTTTCATGAGAATAATTTTACCATCTTCTTGCATTCCTCTAAAAACTGTGCTATGCTGATCCTATTGTTATGTAACCATGTGATTACATAGGATGAAAATATGCTTACACATTCATCAAACACCATGCATAAACAGAAAAAAAGTATGTTTCTGGTAGTAAGAAGGCAACAGGCAATTAAAAACTGGAAGAAGAATCTATATGTGGTTTCTTCTAGACAGAACTGAGATCAGCAGTATCATAAAAAAAACTGATGATCCTGACTTGCCATCAAAGTTTTAACAGCTGGATAAATTGCTGTCACCCCCATCTTTGCTTGCAGGGAATACATGTGAAATTTGGTAAGGCACAATGTGGCATTGTGAAACATCAACAGGGGCATCATACAAGAATTGCAATGTGGAAATGAAACACAACTTTGATATGAAGGTGGCAACAAATGACTAAAATGATGATTTAAAATGTAAACAAACAAACTAGGACAACAATGACACATGTTTTATGATAGATGTAAACAAATTCCTTGAAACTCACTGTTAAACTCCTGCCCCACATTCTCACACTCCTACAGCACATCCTTGTTGCAAGGGATCTAAAATGTGTCACATCACAGCTATTTTTACTTTCTAAAGTCTTACAAATGCTGCCCACCATAATTTTTACCTTCTCTTACTGCACCAAACTCAGTCTCTACAGCTACCTACCATATCATGTCAGACCCAAGTCTCTCTCACCACACCAATTTTTCTCTTATCTATGTACTTTTATCTCAGTCTCTACAGCTACCTACCATATCATGTCAAACCCAAGTCTCTCTTACCACACCAATTTTTTTCTCTTATCTATGTAGTTTTCTTTCAGTTTTCTAGAACTGCTTGCTATATTTTTTCTCTTATCTATGTAGTTTTCTTTCAGTTTTCTAGAACTGCTTGCTATATTTTTTTTTCAACTTACATCTAATCATAATCCACGTGCATGAACAGATGTTCACTTCATCCATCTTTTGTAAGGGAAGGCTTACTATTTTCAGGTACTTTTGTCGTAAGATTTGTCCATCATCCAAAATGAGCTAGTTCTAGATTTAGCAAAACAGTATCTTGATTTATCACAACAGCTTCAGCAAATAATGAATCCTTAAACACTTGCTGCCAAGTACAAACATTATGCCTGATCTGATGCTTGTAAAATATTCAATCCTTGTAAAATATTGACAAAACACAAGTATCTCTTACCACACCAATTTTTTTAAAATATGAGTATGCTGTACCCTCCCCTTCTACTGAATTAATATTAGTATCATAAAACCGTAAAAACATCACCTCTACAAAACCTGACTTACTCTTAACAGGCTAAAAATATCTGCCATCACCAAACTCCTCCATCACAGACATACCGTTTGGAGATATCAAACAAAAGACCTGCACCCTCCCCTTACCTGGCACAAAGAAAAAATAGTGAAAACTCATAAACCCAGGTATCAGAAAGGTCAAGTCAGTCATCATAAAAATTTAAAAAAAAAAAACTAGTCCGATTTGTTTAAAAAAAAAAAAAGGTACCTGATGCTTGTGATAGGTAATTTAATATACTATGAAGTGATTACTTTGCAGCATGTAGTAATAATAAATCACATCATTTCTTTCTTACAGGGCAAACATTATAAATGGATATGTCTACTTTTCATTTAACAGCAGATGTGCCACAAAACATGTATAACTGAGCCTTCAGCTAACTCCACACATTCCATATACTAACCACTGCTTCTTCTCACTAACTTCTACTATATTAAAAAAAACAAAACAAATATATATTACAGCCACTCCAATACTCAATTCTTCTTTAATAATCAAAGTTTTACTAAATGGAAGAATCTGTAGGCTTCCTCCAGGTCCTTACAGCATCTCCCTAGGACCTGACCCAGACTGCCCAGCTCAACAATAAAGACCTCCTTGTTGCCCAGCTCAACAATAAAGACCTCCTTGTTGCCCAGCTCAACAATAAAGACCTCCTTGTGCTGCAAACTCCTGTAGTACATATTCTGGAGGCTGGGCTCCACTCTCAGGACATTCACATGCTTGTGATATTCTGAGTCAGTGATGGTGGATTTGATGAATGAAATCAGCAAAGAAAATTCTCGAACCCCTTAGCATGCACACATTCTGCAAAACCTGACCTTTTCTGCATACAAAAATCTCTGTATTATAAACTTGCTCCACAAAATCTGAGAACAGTGCCACATCTACAGTAAATTCTTCACCAACTGGTAGATTTTTACACAATTTATCCTCTACAGCAAATCTCAGCTGGGTCCTGGCATCATCCCGTACGGCTGACCTGGGCCTCCCAACATACCTGGCATAATTTGTCGTGGAAGGCCTTGTGGTGGACCTGGAGAGTAATAATCTTGCTGGTACCCTGGGTACTGCATACCATACTGTGGCATAGCTCCCATCCCAGGACTAACCATTCTCATACCTCCCATTCCAGGGTGTCTAGACATGCCGCCTGGAGGCAGACCTGGTCCATGCATATGTCCCATGTGTCCATGTGGTGGCATAGGACCCCCCACTGAGCTATGTGCTGGGGGGCCTGGTAAAGGACCATGGGGAGACATGCCCTGTACCGAGCTAGAGATAGGCCCATGAGGTGAATGGCCTGGCATGGATCCTGGCATAGGTCCAAGAGGTGATTGTACAGGCATTGGAGGTCCATGTGGTGACTGTCCAGGCATTGAACCATGCACTGAGAGGCCTGGTATTCCACCTGATGGTACAGGGCCATGTAATGAGGTGCCTGGCATGGGCCTCATGTGAGGTGAAGGGCCTCCAGGATTCATGTGTCCGTGGGGAGATGAAACAGGCATTTGACTGTTTCCTTGCATCATCATAGCTGCATGTGCCTGCGCTTGGGCCTGAGCCTGCTCTATCGATGGCCCACTATTTAAGTATCCTCCCATTCCTGGGATTGGTGAAACACACTCTAAACCACCTGGCCCCATCCCTGGAGGCATGGGTCGCATGGAACCTGGTGAGTGTCCTGGCCTCATGTGACTCAGGCTGCTCATTCCCATCATTGGATCTGGGCCAATTACCATTGGTCCTGGTCCGCTCATATGGGGAGCTCCCATATGTCCAGGACTGTCTATTGGAACCATCGGCCCCATTGAAGATTGGGTCATGCCAGGGCCTCCCTGCATAAGCTGAAGATCTGGTATACTTGGGCTGCGCATCATGGATGCAGACTGATGCATGGCAATTGTTGCTTGATTAGCGAATTCTGGACCCATGGCAGCTGCTGCTGAAAGAGCACTAGACATTGCTGGAGGTCTAGGACCTGTGGGTGAGGAGTTGGGAAAGTACTGTAATGTTGATGATAGACTCTTCCCCTCCATCGTATGCAGAGGCGAAGGAAATCGTGGCATACTGTAATCCATATCAGATCTCTGTTTTGCTGCTGACGGCTGGGAAGATGGTGGATTAGCAGGAAGGTACTGGATGGTATTATGTCCCTTTTGTTGGATCTGAACACTAGAGTTAGAGCTTGATGTGATGGGGAATGATGGAGAGGCAACACTTGGCACAGGCTGAGATCCAGACCCACTCATCTGTGGATGTGAGAGGGGCGGGCTTGTAAACTGGCCCTTGGATATTGTTGGAGGTGTGGCGGGCATGCTGGATGACGAGTTCGGTCGGTGCGGGGGAATGGATCCTACTGGATTCATTCCTGAAGGTAATGGTGGGACAGAACCCAATGAAGAGTTTGGTCCACCTGCTGTCACCATGCCCTGAGGTGGACCCACATGGTGAGACATTCCAGGCCTAGGGCCACCTTCCATAATTCCTGAGGCTATATGAGGCCCCACACTTGGGTGCATGCTACAAGGAGGCATATTAATAGGTGCAGATTCTGTACTCATATTTTGCATCTGCATACTCATGTAGCTGTTCATGGAAGGATGACTGGGCACATTAACCTGTGAAACAGACATATTAGTTGCATTGTATGTGTTGGTGCCACTGGGTGCACCTGAAGTTTGTGATGAAATTGTTGGGCCTGCATAAGGAGATGAAGAACTATATGATGATGATGATGTTGCTGTTGAACTTCCTGAACCACTGTTTGTACTACTGGTGCTGGTATTAGAGCTACTACTGTTGCTACTACTATTACTGCCAGTGATTTGTCCTTGTACTTGTATACTATGAAATGGCCCACCTTGCATCATATTTTGCTGCATCTGATTAGAAAAATTCTCCACACCTTTGGCGAGGTTGGCTAAACTGGCGGATGTAATATTGGACATTGAAGGTGGTTTCGGGTTGGGCGTGTGGGGGGCACTGCCAACCCCATTACTGAGAGGAGCTGGGTCAAAATGGGATAGTCTCATGTTAGCACCAGAAGACGGGGCTGTGGATGAATGAGTGGAGTGTGGGGTGGCAGGTCCCTGATGAGGAGATGGCCCTGCAGTGGACACAGCTGGAGAGCTGACCATATGAGTTGAGGTCTGGCTGGAGTTTGAGTGTGGGCCTTTGTTGGACCCCAGTCCGTGAAGTGGAGAATTTGTGTGACCATTAAAATGTCCACCTGAACTAGTTGAAACACCACTACCGCCACTCGCTCCACCTCCAGCTGCAGTATTAAGTTCATCTCCATTGCCAGCGACATAAGCAGAGTTAAGCTGTTTTGTGATGGTCAATTCCTGCCCCTCAAACTGGCTAAGATGATAATGGATTTTGGTGGGGGATGGAGTTTGCTGCAGGTTACCTTTAGTGTATGCTTCATCCATATCATCACCCCTCTTTCGCTTCTGAGCCTGTGCATAACTGGGGGGTGGTTTACTGCTGCTAGCAGATGGCACTTGGAGCGGGGGCACAACTCCACCCATTGTTTCTGGATTGAACTGTTCTGGATTGCCTGCCCGGTGTAAAGTCACTTGATTAGGGCCCTTCATCCCTGGCATCAAGCCATTAGGGCCCATCATATGCCCATGATGCATGGCACCAATAAGTCTTGGACCACCTGGAACAGGAGGTCCTGGGCCCATTCCTGGGGGAATTCCTCCTGGCAATGTGGGATCAAATCCAGAATCCATAGGTCCCTGAGATGGCATACCATGCGGTGGGTAACCATGCATTCCTGGCATGGGTTCTATTCCCATATGAGGTGTCCTGCACATATCATGAGGGCTCCCAAACATTCCCATCCCATCAGGGTCCAAACCAGAGCTCATGGGTCCATGAGGGCCATGTGGCGGCATCAGCATTCTCATCCCATTCATGGTTGGTGATGAAGGCCCACTCCTCCCGCCGTGTTTCTGTGATAAGGAAGAATAGTAAGATGGAGGGGGGCCTGGCTCCATGTGGGGGCCCCTATTTGCTGCCATGTGTTGCATACGGTGCTGTTTCTCCATGTAAAATTCCCGCTGAACTTGATACCAATCGTGCTGAGCCTGGTACTAAGACGAAGAAAGAAAAAAAAAAGTAAAAGATTTTCACTTAAAGGGATCACCGATAAGTAATAATAAAATAGACAATGTACTATGTTGATTAGTGACCTTCATGTAACTAGACAATGTGCTATGCTGGTTGGTTAGTGACCTTCATGTAACTAGGCAGTGTACTATGCTGATCGGTTAGTGATCTTCATGTCTTCTCCTCTTTTTCTTCATTTGCTTCTACCATCAAGATTGCCCTGTGTTCCTACTGAACCTAGTCCTGTGGTTCTCGCGATAGTCTCATTCAGGATGAAGGCTCAAAGCACTGTGGGGCCTATATTCTCAGTAGGTCACAGAAGTGGCATTGCATGATGCTGTGGTTTTCGTTGCACCAGTTTAGTCTATGACCTTCATGTAACTATAAACTTAAAAAAAAAACAAACAAACCAATTTGATAAGGTAATGAAGATTCTGAGAAAGCTCTGGCGTCAAGTAGGACAGAGGAGAAGGCTGTGCTGGGTTTCCTGCCATTCAGAAAGCCCCGCTACCACGGGTTACAAGTCAACCCTTGCCCAAGCTGAAGCAACACAGCAAGAGGAAGTGGGACCGGGTCCTTACCAGCTTTGGATCACTAACTACGATAACCTCATCTTTCTCTACGGCAATCACAGCGGCTCCTTCACCCACACAAAATTAAATCAATGGCTTGTACCCAATTCTTCATGCCAGTCACAAACCCCCCCACACCACACCCATCCACATTATAAAGAAGACTGCTCAAGAACATGGTTCCTTGAGGACCACCTGTAGATAAAAAAAAATACTTCAAGAATATATACATATCATTAAACTAGAAAAGAACCCTCCTCACAACTGCCAAATAGTGGACATGGTTGGAAAGAGAAAAGAGAGACCACTCAAACACAGTCTGTCAAAGAACAGCAGAAGCTGCAGCAGACAGCACACAATTCAGCTAAGGCATCACACAAAAAAGTGGATGCAGACCAAGACTGAGTATGGTGCTCTCTGAAATTAACCATTATCTCAGGTTAAAAAAAAAAAAACGTAAACCATCTAACACTTTTACACTTGTAAGAAATGTAAAAACTCTATCAAGGACCAGGATTGTGCCATGATGATAACAATAATAATAAAATAATAACTAAGTCTCAACTAAAACATAGTGAAGACTATGTATTATATATAGTAATAATGTTTGATGAGGTTGAAAGACTCGCCGAAGACAGGAAAAATTGGCGAACTACTTTGCGAGCCCTGTGTGTCGTTTAACGGCATGGGAAGGATATAAGATATAACAATGTTTGAAGAATACTGGCATGGGTAATATTTATATTAAAAAAACTGAACACCCATAGCATTTGCATGCCACAGGGAGTGTGAGGTGCCTTCACATTTCTAGACCACTACAGCATTTGAGGCAGGGATGCCAGCACCTGCCCTTGCTGTCTTTGTTTCCTAGGAAAACCTCAGGTTCTTAGAGGCTGGGTTGACCCCAGTGCCAGTTGGTCTGAAAAATTCTACCCGAGGGCAAAAATGACCTTCTATCGGTAGGCGATCAGCAGAACCACATCACCGTGGCAACCAGGGGTAATATAATGTCATAAAAAACAAATATAAAGAATTCTTTCCCTGTAAATGCCTACTAAAATGCTTACTTGTATGTGAAATGAGGCAGTGTTGAATAACTCATTAAACATACACCACATAAGATTTAACCAGACTGGATCAAAGAGGCAAACTTCCTTAACTCTTCCCATGCTGGAGGAAGAAACGCGGACGTATGGTAGTGAACGGGACTAAAAACGCGGGTCTTGGTCTGTAAGGGGGTCTAGATGTAAAATGGAATGGAAAACAGTATTTCCTTGTACTTCCGTATACTTAATATGTTTCAAAGTATAGCTAAATGAATGAAAATTTCATAAATGCAGAGTTTTTTAGGAAAAAAGAAGTAATGTGATGTTTTTAGACACCGATTGTGGCCAGCTCACCATCTGCGAGGTCTAGATCTGCACTACTTACCATATGAGATGTGTAGATCTACTTGTCGATCTTGTATTCTGATTCTATGTTGCATTCTCGCTAAATTAATGTCTGAAATAACTCCTAACTACTTCTCCAGTCATCTAAATATGTTTATATCTACTTTGGATACATTCAAGAGCAGTGGGGTGGTCACAGGCCATGTCCATACTCCTATCTACATCATCAAAAATTGAAAAATTTCGGCCTCTCTCTTCCTTTTTCTCGCTCGGCATCGTTTGTAACTAGGCACTCTTTCGTAATTTTGAAAAGTGTCACCGGAATCGTGGACGAAATATGTACAATCTAAATGTTACACCGGTTGTTTTATTGAAACAAACAATTGTCACTATAATGACCATACAGTAGCTTCGGGATACCGGAAGAGTCGCTATATCGACCAAACACACGGAATGAGTTAAGAGTCTCTACTACCATGACAGTGACACGATGATCCTGTCCATGGAAATGAAGATAATCTGCTACTTCCACCGTATTTTTTTTTTTTACAAATCAGCTTGTCAGGTGAGGCTGATTTAATCTCATTGGTGTTTTAAGATAAAACATTCACAAAGTACTCAGCTCCATGTATATGGGTCTACAGTGAGACTGAAAACAAAAACTGGCCAAATAAAATCATTTAATAACCATATGGAGTTATTTATTTTTCATCCTCCATTTCTAAGAGGAGTGAAGATGCTATCCGTTTCGGCAATCAGCAACCCATGGGGTGAACCAAAGCTGACCAAGACCCTGTTTTCACTTCTCCGTTGTACCCCCAGAACAGTTCTGGCTAAAGCAGCAGGGATCACCATAGTCCCCACGGTGGTGGAATCTGCTAAAGATGTATTGCACACCCCCTGCTTTTTAGCTGCATTCAGGTACTTTTTCTTCTTCTTCTTATGTGTTCGAGGTGTTGGTCACATCAGACCCTGATCCCTGTCTACACGGCAATGCTCAGTCTCTCCAGATCCTGATAGGGCCCCCAAAGCTTGTGTCTTCTGACCATGCATGGCTTTGGCACTCTTGTAGGATATGTTCTGGAGTCTGGACTCCGCTGCCACATGGACGCTCATCTGTGCGAGACATTTTGAGTCAATGCAGGTGGCTTGTAGTCATTCAAGGACTGGAATAACAGCCGCCATAACCCATTCCCAAGCTGACACAATGTTGTGCCTCAACACCTTCACACCATCAGCTGAAAAGAACACCAGCTTGTAGTTTCAGGGAGATAGAAGACAAGAGAAGATGTGATAATATCTAAGATTTTTCCTACTTAAATTAGAAGACATGACAAGATGTGATACTATCACTTTCCTACTTAAATCCCACAACAAATAAAAATGCTTTCCAGACATCCCTACAATTCAGATCTGTTTATATTTCAAAACTAAAAAAACTACAAAGTACAGCCAAGCTTTCCACTATAAGCATCAGTTATCAAGAGCTTTCAGCTTGCAGTAACAGAGAGCTCCATTGCCACTGACAACCTAAGATCTGGAGAACCTCTGTTGATGCCTTATGCTCCATTTGGAGCACAGAGGACTGACGATGATGATGAAGCAGTACTAAAAAAATCTAGTGAACCAAGGGTCTGAAATTCAATACTATTCAAGCTGGAACATGTCACATTTTCCTGTCACTGTCAACATGAATCTCCTGACAGTCACTGCCAACATGAATCTCTTGGACAGTCGCTGCCAACATGAATCTCTTGGACAGTCGCTGCCAACATGAATCTCTTGGACAGTCGCTGCCAACATGAATCTCTTGGACAGTCACTGCCAACATGAATCTCTTGGACAGTCACTGCCAACATGAATCTCTTGGACAGTCACTGCCAACATGAATCTCTTGGACAGTCACTGTCAACATGAATCTCTTGGACAGTCACCGTCATGAAGGTCATAAAAAACACAAGCATGACACTGGATGTTCCCATGCTTTACAATGATTTTCTTCAACTTCTCATACTAGACATATGAAGCAGACTTCTTTGCAAGCTTCACCACCTTAAGGAACGAGTCAATCCCTACACTGTTAAGCTGTTTGAACATGACTGCTTGACCAGCTCTGATTTCCTATTACATAAGACTTGCTGTTTCTTCTACAGTAATCTTGTCTTCTTTTAAGTATAAATACTTTTAATTAAAAACACAACAAAACAAAACAAAACCGGCGATTTCAAAACGACCCTTAATCTGGTGGCTGGCTTTCAGTTATGACTCCCACTAAAAAACTCTAGTGTTAAAAAAAAAAATTACCATCATGTGATCCTTTCCATTCATTCCCATTGGCCCCATTCCTGAAGGACCTCTAGGTCCATAGGGCATCATTGCCTGATGTGTCATCATGTGCTGATGCTGTGGTGACATCATGCCATGGGGAGGCATCATACCACTCTGGGACATCATGGTCTGCTGTTGAGACATCATAGCTTGCTGCTGGGATGACATCATTCCTGGGCCACCAGGATACATATTGGGACCAGAAGGATGACCTTCATGTCCCATAGATGACTGCCGTAGCTCCTGTTGGCTGTTTTCTCCCATTAACATTTGGTGAATTTTTGTCAACTGGGCCAAGCCTTTGGATCGATGCTGCCTTTGCTCTATTGTCAGATTTTCATCTGGTACCTGACTGGAAGATATGTTTGATGGGTTATGGGAAACTCCTAGCATCATGTCATTTTCCATGTCCACCATGTTACTATGAATGTATCCACTGGGCCCCATGGCTGGATGGAGGTGGGGATGAGGGCCACCACAACCCTGGCCAGGCCAACCTCCCATCATTCTTGATCCAGGACCTCCTGGAGGATAAGGTCCATTTGGCATCATTCCTCCAGGACCCATTATGTTGGGGTCTTCCATTCCTAGAGGCTGATGAGGCCCCCAACTGGTTGGTGTTGGGCCAAGCATTCGAATCATGCCAGGTCCCGGCTGACCCTTCATACCAGGCTGCATGCCATGCCTCAAGTTATTGATGTTCAATGGATTTTTCTGAGGAAATAAAACACACAAATCTGCATATTAATTATCATGAGAAAAAAACTGAGTGATAAAAGCAGGGCAATTAAAGATCTTTTGATAAAAAAAATCAAGCCAGAAAATTAATCACCCTGTGGAAAATTGGGAAAATAAACTCAATAATTAACCATCCTTAGAAAAAAAAAATGAAAATAAAGTTAGAAAAATAAACCTAGCAATTAATGACCCTGGAAACCATATTAAGAAAACTGAGTGGAACCACATGGGGAGCTAGTGAAAGAATCCTCAAGAATGTATATCAGCAAAGTATTCTACCACATTTAGAATATAGCTCAACATATTGGTGCACAGTATCAAACACTACATTGCACAATCTAGACAAGGTACAAAATCAGTCACTACGGATCATCACAGGTGCCATGATCACTGTGACCCTTTGTTTCAATCTTTAAAACCCTTTCCTGATGTATCTAAACCCTTCAGTAGGTATATTTTAAGAAACTATGCTACTGATGTGAATTGCCTAGAATCTTCTGTACATCAATCTTAAAAGTTTCTGCTGATATATCTAAGAATTCGCTGACATTTATCAAATATGCAGGACATGTACTCAAAATTGCCTATAAGACGACGTGCGAATATAACTTTTTTTATAACCTGGTATTCTCAATGCAGGTTATAAGGAAAGCATAACGTGCAGGCTGCGTTCTTCCATCAAAGAAACTAAATGCTAACATCTGTTCTCTGTTTACCTTCCTGTGTAAATGGAGATGACTATGGTGGTGATGGTGGCTGCAAAACAGCCCAGCCAGAAACTTCTATAACATTTGGATGGGTGAAGACAAAACAAAACTTGTGCCAAATTCAGGCCACTATTTGGATCATGCCTACCACCAGCTTATCACAGACAACTAGTAAATCAGAAAACATTCAGGCCACTACTTGGATCATGCCTACCACCAGCTTATCACAGTCAACTAGTAAATCATATAAAGAAAACATTCAGGCACTAGTGAGATGATGCCTGTCACCAGCTCATCAGAGCCAACTAGTATATTTTAAAAGAAACAATCAGGCTACTAGCTTGATCATGGCTACCATCAGCTCATCAGAGAGGAAACAAATGACAGCTCTGATGTTGCATACAAGCTGTAGCACACTGAGACACAATAAATACAATAGTTCACAACAATCATGTGGCAATGAATATATAGACCAGGATGGTGACACCAATAAGGAAGTTAGAATTGAAAAAGCTGCATTGATCTTCAAGAATCTTGAAAGCATAGGGCACTCAAACGTTATAAACACAAAAAATAAGTTAAGATTATTCAATTCAAATGTAATATCCACCCTCATTTATGCATGCGAAAGCTGGAAAACAACTAAAGAAAGAAACACAAATTAGACTCTTCTGAAAAGAAATGCCCAAGGAACATACTCAGTATAAAGTGGAATAAATTCAAGAACAATGCAGAGATAAATCAGATGTGCATACAACAACTAGTCTCATGGGTGATCAGAAAAAGAAGACAGACATACGTTGGTCGTGTGATGAGAAGAAACAATCAGAGAATCCCAAAACAAGCTATCAAGTGGAACACAGCAGGCTGAAAGAAAAAGAAGTCGACCACATGAAAAGGACAGTGTTAAGAGAGGCCAAATTAGTAGGCATAAAATCTCTTGATGAGGTTGAAAAACTCACTGAAAACAGGAAAACTTGGCGAACTACTATGTGAGCCCTGCGTGACGTTTAATAGGACGAGAAGGACGTAAGAATGAATATATGCATACCAGGCATCACTGGTACTTTCTAAAAAAATATGTATGGCAATGTTAACAACTTCATAATGGCTATTCAGACATTTAAAATAACACTGAAGAAGTTGCCAGGTGGCTGAGTGGCTAATGTGTCCACTTACTGAACCCATGGTCACAGGTTTGGATTTCACAGTGCCAAAACTTTTTCCCTACAATCTTATGGTTCTCTTAATAGGGTCTCCTGTCTTATGGTTCTCTTAATAGGGTCTCCTCTGATCTCTTTGGCAATGAGATCAAGTGCTTGGATTCTGAAACTACTTGCTAAGCAATGCACACAAAAATGGCATTTTAAAAAAGTTTTGCATAAAACTGTCTCATATGTATAGAGCCATATCTAAGCTGACAGCATATAAAACAAAATGAAGATCATGAATTCACCTGTAAAAATGCCTTTGTGCTGGGCTGGTCCATGTGGTATTGTATTATGCTCTTGTAGTGGCCGAGCCTAATGCTTTCTGCGGCCTCATTGGCCAGTCGTGTGGAGAAGACAAAAATCTCACTCTGCTGCTGCACAAACGGTGGCTCAAATGAAGTAACCATGCCATGCTGTGATGGCATCATGGCAGAAGGTGTTGTCCCCCCCGATGAAGGATGCTGTGGTGTAGTGGACTGAGGGGATGCCTTCTGACTTTCCATTCCAACAGAGCCTGGCTTTCCATTCTCTGTTTTTCCATCTGAGTATAAATAATGCCAGCATTTACAGCAAAGACTGATGAAATCTTGATTCAATGAGTTTTACGAATGCTTTTAAAAGATCAAAATATGCAAAGCTAAAACATTCATCCTCCATCCATTTGGACAGAAAAAAAAATCCCCTCAAAATGGGAACGATGATGAGGACAGCTGCTGCTTCTTTAACATTCTTCTTGGTTGTGCTAAATCAGAACCCCGGGTGACACCAGGATAAAGCCCACTCTTCTCCAGGCCCTCCAAGTAACCCTGCAGCTTTGGTCCCGAGCCCTCTGGCCATGAGGATAGCAAAGAAGCTAACAGCCATCTCCTTATGACTGTAAGCTAGAAGATGCCACAACCAAGAACCTGGCCATCTTTTGTACTTGTTTAGTTTTGGAGTACAGGCGGTTCTGAGCTTCGGATATCTTGGAAAAGCTTTTATTTTCATAATTCAGTTTTGAGTTATCATCATCATCATCATGTGCCGTGCCGACTGGCGTTGGCTATTATGCTTCTCCAGAGTACACGATCCTTCATGCAGGCCATCAGCTCAGTTGGTGATCTCCTCTCACACCATCCCGTCAGACTGTCCAGTATCATTTCTCTTGGTCTTCCTCTTGATCTTCTTCCTTCTATTTTTCCTGTTGTTATAATATTTTCAATGCCCCCTCTTCTCATTGCATGTCCTATGAAAGTACATTGTCTCTCTCTTATCTTTTTGACAAGGTTTTTTGTCTCTCCAGCTTTTCTCCTACATTCTTCATTAGTTATTTTTGCTGTCCAGGGGATTTTGAGTTATGGATAACTTGATAACATTTTCAGTTCATTTTACCATAAGAACCGTAACAGAAAATATTCAACTGATTTATTCTCATCAGTGTACTTGCAGTTTTGGTTATGCATTTGTCAACTCAAGCTTAAATGATCATATATAATGGTACAGCTTGCTTCAGCCTACATGAACTGCAATGACTTTGAAGATAATAAAGACAACAGGGATCATAAACACAATATCACTGTCTCTACATTAACAAAATATGTACTCCTGTTTAATCAGGTACAGCCCTACTATGACACATTCAGAAAAAAGAAAAGCACTACTATGGCAGGTTCAGAAAGGTCATCTTGCCTACTTACTGTTGTCTGATCTTCTCTCTACTTTCAGCCTTTTGTTATTGTTGTCTTCAGACTTGACAGCCACTGTGCTGTCTGCAACAGACAAGTTCATAAATCAACTATATTTTATTCATCCATAAGCTTAATTTGTTTCACTTCTAATCAGTTTCAAATGTTCACAAATGTTTTTGAACCGTATCAATAATAATGGCATCATGATAGGCATAATATGGGGAGCAGCTCTGGGGAAGGATGCAGCACCATTTGAGGCAACAAGGACCAAACTAAAAAAAAGTTAGAAAATGCAAATGCAAGGAAACTAGACCTTGCAACACAAATACTGCTTGCTGTAACTGTGGTCAATTATGCAAATCCAACATTCATAGAGTCAGTCATGAAAGGAGTTGTTCAGAAAGTTGATGTTCAGCAAAGCTCACAACAGGTGATATCTGGTTGCTTTAAAACTGTCTTCTTAGATACAAAAATTGGCTTCCATTTATTTTTTTTCAACTGGTAAATGATGCAGTAATTCCTCAAGATGCAGTACTCATGCTGAATGACAGTGGTAAGTAGCCCACAGCTGTGGTGTGCTTTGCTACCAAACCATGGTCTGCCTAGTGATGAGATCACATGGGATTTGTCATCCTAAAGAGATATGAGGGGTGATTGTTAAGTTCGCGGCCTATGGTACAACAGATTATTTATGGACAACTTTTTTTTATTATTTCTCAACATAGTCCCCTTGCAAGTTTATGCACTTAGTCCAGTGATCCTGGAGCATATGGATCCCTTATTTATAAAAGTCAGCATATTGTGCCAGTAGAAAGTGGTCTACAGCATGAATGATGTCCATCTGAAGCAAATTTGCGACCACTGAGCTCCTTTTTTGAGTTTGGCAAACAGGTATAGTCCGAAGGGGCAAATCTGGGGAATAAGGAGGATGTTCAAGAAGCTGGAAGCTGCATTCATGAATGGCAGCTACTGCCATTGTCGACTTGTGAACTGGAGCATTGTCTAGCTGAAAGATGACTCCTCTCGTCAATTACCCTCAATACTTTTCCTTCAATTTGGCCGAGTTGCTTAACAAGATTAGCGTAATAGGCCCTGGTAACCATGACAAACATTCTTTTCAAGAAGAATGAAAAAAAGAAAGAAAATATACACTGGTATATTTATTTTTGTTTTGAACAACACGATAAAAACAACAAAAATATCTTAATCTCCATTGGATATTATTTCTTAAAAAAAAAAATACCTGAATCTCCATTAGATATTTTCCTAGATGGTGGCCTTGAGTCAGTTGATGATGACTTTCTGTCTTCTTCTTCTTTTGCCTCCGCCTTGATGTCCATGGATTCTGACTTGGCCACACCTCCAGCCATTGCAACATCTTGGATAGGACCATTAACACTGGGCTCCCGCAGCATTTTTGTGGAGTCCACCCGCTCTTTCATCTCAGCAACTACCACAGTTGCAGCAGAGGTAATGAAAGTTGCAGTCAGACAGGATTCAGCCTGCTTTCTCTACTGTAGGTTGGCTAGGCCTACAGCATCTGTTTGGGTCATGCATAGTTTTACATGTGTACCAGATGTGAGCTTCAAGCAATATCCAAGCTTGTGCAATGAGGTCAGTCTTGTAGTTAACACAATGATCACCGAAATGAAACTGATTTTATGTATATGTATATATACAAATATTTATATATCCTTTGATGAATTTTACTCCACAATTCTTTATCATGTAAGTGAACTTTCAAACAAGTAAAGCAAATCCAGTCTACAGTTGGAAGCACATAAACATTGATGATTTTTCTCATCTACACACTGAATGCCCTATGTCTACCCCTTTCTTCTGCATAAATTTAATGGCCAGAAAGAATTTTTCAAATGCTACATAGCAAAACTGTATTACAACCAATGGAGAAAATCCAATAGGTAGATTATTACTGCAGTGTTAGGAAGGTAAAAAATCCATGGATTTTAATGGATCAATAAGTTCACATCGCGATCTCGGCTTAAATCCACATAATACACTGAGACCATCTGTTGAATGCAGATTTGCTGGTGTTCGTAACTGCTGTTTTCTTCTTCTGAAAGAGGCCTGGGCAGCAGATTAAGCTATGACTAGTGATGAACATGGGCATTCTTTCTGATCTTGAGGCGGCTGAATTATGTCCAAGCTAAGTTTACAAAGGCTGGCTGTCAAACGGAAAGTCCTCTGTAAGATCATTACGAAGAGCTTGATGTAAACTGAAACAGAAAGAGACAAAAAATGACTAAAACAACTAGATGAAATCATATCATTTAAGAAAATGAATAACAGATGGACTATTAATTTGGCTACGCTTGGCAAAATATTTTGCTTGGTCTTGTGAAGGACAAAGTTTCCAGATCCAAATGCCTGCTGTCTGTCCTTGTCCCGCACACAACTGTTAGGAACCCATCATTTAGTTGGGTTAAAAACAGTCTTACATCTTACATCCTTCCCATGCCGTTAAACATCACATAGGGCTCACATAGTTGTTGCCAAGTTTTCCTGTTTCACAGCAAGTCTTTCAACTTCACCAAGGGATGTTACGCCCACTAAACTGCCTTCTCTTAACAATGTCCTCTTTAGAGTTTCACGTGGTCGACCTCTTTTTCTTCGGCCTGTAATGCTCCATTTGATAGCTTGTTTTATATATACAATATACAAAACAGTCTTTTGTATAAGAAACAGTCTACTTTACTTTTTTTTTGTTTTGTTTTTGCTGTTTTACTCTTGTGCTTCTATGAAATCTAGTCCCTAATGCTCAAAAGTCATCCATGAATGATTTCTCCATCAATCAGGATTAAGAATGGAAGAACCACTGTTCCACATGGATTCTGTGCAAGAGGGAAGTATTATTTGAACAAGTAGTGGGGCTCAAACTGAAGACAACAGACGCAAGCATGTCGAGGTAGGACCTCGCAACACAAACATTCTTTTCTGTTACTGTAGCCAATCATAAACATTTTTCTTGTTCTACTTCTGCTGCATTCAGTTTCATACGAATAGCCATTCAGACAAGCAGACAGGTTGGCTCCGTGGATTACACCTTTTTACATCCATGCTCTTTTTCCCCCGGGGCACAAAGCCAATATTAGCAGAATCAGTCATAAGAGCTCAGGAAATTTTCCTTAGTAAACTTCTCAAACAGCTAATATCTTCATGTTTCTTCTACTTCTTCTGCATTCAGTTTCATTTGCTCAGCTTTCTAAACAGGGAGTTGGGTTGTCTCTATGAATCCTGCTGTCAGGAGGAGGTATTTGTAGGAATCCCTGAGTTCCACCTCTGTGCTTCTCTCTTGGGGCCATACCTGGGCTCTGAGGTCTCTGTATCTTCATGCTTCAAAATCACCTCCTCACATGAAATGTGCCAGCACATTTAAAATTTAAACTAAGAAAATTCTCAAATTCTCACCCTGAACTACTCCTCTCCTGGTCTCTCTAATAATAAATCTCTTCTATAAGACTCTAAAGATCATACATTTCATCTCATTTAAAATGTCAAAAAAAAAAACAACAACAACAACTTCATTTTCATTTTCCACTCCTGCTGTAACCAATAACTGCAGGTCTTCGAGAAACGGGATCCTACCAAGAATCTTTGGGCCCATGAAGGATACCAACAGTGGAGAACAGGGAGCTACAAAGAACGCTGAACTGTACAGCTTATTTAAATCCCAACGAGTTATAAACATCTTGAAACTATGGAAAGACAACATAGAAGAAGATATGAAAGAAACTGGTGTCACCAACCGAAGAGAGAAGATTAGCAACAGAGAAGAATGGAGGTGAAATTTATCTGCAGCAATGAGCCTTAATGGCTTGGAAAGCTGAAGAAATAGAAGAAGAAGAAGTTCTGCTGTAAAACATCTTTTATTCTCTCTTTCTCTTTGATAACTTTTCTTTTTCTAAACATCCAAACCAATCACTGCCACTTTAGTAACATCGGCCCTTCTGCTTTTAAATATACCCACATCTCCCAATCATGTGTAACTGTGATGCTTTAAAATCCAATAATTTTGATTTTTTTTTTCTAAAGCACTTATGCTCCCCTGCCATACAGACTGAGAAGTACAGCAGCTGTTCATGTTATCTGCTGATATGGAAGAATGAACAGATATACCACATAAACCAATTACAGACATACTAGCAAAGAAATTAGAAGCCCCATGTGCCTTGGGCACCTAAGGGGTGGTGGTAGGGTTGCATGTGTGTGTGTGTGTGTGTGAGAGAGAGAGAGGAGAGAGAAGAAATATGGAAGGATGAACATAAACCAATTACAGACATATCAGCAAAAAAAAAAAAAAAAGTTTCTCTGAACAACAGCAGACCTTTCAAACAGAAGAGAAATAATAGACTTTCTTAAGGACAGCATCTGACAATGGAACAACAAAGTCCACAGAATGAAAATTACCACGACGTATGTGGATGCACAGATATTTAGAAAATGAATTCTGTAAACAACAGAGATAGGGAATACTTGGTGAATACCCAGACAAAACAAAAATAACACCCTCTGCATATGTACCCCGATAAACAGTGCAACAAGTACAGCCACAAAGCTGAGACAATCATCACAATAACTGATAAAGGCTGAGAAAATCACCACAATAACTGATAACAGCTGAGAAAATCATCACAATAACTGATAAAGGCTGAGAAAATCATCACAATAACTGATAAAGGCTGAGAAAATCACGATAACTGATAAAGGCCGAGACAATCACCACAATAACTGATAAAGGCTGAGACAATCATCACAAAATAACTGATAAAAGTTGAGATAATCATCACAATAACTGATAAATGCTGAGATAATCATCACAATAACTAATAAAGGCTGAGAAAATCACCACAATAACTGATAAAGGCTGAGAAAATCATGATAACTGATAATGGATGAGACAATCACCACAATAACTACTGATAAAGGCAGAGACAATCACCATAATAACTGATAAAGGCTGAGACAATCATCACAATAACTGATAAAGGCAGAGACAATCATCACAATAACTGATAATGCATCTAGTTCAATCATTAGTGTACACATCATTTTCTCTGTACACGAGATGAGTACATGAATCATCCTAGAGTACACAAACTGTTAGAGAAGAATTATTCAAAGCCCGCATGACAGAAATCTCCTAGCTTTGCTGATATACCTCAAATGCATTCACAAGCTTCTTCCTAAACCGATGAAGCACGACACAAGTACATAAAACTGCGTTACCTTGGAACAATTATTACAAATGGCATAAGCCAAGCTGAAAGTAAGTCACGAATAGGATATGCAAAAACAGCTCTCTACAAAACAAAAATGATACTATCATATAAAAGAATGTCTTTAATAGTTCTTTCAGTTTTGTACCAAGTCAATGATACTCTAAGCTTGTGAAACTAACAATAACCATGTCAATGATGCTCTAAGCTTGTGAAACTTTGACAACAAACAAAGAGAAGAAAGAGAAACCGGAACGTACAGAGACGTGGTTCTGAAGAAAGTTGCAACAATATCAAGAACTAAAAACCACAAGAACTATGAATGCTGGCAGAATATTAGCAAGGTAAAAGGAAGAAAAACTGTGCCCTGTTATCAAGTTATCATGTGGTACTCTGGCATATTTCTTAAGTCATGAGTGGGATAATGGGACACCATATCATCAAAAAACCGAAATAGGAAAACTCTCAAGCGAAATTCTCGGGTCCTGTCATGAGAAGACAAGCAGTGACCTAATGATCACTGGTAAACTCTGGGGAAAATGAAATGGAGGGAGACTGATTTGGGGTGGGGGATGTAGCAGTTGAATAAATGGCACACGACAATAGAAGCAATTTATCTGAACAGAAATACCAAGGGTCGCCAATCATGGAAAAGCATGACATTTAATCTCCTCAGTGTATATGACATGAATCTCTCAAACACCATCAGTGCCCACACACGCCACCCCACCCACACAAAAAAAAATTCTTCCAAGGTTTCTCATAAACCATTTTTTTTTACTATCCCATAGTTGTACACACACGGCTGACAAGTTTTCCCAATCTTGTACACACACGTACATGTACATATCTCCCTGTTTCCCTTTTGCAGGCTCGCAAAAGTGTCCTTCAAGGACAGAAAGCACTAGGGAAACGTGCAGCTGCAGCCAAGTGTGACCACTCGGTTACAAGGGGGGCGCAAGCTGACACGGGGAAGCTCGATAGAAATGTCGTTATAAGGTCGGCGGTTTCAACGTTCACTCGCGGTAGGAGCAGAGAGGGGAGGAGGGGATGGATAAGAGAGGCGAGCTGCAGGCTATAGGAAGAAAGGAGTTAATAGAAAGAAGGCCGGATTCTGTAGGAGTGTGTTACAGCCTACAATGCTCTTAGGAGGTGTTAAGCAAATCTGTGGTGATTCCGGACAAACATTCGCCGAGTTAGAAGATACATGCGATGACATTTGTAGAAAGTAAAACGACGAAATTTAGTTAGATAATGGATGAAATTTGTAGAGAGTAAAGCGACGAAATTTAGTTAGATGATAAATGATGCCTGTTTCAGACCGCGTGAAACTCTGAAGAGGACATTATTAAGAGAGGCCAAATTAACAGGCATAAAATCATTTGATGAGGTTGAAAGACTCGCCGAAGACAGAAAAACTTGGCGAACTACTTTGACGTTTAACGGCACGGGAAGGATATAAGATAGATGATGCGATGAAATCTGTAGAAAGTAAAACGACGAAATTTATCACTATCACCCCCCCCCCCCAACCCCTTCATGGAAGACTGTCTCCACGAAAGTTCTGCAGCCTGTATAGATTTCAGACTACATCACAGCCATCTTTTGGTGTATATCTTAGTTTTATATATCATCAAAAAATGGTCCATTTTGTATAGTTTTAAGCGGGTAAAGACGCTGTCCAAATTGGCATTCGGCAACCCATAGCTGACATGCTAGTATCAGAGCTGGAGAACCACAGCTGACCAAGACCCAGTCCCACCTCTCTGCTGGTACTACCCCCAGTAACAGGCCTAGCCTGGCTAATAGGGCAGGGATCACCGTAGTGCCCATGGTGATGGAGTCTGCTCCCCCCCCCCCCCAACTGCCCTTCAACTGTACCCGGAGACTGAAAATATAGCCACTATTAACCGCTGACATGATGCTGTGCTTCAACATCCTCATTGTATCGGCTTCAAATAACACCAGCTTGCAGTTCTAGGGAAGTTTTCTATTTCACTTCTTGATGCTACGATGTCCCTTTATCCTCACTCATGACTTAACAAATACGCTACAGTACTCATCATCATCATCAGGTGCCGTGCCGACTGGCGTTGGGTATTATGCTTCTCCAGAGTATCCGATCCTTCATGCAGGCCATCAGTTCAGTTGGTGATCTCCTCTCACACCATCCTGTCAGACTGTCCAGTATCATTTCTCTTGGTCTTCCTCTTGATCTTCTTCCTTCTATTTTTCCTGTTGTTATAATATTTTCAATGCCCCCTCTTCTCATTGCATGTCCTATGAAAGTACATTGTCTCTCTCTTATCTTTTTGACAAGGTTTTTTGTCTCTCCAGCTCTTCTCATACATTCTTCATTAGTTATTTTTGCTGTCCAGGGGATTCGCAACATTCTTCTAATAAACCACATTTCTGCTGCTTCCAATGATTTTTGTGCAGACTTGCCTATTGTCCATGATTCACTTCCATATAACAAGATAGGTTCAATATAGCATTTTAGGACTCGTTTTCTAACATTCATTGATAAAGATGTGTTAGCTAATATGTTATCAGTACTACATGAACAATTCTAGTGCACAACTTTCTTCTTTACCACGCAAATATTCCTGCGCCATAAAATATTCCATAAACTTTCATAGTTTTTTTCTTGCCTGCTTTACTTGTTTTGATGCGTTTAAACAAACCAGATCTAAGGCCAAAAGGACAAGGAAAAAAGCTAAAGAGGACTGAACTATATAGAAAACAAATGAATGTACAGAAACCATACAATAAACTGAAACGACTGGTCCAGGACAAATCTGATGTGATGAAAGTACTCAGCGCCTCACGCTACAGGATGTATTATGATACATGTTGTGTGCGTGTATTAAAATCTGCACATATCTAACCGATCAAATAGACTCGTAGCTGCTTCGTGATGCTGACAGAATTGAGAGGGCAGATCTGGACAAACTGACTCGTAGCTGCCTCGTGAATGCTGTCAGAGTTGAGAAGGCAGATCCGGACACAAGTTTTGGGTGGGGCTCAAATCTGCTTCAGAAGATACTACCATCAGACGAGTAACACAGGGGGCTCAAGAGTTGGCGCAGTCTGGATCGGCGGAGGAGGAAATGTCCTGTTCATGAACGGGTCAGTCGAAGATCTGAGGTACTGAATCCAATACCCTGTTTGCTGAACATAACTCTCATCATCATTCCCTGTCGCACTTCCCCATTTGCTGTAATAGATCTCCAGTCCGACATCTTTCACCCTTGAGCGAACTGCTCTCTGTCTGCTTCTCGATGTTGCTCGCTTATTTGTATTGGTAAACTTCTCTTGCACATTTTCCTTCAAATTTTATATATATTCTAGTTTACAATTTATTATTATACATCCAGGTATAGCCGATGCACTCCGACTGTCTGCTTCTTGTGTGTTTCTGTTTTAAGGAGCGGTGGCTAAATTTTAGTTGCTCCACTAATCCTCTGCCTGTCTCTTTTCCGTTAATGAAATACAACCCATCCCAAAGTATTCGTTTCACGGGGCTGATTGTCTTCCTTCTTTCCTACGTTCTGGCAAGCACTGAGTGGTGTGAAACAAACCACAGAACCTGGCAACTTTTCCTGCCAGAAACATGAAGAATAAACTGCGGCAAGAGCTGGAGGTTCTTAGAGAAACTGGAAGGATCATCACCGTTTTCTTACCTCTACCCTATCATCATCACTATTATGTTGCGCCTACCCTATTATCACTATTTTCTCACGGCAGTACTATGATTTATCCCACTTTACACCAAGCATTGATGTATCTATCGTAGACGAAGGCAGATGCTGAAAGAACTTTTAAGACGGAGACGAAGCTGAAAGAGAAAATCTTATTTAAACAGCCGGAACTGATGACACAGATTCCGTGCTCACAAACAAGAAAGAATGAAATTGGGGGGACGGGGGGGGGGGGGGGGGGGGGAACAAAACAAAACAATAACTTAAGCCATAAAACAATGCCAGGTAGGAAAACAGACAGACAGACAGACAGAGAATGTATGTGTGTGTGTGTCTCTCTCTCCAACTGTACAAGAACCGAGCGATGGACAGTGCACAAACATGAAATCACAAAAAAACAGATGTAAGGATGAATGTTACTGAACCTGTCGTTATGGTGGCTTATATAGAATGTTTAAGATGAGGGCGGTGAAGAGATGTACTGACTTGAACGGACAGGAGGCGGTGGACGATTAACAGAACAACAATCGATCTTCATTTCACATATGGCACCAAATCAAAAGAAACCAAATGAAACATTTATGGCAAAAAGAGGAGAGAGAGAGAGAGAGAGAGAGAGAGAGAGAGAGAGAGAGAGAGAGAGAGAGAGAGAGAGAGATGATGCGATTATTCAAATGAGTATTCTAAAAAAAAGACCATATAATACGTGACCGATTCTTCTCTTTCTCTTCAACTTTCATCTCCTGGAATGTTCCGCTACTGAGTACAGACACAAACACGAACAAAACAGTACACCAAAGACAAACTGGGCACACCGACACAGACAGGGGAACACGCTGGTCAGCCAGCAAAGATGGCAGTCTGTTGAAGTATCAGAGTTCAGAGTTGCAGACACGAGTTTCTCCACAACCTCAGATTTCTGGATGAACCAGAAAACAAAGCCAAGTAGTGGTGGTGGTGTTAATATTTAACAATGTGCAGATAAAGCCAAGTAGTGGTGGTGGTGTTAATATTTAACAATGTGCAGATAAAGCCAAGTAGTAGTAGTGTTAATATTTAACAATGTGCAGATAAAGCCAAGTAGTGGTGGTGTTAATATTTAACAATGTGCAGATAAAGCCAAGTAGTGGTGGTGTTAATATTTAACAATGTGCAGATAAAGCCAAGTAGTGGTGGTGTTAATATTTAACAATGTGCAGACAAAAGCCAAGTAGTGGTGGTGTTAATATTTAACAATGTGCAGACAAAAGCCAAGTAGTGGTGGTGTTAATATTTAACAATGTGCAGACAAAAGCCAAGTAGTGGTGGTGTTAATATTTAACAATGTGCAGATAAAGCCAAGTAGTGGTGGTGTTAATATTTAACAATGTGCAGAAAAGCCAAGTAGTGGTGGTGGTGTTAATATTTAACAATGTGCAGATAAAGCCAAGTAGTGGTGGTGTTAATATTTAACAATGTGCAGACAAAAGCCAAGTAGTGGTGGTGGTGTTAATATTTAACAATGTGCAGATAAAGCCAAGTAGTGGTGGTGTTAATATTTAACAATGTGCAGACAAAAGCCAAGTAGTGGTGGTGGTGGTAATATTTAACAATGTGCAGATAAAGCCAAGTAGTGGTTGTGGTAATATTTAACAATGTGCAGACAAAAGCCAAGTAGTGGTGGTGTTAATATTTAACAATGTGCAGATAAAAGCCAAGTAGTGGTGGTGTTAATATTTAACAATGTGCAGATAAAGCCAAGTAGTGGTGGTGGTGTTAATATTTAACAATGTGCAGATAAAGCCAAGTAGTGGTGGTGGTGGTAATATTTAACAATGTGCAGATAAAGCCAAGTAGTGGTGGTGGTAATATTTAACAATGTGCAGACAAAAGCCAAGTAGTGGTGGTGGTGGTAATATTTAACAATGTGCAGATAAAGCCAAGTAGTGGTTGTGGTAATATTTAACAATGTGCAGATAAAGCCAAGTAGTGGTTGTGGTAATATTTAACAATGTGCAGACAAAAGCCAAGTAGTGGTGGTGTTAATATTTAACGACGTGCACGCTCTTTGATAAAACACTGTACTCTTTGATAGAATGTTAATAATATATGACAGCAGACTGCCAGTGCTTTGAGGTTTATGAACACTGAAACGTGAGATGGGGCCCACCACTAGAAAGAGAAATGACATCTTAGAATGCTGACAAAAATGAGAGTGGGGCCCATCACTAGGAAGAGAAATGACGTCTTAGAATGCTGACAAAAATGATAGCGAGGCCCATCAATAGGAAGAAACATGACATATTAAAATGCTAAGAAAATGAGAGTGGGGCCCATCACTAGGAAGAAACATGAAATCTCAGAATGCTGACAAAGTAAGAATGAGGCATATCATTGTGAAGAAAAATAATGACGCTTTAATGTCTCAGAACGCAGACAAAATGAGAAAAGGGGCCATTATTTTGGAGAAAAATGACGCCCTCAATGTCTTATAACGTAGACAACGTGGGAACGAGGTCCATCATTTTGAACAATAATGACGTTTTAATGTCTCTGAACGCAGACAAGATATGTGACAAAACTTACATGAAATGATAGCAGACATATCGCGACAGAGAAAAAACGAGGACAATCTAATATTTTTAAAAAAAATGTCTTAGAAACGACATAGCGGCTGGCCCCACTAAATACATTTTTATTATAGGTCTCTCTCTGAGCTTGTGCACAGGCCCCCCCCCCCCCCCCACAAACCAGGCCAAAAAGGGTATTTTAAGCGAATCAAGATCTGGGTAAGCAACTATCTTAATCTCACCGCTTTATGAAAGATGCACTCGTACTGTTGCTCTCCCTCTTAGAACGGCGAAATAAACAACAATGAGGTAGAGGAGGGGGATAACAAAGTAACCCCTGAATATTCAGTTTGTTTTGTGGGAGAGGAGAGAGGAGGATCTGACAGCTCTTAAAATTTCCTCCTTTCTTCTCTTCGCGTTCATCTCCTTTTCCATGGCACCCGCTCTCTCTCTCTCTCTCTCTCTCTCTCAGAATCTGAGCGATGTTTCTCCGACTCGCATGTCAGAGAGAGAGAGAGAGAGAGAGAGAGAGGGTGGGGGTTGGGGGTAGGAGGAGGTGGAGGAGGCTAGAAAGAAATGAGGAGATCGCAGGAGAAAACAAATCGATATCCTAACTAGGATGGGAGGTTGTTTTCTCTGTCCTGTTGGAGTTATTTCCGTTCATGACATGTATCCAGAGAGAGAGAGAGAGAGAGAGAGAGAGGGGGGGGGAGGGGAGGGCGAGAAAGGGGGAGGGAGAGAGAGGATATTCTTCGGGTACTTTATTCTTTCCTACCCTGACAGTGTTTACAACAATAAAAAAGACAAGAGAAGCTGAGGACTTGCGTTGCTGATATTCACGTACAGCGTATACTCACGTACAGAGTATAGTCAGCGTATTACTCACGTACAGTGTATAATCACATACAGCGTATACTCGCGTACAGAGTATATTCAGCGTATTACTCATGTACAGTGTATATTCACGTACAGTGTATATTCACATACAGCGTATACTCGCGTACAGAGTATATTCAGCGTATTGCTCATGTACAGTGTATATTCACGTACAGCGTATACTCGCGTACAGAGTATATTCAGTGTATTACTCACGTACCGTGAATGTTCACGTACAGTGCATCCAAAAGCATCTAATATAATCTTCACAAGTTGTATTTTTAAAAAAAAACTCATTCCTACAGAAACCACCTCCAGTCATTTTTTTACCATGGAATCAAGAATCCCTGAAGAATTAGGGTGCCTCCCCAGGGAGCAAACTTCGGGGAGTGTTCCAAGCAGGTCAGGCTGCTGGTCTTTCTCTAATCTTTCCTGCCGATCTTGGTTCAAAGAAGCAGCACAGCTGATGAAATCTGGCGCCGGCAACTTTTTGCAAAGAGTTGACAGATCGCCGCTGATCACTCCATCACTACCTCAGAGTATAATATAATATTTCAAACACGCTGACCTGCAGACGCTCATAACAGTTTCTGTATAGCCTTGTGAACTAATTAGTTGCCGCTAATTTAAAACAATTTCATTACTGCTAGTGGAATTAAAAATGAAAAATATATCCATGCTACAAGAACTTAATATTGAAGAAGGCTGGCTAGTAACGAGGATTAAAGAGAGAAAACTTAAATATTTTGGACACATTAAACATCATGATAATCTAGAGAAAACCGTCTTGGAAGGGTACATAATGGGAAAAAGAAAGAGAGGACGACCAAGTCGAAGATGGTTGCAAGACATCGTTGATGATCTGCAAATGGATGCATCAGCAGCAGGCCATATTGCTCACAACCGAGAGATCTACAGGAGTTCTGCTGGGGGGGGGGGGGGCGCAAAGTTCCGCAAGGGACATGCAAATGAATGAATGAGTGAGTGGAATTAAACCATAATATAAAAAGAACAGACAAGAAAGGAAACGACTGGAAAACAACTCTGCATTAAAAACTACAACGGAAAAGACCACACTTCTGTGCTTTTCTTTAGGGCCAGACAGATTTCCTTATACTTAGAAATGACTATATTCTTCTTCTTCTCCACCTCCTCTCTCTCTCATCTAATAAAAAGATGTTCGAAGCTGCAATGATGACGTCAAGCTATCACTGCCAGCAGATCAGCTACCCTACCAACCCTCCACCTTCTGGGAATGTCATTCCAGCCAACGCTACCAGTGTCAGCGGAGATTCTTCAGCTCCTGGCCGAGCTAATGAAAGCACTATAGCACACAGTCAGAACTGCCACACGTTCAATGAATCCACAGAAACCCTGATCAATGTAAACGCGGGGACAATATTCTGCAGTAGATGTAACAGCGACAGCTGCGAGACTGCTAGCTGTAGCAACAGCAGCAAAAGCAGCGTGAGTAGTAGTGACAGCAATAATACAGGTTCTCCTCGACTCACGACTTCTCGACTTTACGACGGTGCAATAGCGATGAACATTCAGTACTGTACATTTACTGGCAGGACAAACATGTAGTCATTTATTTACTTTCTAATTACTGGTATTTAGTTAGTTACAGCAATTATGTGTTTATATACTTATTCAGTGATATCAGTTGTTTACTCATTTATCATATCATATATATTCGACAAACGATATTTTCAACTTACGATAGGTTCATCAGAACGTACTCCTACCGTAAGTCGATGAGCATATGTACGAGAAGCTGCGAGAGTGGCGCCTTAACAATGGCAGTTTAATCGGCAAGAGTTGCCGGCTGTAACAACAGCAGTTTAAAACAGCAAGAGTACCGGCTGTAAAACAGCAGTTTAAACAGCAAGAGCGCCGGCTGTAACATTCGTAGTGAAAGCAACAATGTTTCCGTTTGTCGCAAATGATGGAGGAAGCAACGTCTGCTCTCAGTTAACGGTAGCACAAACAAAACAAAAGCAGAACTAGCGAAAGTGCTATCTCACAATACTCTACTGGCTGTCTTAAAGATGATGGCAACAACGGAGATGGTGATATTCTCAGTGAAGCGGGCTTCCACAGCTTTCCCAATTTCTTGAGGCGTGGACAAGGATGTGAGGATTCTCCGTCGGCCCTCGCCCGATTCCGCGAGCATTCACCAAAGAAAGAAGGGCACTATTTGCAAGGAATATACAGATCGGCTAATGCTCAAACACTTCTACTTCACGGTTCAGGGTGTAGACACTGGAGGTTATTTTAAGAATCCGCAGGGAAACCGATAAAAATATCTGTTCTCGGGCAAACAGCGCAGGGGGTAGTGGAGGAGCGCGGACTAGACATCATCACAGAGCTGACTTGCAGGAAATTATGTGGATGAAGAGCAAAATAGACGGTAGACATGGAGGGAGAACGATGAGGCTCGGCGTGCTGATATAACAGAAATAGCATGTCTGTAGCGTGCTGAAAGGCGCCGGTGTATGTGCCAAACAATAACAGAGAGGAAGATAACAGATAAAAGAATAAATAAAAGGGCAACAGTTCACTTTTTAAATGGGCCGGGGGGAGGGAGGAGGAGAAAGCTACAGAAAATAATAGGGGCTGGGAAAACTCGCAGAGAAACAGAAAGAGGAGAGACAGACATCAAAATATATGAACGCACTAGTCAAGTGGCACTCGAAAAGAAAGGCACCAATACGACCAGCAACTGCAAGGACACCCTGATTACACGATATCTAATGGTTACACTGTTTCATTAAACAACAACAACAACCCTTATATGAAAACTGTGCTATTCGATGATCAAAGAAATGCGTAACATACATGCTAGTTTTCTAAAATTTCAAGATCTCTTACAGCAAATAAAGAAAATAAAGAAAAAAGAAAGAAAGCTGTCTATAATTTTCCCTGCTGAAGCAAGAACTGCGAGAAGTCTTAAATCTTTAACAACTTCTGAAACTAATCGCTCCACCATTCTCCACAATTTGTGGGCTGGTGACCAAAATGTTCGTGGACTGGCTGAATAAATTTCATCCAGGCGGTCCACAACTCTCTCACATCAGCTGTTACAACATACTTTACCCTTGCTGACTTGATTACCAGACCTGGCCGTGCCTCACGGCAATTTTCCATACCTTGCCACTCATTTTCGCCAGGTGACCGCCAGGAATGCAAGATTTGGTGTAGAAACAAATGAAACAACCGTGGCCAAACGTATCATCACACTGATAGAAAAACACTTGACTAAAACGCGGAAGATAGTGGTGAATCCGGCGAGGATTTTCCCACCAAGTCTGGTCGACTGAAACGGGCGCCGTGTTCAGAATTAAAAGACACCCAACAGAGATGGCCTTCTCGGAGATGGTAGCTTTGTTACCGGCCAGGACTTGGGGACCATGCGCAGGCGCACAAGTTCCAAATGTTTCATGGCTGGGGGCAGTCACCAGATTTACGACCAGTTGTTGCAGGTTTAGGATCTGTTTTGGATACTAACATTCCACGAAAGTGCACCTTCGCATCAGTAAATAACTGATACTGTTCTAGGCGTAATCATTACATAACTTAAATTCAGCTCAACATAATCATTAAATGACTGAAACTTATCTCCGCATAATCATTATATTTACCTCAGTATAACCATTAGATAACCGAAACTTAGCATAAATGGGACTATCAAGCTTCTTGTTTTGTCTGGGTGTCTAAAACAAATGATAACTCCACATAAGCCGGTGATGTATACAACCTTGCTACGTCGCCACAAGACTTTCTAACAGTTTATTTAGATAACATTTCGCAGCCCATCTTCCTCGTGGCTGCTACAAGTTTTACTGCATCAAGCCTGTAGACATAGGTGTATCTCTCTCTCACACACATCCACACACCCCACAATCAACAACAAGCCACTGAACACACACACGCACGCACGCACGCACGTATACCCCTTTCAAATATCCTTTCATTAATATACACGTATGTCCCTTATCGAATCATTACACTTAATCAGTAAACTAGAAAGGCAGTCTCTGGTAGCTAACCAGCATACAAGAATGGTGGATGTATAACCAACCCATCATGTTACCTCATCAATGTGAGACTGCAGGACGCCGTTGTGTTCACTCTTGAGTGAATCAGTATAATTTTTGTTTCAAATAACACCATACTTTTGTTGTGCAGCTAACGAGAGCCAGTACTTAGGATGCTATCTTACAGCCAGTATATTAATACTTTACTGCTATGCTAATGGCCATTCTTTGCTATTTCTAACCAGTCTAGCTGGCTGTGTTCAGTGAACAGAAAACACTAGAGTGTCATATGATTCCTGGAAGGAACAAAACTGTAATCCAAAAAAAAAAATCATGAAGTATTTTTCTGTTTCTGAAAAGATTTTCATGAATTCTGCTCCACGATTTTCATCTTTTGCGTTTGTTCACATTAACTGCTCTGATTTCTTATACTTCTTTCGTGTTCTGCTCTGATTTCTTATACTTCTCTCGTGTTCTGCTCTGATTTCTTATACTTCTTTCGTGTTCTGCTCTGATTTCTTATACTTCTCTCGTGTCCTGTTCTGATTTCTTATACTTCGTTCGTGTTCTGCTCTGATTTCTTATACTTCTTTCGAGTCCTGTTCTGATTTCTTATACTTCTTTCGTGTTCTGTTCTGATTTCTTATACTTCTTTCGAGTCCTGTTCTGATTTCTTATACTTCTTTCGTATTTTGTTCTGATTTCTTATACTTCTCTCGAGTCCTGTTCTGATTTCTTATACTTCTTTCGTGTTCTGCTCTGATTTCTTATACTTCTTTCGTATTTTGTTCTGATTTCTTATACTTCTCTCGAGTCCTGTTCTGATTTCTTATACTTCTTTCGTGTTTTGTTCTGATTTCTTATACTTCTTTCATGTTTCGTTCTGATTTCTTATACTTCTTTCGTGTTTTGTTCTGATTTCTTATACTTCTTTCGTGTTTTGTTCTGATTTCTTATACTTCTTTCGTGTTTTGTTCTGATTTCTTATACTTCTTTCGTGTTCTGTTCTGATTTCTTATACTTCTCTCGTGTTCTGCTCTGATTTCTTATACTTCTTTCGTGTTCTGTTCTGATTTCTTATACTTCTTTCGTGTTTTGTTCTGATTTCTTATACTTCTCTTCTGTTCTGATTTCTTATACTTTTCTCGTGTTCTGCTCTGGGAGTGTGAAAACGCTGCACGATTTGGCAGCCAGCGAACCACAGCCGACCAAGATCCTGCCCCCCCCCCCCCAAGAGACAGCCCGACTAACGGGATAGAGATCACCAGTCCTCTCGGCTAAAGAAACTACTGCAACCCTCTGTTAGTCAGCTCTACCCAGTCGCCGTAACCTGCTTCCAAGCCCACAGGATGTTGTGCCTCAACATCTTCCACTCACCGGCTACAAATAACACCAGCTTGCAGTTCCTGGGACAGAAGTGTTCTGTTCTTTACTGTGTGAAACATAAATCCACTGTTCTTTACTGTGTGAAACATAAATCCACTGTTCTTTACTGTGTGAAACATAAATCCACTGTTCTTTACTGTGTGAAACATAAATCCACTGTTCTTTACTGTGTGAAACATAAATCCACTGTTCTTTACTGTGTGAAACATAAATCCACTGTTCTTTTACCACAGAAAAACATTTTATTTTTAAAAAGTAAGAACGGTTTTATTCAATAACGAAATGCAAAGCTGTACAGTTCCTACTTTCATCTTACCCATATAAAATAGACAGATCGGTGAAAGATGAGAGGAAAAGGCACAGAAAGACATGACCAGGAAGAGACACATAGAAAGACAAAACCAGGAAGAGACACAGAAAGACAAAACCAGGAAGAGACACATAGAAAGACAAAACCAGGAAGAGACACATAGAAAGACAAAACCAGGAAGAGACACATAGAAAGACAAAATTAGGAAGAGACACACAGTAAGACAAAAACAGGAAGAGACACACAGAAAGACAGGACCAGAAAGAGACACATAGTAAGACAAGAACAGGAAGAGGCGCAGAAAGGCAGGACCAGAAAGAGACAGAAAAAGACATGACCAGGAAGAGACACAGAAAGACAAGACTATGAAGAGACACACGGAAAGACAAGACCAGGAAGAGACACACAGAAAGACAAGACTAGGAAGAGACACACAGAAAGACAAGACTATGAAGAGACACACGGAAAGACAAGGCCAGGAAGAGACACACAGAAAGACAAGACTATGAAGAGACACACGGAAAGACAAGACCAGGAAGAGACACACAGAAAGACAAGACTATGAAGAGACACACGAAAAGACAAGGCCAGGAAGAGACACACAGAAAGACAAGACTATGAAGAGACACGGAAAGACAAGACCAGGAAGAGACACACAGAAAGACAAGACTATGAAGAGACACACGGAAAGACAAGACCAGGAAGAGATGCACAGAAACAGAAAGAGACACGCAGAAAGCCCCCCCCCCTTTTCTGTCTAGCCATTCTGCTTTCATCCACTACAAGCTCTATGAAAGCGCCCCCACCCCCCACTCCACCTTTAAACTTGGGAAGCTTCCAGGCCACGAAGCAATGTCCCCCCCCCCCCTCCTTCTGTCTAGCCATTCTGCTTTCATCCACTACAAGCTCTATGAAAGCGCCCCCACCCCCCACTCCACCTTTAAACTTGGGAAGCTTCCAGGCCACGAAGCAATGTTTCCCCCCCTCCTCCCCTCCTTCACACAGACACTAAGGACAGATTCTTTTTTTCTTCTTTAAATGCAGAGAAGACGTGGCTGGTGGTTTTATAAACTCTACACGTGCCTCGCTGTTCTTGTACCAGTTTTTTTTTCTTCTTCTTCGGGCGTGGAAAGAGAACAAGAGGTATGAGGGAAAACTGTGGTATTCTAAGATAAGGTAAGGTTAGGCGTATCAATATTCAAAGTTGTAAGTTGTGGAGAGTGAGTGTGAGAGAGAGAGAGAGAGAGAGAGAGAGAGAGAGAGAGAGTAGTCTGTAGAACTAGGGCGAGAATGCGAACAAAGAATAGGGCCTGGGGAAGAAGTATATAAAGGGGATACACAGATAAGACACATAAATACACACACAGACCTACTAAAGGAAACAAAATCTCGCGAATGAGGACACGACATCTAAAATTAGGTCAGTGTGCTACAGACGGTAAGGAATCGGAAAGCAACAACAACAAAAAAATGGCAGCAATTACGCGCGGTGCGCAAGCTCTCCAAAATATGGGTTTTAATTTTCCTTCCTCCTCCTCCTCCTCCACACCGGCCCCCACCCCGCCCCAAACACCAAGCCAACAAACAGTGCGCATTCTAATCCCTGCCTGTAACAAGACGTAACGCTCGAAGAAGAAGCCAAATATCAGGAGCCAACATCTAGACACGATGCATCAAGTCTTCCCAGGCCACCTCTTGCCAAGCTACAGGTATTGTATTCACGGCTTTCGCTGAGCGAGATACGCAGGCCTCAACCCCCTCGCGCTACACCCACCACCTCTCGGGGCCGCATCCAGATGAAAGATGTACGGAAAATTGGAGCTTATCACCCACGGAAAGATAACAACATCCTTCTTTATCCCGAATCCTAGTTGGAATTTCGGGTTGAAGTTTCGGTCTAGCCGCCATAGAGCTGTGCCGCTGGCTTGTATTCTTTCTCAACTCAAAACCTGTACAGGCCGATGAATTCGTAGGAAGCCAAGGTAAAGTATAGCGCACAATATAACATGGCTTCAAACTGTTTTGTTTTGTTCTTTCCCTTTTCAACCAAATAGTATTAGTAACATGGAGCCTTTTTATCCCTCTAAATTCTCTTACTTAAATCCTTTCCTTACGCGAAATATTTATAAAAGTTTTGTTAAATAAATAAAATCCATTTCTAGTTGTTCTGTTCCATGTTTTGGAGATTAAAAACTTCACAAAATACCATATAAAGAACACTGTAGGTAGCAAAGTTATTTCAGTGTAAAAATGTGAATATGTTTATTATAACTGTTTTGTATGGTCTTTCGCTGAAATAGCTATAGTTTACTGGCGCTTTCCAACGGTTTTATTAAGCTGTACATCTTCTTCTATTTAACTAAGCACTGCATCGTTCATCAGCCTTTTTCTAATGCGTCAAAGCCTTTCCCAGTGTTAGTAGCACCGCATAACTATCACATCATAGTAGCTGCATCATCCTACCACAACAAGGTAGCTGCATCATCCTACCACATCACGGTACCTGCATCATCCTATCACAACAAGGTACCTGCATCATCCTACTACAACAAGGTAGCCGCGTCATCCTACCACAAGGTAGCTGCATCATCCTACCACATCACGGTACCTGCATAATCATACCACAAGGTAGCTGCATCATCCTACCACATCACGGTACCTGCATAATCCTACCACAAGGTAGCTGCATCATCCTACCACATCACGGTACCTGCATAATCCTACCACACCACGGTACCTGCATCATCCTACCACATCACGGTACCTGCATCATCCTACCACAACAAGGTAGCCGCATCATCCTACCACAACAAGGTAGCTGCATCATCCTACCACATCACGGTACCTGCATCATCCTACCACATCACGGTACCTGCATCATCCTACCACAACAAGGTAGCCGCATCATCCTACCACAACACGGTAGCTGCGTCATCCTACCACACCACGGCAGCTGCGTCATCCTACCACAAGGTAGCTGCATCATCCTACCACAACAAGGTAGCCGCGTCATACTACCACAACAAGGTAGCCGCGTCATACTACCACAACAAGGTAGCTGCATCATCCTACCACATCACGGCAGCTGGGTCATCGTACCACATCATGGCAGCCGCGTCATCCTACCACATCACGGTAGCCGCATCATCCTGACAGAAAATAACAATCCACAGTCACGTCTTAAACTGTTTTTCGCATGAAGGTGATGAAATATGCCACCGAGAAAAAAAAACACAAAGGGGGGCGGAAGAAAGAAACTCACGTATATTTGAGAGCGGGCTGTGAAAAGGGGAGGGGGAGAAGGGGAGAGAGTACAGGAAGCCAAGAAAATATACAGTGAAATATACAGAAGACCAAAGCAGACTTGTACCGGAGACTACGAATCAAAGCAGACTTGTAACGGAGACTACGAATCAAAGCAGATTTGTACCGAAGACTACGAATCAAAGCAGACTTTCATCCTCGGCAAACTTTCCTCTCTGACTTCCTTCTCCGAACATCTTCAAAGTCATCTGAAATACTCCAGAGACACAGTCCCGTGTCCGATCCTCCTCCAGCTCTCCCTGAACTGGTAGTACAAGAGTTTGCCGCGTGTCAACGTATCTCTGGCCTTATATCAGGCAATTCTTGCAGCAGATGTCGAGACATCCCCTACGCTGTAGCCTTGTACATGTGCATATAAGTTGGGGTTATCTTACAGCTCGTTAACCAGGTGATGCTTTCCAGTCTGCGGCGGGGGGTCCTGTGTATGGTTATATAACCCTACATGACTAAGACCCGGGAGCACTGCAGGATCAAATGTCACCCCACATAACTTAAAAAATAGCAACCATCCCAAGCTGCCACCGCAGTGAATCAGACATGACAGTGGAACTATCTCGTCGTATTGTGCTGCAGGCAGGAGCAAAAATAAAAAAAAACAGCTGTAGCTGGAGCTCCCAGTAAACGAACAGCTGCTCTGAAACGTCATTAAGATTTAAGCTGTGAGAAGCTGAGACATGTAGCAGGTGATTTTGTTGTTGTTGTTGTTCTGATGTGTATGAGATATGCAACAATTGCTTATTGTTCGACACGTATGAGTTACAACAATCAATAACATCCACCTGACCTGAATCATTTTTAAAGAGACAAAAAAAAAAAGGCACAGTTTTATATAATTACACAAACCTGGTTTTACTGTCCAGGGCATGCGGGAGTACATGGCAATGAAGTGGCAGATAGGCTTGTTCTGGACAAGCTAAAATAAATGGCTGGCTGAGAATGGACAAGAGTGACACTGCTAAAGCTGCAATGGACAGTCTGCGGGAATGGAAGAACAGTGTAACCGTACAGAGATTGCTGGAGTCAGCACAAATTAAGGGTGCTGGTAGGAAATCTGAACTGTATGGCGGAAAACGCATCGTAAACAACCAACACTATCAGCAAACATACTCCTGGATGGGTACTGTGGCGTGCGGCGGGCCATATATGAGGCTGTCCTGAATGCAGTGAAGCCGGAGTCTGATTTCGAACCTCTGAACCTTCTCTCTCACGCTAGAGCTAGATAGCCGCGAGAGACGAAAACCTGCCCTGTTCTTAAAGTGCCCTCGAGAAAAACTTGGATATGGATCCGGCACTCTAAGCCAGGCAACCCCGACCTCTATTTTACCACTGTGCAACTAAACGGCCTGAGGGAACGTTATCATCTACTCTGAGATCATTCAAACTACTTCCAACTTTTGCAAGCGACAGTGCATGACCAAAGTCGCCAGCGCCAAGGCGGTGCAGATACTGCCATCCCACATCTTAGCTGGCAGGCTTTTGCATTTAAGAAAGCGTAAAAAAAAAATCACAGCTAACAGACAGGCCTTGATGGCGATAGATGCTTCGTGACAAGAGTGGATAAGGCGTTGCTCCTTGGCAGCTGAACGGAGTCCAGGGACTGATTCTCAGTAACCCCCCCCCCCACCCCCACCTAAATTGTTTTGTGTACAACTTTCCCCAAGCTAACACATTCTATCTTATTCTCATGATTTCCCAAGGTGGTGGACTCAAATGAGAAGCATGGTTTTTAAGGTCCACTTCAGGACTCCACGCACGCTATAAACAACCCATGCCCTATCCAGCATACTACCCATGCTTGAAGACAGCATCAAACCCATGCTTGAAGACAGCATCAAACCCATGCTTGAAGACAGCATCAAACCCATGGTTGAAGACAGCATCAAACCCATGCTTGAAGACAGCATCAAACCCATGCTTGAAGACAGCATCAACTGCAAAGGAAAACAAGACCGTCCTTTCCGGCCACATCAAAAGGGGTTTGGGGGGGGGGGGGAGAGAAGAAAATGATGGGTTACTGTAAAATACATCACGTGCGCAGAACCCACAGACCTGAGCAGACAAGGTAAATCAAAGCAGAAATTTATCACTTACGAGGACGAGTACGGCCAGCAGATGAGTAACCTCGTTAGTCTGAGGCTTTTAAAACGCGCCTCATAAAACATTACTTCCAAATCCCGGCCTCTTTATAAGCAACCGTTTATAAAGGAATTTTTTCACGTATCCTGCTTTTTGGGGGAACGCATGGGAATGGAGAGGCCTCACGCATTTTAGCATGTTTCAAATTATGAAGCTCGGGTTTTAGGATGATGAAGCTGCAAAAATTTCTTTCTTTAATCCAGCTGTTCTCACAGCATCCACTACACGGCAACTACTGGAAATCTGCTGCTCTGTGTGTGTGTGTTGTGTGCGCGTGCGTGCGTGAACTTTCTCAATAAAATATTCAGGTCCTAGAACCCGGGGCTTAGTTTTCAAGCACGCGGTTTACGCATGATTACATTAATCATGTTGTATCCATATACAGTTTACACTAGCATGATTATATTAATCAAGTTGTGTCCATACATTTTACATTAGCATGATTACATTAATCATGTTGTGTCCATATACAGTTTACGTTAGCATGATTACATTAATCATCTTGTGTCTATATACAGTTTACACTAGCATGATTACATCAATCATATGTCCATAAACTATATATAGTTCACACTAGCATGATTACATTAATCATGTTGTGTCTATATAGTTTACATTAGCATGAATACATAAATAATGTTGTCTACATACAGTTTAAATGAACATGATTCCATTAATCGCGTTGTGTGTGTAAATGTATGTTATGTATGTAGGTATGGTATGGTATGCATGTACGAGGGATGATTGATAAGTTCGCGGCATAAGGTATAACGGATTATTTGCGGACAACTTTTTGGGGTTATTTCTCAACATAGCCCGTTTGCAAGTTTATGCACTTAGTCTAGCGATCCTGGAGCATACGGATCCCTTCTTTCTAAAAGTCAGCATCTTGTGCCAGTAGAAAGTGGTATACAGTGTGAATGACGTCATCATCTGAAGCACAACTGCGACCACTGAGCTCTTTTTTGAGTTTGGTAAACAGGTAATAGTCCAAAGGGGCCCGCTGCTGGCGAGATTTTTCAGTTGCCGTGCGTGAAGCGGTTCTCCTCCCGGCCAATGAAGAAAGGTGCAAATGGGGTTGCCGCGAGGCACCACTACGGAAAAAGTGGTAGAAGGGATAAGGCGAAGCAAACATTCAAATCACGGCACCTCTGGTCTGGAGGTCTACTATGTCCTGGGTGCAGTCATATCGGGTGAAATGCACAACCGGCTTAACCCAGAAGTTAAGACACTGCTGGCGAGACTCTTCGGATGCCGTGCGTGGAGTGAAGCTCCTCCCGGTCAAGGATGAAAATGCGGAAAAGAAATAAAGGTTGCTTTGTGGCACCGACGTGGAAAAGTGAAGGAAAAGATAAAGTGAAATTTAATCGGTATGTCTAGTAGTATCGCTACGAGAGCTACACATACCACGACGCCTCTGCTCTAGAGGCCGGCCTCATCCGAAATACACCTACACTGGTGAAATATGCCTAAACCGGCACACATCAGGGGTGGAACTTGATGGCCAGGCATGTCACACCTCCTCTGCTCTAGAGGTTGGTCACGCCCGATATACACACATACTGGTGAAATATGCCTAAACTGGCTCATTTCAAGGGTGAAACTTGAAGGCTACGCATGTCACGGTACCTCTGCTCTAGAGGTCGGTCACGTCCCAAACACACCCATACTGGGATAATATGCCTAAACCGGCTCAACCCAGGGGTGGAAGTCACTAGTGGCGAGGATTCGTCCTCCTGGACAAAAGCTCCATCCTGGCCACAACTAGGAAAGGTAGCAGCCACGACCGCAAAATGCTGAAGTCGGAGACACTGGACCAGGGCAGTCTAGATAGGCAACCACCTCTCACCCGGCGGGGATGTTTGCGTATCCTAATCACGCTGAGGTTTTCCGGTGAGAAAGTCCAACACTGGACGGGCAACCACCTCTCACCCGGTGGTGATACACGGGTATCTCAAAACATGTTGAGGTTTTCCAGTGAGAAAGTCCAACTCTGGCCTGGGTGGGCTACCACCTCTCACTCAGCGGGGATATGCTGATATTCTAAACACGTCGAGGTCTTCCGGTGAGAAAGTCCAACTCTAGACTAAATTGTTGCAATGAAAACCACAATGTCACGCAATCCCGCTTCTGAGACCCACCAAGAATTTCAGGCTCAAGTCCTGAGATACTCTTAACGAGGACCACAGCCGTAAATTCAGTAGGATCACAGGGCGGTCTTGGTGGTAGAAGCGAACGAAGAAGAAGGAGTCCAAAGGGGCCAAATCTCGAGAATAAGGAGGATGTTCAAGAAGCTGGAAGCCGCATTCATGACTGGCAGCCACTGCCACCGCCGACTTGAGAATTGGAGCATTGTCTTGATGAAAGATGACTCCTCTCGTCAATTTCCCTCGACGCTTTTCCTTCAATTTTGCCGCAGTTGCTTAACAAGTTAATAGACCCTGGTGACCGTTCTGCCCTTTTGAAGACTGTCTACCAATAGCACACCTGAATCCCAAAAGATGGAAACCATCACTTTGCCTGCAGACAGAACCACCCTTGCTTTCTTTAGAGGTGGGGATCCATGATGTTTCCACTGCTTTGACTGTTCTTTGGTTTTTGGCTGAAAATGATGAACCCAAGTCTCATCCATAGTCACAAATTACTGAAGAAATTTTTCAGGATCTGCAGAAAAATGGCCAAGATTTTCTCTTGACATGTATAGACGCTGTCGTTTGTGATCAGCTCCAAGAAGATTCGGTACCCATCGAGCAGAGACCTTTGTCATTTGAAGATCATTGTGAATAATGGCATGAACACGTTCCTGTGAGATGTCCAACTCAGTGGCAATGTACAGCTCAGTTAGTCGTCGATGCTCCATTATCATGTCATGGATTCTGCTGGTGGTTACCGTTCTTGGTCTTCCTGGACGGGGATAATCTTCCAGACTCTCCCTTCCATGTTTCAACTGAGCTCCCGTTTTCTTCACTGTAATGTGTAAGAAGAGGCACTCTTCCCTAGAGTCTCTACCATATCCTCATGGATCTCCTTTGATGATAAGTCCTTGATGCAGAGGTAGTAAATGACTGCTCGATGAGAAATTTTATCCATTTTCTCAATTTCTGCCACCCCTTACCACTTCAGTAGCCTGTTTAAAAAAATTGGTTGCAGCTAATTTCTTGAAACTTGATTTTTAATCTTACATTAACCCGATCTACAAATGCATCTAATATCAACTGTGTGTTTCAAGTATTTATACCTTAGACCGCGAATTTATCAATCAACCCTCGCATGTATAATTGGTAAACCTTCTACAGCGGATAGGTACTGTCCTTCTCGTCTGCAGATATCTCTTCTGGTCAAGGGTAATGTCATAAGCTTGAATAATAATAATAATGATAATTCTGGTGATATTAAAAGTGAGAGTTATGATTAAGTGATTACAGAACTCATCTGGTAAAGCAGGCCACATCTCATTCCCTTTCATTAAATTAAAAAAAGCCACCAAGGAAAAAAAAACAAAAAACATTACCTGAAAAGTTAACAGAGGTGGATTTCGTTAAACGTGAAAAGTTTGCTGATACAGAGAGAAACGAAATGAGTTATTTTTGCCGCTATTATGCTTGTGGAATGAAATAACTACAGTACACACTTTAACATGATGTGCAATCAGGCAGGATGTGATGCACCCAGATTAAATAAGATGCCGCATTACTGATTTAGGAAAACTGACCAAATTCCCGGACTAAACAATGTACCGGGGCATCTGTTCCGGAACATCGGTGTGTATACAGAGGCTTGTGAAAATAAAGTTGCATCTCCCCCCACCCCCACCCCCTGATTATGTGTTAACGGACTCTATAATCATTCCACGGAGCACGTTAAGAACCCTGGACTAAGATGAACGTTGTTGCTGCTCTACCAAGCATATCCTGGCCTGGCTTGGTAAAACTGACGGGTAAATAAAAACAAGCAAGTAGACTGGCCAGAGAACAAAAATAAGGCTGATTCTGCTAACATGTCCCCTGGCATATTCCGTCCAAACAGAAAATAACTTTACCGCAGTATTTAGTCAGTTAGTTCATCTTATCGTTTACTTCTTGTACATTATTCCACCACTTAGGCAAAGGACCTGGCCAGTCCCCAGCACACCCCCCCCCCTTACATGAGAAGCTCTATGGTGACGCTGAAAACCTAAGAAGAACTGCCCACACTTGTGAGATTGATTGGCGTCGATGTCTGAGCGAACGACGAAGAAGATACATTATTCATGCATATTACATATCAAGTAATGATAACAACATTCAATAAAGGAAAAAAAAATGCCTCCCTCCTCTCTCAAAAGCAACTGATTCAGACCCACAGTGGCCCGGATGGTATTAATAAAGAGTCACGGACAACAAACAACGTTATCTACTCAACCAAAATTCCTGCTTACCTCACTACGTCCTCCACATTCAGAAACCTCCATGTTACATGTTACTATCCATGTATCCAGATATTAAATAAAAACCAGAATGCTGGTATCCACAGGGTGGAAAACTCCCTCCACAATTCCGCGCGTGCTGCCTGCTAGCTTATATATCATCTGTAACGGAACAAAATGAAACACATGTCAGGTACATAAAATTCATGTCTACACTCCCTCTTTTTTGAGAAGGAAAAGTTCTCGTGTAAGGAGTGAGAACGGCTGAATTAACAGCGATAAAGCTGATCATTGTGCATTTCTAGTTATCAGTAAACACCACACGCGATCACATATGACAAAATGATCACCGCTAAGACCACACGCGATCACATATGATAAAATGATCACCGCTAAGACCACACGTGATCACATATGATAAAATGATCACAGCTAAGACCACACGTGATCACATATGATAAAATGATCACAGCTAAGACCACACGCGATCACATATGATAAAATGATCACCGCTAAGACCACACGTGATCACATATGATAAAATGATCACCCCTAAGACCACACGTGATCACATATGATAAAATGATCACAGCTAAGACCACACGCGATCACATATGATAAAATGATCACCGCTAAGACCACACGTGATCACATTATGACACAATGACCATCTCTAAGATCACAGGCGATCACTTATACCGATCAACCGCTAACACCATACACGAAGATATAAATGTGAGCTGAATGAACCATATAAGACAAAAGACATGAGGTTAATGTAACCATATAAGACACAGATATGAAGTTAATATAACCATATAAGACACGGATATGAGGTTAATGTAAAAGACACAGATATGAGGTTAATGTAACCGTATAAGACACAGATATGAGGTTAATGTAACCATATGGAGCAGAAATACGATAAATGACCAAAAAAAGAAAAACAACAACAAAAAACCAAAAAAAAACGTAAAGCTTGAATCTTCGAACTCCTCAAACCATCATGTGGACTATCATTTTCTTCTCGACTATCTTTGGGACAGGTATGTAAACATATCGATAAAGGGAAATACAGAAAGGCAAATCTGGAACCCAGTATCACATTAAATCGGGGTAGTGAAACCAATGGTATAGTTCGTACCGCACTATCAGTAACAGAAATACAATAACTAATATGACAGAATATGAACATACTAAAGAACATCTCATATAAAAAAATAACAGAATAAGGAAGACGATGTGTTTAACAGAACAAAACTTACGATGTGAAAAAAAAAGTGTTAGTGACAGAATAAATCTTAATAATATAAACAGTGTTTAAAAACATATATAACTGAAAACTACTGAGAAATGGCCAGTGCCTGACTGAATACAAAATATTTTCAGTAAAATACCACATACAGTGTGAAACTGGAAATAACAGACAATTCGTTGTATGAAAAAAAAAAAAAACCGCGGGAACAATAGACAGTTTGCTGTATTAAACTGTGGGAATAATAGACAATTTGCTGTATGAAATTATGGGAATAACAGACAATTTGCTATATGAAACTATGAGAATATACAATTTACTATATGAAATTATAGGAATAAAAGACAATTTGCAGTGTGAAATTGTAGGAATAACTCACAATTTGCGTGCGATCACTGTGGGAATAATACAGAATTTGCTGCATGAAACTGTAAGAATAACAGACAATCTGCGTTAAAAAACTGCGAGAATAACAGACAATCTGTTGTAAGAAACTGCAGGAATAACAGACAATCTGTTGTAAGAAACTGCAGGAATAACAGACAATTTGTTGTAAGAAACTGCAGGAATAAAAGACAATTTGTTGTAAGAAACTGCGGCAATAACAGACAATTTGTTGTAAGAAACTGCGGCAATAACAGACAATTTGTTGTAAGAAACTGCGGAAATAACGGACAATTTGTTGTAAGAAACTGCGGGAATAACGGATAATTTGTTGTAAGAAACTGCGAGAATAACAGACAATTTGTTGTAAGAAACTGCAGGAATAACAGACAATTTGTTGTAAGAAACTGCAGGAATAACAGACAATTTGTTGTAAGAAACTGCGGGAATAACAGACAATTTGTTGTAAGAAACTGCAGGAATAACAGACAATTTGTTGTAAGAAACTGCAGGAATAACAGATAATTTGCTGTTATCTGAACAAAGATATAGACGAAACACACATGGCAGTACAAATGATATTAGAAAATAAAACAAAACAAAACAAAAAAAAACACATGAAAGTAAAAAGAGTACACCACAGAAAACATTCATGCTAAGGATGGGTGGGAAGCAAGAGGTAGAGCTATGAAAACTACACGCCGGTACAGCTGTACCTGTCTTTCAACTGCATGAAGTACTTTCTGGAATACTGGTTTTCTCATTATAACATGAGGTACTTTATCAACATCAGCCGAAAGTAAATGCTCGGGTGAACATATAGCGCCCCACCACCCCCTCGACTTTATTTGCGACGAGATTTAATCTTTACAGAATGTTCGCAAGCTGAACCAAAGTTAAAACTGGCCCGATTATCCCAAGTCGATTTAGCTGGTTGCTTTTTTTTTAAAACTAGGGTTTTGGTAATATAAACTGGCTACGGTAACATACTACCTGGAAAAGTTTCGATTTTTCTCTTTTTTGTTTTTTGTTTTTTAAAATCGGTAATTTACTGGTGATTGCCAGTTAACACAAATTGCAGAAACCTTAAATATCCTGTTAAAAGAAGAAAATCGTCAATTATTATCAAGGAATCTACTAGTCTTCTCAACACCGAAAGATATAATATGAGGACGGAGACAAGAGTTTAAAAAATTGTGGGGGGGGGGGGGGGGGGGGCGCTTAAGTAAAGTTAAATAAAAGAAAAAAAATATGCACAGTTAAGACAAATAAAAGCACCATGCAGTCAAAATACGTAAAAGAAAAAAAAACTGTAAAGTTAATACAAGTAAAAGGGAAAACTATGTAAAGTTAAGACAAGTAAAAACTAATGTAAAGTTATTTTTAAAAAAAACTGTAAAGAAGACAAGGAGATGTCATGGATAATAACAGAAGTTAATCAACAAAACCAAGGAAAGTGAAAAAGTAAAAAGTAAGAACTATGCAGGGAAGTTGGAAAACGCTAAGGAAAACGAGAAAATAATGTAGGAATGGTAAGAAATGAAATGTTACGAAAGCCAGGATAAAAAATATTCAGGAGAGCAAAAATACCATGTCAGGCATGAGCTAAAACACCATGTCAGTCAAGAACAAAGATACCATGGCATCATCATCATCATCGCCTTTCACTCCCTTGAGAGAACAGGTCTCGGAGAAAGGCTCTCCAGTCATCCCTGTTCTTGGAACTTCCTTCCGTGTGTATCCCTTGTCTCCGAGCATTGTCATAATTTCTCATTATACAGACCATGTCAGGAACAGCAAAAATACCATGTCAGGTAAGTGCAAAAAATGCCATGCCAGATAAGAGCAAAAATACCATGTCGGCAATAGCAAAAATGCCATGCAAAGTAAGGGCAAAGACCATGTAAAAAAGGGCAAAAATACAAGGTAAAGTTTTTAAAAATATCATGTAAGGTAATAACAATAAATACCATGTAAAACAGGAATAAAAACAGCATAAACGGTAATAACAAAAACATCCATTAAAAAAAAGATAAGCATGAAAAATAAGAACATAAACACCAAGAACAGTAAACACACAAAAACTACGTGCGGCAGAAGCACAAATACAATCTTAAGAGACTAAAAACACAATATAAACTAATAACAGAAATATGGAAAACAAGCATGGTGAAAAGTACTATGTACTATAGGGCATGAATATACTATACAAATATAAGGCATGAGCCAAAATATACCGAAAGTATGAGTCTACCCATTTATCTAAAGTTGCCTTCGGGCCATTGGATCTGGATATAAAGCTGGGAAAAACCCACTGCCACAAACTGGTACGCATGACAGTGCGGGAAAACACTGTACCAGAACACCGCGCTGATGATATGCGGCCGCACGTCTGCCCAGCACGGCCAAATACCGCAACCTACCTATCAGGAGGAGAGAAAACAGTCCTCTTATGTCCTAACTATACTCGCGGCCCCTCCCCTCGTAGCGACCAACATGCAGTGATTACGCAAAACGACAAAGTTCGCGTAATTTATGGGATAAATAATAAACGACAATCAACAGATCTGTCAAGTCTGCCAAAACAAACATGTTCGACTGCACAAAATGAGGGACCGTTTCAAAGGAGTCTTGTCTCCTCTTATTTCTCATACGCTTTTCTGGGGCATTTAGATGTCTTGATATGGCTCGGGAATGTGCTTCATATAAAGGGACATTTAAGGTTTCTGTAATTTTTTTCCCCTCCTCTTACGTGGGCGGCCTCCTCCTCCTCCTCCTCTGATAGTATTTCTTATCTGGTCTCTTCTTGTCACATCATGAAACATCTCATCTCTGACGTGAAGATTTTCCTTCTGTGTTTGGCTGCTAAGTGCCCGTCTCTGACACTGAAAGCACAGAGTTTATGAGGAGATTTGTGTTGTACAGTGCTCTCCAGAAAGTGAATGATCAATATAATACTGGCCCCCAAGCGCGTACGTACAGGTCATTCTCAATATTCTGATACCTCTTTGATGCCCACTACATGAAAGTTATGGATCACCATCTTATTTGTAATACTGCAATGCAATGGGCTCCCTTTTACTGATCAGATACGTTATATCACTGGGCACATAATAATGCCATTGGTACCACTGGTTCGTTTTGGGGGGGGGGGGTCCGGTCACTGGAGTAGAAGATTGTTGTGAAATATCGTGGACATAGTCGAAGATAAACGGTCATTATTTTAATATGCTCTAACGCAGAATCACATCAAATTATGGCGGAGGGCGGATGTTTTAGCGTGAATGTGGGCTGAAAAGAATGTAGATGTCTGATTTTTGCTAAGTCCGACGAGTTTATAATTTTTCCTAAGTCTGATGAGTTTATATTTTTTCTAAGTCTGATGAGTTTATATTTTTTCTAAGTCTTATGAGTTTATATTTTTTCTAAGTCTGACGAGTTTTGCGAAGTCTGACGGGGCTAAATAGAATATAGATATTTGACGAGTATATATAGAACTAAGCAGTATAAAATCCAGAACCTGAAGAATGAACATAACGTTTAAAAGAACGTAGAACTTTGACACTTTCTAAGGAATATAGCAATGACGTGAGCAGACGGAATGTAATGGATCTGGCGTTTAAAAATAATTTAAAACACTGATGCCGTTTTGACATGCACAGAAAATGTACGACTGCGTTGTGTACAACGCGGTGAAACAAACGTCGAAGTTTGGACAGAATCCAGAAATAAGCCTATTGTGCCATCCACTCTTTAAAAAAAAAAAAGGCAAAAACCAGAAATTGTAGCTCGGAGAAAGACGACACTGCGCATGCCCGATCCAGGAATAAAATTCATTTTTGTCTTTCAGTTCCGCCCCCTTTCATTTTTACTATAATTAGCATCAGCAAGGAAGAGAAATGCAACAGAAATGCAACAAAAATACAACGAAGGTGGAGCGGAAATGCCAGAAGAGTGAAATATTGCGAAATACCAGAAATCGATCGCAGGAAAGAGAAAGTTGGCAGGCAACAAATACAAGAGGTTCATGAAAGAAGAAAAGAAATAAAAGTAATTCAACGCAAGTTTACGTACACTATATCGTGATAAGAGTGGGGTTTTTGATTTCTCTTATAATATTGAGAGAGAGAGAGAGAAAGAGAGAGAGAGAAAAGATAGATATAGAGACAGATACACAGAAAGATAGAGAAAGAAACAGAGGCACAAAGAGGCAGAGAGAGAGGCAGAGAAATAGAGATGCAAAGAAAGAGATAAAGAAAGAGAGACAGGCAGAAAAGATGAGAGAGAAAGACACACACACAGAGAAAGACAGAGAGAGAGAGAGAGAGAGAGAGAGAGAGAGGGAGAGAAAGAGAGAGAAACAGACAGACAGAAAGAAACAAAGAAAGAGAGACAGACGGAAAGGATGAGAGAGAGAAAGAGAAACACAAACAGACAGACGGAAAGGATGAGAGACAGACAGACAGACAGACGGAAAGGATGAGAGAGACGGACAAAAAGAGAGAGACAGGCAGAGAGAGAGAGAGAGAGAGAGAGAAAGAGTGAGACTGAAAGAAAGACGGAGAGAGAGAGAGTGATATAATCATAAACTCCCTCAAAGTCAACTCAGTCCACGTGTGAACAACCAACACTAGCACCCTGTCATGCCATATACTAACGCAGAGCGTCTGAGTGGTGAATTGGTTGGTGCACCTGTCTCTCACGGCGGAGGTCAGAAGGTTCGCTTCCTGCCGAAGACGCCTCAGTCACTCACCTGCAGAAATGGGTGCCTAGCTTCTTCTGGGCGCGGTCAGGCGAGATGCTGACTACATCATCTTCTAGTGTGCCCACAGGTCAAGGACAACATGGCCGCTACCACAATAACCCCCCATGCCACCATAATCTCTCTTTACCTATACACTACGCAGGCCAATGAAAGGTCACCTATAACTATCAATGACGACGTATAAAATATGCGGAAACCTTATTGAACAAAAAACACTGCGATCTACCTCAGGTGCTGGACACACCATAGACAAGACGCACTCACATGAAGTAAATCAGCCAGACACTTTACAAAGACTGACAGAAAGAAAGACAACTATATCTAACATACTTTTCAATACTCAAGCTAACTCATACAGGAAGACAACAGTTTTACTCATTGATGACGGCTATTTCACGTCTACGATCGACTCTTATGGCGTGTTTCTCGCTGTTTTTTTTATTTTCTTTCAATATGTTTGTTAATATATTTTATCACGAAAAACAACTAGACAATGTGAGAGGTGCGCTGACACAGGTCATCATCATCATCATGTGCCGTACAGACAGCTTTGGCTTTTTAAATATTTCTCCATAGTACTCGATCCTTCCTTCATGCAGGCCATCAGTTCAGTTGGTGATCTCCTCTCACACCATCTTGGCAAAATACCCACTACTATTTCTCTCGGTCTTCCCTTGGCTCTTCTTCCCTATGTTTTAGAATATTTTCACCCCCCCCCCCCCCTTTCTTCTCACCGCATGTCCTATGAAAGCACATTGTCTGCCTTTGACAAGATTTTTTTTCTCTCTAGCTCTTCTCATACACTCATTAGCAATCTTTACTGTCCAGGGAATTCGCAACAGAATTTAAACTCAGTGTAACCGCTGTATCTGTAAACTGCAGTGAGGCCTAATATTAAATTGTCTACATCAAAACTCAGTCTAACTTGGCCTAGCCAAATGTCTACTTCCAATATGCTCACGTTTAATTTCAAACTACCTTTAGCGAAACTTAGTTTTACCGTATCCTGGCTTCTTATTCTCGGACGTGCTTTCGCTGTTACTTTAAGCATGGCAAGGAAAGTGTGCTCCACAGGTCCTGCTGCGGCATTTGTGTGCCACGAGTTTATCGTATTCCATGCCCCCCCCCCCTTTCTCTCTCTCTCTCTCTCTCTCTCTCTCTCTGGTATCCAACGTCTTCTTAAATGCCTTCTTAACCTGGCACCAGATCTGCTGCTGCTAAAGACCTGGGATGGTAACGTGATGTCTCACATATGACAAGACGGCCTGGAGCCTTGATCTTGCTATGCCTCCCCTCCCACAAAAGCGTGGCTGTTCCATGCTGTGGTCTCTAAGTGACAATTCATTCATTCATTCATTTGCAAGTCCTTTGCGGAACTTTGCATCCGTAACAGCACTCCTGTAGATCTCTCGGTTGTGAGCAAGATGGCCTGCTGCTGATGCATCCATTTGCAGATCATCAACGACGTCTTGCAGCCATCTTCGCCTTGGTCTTCCTCTCTTTCTTTTTCCCATTATGTACCCTTCCAAGACGGTCTTCTCTAGATTATCATGACGTTTAATGTGTCCAAAATATTTAAGTTTTCTCTCTTTAATATTCTTTACTAGCCAGACTTCTTCAATATTAGGTTCTTGTAACAATAATAATGTGACAATAATAATGCAAAATTCAGTTTAAGCATTCTGTTTCTGTCACACTACGTCCACCGACATGTTTAAATGTCTCCACAATGCTGCTATCTTACTGCTCAACTGGCGCTTAATTCAACCTAAAATCTACCCAAACTTCGGCTCCGTTAAATAAGCAAACCAGCTTCAATGTTTCTGACACGACCTGATGCGCCCTTCCAGAAAGAGACCAATCTTCCGCTCATCCCTTTCCCCCTCCGATGTAATAACTTCTCACTATTACATAATGGCCGGTTGAGGGTGTGCTTTCACTTGAGGCTGTCTCACACCAAATTCTTCCAGAATGTTTGGTCTATGGCGTGCTCGCTTCATATCTGTGAAATGAAGTTACACATGGTCATGTTTTTTTTTTGGACCAGTGTAAAGAGTATATGCGCCTATCAGCCACACAAAGACAGTGTCGGCCTGCTCCATCTAACCACTCGACTGACACTGCAAGGTCTATCTAACCAGTGCGTATTCCTTTCTCTTCTGTTGTTACAATGCTATCAAATAACAAATGGAAGAAAATCTTGCACCATCGCTGGACAGAACTCATAAAAACCAACCTAAAGATCTCTGACGTTTTACCAGGTATAAAACAGTTTGGTGAACTTCGCCCTGCAGGTGTACACTCTCAGTGTACAGAAAGCAAATATCGCAACACAGGAGCGTCAGCTGGCGTCCCCATCCACTGCCCTCGCACGATGAAATGACTTAAACTACTCCACAGCTCCAAATGAACTTACGTCTCCTGCATTTCACGTTTCGACCAAGCTGGCGGCTTGAACTACAAGATCAATACATACCACTCTGTTGCACGCAGCGACACACGTTTCGCCGGTCCCATCTGCCACCAAGGTCAACCCGCAACCCATTTTCTGGATCAACAGTTACCGAAATGAACAACTGCAGATTACTCAACATCATCTTCATTCTGGGCCGCTGATACGACCCCAGATCTGGGAGAGAATTATACTGACCTTCACCTTCACTTGCTGGACACTTCAGCCAGGACTTAACGGAGGGCGTGAGCAGAGGCGTCCCTGCTAAAATAATAGAACGGTTTTCCAAGACAAGATCCAGTCTCCATCTTTCGTGGCGCTCTACGTTACATATGCTCCTTCAGCTTTGCTAATGAGTTCCGAGTATGCTGTGGTACTCAATAGTGACAGATAACTGAAATGACGACTGCTGTAAAACTGGTTCTAGTAGGGAAGACGTGTATAGTTGGTTCAGTTTATATTTAAATTTACGCAACATAGGGCTCGCATGGTAGCTTGCCAAGATTTCCTGTTTTCGGCAAGCTTTTCAACCTCGTCTAGGGATGTTACGCCCACTAAACTGGCATCTCTTAACAATGTCCTCTTTTAGAGTTTCACGTGATCGGTCTCTTTTTCTTCGGCATTTTCTGCTTCACGTGATAGCTTGTTTTGGGATTCTCTGGTTGTTTCTTCTCAGTACATGACCGACATATGTCCATCTTTTTTTTCTGACCACCCATGAGACAGGTTGTTGTTTGCTCATATGTCTTATCTCTGCGTTGTTCTTGAATTCGTTCCACTTTATACCGACTATTTTCCTGAGGCATTTGTTTTCAAAGGAATCTAATTTCTTGTCTCTTTCTTTAGTTGTTCTCCAGCTTTCACACGCATAAATGAGGGTGAATATTACATTTGAATTGAATAATTTTAACGCTGTTTTAGTGCTTATAACTTTTGAATGCCACATGTTTTCAGGATATCTGAAAGTCAATGCTGCTTTTGCAATGTTAATTCCAACTTCCTTTCTGGTGTCGCCATCTTGGTCTATGTAGCTGCCGAGATATGCAGATTGGTTTACTTCTTCAACAGCTGCTCCTTCTATGTATATTTTTCTTTCGTAATGAATGAGAAATTTCATTATTTTTCTTTTTTTCCTTGTTAATTTCAAGTCATATTTTACTAGCCATTGAAGACAGTGTATCTGTTTTTTCTTGCGTTGATTTCACACTGTCACAGATATGAGTTATGTCATCTTCAAAAGCAAGATCTTCCAGTTGGGTCTCATATACCTAATCAATGCCCATTTTACTTGTTCAGCATTTTTTCATTATGAAGTCTATGGCAACTCCAAAAAAAGCAAGGGAGATAATATACATCCTTCTTTCACCCCTGTTTCAACCTGAAGCCATTCGCTCATTCCTTCTTCTGTGTTGACTGCACAAACATATCCACTGTACAGGTCCCTAATGATGTTGACAATCTTAGATTCCATATAGACTTAAAATTCTCCATAGTGAATCTCTGTGTATACTATCAAATGCCTTTTTTAAAGTCTATGAAGTTTATGATTAATGGTTTTTGCTTTTCGATATGTTCTTCAAATCACCTTCAAGGACAAGGGAGAAGGATGAGGAGGAGGAGGAGGAGAAGAAAGAAAGGAGAATAAGAAGAAAGGAGGAGGAGAAAGAAAGAAAGAAAGAAGGAGAAGGAATAAGAAGAAGGAAGAAGAAGAAGAAGAAGAGGACACGGAGGGAAAATATATCACCCGATTCTGATTTACTAAAGAGTGTGGCGTGTTTCGTGATCAGAACATAAAATATATCACCCGATTCTGATTTACTAAAGAGAGTGGCGTGTTTCGTGATCAGAACATAAAATATATCACCCGATTCTGATTTACTAAAGAGAGTGGCGTGTTTTGTGATCAGAACATAAAATATATCACCCGATTCTGATTTACTAAAGAGAGTGGCGTGTTTCGTGATCAGAACATAAAATAAAAAAGACATATTGGAGATACTTCTGTGAGGAAAACATAACAAGACAAGTATAGCACTGTGGAGAAATTACATATTCTGTAATATACTTCAAACAAAACTAGAAGGAAAAGCTGAAGGATATATAGCACGAAGCAATCTTCTCAAGTGATCCAGCTAGACAAAACAAGACATTCAGCTTCCAGTGACTACAAGTACACAACCAAAAACTACAAAATGAAAATGCTGTAACTACAACAATTTACAAGCAACAATGTTTCTTCTCTTGGACTTCATAACGTCCTTCTTAAGCAAATACAAGAACGCAACAGGAAAAGCTGTTGAGAAAGACAGAGCCCCAAAGTTAAAGCAAAATGCACACGGAATGATGCCACAAAGTTGGGCCAGAAAGTAAAATGTTAAAAACAAAATAACAGTAATAGAATAAAAGGACCAGAATTAAAAGCTAACACATATAACTTTATCTTAAACATCACTTAAGGTTTTCAAAGAAAGAGACAGAAAAATGTTGGGACAAGAGAGATAACTCACACAGCGGCATTTTTCTTCGTGGTGACAGAGCTAGAAGATAGCCACAGCATGGGAGACAAATCTGGAATGCGACAGTAGGACATGTATGGAACCTAAGGGGGAAAAAATGCTTTCTGCACAACAAGTAAATGAAAAAAAGAAAGACATGAACAGAAAGTGCCAGGAAAGTGGTCCAAACATAAAGTTACAGAAAACATTGTGGCCTGAACAGAACGTTACATAAAACAATGTGGCCTGAGTAGAACGTTACAGAAAACGCAGCCCATTATATATATATATATATATATGAACCTTAAATGCCCAGGGCACATGGGGCTTCCGCAAGGGTTTTCCACAAATGTCTGTCCTTTGCCTTTTTTTTCTGCTCTTGCCCAGGTGACCCCTCTATTGTTCAACACCCTTTCTGTTGTTCTTCTCCATGTCTCTTTTGGTCTACCCTTACTTCTGTTCCCCTGTGGTGTCCATCTTAGTGTTATTTTTGGTAGTGAGTTGTCAGTCATTCTGAGCACATGTCCCAACCATCGCCAGCGTCTTTCCTCAATAACTGCTGTCAGTGGCTTCATTTGCAATTCTGCCAACAAGATGTTATTTCGCATGGTGTTTGGCCAAAGTAAGATCATGCATAGACCACATATTTGTACTTAGACAAATATTAGAACAGCCCGTATATAACACAAAAGAAATAAGCTGTTCGACAGAAACTAATACAGGCAAAACAGCCGACCTGACAGAAAGTAACACAGACAAAACAGCTGACCTGACAGAAACTAACATAAACGAAACAACTAACCTGCTAGAAAGCAAGACAGACAAAACAGCTGATCAAACAAGAAAGCAACGTAGAAGAAAAAAAAGACTGACCAGACGGAGATTAACAAAGAGAAAAGTAGCAAGGTCAAATACACGTTCCTTATACAGTCGTGATAGAAAGTAACACAGGGAAATAAACTCGGCACAAGTAGACTGGAAAACAACAACACCAACAACAACAACAGCGAGAATAATACGACGACTGGACGGAGGGAACAAAGTGCCATAATACTATGCCTACAAGGCAAGTCAGAAACTTGGAAAAGACAAGAACGGAAGTAAGTTTTCCGTACAAGAAATTGCCCGGAAAATATTCGCAGGCAGCAACACCTTGCGCCGAAAGTGACAACCCGGAAAATCATGCCCGAGAATCTGACAGACAAGCAGAAAATGTGACACTGTGTGACACACAGAGGAGATTTAGAAGAAAGCAAAACAAAACAGGAAATCGCCAGATGACGAAGCTACCCACCATAACACGCCGGTTAACCTACCCACTAATCAAATTAACATCACTAATCTGCTCAACGGTCGACAGAAATGGTCTCGTTAACGTTCAAACATCAAATGTGTTACTAGGGTCTCGAGAACACCGACGAGACTTTTTCGTGAAGAGGAAATCTATGTCAGCGCCGTGGTCAAGCTGAATGAGACAACGGCCAGTGACCTGCAGCTTGGCAGGATCCTACTCCATCTTCCAGTGATAGCCGCTGGAACCAGAACACAGTCTGGGCGAGTGAACAAGGAAACCCAACCTGATGTCCCACATAATACGCTATGCTGAAGATGGGTATGTCGGGCAGAAAGACCCAGATATCACATTCTGTGTGCAAGTCATAAGACAACACAATCAACGTCTTTCCCAGGACGAATGCAGAAGAAGATTTATTGTTCTGTAACATAATCTTCAGCAGTATCTCGGTATCGGAGACAAACAAGCACTGAAAATATAGACAGATCATTCATTCATTCATTTGCATGTCCTCTGCGGAACTTTGCCTCCCTAACAGCACTCCTGTAGGCCTCTCGGTTGTGAGCAAGATGGCCTGCTGCTGTTGCATCCATTTCCAGATCGTCAACGATGTCTTGCAGCCATCTTCGTTTTGGTCTTCCTCTTTTTTCTTTTTCCCATTATGTATCCTTCCAATACGGTCTTCTCTAAATTATCATGACGTTTAACGTGTCCAAAATATTTAAGTTTTCTCTCTTTAATCCTCTTTACCAGCCAGCCTTCTTCAATATTAAGCTCTTGTAGTATAGATATATTTGTTCTTTTTTTTTGTGTCCACGATATTTGGAGAACTCTTCTGTAGCATTTACATTCAAAGGCATTTATGTGTTTCTCAGCTGTTTTGTTAAGTGTCCACGTCTCACAGGCATATGTTGCGATGGGAAAGATGCATGCCCTTAAAAATCTTATTTTTTTGGTTCTGTCTGTTCCTCTCCACAGATTCTTTAATTGTTTTACTTTCTGAAGAGCGATAGACGTCCTCCTTTTAATTTCCCTCATTGTATCTCCATTATTAGTTAGTAGTGATCCAAGATATTCAAAACTCTCAACATAGACCGATCACAGCACTGAAATATACAGGAAAAGACAAGAGTTTGGGGACAAGTGAGTTAAAGAAAGATTTTTTTTAATCCAAACAAAATAGTGGATATAGAAGATAGATACAATTAAGAGAGATACTGGGGACAAAATGGAAACATGAAAAGAGAGAGCAAAGAAAAGGAAAAACAGAAAATATTGGAGACAACAGATATACCCCCACCCACAAAAAAAAGAGGGAGAGAGAAAATAATTACTTGAGTCAAGACGCACACAGGAAAATACAGAGAAAAGAGGGTTAATGGAGACAGGAGAAATACAAGAAAAGATAGAGAAATGAGGGTTAATGGAGACAAGAGAGGTGGAGGAAATGATGGAGAAAGAAGGGTTAATGGAGACAACAGTGGTGACAGGAAATGATAGAGAAAAGAACACAAAGATACAGGAAACAAGAAAGATAAAATAAAACGAGAAATGCTGAATGAAATACAATACAAGAGAACAGAGAATAAATACAAGACAGACACACAAAAATCACACACACGGAGTGAGAGAAAAAGGGAGGGAGGTAGGGAGGGAGAGTAACGAGCAGAGAAAGAGAAATGGAAGAGAAACATTTAATTTCTCAACTTACATAACTGTTTGGCTCGGACGAGCAAACCAAGTAAACATCACATTGTTCTTCTCTACCTTCCTACATGGCTGTTGCCACTATCATCTTAACTGTTTGGCTCTGACGAGCAAACCAAGTAAACATCAAATTGTTCTTCTCTACCTTCCTACATGGCTGTTGCCACTATCATCTTAACTGTTTGGCTCTGACGAGCAAACCAAGTAAACATCAAATTGTTCTTCTCTACCTTCCTACATGGCTGTTGCCACTATCATCTTAACTGTCTGGCTCTGACTAGCAAAGCAAGCAAACATCAAATTGTTCTTCTCTACGTTACTAAACGGCTGTTGCCAATATCATCTTACCACAGTGTACACGGGCTGATACAACGAGACTACTCACGTATGATAAACACGCAATTCAATATCATTCCAAAGCAAACAGAATATCACTTTCAGTGTGAACATTAATGAGTTTCTGGTGTAACGCAGCATACATAAATAATAATCATCATCAGGTGGCGTGCCGCTACACGTTGGAGGGGCCATGCTTCTCCGCAGATCTCATTCCTTGATATTTTCCAAGCGATTATTTTTATTTATTTTTTTTTCTTATGCTGCCACCCCGTTAGACTATCTGTGATCTTTTATCTCTTGGTCTTCCTCTGTATCTCTTCCAATGTATCTATCTTGTTGTTATGTTTTCCAGCCCCCCCCCCTTTTCTCATTATATGTCCAATGTATGATAACTGTCGTTGTCTTAAAGGTTTAATTACATTCCTGTCTACATCTGCTTGTCTCAGGCATTCCTTGTTTGCCGTCTTAGCTGTCCATGGTATTAATATTCTTCTAATCAACCACATATCTGTTGCCTCTAGTGATCTTTCCATTGATATGACTAGCCAAAATAACTTTTCATGAGAAATTCTGGTAGAAATAAACTAGAAGGAAGCTACTCTATAGTTTAAAATATGGGCTTGCTACTTTTAATTTTATTTAGACTGTCTAAATATCGTTCTTATCACTGATTCGCAGAAGTATGCAAGATCTGTCGACACTGCCAGTGCAGTTTTGGAGTGACTTGTCTTGTGCTATCTCCCTGTAACTGCGAGCTGGTGTTCTTTGCAGCCGATGCTGTGGAGGTGTTGAAGTACATTGTATCGGCGTGGGAACAGGTTATGGCAGCTATTTTTTCAGTCCTGGAGTGCAGCTAAAAAGCAAGGTGTGTACAGTTCTTTAGCAGATTCCACCACCATAGGGACTATGGCGATCCCTGCCCCGTTAGCCAGGCTAGGTCTGTTACTGAGGGTACCAACGGAGAGATGGGACGGGTACCAACGGAGAGATGGGACAGAGTCAGCTATGGTTCGCTAACCCTGACGCTAGCATACCAGCAGCTATGGGACGTTTATTGCCTAATCGGACAGCGTCTTCACGAAATCGCCGTTTTTGAGGTGAAAGAGTTAAGTTATGCAAGTTACAAATCTCGAGTTAGATTTGTAGATGGTGTAAGGCTACTTCTGAACATCCTGAGAAAGAGCTATAACTCGTCACCACCACCGCCACCACCACTACAAAGCAGATACATCACAACATCAGACACCAACATCTTTACCACAGACAGATATATCTGAAACTTTAACCTACTATATCAGACACCAACATCTTCACCACAGACAGATATATCTGAAACTTTAACCTACTATATCAGGCACCAACATCTTTACCACAGACAGATATATCTGAAACTTTAACCTACTATATCAGAAACCAACATCTTCACCACAGACAGACAGATCTGAAACTTTAACATACTGTATCAGACACCAACATCTTCACCACAGACAGATAGATCTGAAACTTTAACCTACTATATCAGGCACCAACATCTTCACCACAGACAGATAGATCTGAAACTTTAACCTACTATATCATGCACCAACATCTTCACCACAGACAGATAGATCTGAAACTTTAACCTACTATATCAGGCACCAACATCTTCACCACAGACAGATAGATCTGAAACTTTAACCTACTATATCAGGCACCAACATCTTCACCACAGACAGAATACCACTTTCAGTGTGAACATTAATGAGTTTCTGGTGTAACGCAGCATACATAAATAATAATCATCATCAGGTGGCGTGCCGCTACACGTTGGAGGGGCCATGCTTCTCCGCAAATCTCATTCCTTGATATTTTCCAAGCGATTATTTTTATTTATTTTTTTTTTTCTTATGCTGCCACCCCGTTAGACTATCTGTGATCTTTTATCTCTTGGTCTTCCTCTGTATCTCTTCCAATGTATCTATCTTGTTGTTATGTTTTCCAGCCCCCCCCCCCCCCCCTTTTCTCATTATATGTCCAATGTATGATAACTGTCGTTGTCTTAAATGTTTAATTACATTCCTGTCTACATCTGCTTGTCTCAGGCATTCCTTGTTTGCCGTCTTAGCTGTCCATGGTATTAATATTCTTCTAATGAACCACATATCTGTTGCCTCTAGTGATCTTTCCATTGATATGATGACTAGCCAAAATAACTTTTCATGAGAAATTCTGGTAGAAATAAACTAGAAGGAAGCTACTCTATAGTTTAAAATATGGGCTTGCTACTTTTAATTTTATTTAGACTGTCTAAATATCGTTCTTATCACTGATTCGCAGAAGTATGCAAGATCTGTCGACACTGCCAGTGCAGTTTTGGAGTGACTTGTCTTGTGCTATCTCCCTGTAACTGCGAGCTGGTGTTCTTTGCAGCCGATGCTGTGGAGGTGTTGAAGTACATTGTATCGGCGTGGGAACGGGTTATGGCAGCTATTTTTTTCAGTCCTGGAGTGCAGCTAAAAAGCAAGGTGTGTACAGTTCTTTAGCAGATTCCACCACCATAGGGACTATGGCGATCCCTGCCCCGTTAGCCAGGCTAGGTCTGTTACTGAGGGTACCAACGGAGAGATGGGACGGGTACCAACGGAGAGATGGGACAGAGTCAGCTATGGTTCGCTAACCCTGACGCTAGCATACCAGCAGCTATGGGACGTTTATTGCCTAATCGGACAGCGTCTTCACGAAATCGCCGTTTTTGAGGTGAAAGAGTTAAGTTATGCAAGTTACAAATCTCGAGTTAGATTTGTAGATGGTGTAAGGCTACTTCTGAACATCCTGAGAAAGAGCTATAACTCGTCACCACCACCGCCACCACCACTACAAAGCAGATACATCACAACATCAGACACCAACATCTTTACCACAGACAGATATATCTGAAACTTTAACCTACTATACCAGGCACCAACATCTTCACCACAGACAGATATATCTGAAACTTTAACCTACTATATCAGGCACCAACATCTTCACCACAGACAGATAGATCTGAAACTTTAACCTACTATATCATGCACCAACATCTTCACCACAGACAGACAGATCTGAAACTTTAACCTACTGTATCAGACACCAACATCTTCACCACAGACAGATAGATCTGAAACTTTAACCTACTATATCAGGCACCAACATCTTCACCACAGACAGATAGATCTGAAACTTTAACCTACTATATCATGCACCAACATCTTCACCACAGACAGATAGATCTGAAACTTTAACCTACTATATCAGGCACCAACATCTTCACCACAGGCAGATAGATATGAAACTTTAACCTACTATATCAGGCACCAACATCTTCACCACAGACAGATAGATCTGAAACTTCAACCTACTATATCAGGCACCAGCATCTTCACCACAGACAGATAGATCTGAAACTTTAACCTACTATATCATGCAGCAACATCTTCACCACAGACAGATAGATCTGAAACTAAAACCCCAACAAACTCGGAGCCCCGGCTTCTAGTCAGACAGCTAAAGTAGCACAGGCAGGCACGCTTGGTCGCTCTTGCGATGAACGCGGCGCCTGAACAGAGCCGGCTAAGTTAAAATAGAGCTAATAACACTGTACGGTTAACAACAATGGCCACCAGGATGTGTCATCCGAGCTGTTCTCAAGTTCTAGTTAAGTTCAGCGGAGAAAGAAATGGGAAACCCTTCACAGGTAGGGCCACTAACCTACAAAGTGCATAAGCTAATATAAAAATCAACAGTACACAAGCACCCAGACAGTACCAGGTAAACGAAATAAATAAAGAAATACTGTAACTTATCATAGAGTAAAATACAGCAAGGGTTGTAAATGAGGGAGAAAGAAATGAGAGGAAAACCATATCTAAAGGACCTGTCCTAGAAGTGGTTTTTAAAAAGCAGTTTGGAGATGTTGATTGTAACTGGAGATGCTGGTTGTATTCGGAAGCTAAAAAGATCCTTATGTTCAGCAGTTTCATTCACTTCTGGTTTGATCCATATCTGACTGTCATAATCGACCACACCACAGCAATAGTTCGTATCTTATGTTATAAGCCCCAGTCTCCGGCCACACTACAGCAATATTTCGCATCTATGTTGTAAGCCCCAGTCACCAACCACACTACAGCAATATTTCGTATCTATGTCATAAGCCCCAGTCTCCGACCACACTACAGCAAAAATTCATAAGTCTCCTATCACAACAATAATTCGTATCTTGTCTCAGTCTCCGACCACAGCACCAATAATTCATATATGTATTACCACAGCAATAATTCATATCTGTATTAAAAGCCCGGTCTCCGATCACACAGCAAACAACTCATATCTGTGTTACAAGTCTGAGTCTAGCCTGTTGGCGAGATTCTTCAGCTGCCGTGCTCCTCCCGGCCAATGAAGAACGGTGCAAATGGGGTTACCGCGAGGCACCACTGCGGAAAAGGTGGTAGAAATGATAAAGCGAAGCAAACAGTCAAATCATGGCACCTCTGGTCTGGAGGTCGGCCACGTGCTGATTGCAGTCATATCGGGTGAAAAGCATGAACCGGCTTGTCCCAGAGGTTAAGACACTGTTGGCGAGACTCTTCAAATGCCGTGCGTGGAGTGAAGCTCCTCCCGGTCAAGTAAGAAAATGCGGAAAAGGAATAAAGGTTGCTGTGCGGCGCCGATGTGAAAAGGTGGTGGAAAGGATAATGTGAAATTTAATCGGTATGTCTAGTAGTATCGCTGCGAGAGCTACACATACCACGGCGCCTCTGCTCTAGAGGCCGGCCACGTCTGAAATACACCTACACTGGTGAAATTTGCCTAAACCGGCACACACCAGGGGTGGAACTTGATGGCTAGACATGTCATGCTACCTCCGCTCTAGAGGTTGGTAACGCCTGATATACACCCATACTGGTGAACTATGCCTAAACCGGCTCACACCAGGGGTGAATCTTGAAGGCTACGCATGTTACAGTACCTCTGCTCTAGAGGTCGGTCACGTCCCAAACACGCCCATACTGGGATAATATGCCTAAACCGGCTTAACCTAGGGGTGGAAGTCACTAGTGGCGAATATTCGTCCTCCTGGACAAAAGCTCCATCCTGGTCACAACTAGGAAGGGTAGCGGCCACGACCACAAAATGCTGAAGTCGGAGACACTGGACTAGGGCAGTCTAGATAGGCAACCACCTCTCACCCGGCGGGGATGTTTGCGTATCCTAATCACGCTGAGGTTTTCCGGTGAGAAAGTCCAACTCTGGACTGGATGGGCAACCACCTCTCACCCGGTGGTGATACACGTGTATCTCAAAACACGTCGAGGTTTTCCAGTGAGAAGGTCCAACTCTGGCCTGGGTGGGCTACCACCTCTCACCCAGCGGGGATGCACTGATATCCTAAACACGTCGAGGTCTTCCGGTGAGAAAGTCCAACTCTAGACTAAACTGGTGCAACGAAAACCACGGTGTCAAGCAATCCGCTTCAGAGACCCACCAAGAATACAGGCTAAATCCCTGCGATACTCTGAACCTCTTGTGGTCCTCTCGGGGACCACACAGGAGACCACGGGACCTACCGAGGACCACAGGCGTAAACTCAATAGGATCACGGTGCGGTCTTGGTGGTAGAAGGGAACAAAGAAGAAGAAAGTCTGTGTCTGTGCTGACTGGCGTCTTCTATCTTCACACATAACCCGTGTTTCCTCCTCTAATACAGGACTTGTACACTATAATGCAGAGCTGTTCCCTATATGGTATGGGAAATAATAGAGAAAAGAGGGGTAATGGATACCCCTTTGCCAGTGCTTGTGGTCAGTATATATATACTAGCCCATATCCCCAACTGAAAGAAATGGATTTCTTGACAATAATCATCTATTAATTTAATATAAAAAAATACTACAAGGGCAAACTCTTATACGTCTCGCCATTCACGCATGCGCTTCAGCTACACCAAAAACTTGACGACTCACTACAATTTTACAGAACTAATCATTGTAGCACTTTTGTTCAACCCCGCCACAAAACGGGAGGCAGCTATAATAACGAATGTTTTTATTCAAAGGCAAACACTTGAGCACGCATGTCTGCTAACATTCTGCCCTATCATGTTTCAAACGACACATTCAACACCATCTGTGTATACGTATTCCCTACGCATTCAAGCTGAGCATAAACAAGTAATGAGAATTTAAAAGTTATTCTCTTATTCTCACATTCAACAACAGTAAATAACTAAAACGTTAATTAAGCACAGACGACCCTCGACTTACGAACGGATCGCGTCGCAATCTACCTATCGTAGATCAATTTGGTGGTAAATCGAAAATCATATTAGGACGTCAACAACATACATTGCATATAAGTGCGGCATAATGCATGTGCTCTATAAAATACTGCACAAACAACTTCACTTCATCTTTTATATTAATACACCGTAACAAATTTATATTCTCTCTCAAGGTCCTTGCCGACAGGCATAGGATATCATGTCCTTCCATAACCCTCCATCCCTTGTTCATCTCAACAGGCTTGTCGCTCAGCAATTCCTGTGCCAGGACGCCAAAATCACCAGACATCTTTTCTCTCTGTCTACCGCTGCCTCTTCTACCTTCCATCTTCCCTGCTCCCATTAGATGCTCTAGCCCGCCTCTCCTCTAAACATGCCCATGCAAATTTAGACTCGTTTTCTGATCTTTCTAATTTCTAATTTCTGTTTCTGTTTTGCATTTCCCATCTGAAGTTATTACTGCTCCAAGGTATTTGAATTTCTGCACCTGCAGAACAGAATAGGCCAAGCAAAGACTGCATTTCAGAGAATGAGAAACATATTAGCTAACACATCTTTATCAATGAATGTTAGAAAACGAGTCCTAAAATGCTATATTGAACCTATCTTGTTATATGGAAGTGAATCATGGACAATAGGCAAGTCTGCACAAAAATCATTGGAAGCAGCAGAAATGTGGTTTATTAGAAGAATGTTGCGAATCCCCTGGACAGCAAAAATAACTAATGAAGAATGTATGAGAAGAGCTGGAGAGACAAAAAACCTTGTCAGAAAGATAAGAGAGAGACAATGTACTTTCATAGGACATGCAATGAGAAGAGGGGGCATTGAAAATATTATAACAACAGGAAAAATAGAAGGAAGAAGATCAAGAGGAAGACCAAGAGAAATGATACTGGACAGTCTGACGGGATGGTGTGAGAGGAGATCACCAACTGAACTGATGGCCTGCATGAAGGATCGGGTACTCTGGAGAAGCATAATAGCCAACGCCAGTAGGCACGGCACCTGATGATGATGATGATTTCTGATCTTCCTTATAACTTTTCTTCCTTCCTGTGCCTCTTTCAGAACTTCCTCATTCGACTTTCTCGACGTCTCAATAATACCTTCAGCATTCTTCTTAGGAACCACATTTCCCTTGATTCTAGCCTTCTTTGTATCTCCTCAACCCGTAAAACTAATGAATAAATAAATCAAATGCAATCGACTAGATCCTAAAAATGATTTCTTAGGGCCTCCCTCGAAAGACTGAAAGACCGTAAAGTAAGTGGACGACAATCGGAACTGTTTCCATCTTTTCACAGACTAGAACCAGGCGACATAACTATTCTATTTTAGTGAAATTACGACAACCATAACAATGCACCGCGCCCGCGATGCCAAACATGTGACAGGAAAGGCGACGTGTCATTGGCTGCTAAAGTCGTCAGCTGTGGTTTCAAAAGTTTAAAATTACGAGAACAAATATTCTGATTTAAATGGTATGATACGGCATTCAAAAAAAAAATTGGCAGCAGAACTAGCTAGGTTTGTGCTGTACAAGTCTTACACAGAAAAACATGATATGAAGGAAGTATCAATAGCAAACATCACACCTAACAAAACTCCCTCACACAAACAACTGTAGAACAATACACTCAAAACTTACCGCGCTGGGGTCCTTATCGACAAGAAATAATGCGCTTACACAAGTGCTATCATCATTATAATAATGCGATATCAAAGCCAAGTTCTGCAATCACATTTTTCTTTTGGACGTTTCAAAGCTATCGACTCGTTTATGGCATATCGATCTGGGAAGCCCAAATCTATTTGTCTTGTGCAAAGTCACGGTCTGCAGCAACACAAAGTATATGAACGGCACAAATATAGTGTATGCTGGCATTTCACGGCTGGCAACAACACAGAGTGTGTGTTTGCAACTCATAAAAGACAAAAGAAAAAAAGCTCGTGCCGGCAACTGATGATAGTCACAACATAAGTGTATGCATTTCGTCGAGTCAGCTGACGCCACAGGCAAAGAACAGGTCTCTTTTTGGGAAACTCACGGACGACACAGACTGTATGATAAACCACTTAGTATAGCATGCTAGAAAACCTGTATGTATATCCTCACCACCTGTATGTGCGAGATCACAATGTATATTTGTGAATGTATAGTTCGGGTGTATATGCGACCACGACTGTGTCTACATGAAAACCTATGTATTTATAAAGCACCGGCGCTAACATTCTATTAAATATGATCCTATATACACAGGCCTATTGGTGGGTATGGGCGCATACAATGAAGCTGTTATTTGCATACACACGATAAATAAACCTCCATATTCACTCCATATACACAAGGCGAAATATTACGGCGAGAAGTTGCTCCAATCTCTGTTTCCTCCACGCTCTAACAGCAAATCTCACGACCACTACCTGCACTGTATTCACACTTGTCATGTGAATAGACGGGGAAACATATTAGACCGTCGGGGGCGCTTCTGGTGAATAGACGCGGACTTTTATGTTGAAGGACCCCAAACTGGCTGAAATGAGAAAAGGACATACAGAGAAGGGGTCAAGAGAGGCAGGCTGTATTCAATCTAAGTAAACCAGTTAGCTGGAGCGCGCTTAAACAAAACACAAATGACGAGGAAAATGGGAGGGGGGAGGGCGCGCATAAGTAAACGTAACAGTGACAACGAGATGGCTTGTACAAGATCTGAGAGCCTGTGAATCTCAAACTGAGCTTTAGTATGAGACGGCTTGTACAAGATCTGAGAGCCTGCGAATCTTAAACTGTAGCTTTAGTATGAGACGGCTTGTACAAGATCTGAGAGCCTGTGAATCTCAAACTGTAGCTTTAGTATGAGACGGCTTGTACAAGATCTGAGAGCCTGTGAATCTCAAACTGAGCTTTAGTATGAGACGGCTTGTACAAGATCTGAGAGCCTGCGAATCTCAAACTGTAGCTTTGTATGAGAATATGTCCGGGTTGATTACATCACTGGCGGATAACATGAAGTCAAACTAAACATGATGAAAGCCAAACGCAAATATCTGAGAACGGAACCCTGAGAAGAATTTATGGAACCCTATAACACAACCAGGAGACCGGCTAGCACAGTGATTAGAGCACTCGTCTAGCAACCGGATGGTCGAGGGTTCGAATCCCCAGCTGAGCAGGATATTTTTTCTCCCGACCAATACGGCCCCGAGGTCGACCCAGCCTCATAAAATGGGTACCAGAGAAAATCTGGGAAGGAAAGGCAGCGATGAAAGGAACTGGCCACCCTAACTCATACGGTGATGGCCCAGCATAATGAGGTCTCTAACGCTTCATCCCCTACGGCATTTGCTATGAGACTAACTATCTTTATCTATAATACAACCATGGAAGATAACAAGTAACAAAGATATCTATAGTGTTTAACTCTCTCCTTATAACAGCCATTATGAAAAACAACAGACTGGGGCATTTAGAGAGAACGGAGGACGTTAGACAAACAAGAATGGCCTACACAGAAGTGATGAAAGGGGACAGACCAAGAGGCAGACATAGACAACGATGACGAGACAACTTAGAAGAAGATGTTATATACGCGCTCTCGGAATCGACAACTGGCAAGAAAAAGATTAAGAATAGAGGTGTGTCCTGTCTGCTGCAGTGAGTCTCAGTGGCTCGGAGAGCTGCTGAAGTCAGCAGCTGCTCAAAGAAGAAGAAAAAGAAGATTTTATGTATGGCTGAACTGAGAGCCATGCCTAGTCTTGTCTTCTTCCTCGTATTACATTCAAGCGTTTAGGAGGATGAGTCCTGATAGGGCTCGGAGACTTGCTTCAAATAACGGGATATTTAAGGTTTCCTGTAATTCCTCCCTCCACCTCTTTCTTGAGCTGCCTCTTCCTGTTTCCTACACTTCTTAGCACGAATGTTTTATGTATTGTACAGAATTTAAAAGTATAAGGCTGAATTTGGGTTCAAACAAATACTGAAAAAAAAGAGAACCAGACAGTTATTGTTTCCTGTGTGCAAATATAAACAAACAAACAAAAACACACACACACAAATATATATACTGTCAAGACAGATACTTACAATAAACACCGTATTTCCCGCCAAATAGGGCGCAGCAGCGTATAAGACGCATCAGCATATAGGACGCACCAGCGTATAAGACGCACCTTTAATCTGGCAAATCTTTATTTGGTACAAACTAAAAAAATAATAATAAAACCTATTTCCCTTCAGCTTCATAGCCATACCCTCAGTCCACGACTATATACTAGTGGATATTCTACTGAGCTTCTTATCAAAACATCCAGCCGACTTTATATAAATACTGGTAGAACCCGCACTCATAGCTAATGCTATTTTCTTGATACAAATTATGGCTTCAGCATTAAACCACTCACTACTGCAGCAATTTACTAAGCGTTTTATTTAAAAACAAAAACAAAAACAAAACTACAGTATACCTGATCTGACATTTTAATCATTTTACCAAGGGTATATTAGCACGGATATGAACATTCATGAACACATAAACACCCATGCTTGAGGAGGATTTTAAACATTACATGACAGGACATGATCAGGAACGACGAAGTCTGGGGAAGAAAAGGAACAAGTCACTACAAATCATGTCTAGGAAATGGCGGTGGATTGGCTATACACAGAGGAAACCTGACACCAGCATAACAAGACAGCCACGGACGTGGAGTCCTCAGGAAAACAGAAACTGAGGAAGACCTAGAACAACCTGGGGAAGGGAAATTATGACAGCGTTCAGAGACAATGGATACACATGGAAGGAAGTCGAGAACAAATATAGGAACATGGATGGCTGGAAGAGTCTTTCAAAGGTCTAAACTCAAGACTCAGGCTTCACTGCATTCAGGACAGCCCCATATATGCTCCGCCACATGCCGCAGCATCCATCCAAGAGTATGTTTGCTAACACTTCCCATCAAGTACTGACTCTTTACGATGCGTTTTCTGTCACACAGTTCAGATTTCCTACCATCACCTTTAACCTGTCTAGCTCCAGCAATCTCTTCATAATTACACTGTTCTTCCATTTCCAAGGGAGTGAAAGATGACGATGATAGTAGCATTAATGTTTACCACTGAAAATGTGTTATACCCAGTACATGCGACATAGATGATGAGGCCATGGTGAGGCCGCGTAAGCTATCAGCACCAAATTACAACTGCCACCTCGTGTTTTACGGTATCAAGATATCGCAACAGTTTTACAGATTTCACATACATTTGGGGGGGGGGGGGGGTGGTTAATATTTAAGTGATGATTCATCCATATTCAAAAGTAAAGTAACAAAATGATACGATACATAAATAAGGTAAACAGGAAGTATCTGGAAACAAATAAAGTAAGGTTATCCAGTGATGTTCTGCTAGCTATTGTTTTTTTCTTCATATTTTAATATTACATTGGTTTATACTCGTGATATAATCATTTATGATTTTCATTTATGATTATACTGTATTCTATGGGACCGACTAGCTTAATGGTTAGAGGACTCTATCAACCGAATGGTCGAGGGTTCGAATCCCCCATCTGAGCGGGATTTTTTTTTCGACCAATACGCCCCCGAGGTCGACCCATCCTCGTAAATGGGTATCAGAGAAAATCCTGGCGAGGAAAGGAACTGGCCACCCTACTGATGGCCCAGAATAATGAGCTCACTAACGCTTCATCCCCTACGGCATTTACTGTGGGAACACTTACCTATAGTGTATTCTGGATGGTAGGAATTACTGTATTAAACAGAGATATTTTAAGTGTTAGTCAAGAACAGGTAAAAGTAACTTATACCCTACGCCTTATCGCCAGAGTATAGGACGCAGGGTAAATTTTGGAGGAGTGTTTGGTGCGGTAAATGCACTTTATACGAGAGCTACTGTCTCGTATAGAAAGATACACAGAAAGAAACTAGTTCAGACAGCTACCGTCTCCTGTAGCTACATACATAATATTTATATACATAATAATAGTTAGATGCAGAATGATAAATAATGCAGAATTTATCAGAGTTACTGTCTAGTGTAGACACATACAATATATCAGACAGTTGTAGCTGTGTACATAATAAAAATTATATACACAATAATAAATAATGCAGAATAGATCAGATAGTTGTTGTCTCGCGTAGACATGTGTAGTAAAAAGTTATTGCCTTGTGTAGAATGTCTTTCTGTAGTAATATATTTCTACAATAAACAGAGTCACTGTCAAGTGTAGGTAGACATGTACAATAAACAGAGTCACTGTCAAGTGTAGGCAGACGTGTACAATAAACAGAGTCACTGTCAAGTGTAGGCAGACGTGTACAATAAACAGAGTCACTGTCAAGTTTAGGCAGACGTGTACAATAAATAGAGTTAGTGTCAATTGTAGGTAGACGTGTACAATAAATAAAGTTATTGTCAAGTGTAGGTAGACGTGTACAATAAACAAAGTTATTGTCAAGTGTAGGTAGACGTGTACAATAAATACAGTTACTGTCAAGTGTAGGTAGACGTGTACAATAAACAAAGTTATTGTCAAGTGTAGGTAGACGTGTACAATAAATAAAGTTACTGTCAAGTGTAGGTAGACGTGTACAATAAACAAAGTTATTGTCAAGTGTAGGTAGACGTGTACAATAAATAAAGTTACTGTCTAGTGTGGGTAGACGTGTACAATAAACAGAGTTATTGTCAAGTGTAGGTAGACGTGTACAATAAATAAAGTTACTGTCAAGTGTAGGTAGACGTGTACAACAAATAGAGTTACTGTCAAATGTAGGTAGACGTGTACAATAAATAAAGTTACTGTCAAGTGTAGGTAGACGTGTACAATAAATAGAGTTACTGTTAAATGTAGGTAGACGTGTACAATAAATAAAGTTACTGTCAAGTGTAGGTAGACGTGTACAATAAATAGAGTTACTGTCAAGTGTAGGTAGACGTGTACAATAAACAGAGTTACTGTCAAGTGTAGGTAGACGTGTACAATAAATAGAGTTACTGTCAAGTGTAGGTAGACGTGTACAATAAATAAAGTTACTGTCAAGTGTAGGTAGACGTGTACAATAAATAACGTCACGTGTAGATATATACATTAAATAGCTTCGAGTCTAGATATACTCAATAAATAGTTTGCTACCGTTTCGTGTACACACACACCACACACAGAAACCATCGACAGAAAAAAGACATACACACACACAATGAGAGAGAGGTACTGTCTGGTGTAGGCAGATCTCTTCTCAATCTCTGGCAAAACCCTAGGGCCCCGAGCGCAGCACAGATTAAGAAACCCTGCCCTCACGTTACACAAGCTTCCATACATTCGTGTCTGACACAAGCGACAACTTGCAACTTAAATCCTGTCTTTCACATGTATACACCGTGGACAAGCTAAAATAGCATCCGAGGAGGTGCCAGCAAATTATAACATCTGACAGAAAGATTCTGAGATACGAGGGGAAGTCACTAAGTAACTCGCAGATGCCTGTTACAAACAAACAAACAAAAAAACTAAATGCGAGAGTAATTTGAAAACTTAAAATTTTTGAACCTACATTATTCCCTCATTTCTCAACGTAATCCCCACCAACACTGATACATTTGTCACATCGTGTAATCAGTGATCCAATAACCATGGCGTAAAAATCGGGAGTCAGATTTCTGAACCATTTTTTTTTTTTTAACTTCTGTTTCCACCTCTTCGTTACTCGAAAATCTTCTCCCGCCATGGTGGTTTTTCAATGGACCAAACAGGTGAAAATCACTTGGAGCTAAGTCAGCACTAGAGGGTGGATGTTCAAGAACTTCCCAACCCAACTGGCTAATTTTCTCTTGGGTTAACTGACCCGTATGTGGTATGGCATTGTCATGAAAGAGAAGCACACCTCTAGTCAGCAGACCAGGACGTTTTCTTCGAATTGCATCCTGTAGCATCGACAGAACTTCACAGTACGATACAGAATTCACACTGTCACCATACTTCTGGAACTTGATTAACAACACTCCTTGATAATACCAGAACACTGTCAGCATAACCTTCCCCGCAGAAGGCGTAATCTGGAATTTTTTGCGCATGGCTATGACGGGTGTTTCCATTGCATTGAGGTACGTTTTGATTCGGGTTGGTAGTGGTGCACCCAAGATTTGTCTCCAGTAATAATCCCTTGGAGCATGTCTTAACCTTCATATGCGTAATGACAGAGATGCTACAATGACAAATCAAATCGGTTCATTTTGTGTTCATCAATTAGATCTCTGGCTACCACATGTGAGCAAACTTTCCGAAAATTCAACTGCTCATGCATTATTCTGTAGGCTCTCTCTCTCTCTCTCTCTCTGAACCTTAAGTGCTCAGGGCACATGGGCTTCCGCAAAGGTTTTCCACAAATGTCTGTCCTTCGTCTTTTTTTCTGCTCTTGCCCAGGTGAGCCCTCTATTGTTCAACATCCTTTCTGTTGTTCTTCTCCATGTCTCTTTTGGTCCACCTTTACTTCTGTTCCCCTGTGGTGTCCATCTTAGTGCTATTTTTGGTAATGAGTTGCCAGTCATTCGGAGCACATGTCCCAACCATCGCCAGCGTCTTTCCTCAATAACTGTTGTCAGTGGCTTCATCTGCATTTCTGATTCTGTAGGCTAAGCCATGTGAATATCCGACTGCACTTGCTACATTGTCTATCGTTACTCGTCTATCAGCTCTGATAATCTCATTCACACGTTGCACAGTCACACTTTGTCAACAATTTCGGTGCGTCCCTGAAAAAATTCTTTTACCCAGTTATATGCAGTTTTACGTGATAAACACTTTTCAGCATAAACTGTAATCATTTCCTTATGAATGTCCTCAACTGAATATCCTTTAGCCCACAAAAATCGCACTACACATCTCTGTTCTTCTTTGGTACACACTAACAGTTGGGTAACCATTTTGTTATTGCTTTTGTCTGATCACGACACATAGTGGGAATATGATCAAGAGACAAAGTGAGAATCTGATCAAGAGACAAAGTGGGAATCTGATCAAGAGACAAAGCGGGAATCTGATCAAGAGACTAAGTGGGAATCTGATCAAGAGACGAAGAGAGAATCTGACCAAGACACGGTGGGAATCTGATCAATACACAAAGCTGGAATCTGTCACTTAGGAAAACTTACACCTGGAGAATCAGCTCTTGACACTGATTCATTTTAGAAGCATACGACATTCACTCCTATGAAGAACAGAAGCACACGATGAAGAAAGACGCTTGTTAGGAACAAATGGCCGACTGGAAATATTTTGTCGGTTTACCACGTCCGGCACAGGGCTCATCTGAGATGCTCAGCCCTGGGGGAAACACTACATCTTGTAGTACAAGGTATACACCGGGCCTGATATCTGCTCCCACAATGCTAGCATGTTTAGAAACTACACAGTTCAGCACAGGACAACAGCATAAATGCTGAGAATGGTGTTCTCAATCTCTGAGAACTGTTCCGTTCGCTATTATTATTATTATTATTATTATTATAATTATTATTATTATTATCACTTCTGATGCTTAAGCTGTGTACTTCTAGCCTTAAAAGAGAACACAACAAATATTAAGGTTTTTTAAAAAAACAGAACCGTAGAAGGTACAAGAAGAATTACTTTCATACAGAATATAGTTCGTACAGGAGGAAGCTTGACAGGAATGCCGGCTTTTCAAAACATTCACAATCTATGATGTCATTATAAACTCACGGGAATACGCTGAAGAAGAAGAAGAAGACACAAAAGTCGATATTTATTGTGCGATATTTTAAAAATAATAACTCCTTTCAAACAGCACATAACTGAAGTTGAATAATGTTAAGTAACAGCGATAACACAACAATGCCAATAACAGCGATTACATAACAACGTCAAGTAACAGCGATAACATTACAATGTCGAGTAACAGCGACAACATGTCAAGTAATAGCAGTAACATAACATGTCAGGTAACAGCGACAATATAACAATGTCAAGTAACATAATGTCAAGTAACAGCGATAACATAACAATGTCAAGTAACAGCGATAACACAACGTCAAATAACAGCGATAACATTACAATGTCAAGTAACAGCGACAACATAATGTGAAGTAATAGCAGTAACATAACAATGTCAAGTAATAGCAGTAGGATAACAATGTCAAGTAACAGCGATAACATAACAATGTCAAGTAACAGCGATAACACAACGTCAAATAACAGCGATAACATTACAATGTCAAGTAACAGCGACAACATAATGTCAAGTAATAGCAGTAACATAACAATGTCAAGTAACAGCGATAACATAACAATGTCAAATAACAGCGATAACACAACGTCAAATAACAGCGATAACATTACAATGTCAAGTAACAGCGACAACATAATGTGAAGTAATAGCAGTAACATAACAGTGTCAAGCAACAGGAGTAGGATAACAATGTCAAGTGACAGCAGTAACATAACAATATCAAGTAACAGCAGTAACATAACAATGTCAAGTAACAGCAGTAACGTAACAATATCAAGTAACAACAGTAACATAACAATGTCAAGTAACAGCAGTAATGTAACAATATCAAGTAACAGCAGTAACATAACAATGTCAAGTAACAGCAGTAACATAACAATGTCAAGTAACAACAGTAACATAACAATGTCAAGTAACAGCAGTAACATAACAATGTCAAGTAACAGCAGTAACATAACAATATCAAGTAACAGCAGTAACATAACAATGTCAAGTAACAGCAGTAACGTAACAATATCAAGTAACAGCAGTAACATAACAATGTCAAGTAACAGCAGTAACATAACAATGCAAAGTAACAGCAGTAACATAACAATGTAAAGTAACAGCAGTAACATAACAATGTCAAGTATCTGCAGTAACATAACAACGTCAAGTGACAGGATAACATAACAGTAGTAACATAACAATGTAAAGTAACAGCAGTAACATAACAATGCCAAGTAACAGCAATAACATTTTTAGTCTAGGCTCTGGTATGTGTCGTCCGTCGCTTAATTCCCTGGATTTTAAGACTGCTCACTTTGAGACAGCGTGGAAAATAAAACATACATCAACAACAAAAATAAGTGTTGGAAAGGGGCGGAAGGGAGGGGGAGAAGAGCGGTTCTGCAGATTGTAACCATTACAGGATTTCAAATAATCAAGTATAAATACAACCTCGGGGGTAACTAATGTACTCCACTTTTTTTTCCCCTCCTCTCCCCTAAACACATGCCACTGATTAGTGTCATGTGTTTCATAAACTGAGAACCACTGGCTGAGAAAAACCCGATGAACGGAGTCCCCCCCCCCAAAAAAAAAATGCAGAAGAGTACCATAAAAGAGATCGGGGGTGGGGACCTGGAGGCGGCGAGAACAGTAACACTGACATTCAACGTCGTTCTACCTCCCAGCTTCAGCAGCACTTTCCTGGCAATTAATTTCACCATGTCTCTGATGGAAGTGCTCTCGTAGGAGGGGTAATTCACCCTCGGATATTGTGGCGGGATGAAGTGTCATCTAAAACGCGGTCTACGACCATTGGCAGCACTCCTGGCTGCACCTTCGTTATCGACTAGTGGGGGCCATATTATACACTCGATAAACACCGCCACTTGCAGGTTAGACAGCCCCCCCCCCCCATACACACACTATCTGTAAACATCTAAAATTGAAGAAAATTGTTAACCAGAAAAACTATTTCCCCCAAGGAGGAAATGAGGACCACACTTCCAGACAGATAAGATGCAAGTGTAAAGAGATTGTACCTTGCTTCGCAAATGCAAAAAGACTGGACCTTGCTTCACAAACGTAAAAAGACTGGACCTTGCTTCACAAACGTAAAAAGACTGGACCTTGCTTCACAAACGTAAAGAAGATTGGACCTTGATTCACAAACATGAGCAGCTTTACTGTGATTGATTAGTCCAAAGTGTGGTGGCTTCAGTCACCTGTCAAACTGCAAAATAATGATCAATTTCTTGTGCTAACAGCCGACACGTCCCCATTTCTATGACAGGACAAAAAACGGCCGTCACAGGGACACGAACTATTCCCGTAAAAATGAGCTCTCTGCTTACAGGACTATAGACAACCTGATAGCAGGCAAAGGGAAACGTAACACAATTTCTTTGACTACACAGAAACGTGTAAAAATATACATATTTCATACACATACACAATCAAAGAACTATAGGTACAGAAGTTCTAAACCATAGAGTTTGCTCAAGTCGTGGTGGAGCTTATAAAGGAGTGTTACAAGCAGCTACCAGGGAGCAATCGTACACATCGCGAAATAAATAAAATCACATTCTTCTTCTTCTCCTCCTCCTCCTTCTCCCACGTCAGAGCATTGGTGGGCCATGTTATATCTACAGCCTATGGGCCTATGAGGCCCAGAGGAGTTCTGCGGTCTTCTCCAGGCATAAGTAGGAGCCCCCATAGCCCTTCGTTCCATTCCTCTACCTCGGGCCAGATCTGCGATCGGATGTATGAGTAGGGTGGACAGTCTTGCAAGTTAAGCTCTGCCGTTAGGACACCGCAGGCGCTGTTGGCTGAAACTCCTCCTGGCCAATGAAGAAAACTGCGATTAGGGTTGCTGCGCAGCGCCGTCGTGGAAATGGTGAAGGATTAAGTGAAGTGTGCAGTAGTCTCGAGGTTAGGACTACTCAAAGTACGGCACCTCTGCTCTAGAGGCCGGCCACGTCTTATACACACCCATATTGGGGCAGATTGCCTAAACCAGCTTAACCCAAGGCTGGCGAGATTCTTCGGCTGTCCCGTGTGGAGCGAAACTCCTCCCGGCCAAAGAAGGAAATGCGAAAATGCGACTAGGGTTGCCGGGTGGCGCCGCTGTGAAAAGGTGATAGAAAGGATAAAGTGAAGTTTAATCGATATGTCCAACAGTCTCGCGGAGAGAGCTACTCATACCAAGGCACCTCTGCTCTAGAGGCCGGCCACGTCCGATATACACCCATACTGGTGAAATATGCCTAAACCGACTTACAACAGGGGTGAAACTTGATGATTACTCATGACACGGTACCTCCGCTCTAGAGGTCAGTCACGTCCTAAACACGCCCTTGCTGGGATAATACGCCTAAACCGGCTTAACCCAAGGGTGAAACTTACTAGTGGCGAGGATTCGTCCACCTCGACAAAAGCTCCGTCCTGGTCACAACTAGGAAGGGTAGCGGCCACGACCACAAAATGCTGAAGTCGGAGACACTGGACCAGTGCAGTCTAGATAGGCAACCACCTTTCACCCAACGGGGATGTATGAGTATCTTAATCATGATGAGGTTTTCCGGTGAGAAAGTCCAACTCTAGATTAAACTGGTGCAACGAAAACCACGGTGTCACGCAATCCCGCTTCTACGACCCACCGAGAATACAGGCTCAACCCCAGCGATACTCTAAACCTCTTGTGGTCCTCTCGGGGATCTCGTGTGGTCCTTTCGGGGACCACGAGACCTATCGAGGACCACAGGAGTAAATTCAATAGAATCACGGGGCGGTCTTGGTGGTAGAAGCGAACGAAGAAGAAGGACACTGCGGGTACATTCGTCTGTGCGTGTGGAAAAATCAACCCTATCATTTAATATCGTCGTCGTCATCATCATCATCATGTTCATGGATACTTAGTTTTCAGGACAGACCGCAGGGCCTTGGGCAGGTGAAAAATTACATCCACTGATGCCTTCTTTGCTTCTTGTCCTTCTCAGAGGGGGAGAAAACGCAGTCCCATGGGGCTGTCAGCCACCCATATCTGTTGGTGAACCACAACCGACCACTACCATGCCCCATCCCTTCGTTGCCCTTTCCCCCCCCCCCCCAGAAACATGGGCGACTAAATGGGCAGGGATAGCTATAGGCCCCAAAGAGGTGGAGCTTGCTGAAGAAGCATCCCAATCCATCAGTTTTTTAGACCTATTCTGGGACTGAAAAGAAATCTTTTGCCCCCAAACCCAGTCCCCATTCAACACGATGCTATGGTTTAACATCTTCACCGCATCGGCTGCAAACAACATCGTGCTACAAGTTACACTGGGACAGAACAAGAACAACTCTTACATAAATGACAAGAGCAGACAACTTCAAATGTAGCCGTAAACACTGGGGAAAATTGTCAGGCAGCATTTATAAGTGATAATAAGTTTTCATAACGTGGCTGTCAACCAGCGACTTTCTTACCTTGAACGGGACCAGGCGTTAGGTGGCCTGTGTAGTTTACTATGTCACTGCAGTCGCGCTCACCACCCACCCATCCGTCCATCCATCTTCTCTTGCCATATTCTTCGAAAGCTCGCTCTCTCTCTCTCTCAATCTTGCCATCTTCAATTCAACTATAGTTCTCTCTCTCTCTCTCTCACCATCTTCAACGATAATCCTTATCTCCCCCCCCCTCTCTCTCTCTCGCCATCTTCAAGTCAACGAAAGGTCTCTCTCTCAATCTCTCGCCATCTTCAAGTCAACGATAATCCCTCTCTCTCTCTCAATCTCTCGCCATCTTCAAGTCAACGATAGGTCTCTCGCTCTCTCTCTCTCTCGTAATCTTCAGTTTAGATAACATGATCTCTCTCATTCTTCTTCAAGTCATGGATAACACTATCCGTCTGTCTATCTGCCCGCCTGTCTGTCTGTCTCACCGTCCCGTCCGTCCATCTACCACACACGCTCACAAATACAACTCTCCTCACTTTCTCCGTGTTTGCCGAAGTTTATAAATATTTTAAAAAGAAAAATTACTGAAAGGAGAACATAAACGCAATTTATACTAAAAAAAATCTTTAAACTGCCAGACATATCTTTTGTTTTACAAATGTCAATTTGTCCTTCTGATTTTTAAATGCTATATTCTTCGTTAAAAAACATCGTTTCCTCTTTCCCGAAACAACTGGTTATTGTTCCTGCTAAAAGCCACAACAATTTTTCCTAATAACTGCACACACGGCACAAGCAAATGTCTCGTCTACTGATTGCCATGTAGTAGTAGCTGCTATGTCTCGTCTATTGATTGCCATGTAGTAGTAGCTGCTATGTCTCGTCTACTGATTGCCATGTAGTAGTAGCTGCTATGTCTCGTCTATTGATTGCCATGTAGTAGTAGCTGCTATGTCTCGTCTACTGATTGCCATGTAGTAGTAGCTGCTATGTCTCGTCTACTGATTGCCATGTAGTAGTGGCTGCTATGTCTCGTCTACTGATTGCCATGTAGTAGTGGCTGCTATGTCTCGTCTACTGATTGCCATGTAGTAGTAGCTGCTATGTCTCGTTGATGAAATTGTGGAGGTTCTTGGAAAACGAGTGTCGGCGGCGAAGATTTTGAAATAATGGCGTTAAATCATCTTAAATCAAGACCATATAGAACAGTCCTGTAGTTCTATCCTTTAAAACTTCATTTTGGGTTTCTCCAATCACTCGGATAACAGCTTACTGTTTATGGAAAGTGAATGTTCTCGTGTCATGTGTTGAAAGTGAATGTTCTCGTGTCGTGTGTTGAAAGTGAATGGTCTCATGTCATATGTGGAAAGTGAAGCTAACTTATGTGAAAGGACTCTGTTCTCGTAAAACACGTGGGGAAAAAAAACACGTGATGGAAGCAACTATAGGAAGCTGTATCCATCATCTTCCACAGCCTCGGCTCTTTACGCTAAGGACAACCCATCACATGGCAACCGCAGGTCTTTACGCTAGGACAAATCCATCACATGGAGACCGCCGGTCTTTATGCTAGGACAAATCCATCACATGGAGACCGCCGGTCTTTATGCTAGGACAAATCCATCACATGGAGACCGCCGGTCTTTATGCTAGGACAAATCCATCACATGGAGACCGCCGGTCTTTATGCTAGGACAAATCCATCACATGGAGACCGCCGGTCTTTATGCTAGGACAAATCCATCACATGGAGACCGCCGCTCTTTACGCTAGGACAAATCTATCACATGGAGACCGCCGAGGTTTTACGCTAGGACAAATCCATCACATGGAGACCGCCGAGGTTTTACGCTAGGACAAATCGATCATGTGGCGACCGCCGAGGTTTTACGCTAGGACAAATCCATCACATGGAGACCGCCGAGGTTTTACGCTAGGAAAATCGATCATGTGGCGACCGCCGAGGTTTTACGCTAGGACAAATCGATCATGTGGCGACCGCCGAGGTTTTACGCTAGGACAAATCCATCACATGGAGACCGCCGAGGTTTTACGCTAGGACAAATCGATCATGTGGCGACCGCCGAGGTTTTACGCTAGGACAAACCCATCATGTGACGACCGCTGTGCTTCACGCTAGGACAAACCCATCACATGGCGACCGCACTTCTTTACGGAAAATTAAACACGCCACAGCGGTCATGCCGCATGCCCATCCCTTGATTATTCGTTAAATAAACAGTCATAAGCTTCATCACATTCACGCCATCGATCTCAGATCGATAACGCTGCAGCAATGCATTATTGATCCGAGCACGTAAAGGTACCTGGGTGAACCGCGTTCTGCAGTACGGCGGTCTTTTGTTCTGCTCTGTGCAATTACAAAGCTGGTTATGTACAAATAAAAAGTACAGCATTTTCTTGAAGAGAGAGGGGAAAAAAAGAATTAATTCACAGGGGAACCTAAATTGTGCGACGCTTAAACTAGATCAAATTTAGATACACACGCCCCCACCCTTCTCTCTCTCCTTCAATACACACACACTCATCTCAATTATAACAATATAGAGCCCTATAAGTACTACAACAAGGTGCAGTTATTATGAATCAGTAGTTCCCAAACAGCAGAAGTCCGCGGTTTTAAAATCCTCGCACTGTGCCCCATACTTTGGAAAGGTTTCGTTATCTGTTTGGTAGCTATGTGCTACCAAAATATTTTTTTTAAATAGAATGTTGGAAACCTTTATTAAGTAAACGCTACGCTACATTAAAAAAAACAAACAGTACAAACGTGGTAAATTTTCAAAATAACAATAATGTAGTTAAGAAAAAAAAATACACAGCAATTAACATTCCTACTTGTTCTAACAAGTAAACAGAATACGAAATGTGTGACAGCTAACCAAACTAAATATGCTGAGAGAAACCATGCTTCTTTTTACTTCGAACAGTCGCTTCCACATCTGATTCAATATTTCCTATTTTTAAACGTGAAAAAAAAAGAAAGAAAGAAAATCTTTGCCCCAGGCAGGATTCTCCGAAAAATCGGTTATTAAACATTTCACACTGAAATATAAAAGGGACCTTGAACTTCCGTCACGGGTCCCCAGGGCATGTTCCATTTACCCCCGAGGGTACTCGGACTACCAACTGGGAACCACTGCTATAAATAACAAGACTACCAGGGCAAACTCTGCCACTGCCGCTTTCACTAATCTCACCGCCAGAAATAACAAAGACTTCTATATCTCATGGAGCAACTGTTATTACTGTTTCATACACACACACAAAACTCAGCTATTATACTTACCTGTCTCTCGTACCACAGCAGCTCCATTTTTTTTCCTTCTTCTTATTCTTCTTTTTCTTCTTCTGTGTTCGAGGTTGTTAGTCACATTAGATCCTGATCCCTGTCGACTTTGCAAAGCTCACAGTCCTACCACTATACAAAATTCCTAAATCGTATACATTTATTCTTATATCTTATATCCTTCCCGTGCCGTTAAACGTCACACACGGCTCGCAAGGTAGTTCACCAATTTTTCCTGTTTTCGGCGAGCTTTTCAACCTCATCAAGGGTATCCCCATTAATTTGGCCTCTCTTAACAATGTCCTCTTTAGAGTTTCCCTTGGCTGGCCTCTTTTTCTTCGCCCTATTGTGTTCCACTTGATAGCTTGTTTTGAGATTCTCTGATCGTTTCTTTCATCACGTGACCAACATATGTCCATCTCCTTTTCCTGATCACCCATGATACTGGCTGTTGTTCAGTCATGTGTCTTACCTCTGCGTTGTTCTTGAATTCGTTCCACCTGATACCGAGTATTTTCCTTAGGCATTTGTTTTCAAAGGAGTTTAATTTATTGTCTATTTCTTTAGTTGTTTTCCAGCTTTCACATGCATAAATGAGGGTGGATATTACATTTGAACTGAATAGTCTTAACTTGGTTTTTGTGCTTATAACTTTTGAATGCCGTATGTTCTCAAGATTCTTGAAAGTCAATGCTGCTTTTGCAGTTCTAATTCTAACTTCCTTTCTGGTGTCACTATCCTGGTCTATGTAGCTGCTGAGGTATGCAAATTGACTGACTTCTTCAACAGCTGTTCCTTCTACGTGTATTTTTCCATTTTGATTAATGGAAAGTTTCATTATTTTTGTTTTGTCCTTGTTAATTTAAAGTCCTATTTTGTTAGCCAATGAAGACAGGATAGGTGTTTTTTTCTTGTGTGGAATTGGCATTGTTACTGATAAGAGTTATGTCATCAGCAAAATCAAGATTTTCTAATTGGTCCCATGTACCCAGTCAATACTTGTGTTACCTGTGCAGCATTTTTTTCATTATGAAGTCTATTGTAACTCCAAAAAGCAAAGGAGATAGTATACATCCTTGTTTCATGCCTGTTTCAATCTAGAACCATTGGCTCATCCCTTCCTCTGTTTTGACTGCACAAATATATCCGTTGTAGAGATCCTTAATGATGTTGACAATTTTAGATGTTATTCCATAAGACTTAAAATTATCCACAATGAACCTCTGTGTATGCTATCAAATGCCTTTTTTAAAAGTATATGAAGCACAGTTTTTACCACTATACTTGTTATTGCTAAACACTTCCCAAGTTCTAAATTTTATACACTTACTGTCACTATACAACTCTGCAGTTACAAATCTTATATATTTATTGTCACTATACAACTCTGCAGTTACAAATCTTATACATTTATTGACATTATACAACTTTGCAGTTACAAATCTTATACATTTATTGACATTATACAACTCTGCACTTATAAATCTTATACATTTATTGTCACTATACAACTCTGAAGTTACAAACCCTATATATTTATTGTCACTATACTATTCTGCAATTACAAATCTTATACATTTATTGTCACTATACAACTCTCCAGTTACACATCTTACACATTTATTGTCACCATACCATTCTGCACTTACAAATCTTATACATCACATACTTTCGCAATCTTAGATCTTTAGCGTTCATTATTTCAAACTATACGATCTGCAGTACCAAATTTATACTTTTTGATAACTACACCATTCTCAATTCCTATAATATGGATGCAGTTTTGCACTATTACAAGCCATACATTTTAAATTTCTGTAAAGGCTATATCGTCTACAATTGAACAACTTTGCTCCACGCGCCATTTTATCTCTTAGTACGTCTATTATCTTGTGTGTTCAATGTCAGCAGCATCACGGTCACAGCTCTATGAGGAAACTGGATCTAAATCAATAAACTTTTTGCCAACTTACATAAAAATGAGAGAAACTGATAGTTTAAAGATGAACTGACTGTTTTTAATTAGCTTTAAGACTTTAAAATATGCTTTACATTGTTTCCTTAACATGATTTTGCTCTTTTTAAAAAAAATCAAATATATTACGCTTTCAACATAAATTTGCGTGCTGGCCAACACAGCTGAACATACAGATACAGAAAAGACCAGTACTTCTATAACTACAGTACAACAGCTCTATAACGTGGCTTTACAGCTCTGGAGAGCAATATCTCTCAACAAAATTAACCCCCGCATGTCGAATCAGAGACAGGGAGAAAAACAAAACGTGTCATGAATGCCAGGGCATATGAGCAATTTCCTACACCAACGACGACGACGACGACAACAAAAACGCCAAGGAGTGGAGGCAATACTTGGTGATACCAGAGTGACTCATGTCTGTCGCCAACGGGGACATTTTCTTCTCGTGGTTTCGTGTTACCGCCATTTTTTTTTCCTGTACCTTTCTGTCTCATTCTCCGCATCGGTTTTTTTTTTTTTTTAGTTTGGAAACATAGTAAGATATCTTCTCCGTCTGTAGTTCAAAAATAAGTACAGAAAGAAATCTTCTCCGTCTGTAGTTTAGAAATAAGTATAGTTTGTTGGACTTGATAACTGAAGTCGTATAGAACCGTAATGCCTGTTTACTGGGCTTGATAACTGAGGTCGTATAGAACCTTAATGCCCTGTTTACTGGGCTTGATAACTGAGGTCGTATAGAACCTTAATGTCTGCTTACTGGGCTTGATAACTGAGGTCGTATAGAACCTTAATGCCTATTTATTGGGCTTGATACCTGAGGTCGTATAGAACAGTAATGCCTGTTTACTGGGCTTGATAACTGAGGTCGTATAGAACCGTAATGCCTGTTTACTGGGATTGATAACTGAGGTCGTATAGAACCGTAATGCCGGTTTACTGGGATTGATAACTGAGGTCGTATAGAACCTTAATGTCTGTTTACTGGGCTTGATAACTGAGGTAGTATAGAACCTTAATGCCTGTTTACTGGGCCTGATAACTGAAATCGTATAGAACCGTAATGCCTGTTTACTGGGCCTGATAACTGAGGTCGTATAGAACCTTAATGCCTTTTTACTGGGCTTGATAACTGAGGCCGTATAGAACCTTAATGCCTGATTGTTGGATTTTATAACTGAAGCCGTATAGATTCTTAATGCCTGTTTGTTGGACTTGATAACTGAGGCCGTATAGATTCTTAACGTCTGTTTGTTGGACTTGATAACTGAGGTCGTATAGAACCTTAATCCCCGTTTATTGGACGTGATAATCGAGGCCATAATTATAATACAGCACGACACTGCGAGCCAGACAAAAATAGCCAGCAGAAACTGACAGACAGACAATATGCTCTGTACAACGAGTAAATCTGTCTCAATAACCACACCATTCTGGTACAATAACCATCAGATGGTTACAGATGGGCAAACCAAGCTGATTCACGCATCAAGAATGCCAGGTGCATGCTATGTGGGCTGGAACGAGGACATGATAAACTGGGGACGGGCATGAAACTAGTTCTTCCCAGGCTGAAAGTACTATGCGTGACACATATATACACATATATACATACATGCACGAGACACAAGAAACAGGCCAAACTGCTGGCACTAACACCACGGAGTAAGAAAGTAAATGATGACAGAAAATTTGCGATAAGCAAAGAGCTGGCATATGATGATGATGATGAAGAAAGAGGAGGAAGAAGAGGAAGAGGAAACGGAAGAAGAAGAGAAGGAAAAGGAGGAGGAGGATAAGCAGAAGGATGATAGGAGTAGGAGGAGGAAGGTGAGACAGGAAGGCGGGAGGGAGAGAGGAGGATGAGAGAGATGAGGAGGGATGGAAGGGGAGAGAGGGGGAGAGAGAGGACGACGAAAAAGAGCGGAGAATGAGGACTACGACGACGAGTCTGAAAATGTTGATGTGATGATTTTGGCGTGTATGGAGGGGGGGATATGACGGAATCAGGCTGTTAGACCCACCACTCTCTTGACACTTCTTCTTTTGTCTTATCCCTACTAGACCTACCACACTCTTGGCACTTCTTCTGTCTTATTCCTACTAGACACACCACTCTCTTGACACTTCATCTGTCTTATTCCTACTAGACACACCACTCTCTTGACACTTCTTCTGTCTTATTCCTACCAGACACACCACTCTCTTGACACTTCTTCTGTCTTATTCCTACTAGACACACCACTCTCTTGACACTTCATCTGTCTTATTCCTACTAGACACACCACTCTCTTGACACTTCATCTGTCTTAGTCCTACGGACCGGAAACAAATATCAGAAAGACAAATGTCACGGTAATCAGCAGAGAAGAAAGAAAGCCAACAGTAAATATACAAATAAATGGAGAATTACCTGAACGGATGAAAAGCTTCACGTATTTGAGGCACATGATAACAGAGGACGAAAATGAAATTAATACAACAGTATGAACGGCCCAAAAAAAAAAACCCCGACAACAGAACGAAGAATATCCTCACATCAATTATATATCACAGAAGCTGAGATTACATATCGTAAAATGCTGCATATACTCAGTGTTTATTTATGGTGCAGATGTACTGATATTGAATAAGACAACGGAAAAAGAGAACTGAGGCGCTTGAAATGTGGATACATAGAAGAATATGGGGTATTCTACAGACAGAAAAGAAAACAAACAACGAAGTGCTAAACCTACTAGAAGTGAAAAGAGAAATATTGAAAATCACAACAACAACAAAACGAGACAGCTAAGATACTTCGGGCATGACAAGACCCTTCTTGAAGGCAAGATCGAAGGGAAACGAACAAGAAGACGACAGTGACATAGATGAGTGGACAACATCAAGAGATGGACGGGGACCTGCTTGGCCGAGTGTTCTAAGAAGACAAGAAACAGAGCAAAGTGGGGATTCATTGCACCCAACCTTACGTGGGGAGACGGCTGATGATGATGATGATTATGAAGTTACACGTATGTGGAGAATAGTATACGTGTTTTCATCTTTGAAGAGTGTCAGTACTGCTGTGGGAAATTACTAGAAATCTTAATGCAAGCGAAGGAAATGATAAGACGCACTTGATACAGCTGTGGGGGATTTGGATCAGTGTTAATACAGTAATACAGACTGTGAATGAAAATGGTGATGATGAAACTTGCTCTCTGGCGCAAGCTGGAGGTAAATCAATCACCGCCCTGCCTGCACAACCAGGAAACAGACATGTGCCCACAGTGACAGTCGACTGTTGAATTAAAACAATAAACTCGCCAAGACTTTTTCCTGACCTATATAAATGGATAGGAATTCATAGCCCAGGGCGATAGCTGACTAGGATATTCGCGTACTTCGGTGGGCCAGCAACAATGTAATGTCGTCATAAGACAGCATAAGCAGACAGGCAGCCAGCCATCTGGTGACTGGCATGTGACATGGGGGGGGGGGGTGGGCTGCGACGGTCACTGCTTTTGCCTATGAGAAATTGGGCAGATTTTCTTCGTGTACAATACAGCCCGCCAGACCACTGGGGTGGAAGATATATATACAGGCTATCTGACTGGGGTAGCATCACTCATTAAGACTTGAGCGCCTTACGGTCTCATGCAAGAATGACACATCTAACAACCTGACAGACAGCGTCACAGGTCACTGGCCCAGCATCCATCTCACTACTAGAAATACAGGGCTTGATGACGCGGTGGTCAGACACGATCCTCGCAGGCTGGCCTGTGCTCAGTGTGTACGCGTGACTTGTTTTGTGTATTAATGTTCACATGCGTTGGTAAATGTACGTTTGCTTTACCAGCGTTAAAGCCGCATGCATCTGCACACTGGTAGAACATCAACTTCTTTCCACTCTATCGTTAAGGTAACTTCACAATCCACATAAACAGTGCGAAACGTTTATCACTGTGGAATCGCGTGTGGGATATTTGTATGGTCCAAACCGACATTCCATTTGCTGAAGTAAGTATTCTATAAGCAATTCCTTTATTTGCAGGCTGAATTCTTCTATACAACAACAATGTCAAACTGTCAAAGAGATCCACAGACTGAATTCTTCTATACAACAATGTCAAACTGTCAAAGAGATCCAAAAAAGTTCATTACAAAACTGAAAAAAAGATCATAACAAACCACAACTATTAGCCTCGGGACGGGACACCGCGATACATCCTCTACAACATAACTCACCGCTCTACAAGCCCTACAACATAACTCGCCGCTCTACAAGCCCTACAACATAACTCACCGCTCTACAAGCCCTACAACATAACTCACCGCTCTACAAGCCCTACAACATAACTCGCCGCGCTACAAGCCCTACAACATAACTCACCGCGCTACAAGCCCTACAACATAACTCGCCGCTCTACAAGCCCTACAACATAACTCACCGCGCTACAAGCCCTACAACATAACTCACCGCGCTACAAGCCCTACAACATAACTCACCGCTCTACAAGCCCTACAACACAACTCACCGCTCTAAAAGCCCTACAGCACAACTCACCGCTCTAAAAGCCCTACAACACAACTCACCGCTCTAAAAGCCCTACAGCACAACTCACCGCTCTAAAAGCCCTACAGCACAACTCACCGCGCTACAAGCTCTACAACATAACTCACCGCTCTAAAAGCCCTACAGCACAACTCACCGCGCTACAACCTCTACAACGTAACTCACTGCTCTAAAAGCCCTACAGCACAACTCACCTCTCTACAAGTCTTACAGCACAACTCACCGCTCTACAAGTCTTACAACACAACTCACCGCTCTACAAGTCTTACAACACAACTCACCGCACTACAAGCTCTACAACATAACACCGCTCTACAAGCTCTACAACATAACTCACCGCGCTACAAGCCCTATAGCACAACTCACTGCGCTACAAGCTCTACAACATAACTCACCGCTCTACAATATAACTCACCGCGCTACAACATAACTCACCGCTCTAAAAGCCCTACAACATAACTCACTGCTCTAAAAGCCCTATAGCACAACTCACCGCTCTAAAAGCCCTATAGCACAACTCACTGCTCTAAAAGCCCTACAGCACAACTCACCGCTCTAAAAGCCCTACAGCACAACTCACCGCTCTAAAAGCCCTACAGCACAACTCACCGCTCTAAAAGCCCTACAGCACAACTCACCGCTCTACAAGCTCTACAGCATAACTCACCGCTCTAAAAGCCCTACAGCACAACTCACCGCTCTACAAGTCTTACAGCACAACTCACCGCTCTACAAGTCTTACAACACAACTCACCGCTCTACAAGTCTTACAACACAACTCACTGCTCTACAAGTCTTACAACACAACTCACCGCGCTACAAGCTATACAGCACAATTCACCGCGCTACAAGCCCTACAACATAACTCACCGCGCTACAAGCCCTACAACACAACTCACTGCGCTACAAGCCCTACAGCATAACTCACCGTGCTACAAGCCCTACAGCATAACTCACCGCGTTACATGTCCTACAGCATAACTCACCGCGCTACAAGCCCTACAGCATAACTCACCGCGCTACAAGCCCTACAACACAACTCACCGCGCTACAAGCCCTACAGCACAACTCACCGCTCTACAACATAACTCACCGCGCTACAAGCCCTACAGCATAACTCACCGCGCTACAAGCCCTACAGCATAACTCACCGCGCTACAAGCCCTACAGCATAACTCACCGCGCTACAAGCCCTACAAGCACAACTCACCGCGCTACAAGCCCTACAGCATAACTCACCGCGCTACAAGCCCTACAGCATAACTCACCGCGCTACATGCCATACAGCACAATTCACCGCGCTACACGCCCTACAATACAACTCACCACGCTACAAGCCCTACAACACAACTCACTGTGCTACAAGCCCTACAACACAACTCACCGTGCTACAAGCCCTACAACACAACTCACCACGCCACAAGCCCTACAGCATAACTCGCCGCGCTACAAGCCATACACCACAATTCACCGCGCTACAAGCCCTACAACATAACTCACCGCTCTACAAGCCCTACAACACAACTCACCGCGCTACAAGCCCTACAACACAACTCACAGCGCTACAAGCCCTACAACACAATTCACCGCGCTACAAGCCCTACAACACAACTCACCGCTCTACAAGCCCTACAACACAACTCACCGCGCTACAAGCCCTACAACACAACTCACTGCGCTACAATCCTTACAACACAACTCACCGCGATACAAGCCCTACAACACAACTCACCGCGCTACAAGCCCTGCAAGCGAAACCCCCGTCCCCCCTTCTGTATGTGCTAAAGCTGTCTCTACACTTGCAGGCCCGCATTCTCCATGCAGACTTTGGGGGCCTAATAAAACTGGCCCCACCCACAAGAACAGCATGATTGGAAAGCTTGGGGGGAGGGGAGGAGACACCCACACATGAAGATCTGCTGATGATGACCAGTTTGGGTGAGGGGGACAAAGGTCTGGGATATATATAAGAAGAAAAGCAGTAGAAACGGGACGGGCAAACAGAGACGAATGTGAATCAGAACGTTTCTGTGTACTTGTATACATATATAGAGGTTATTGGGGGGGGGGGGGGGTGAAGATGCCAGATAGGCTAATCAGAGGTCCATAGATGATATGCCAGCGGCAGGGTTAGCGTCCCTTAGCTGACCAAGACCCTGCCCCATCTCTCGATGCTACCCCAGTAACAGGCATAGCCTGGCCAAACGGGGCAGAGATTGCCAGTCCCCATGGTGGTGGAGTTTGCTAAAGAAGCACTGCACCCCCCCCCCCCCAATCGCCTTTTAGCTGTAGTCCGGAACTGAAAAAGTAGCCGCCATAACCCGCTCCCACGCCGATACGACGCTGTGTCTCAACATCTCTACAGCATCGGCTGCAAAGAACAACAGCTCGCAGTTACAGAGAGTTCGGACAACTACAACTAAAGAGGCTATAAACTGATGATATCTTATTGATATATTGTACTTTACTCCCTTGTATAATGTTCACAAGTTGGTGAAGATATTTACACGTCTTCCTGCTGATAGAGACTATAATGTAGATGCTGGTTACAAATCCTCTCTTCTCATTACAGCAGTTCATCTTACAAGACGACTCTGAATCTGGCTGACTACCACGATGTAAGGGTCTCGCCCATGATGCAATCTACCCTCCCAGTTCTGGCAATCAACTTAAGAGGACAAGACAAGCTCTGAGAACCTGAAAATGTTGCAGAACTGCAAGGGGGGGGGGGCGGGAAGTGTGGCAGATAATGCTGTGTGCTGGCTAATACAAATCTCTCGTTCAGATTCCTTCTCAGTGAATCCTCGAGGAACACGGACCAACAACTATTTCTGTCAGTGTTGGCGGTCTTACATGACTTCTGTCAGGCAATATCACAGAAGAATAACTCAATCGGGGGGGGGGGGCGAGAGTGTGAGAGAGAGTGACCTACAGTCTGGACGTGCTACAATACAAAAGAAACAAAAATCTGATAGCCTCAGCCAAAACAATGAATCATTTGACCTGATAATATCAGCGTTTAAGCTGCAAACAAATCATACTTTCATATAATCACAGAACTAACAGCTGCAAAGACCAAGAGAGAGATAGAGAGAGAGACACACACACAGAGGGATTGAGGGATGGGGAGAGAGAAAAAGAATGACAATTAAGAGAAATCAGTTTTTCTGCTGATATAACCAAAATATGGACAGCGAAAAAAAAACTGACAGGAAGTTCTCAAAGAGGAATAAGAAACAAGGAAAATGATAACGAAAGATTAGAAAACGACAATCTAAATTTGTGGGGGGTGTCTGGAGGAGATGAGCGCTAGAGCACCTGACTGCAACAGAGAAGATGGGAGGTAGAAGAGACAGAGGTAGACAGAGAGAACAGATGTCTGATGGTTTGCCATCCTTGGGAGGTAGAAGAGACAGAGGTAGACAGAGAGAACAGATGTCTGATGGTTTGCCATCCTTGGGAGGTAGAAGAGACAGAGGTAGACAGAGAGAACGGATGTCTGATGGTTTGCCATCCTTGGGAGGTAGAAGAGACAGAGGTAGACAGAGAGAACGGATGTCTGATGGTTTGCCATCCTTGGGAGGTAGAAGAGACAGAGGTAGACAGAGAGAACGGATGTCTGATGGTTTGCCATCCTGGCACGGGAATTGCTGTGACAAGCTAGTGGGGGTGCACAAGGGATGGGGGGGGGGTATGGAAGGTGATATCCTAGGCATAGAGAAAGAGAGAGGCATATACACAAAGAGAAAGAGAGAGAGAGAGAGAAAGAAGCATACAGAGAGAGTGGCATACACACAGAGAAAGAGAGAGAGAGAGCTAGTAAAATGAATCAAACAAGGAAAAGACCTAAAAGTTTATCACAATTCAGAAATGATCACTTACTAGATCATATCAACAGAAAAAAAAATTGTCAAAATTCTTCACCATGGCCTCCCTTGCTTGCAGCCGTGAGAAAATCCACCACCGTCATCTCCACCACCATCATCCGTACACTTACAGCAGCCTACTATGTCAACATCAACAGAATCACAGAAATAAGCGCCTACATTTGGCGAGCCTCACCACATGGACACTAGCAGAACTAGACAGCAACCAAACCAACTGCAAGAAAACCTATCACTACCGATGACAACGACCACAGCTATTCACGATTTTCGTCAGCCGGATCTTTGGAAGTCACTTTGCTCCAAAAGAAACAATAACAAACAACATTATCTCTACAGTTAAATCACTTCAGTTCCACAGAACAACACTATTTCGCAGCAAGACTGTCACAATATATTGCCAGCTTTCAACTTCACACAGCCAGCTTTCAGATATCAAGGCAAAACCTGCACAATAAACGAGGCGATAAATTACACACAAAGTATAATAAATTAATCTCCCCTCTCCCCCTCCCCACACACCAGATATTAGACTTGGTGGCCATATAAATCCGACAGCCTCAAGTTCCCGTATACTACAGCCAACCTTTGCTTACACTGCACATTTCGTACCGCCTCACCTATCTTATCTGCCCGCTTGCCATTGTGTCCGTCCGTCGGCTTTCCGCAAATCCAAGGTATTACCTTCACTCCCTCCCTATTTCTCCGGATAAACAAGGTAACAACAGCCGTCCTTGTAATTGAATATGTATACATGGTTTGAAGACATACTGAAATATACATCCAAATCATAAAAGCAAGCTACATCTGCCATGACTCTAATCTCTGCTTACATCAAACTAAAAATAAAACACAAACTAATCATTACTATCAAAATAAACTCTTACCTTTGCTCGAAAGTACGCACATATTTCTCCGTCCATCCATATATAACCACAACATCCACACACGTTAAACAAGAATTATCCAACATCGTCACTACAAGGAAGGATTCGCTGCAGATCGCCTCAAGAGGATCCCAAGATACGCCACTCCACACTGGAAGAATGCTCTCTCCTTCGCCCGTGGCTTGATTTGAAGAAAAAGCCCTCGAAATCTCCTCGCCAGAGGCGGAAAAATACGATTCCTATTTCCACGCAGCGCAACAGAGATAATTTCTCACTAAACGTTACTGGGACAAACTCCACAATCGTCGACTACATCTTTAGGCCCCGGCAGTAGGAACGGGCCGCCGTACTCTACTCGATAAACGCGCTTACGTTCTTGTCACTCCGTGTGCTGCTACTGCACAGTGCGTTTGTTGGAACCCCCCGCGATAAAAAGGTCCACCACTGCGTGATAGCCGCGTAAAGTTATTGTGCGTGGAAGTGAGAAGAACGTACATACTGCTGCTTCGCTGTAAGTTTATTAAACATAGCGAAAATAAAGCCCTGCTGTGACCAGTAGTTTGTAGTGTCAAGTCGAGACTTCAAAGGAGGGTTCGCCAGAGGTCTGCTACAGTAGGTCGCGAGAAGATATGAAAAAAATACATATAAAGAAATTTCAAACACACATATTTATGTTAGGGAAAACCTAGCACTTTATTTTTCTAAATCTAACCACCACAACAACAACAACACACAACTTTTCCCCGTGGATTTCTGGTGGTATATCACTGCTAGTTTAAGGTCGTACTAAACAAAATTGCGAATCAGTGCTGTAAACAGAGAGAAACATCGATATTCTATACTCCACCACACCACGCTGCACCAAGCCACACCACATGATATTGCATCACATCACACACCACGCTGCACTAAACCACACCACATGGCACTGCATCATATCACATCACACACCACACTACACTACACCAGACCACATTACACCACACCACACCATACGGCACTACACTATACCACACGACACCATACCACACAACATCACACCATATCGCATGACACTACACCACAGGACACTACATCATACCACACGACACTACACACTACCACATGACACTACACTACACATACCACAGGACACTAAATCACTACAACATACCACACGACAATACACCACTACACCAAATCCACACGACATGACATCACACTACACTACACTTTTAAACCTGACAACACAGACGTGTACACAATTACCTGACACAGCACAGATCTCTCTGCACAATGACCTAAACATGCCACTGCGTTTCTTGCACAAACCCTGATCCTCTCTTTTTTTTAATAAACCCTGATGAATCAACGTAAAACGAAATCTGCAGCTGTGATTAATCCTCTAACAGTACAAGGAAACTATGGAGCAGATTAACAAGTTTACCATCAAACGTTACAAGTGGGAAAGCAAGGCGAGGTATTCAGTTACAATGAGCCGTCTCTTTCCTGTTTTACATACTTCTTACAATTATGATCTACTAAATGTTTTCAAACTGTTCTCGCTGTGTTACGAATGTAATGGGGGTCAAGGGGTTTCCTCTTGTGTACGGTATTGTTGATAAGGATGATAAATGACAATAGACGATGATGATGATGACAAAAGACGATGATTATCATGACAGACGACAACTGACGATGATGATGGAGATGGCAACATATAACGACGGTGGTGATAGATGCCAACAGACGATGATGATGGAGATAACACAGGACGAAGATGATACTGATGACAATAGACGTTGATGACATATCAACAGATGATAGGTGACGATAGATGACAACACATGATAATGGCAACAGATCAAGGATAAAAACAGATGATGATGGTAGATGGTACCGACAAATGATAATAGATGATGAAACCAGATAACGATATATGACAGCAGACGATGACAGATTATGACAACAGAATATGATGATTTTTTTAATGTCCCAGGACTTACATGACACTATGTCACTGCTGTAACGTCTCGCTTCTCAGAACGCTCCACCATGACGTCGATCCTTACCTCCGTTAACAGACTGCGTGACATACCGTGATAAATCTGCTGTGACACACCCTATAGCCTCTACTGTGACATACCGTGATAAATCTGCTATGATATACCGTGATAAATCTGCTGTGACACACCCTATAGCCTCTACTGTGACATACCGTGATAAATCTGCTGTGACACACCCTATAGCCTCTACTGTGACATACCGTGATAAATCTGCTGTGACACACCCTATCAACTGCTGTGACACATCCAGCTACCGGTGTGGCACACCCTATCAACTGCTGTGACACAGCCAGCTACCACTGTGACACACCCTATCAACTGCTATGACACATCCAACTACCACTGTGGCATACCCTATCAACTGTTGTGACACATCCAGCTACCACTGTGGCATACCCTATCAACTGCTGTGACACAGCCAGGTACCATTATCACACACCCAGCTACCATTGTGACACACCCTATCAGTTACTGTGACACACCCAGATACTACTGTGACACACCCTATCAAATGCTGTGACACACTCAGCTACCACTGCGACACACCCAGCTACCACTGTGACACACCTAGCTACCATGACACACCCAGATAACACTGTGGCACACCTTATCAACTGCTGTGATACACCCAGCTGCCACTGTGGCACACCTTATCAACTGCTGTGATACACCCAGCTGCCACTGTGGCACACCTTATCAACTGCTGTGATACACCCAGCTACCACTGTGGCACACCTTATCAACTGCTGTGACACACCCAGCTACCACTGTGGCACACCTTATCAACTGCTGTGATACACCCAGCTGCCACTGTGACACGCCCAGCTGCCACTGTAACAAACCCAGCTGCCACTGTAACACACCCAGCTGCCACTGTGACACACGTTGACTGTGTGAGAGTACACTGCACAACGGTCTCGATCCAGCGAACCTGACGCGCTCTTGACTCTTCAGCCACTCCACCCCCCATGGCCTGTGCTCTAAACCATGTAGACGACTTGGCCAAAGCAAACAGCACAGTCAGACTTCTAAAAGGTACACAAAAGAAAATAAGAGTCTCAAACACTGCTTCTCGTTTACTGGACAATCACAGAAAAACGAAAACAAAAAACTAAAGAAAACAAAAAACTAACACACGATCCACTATAAGGAAAAAAAAACGTTTTGAGTTCATGCTGTGAAACAATAACAACTGGACGCATGATGCATCAAAAACGTAAGAATTAGTCTCATTTTAAAATAGAGTTTGATTACATTTACCAACTTAAAACAAGTCGTTATTCTGAATAGCACACAAAGGACCAGTGGTATAAAAACTGCATGTCCCGGGGTAAAGTTTACCATCAGTTTCTATATGTAGCCGGCCTGAGTTTAAAGTTTACCATCAGTTTCTATATGTAGCCGGCCTGAGTTATCTTCAGCAGCACTGAGACAAACATTACGTGGCGTATACTGCAAGCCACCAACACGCTGCTGAACTGAAGACTTAACTCCCAGCTCTTCATTTCAACAGGATTTCAATAACAACTGCCGGAAATCTGTGTCATACAAGACACAACAAGTCTAGGACGTACTTAATTGAATTTAATAAAAAAACTTTTACAAAACCACTTTGAGTAAGAGCTGAGGTCAAGTGGAGTACATGTCAGTGCAGCAACACCAATCAAAACTGTCCCGTTTAAAAGGGACGACACTGTGATGTTTCAACCTCTGAAAGAAACGAGGCAATAAGATATACTTGTGTGTGTGTGTGTGTAAGTACAATTTTAACAAACTAAACAATGGCTTAACCGGGTCTTAAGATGCTGGAAAGAAACACAAAGAAACGAACACAAAAAGAGCAAATGCTTCTCAAACTACGTGCCGCAGCACACCGTTGCGCCGTAGAACTTGAGGTGTGCCGCCAAATTCCGATAGTTTAAAAAAATCATATTCAAACTCCACCGCGCCTGTGTATACTTACATAACACCATTTGTATAAAAACTGTCGCTGACTAGATATCTGTGTATACTTACATAATTGGTATTTGTGTAAATTTAGATAATTATATTTATATACTTACATAATTATATTTGTATAAAAACTGTCGCCGACTTGATATCTGTGTATCATGAAATAGGATGATCTGTGCGCATTCAAGCACATTTTACATCGTACCTGGCACTTACATATATTTAAACACTGCCGTAATAAAATTTCAAATTCTTCAAAACGTTTCATTCTGCCATGCCTTGCTTTTAAACTGTATCCTGTAACAGAATGTGAACACATTGGACGCAGCGAAAACTGTTAAATATACACATTTAAATGCCTTTTTAAAAAAAACGAAAACTGTCCCATTCTTCATAAGATACCCAGCAAACTTCAGATTTCTGTCAGGATTTGAGAGCTTAAACCTCGTTTCAGGAAGTCAGCATGGAAGGAAAACTCTGGGAACTTCGGGACACGCATAAAGACCTTCTGCTGGTCATATCTTTCATAGAAGCAACATGTCTACTGTCTTGATAGTTGAGAAGAAGAAAAAGAAGAAGAAGAAGAAGAAGATCCAACATTAAGAACACAGTGGCACACCTTATCAACTGCTGTGATACACCCAGCTGCCACTGTAACACACCCAGCTGCCACTGTGACACGCCCAGCTGCCACTGTGACACGCCCAGCTGCCACTGTAACAAACCCAGCTGCCACTGTAACACACCCAGCTGCCACTGTGACACACGTTGACTGTGTGAGAGTACACTGCACAACGGTCTCGATCCAGCGAACCTGACGCGCTCTTGACTCTTCAGCCACTCCACCCCCCATGGCCTGTGCTCTAAACCATGTAGACGACTTGGCCAAAGCAAACAGCACAGTCAGACTTCTAAAAGGTACACAAAAGAAAATAAGAGTCTCAAACACTGCTTCTCGTTTACTGGACAATCACAGAAAAACGAAAACAAAAAACTAAAGAAAACAAAAAACTAACACACGATCCACTATAAGGAAAAAAAAACGTTTTGAGTTCATGCTGTGAAACAATAACAACTGGACGCATGATGCATCAAAAACGTAAGAATTAGTCTCATTTTAAAATAGAGTTTGATTACATTTACCAACTTAAAACAAGTCGTTATTCTGAATAGCACACAAAGGACCAGTGGTATAAAAACTGCATGTCCCGGGGTAAAGTTTACCATCAGTTTCTATATGTAGCCGGCCTGAGTTTAAAGTTTACCATCAGTTTCTATATGTAGCCGGCCTGAGTTATCTTCAGCAGCACTGAGACAAACATTACGTGGCGTATACTGCAAGCCACCAACACGCTGCTGAACTGAAGACTTAACTCCCAGCTCTTCATTTCAACAGGATTTCAATAACAACTGCCGGAAATCTGTGTCATACAAGACACAACAAGTCTAGGACGTACTTAATTGAATTTAATAAAAAAACTTTTACAAAACCACTTTGAGTAAGAGCTGAGGTCAAGTGGAGTACATGTCAGTGCAGCAACACCAATCAAAACTGTCCCGTTTAAAAGGGACGACACTGTGATGTTTCAACCTCTGAAAGAAACGAGGCAATAAGATATACTTGTGTGTGTGTGTGTGTAAGTACAATTTTAACAAACTAAACAATGGCTTAACCGGGTCTTAAGATGCTGGAAAGAAACACAAAGAAACGAACACAAAAAGAGCAAATGCTTCTCAAACTACGTGCCGCAGCACACCGTTGCGCCGTAGAACTTGAGGTGTGCCGCCAAATTCCGATAGTTTAAAAAAATCATATTCAAACTCCACCGCGCCTGTGTATACTTACATAACACCATTTGTATAAAAACTGTCGCTGACTAGATATCTGTGTATACTTACATAATTGGTATTTGTGTAAATTTAGATAATTATATTTATATACTTACATAATTATATTTGTATAAAAACTGTCGCCGACTTGATATCTGTGTATCATGAAATAGGATGATCTGTGCGCATTCAAGCACATTTTACATCGTACCTGGCACTTACATATATTTAAACACTGCCGTAATAAAATTTCAAATTCTTCAAAACGTTTCATTCTGCCATGCCTTGCTTTTAAACTGTATCCTGTAACAGAATGTGAACACATTGGACGCAGCGAAAACTGTTAAATATACACATTTAAATGCCTTTTTAAAAAAAACGAAAACTGTCCCATTCTTCATAAGATACCCAGCAAACTTCAGATTTCTGTCAGGATTTGAGAGCTTAAACCTCGTTTCAGGAAGTCAGCATGGAAGGAAAACTCTGGGAACTTCGGGACACGCATAAAGACCTTCTGCTGGTCATATCTTTCATAGAAGCAACATGTCTACTGTCTTGATAGTTGAGAAGAAGAAAAAGAAGAAGAAGAAGAAGAAGATCCAACATTAAGAACACAGATGATTAGCAACAGAGCTTTGCACTGACAAGTATACCACGGTCTGAAAACCACTACAGAGAACCATTACAAAAGAAACTATCAAATACAACGAAAACCACTACAACAGGTACTAACAAATACAACGAAAACCACTACAACAGATGCTATCAAATACAATGAAAACCACTACAACAGGTACTAACAAATACAACGAAAACCATTACAAAAGAAACTATCAAATACAACGAAAACCACTACAACAGGTACTAACAAATACAACGAAAACCACTACAACAGGTACTAACAAATACAACGAAAACCACTACAACAGATGCTATCACATACAGCGAAAACCACTACAACAGATGCTATCAAATACAACGAAAACCACTACAACAGATGCTATCAAATACAACGAAAACCACTACAACAGGTACTAACAAATACAACGAAAACCACTACAACAGATGCTATCAAATACAACGAAAACCACTACAACAGATGCTATCAAATACAACGAAAACCACTACAACAGGTACTAACAAATACAACGAAAACTACTACAACAGATGCTATCAAATACAACGAAAACCACTACAACAGATGCTATCAAATACAACGAAAACCACTACAACAGGTACTAACAAATACAACGAAAACAACTACAACAGATGCTATCAAATACAACGAAAACCACTACAACAGGTACTAACAAATACAACGAAAACCACTACAACAGGTACTAACAAATACAACGAAAACCACTACAACAGGTACTAACAAATACAACGAAAACCACTACAACAGATGCTATCAAATACAACGAAAACCAATACAACAGATGCTATCAAATACAACGAAAACCACTACAAAAGAAACTATCAAATACAACGAAAACAACTACAACAGTTACTAACAAATACAACGAAAACCACTACAACAGATGCTATCAAATACAACGAAAACCACTACAACAGATGCTATCAAATACAACGAAAACCACTACAACAGGTACTAACAAATACAACGAAAACCACTACAACAGGTACTAACAAATACAAAGAAAACCACTACAACAGGTACTATCAAATACAACGAAAACGACCACCTTTTATTTATTTTTTTCAACAACAGAATGTGACAGCTTAAAAAAAAAAGAAGCCGCACAACAAAATACCACCCGATCTACGTAAAGCGACATGAACATTGTCCAGAACCAAATAACTGCAACTTAACGCTCATCTTATTGGACTGAAGTTCAACTACACGACCTCACCAAACAAACCGCCACTACGGCGGACAGCAGACTAATACTTAATCACAGACTTTCCAGTGCAGAAAGCACCGCCACTACGGCGGACAGCACATTAATACTTAATCACAGACTTTCCAGTGCAGAAAGCACCGCCACTACGGCGGACAGCACACTAATACTTAATCACAGACTTTCCAGTGCAGAAAGCACCGCCACTACGGCGGACAGCAGACTAATACTTAATCACAGACTTCTCAGTGCTGCAAGGATCTGCCACTACGGCAGACAGTGCTGCTAGCATCTGTTACCACATTTGACTGAGAGCTACACCAACAACAAACAATAAAACCTACAAGCAGTTTGTTCAGCTTGGCCAAACAGTTACAAATACAAACTAAAATGGAAGGTAACTGTCTAGGACAGCCGTTCTCAACCTTTCTGTCCCCCGCGGAACCCCTGCAGTAATTTTTTTAATCTCTGCGGAGATCCAGCATTAAAACATTTACCTCTGCTCATGTTTCTGTTTCACGTGGCTCCTCTTCTCTCCTCCATCCCCTAACCTTAAAATAAGTCACTTCTAAAGTAATGACTTGTGTATGCAAAACAGCAATAACAACAACAACAAAAGTTTCTCTCCTTCCAGTTTATCCAGTAAACTCCAACGAAAAGAATAGTACATGTATAGTAGCATAGAAAGTGTTCGTTAATCAAGTATGGCTTGTGGTATACCACATATGCAAGGGTAGATCGCCCGTCCCCCTTTTGTAGAGCCTTAATGACTTGTTAACCAACATGTCTCGGAACTAACAGCTTGTTAGATGTGTGAGTTAGTTAAAGCTGGTAAGATGTGTCAGCTAGCTAAAGCTGGTAAGATATGTCAGCTAGCTAAAGCTAGTAAGATTCGTGAACTAGCTAACGCTGGTGAGATTCGTGAGCTATCTAAAGCTGGTTAGATTCGTGAGCTAGCTAACGTTGGTATGATTCGTGAGCTAGCTAACGTTGGTGAGATTCTTGAGCTAAAGGTGGTAGGTGAGAAAAATAAAGAGATTTCACAGAAAACCGAGAACAGAAGCTATTAATATAGAATACACAATGTACAAGGCTCAGCAGACTCTCATTATATCCCATAAACAATAGCTGAAGCGGTACAAACAACAACTGCACAGTATAAAAAGGGGGAAATTTGTTGGGACATAATATGTAATGAAATCACTGGGTGCCAATACAGTATACATGATCGTTATATGAGAACAGCCTTGGTAACTTCTTCAACAGCTTTTACTCAAACTGCACGTGAAATAACCAGCGAGAACAGCAGCACGGTCATTGCCGTCTTTACTAGTTGTTCCCCTGCAACACTCGACCGCTACAGCACACAGCCACAGACCCAACGCCAGAGCCCTAAAACAGCTGATCCATTCTCGCGCCATTTCGAGCGCCAATGAAACGATATTCGACTGCCTCTTCCCTGCAGTACACGTCCAGTTTGTGGAGAGTTATTGATTAACTAACTTGCAGCTCAAGTGCTAGCAGCCAGCTTTCGTCTACAGTGCTATGAAATCTCCCGTTATGAAACAGCTTCTGGGGAGTTTTCTTCCAAAATAAAGGACCATCTTGTTCTCGTGCTCTTCCTTCAAAATGATTTTGGTGACGTATACTTCTGCAAATATTCTGAAAATTTCTGTAGAACAGGTGCAACACCTGCTAAAATCTAAAATCCTGTCCCAAAGCACCCAAGATAACAATCTTATAAAACTATAATAAGACCAGCCGTCATGTATGGATAAAAAATGTGGATTACAACAAATAAAGAAGAACAACAATTGCAGATCTTTAAGAAAAAGATCCTAAGAAGAAGCTCTGGGCCCATAAAGGATACCAAAAGTGGACAATGGAGAACTAGAAAGAACACTGGGCATATCATCTTATTAATCACAACGGATTATAAACGTCTTGAAAATGAACAGATTATGCTGGTTGGGTCATACAGAAAGAATGGAAGAGAACAGATAAACGAAAATGATGTGTGTACATGAGATGAGGGAAACAAGACCAAGGGGTAGACCAAGACAGAGATGGAGAGACAACACACAGGATATAAAGGAAAGTGGTGTCACCAACCGGAGAGAGATTAGGAATAGAGAGGAATGGAGGCGAATTTTATCTGCAGCAAAGAGCCTTTCTTTATGACCCGGAAAGAAGAAGAAGAAGAATGTAACACGCCCCTCATCCCCTTTTTTTCTCCTGAATGAAGAATACACATCCACATTCTGTCCTTTTGTGATCGAGGTAAATGACACGACGACAAATAAAACTAGCAACTGGATCTATTAGGTGCATGATACACAGAAAAACATACCCTCTGTTCTCACTTCTTGATATAAACAGCACACACAAACTCAAGTAATTAACCCACGAAGAAGAAGAAGAAGAAACAACCCGCCTGTTGTAGTATTTGTTTACAGCAACCTCAAAGCATTTTCCCCCCTTACCTCGTAAACATCCCAGCCAATTCACACCCCTTAAATTAAGCATTCACTTCTAATCTAATTAATCTCCGACCAGCAAAACGTCAGCGGCTATTAGGAGGTGGCGTTTATTGCGATAAAGACTGTAGGCCAATATGTCAGGCCGGGTCGGGCGGGTGATGGGAGGAGGAAGGAAGGAGGGAGGACAAGCTCTCGCGCCCGCTGGCTCGCCTTTTGGAAAAGTAAATTGCTGATGACGCAGGGCTATCAAAGAAAGGAGCAAGGGCTGGAGGCGAGATTTTTCTTTCTACTACTGATTAATTTACACGGCCTGGACCAAGCATGTAAGTAGGGGCTAGAACACGACGGGAGAAATGGGTGTTTTGTTTTTTTTTCTGTCACAAACCTAGCGGCGGGTTGTGTACGAGCTTCTCTCGCCTGGGAACTTGTTGCAATAAAATAAGCCGCGCGATTTATGCGACGTTATCTCTCGGGGCTGCTTCTGGGTGAAAAGAGCAGACAAGGACTGTCAGATATGATTGCCTCGTCGCAGCCAGCGGAAACGGTCAAGACCTGACCCAGCAGCATCTACGTTTAGAGCCGGGGAGGGGGCGCCCTGGTAATAGGCTGTTGTGATACATCGACAGCGTGGCATGGGGACGTACCTATGGAATCCGCTGAGACGTCTACTTACACCACCATAACAAGCTTCTTCTAAAATGCGTTTTATTACGTCGTATTCATCTTTACATCTGCTGACAGAGGCGTTGGTATTCTTTTGGAGGGGTGTCACCAGATGTTCCTCAAAATACCAAAAGGTTTTTTTTGGGGGGGGGGGGAGTGTGTGTGTGTGTGTGAGAGAGAGAGAGAGAGAGAGGCCAAATGTAAAGAGATTAAATCTATGTCCCGAGGTATGAGCACGCCATGTGGAGTGCGAGTGTTACTGCCTTCACATCTCAAGGCCGCTACAAGGGTGTCGCCCAGTAGACTGGCATGTTAACACGTGTTAATTTCGAACTGCCTCGGCCATTGCAGGACGTAGAGTAAGTCGGTGGTGGTGGTGGGGGGGGGGGGGTTAACTGGGAGAAATGACGCCATTTTGGTTGAACCATGCCACGTGGTACCAGGAAACAAAAATCTGTGACTGGAATGCAGCGTCGATTTGGACCTTATTTTAACATTTTGGATCGCCATGGTCAGGTCCTGCCTCGAGGTACGAAGAGTGGGTAAATGCGAGGAAAAGGGCTCGTGTTGGATATGAAAAACATGCAGCTCCACACACTATGCCCGCGCCCTAGAACCTACAGAGAGTAAGAGAAGTCTGTCAACGCAATCAATGACGTTCAGCGAGCCAGCGATCTCGCATTTCTACGCGTAAACAGATAACGTTTAAGCCTTATGTTGAAGGAGATCAGATTTAATCCGTACATGATGCGAAATGTCACTGAACTAGAATTTTATCACTGGGTGACGCCATGTGACTAGTTTTTTTTTATCAGCGAGAGAGGTCATGAAACTACAATTTTATAGGTGTAAGATGTCATGGAACTTGAATGTTATCTGTTGGAAAGTCATAGAATTAGAATTTTATCAGCGAGGATGGCCACGGAACTAGTATTTTATCAGTGGAAGATGTAATGGAACTAGAATTTTATCGGTGGGAGATGTTACGGTACTAGAATTTTATCATTATATTGTGTGGGAAGAATGAAAGATGGAGTGATGAAGGGCAGAATGTAAGACGGGCCTGCGTGCCCAATTCTTTACCCTTGAAAAATAAAGATTATTCATTCATTCATTCAGTGATGTAATGAAGCTAGAATTTTATTAGCGCGATACGTCATGGAACTACAGATTAACGTACCATTTTTAACGACCAAAGAAAACCTCGGAGGAAACGAATCTGGGCAAACTTGGAGAAATATACAAGATGGTGACAATTATAAACACGAACGAGGCATGAAGTAAACAATCACAGAGATTCTAAGGATGGAGGAAAAAAAACCAACTTAATCGCCAGTAAAATAAGTTTAAAACAGTCACCGAAACACTGAAAGCATAAAACACCACAAAAACAAACGAAGAATACAAACACACAGCGGAATTAATCAAGAAAGCAGGGGATTGTTTGTTTTATTCTTTCCGTTGCTATGGTATCGATTTCCTGCCCAGCGATAATGAGGGTGTCGACGAAAGATGGCGATAACAGCTCTTCAAAAAATAAAACACCTAAAGAATCCGTGGAGAGTAAAAAACAGAACTACAAAAATAAAATTTTTAAGAGCATACGTCTTTCCCATCGCAACCTATGCCTGTAAGACCTGGACGCTTAACTAAACAGCTGAGAAACACATAAATGCCTTTGAATGTAAATGCTATAGAAGAGCCCTTCAAACATTATGGACACGCACAGAAAATAAAAAAAAAATATATTGTATATCCACAGGAAGTTAGAATCAGAATTGCAAAAACAGCATCAATCTTCAAGAATCTTGAGAACATATGGAATTCAAAAGTTATAAGCACAAAAACCAAGTTAAGACTATTCAATTCAAATGTAATATCCACTCTCATTTATGCATGCGAAAGCTGGAAAACAACTAAAGAAACAGACAAGAAATTAGACTCTTTTGAAAACAAATGCCTATGGAAAATACTCGGCATCAAGTGGAACGAATTCAAGAACAATGCAGAGATAAGACAGATGACTGAACAACAACCAGTCTCATGGGCGATCAGGAAAAGGAGATGGACATACGTTGGTTACTTGATGAGAAGAAATGATCAGAGAATCATAAAACAAGTTATCAAGTGGAACACAACAGGCCGAAGAAAAAGAGGCAGACCGCGTGAAACTCTGAAGAGGACATTGTCAAGAGAGGCCAAATTAACAGGCATAAAATCCTTTGATGAGGTTGAAAGACTCGCCGAAGACATGAAAAATTGGCGAACTACTTTGCGAGCCCTATGTGACGTTTAACGGCACGGGAAGGATATAAGATAAGATATATTTAAGATATCCATACTACAAGAACTTATATTGAAGGAGATTTGTAAAGAAGATTAAACAGAGAAAATTTAAATATTTAGGACATATTAAACGTCATGAGAATTTAGAGAAGAGAATCGTGGAATGGTACATAATGGGAAAAGGAAAGAAAGGAAAACCAAGGCGATGATCTGCGAATGGATGCATCAGCAGCAGGGTATCTTGCTTACAACCAACAGGCCTACAGGAGAGCTGTTAGGTAGGCAAAGTTCAGCAAGGGACATGCAAATGACTGACCAGGATTCTCTAACTCCACTAGAAGACACAGGGATGTCTGCAAGCTGCAATGTCAGACTTTTTAATGTGCGACATCACATGTACAGGTTCCTGGTCTTTTTCTTCACAATACGTTGATGCTCCTCGACTTACGATTGTTCGACTTGCGAGACGCATTCAGTAGAAGCCGTACTTGGAATTTTGACCTGCTTGCTATAGAGAATATATACAATGAAAAGAAGAAACAAACTGTACAGTTAAAACTTGATATTTTCCTGAAGAAGACTTTGCCTGCTAAAACCATCAACAAGTGTCGATGCTCCAGTGTCTTATGTCAGCCTTTTCGAGCACGATTAAAAGAAATAGAAACTGAAGACCTTGTCGGTGTAGCATCCCCATCTTCTAGAAAGTTTACTTCAGTCCTTCAAGCATTCTTTTGGCTTAGTAAACTTTCAACTGTGTACGTTAATGGTGAGTACCCGTACACCAATTCTGTTTTACACATTCTGTACAGTGTTCAATAAATGATATGAGACATTCAACATTTTAGTAAAAAAAACAGGCTTTGTGTTACATGAATTTGTCCCACTGTAGGCTAATGTAAGTGTTCTGAGCACGTTTTTGATAGATTAAACTAAGCTATGATGTTCTGAGCACGTTTTGGTATAATAAACTATGATATGATGTTCTGAGCACGTTTTGGTATAATAAACTATGCTATGATGTTCTGAGCATGTTTTTGATAGGCTAAGCTATGATGTTCTGAGCACGTTTCAGGCAGATTAAGCTATGATGTTCTGAGCACGTTTCAGCTATAATGTTCGGCGTGCTAAACGTAACAAATGCATTTTCGACTTACGATATTTTCGAATAACGATAGGTTCACCGGAACATACCCCCCCCCCCCCCAACCCCACCTCAGAGTTCGTCAAGAAGAACCTGTATAGCGTTTCTCTGGAAGATCTTCGACAAATCCGAGTTTCCACTCTTGACTAGCTAAAGTTCCTCATTCCTGGCGTCACTGTAGCACCTCTACTTCCAAGCAGACCAAGACAACGATCTGAAGACACTACAACAAATGACCGACGCACGACTGAATCAGTAACTTGTAGAAATATCAAACAGACATTACTCTGGGGATATCTGTTGTCTTGTCGGCATCACCAGTATCTTATTTGTTGCTCAGATATTCACTTTTTCATCATTTTGATCTCTAACTGCAGTCCTTCCTCTTCAATGCCGTCCATATGCACATTATCCATGCTTATGTAATAACAGTTATTCTTTTGTTACGTTTACTTTCATTTCTTGCCTTATTTCATGTAATACTTTCATTTCTTGCCTTATTTCATGTAATACTTTCATTTCTTGCCTATTCCATACAATTACTCCCTTTCAAGAGATTCACATTTACTTCTTTTACTCATTCATTCATTTGTATGTCCCTTGCGGAACTTTGCCTCCCAAACAGCACTCCTGTAGGCCTATCGGTTCTTTTACTACTTCCTCTTTTTCGAAGTTTCTTTTCCTCTCCGAAGTGTATTCACTGAATCCATCAGTCGTTCTGTTTCTGCTTTACATGTGCCCCGCCACTTACTTGAGCCCTACCACTTACCTGATTGATTGATTGATTGATCTTTATTTCAAAAGGGTTAAGAATTGGGCACGCAAGCCCGTCTGACATTCTGCCCTTTATCATACATCTTTATCATACATACTGAGCCCCGCCACTTACTCGAGCCTCGCCACTTACTTGAGCCCCGAACTTACTTTAGCCCCGCCACTTACTCGAGCCCTGCCATTTACTTGAGCCTCGCCACTTACTTGAGTCCCGCACTTACTTGAGCCCTGCCACTTACTTTAGCCCCGCCACTTACTCGAGCCCTGTCACTTACAAAAACTGGTTTCCTTCCTCATGGGAACAAGCGATCTACTTTGCTGTCCACTGACCATGAAAGATGACAGCTTTGTGGATGCCACTGATCTTCCTCGCGATACTGTGACATATCCTCCCTCGTGGGAACATCACAAAACGATGGGACGATGTCCCCTCATCTGACTGCCATGTCGGGTTGCCAGCAAAGCTCCACCACGACGGTCATAGACCACTTTCTCATCGCCAGTTACAGACTGTCCCTTCAGTTCATGAAAGTAAGAAATAGGTTTCAGCCGAGTGCTCGCTAATCCTAGCACTAAAGCAAGCTGCCTCTGTTACCCTAATGAACGGCAATACAAGCGAGATTCTGTTAGTCTTACATCAAGTGTGAGATTCTGTTAGTCTTACATCAAGTGCAAGATTCTGTTAGTCTTACATCAAGTGCAAGATTCTGTTAGTCTTACATCAAGTGCGAGATTCGGTTAGTCTTACATCAAGTGCGAGATTCGGTTAGTCTTACATCAAGTGCAAGATTCTGTTAGTCTTACATCAAGTGCAAGATTCTGTTAGTCTTACATCAAGTGCAAGATTCTGTTAGTCTTACATCAAGTGCGAGATTCAGTTAGTCTTACATCAAGTGCAAGATTCTGTTTGTCTTACATCAAGTGCAAGATCGGTTATTAAATCTGGACAAGAATTCAGTTCGTCAAAACCTGACGGCAGATATGTTCATGTGCCTAAGGGTGGAAATGCGTTTAAAAAAAAAAAACACCCAAATACCAGCCACGAAATCCCTGCCATGATATAACTTGGCGCGGTAGACAGAAGAACTCGGTGAACGCCAAGATATTTATACACATACACCTTCAGAGCTTCAGATATGCGAAATTCTCAATAACCTCAGCAATGTTATCGCGGTTTGGCGCCCACATCTCAGTTGCTCCAAGCGCTTCTGGATCTGCCTCGTAAATATGTCAACGTCCTCGTGCTTGTCCGTGGGTGCTCTACTTTCGTTTGTTACATGAAGATAATACCAGTATGTGTCCGCTTGCCGTAGCATACCAGTCCTATTTTTCTTACATAAAGTCATGGTTTACTTTGCTTATTTCTTGTATTTCCTCAGCCGGGTTGTAGCCGTATGTAGCACCTCGGCCAAGTTGTAGCCGCATAAAGTACCTCAGCCAGGTTGTAGCCGTCTGTAGCACCTCAACCTGGTTGTAGCTGCATACAGCATCTCAGTCAGTTTGTAGCCCTATATAGCACCGCAGCCAGCTTGTAGCCGCATATAGCACATCCACTATCACACTGCATCTGGCGAACTTGACCTAACCTATAGCAAAGACATTCAGACAGTCCTGCTCTCAATACTGATTAAACTGGAATATGCTGCATAACCATCTCAAAACTGTAGTTATCTTAAACTTTTGCCATGGACAGATGCAAACTACGGTACTTAACAACACGTTACAGTAGTGAGAGCGTGGAAAGAACGCTGAGTTCTAAGGGGGGGGGGGGGGGGGGGGGAGAGAGAGAGAGAGAGAGAACACAGGACCCAGAGTTATTGGATAAAAACATTCTGAAGTAAAGAAGCTGAGACTGTGCTTGAAAACAACACGACGACGCGTTTTAAAGAAAACTTACAATACTGGTGTGATACAGAAAGCTTGCGTTTTCATAAGAAAACAGTGAAAACGCTGGCAACGCGTGGGCGAGGATGAAGAGATGAGAAGATAAGAAAAGGAGGGTGAGTTGCAAGGTTAAAAACACTGAACTATAGGGAGAAAACAATGAGAGATAAAAACGCTCTTAAAAATGGAAGAAAAAAAAAGATCCAGCGCGTGAGAAAAAGAAAAAAAAGATTGTCAAAACAGAAGAAAACTAACACGCTTTGGGGGGAGGGGGGGGGGAAGAAGAGGCACAGAGGTTTGGTTAAAATAAGGAGCGAAAGGTAGCCAGGAATTAAAATGGTGATAATAGAACTATACGGCCTTGAACTTATGGCCCTGACCCAGACTTTGGCTCGTATCGCGGACCGACTCCGCTGTACGGGGCGGGGCACACAGATAAAGAAATTGAAGCTGTAAATCTCCAAGTGGGAACGTCTATCTGTACGATATAAAATAAGACGGGGGGTGGCAGGGTTCTGAGCACCAGAATCTCACCCATGGCAAGACTGGGAACGCACGTAAGCTAAACGCTGAGAACCGGCTCCGCGTCTCCCGATGGACTTAGTCAAGGCATAGCCACACTTCCCTCGTGAAATTGTGCTTTAACTCTTAACTCCTGAACTGTCAGACTTTCTATGCACCGTCATAATAAATTCTGATAGAATGGAAATGGAAGGAAGTCACTCTATAACCGAAAACTATGCATTGGTTTAGAAATGTGCTATTTGTCATTTTATTTAGACTGCCTACATATCGGTTCTGAGCATTGATTCACATTGGTATGCAAGATCTACCAACATTACAGTGTTGTTGAGACTGAAAGGGTTAAAGCAAAATAAAAACTTTTATGGAACGATTCATGGGAAAATATTTACTACTAAAAACATCCTGGAAAATGATTATTGGATTACTATTTTAAGTAACTCAATAAAACATCATAAAAACGCTAATAGAAGTGAAGAAAAGATCTGCACCTATGGTTTATAGATTACTGCAAGAGTTTCGATAAAATAAAACACAAATAAAAGAGACAAATATAGATTGAAAAAAAGGGAATCATAAAACAATTATATCGGAAACACATAGCTGTTAATCAAGATTGATAACCAAATAGAAGAGTATCAGAACATAGACGTAGGAGTACGGGAAGGGTGCGTTTTATCCCCTGACCTCTTCTCCCGCTGTAGTGAAAGGATTATGGGACACATTGAAAGCATGTCTGAAATAGCAGTGGGAGGATACAACCTAAACAGTCTAAGACGACACGGTACTGATAGCCCAAAGCGAAGAACTACAAGCATTGTTACACAAAATTGTAGAAAAAAAATGAGAAGACTTAGTTTAAATAAAAAGAGGACAGGGGTCATGGTCATATCCAAGAATGAAACACTAGCTAAATGTAGCATCAAAGTAAAAGGCACAGAAGTGGACAAATTCAAACATTTAGCGACAATAACACAAGGCGGAAGATGGGAAACCCAAATAAGGAGCAAAACAGCCAAGGCCAAGTCAGCATTTATGAAAATGAAAAATATACTGTGCGATAAAAATCTGCTGATGAATGCAAAAAAAAAAAACAAAAGTTATTCAGTTTACATGGAACCCGTATTATTATATGGATGCGTAGCATGGACAGTTGCCAAGAGCACTCAGAATCTACTGGAAGCAGCGGAGATGTGCTTCCTAAGAAGAACGTTCAGAAAACCAAGACAGCGATGAAAACAAATGAAGAGGTTAGGCTAGGCAAAAGAAAAATTATGGCAAAATTCGGAACACGACAGCCCAGATTTGTAGGGTATATTTCGACAAGAGGCAAACTGTAACATCCAGTGACAACAGGAAAACTGTGGGGACAACAGGACAGAGGAAGACAAAAGAAACAAGATACTTGACGGACTAAAAGAGCGGAACAGAGAACATCTTAGAGAAACAATAATGGACAGCTGGCTGCACAAATCAATGACGACCAACGCCCGACTTGCATGGACGAGAGAGAGAGAGAGCGGATTATCTAACTACTGATAGCTCCAAGTGTTAGAGATTGGCTTATTTGCCTCAAAAAGAAAAAAAATAAATAAAAACACACGAAACACGTTACAAATGCGAGAAAGAACGACCGAGAACCCAACCATGGACTTTAGCTGGGGAGCCACCGCTTGGCCACAAGACAACGCACCATCAACTCAGCAATCTTTCACTGGAGGGATGCTGACAAAGCATTGTCCTCTTGTGGGCAGACAGTTTGATCCAAGCTTGTGATTCGGGTCATGGTTTTCCCCCCATTTTTTAAAAAAATCTCATGTCTAAAGTGTTTTGTCTGGCGTTTTCCTAGGCTAATCATTCTTCTGAAGCTATCTCCAATACTTTACTGTGCGCATGCCTCATTTTTCACTTCTTCTTCTTCTAACGCTTCAACATCAGCAGCAGCTTTCCAGCGCTGAGAAATGCCCGCTGTATAGCAAAACATGATCAAGCTGAATACAATGTGACCTTATCTGTACACCTATGTTTCTGAAATTGAGAGGAACATGGCTCTTTCCTCTTTTGCCACAGACGCTTTTCTCTGACAATACATGGCGGCGGGAGCTAACTGATAACGGCATCCCTCATGTCTTGTGTTGTAGACAAGAACACTGGCTGATACCTTCCCTGTGCGATCTGCACATTCCATACTTCTCAAAAAGCTGCACCACCATCGATCCTTACTTTTTCCGACAGCAAGATTCTTGTGACAGACGCAGCAAGAAAGAAGGGCGTGTCTTCGTCGAGAATAGTTCGCCAACCTTTCAGTAGTTTACATGGAACCCGAACGTCTGTTCGATAAAGTGTCAAAAGCGGACAATCTGTAAGAACTAATTAAAACAATAACGCCTACTTCTGGAAGTAAAATAACGGCTGATCGTACTAATAATAATTACAACGTGAACTTTGACATGATGACATAATTGTGCAGAAGGTATCCTATACAATTTTTGTTTGTTTGTTCGTTTGTTTTGTTTTAAAAAGCCAGAGGGCCAGCAAAATACAGAACTTTCCAAGTAGTTCTCCAAATTTTCCAGCTTTTATGCCTCTTCAGTCGGACCAGCTGGGCAGGGAATGGCATGTTCACTATAATGGTGGATTTGTACTGCGCCGTTCTCCGCTTATATCCGTTACAGGTAGCAGTGTATCCTATCTATCACTTTACTAAGCTGGGTGTCCTATCTATCACTTTACTAAGCTGGGTGTCCTATCTATCACTTTACTAAGCTGGGTGTCCTATCTATCACTTTACTAAGCTGGGTGTCCTATCTACAGCTTTACGAAAATGGGCCTACTATCCACTCCTTCATGAAGAGCATGCAATTGGCTTTAATCCAGAACTGCATAAATTTGGCATCCTATCAACTACTTCAGGAAGTCGGGCATCCTATCCATCGCTTCAGGAAGTCGGGTATGTTATCCATCGTCATGTCAGCATTTACCCAGAAAGTATAAAGACAAGAACTGATCTCTGAAGTTAACAGTAGGACAAATCTGCCACTTGCAAACATTTGCTGAGGCTGAAGCTTTGTAAAGTGTGAAAAGTTACTGGAAGGCTGTATATATAATGTTCTTACTGACTGGTCTCAGTGTATTATACAAGTTATTCGTCTTCTTGGCTGAGATATAATCTTCGCCCATGTCCAATGTGCTACATTATGGAAGGATTATCATTTTAAAAAGTCACTGGATACATACAAAATGAGTGAGTGAGAGAGAGAGAGAGGGGGGATGTGGGGAAGGATAAGAAAAGGTTAAATAAACACCAATCTTACCTAAAACATGTGCCTACATTTAGATTCCTGCACCTGCGCGTGGGCCTCTGTTGACTAACTCCACACACAGCACGTCGACAGGAGAATCGCTGGAGAGAAGTGATCCTCCAAATTCAAGTACTCCGCCATGACACCAGGGGTCGAGAAGGAGAAAGAAAGAAAGAAAAACACCAGGTTTCCTTCTTTTTCCACGAAAATGTGTTAAAAGGTAAAACTGGCAGGTTCCCCCTCCTTTCAGAAATCGATGTAAACAGGTAAAGGCTGTGCACAACAAAAAAAAACTCAACTCTCGCAGCCCTTATCAAACTCCGATAAATGTAGATTCCAGGTCTTTTAGTTTCAGAACAGGGCCAAAATATCGCGCTGTGAGAAGTCTTCTCTGGTAGACCTCTGCCAAACTTCAGTAAGACCGGTACTAGTGGAGCCAGCGATCACCGCTTTCCCCGACAGCCTCCTTCAATGCAGCTTGCGCAAGTTAGTTTCTGTGAACTGAGAAAGAAGAAAACAACGTTCAAAACATTCAGCGCTGACGCCACTTCGGGAGGGGGGGGGGGGGGCGCGCGGCACTACTCTATCTGGCCTGAGCAAATACAATGTCGTGTCAGTTCTGGTTCTATTTTCATTCATGTCACTGATTCTATTTTCATACTTGCCGGGGGGGGGGGGGCGCAGAAACTAATCTGTGAGACTAGAAGGAGCAAACTCGTGTGCTATAATGAATCTGTGTACGAAGATCTCAAATTTAGAGATCAATGCACCGAAGGGTAAGAAGAATGTCAAGGTATTATGACTGTAATGGATACATAAAAAATGAGAAGGGCAAGATAAAAACAAAAACTGAAGAAGAAAGTTTTGAAGCAAATTATAACTCCATCGTCTAACATTTTCCAACTCCAGAAAGGGGGGGGGAGGGGGAGAGAAAGAGAAGGAGAAGAAAGAAGTATACAACAAGTTAAAAAATTCATACCAAAAAAGTGACAACTCAAAAAACAAGAAGAAAAAAATATATGCAAATATAAAGGAATAGCGAAAAAAAAAACCACAACAGAAAACAGAATATGAGTGACCAAAGTGTACTTCTAACAGAATAATAAAAACCCATGCCTTCATACACATAATGTAGCAATTATAAGTTGAGAATTAAACATGAACTCGGCTGACCAGAATAATATGTTCATACTGACTAAGCAGTGGTGACCATCACTCCCAGCGTGAAACAGTCACGGATCATAAGATCTGATGTTCTTCCACCTAGACCCATCGAGGGCCATGCAGAATCTCACAGGTCTTGTGAATGAAACGGCATTTCTTATTCTTCTTCAATCTCCCGGAACTGCCAGCTGGTTATTCTTTGCAGCTGATACGGTGGAGATGTTGTGGTCCTTGGGTGCAGATTAGAAACCAAGGGGTATGCAATATTTCTTTAGCAGACTACGGCGATCCCCGCCCCGTTTAGCCAGACTAGGTCTGTTACTAGGGTCAGCAAGGAAGAGGTGGCGGCGGGGGCTTGGTCAGCTGTAGTTAGCACATGTTCACTTGAAACAAACGCCCACGTCGTTTGATAACTTCAGTGTGCCTTGCCAGAAGAAGTCCCTGACATGCCACCAATTAAATATGCATGGGATCTACTCTATAACGTAGAACGGTGCATTCCTCTACCACCTGCTGCATAGACTGGAGTTGGTCTTCTGCTAGAATGGCAGGTCATCGTTCAAGCCTTCTAGATCCCTCATTCGCTGGAAGAGAACAAATGCTGGCCTGCATTAGTGCCGAAGGCAACCGCATAGGATGGTGAAACTTGGGGTGACATGTGACAGCTGCCGCGATCCGCTCAGCGTTACATTTGATTTTGATATTCAATAATGAATTTAACTGCCAACTCCATGTAACAAACTATTCTCTGACTCGTCATCTATCTGTGCTCTTGAGTACATGTTAATACATATTAAATATAACTTCTGGAGAGACAGGGACACACACACACAAACAGGAGTCTGTGCGTGAATACAATGATGTATTTAACGAAACGTTACAATACTGGACAAACACATAAGAGGAAGAGACAGGCAGAGAAGAGTATGTGCGTGAAAACAGTGATGTATTTAAAGAAACGTTACAATACTTGACAAGCACAGAAAAAGGAGAGAGAGAGATACAGAGAGAGACAGACACAGAGAGAGAGAGAGAGCTACAAAAGTAAGAGATGAAGCTAAAAACACAAGGAGGAAGCACGTTTCACGAAATACGAAAAAATAAAAAAGTATTAGAACTGAAAAGTCAAGATTAAACAAAAAATATCTTACAAACAAAACTACAAACATACAAACATTAATGAATAAAAAGTTGTCAGAAATACAAATATCAGTGCAAAGCCTGTTACGGCTTGTATAACACGAAGACCGTTTTTCTTTCGCGACCTTTCTCTCTTGGTTAATCCAGCTGAAGATATTCATTTGACCGCTCTATCAAGACCTTAGTACCGAACAGCTGCTTGTGGTGAGGGATCGGCATGAGACCTGACGGGGCCATACAGGCAGCACTTTGTGGTGTTTATAACAGAACTCAACAGCCTGTGTCAAGCTGCTACGATGGCGACAATGTAGATCCAATACTATGTGAGAACTTGTTCGCAAGAAGACTTAACACAGACTGAACTAGAAACATCATGAGGCGAACGTGAGTTTCAGCGCGGGGTGGCTGTGCTTTAAATCCACTGCAAACTCTTCAATATGAATTCCTTTCACCGTTTTTTCAGAGCGCTAACGACCAGACCAAACTTCACATACAATGCTCCTAAATATTTGATATTGTACTTTTCGTCAAACCAGCTGTCTCCACTGTCTTCTATTCGTATTTCACCTTTTCGCTTTTACAGTGACAAACGAATAATTTTTGGGTATAATTATACATAAGACTATATATCAGGATATACACGAACCCACTGCAGTAAAGCTATGATAACAAAATATTAAGACTATATAAAACGAAAAGTAGGAACAGCTATATTAATTAACGAGTTGTAACGTTTCGGTTTACACTTTAATCACACACAATCACACAGGACAAAGAGACAGGGAAATGAGAACACATAAATTTACATCAATGATATACAACATAACAAGAAATACTCTGTTAACAGAAAAAAAGCAGGCTGTGGCCTGCTAGAAGCTACATCTGACAGTGTAAATTTATATTTTCTCTACTTTTCCATCTCTTTGTCGTGTATGATTTTTCTGTTGTGCTCGTTGTTTGTAGTCGTTCCTACGTTAGTCTTACCATTCCACCTAAATAAGATGACTTACTAACATTCGCCCTATCCTTTGTTACGAATACCCAGGTTTTGACATTCTATTTCTGTAGATCGATGAAAAGATCACTAGATCTTCATTAGAAGAATGTTAAGAATAACATGGGCAGCTAAGATGACAAACAGTGATGAATGTTTAACAGCAAATGTAGACAGAAACCTACTTAAACTCACAGGACAGCGACAGCCATCATTCACTGGACAAATAATAAGAAGAGGAAGCCTTGAAAACATCATAACACCAGGGAGGATAAATGGGAAAAGATGGAGGAGAACACCAAAGGACATATATCATACAATGGATAGTCTAACGCGATGGCATTTAAAAAAACCCAACTGAGCTGATGGTCAAGAAACGAGATCTCTGTGAGAAGCATAAACGCCTATCGGCACGGCACCTGATGATGATTTCTAGTTAAAGTTCACTTACTGCAGACAACATTTTACTGCTTTTAATATACTGGAACAAACCATCTAGATTCATTATTAGTTCTTATACTAATCCATAATTATCGCAATATGCAGGTACATAAAAATGGTACAGGTAAAGGTAACCCTGTCATGCATTAGAGGCACATAGGGGTATGGTGTTAGTGCTCATATTTTCCTTGACACGTTATGGAAAGCGCAAAAAACAGCATCTAACCGACACAAAATATGCCACTGAAACTGCAGACAAATAGATTTGTACATCAAGTTACAGCTCTAACTATAATTATATATTTCTTTTTTTTAGAATTTTGTGTTTATATTCCCACGATAGACATCAGCAAATACAAAGTTACGCCATTATATGGTGCGATTTTACGTACTGCTTTCTCGTCCTATGCTATCACCTGGCTAAAGATATACGTCGAAATATCACAGTGTTGTAGTGCTCTGACTAAACACGTGTGCCGAAATATTACAGCGCTGTAGTGCTCTGACGTGTCCCGAAATATCACTGCGCTGTAATGTTCTGACTAAAGACGTTTGCCGAAATATCACAGCAATTAAGTAAAACTTCCCAGCATTTCTATCATAAAAGTGCACATCAACTGGTTAAAACATTCAACGCCTAGTTCAGCTGACCGACAAAACACACAGATCAGCAAACGCCACCAACGTCCTAAATCTCCTAACGTCACTATTTCAAACACGATGTCTTATTCGACGCTGCCTGGCGCTAACCAATCAATAAACTATCACACCTGTTTTATAACTCAACCCTCAACCAAAATCAACGTTTCTCTCAACGCCTCTCTCTTACCTGTATGATGGTCACAACCGATCACCAACAAAAACCGTATCCCATTACTATCAAACGTTACCACCAGAAGAATCACGGGATGAGGGGGTAAGGGGTTCTCTACAACTTCGTCCAATCAGCATTTAGTTACCGTAACAATCACGATATAAACCAACTTAAACAAAGCTACCTAACATTTACCCGAAAAAAAAATGCCCGACGTCTGTCTCAATACAAACTTTTAAGCAACGAGCGGGCAAAGGGGCTACGGATTTGACTGAAGTACTTGGACAGGCAGTGTGTGTGTAGTGTGCTGGCAAACCCCCAGCTATAGAACACACAATCATCCCTGGGTACAATGGGATGATTTCGCCGTCTGTTGAAGCGGGTCAGACGTTTATTGTTTGCCGTGGAGATTGGCGTCGACAGCAGCACGCTACCCAGGGAGACCCAGAGACAACACGCAGATAACAATAATGGCTCTTTCCGTATCAGAAACGGGGTTCAAAGCAGGTAGACGGCAGACGTTTGAGGAATCAGCCGAGATTTGTTTTACACAGAATCTTCTCTCATGGTCAGTTCTACCGAATTCTGACTGGCATCAATGACCATGGTAAGAAATCACACCTGTGTCCCCTTGCCTCAGCGTCCAGTGTCCTCAGTTTCGATGTCCTCTACATATAACCTAGCTCCCGTATGAAGAGTCTCCATATAGCATGATCCTTCGACAGTCCCTCCTACTCCTCGTGGTCGATGTAAAAAAGAAAATTTCGTGGATTATCACAACTATTCCTGTACATGTATTTCAGTTTTGACCTACCTTGTGGCCTCTTCCAAAGTTTGCCAAATATTCCCATTCACTGCCATTAATTTTTCAGCAAAAATCATAATCAAAACAGTAAGCCATGGCCTGATCAGCACAGTCCACGATCTAACGACCAGATGCTGCAACCCGCGCGCCAAGAACAAACCACTATCTTCAGACTACGCACAGAATCACTGCTGACTGCAGGAACACCTGTATCGCTTCAACCTGTCACACATCCCTGATGGCACATGCACGACATGTATCCAAGCTCTAGAACACATCTTGTAGATGTGGCCCCTCTGCGAAAAAGTCTGAACCCAGATCTTGCCCCAGGGAGCTACGCTGGAAGACAAAACTGAGGCACAACCTCCAAAAGACTGCAAAATTTTATATAGACAATAAAAACAAATTCCTCAGGTTAAAACCATGGAACGCAGAAGAAGACAACGAAAACTCATTCCTGCAACACGGTTAGGTCATCTTAATCTTCTGCTGTTGCGTGCTGTCCACGGAGGTGGAAGCTTACCAAGAATCTCTGGTTGACTACTTTCTCCTGCCACCGGATATTTAATATTCTGCGACGCTGCCAAGATGGCCACTGCCCACCCCAACCCCAAATGCCTTCAATCCACTGTTCAGATCAATATATGAAAGTGGTTAGCATGTAAATTTGATTACATCAGGAAAAAAAAAGGTAAAGGTAATCCTGTCATGCCTTAGAGGCACATAGGCATATGGTGTTAGTGCCCATCAGGACCTTTGTGTTAATTCACTGTTAAATTCTTTTCCTTAGTTTGAGATGTGCACCTACTGTTCCTATTTTTGTACCGCTTTCTTCGACTTGAGCGAAGATGTGGATCCAAGACAGCGAAACTTTCCCACTGCTCCAGTGGTTTTCCAATGACAACCAGCCGATGTACAGTCCAAGAACTAATCTCTTTTCTATACTTATTGCAGGAGCGAATAAATCAGATAAAGTCCCGGTAACGACGTTAATTAACGATTAAATTAAATAACAACCTCACTGTAAGCCTAAACACGCGGTAAAAAGCGAGTCAAATATGACAGAACTCGGATGATCAAGACACTTTACGGTAAAAGATATCAACCAATGTCTTAGATACTCAAACTCAAGGGAAGACAATCTCATCGCCAGTCGCCACACTGTTTCACGCTGAAATTCTGAGTTTTTAGACAATGAGGGAGAATATTCATGCAGTTCGGTAGACTGTCACGAAACACACAAAAGGTAGCAAAAAAGCATTTCAGTTTGAAATAAATATAAATAAACTGTCGCCATTCTTGAGATTTTAACAGGGAGATGACAGCGGCTGCAGTGCAGTCCGTTTCTTGGTCCACGGCGTTTTTTAAACATTTATGGACCGTTAACTCTTTCACTACCCGCAGTAATTTTCAACGTTCTGCCGGAATAAATGTTGACAGACAGAAACTGTAAGGAAGCTATTCGCTCTGTGATTAAAATATGGACTGGCTTAGAAATGTGCTACTGTTTCACTTTATTTACACTTTGTCAAAATATCGCTCTGAGCACTGACTATTTAAGGTGTGCAAGATCTGCAAACACTGTTAGTGCTGTCTGGATTGAAGAGGTCACAGCTATGCCAACCAGACTTATCATTCTGGAGGCGGAGCTCAGATCTACCTCAAGTTTTAGATATACCGCCATTATACCCGGAACTTGTACGAATTTAAATGTTGATCATTCTTTTTTATTACCCAACAGTTAGAGTTTTTGTTGATGCGGCAATTTCACTATTCATTCCTCATAACTTGTGACAAAAGGTGCGTTTAGGTTGCCCACTATTGCTAACTGTTAAGCCAATAACTTTGTAGGGGTTCAACGAATTCCCTACAGTTCCTGCCTAAACAATCGCGAAATAATGATGATGGAACTCCCAGACGGCCGCTATACAGAAACAAAGACAGTGGCCATCAAATATGTGAAATGTTGAATGCTGTTTCTGTTCCTCTATATCTCAGGAAATGTTATATATGTCGTTCTTTGCTGCCGATATGACTGATAAGTTGCATAGTGCCGAATGGAGAGCAGGTAACGGCAGCTATCCCCTCCCCCCCCCCCCCCCCCCCCACAAAATCCTCCAGATCTTAGATCCCAAGTACATGTACAGCTAACAACCAGGCAAGGTGCAATGCTTCTTTGGCAGACTACCGCCATGTGGACTACAACGATCGCTGTCCCCCGGTAAGCCCCATGCTGAGGCTATTACTGGCTTGGGGCGGAGATGTAGGGTAGGTACCAACGGTGACGTGGAACATGGTCTTGGTCAGCTATGGTCCACCAAACCTTACTCACGCAAGCATATCAGCTATTGGTTGCTGACCGCTACCTCCCCAAACACCGTCTTTACTCTCAATTACATTACATTATATTACAGAATGTATAAACTAGGAAAAATGCAGGGGCAGCTTTATTACTTAACGACCACAAAGTTGTGACGTTTCGGCGTAAGCCTTAATCATACAAAAACATACAGGACGAAGAAATAGAGAGAGAGAGGAGATAAAGTATAGATTCACATGAATACTATTTTTTAAAAAATAAATAAAATATAGTACTTAGCTGTAAATTGTACGGTGTGTCACGCAGATGACACAAGCCGCCTGGCGCTTGAGAACCGCTGGATTTAAAATTATGGGACGCTGGGGCCACAAGGGTTAAACTCGCTGTTCAGCTACACTTAACATTCTCTTCAATCATTATAGTACCTCTCCACTAAGCTCCACCCCTTCTTACTTTTCAAACTTTCTCACAGCATCACTCTGCAACCCCTCTTCCCCAATCATCTGTTCCAATTTCTCCCAGCTAGGTCAATATTGTATCACTCTCTCTCCCCTCCCCGGTTTCCCATCCACCACCCCCAGTTATAACCCACCGACCACATATCACAGATCTCCATTTAAACAGTCTCCACGTTCTACTAAATCCTTTCCTGACACATACCGCTGGACAAGCCACATCGTACAATTTACAGCTAAGTACTCTATTTTATTTTATTTTTTAAAAGTATTCATGTGAATCTATTCTTTATCTTCTCTCTCTCTCTCTCTCTCTCTCTCTCCTCTCTCTCTCTCTCTCTATTTCTTCGTCCTGTATGTTTTTGTATGATTAAGGCTCACGCCGAAACGTCACAACTTTGTAGTCGTTAAGTAATAAAGCTGTTCCTACAGTTTTCCTAGTTTATACAATCTGGTATCACAGCTTTACTGCAGTGCTTCGTGTATAGTTATATACTTATACACTAATTATTGTGTGTTACATTATATTACATTACATTACATTACATCCTTCCTGTGCCTCTAAACGTCACATAGGGCCCGCATGATACTTCGCCAAGATTTTCTGTCTTCGGCGAGTTTTTCAATCTCATCAAGGGATGTTATGCCCAATGAACTGGCCTCTCTTAACAATGTTCTCTTTAGAGTTTCATGCGGTCGACCTCGGCCTGTTGTGTTCCACTTGACAGCTTGTTTGGGGATCCTCTGATTGTTTCTTTTCATCACGTGACCGATATATGTCCATCTTCTTTTTCTGATAACCCATGGGAGGTTGCTGTTTGCTCACCTGTCTTATCACTGCGTTGTTCTTGAATTGGTTCCACTTTTTTAACGAGAATTTTCCTTAGGCATTTGTTTTCGAAAGAGTCTAATTTCTTGTCTATTTCTATGGCTGTTTAAAGCTCTCAATACGTGAAATATAATCCAATACTGAACTCGCAATCCATGCTTTTATTCCCAATGTAATGAAACTGAGAGGTTTTTGGTTTTTTTTTTTTTTTGCCTGTTCTGAATCGCTATCGCAGTGGTTCTCAACATGTTGCCCGCGGTGCATTATCAAGTATGTAGTTCACGGTTCTGTTATTAATTTCATATTAAGTGTTACCTACTGAATAAAACAATTAGGTGTTTATGGCACTGTGATACTGCACATTGGTGTTGGAAAGTGGTCCTTGGCTGTGAAAAGCAGAGCACCAGCATTAGACAAGACTTGTTTATTTTTCTTTGATTAAGAAACACTCAAGGAAATCTTTCTAACCTTATTAGATTACGGCGCCATCAACTCACTCGAGTGTAACCCGCTTACAAAGGAGACTCGATAGACACTTCACAACGCATCGTACACTTAAACCCGTTTAATCCATCTCTTCATGTCGGAATCCCTTCCTGCAAAACAGAAATGTGTAGAACTGTCCCGCACGCTACTCTAGCATCACTAAACGAAACAAGTAAATCCCACATTACAATGCTACATGATATTCTGTTTATATAACCATCAGGTACTTAAAGAAAGGGGGTGTGTCACAGAGACGCCCAACACAAGAGAGTCCACTGACACGTTATATATAAAACGGCGATATTCAAGCTAACAGAGTTGATACGATCTTGACAGAGAATAAAGTGTGGGATGTAGACAACAAACAGGAAAACTGAAAGACTTATACACATTTATCATTTACAGAATCCTTTGATGAAACTTGCGGTTAGTACAACACGCCAGGAATTTAAATATACTCTAATATTTTTCTCTACGATCACTTAACAGGAGGATATCTATCGCGCTTCAGAAAGTAAAACAACTAAAGAATCTGTGGAGAGGAGCACACAGAACCACAAAAATAAGATTTGTAAGGGCATGTATCTTTCCCATATCATAGACACAAAAAAGAACAAATATATCTATACTACAAGAACTTAATATTGAAGAAGGCTGGCTAGTAAAGAGGATTAAAGAGAGAAAACTTAAATATTTAGGACACATTAAATGTCATGATAATCTAGAGAAGACCGTCTTGGAAGGGTACATAATGGGAAAAAGAAAGAGAGGAAGACCAAGGCGAAGATGGCTGCAAGGCATCGATGATGATCTGCAAATGGATGCATCAGCAGCAGGCCATCTTGCTCACAACCGAGAGGCCTACAGGAGTGCTGTTAGGGAGGCAAAGTTCCGCAAGGGACATGCAAATGAATGAATGAATGAATGACGATCACTTCATCTACTTTCTAGATCTTACTTTTACGTCTTCTGCAACCCTCCTACGATGATGCTGAAAACCTGAGACGAACTGCCGCGTTTGTGAGGGAGATTGGTGTCCACGTCTGAGCGGTCTTTCGCGATGTCTGTCGATGACGTGCCATCTCTTTTGGTGATATAAGTAGGCCTGTACGTCAAACATTCCGCTCCCAACTTCAGAACCATCATATGGAAAAGGGACCCTGTTACGGTTGCCCTCATATTTACCACAGCAATACAAGCTGGTTTCTTAATGAGCTCCACACACACAAAATCATCCTATTTGTTAGGATAAGATGTAACGTGCTAACAGATTGCTAGCAAACAGCACATCCTGAAGACAGATCTTAAATATAACCTCATTTTCTGAGAGTCATCCTAGTTTTGTCTTTATCTTTTGGCTGATTTTCTAGAGTCTAAGCTATTTGCTGCCAGACGTATTTACTGGCTAGTACTTTCTTCAGACAATAACGCCTTTTATTAGTTACTATCAGGGGGTGAAGATACAGCAATCAGTGACCAATATCTGACATACTAGCGTCATGATTGTCAAATCATAGCTGATCAAGACCCTGTCTCACCTCTCCGCTGGTACCAGCAGTAACAACTCTAGCCTGACTAACGAAGCATTGGTCGCCACATTCCCCATGACGTTAAAGAAGTACTGAACACCCTCTGTTTTTTAGTCCTACTCAGGGATTGAAAAAATAGCCGCCATACCCATCTCCCAATCAGATATGATGCTCTATCTCAACACCTTCAATCGGTTGCAAAAACAGCAGCAGCAGCAGCAGCAGTAGTAGTAGTAGTAGTAGAATAAGGAAGAGAAAGAAACAAAGAAGAACTATTACGTCGTATGTTTGTGGTACCTCCTCTCAACAGGTAAAAGTGGGTTAGAACATTTACAATGATAACTCCTTGTAGCAGAAGAAAAGTCTGTGTACATAAATGATGTCAAACAAAGAGTATCTGTAGAACAGTTAACACATGACAATACAAACGAGTGTACTATTACTGGCCTTCCCCAAAAAGATCAACAACAAATCACACATAATTATATTTAAAACTGCGAGTCACCCTTCCAGGAAAAAAAGACACTTGAATGAGCTTATGAGGAAAATAAGATACTGGAAATGTCAAACTTCCTACCGCCACTCTTCGTTGCTTCTCTATAGATTTCTGTTCATTTATCTTATTGGTCTTATTTTGTTCCCTTACCAAGATCGAATTAGTATAAATACTGCATGTCTTTTGTTAGTCTTTGCTGAACTTGCAGTTGCTCTTCTTTCTTCTTTTTTTTTCTTTCTATATTTCCGCTTTTTCTCCATTCCCTTTCCCAAATTCGAGGAACCGATGGACAGATTGTTTGACTTGTTTTGTCTTGTAGTATCTCCTTGCAACCGCTGCGAGCCGGTGTTCTCTGCAGCCGATGCTGTGAAGATGTTGAGGCAGAACATGGTATCGGCGTGGAAGCGGGTTACGACAGCTACTTTTTCACTCCCGGAGTACAGCTAAAATAGCAGAGGATGTGCAATGCTTCTTTAGCAGACTCCACCACCATGGGGACTATGGCGATCCCTGCCCCGTTAGCCAGGCTAGGCCTGTTACCGGCGGTACCAATGGAGAAGTAGGTCAGGGTCTTGGTCAGCTATGGTTCGCTAACCCTGACGGTAGAATATCAGCTATGGGTCGCTGACTGCCTCATCGGACAGCGTCTTCACCCCCAAACAGACAAACAAGGAGACAGACAAACAAGGGGACAGACAAAACACACAGACAGCTCAAACCACTGGCAATCCTAATATGAAAAAAAGTTCGCCCCAGGAAAATCAACTCGGTAAAAGCTGCCCGGCTTGGAAGAAACCCGTTATATGCGCATCATGTTTGCCAATCGATACAGATTTCATCATGGAAAGCCAGCTGACTTCAGACCTTGGCGTAATTTGATAAATAACCCACAACTTCCCGCTCAAAGAGACATCGTACCATCACAGAACTTTATCACGCTCTACACCGGCCCAGATTATAGGCGAAGAGAAGAAAAGTAAACTTGTTTTATTTAATAAATTGATTTTATTTCTTCCCCTCCCTTCCTGTGTCAAATCTGTCCTCGTGAGTGTCCTAACTCGCTTTTGATCAATCTGCCTGGTTTCTTTTTTCTTTTTTTTTTTTTTTCACCTGAAGGGAATTAAAGTTGGAAGATGTCACACACATGTCACATGTGCCGAGTTTCGCAGATCAGTGGAACGAGAAGTTTGGTTTAGAAAAACTTCACGTGTGTGTATATATGTATATATACTATATATATATGTGTGTGTGTATACATATGTAGTATTAACATCAAATAAAGACCAAAAGCAAAGAAGGGCTGAACACTTCCAAGAAATACTTAATCGACCACATCCAAAAGATTTGTTAAACCTTGAAACTGACTTATCAGCCCCACAACTAAATGTCAACATAGATGAAATTAAATTGGATGAAATTGAAACAGCAGTGAATTTAATGGCTAACAACATAGCTGCAGGTGAAGATGAAATAACAGCCGAAATGCTAAAAGCTATCAATAGTGACAACATGAGACAACTACAGAGAATGTTTAACAATATTTGGAAAGAAGAAAAGGTCCCATCTAATTGGAAAAAAGGAATCATTGTTAAAATACAACAAAAAGGCAATCTTAGTGACTGTAACAAAGGAGAGGAGTAACCTTAATATCAGTTGTGTCAAGAGTATTTTGCAAGGTCATTTTGAATAGACTTAAAGATATAGTGGATAGAGAAGAACAAGCAGGATTTCGAAAAGGGAGAAGCTGTCTCGATCAGATCTTTACTCTCAGAATAATACTTGAAGAACATAATGAAAAGCAGAAACCATTAATACTGAACTTCATAGATTTTAAAAAGGCATTTGATAGCATACACAGAGATTCATTGTGGAGAATTTTAAGTCTATATGGAATACCATCTAAAATTGGTCAACATCATTAAGGACTTATACAAAGGATATGTTTGTACAGTCAAGACAGAAGAAGGAATGAGTGAATGGTTCCAGATTGAAACAGGTGTGAAACAAGGATGTATACTTTTTGGGATTACATTAGATTTCATTATGAAAAAATGCTGCACAGGTAACACAGGTATTGACTGGGTACATGGGACCCAACTAGAAGATCTTGATTTTGCTGATGACATAACTCTTATCAGTAATAATGTGAATTCCATGCAAGAAAAAACAGATAGCCTGTCTTCACTGGCTAGTAAAATAGGACTTGAAATTAACAAGGACAAAACAAAAATAATGAAAATTCCCTTTAATCAAAATGGAAAAATACACATAGAAGGGACAGATATTGAAGAAGTCAATCAATTTGCATACCTTGGCAGCTACATAGACCAGGATGGTGACACTAGAAAGGAAGTTAGGATCAGAATTGCAAAAGCAGCATCAATCTTCAAGAATCTTGAGAACATATGGAATTCAAAAGTTATAAGCACAAAAACCAAGTTAAGACTATTCAATTCAAATGTAATATCCACCCTCATTTATGCATGCGAAAGCTGGAAAACAACTAAAGAAATAGACAAGAAATTACTCTTTTGAAAACAAATGCCTAAGGAAAATACTCGGCATCAAGTGAAACGAATTCAAGAACAATGCAGAGATAAGACAGATGACTGAACAACAACCAGTCTCATGGGTGATCAGGAAAAGGAGATGGACATATGTTGGTCACCTGATGAGAAGAAATGATCAGAGAATCCCAAAACAAGCTATCTAATGGAATACAACATGCCAAAGAAAAAGAGGCAGACAGCGTGAAACTCTGAAGAGGACATTGTTAAGAGAGGCCAAATTAACAGGCATAAAATCCTTTGATGAGATTGAAAGACTCCCCGAAGACAGGAAAAATTGGCGAACTACTTTGCGAGCCCTATGTGACGTTTAACGGTACGGGAAGTATATAATATATATATATATCAAAGTTGTGTGTTATCCATATTCCTCTATGGAGCAGAATACCGGAGAACACATGAGAAGGAAGTGAGAAAATTATCCTCATTCATGCCTCAGAAAGATTTATACAGACCTAGTGCCCAGTATGAACTGTTAAATATACATTATCACAAAAGCCAAAAGAAAAAAAAATACAAAAGAAAACTGGAAATGGATCGGTCATGTGCTCCGAAGAGACCCAGCAAGATAGCTAAAAAACAGCCATGAGTTGGGACACCCGAAGGAGAAAGACAAAAAGGGGCCGACCAAAGTCTACCTGGCCGAGAACTGTAGAAGAAGAAATGAGTGTAATGCACCACACAGTTGGGGCAAAAATACAAACACTGGCCGCAGATCGTGAAAGATTATGTTGCTGCCCTGCCATGCGCCAGAGGGCGTATTGCTAAGTGACTGCTTATACAGTGTTGTCTTTTCTTCTTCATTTATTTTTCAATACTGGAGAATGAACACGCTAGCGTAGTGGTTAGAGCACTCGTCTAGCAACCGAATAGTCGAGGGTTCGAATCCCCAGCTGAGCGGGGATTTTTTTTACTCTAACCAATACGGCCCTGGGGTTCACCCAGCCAAGGAAAAGGAGTACCAGAGAAATCTGGGAAGGTAAAGCGGCCAGGCGTGATACTGGCCGTGCCACACTTTCGTGTGCCAAAGGGCATGGAAAATACAGGCCTAACACCGTATTCCCCAATATGCCTTAATGGCGTGGAAACGGAAATTTTACCTTTACCTTACTGGATCATGAACAGATTTTCTGACACGACCAACACATGAAGCTACTTAATATCAACCCGAGCTCGTACCATCATCTCAAGTGGAGAGCAGAGGAATCTCCTTGTAGTTATAAAGAGCCCCCAGGTGCTCTCATTTCCTTGGACTGTCTCGTGAGATTATCATCCCTCTTGAAAGGACCACTCCCTCAAACAAATTGGATCTGCTTAATGTACTGATCCGGTTAAAACACGTAGATCTCCATCATCCCTGCTTAGTTTCCCGGATCCTTCATACCAAAGGTAATCTATTTTAGAACATGTAATATAATTAGCGCCTTCTTTGCAGAGATACCAACTCATATCGCCCACAGCAACAGTGTCAGGACTTTGAGCATTGTTATAAAGCTTTAAAACTTCTTCCCTACTTCTTCTGCAGAGACCCTGCGCAGGTAACTCCCGTAGGATAGAGACTGGCAAGTCACTGCTCGCAAGGGGCGAGGAAAGAGAAGGGAAGCACTGCATCAAGAAATGCCACTCGAACATATGACTGATCAAAGATGGCTTAAAAGAAATTTTGTCTGTCTAGCTGACCATATCATATTTACTTAATAAGATGAAAGTATCTTGATCCACCAGATCCTAGACAATAGATGATGGTTGGAACTAAAGATCTTTTTTTTTTCTTTTAATCATGAAGTGCAGTAGAGACACAGATCTATGTTCACATAAAAAAATAGCAAATCAAAGCGCAGTAGAGACACATACCTAAGTTCGCATAAGAAAATAGCAAGTCAAAGTGCAAGAGAGACACATATCTATGTTCATATAAGAAAATAGCATATTTTAAGAACAGTAGAGACACAGACTCGCGTTCACATAAGAAACCAGCATATTTTAAACACAGTATAGACACAGACTTACGTTCACATAAGAAAATAGCATATAAAAGCGGAGTAGAGACAGGCTTATGTTCACATAAGAAAAAAGCATTTTTTAAACACAGTATAGACACGTTCACATAAGAAAACAGCAAATCAATCCATGGCAATCAGCATTAAATTGATCTGCATGCAGACTTATACAGATTCAGTCAAACAGTTATATAGCCTAAAAAGATCCAGCCAGACAGTTATACAGACTTATAAAGATCCAGCCAGACAGTCATACAGACTTATGCAGATCCAGTCAAACAGTTATACAAACCTAAACAGATCCAGCCAGACAATTATACAGACTTATACAGATCCAGCCAGACAGTCATACGGACATACTGCCTTATACAGATCCAGCCAGACAGATATACTGCCTTACACCGATCCAGCCAGACAGATATACAGACTTACACAGATCCAGCCAGACATATACAAACTTACACAGATTAAGCCAAAGAAAAGGCAAAGAATGTATACAGCTGAACCAAAGTCTCAAATTTCTAAGGAAAAAAACACAAGGTTTACCTACAAAAAAGCTACCTGGGCAAGATGTCATTTTGGATGTATGCCCAGGTGAACGATGGTTTCCAACATAACAACTATGTTGGAGGATGCATTGTGATGCAAAGAAAGAAAGAAAGAACAATTTCATCACAAATAAAAATAACCCACACAAATTTGACAACTAACTGGCAAATCTACACAAAGATAAAACGCAAAATGAAGTTCATTATAATCTTAAACAACAAAATAGAAACTCCCAAACTGGAAACAATCGATGAGCCTCACTATACTTAACATCAGTTTGGGTGCTTTACTGCACGAAACACATAGCAAAAAAATAAATAAATAAATAATAAAAATGTTTGTCAATAACCGTGTAAATATGCTCTTCGATCGCTGCCAGTGTCTGTATACATAACGAGATATTTCAACCAATGATTTCGCACCGGATGGAGTTTCTATCTGCGTCCAAGTGGAATAGTTAGGATGCGTGAGATGGGGATATAAAATGTAATGACAGGCAATTTAAACAAACCAAAGACAATGAAGATAATGAAGTGGACTGCGGCACAAAACAGAGGCGCCATCCTTTGGACATGGTCACTATTATCACAATCATCACTATTACTCCCACAATCACATAATCATTACTACCATTAAAGATGTAATCACCATTAATCATCACTATCACCGCTCACAGTCACATAATCATTATCACCATTAAAGACGTAATCACCACTAATCACCATAACCATCACTATTACCGCCCACAATCACATAATCATTATTACCATTAAAGATGTAATCATCACTATCACAGCCCACAATCACATAATCAATATCACCATTAAAGATTTAATCACCACTAATCACCATAACAATCACTATCACCGCCCACAATCACATAATCATTATTACCATTAAGATGTAATCACCACTATCACAACCACTACAAAGTAGCTCATCTCCTGGTACATTTATTACTACAGCCTTCACCATTACCTGTTTTCGTGCCTACTATTTAAACTAGCAGTAGTAGTAGTAGCAGCAGGAGTAGAAATACCAGTTGTAGTAGTAGTAGTGGTGGTGGTAGCAAAACTTCTAGTTTTAATTATTACTACCACTATTTAATTATTACTACCACTACTATTACTACTAATTTTACTAGTCCTACTACTACTACTACTACTACTACTACTAGTAGTAGTAGTAGTAGTAGTTTTACTACACTTAGTACTGCTGCTTCTACTAGTAGTACTGCAGTGATAACGCTAGGATTTTTTATTACCAGTAAAATTATGCCTACCTTTTCCAATGTGTGAAGTACTTTCCGAAACACTGCTTTTCTCAGTACAGCATTCGCTACTTATAAACACTTTTACAAACAAAAGTGGAAATCAAATATTGGTGTGATTTTTGTTCTTTTCTTATTTACGACGAGTTTTAATCCTTAACAAAAATGCTCATATGATGAAACAAATTCACAACTGACTGATTCTCCTCCATATAAACTGAGCAACATCCTCCAACCAACTTCACTGGTTGCTCTTTACCAGGTTTTTTGACAATGTGAAGCGGTAACATTAACCTCAAAAAGTTTGGGGTTTCTCTCTACTACTACTACTACTACTACTACTACTACTACTACTACTACTACTACTACTACTACTACTACTACTACTACTAGTCTTCCACTACTACAACTACAAATAAATCACTAATTCAGCTGTGTCATTTTTAGTAGTCGGGTAAAAACTGAAGCACAAAAACAAAAGAAAAGCCAAAATATTATAGAGGACTTTCTAGAAACAAAGAAGACATATTATGATGTTTATACTCTGTACTTTCCGCCTTGCAGTATAACACAGGCCATATACTATAGATCTGACAGACACAGGTATACGGTTTTTTTTTTTGTTTTTTTTTTCAAAACGTAATCCCATCATGCCACAGATGTACCCAGCGTTGGCATCCACACCCTCTATGACCGTCGGTACACGACCAAGTGGTACGGATCAGCAGCTCACCTGGCCGTCTTGTCCTCCAGCTCCACACGGAGTTCTGGGGGACTGAGGGTGCAGGATTTGAATCATCGACTTTGCCGTGGTACACGAGTGAACTAACGCCATTTGGGCACCCTCACACAAATGAGTAACAAAGGAAAGCATGAGCAGACAATAAGCAGACTTAGTAGAGCTGTCACTTTTCACTGTTGCTATGGAATGTGAGACATTTAGGTAAATACATTTCAACTGTCACATGCACAAAAATAAAAAGACAGAGCTGGAGGGGGGGGGGGGGGGGGGGGAATGTAGCGGACAGAAATATAAGCACGCAGGATAACTGATTTGGGATAATCAATCAAACACACACAGACACATATGCATATATCAGCGTCCTTTTCGGTTTTCAAAATCCTTCACATTATGCCAATAATCACTTCACTTCAGCCCAAAAATCACATCACACTGGCCCAACACTCACTACAAAAGAGCCCTTGTTAACGTGGGCACAGGGGGAGGGGGGGACAGAAATCGGGAGGGGAGAAAGAAAGACAGACGGAGGCAATGATATAGAGAGATAAAGAGGAGGAAGGAGACAGAGGGAGGGGGGACGGCGAGAGAAACTGACAAAGAGTGTGAAATGAGAGAGAGAAGAGGGTGGGGGGAGATAGAAGAGAGAGAGGGTGGGGGAGGAGACAGTGTGTGAGAGAGAAACACACACAGACAGACATACCAGAGAAAAATCACTGCACATAGCTAATTATATTTTCCTTTATCATCATATGGAAGAATGAGATTACCATTATTTTAACAAACCTCTGGCAGAGAAATTAACACCAAAAAATAAAAACGTCCGCTTCTACCTCTAAACACTTGAGTCCTTCATCAAACAAAGGAAACACGGCCAACCTTGTTTGATTATAGTTAAATATCCGACCACAGCAAGTACTCAACCTTCCTTACACACAGCAATATCGATACCGCCCGAACCGTATCAAGCTGATCAGCGTTCTCACTGCTTCGTAGCACCTCCTGATAACAGGCTGTATCACACACAGCGGTGGGAACGAGGCCGGCACCCACGTGACTGAGGCTTATTTTGAGATGCCCATCACCGCAGTTCACTTTAATGTGCCCGCCCACGAGACATGAGAACAGCCATAATAGTAAACTATCGTCGCCATCATTATCATCAGTGAACAAAACGGCAAACTATTCGGTATCGCAGGGAATATTCGGAGCAGTTTTCTGCCAGTCTTTCTCATCAAAACAATGGAGGACTAACGAACGGATGCAAATCCACCCTGTAAGACATACAGACTTGCACAAATCCAGCCTGTTAGAATACAGACTTACACAAATCCAGTCTGTTAGAATACAGACTTACACAAATCCAGCCTGTTAGAATACAGACTTACACAAATCCAGCCAGTCAGACATACAGACTTTCACAGATCAGGACAGCAGAACACTCTAGCTTACATGTATACAGTTATCCAGAAACAAATTCACACAGACCCAGTTAGATGGACACAGAAATGTGTACAAATTCAACCAGCAAGACAAACAGGTTTCAGCAGATACAGACTTACACATAATCCAGGTTGCTCGCACACAAACGTTTACGAGAGATAACATACGTTATCGTCGTTCAGAACGTAATTTTTGTTAAGAATATATTCATTGAATGAAAAAAAACACCCACTCACAATATACGAAATCGATATTTCCTTTACACACACACACATTTTTCTCATGGTCTCTATGAACTTGTACAGCTGGTACGCCAGCGTGAAACAAGCGTCTCCATGCCTTGCCCGTTACCTCTTGTCCCGTCCACGTAGCTACGTCTTCAGTGCATGAATCAAGTTCTCGTCATCTTCAAACCTTGTCCTTCTGATAGCCTCATTAAGTGGCCAAAAGTATAGGAAATATGAAGGTGACGGTCACTGACTGTCACCTCAGTCTGGTGATTTCCTCCCAGGTTCCCAGACTGGAGTGAGGGCACGCATTGTCGTTCTAAGAGCGAAATTTCTCGTGGATTCTTGTGAAGCCGAACTCGAACACTGGGACTCCAGTATTAGGAACAACCATCTAACCGCGAGAAGACAACGTACCAATATGAAGCAAACCTAAGAAAGGCATGAAGCAACGCCCCAATCCCGGGGCGCCAATAAATAAATAAATCATTGTTTCAGTGCCCCTGGTTAAAAGTAATTCCGATTTCATGTGATTTCAAACTTTGAAGCAAAAAAATACTGACAACATTAAAGGCTGACTGCCTTTATCTCTGCCCAATCTTGTGTAAACAACCCCGCATTTCTCCTGGCACATAAAAAGCCAGATTTAAACACCACCCACCGCGAGATAAGGACAACGGATATAGAACCCATGCCGAGAGGCGGTCGATTGTCGTTGTTACTTCGTGGCTCCGAGTGCATTGTCTAGATGTGCCGTTTTGTGATTTTTAATTAAGCTGGAGGAACTCTCCACCACCGCTGACATATGTAATCTCTCAGATTTATCAGTGGCTTGTCGAGTTCTGGGATTTTCCTGCGCACAAAACATGGGCACAACCGTTTTCTGTACTGTCATGTGAGAACATACCTTATGGAATGCAATATAAATATACAATATACGAGGTGGTTATTGTCTGATCTCTTCAGAACTGCGACCTGGATATTCCTAGCAGCGAGTGTCGTGGAGATGTCGGAAAACATTATCGCTTTCGACTGAGACTATATTACGGTGGTATGCTTGAAGACCAAAAGCGCATCCAAAATATGAGAATCAATAAACATTGCGGGCCTGGCACACCAACGTAGAGCTCAGCTTCGCCGGCAGGCAAATGACCATCATCACCATATACAGAACATGAATCATTACGCTACGTATGGCCAAAACGTCATTTACTCAACAGACTCCAAGACAGGTACGACAGCTGTGTACACAAGACAACACCGGACGCAAAAGTGGAGACAACCCTAACAGACGATGAAAATATTCCTGCTTCAACTTAGGCAAGAGATATGGTGAATAGAACGAACCCCAGGCTAGTTCTGCTGAACAAATCACAATGTAAGCATAGTGCCATAAGATGGCTTTAAATTATCATACAGCTTCCTTTATGTATCTGTATAATTATTAACTTTCACCAGAAAATAAATCTAAAGACTGATACTTTCTTGGCCTTCACCAACTTATACAGATCCAGCCAAACATGCTGTTCAATGTCTCCGTGATTTCTGATCAATTCGCTTTCATTTCTAACTTCTCTTTGACTTTGTTAAAAACTTCTTTATTAAAAATTTTACCACAGCACATCAAGTTTATATCTTATTCCTACGTTTTCTCCCAACAGCCCGCAGCAGTGTCTTGGCAGACTTTACTCGAAAAATCTATATTTATGGTCTCATCTTCCTAAGTTTCTCCATTTGGACCCTCTACTAACAGCTTCGCATCTCTGAAAACGTATTTCTCTTAAAATAACATCGAATCTCTGCCCACCTGAACGAGGTCGGGGCTGCAATTCATAGAGTAGTACTTTTACCAGAGCAAATACCAGGCTTTGGGGAGGGGAAAGTACTTACACTGTCCCTACAAATTAGTAGTACATTTACCAAAACAGATGCAAAAGGTGGGGCTACCATTTTCAATATAAGCTTCACTTTGATGGAAAATGTGGTATGACTTCCATAACCCGTTGATTCCTGTGCATGTTCTTGTGGTTATACTGGAGCTGTCGGCAAAAATGTCCTTAGTAAATGATGCTATGTCGATTTTTTTTAATTACACATGGAATTATTACACATTTATTACACATTCCTATCGAAGTAGGAATGGGACAGCTAGAGAATGGGTTACGCTGGGAAACAAAAAGTATAGAATGGATTACGCTGGGGCAGATAGAGATATGGGTTACGCTGGAAAAAAGTATAGGATGGATTACGCTGAGGCAGCTAGAGAATGGGTTACGCTGGAAAAAAAGTATAGAATGGATTACGCTAGGACAGCTAGAGAATGGGTTACGCTGGGAAAAAAGTATAGAATGGATTACGCTGGGACAGCTAGAGAATGGGTTACGCTGGAAAAAAAAGTATAGAATGGATTACGCTGGGACAGCTAGAGAATGGATTATGCAGGGACAGCTATAGACGGGGTTACGTAGAGACAGCTAGAGAACCAAGATTGGACACAAGCAATTCTCGGCAAATATCACAGCCATGCCCAATGAGGTGTTTGGGGGGGGGGGGGGGCGGAGAAGAGAGAGAAAGAAAGAAAGAGGGGAAGTACATCGTCCCACGGCCCAGAGGGCTTAAGACAAGACGGGAAAACTGACCGGTTAATCAACAAAGTAAAGAGTGGGATGTGGGGGTGATTGTATCACCTTACCCAATCGTTCTCGGAGGCCTCAGTCTGGGAGTTCATGTCCAGTTCGGCCTCGTTAGCCAGGATAAGCCTGCGTCTAGAAGCACCAAAGGAGATGTGCAAACCTGGCTCGCTAGCCCTGACAGCCATCACTTTATGCTGGTCAGGTCATCTTCTTTGCCCCTCTAAACAATACAATGTCACTACAGACAAGGATGTCAAGATCATCATTTACAAGCACGTAACCACGGTCATCATGAATGAATGATTCCATGATCATCATTTACAAGCAAGTATCCACAGACATCATGAATGACTGACTCCATGATCATCATTTACAAGCATATATCCATGGACATCATCATGAATGATTCCATGACCATTACTATTTGCAAAACACCATCACGATTCCATACGCAAGCTCATGAAAAACAGCGAATTTAGAAAACAAACAAATAAATAAACCGCAAAATGGAATATATACTTTCAAAATATCCCACACAACAACAAAGATCTCTTCATTAAATCCAACACAGCAACAACAGTTCTAAACCTACAGTCCACAGCTTTCTCCAGTGCTCGCGGCTGGCACAAAACTCCCAAACTGGATCGTTCTTATTAAAAGACAGGGTTGATGCTTCTTGTGTATTAATAAACGCCTAATGAACAATCACGTCTACCGCAAGATGTACTTATCACAGGAACTGCCTCCCAGCTCCCCGTACGGGAATTTTCTTGCTCATTTTGCGCGGCTGTCACCAATTCTATCAGCATCATAAAGCGGCCGAGTCGCACACTGGACCCACTAAAGCTCACATCGGAATCCACCGCCGCTGGCACTCCTCGCCAGTTAGCTCGGTAAACAGTGTGAGAAATCCAGCTGGCTCGCTTCAGTGGCGGAAATAAAATATCTCTGCTTTGACCCGACCCCCCCCCTCCCCCGGGTTTGCTGCGCTTTGCACTGTCCAGCTAGCGAACACGAAGGCACGCTAGATACAGATATGTTCAAACACGAACTCGTAACTGAAGATGGAACAAGTGACAAACTACACCTACCTATCAATCAATCAAATCAATCAATCAAGTGCCGTGCCGCAGGCGATCATTTCTCTCCACAATTTCCTGTCTTTAGACTTAATTATGAGATCCGCCGATGACTTTCTTCCTAGCCACACTGACAGCCCATTCAGTAACTTCTCTCTCTGTCTTCCTCTGTCTCTTCTTCCCTCAACTTGTCCAGTTCCCATATTCATTCATTCATTTATTTGCATGTCCCTTGCGGAACTTTGCCTCCCTAACAGCACTCCTGTAGGCCTCTCGGTTGTGAGCAAGATGGCCTGCTGCTGATGCATCCAGTTGCCACAATGTGTACCAATTTTCCTCTTCTCAGAAAATGTCCTACAAATCTCGCTTGTCTGTCTCTGATCTTTGCCGTAATTTGCCTATGACGTATACTAACCGAGGATGCAGATAAAGAAAAGAATAGGAATGGCAAAACATACACTGAACACTACGAAGACAGTGCTGTTATCTGGGAATCTGCCCATAAATTACGAGAGATCTGTAAAAGATGTATCTATTCTGTTGTACTGTATCGAGCAGAAATCTGGACTTTAAGCAAAAAGTCGGAAAGAAGGATTACAGTGGTAGAAATGTGGATCTACAGAAAATTAGGTCATGTAACATGGAGAATGAAAAGAATTAAACTCAGAACACCTCCAAGTGCAATATGAACTTAATAATGCTTTAAAAATATTATGGTCATATCAAAGACATAACAATATACTGAAGGTATACTAGGTAGACAGAGATGCAGATGGGAAGATAATATAAGAGAATGGACAGGACACAACTAGGCTGAGTACACCATCGCGGCTAGGGAGCAAAAGAACTGCAGATATCTTCGTTCTGTAGATGGCACATGACGATGAATTGAAGTTATGCAAGCATCTGTTATTGTGTCGCCTCCGTAACCACCACGATCTGGATTTACTAATTCCTACTTTCTGGCACACTAACCCCCTTCCCATTTATTAAAAATGTACAGCCCTGATTGTTGCTTAAACAAAGGAAAACCTTCAACTTTCACATAGTTAGCCAAGCATGTCAACTACAACAGTGGATCCCAACCTGTGGTCCACAGATACAACAAGTGGTTCTCAATGCACTATCATGTGGTCCACGGCTGCGTTATCGGTTTGATATTAAACACCATCTATTGTATATAAATATTTAAAGATTTATAGCCTTGCAATATTGCATACAAGCTTGTGGTCCGCAATTTACATCCAGTTGGGAAAGTGGATCTTGGATGAAAAAAAGTTTTGGAACCACTGACCTTTAGTACTGTCTTTGACAACACATAATGAGCCTAGCCAGTTCGGCTTACTTCACTTTATATACGAGATACATCTCTCTACCCGACACCTAACTTTCAGTACACAAATCCTTTTTACTTTCTCCTGGATTTGGGTACCGTCTTCTTCAGGGTATTCATTTGTTTTCTATTTCAGCGACTGCACGTGTCTCGCAGTAAAGTAACAGCAAATGAATGTGTCTCGCAATACGGTAACAACGACTGAATGTGTCTCGCAGTAAAGTAGAGGGCTGAAAATCCGGACTGATTGATCAGATTTTCTGGATTATCCAGTCAATATTTTTAAAACTTAAATGTATGATGAAATGTTTAATCATTAGCAAACAAAGCATGGTTCAATTATTAATACGAGCACTTTGAAATTGAAAAAAAAACAAACAAACAAACATCGCCTAACAAAGATGCGTATTAAAAAAAAGCACAAAAATTTTCATCAGAAAAAAAAAACGTTTAAAGCTTGACATCAGATTGAAGAATGAACAACGTAAAAGAAAAAAATGCGGAAGACAAAAGAAAGTAAAAAAAAAGATTTTTTTCTCTTTGATGACTCCAACAGAGGGTGTTGAATCAGCGAGCAATAGCTGACATGTTGGCATCAGGTTGGCGAGCCATAGCTGACATGTTGGCATAAGTGTTGGCGAGCCATAGCTGACATGTTGGCATGAGGGTTGGCGAGCCATAGCTGACATGTTGGCATAAGGGTTGGGTAGCCATAGCTGACATGTTGGCATGAGGGTTGGCGAGCCATAGCTGACATGTTGGCATAAGGGTTGGGTAGCCATAGCTGACATGTTGGCGAGTCATAGCTGACATGTTGGCATGAGGGTTGGCGAGCCATAGCTGACCAAGACCTTGTCTCACCTCTCCGCTGGTAAACTCAGTTACAGGCCTAGCAAAACTAACGCAGCAGGGATCGCCAAAGTCCCCAACGCGGTGGAGTCTGCTATAGAAGTATCGCACACATACACAAAGTACAGATTCAGAAGTTGCTGAGAAGTCTTCTTGTTCTTCAGCAGCCTCCCTGGAACTGCGAACTTCTGTTCTTTGCAGCCGATGGGGTAAAGATGTCGAGACCCTGCATCAGGTCGGTTTGGGAGCAGGTTATGTCGGTTTGTTTGTTTTTTTCAAACCCTGAGTGAAACTAAAAAAGCGGGGGGGGGGGTGTACAATGTTTCATTAGCAGACTCCACCACCATGGGGGACAATTTCGATCCTTGCCCCGTCAGCCAATCGAGGCCTGTTACTAAGAGTGGCAACAGAGAGTTGGGTCAGGGTCTTGATCAGCTATGGTTCCGCCAACCCTGACGCTAGCAAGTCGGCTATGAGTCCGCTGACTGTCAAATCGGACAGCGTCTTCGCCCCTTTGTATTCGCAGCTTTCCCCCAAAATTGCTACGTTCTGATAAACTGACGGAACAAAATAACAAACTAGTTCGCAAAATACGCATCTGACCATCCAAGCATTCTTTCGGGGCCAAAGGTCACATGTAAATGAAAATCCCTTCAAAAGCCCGTAGTCGGGGAGGTTTGTCAATCACCAAAGGCTTATTTATATGCTGGCCTGAAGCACTAGGACATATAAAACTGATTTTAGAACAGTGTTGCACAGTTAGTACTGGAAAAAATAGTAGACAAAGAACTTCTGACGTGAGGGAAAGAAAAATGACAAGAGAATTACCCGGAACTCAAAGCACGGACTCCGGCATGGAGAGCTCAAGCCTTGCCAAGAGAAACGGCGCGTTATCCACTCGGCCTTCTTACAATTCCATAAGAATTCCTGTTCCTGGTTTCCAGCCACATTTTCCTCTTGGAAAAAACTTCCGGTGCATGGCTATTTCATCAGCATTATAATGTATAAACCTGTAAGGTGACGGTCAGTGACAAAATTCATTCATTCATACAGCTTTCCAAGCCGTTGCCGGCTCACTGCAAGACCTGTCTCCATTCCTCTCTGCTCTTAGTCTTCTCCCGCCATATGTCCGCTCCGGGGGCTCGTAGGTCTTCTTCCGGGTTGTCACACCGCCTTTATCTCGGTCTGCCTTTTCATCTGTCTCCGTTCATTTTTTCTGTATAAGCTTTTTTGTTCTATTTTCGTTCATCCTCTTCAAGTGTCCGAGCCATCTCAATCTATTGTTTTTTCTTAACAGTAGTTTTAAGCGGAGACTGGAATAGAGAGAGAGAGTGTGTGTGTGTGTGCGTGCGCGCGCGCGTGTGTGTGTGTATGTATTTCTTATATGTTTCTAATTTTCAATTCTTGAGATACAGGATCTCTAATTGATCCAAAAATTCTTTTCAAGATTCTCCTTTCAAAGATCTGTAGCCGTGCTCCATCTTGTGTCGTGGTGATCCATGTTTCTGGCCCATACAACACAACTGGTCTAAGCTGTGTCTTGTACATATTTAGTTTGGCGTTGTGGGACAGGAATTTTTGACTGCAACAATTGTCTAAAAGGCAAAATAACTGTTGTTGTTTCCTGCTTGTATCCTAGCTCTAATTTTACCCCTCAGATTGTTGGAGCTATTGAATAACGTCCCCAGCTACAAAAGCCTGCTACATTTTAAAACGTTTCTGAGTTTTCGAAAAGTCCCGGCTCTAAGAATTTTATTTTCGGACTTTTACGGTGATCCGTGTAATCCACAAGTGTCCGCATGATTTATGAAAACAATGTCATAACTAGTGTACATAGTTTCACTAAGCACTAACTGATTTTTTTAAAATAATAAAAGTGTGGTGCGGTGTGTGTAGGTGCGGGGGCGAGGGCGAGGGCGGACGAGATGAAACAAGTAACCCCTAATGGTCACACCACTGTCAGCATGAGCTGAACAGAAACAATGTAACGAGAGAAACATAAATATGATCCACTCTGTAAACAGTATTTTACCACCCCAAGCAAAACTTGGGGAACATTTGTATTACACTGACATCAGGGCGTGCGGCATGGAGGGAGGTGTACACAGACAACATTTTCATGTGGTAACCACTTTACTACACATGGAGCCACTCGCCTCTTCTTCTTCCTTTTCTTCTTCTGCTTCTTCGAGCATATTTGGAGAACAAACGGGGCTATCAAACGCAGAAGTGTCCGTAATCAATCGCTACCGTGGGGGTGAGTGTCTGTGTGTGTGTGTGGCTTACTATTATCGGAACTGATTGTTATTGAACCGTTTTGTGGCTCGTTCGTGCAGGCTAAGCCAATGATGCGACTACCTAAATCAGAGATGGGAGGGAGGGAATGATGTGGCTGGGGGAAGGACAACGATGTGGTGTTGGTAAGAGACATGGGGAAAATGGAGGGCGAAGGTCACATACATACTCATATATGAGCGTGTGTGAGAAAAGGAGGGGGAGGAGAGAGATGAGGGGGACGGAGAGAGAGGAGGGGGAAGGAGCGAGAGAGGGAGAGAGAGGAGGATGAGTAGGAGAGAGAGAGAAGAGGAAGGCGAGGGCGGGAGGAGGAGAGAGGAGGATAAGCAGGAGGGATAATAAGAAGAGGGGATGGAGGGGGAGGATAAGCAGGAGGAGAGAGGAGAGGGAAGGGGAGGGAGGAAGATGAGAAGGAAGGGGAGGGGGAAAATAAGCAGAAGAGAGAGGGAGAGAGAGAGAGAGACATTAACGCGTTCAGATATGCAGGCACGCTGCGGACGATTTCACACCGAGGCGTCAGCGGAAATGAGCGAAAAGAAGTATCCAGCTCTTTCCTCTTTCTTTCTTTAACTATAACAGAGAGGAAATAGAAACAGTTCATCACCCAACCTCCCCCTCCTCCAAAAAAAAAAACATTTGCAGAGCTGACATAGCAGTGGCACGTGACTTGCGACATGAAAAAAAAATTATTAAAAAAAAATACTGAAATTCAACAAAATGTTCGCCAGTATCGGGCCGTTGTTGTTGTTGTTGCTGCTGTTATTAATCTGATATGTAGGTTCTTTCCAACATAAAATACCAGGATTTCCTTAAGATACTTTTTTTAAAATTGTAACTTATGCTTGAACATTTTTCGTAATATCTTTTCGGGAACCCTACGTCAGATCCCCCCCCCCCCCCCCCCCCCCACCTTTTCGACGACGCTAATTTAGGCCCTGAACTTAATAAGGAGCCACCGTTCCAGTAGAACATTAAACGCTTTCAAGCAATCACCCTGATATCAACACCTTTTAGGCCCTGAACTGAGGTAGGAGTCAATGTTCTAGTAGAACATTAAACGCTTTCAAGCAATTACTCTGATATCAACGTCTTATAGGCACATATAGGATACAGTGTTAGTGGCCCATATTTTCACTAACCTGAAGAAGAAGAAGAAGAAGAAGAAGAAGAAGGGTGTGATGTGGTCAGCATCAAGTCTGGCTCAAGAAGAAGCCGGGGAGCCATTTCTACAGCTGAGTGTGGCTGAGGCGTCTCCGGTCGGATTCGAACCCCCCCCCCCCCCTCTTCATATTAAGACACTAGCCAGTTCGCCACCCAATATCAAATTTATTATACATTCATATTTTGGTGATTTCACTAGGCTCCCCCCCCCCTCAAAAGAAAACACTTTCTTTGCCAGTTTTTCCTGTGCCACGGATTGCTATTTTTTCTCCCTAAAAAACAATATCTAAATATATATACTGTTCAAATAAAAAAAAAGAGAGAAAACGTAACAAATACGATGTTGCGATTTAAACTGAAGTTTGCTGATCAGACATGAGCAAACTGCCTGAAACGTTCACTTGGACATCAACTTCACGTGCTGACCTGAATTGTACTCAGCAGATGATTCATGAGAACAGAAAAGCGACACTAGTCAAAACAGCATTTTTGACAATAGCTCATGACACGTTCATGAGAATCCCGTGAAACTTACTGAACACAAAACTCACTGACCATGTTATTGAATGCCTTTAAAAGATTGACACTTCTCGAATCAATTCATTCGAAAATTTAATGCACAAATATGGCTCATCTTACTACAGAACAACGACTCATCATCATTTGATGTTTACAGACTGGACAGTCAATAAGTGTAGTGGCCATACAATTTAAGGTGGTTAGAAGCACCATCAGTCGCCTTTGGAGACGATTTCAAGAAACTGGCTCGGTTGCAGATCGGCCGCGCAGTGAAGACAACTTCTACCGAAGACCGCGTTATACAGCTGCGTCACCTCATGAAGCGATTTGCATCTGCATCCTCAACAGTCCAGTGAATGAAAGCACTTCGTTGAATTTCAGATCAAACGGGCAGGAACCCGGCTGCACGACGCTGGTCTTTGTGCTAGAAGACCCTATAGAGATCCCGTTCTTATGGACCGGCATCACCAGAACCGACTGCAGTGGGTGAACCAGCATCGTCAACGGACCGTTGCATATGACTGGAGAAGGGTTTGGTTTAGTGATGAATCATTCGTTCTGGTCCAGCGACACGACAGAGAGTTTACTGCAGTCCATGAGCGCTACACGCCCAGGACTGCGTGGATGAGGCTCCTCCACATGGTAGTGGA